>CM062624.1:54212782-55632782 GCA_025617555.3 Puccinia polysora
AAGGAAAAGAACAATACACCAATCAATAAAATTTATAAAAGGGGGTAGTGTGTTGTTCTTTTCTAAATTTCCCTTTGAACATAGAATGCAAATTATTTGATCTGAAGTTGCAAGCACAAAGGGGAGGACAAAGTGAGTGAGCTGTAGATCAGTTGGGTCAAAATCATGAAAAATTTAAATTGTGATTCAAATTGTGAGTTCAATGCAACAGGAAAATTTGAAAATTTCTGAAACAAACAAAATGGTGAAGGGAAAAATTTCCAATTGCAGAGAAATAAGAAAAGCTCAGTGCTCTCCCCCCCAGAAAAATTAAGGCCTGGTCAAAAATTCACTTCAGTTTCACTATTTTGGAAAATTTCTAGAGCTATTTTGTTTTTGATTATTGCTAAGAAAAGATTTAAATATTAATTTGATTGCTGGATAATCAATAGTGTGATGTTAAATTAATGGCTCCAACTGTGTGGTAGTCGTGTAGGTTCCTACACGGCACAAATGAGCCATGGGGGCCATAGACAACTACAAAGGGCCGTTTCAATCACGCGCAACCTCCAGGGGTGGTGTAGGAGCCGTGTAACACCCAAAAGCAACAAATTTCAGCCATGTACCCCCATACACGTGTCAAAACCTCCATCTTTGGGGGTGCGCAACCCCCCAGAAGTTGTGCCAGAATTTTGGGAACCCCCTGGACCACACTTGAGTTGCGTCAACCCAAATTTGGGATCATCACATACTTTGTGGGACTGTTGTTCCACACCTAGAGATCCCAAAGAAACTTTAAAGTGAAACCAAAGTGAAAGTAAAGTGAAAATTGAGATCATATAAAAATCTGCAAAGAAATTTGTTCTCAACCCAAAAGTGAGCAAAATTTGTTTGTTCACTTGAAATTCGGATTGAATACTGAATTATACCATTGCATTTTTTTGCATGGGAACAGTAGAAATCCATCCTTCTTCTGACATGGCTGCATGGAAGGTCTACATTGATAGTGCCATCAACAAAGCTTTGGAAAAAGAAAAAAGGATTTGGGTAATGAAACATTGGAAGCCCCAATTGCATCCTCATCAAGGGTGACAATTGAGGAACAAAATGATACACAGATGGAAATGACCTCTGGTGGTAAGTAACATTATATGTTACTGGTCTTTTCCCTATTTAATTTGTTTGAAACTGATGGAGTGCATGCCATCAATATAACTATGTAAATATGACAGATCCACTTGAACCACCTTCTGTGAGAGCTTTTCCTACTAGGTAAGAGGCACAAAAATATTTTCAAACATGGGAAATGAAGCATGGTTACTCTTTGACAGTTTTCAACTCAAAGCGTGACCAATAGGGCATATCAGAGTTGGAAAACCCGCCATTAGAAACCTGCCATTTTTTTTACCAAACCCTCCATTGTTAATTGCGGGTTTCTGAAATACACATACCCTCTAACTGGTGTATTTCAAAATGGCGGATTTCATGAAAATGGAAGATTTAAAACATCAAACCTGCCATTAAACCCACCATTTATGAATCATCATCCATCCACCATCCATCACATCTAAAGCACCCATCCACATCAGAAAATCTATATTGGTCCCATCTCCATCACATCACACACATCTCATTTCATTTTCTCCACATCTCCATCACTTCCAATCTCTATTGCTTCACATCTCTATTGCTTCAAATCTCCATCTTCACACAAATCCCATCATCATCTCATCACCCCACATCAAATCACCATCTTTCTCAACATTTCCCATCAAACTTTTCGGCAGCAAGTTGAAAATGCAAAAAATCTGACTGAAATTTTTTTAGTATTTGACAGCCATTCAGACTCTGATTCAGACTCCAATTTGGAATCAACTTGGTTGGCTTTGAATGCTCTATTACAAAAGCAATACATGGTTCCAAGAAGACAAACTCTCCACAACCCTATGTATGAAACGCAAAAGCTTCATCACCTCCTCAACCTAAGCTTCAAGCAACTGTTCCAAACTCTATTGCATTCATTCATAAAAATTTTGGAGATGATTGAAGACCACCACATCTTCCAGAACAATTCTTGGAATCCCCAACAGAATCCAGCTATCCAACAGGCTGTTGCTCTTTTTATATTGGGATCAAATGGAAATGGAGCAGTAATTCATCAATTAGAAAATCTATTCTCAGTTGGATATGGAACCATTGACTCATACACCAAAAGATTCATGGATGCTATCCTATCTTTCCGTTGCTCAGTCCTTTCATAGCCAACAAAAGAAGAATGCAAGGAGATATCTCAAGTAATGAAAACCTAAGTTTTTCCTTGTTGCATTGGTTTTTTTGATGGAACCACCATCCCCTTGTGTCAAAAACTAAAGCTAGATGGCAACCACTATTTTGATTGGAAAAAAAGGCCATTGATTCATATCTTTTCCAATTGCTTTGATAACACGTTTGATAACAAACTGACCAAATATGTTTTGTCTGTTTGTTTAGATACTCTGTGGCACTACAACTTGTTTGAAAGAACAACAAGAAATTCATATCCCTCCATGCTGGCCTTTGAGGTTCTTGTCATGATTCATATGTGTTCAATTGGATGCGGATCGCCCAACAACCACAAAACTACTTTTACCACAATCAATACCTTCTGGCCGATTCAGCTTATGCTAGTGGGAAATATGTGGTTCCAGCATACCAGAATGTTTTGTCCAATGATCAAGGAAAAACAGATTTCAAATATCATCTTGCCCAATCACAAGTTTGGATTGAGCATGCCATAGGAGTCCTGAAAGGAAGATGGGCCAGCTTAAGGGAAACGCAAAACCAGATTCAAAATCCCAAAGACATGAAGTTCCTCATCAACTGGATTACAACTTGTGTAATCCTTAACAATCTTTTGGCCAACATCAAAGATGAATGGGAGAAAATTTTTGAAGATGATATTCCAGATCCGCCTCAAGTCATCCCTTTCTCATCTTTTCCCTCATCTTCTTCTATGAGAGAATGGATCATTCATCTTACCCTTGCTTGCTTTGATGAGTAATGTTTGATTATGAATTAGGTAAAAAATCCCTTCACAGAATTTTTTTAGTTTTGGTTGTTCATGTTGAATGTTAAAGATATAGTTTATTCAAATTCACTATCCCTTCTCTATGTTCTTATGGTTCTTCTCTCTTCTTTTATCCTTTTCTCATTTTGAGTCTTTCTTTTTTTTCTTTTTTTTCTTTTCCCTCTTTTTCAAAGTCTCATTTATGTCACCAAACTAGAGCTTGCTCCTCTCTATATCTCAAAGCGCTTTCACTCTCATGTCACCAATTCTAAGCTCACACGAGAGGTTCTACTTCATCTTGGACTAGCCTAACCTCTACCAGTTCTTCTCAATCTCTCTCAACCTATTAATTTTCTTTTTGTCCTTTCATTCTCTATCATTGATCTCTTCTCCTTCTCAACCATGTCTTAATTCCTCCACTCTTCCTTTTTAACTCACCAAAATCAACCTCAACATATAAGATTCTGTCTGAAAAGACTGTTCACCATTTTATCTCAACAACTGTGATCTCCATTCCCTATAACTCATGTTGACTTACCTTCCTCTGAAGATCTGCAACTGCCAACCTGTCCAACTAACCAGAACTTCACATCCGCTCAAGCCTACATCAATCCTATTCAAGATCAACTCTCTTAGAATCTTTTGTCTTGATGTTTGTTTCTTATTATTTTTCCATTCTTCTTTTTGGTTTCTTTTTCTTTTTACCATTTTTTTTTTACTTTTAGCTGATTTTCTTTTTCTTTCAGCCCTCTTTAAGTTTTTTTCTTCTCTTTAATTTCTCAGAAATTCAACATGGTTAAAAGCCAAAGAACAAATCCGACAAACCTAACCAAACAAATGGAGGGATCAAGTAACAACCGTTTTTGTCAAATCATTCTTAAGGCTGCCCTCAAAGCAGTACCAATACTCTCCAAAGAGAATCACTCAATTTGGAAAGACAAAATGACAATCTTACTAGAACTCAAAGGTGTGAAGGAAGCCCTGGAAAAAAATTCAAAAATTCCAAGCCCTACGGATGATAGAGAAATAAGAGTTATTCTATTATCTAGAATCCATTCAATCACGCACAATAATTTAGTCAACTCCTCAAACATAACCTCTTTGAAACTTCTCTGGCAAACCATAAAGGAAAGATTTGCCTCATCTCAAACTGCTAATTGCGCCCAGGTATTTAACAAATTTCTCTATCAACAATTCAAACCAGACTCTATCAAATACTTCATCACCAAATCCAAAACTTCAATGAAAAAGATGGTTGATGTGGGAATCAACTGACCGGATGAAATCCTTGCTTATCATCTCCTATTCAAGTTTCCTTCCTTGCTTTATTCTCTTAGACAACAATTCATGCATTTGGAACAAAATGTCATGGTTGAATTAGTTCTGAATCATCTTACGCAACTCAATAATGAAACCCTGGCCAAGTCAAAAGATTTTAAAATCTCCATTAATGTGTTAATTAAATCCAATAATCCCAAGAAAACCATTCCTCAAGAACTTCTCTGCACTCAAAGTTTCCACAACCCACTCTCTCCCAATCGTGCTGAAGACAAATGCTGGCACAAGCATGAAAATCTTGCTCCTACTTGGTGGGAAGAAGCTCAGGCTAAATGGCAACCTCAATCTAACTCGAATTCAAAAAGCAAAGAAGTCGCTCACTATCATGCTTTGCTCACGGCTTGGATCAAGGAGGTTAATCCTAATAATTGTATTATTCTCAACTCTGGTGCTTCTTGCCATATTTTCAACTCTCCAGATTTCTTCCTTTCCCTCACCTGTAGCCCCAAAGACGAGTCTATCAACACTGGTAAAGAAGGAGCTTGATTAATTATCAAAGGAAAAGGAGATTTTTGATTAACATGAAAAAATTGGAAGTCATTCTTTCCAACTGTTTCTTTGTTCCCAAGTCAGTGGTCAACTTTATCAGTCCTGGTGAACTCATTGTGTCAAAGGAGTGCTTCCCATCCTCCACACAAAATCAGTTCTCTCTTTTTACCAAATTGTCTCAGCCAGCCTTCTCTGGTTTCATTCAAGGAAACCTGTATGTTCTCAATCAACAGTCAACTATAGGCCATAATATAAAACTATGCTATCTGGACAAGAAAGACTTGAAAAACGACCAAATCAAGCTTCTTCACCAATCATTTGGACATGTCAACCCTACCCATCTCAAAAATTTGTTTCCCAAACTTAGTTCCAATCTTCTTTCCAACTTCCAATGAAAAGACTGTGTCTTCTCTAAATTAACTAAATCCCCTTTCAAAAATACGTCAACTCCCTCTTCCAAACCCTTTCAACAACTCCACATTGACTTAATTGGTCCTATCTCCCCACCAGCTAGAAATGATATGAATTATCTCATGACAATGGTGGACAACTTTTCCGGCTACATTCCCGCCATTGCGTTACAACATAAGTCAAACGCCTGTCAACAACTGGAAATTACTCTAAACTTTGAAAAACAGAAGAGAGGCTGTTTTCATGCTACCATCTTTACTGATGGTGGAGGAGAATTTGCCTTGTCTGAACTCAAAGACTTCTTCATTTCCAACTCCATCCAAAACCTCATCTCTGAACCATATCACCACGAACCCAATGAGAAAGTTGAAAGAGCTAATTGTACTCTTACTGAATCCATCAGAGCCATTATTTGCAGCTCACTTCTTCCAATCAATTTGTGGGACAAAATCGCAAAAGCTGCCTGCCTGGCACTTAATCAAATTCTAAGAACTCCCTCCTCCCTCTCTCCCTACCAACTCTTCACTAACAAGGTACTTCCCCGCAATTATTTTCATCCAATTGGTTCTAAGGTTATTTACCTCAACACCAAAATTTCCCAAGGTAAAAAGTTCAAAGACCGAGGTCTTGTGGGTACCCTTGTTGGTTACAACCCTACTTTCCTCTCTTATCAAATCCTAAAACCTCACCAATTGATCATTTCTTCTAAACATGTGAAATTTGTCAAATCCAAAACCCTCAACAAGTCATCTTGTTTAGCACCTCTGTCATCATCTTAAGAAAACCTGAAGATCCATTTTGATGTTGATTTTCCACTTTCCAACATCAATACCTCCCAAATCTCTTCCAAAAACTCTGTTGAAAATGATTCCTCACCCAAGAATGGATCTAATCCTGTTTCTCCTGTGATCCCTGAAAATATCTCTGACTCCTCTTCAAATTCCTCTCATGATCTTAAAGCCCAAGTTAATCCCCATTACTCTCTTAGAGATCAATCTAATCTTAATCCTCTGCAAAGATTTGGATACCATCACTAATTTGTTCCAAAGACATACAAACAGGCTAAGAAGTATTCTGAAGCTCATAAATGGGATCTATCTATGCACTCCGAACTTGATGGCATTGAAAAACTCAAAGTTTGGGATGATTACGACGGACCCAAGCCTATGAATCCCTTAAACACTACTTGGGTATATTGGTTGAAAGAGAATTTTCATGGTGATCCTCTAATCTTCAAAAGCAGACTCTGCGTTCAATGTTTTGATCAAATTTACGGACTTGATTACCAAGACACGTTCTCCCCTACGTGAAAAGCAGCTTCTCTCCAAATGGCCCTTCTTTTTGGTCTCTATCACTCTCTTCCTATCACTCAACTAAATGTTAAGAGTTCCTTCTTTCACGCTCCTCTCACAGACAAAGTCATCATTAAAAGAACCAAAGGTTCCCAGCAAGAAGCAAAATATCTGGTCCTCAAGATATCACTTTACGGTCTAAAAAAATCACCGGAGAATTGGTTTTCAACTCTTAATTCTTGGATTCGTGAGCAAGGATTTCATGAGTCTATCTCTGACCCTTTCCTCCCCATCCATCCTCAATCCAACTCAGTCCTTTTCTTTCATGTCAATTATCTTTTTTTAGTAGGATCTGGGGAAAATTTCCTCTCTAATTTTCTATTAAAATTTCCCAACTTGAGTCACCACAAACCAAAAACCATCTTGGGAATGAAATACAAACGTATCAAAGATTTGATTCTTTTATCTCAAAAAAAGAATATAGAAAACCTTCTCAAAGAGTTGAAAATGACTGATTGCAAGCCATCAATGATTCCACTCTCTACAAATTTCAACCTCACTCCTGCCTCTGATGAAGAATACAAAGAATTTGAATCACTCAACATCAATTATTTCTCTGCTGTGTTTCTAATGAACTACATAGCCTGCCTCACTTGTCCTGACTTGAGGTTTGTGGTTTCTGGTTTAGCCAGATTCTGCAAAAAACCAGGTATCTAAAATTGGTAAGAAGTTAAACAATGCTGGAAGTATCTCAAGGCAACAAAAAGTCTCAAACTCACTCTTAAAATCTCAAACACTGATGCTCAAATCAAATGTTACAGTGATGCCTCATGGGGCAATGATATAGAAAGAAGGGTCTCTAAATCTGGCCAATTTTCCTTGCTCTCCAGTTCTCTTGTATCTTGGAGCAGCTATTGTCAACAAAACTTCACCCATTCTACTACCAAAGCTGAACTCAATCTTTTGGTGGACTCATTTCTTGAGGCCATCTGGATGAAAGTTCTAATTTCAGAGCTCTGGAAAAAGAAAATTGAGCCCAGCCTTCATTTTGTGGAAAACATAGCGCTCAATTACAAATTTAAAAAATTTGGTTTTCACTCTAAAACTTGTCATATCAATATCAAAACAAAAGGATTACGTGAGGAGCCTAAAATGGGAAATTTAACTATTGATTTAATCCCATCAACAAAAATGAAAGCCAATGGCCTTATAAAGGCTCTTAATGCCTCTTCAATTATAAAACTAGTTCACTTAATCCATCCTACTTTTGTTCATCTGGCTCCAGTCATACCAGTCATGGCAGGTGTTGAATGTTAAAGATATAGTTTATTCAAATTCACTATCCCTTCTCTATGTTCTTATGTTTTTTCTCTCTTATTTTATCCTTTTCTTCTTATGAGTCTTTCTTTTTCTGTATTTCCCTCTTTTTCACAGTCTCATTTATGTCACCAAGCTAGAGCGCGCTCCTCTCTATATCTCACAGCGCTTTCACTCTCATGTCACCAATTCTAAGCTCACACGAGAGGTTCCGCTTCATCCTAGACTAGCCCAACCTCTACCAGTTCTTCTCGATCTATCTCAACCTATTTAATTTCTTTTTGTCCTTTCATTCTCCATCATTGATCTCTTCTCCTTCTCAACCATGTCTTAATTCCTCCACTCTTCCTTTTTAACTCACCACAATCAACCTCAACATATAAGATTCTGTCTGAAAAGACTGTTCACCATTTTATCTCAAAACCTGCAATCTCCATTCCCTATAACCCATGTTGACTTACCTTCCTCTTAAGATCTGCAACTGCCAACCTTTCCAACTAACCAGAACTTCACATCCGCTCAAGCCTACGTCAATCCTATTTGAGATCAACTCTCTTAGAATCATTTGTCTTGATGTTTTTTTCTTATTATTTTTCCATTCTTCTTTTTGGTTGCTTTTTCATTTTATCATTGTTTTTACTTTTAGCTGATTTTATTTGTCTTTCAGCCCTCTTTAAGTTCTTTTCTTCTCTTTAATTTCTCAGAAATACAACAGTTCACCCAAGATTCATTGGCTGACTCACTTTTTTTTTTTTTTCTCATTTGGTGGGGTGGAATTCAAATTGTTTTGCTTGTTCACCCAAGATTCCTAGGTTGAGTGGGGTTTTTTTTATCATTTGGTGGGGTGGTCTTAGACAAAACAGACAAAAAACTTCAAAAAACCCCACCTCAACACACCAAACCACCAGACAAACCACCCACCTCACCCGACCAAACCAGCAGTCAGGATCAGTCCACTCCTTCCCCCCTCCTCACCAACCACCTCCACCTCACCCATCACCTCCACCTCACCCATCACCTCCACCTCACCCATCACCTCCCCTCCTCCTTTGGTTAGCTCCCCTGGTAAGCTTCCCCCCCTCCTCCTAATCCTCCCCTCCATCCAATGCTCATAGGTTGATTCACCCACCTCCATCCCCTTTCAGGCCCCCCCACCCCCCAGGTTAGCTCCCCCCTCCCTCTCACCCCCTTTCACTTGTTTCCACTCACTCACCAAAACCCCCCCTTTCCCCCCTCCCATCTCACTTGGCATGCAGTCCCTACCTCCCTCTTGCTTTCTCGGCCGCCGGCCCCCCCCCCTCCCTTGCTTGGTGGCCAACCAACACCCAGCGCCCCCCCTCCCTTGTTTGGCCGCCAACCAACACCCAGTGGCCCCCCATCCCTCCTTTGGCTGCCAGCCCCTCATCCCTCATTTGGCCGCCAACCAACACCCAGCCGCCCCCCCTCCCTTTTTTGGCCGCCGGCCCCCATCCCTTGTTTGGCTGCCAACCAACACCCGGTGGCCCCCCCTCCCTTGTTCAGCCACCGGCCCCCCCATCCCTTGTTTGGCAGCCAACCAACACCCAGCGGCTGCCAGCCCCCACCCTCCCTTGTTCTGCGGCCAACCAACAACCCGCCCCCCTCCCTCCCTTGTTTGGCCTCCGACCAACACCAAGCGGCCGCCGGCCTCCCCCTCCCTTGTGCAGCCGCCAAACAACACCTGCCCCCCCTCCCTCCCTTGTTTGGCCGCCAACCAACACCCAGCGCCCCCCCCTCCGCCACTGGGCACCTGCCACCCATTGCTGACTTGGGCAAACCCAAGGCCCAAACCAAGGCCCGACTCAATTGCTTTGCCCCTGATTGTTTTTGTTTCTTTTTTTTTGGTTTTGATGATGTAAATTTCTTTTTGTTTTTGATAAGCCCTTCCCAATTAGTCCACACCAACGCCCAGTAATATTTTTTTATTGGTTTTTGGTTCTTTTTTGGTGATCACGTGACTGAATGTTTTTTTTGTAACCCTTCTTTGACCCCTTTCCCTTCAATGCCATCCCTTCTCCCACGGCACTCACAATGTTATACTCCAAATCAAATCCCTTTTTGATCCTCACCCCAAGCGGAGCATTTTCCTGGGAGGGAACAAGATGGAAGGAGATGAGTTTACAAAAATAAAGAGATGTGGCAAGCAGAGGACTTTGAAGCAAAAGAGGGATCAAATGAGGGCCTCCAAAATCTCTTTGGAAATTGCAGAGGGGGGCATCAATGAAAAGGTTTTATGTTCTGAACAGAAACTAAGGCCTTTGGATCTGTATTGTGCAATTACCACCACAAAAAAAAAAAATGAAAACCCTCACTGGCTGAGTTTGAAATTTCCAAGGAAACAATCAAGCAATTCCATTTCTTCTACCATGGAAAAGTAATTGTTCTCAATAAGTCTGATCACAAAAGTCTTGTGGCAATAATTGAATTTGTCCCATTGGATCAACTTTCTGATCAAGACAAGAAGGACATCAACTTTGTGACAAATTTCCTTCACCAGTCCAAAAGATTTGTCAACACCATTGGTCCCCCAAGATCTTGGGGTGGAAAAATGTGGGCGATTGGATGGAAAAAATTGATGGAACCCTTTGAGTTATTTGGAAGCTATGTAAATAAATCATCTATTCAATCTTCCCCTCAAGCGTATGCTTTTCTCAATCTTAAGGCAGAAAAATTCTCTCAAATTTTAGGGCAAATGTTTTGCAATTTGGCCAGACTTCCCTTTGAATTAAAATGCAAAATGATGAAGGAAAATTGCATCCCCTCCTTCTCATCACTTGAATTTGGCTCTCGGCCTACTCCCTTTGACTGCTCTCCACATTTCACCTTCACATCCAACTCTTTTTACAACTAACCTCACATTGACAAAGGTGACATCTCTGAGTATTCCTTTTTACTTGAAGCTCCAACCAAGTAATCTAACAGACGACTTATTCAAACTACAGAAAAATATGGAGTATCAGAGGGCCATTTGGTTTTCCTGACCTGGGGTTTGGAATTGATTGCAAGCAAAAAGGTGTAGTGAAAATTGTTGGGGCAGCAAATAAGTACAAGCACTGTAATTTTACTTCTGTGTACACTGCCACTCATAAAAGAATGGCAATGTCAATGCAAATCAAAAAAACAACTAGAAACACTTGCAGGCACTTGGGGATTTAGAAAATATACTCCAGGAAAAAAATATAAATAAAAAGAAAAAATATTTTTTTATTGGTGGGGTTAAAAAGATTTATAAGAATTGTTGTAATCAAAAATGATTTTTTTTTCTTTTTAAGTTTTTCATCAAAGCAAATATATTTAAAATCCCAGAATTTGAGTAATCTGCTTCAATTAATCTACTTTTCTACTTCTGCCAATGCATGCCATGGCTACTGACCACTTATTCTTTTTTTATGTTGCAAGTTGTTCCCTCTCCATTTGCAGTTGCGCTTGCTGTCAATCCTTATCCTTTTCCTCTTTTTGAAATTCTAGCTCAGCCTGTTTCAACTTCCACTCAGCATCAAATTTTTGATGATGAGCCTAACTCTTGGCTTTCTGCTTTTGAAAATCAATATCGAGTTGACAATCCCACTCCTCCTTTTCAAACTGATGTTTTTCAGATTCAATTTGTGATTTCACTGTTTTCAGAGGGTAATAGGATTGAGCTAGATTTTGACAGCAAGGAGAATCCAATGGGCTTACTTTAATCCCGCTTCTCCATGATCTCCCCAAAGCCCAAAGAATTTGAAGTGTTTCTCTTCTTTTGAATGCTATTGGGGTTGATGTTGATTCAATTGGAGGACTTTTGCTTTCCTTTTGAACAGGGGGTTTGTGTGGGAACATAATTGCTCTCATTTGAAGCGGATGTCAGAGGCCCCATTAACTTGAGTTTTTGGCCATTCAGGAATGGATGAGCCAGTTTCTTTTGAATCTAAATCAGTCAGGATTAACTGTACACAACAGAAAAGAGCTTGGTTCCTTACTTGAGCAGATTTTGATGGCAATGGTTATACAGGAATGAAATCCTCCTCATTGGCCAAGTTCTCCAGTTCTTCAACCCCTGGAAGAGAGCAATTGAAAGAAGGAGGGGAGGGGTCCAAGTTTGGGTTTGACTCCCCAATCAACACAGAAGTAGAAATGATTGGAGCTGATTGTTTTTGAATATCCTCCTTGGCATTGGATGGGGGCCACTCCAAGGAAAAGGTTTCTTCAGGATCACCATTACTAGGCTGAGCATCGCCAGCCAAGTCCTCAGCGTGGACTGAATTGGATTTTTGGGTATCAAAAGCGGCTAAAGGGGTGGTGTTGGCCTTCTTTCCAAAGATTTCATCCATCTGAATATAAAAAGGACAAATGGAGTCCAACTCATCAACCACCAAGTTGATTCCCTTGGCTTTGTAAGAGTTGGTGACACCAAAGCCAGTGGAGATTGACATGGAGTGGGCCTTTATGTACTTGGCTTGATAATTCTTGAATCACTCCCTCATCTGTTTGGATGACAGATCCAGCCTACTTTGTGTTTTTTTCTTGAGTTCATTTGCCATCAAGAGATAACCATTGACCTTAGAGGATGGAGGTTTTCCAGCACATTTTTCATTTTCCAATCCAAAGCAAGAATTTTAGTTGGATTTAATTTTGGATCAGTTTACCAGGATGATGTGATCAGCTCTCTTGAGCTGAATTGAGCCTTTGAAAGCTGATGGGGGAGGATTGTTGGATGTTGAGTTCCTGGGGGATGTTTGCTTTGGTCAATTGGATTGTTTGGTGGACTTGCGGGTGGAGGATTGCTGAGGGGCCATTTAACAATAGTAAGAGGGATGAAGGGATGAAGGGCTATCAGAGTGTTTAAGTGGTGAGAGTGATGATTTGATGATTTGATGAGAGTGATGAACCAAAGAGAATAGGAAGATATGAGATTGATGAAGTGACAAGAGGGATAAAGCAATGAGAGTTAGGATGTGATGAGAATGATGAACTGATGAGAATGATGAACTGATGAGAATGATGAACTGATGAGGAAAGTGATCCAATGAGAGTTAGCTGAATGTGATGAAAGCAATAAAGTGATGAGAGTGATGAAGTGATGAGGATAGTGATGAAGAGATGAAGAGCAATGAATCAATTTTTTTCCCAATGAGGTTGGAGTTAGAAGGAGGTGGGAAGCCATGGGTGGGTGATGTGGACAGGTGGTGGAAGCCTTTAAATACTTTATTTGAAAAAACCCACTTATTTCCGGGTAACTCTGACATTTCTGATGTGAAATAAGTGGGTTTTTTTGATTTTTAATGGCTGGTTTGAAATGGCCGATTTGGTTTGAAACCTGCCATTGAAAAATGGCAGGTTTGCTTAACTCTGATACTTCCTAATTTGTGAATTTAGCCTGTGATAGCAACATAACCATCAACCATCTGAAAATCCATCTGTGCGTCCTCAACTGAGGAGACTCTCTGGGGTAGCCTTAGAAAATATAATAGAATGCATAAATGATGGGCTCAATTTGTTGCAACTTGAGAAGAAATTGAGTAAGATTGATGGGAGGGATAGTTTTGATGAACAAAAAATCTATAACACTAAGCAGAAGGTAAATTTTGCAGAAATAAAGGGTAAAAGTGTTATGGAGGTACTCTATGAACAGCTGGAAGAAACAAGTTGGATTCACCGGTCAAAGTCCAGTGGAGAGGGTCACTTGGTGGTCTGTACTTAACAAATCCTGAGGAAGTAAAGATTTCAAAAAAATTCCATCATATTTCTATTTTGGATTGTACTTATAAGACAAATAAGTACACAAACCCACTATTGCATGTTGTAGGAATGACAGCCAATTGGAAAACTTTCACAAAAGCTCTTGTTTTTAAACAAAAAGAACTTTTGGGTTCTATGGTTGTTCTGTCAATGCATTAAAGGAGTTGGCTTATGATCCTGAAAGACTTCCAAAATTCTTTGTGACGGACCGTGAAAAAGCTCTGATTTGTGCTATTGAATCTAGTTTACCTGTGTCACCAAGACAATGTTGCTTTTGGAGCTTGTCTAAAAACATACAAGAAAACTGTAAAGTGCGCTTTGTTAATGATGTTGAAGGATGGAAAAGCTTTTTGAATCTGTGGGAAAAGTATGGGGCCTCAAAGACCAAGGGGGAGGCGGAGTTCAATAATGCAGAACTCAGAGTAGGTCCAAATCACTGCTTCTTATTCTTCCTATTTTTGGGTTCTGAACTTTTGACTTGTATAGTGTTTATTGAAAGACTATGAGGATGTGCTTGAGTATCTGTAAAATAACATTTCCCCTATCAAAGAGACGTTTGTAACAGCGTGGACTTGTTTAGACCCAGATTTTGGAAACAAAACAACATCTTGGGTTGAAGGGGCACATGCAAATCTCAAACAATTCCTTTCAAACTCTTTGTGAAACCTATTGGATGTTTGGAAAAGCCTTGATGGAACAGTTTCAAATCAAATTAAATTTGTTCATGCGTCACTTTATAACTCTTGAATTAAGTTAGGGACAGTTCTTCCACCTGAACTGGTACCATTGGGTTACAAATTGTCTTTAGAGTGAATTTATCTTATTAGGGAACAATTTGAGAAATTCAAACGTGATCATTATGGCAAAGTGCGCACCAAGTCACATTCCAAGACTATGGGTTTGCCCTGTTACCATCAAATAGGTGACCATCTAGCATTCAGAGGATCCATGGTACCCAAAGATGTTCATCCTCAGTGGAGGTTGGACTATGACCCTTGCAGTTCTAGTTCTGTAAGTTGGCTTAAGTTGGATTGTTCAAATACCAAAGAAATTCCACAGTTTCTTGGGTGAGGTTTTTATTCAATTGGAGATGGGAATTGCCAATTTAGAGTCATTGATAAATCTCTTGGCTATGAAGAAAATGGCTGGTTTAAAGTTAGGAAGTAAATGATTGAAACATTAGAGAAACATAAAGCATGCCACATTGAGATTCTTGGTGCTGAAAAGGAGTTTGAAAAGATTAAAAAAAGAATTGATGTTGAAGACATCAATGAAAAGATTCCCTCCTAAAAATGGCTGGATAAATTAGATATGGATTAAATCATAGCAGACACATATTCCAGACCTATATGTTTCATTTCATGGGAGTCATGTGATACTTATAATACAATCAAAAATGGTGTTACTGATCAATCAGATACAATGTTCATTTACTTTTTAAACAATAACCACTGGGTTCTATTAGTAATTGAGGGAGAAATTTTTCCAATCCCTCCCATTGTAGCAAAAACAGAATCCTTGATTTCTAAAAAAGCCTCTGGCTGGGTTGATCATCACAAAGATCAACTGCAAATGTATTCTAGATTTTAATAGACTTTGAATTCATTTCATAATTGGCTTTCTTTTAAATTGAAATTATAACACAGCTAGAAAGTTTTAGAGTTAAGAGAGTGACAGATCCTCTACAGAGAAGTGGACAACAGATCCCGCGGGTATTATCACAACTGCAGACAATTCAGTTAGAGTGAAGCTCTAAGATTCTCATTCATCTCTTCTACTGGTCTTTTCGCCGGAATGTCTTGTTCTGGATTTTTTTGTTTTCCATCCCATCATTTTCCATTGGATGGTCTTCCTCATCCAATCAAGACAAGTCCTGTGTACCAAGAACCATTTGCTCATCTTGCCACGGTCTAAAGGCATCACTCCAAATTAATTACTCCCAACCACAACTGGGGGCTCTCTACCTATCAAACCATTCTACTTCTAACTGGTGAGATAAACCTATTCCAACTCAAAAACACCTGGCGGTTCAACTCAAATCAATGTTTGCTCAACCAGAAAGACCTTGTTATTTTCAGACCACAATTCCCCTTTCTCATTCATCCTCTCAGCTATAATCAATCTGGGCATCTTAGTTACGGTGTTGGTATATCTCATATGACTTGATTGTTCTGTGCTTTCTACTCTTTGTGATTTTCGTATTCCTCATGTGTTGGTCTCTGCATCAGCTTGCTGGTTTGTAAGTAAAGAAATCTCTCATAGCTTATAAAAGTTCTATCAATATAAAGGGTTATCACATTTTGAACATCATTATGTTGAGTGTTTTGAGTTAAAATCATTATATTGAGTTCTTCAAATGAGAGTTTAATGGTAAGTCAATTCAACTTTTGTTGGGCTGATTCCATAACAAGCTTAAATGATGTTAAGCTTGGGATGAGATCAGCGTAAAACAAGTTGAACTTATTTTTTTTGGTTTTTTTACTTTAGCGCTGGTCAAAAGACTTTGATTTTTTGGGCACTTTTTTTTAGGGCTGGTGAAAAGACTTCTTTAATTTGTGGGCCCTTTTACTTTAGGGATAGTAACGTTGAACTTAATTTAGGGCTTGTCAAGTTACTTGTATTTTTTTGAGTGTTTTTACTTGAGGGCTTGTCATGTTACTTGTCTTTTTTTTGGTGTTTTTACTTTAGGGGTTGTCAAGTTACTTGTCTTTTTTTGGTTTTTTAAGTTTGGGGCTAGTCCAGTTACTTTTTTTTGGGTATTTTTACTTTAGGCCTAGTCCATTTGATAGTACCAGGTTTTATTATTTATTTATTTTTTTAACCAAAAAATGAACATTATTTGATTTTTTGGTTGATTTCTGTTTTTTTGGAAGGTATATTTAGTACCCTTTCATTCCTTTTTTTTGGTTCACCGCAGTCCAGTGGTGTGTGGAATCCCACATTCCGGTTGACCAGGCTGGGTTGGAAGCACAACTCTTTGAGCTCTGGGGGGTCATACATGGCTTTTATTGGACCCTGTGGCTTGCCACATGGCCCCTTTGAAATGGTTTTGAAGGCTCAATGAGTTGTGAATTTAAAATTTTCCTAATCATAACAAGAAAAAAAATAAAAAGATCATAAGAACTAAAAAAATACCAATATTGAGGAAATTTCACACTCCAATTTTAAGGGTTTTTTTCTTCATAATTTTGACATATCATTTCTTCAGTACCATCTTCCTAAGTCTGTAAGTGTGACCCAAATAAAGCACAACATCAATGGTGCCTTCCTCATACTACCTCCAGCTTTTGTAATGGCCTTCCAATCTCTGCAACCCAGTATATACTAAAAAGTCTTTGCAGTTTACCCAAATCTGGTTTAAAATCCATTTGAGCTTTGCTCTTCTACCCCTGGGTATCATCAGCCCTTGGACATCTATCCTCAGTCATGCAATTACACTAGTTTGCACCCATGCCTAGTTAGCTATATCAACTGTATAGTTTCCAAATGGACTAGGTCCCTTCCCTGCATAACTATATCTGTTCATTTTCATTGTTTTCACATGTCATTCATTTCATGTCTCAATCATTATGCCTCTTTAATCTCATGACCTATTTTATCACACCTAAGCTACAAGCTTGCAAACAAATGCAATGTTTATTTCATTTTCCCATTCTTTTCCTATCATTCATTGCATGATTTCTTTCTATCTGTATACAAACATCAATTGGGTTGTATCTAGTGATAATTGGATTACCTTATAAAGGCTATTTCACCTGTCTGAAGATTGTCTCCTCAGTTACTTAATTTCCTATGTTCTTACATTTTCTGAGACAAATCATCTTTTTGGGATTTGCCTTGGTTTGGTTCTGTTGTAAGACTTCATCCCTCTTGCCTCTTGCTGTTTTTTTAAAGAAGCCATCATACATTAATTATGACATTTGCATTTAGACTTTCTATCTTGCAACTATCCCACCACTCAGTCTTGTCATTTGCGCTCAGGATCATCCAAGATTTCCCTATAGTACATGGGGTGGTTGTGTGACAGGAACATTAAAATTTCTCTAACAAGAGATTTTTGATATTGAGGCAATGTAAAAATTCCAGAACAAAAGACTTTTTTGAAGAATGATTGAATAATTTAAATCATACATTAAAAAATCTGTTTTACATTGAAAAAATATAATACATGCAAAGAATGAGGAAAAAATAGAAGAAAATATGTTACACATTTGTTACATGTTTTTTACAACCATGGCACACTTATGATACAAAAATAGGTAAATCTTTAATTTGAGGATGTTTTCTTTAAAAAATGTGCCAAAAAAACCATGAACCCAGCCAGGCTTTTTTTGGCCATTCCAATATTTCATGTGGACCATCACATATGGTGAATCCACTTGGTTTGTTTGGGTTTTCAGCTAAGTAGTTTTTTGTTAACCAAAAGTTGGAAGTTTCTCAAATCCAGGTGGAAGTTAGTCAAACACTGCTTTTCAGGTGGTCAAGTTAAATCACAGTTGGAGGGTGCTCAAAACTGTGTGGGGGTTAGTCAAACACTGCTTGTCAGGTGGTCAACCAATGGGCTGTGCTGTAAACTTGGTCATTTCAGCTTTCAACCAACAATGCCAAGAGCTTGGAATTGATTGGAGGCCATGCTGTGAGTTTTTGAAGTGATGAGGATTACAGAAGCAGCAAAATCACTTCTTTTTTCTCTGAGTTGATCATGAATGGCCAAGTTGGGTGGATGTCACAGCAAGATGGGGCCCCCTTGGCTATTGCCCCATCAACCAATTGGGTCCAGAAATCAACTAAAGCCTGTAACATGAACAGAAGAAGTTGACCAACCAGTCAAACTCACTGCTAAAATAAATATGCTACCTGACTGAAATTACATCAAAAACTAAGTGTTGTGTATAGTACAGGAGTTGTCTGAATGAATGTGTTTTGTGGGAATTCCTGCATGCAGATTCAGGAAAAACAACAGTGCTGGGACATGTATACAGCTGCTTTCTGTAAAATTCCTGAACTCAGCCACATCAAAGCAATTCCATGGGCAGTGCACAGTCTAAAAGCTTCACGCCAAGAAGTCAAAGCTGAAATTATCATTAAAGGCCATGAAAGAAGTGCTAAAACTGACATGTTAAAGGAAGGAATATGTAATATGAATTTCAATCCATCAGAAATTTAACAAAAATTAGAAGATAAGTCAAAACTGACAGAAAAAACACATGAAAACCTCCAAAATGCTCACTTGAAAAATCTCACCAAAATAAAAAATATTTCAAACATTTTCAATATACAAGATTACAAGGACCTAACTCTTTCCAGCTACTAATGACACTGAAACAATTGAAGAAAACTCAGGGAAGAATGCTAGGTATATTATTAGGCTAATAGTGTAAAATTCATTTATATACTTATAGAAGTAAATTCAAGAGGAGGGGCCAAAAAATTACTATGATTGTTGAAAAATAAAGAAAAATTTATTTTAAGGACAATATAGGAACAATTTTTTTTGCCCTTGAGACTTTCAAGCAATCCTTTCAAAAACTTTTTGTATAATTTCCTTGGTGGTTTGGCGATTTAAAACCTATAAAAGGGGTTTAAGTCAGCCATATAATTTACTAGTTCAATTTCCAGACATATTCTTGAGGAATGGGCCAATATTCAAGTTTTCAGGTTGCTTTAAGTGTTTACTGGTGACAGGCTGAAGGATTTTGTTGATAATTGGTCAGAAGAAGGATATTTCAGAGTTTTACTCTAAATTTTAATTAGAGTTGATCCAAGATCACACACTTATAGTATAACAAGAGCTTGATGGCTCAGTATGAATATACATGAAGCTATGGTGACCTTATTAGTGGAACAAATGATTTCATATAGCTGGGAGAGAGACTATCACTTATAACTTTTGGGCCTGTCCATGGCACAGGTCTTTTGCCAGACAAAACTGAAATATCATGGCTTGCAATGAGGCCAAGGAGCTTTCCATGGAATTCTGTGCAACTACTATAGACCATAAAGAAGTATGGGATGCCTCTTTTTATCATTTCCAGGGTTTAATAAATTTTTCCATTTATATAATGACCTCATTTTACCAAACATTTGGTTGGTTTCCAATCAACATTTTAGGTATGAGCCCTTGTTTCTTCAAGCTAAGGAATTATTGGCATGTTCTGGAGGCCTTTAAATTGATGGGGAATTTGGGTTTGATGCTTGTTTGCACATAGAAGACCGAGTAAAAGCCATGAAGTGGGGATTCAGAACCTTGTTTCAATCTTTGATGTACAGGTTTTAATTCTGAGGCTACAGCACCATGAAAAATTTTATTTTGCTGGCTAGCAAGTGCCATCAAGGAATCTATGTTTGAAGCTCTGTCCAATTTTTAGTTAAAGCTATTCTCTTGCTCCAACAATGTTTTTGGTGCATAGTTTCTTTTCAAAATGAACCATGACTGTGCATTGGAGCTGGGATAAAACTAGACCTTGACCTGACTTTGGGTGTAGATTGAGCCTGGGCCCCTTGATGGCACTTGCTAGAAAGGTACATGAAGTTTTTTTGTGGTGTAGAGGTGTAGCTGGCTCCCATGGCAATTGAGAGCATCCTGAAACAAAATGGCCCTTCTTTTTGTGTTCTAGTTACACTCTCAGAGTGTTAAAGTAACCAGGAATAACTGTGATTGGGGTCAAAACACTCTTTTGGTTCCATTTAAAGGGGCCTTTACTAACCTGATACTAGATTTATGGGGTTCAAATCCACCTTTTTTGGGATTCTTTGATGTTTCTATGGGTTTTATGTGGTTCCTCAGCACCTGGTGGCGCTCATTTTGCCCAATGTGGTGTGGAACCAGGCTTTAGGGTTTTTATGGGGTACCTTACAGCTGGTTGGTCACTGATGGATGGATGACTGGCTATTGCAGAAGTTGGTTGCCTTTGACAGAGGTTTTTTTGTGGGGGATTTGGGCCCCCCCCAGGGTTGTTGCACAAATACCAGTGGGGCTGGAAGCCTTGAAAATATCAGACTGATGCACATAAATATTAGAAAAAGGACCTTGTTGAATAAAGACAATGAGATGAGCAAGATGTACCTGCCTGATGATAAATTAAAAACAGTGAGAAGCTGTGTGCGGAGGGAGTATAGAGGTTCAGAGTTTGAGAGTTATTTTATACACCTCATTCAGCTGCAATACTTGTTGGAACAACAAAAAAAATTAGAAGATAAGGAAAGAAAAGCAAAGCACAAATTGAAATGAGATACAATTGTTGATGGAAGTTGGAAAGCAACGGATGGGAGACATTGAGTGTTAGAGCTAATGGAGCATGAAGTTGTTAATCAAAATAATCAGCGTACAAAGTTGTTAATCAAACTAATGAGCGTATGAAGTTGTTAATCAAACTAATGAATTGAAATATTGGAGGTTCTTATTGCAACAAAGGACCGATAGAAGAAGATGCACAGGTGTGCTGAAAAGTAGTTACAAGAAAATAAAGAAGAAATGAAATGAGAGTTAAGAAGTGATAATTCGACAAAAGTAGATGAGTTAAATTGAAGAAGCATCTCACTGCTAGACAGATCTCGAGATGAGTGATGACTCGAATGATAGATGGGTCGATGGTGGTTTTGTGGAGATGAGTCAATGGTGGAGTTGATGGAATGTGGACAAGTGGGAATGAGGACAAAAAGGTTAGAATGATTGAGGATTGAGTTGAAGATGATGGGCGGTGATGAGTAGGTCAAATCGAGGTTGAGAGTATGTTGAGTCAAGGATAATAGGAGGAGTATTTGAGGATTGGGCAAAGAAGGAATTGAAGGATCTGAACAAGAGGATAGGTGGATGGATGATGAGTGGAAGAGAGGAAGTTGGATGGGGAATGAAACAAGGAAGAGATGATTGTAAGAGGATAAATGAAGGAAGCTTTGTCAAAGAGGACAGAGATGATTTGGAAGAGGGTCATGTCTAGATTTGGAGTGTCCTCATTCGAGGTCAGAACTGAGGGAGCGGGGATGTCATTTGTAGGAGTCAGTCATCTCTTAACACGCCGCCGTGTCTAGGAGTGAGAGGATGTAAGATGGTGGACGTGAGTAAGGTAACTGAGGGCTTGATTTCTGGCTTGGTGAGACAGTTGGCTATCATGCGGCCGGAAGGAATGAGATTGGTGATGAGATGTCTGTTATCTTTTTGTTTGCGCAGCCATCGTATCTGAGTGTCAACGTGTTTCAACGCGCCATGGTGAGAGTCGAGATTGACGATGTCATGCACAGCCTTGTTGTCTATGTTCGCGCAGTGAGAGAGATTGAGATTGGGATTTAGGTTGAGAAGAAGGTTTGTAAGCCAGATCTTCTCTTGAGTGGCAAGAACCAGGGCTTTAAGTTCACCTTCCGTGGATGAAAGTGAAACAGTCGATTGTAGTTTGCTATGCCAGGCTACAGGACATCCGTAAAGGAGGATTAGGAATCCCGTGTGACTTCTGCGAGTGGAAGGGTTGTCGGCACCATCGGAGTCGCTGAAACACTCAAGATCGTACTTGAAGGAGGTGGATTTGAGGCGGAGAGCCATAGACCGCGTGGACTTTAGATATCGCCAGGCATGTTTCATTTCATTCCAGTGAATGGTACCAGGTTTGGAGTTGAAGCGAGAAAGGTTGGATACGGCATAGGAGAGATCAGGGCGTGTGCGACTTGCGATGAAGTTCAGATAGCCAGTCGCCGATCAATAGTTGATCCCCAGGTTGATGAAATTGTTGTGCTCGAGATCGGAAGCCCCCCTGAGCTTTACATTGGGGGTCATCGGAGTTGATATTGGCTTGGCGTTAGACAGTCCGAGCTCGGAGAGAGCAGTTTTGATGTGATCAGGTTGGTGAAGGAGTTGAAGAGAGGTGTTGTGAATGAGATGGTTGCCTAGGATCTTCCTTATAGGCCCCTCGTGAGAAATGTTGAAATTATCCTTTAATTTGAGGCAAAATTCATTTGATTTGCCAACGATGACAAGATCATCAATGTAGACGAAGAGGTAAGTGGACGAGGATCTATTAACAAAGAGGCACGGATCGGATACCAATGTGACAAAGCCTTGCTTGAGGATCCAGGATTGAAAGGTATCGGACCAACTTTTAGGGGCTTGCTTCAGTCCGTAAAGGGCCTTTTTCAGTCGAAGATAGGGAAATTTGGAGGGGTATCCCTTGGGACACTTAATTTAGGTTTCTTCGTCTAGAGGAGCGTGGAGGAAGGTGGCTTTTATGTCCATCTGAGTTGTAGGAAGGTTATGGTGAAAGGCGTATACGAGGAGGGTTCTAAGAGTGGTGATGAGGCCAGTTGGAGTGAAGGTTTCACCGTAGTCGATAAATTCCTTCTGCTTGAACCCCTGGAAGCAAAGGCGGGATTTGAAAATTACCCCTTCGCTAGAAGGATTGTCCTTGAGCCAGAAGACCCAGGTGGTAGAGAGGGCTTTCTTTCCTAAGGGAATGGAGTAACACCCCTCCCACACATCTAGGCGTTCGATGCCGTCGGTTTCGACCTTCATGGATTTCAGCCAGTGAGGACAGTCCGGAGAATTGAGGACCTCCGAGTAGTTTTGAGGAACGGTCCTGGCAAGAAATCCATAGCGTGTAGGAGGCTTGAGAGTAGATCAATCTCTTAGAGTTCGAGTTGAAGGGTTGGTGAGTTTGTGGGAGATGAGATCGTTCTCGGAGTCAGATGAGGAGGAGGTTTCAGAGTTATTAGACGCTTCGATGGCAGTTGGAATGAGGGTTGGTGAACCAAAATTGGAGGAGTTCTCAGCTTGTTCAAGAAGGGAGTCAGACAAGACGGGAGTAGACTGTGGATCAGAAGGGGAAGTGGAGGAGGATGAGGTAATGGGATTGGAGGAGTTGAGAATATCAGTTAGTGTTTGGTTAAGGGAAAGTAAGGGATCAAAAGGGGATTTGCGAGAACTGGAGGAAGGGAGAAGAGTGTGATTTTCAAAGATTTTAACGTGTTTGTAGCGGATTACATGATTGATGGAGGGACAGAAGACACGATAGGATTGCAGTTGTAAGTCAAATCCTACCAGTATTCCCTCAATTCCTTTCTCCTCAAACTTGGATGATGGTGGATGACTCTGGTTGAGGACTATTGTCTTCGATCCAAGGATGCGAACAATGCCAAGATTAGGGGATGATTGATTCCACAATTCAAATGGAGATGTCTTGGTCAATGGCGAGGGAATGAGGTTTTGTAGGGTACAACAACCAGAGATGACTTCGTCCCCGAGATCCAGAGGTATGTTCATGTCAAGCATAGTCGTACGAGTGGCTTTGATGAGTGTCTGATTTGCTTGTTTGGCTATTGGGTTGTGTTGAGGCGTATATGGTTTGGATGTGGAGTGGAGAATCCCCTCCTTGTTGAAGAAGGAACTGAGTCTGGAATTGACAAATTCGCCGCCATTGTCAGAGTGGAATTGTTTTAGTTTTTTGGAGAAGAGGTTGGAGTGAATAAAAATGAACTTGATGATCTCGTCGGTCGCTTTGGATTTGAGTTTGAGAGGGATGCACATCTTGAAGCGGGAGTGACTGTCGGTGAGAATCATGAAATATTGATTTCCTGTTTTGGACGTTGGCTGTATGGGTCCACAGAGATTGGCGTGTAGCTCATCAAATTGTTTGTCTCTTTGAGGAAACTGCCCCTTGAATGTGGAGCGATGAATTTTACCTTTGGCGCACAAGACGCAGCAAGTGTCGTCCCAGCGGATCTTGGGAAAGTTGCGTGAGGGGAGTTTGGTGGATACTGGATGAGGATGCGCAAAGCGCTTGTGGAGTGTTGAGAGAGTTAGAAAGGAAAAAGCATTGGGCGTTGTAGGATGAGTCAATTCCTCTACGATAAATAGGTTGTCTTGGATTCAACCTTCCAACACAGTCAGATTTTCAAGAGTGACCTTGAACGAGCTCGGATTGGTTCTTATCAATGAGCACCCTCCAATGATCAGTTGAACTAGGGAGATCAGGTTAACAGCAATTTCAGGAACGTAGAGCGAGTTGGTGAGGGTGATAGAGGAGTTAGAGGTGATGATTGAGGCCGAGCCTATCCCATTTGAACTTATTGACAAACCAAGTTTTCCTGTTTGGATTTTGGTCTGGTTATTTTCCAGGAAGTCAAAGAAGCGGGAGGAATTGAACATGCTCTGTGATGCGCCTGAGTCTAGAATTAATTGATCTCTTGATAGGTTGAGAGAGTGGGTCATGGCAAAGCTGAATGCCAGATTTGCCGTGGCCTTATTGGGAGGATTGGATTTTTGACTGGCGTTGGTGTTTGGCGAGAAGGTGTAATTGGGTTGAAGATGGGGGTAAAGTCAGAAGTAGCGATCTTTGGGATGGTTGGCTTTGGGGTTATGCCAGTTGGATTTGCATCGGAGGGTTTGTTGGTGCGTAAGTAGGGCTGATGCCTGAGTTCCAGTGGCGACCTTGTGTTTGACTTGGTTAAGATGTCGCAGTACAAGGTCGCCATCAATCTTATTTTCTCCTAGCGAGTGCGTGATGGTGGTCTTAAGGTGATCCAGTTGAGGCTGAAATTTATAAAGAATGAGGTATGCCACAATATCATTGTCCATCTTTATCCCGATTTTGGCGATTTGAAGCAAGCAAGCTCTGACTTCTGTGATGAATTTCTCGATATTCTTGGGGTTGAACTGAAGGTTCAGGAAGTGGAAGAAGACCCGGGATTGATTGGCGGTTTGCGAAGAGGCGAAAAATTCATTGATTGATTTCCAGAGAGCAATCCTGTCGGCTAGGTGGTTTTCCTTAACGCAATTCACGTAGGTTTGGTTGTCCAATTTAGCAAGGATATAACCCACGATTTCGAGATTAACTTCAGCGGGGCATTTGCTAGGTTCGGGAGAGGTCAGCCAGTGGGAAATCCCTTTGAGTGAGAAGATGGTGAGGATTTTGGATCGCCAGAGGGAGAAGTTCGAGTCATTGAGGTTGGGAATTGAGTCTGTCAGAGTCTTCAAAAGCAAGGAGGATGAGTCTATGGTCCTGGGGTCGTCATTCTGCTATTTTGGCTTTTAACCGTGAAAGATTGGAGGTTCTTATTGCAACAAAGGACCAATAGAAGAAGATGCACAGGTGTGCTGAAAATTAGTTACAAGAAAATAAAGAAGAAATGAAATGAGAGTTAAGAAGTGATAATTTGACAAAAGTAGATGAGTTAAATTGAAGAAGGATCTCACTGCTAGACAGATCTCGAGATGAGTGATGACTCGAATGATAGATGGGTTGATGGTGGTTTTGTGGAGATGAGTCAATGGTGGAGTTGATGGAATGTGGACAAGTTGGAATGAGGACAAAAAGGTTAGAATGATTGAAGATTGAGTTGAAGATGATGGGCGGTGATGAGTAGGTTTAATCAAGGTTGAGAGTATGTTGAGTCAAGGATAATAGGAGGAGTATTTGAGGATTGGGCGAAGAAGGAATTGAAGGATCTGAACGAGAGGAGAGGTGGATGGATGATGAGTGGAAGAGAGGAAGTCGGAAGGGGAATGAAATGAGGAAGAGATGATTGTAAGAGGATAAATGAAGGAAGCGTCGTCGAAGAGGACAGAGATGATTTGGAAGAGGGTCATGTCTAGATTTGGAGTTTCCTCATTCGAGGTCAGAACTGAGGGAGCGGGGATGTCATTTGTAGGAGTCAGTCATCTCTTAACATGATTGTATGAAGTTGTTAATCAAACTAATGAACATATGTTTTGATATTGTCTGTTCTTCCGCACTGTGGGAGACCAAACATGTCCTATAGCCATCAGACTCACTTACATAGTATAAAAACAGCTCAAACTGTCAAATTAACCTCAGAAATGGATTCTACATAAAAAAAAACTATAGGAACTCATCAGAGTACTCCCCCTTTCCCTCATGGATAAGAAGATACAGCCCAAGAAACCTTTAAATGTGGCAAACTGATACCCAATCAGGTGTCACAGCCCTGTGGAAGGCATAAAGACATACATTTGAAACACTCAGGTACATACCAGTAACAGTTTACTCTTAATACCAGGACCATACATTGACCCTTTCACCTCATCCAGAATACAGGAATACAGATACATGAGGCTGTGAAACTAGTTCAGCTCCTTTCAACTTACCCAGAATAGATTCAAATACACATACATGAAGCTGTGAAGAATTATAAAGGAGAAGTATAGGCAGGAAAAAGTGGAACCAGTCTTAACCAGATCCAAAAAAAACAAGCAAATACACTACATTAGAATTTGCAGGAGTATAAAGGAGAAGTATAGGAAGGAGGAAGTGAAACCAGTCTCAACCAGAACCAACCAAACAATAAAATATACATAAAGAAGGCTTTGCAGAGGTATACAGGATAAGTATAGGCAGGAGAAAGTGGAACCAGTCTTAACCAGAAAAAAAAACTACCAGCAACAAACAAACCCCAGCACCAAACAACAATTTATTTATTCGGAAAAATTTGATACCAAACAACCAAGGAGTAAAAATACCACAGGAATACCCAGAAATATATGCAGGCAGCCAGAAACCTTTAGTATCAAACAATCCCAGAACCACACAGCAATTTATTTAGTCAGAAGCATGTGATACCAAAAAAACCCCCAGTACAAGTTCACCCTAGGGCTACCCAGCAACTTATGCAGGCAGCCAAGACCATTTAGTACAAAACAAACTACCAGTACAAGCCCAAAACAGGCTACCCAGAAATATATGCATACAGTCAAGACCATGCAGAACCAAACAAACCACCAGGAATGCACAGAAATGCATGAAGGTAGAAGCAAGTAGCACCAAAAAATCCACCAGTGATTGCACAGCAACAAATTCAGGGATAATCAAGTAGAACCAAACCAATCACCAGTAATTCACAGGAATATATTTTCTCTGCAATACACAGAAGTTTTTTCAGGGCTGTGCATGCATGAAAAACCTGTACAAGCTTTTCCCAACCAGAATAAATGCCTCATGTAAATTCACAAGCTTGTTCAAACCAACAGAAATGCCTCATGTAATTTTATCACACTTTTCATCACCAGAACAGGGAGAACCCTCAGGGGAAGCCTTGAGCACCCCTGGGGGAAGAACTTTTCTATTTAAAAAGGGCCTCTCTGCGCTATTCAGGTTGTATCATCATGCCATCTGGCCTATCATGCCATCTGGTCTACCGGCACTCATCACTCACCTCATCATACCATCAGTAGTCATCTGTGGTACCTACCCAGATAAATATTATCAGTGAACCAATTATAAAGAAACAGGAAATCAGATATCAAGTTAAAAACCATCCTTAACCAATTAAAACAGCCCATCAGGTAAGGGTTCCCCTGTGACCTTAATATTCAGAAACAAATTAAAGAAAAGCCACCCATCAATCAAGAGATAACCCTTACAAAGAGAGAGAGCACAAAAAAAAGAAACTACCAACCTTTCCTCAAGCTAGCCCCCTGCGGTTAAACCCATACTTGGGTCCTCTCCTGAACCATCCCTTTGATAAACCCTTGAAACCTTTAATATTGGGATATTGGTAAAAATCAAATATATCTTATCAATTATTTATTATTATTTATTATTATTTATTATTATTTATTATTATTTATTATTATTTATTATTATTTATTATTGTTTATTATTATTTATTATTATTTATTATTATTTATTATTATTTATTATTATTTATTATTATTTATTATTATTTATTATTATTTATTATTATTTATTATTATTTATTATTATTTATTATTATTTATTATTATTTATTATTATTTATTATTATTTATTATTATTTATTATTATTTATTATTATTTATTATTATTTATTATTATTTATTATTATTTATTATTATTTATTATTATTTATTATTATTTATTATTATTTATTATTATTTATTATTATTTATTATTATTTATTATTATTTATTATTATTTATTATTATTTATTATTATTTATTATTATTTATTATTATTTATTATTATTTATTATTATTTATTATTATTTATTATTATTTATTATTATTTATTATTTTAATTATTTATTATTATTTATTATTATTTATTATTATTTATTATTATTTATTATTATTTATTATTATTTATTATTATTTATTATTATTTATTATTATTTATTATTATTTATTATTATTTATTATTATTTATTATTATTTATTATTATTTATTATTATTTATTATTATTTATTATTATTTATTATTATTTATTATTATTTATTATTATTTATTATTATTTATTATTATTTATTATTATTTATTATTATTTATTATTATTTATTATTATTTATTATTATTTATTATTATTTATTATTATATATTATTATTTATTATTATTTATTATTATTTATTATTATTTATTATTATTTATTATTATTTATTATTATTTATTATTATTTATTATTATTTATAATTATTTATAATTATTTATTATTATTTATTATTATTTATTATTATTATTTATTATTTATTATTTATTATTTATTATTTATTATACATTATTTATTATTTATTATTGATTATTTATTATTTATTATTTATTATTTATTATTTATTATTTATTATTTATTTTTTATTATTTATTTTTTATTTTTTATTTTTTATTTTTTATTTTTTATTATTCATTATTTATTATTTATTATTTATTATTTATTATTTATTATTTATTATTTATTATTTATTATTTATTTTTTATTATTTATTATTTATTATTTATTATTTATTATTTATTATTTATTATTTATTATTTATTATTTATTATTTATTATTTATTATTTATTATTTATTATTTATTATTTATTATTTATTATTTATTATTTATTATTTATTATTTATTATTTATTATTTATTATTTATTATTTATTATTTATTATTTATTATTTATTATTTATTATTTATTATTTATTATTTATTATTTATTATTTATTATTTATTATTTATTATTTATTATTTATTATTTATTATTTATTATTTATTATTTATTATTTATTATTTATTATTTATTATTTATTATTTATTATTTATTATTTATTATTTATTATTTATTATTTATTATTTATTATTTATTATTTATTATTTATTATTTATTATTTATTATTTATTATTTATTATTTATTATTTATTATTTATTATTTATTATTTATTATTTATTATTTATTATTTATTATTTATTATTTATTATTTATTATTTATTATTTATTATTTATTATTTATTATTTATTATTTATTATTTATTATTTATTATTTATTATTTATTATTTATTATTTATTATTTATTATTTATTATTTATTATTTATTATTTATTATTTATTATTTATTATTTATTATTTATTATTTATTATTTATTATTTATTATTTATTATTTATTATTTATTATTTATTATTTATTATTTATTATTTATTATTTATTATTTATTATTTATTATTTATTATTTATTATTTATTATTTATTATTTATTATTTATTATTTATTATTTATTATTTATTATTTATTATTTATTATTTATTATTTATTATTTATTATTTATTATTTATTATTTATTATTTATTATTTATTATTTATTATTTATTATTTATTATTTATTATTTATTATTTATTATTTATTATTTATTATTTATTATTTATTATTTATTATTTATTATTTATTATTTATTATTTATTATTTATTATTTATTATTTATTATTTATTATTTATTATTTATTATTTATTATTTATTATTTATTATTTATTATTTATTATTTATTATTTATTATTTATTATTTATTATTTATTATTTATTATTTATTATTTATTATTTATTATTTATTATTTATTATTTATTATTTATTATTTATTATTTATTATTTATTATTTATTATTTATTATTTATTATTTATTATTTATTATTTATTATTTATTATTTATTATTTATTATTTATTATTTATTATTTATTATTTATTATTTATTATTTATTATTTATTATTTATTATTTATTATTTATTATTTATTATTTATTATTTATTATTTATTATTTATTATTTATTATTTATTATTTATTATTTATTATTTATTATTTATTATTTATTATTTATTATTTATTATTTATTATTTATTATTTATTATTTATTATTTATTATTTATTATTTATTATTTATTATTTATTATTTATTATTTATTATTTATTATTTATTATTTATTATTTATTATTTATTATTTATTATTTATTATTTATTATTTATTATTTATTATTTATTATTTATTATTTATTATTTATTATTTATTATTTATTATTTATTATTTATTATTTATTATTTATTATTTATTATTTATTATTTATTATTTATTATTTATTATTTATTATTTATTATTTATTATTTATTATTTATTATTTATTATTTATTATTTATTATTTATTATTTATTATTTATTATTTATTATTTATTATTTATTATTTATTATTTATTATTTATTATTTATTATTTATTATTTATTATTTATTATTTATTATTTATTATTTATTATTTATTATTTATTATTTATTATTTATTATTTATTATTTATTATTTATTATTTATTATTTATTATTTATTATTTATTATTTATTATTTATTATTTATTATTTATTATTTATTATTTATTATTTATTATTTATTATTTATTATTTATTATTTATTATTTATTATTTATTATTTATTATTTATTATTTATTATTTATTATTTATTATTTATTATTTATTATTTATTATTTATTATTTATTATTTATTATTTATTATTTATTATTTATTATTTATTATTTATTATTTATTATTTATTATTTATTATTTATTATTTATTATTTATTATTTATTATTTATTATTTATTATTTATTATTTATTATTTATTATTTATTATTTATTATTTATTATTTATTATTTATTATTTATTATTTATTATTTATTATTTATTATTTATTATTTATTATTTATTATTTATTATTTATTATTTATTATTTATTATTTATTATTTATTATTTATTATTTATTATTTATTATTTATTATTTATTATTTATTATTTATTATTTATTATTTATTATTATTATTTATTATTTATTATTTATTATTTATTATTTATTATTTATTATTTATTATTTATTATTTATTATTTATTATTTATTATTTATTATTTATTATTTATTATTTATTATTTATTATTTATTATTTATTATTTATTATTTATTATTTATTATTTATTATTTATTATTTATTATTTATTATTTATTATTTATTATTTATTATTTATTATTTATTATTTATTATTTATTATTTATTATTTATTATTTATTATTTATTATTTATTATTTATTATTTATTATTTATTATTTATTATTTATTATTGATTATTGATTATTTATTATTTATTATTTATTATTTATTATTTATTATTTATTATTGATTATTTATTATTTATTATTTATCATTTATCATTTATTATTTATTATTTATTATTTACTATTTATTATTTATTATTTATTATTTATTATTTATTATTTATTATTTATTATTTATTATTTATTATTTATTATTTATTATTTATTATTTATTATTTATTATTTATTATTTATTATTTATTATTTATTATTTATTATTTATTATTTATTATTTATTATTTAATATTTATTATTATTTTTTCTTTCCTTATCTTTGTTTGAGCACCAATTATATTTCACTTTATTTGATCTCTTGCAAACAGCCATAGACCATTGTTTTCTGCTCTCAGGTTGGTTCAATTGATCGCATGACCACTCTGCTAATTTCTAAAATAAAGCGTCTAATGAAATAAAGTGCTCTCAGTTTATAACTATAAAAATCCCACAGACAGAGTATTAAGATGGGAGGATGATCTCACCTTTTTGATGTGCCAACTCTTTACATTGCTGATATCCCATCACACAATCACCTGTGAGGATTTGTTTTGCCACTCCAGCGGATTGGGAATGAGAAAGGAACTGATGAAAATCATCTTTTTCTTTAAAAAGAAAAAAAAAAACAAGATTGATTTTTTGTGTTAAAGTTTCAGACTAAAAAAGTTTGTTTCATTTTGTAAGGTATAAGAGAGGTGGAGATTGCAGTTAAGAAAACAAGTGAGAAAACAATGGTCATTTACCTAAAAAAGGGTGAACACACGCAAGAGAGTTTAACAACAGGTATGGTGTTGGGGAGAACAGAGAGATGAATATGTTGGACGGAGTGATTGGGTGACAATGACAGGTTTGTTGGAATACAATTGTTTGGGTTCTCCAGAGGACACAAAATGGATTCAACAACAGGGCGTATAAATAGGAGACAGGCAAAGGAAAAAGATTTTGGTTTTTCCATTTATCCTGGCATATGCAGTTAGGTTAAGCAGGCATGCATATTCATGACCATGACAATGCTCCAATTTCATACTTACTTCTCAAGCCATGACATCAGGCAAATTTGGGATTGGTCAAGTTTTCACACCCCCTGTGATGTCCAGCTTGAGGAGACCCAAATGATGTAAGGCCCTATTCAGTGTTGGTTGGCAGGTTGGCTTGGTCAGGAAATCAGCAAGAATTTTTGTGCTTTTGATGTAATGCAGTTTTTTGATGTATTTTGCTATGAATTAATGAAACACCGGTAGGCAGTGAGTTGGACAAGCACACAAAGGGGAAAAATGACTTTGAGATTTTTCACACCTAATGAAACACCGGCAGGTAGTGATTTGGACAAGCACACAGATGGGGACAAATGACTTTGAGATTGTTCACACCTGGAGCACAGAGAATACTGGCGCAGTACAATGATTGAATAAGTGAATCATTGAAAGAAGCGTGAAAAGCATTAGCAAGTGAGGGTACCTAATGAAACACCAGCAGGCAGTGAGTTTGACAAGCACACAAATGGGGACAAATGACTTTGAGATTGTTCACACCTGATGGAGTTGAACGTGAGGGTTGAAGAGGAAGTGTTAGATTCTGAGACAATGGTACAGTGGAACATGAGCGTTTTGTGCAAGAGATTACCTGGAGGACAGAGAATACTGGCGCAGTACAATGAGTGAATAAGTGAATGATTGAAAGAAGAGATCTCTGTCCTCCAATGGTAGCTCAGTGGTAGTGAGGAGCAGAGATTAGGTTTCAACTATGTTTCTCATCATACCCCGCGTGGTTGCGCAGCATTCATACGGGTGTTATGTATCAGGGTCCATCTCTTTCAATATCTTTCAATATGACTTCCCAAAGAAAGTGAATTTGTATTTTGATGTGCTTCATTTGGCAGTAATTCAAGTTGCAGTTGTTGTTGGCTGTGTTGATGCAAGCTTGGTTATCTTTGAATATGGTGATGGGCACAGGGTCAAGGTCCACAAGAAGTATGGCAAGCAATTGATCCATGAAGGTGATGGTGTCAGATTAGATAGAAAGAGGGCAGTGTTCACTGCCTGCCCCCGGTAGCTCTTGCGTGTGTTTGATACCTGAAGTAAGCATTGTTCCTTGTCAAGAATGGTTCTGTTTTCCCTTTCAGCAAAGGCATTGTTCTTGAGAGTTTCTGGTGGAGAGAGCGAGTGGAAAAACCCGCTGCTTATGGCCAATTCCTGAAAATCCTTGTTTACAAACTCTCTGCATTGGTCAGATACAACCTTCTTTATCTTTTGGTCATGGAGTTTTTCCATCTGATTTTTCAAGATGATGAACTGATGAAATTCTTCTGATTTGGTTTTCAGAAACCTCACAAATTTGAAAGAAGAGAATTGATTGACTACGGTCATGAAGTATTTGTATCCAGAGATGGATCCAGGATTAATTGGCCCGACAAGATCTAGATGAAAGCAATCCAGTGGTGCGCAAGCTTCATCAAACTGACTGAGGTAGGGCTTGGCTGTGGACTTTGAGGTCCTTCCAATTGAGCAATTGGTGGAATTGGCTCAGATGAAACCCATTGATTTGAGTACTTGGTTGTTTGGGTGTCCCAGTTGGCAGTGCCAGATGTCTGAGTTTGCTGAGGCAAGATAGGCTTTTGGACTATTTGGAACCATGAATTCAACCACCATCAGTATGTTCACAATTTTGCCTCTCAGAAGCGTCCTCTTTCCATCAGGGATTCGAAATTCATTTCCTTCTTTGTTGATTCAGATTGACTTCTTGACAAGGGGAAGCAAGGAACCAGGAGGTTTTTTTTTGAGTCTGGGCACAAACAAAAATTTGGAAAAGTGGTGGGTGATTTTGCCTACGGTTATGGTAATTTCTCCTCTTCCCTTGGCCAGCAGCTGACTGCATTCATCCCCAGTGGTGACAGACCATGCAGCGCAAGATTTGAGTTTTTCAAACTTGTCAGGTTTGTGGAACATGTGGTGCGTTGATCCACATTCAATTATGGCCATTGACAATTTTGGGAGGGTTGCAGTTTCTAGACTTCTGTGTCCATCCATGTGGTGGGCAGCGGCAATAGTGAGGGGGCTGAAGCGTCTTTGGGGTTGTTGGACTTTTTCCTTTCAGGTCTAAGGTGTGGAAACTTGACTCAACATTTTGAGGCTTTATGACTTGTGAACATTGTAAGAGCTGAACTTCAGTTGCCGCAAATGAGGGACTGCAGTCCCCACGCAGATTGCTCCAACGGGTGGCTGCAGTCTCCAATCTAACCAATATCGGCTCACCTAATGTCAGGAGGGCCTGTCTTAGGATTTTTCCTCTGTACCCTTTGATTCCTCTCCTTCCCTCCAAAACCTCAACCACAATTGACACAGCGGGCAAACTCCCCTGGGCTCAACAGCACCTCAAACCCCTCAGTCTAAGAATTGCACCATTGCTTGGCAGCTCTTCAGTAGTTCACAAGGAGCTCAAAGCAAATTAGATGGAGATCTAAGCTCACATTTGCCCCATCTCCTGTCTGAGGATTCCTGCAAATAGACACTCAGGTTGACATATATGCAGGTAAATTCACTATTTCCCGTCATCTTTTCCTACATTCCTCTCTCTGTCTCTTGCCCTATTACCCACACTCATATGTCTTTACCTCCCTGTCTTGACATCTCAGGTATCATTTTACTTTTACTGCTATTTGAGCTAAGTGTTGAAATAAAGATAAAGACTACTAAACTTACATGTTAGCAGGATTCCTATCTTGACACAGCCAGCAGATCAGAAAGAAATGCAGAATAACCACAAAAATGGCCATGGCAAGCGACTCAAGTGGAATGGAAATTTGCATACCTGACTCCAGCAGTGAGTCAGGTGTTGATTAATCCACCAAGGCTGAACTCCCTGTCCTAACAAGACACAACTGGTACAAGTGGAGGACCAAATTCAAGAATCTATTAATCAGCAAATGACACAAGGAATTAGTAGATCCCAAGTGGATCCAACAAAACAGTGACACAAAGCAATACCAGAAAAAAGACTTCCCTTGCCATTTACCTACTCTTCAGCTCCATGGACCGGGAACTCAAAGGATATGTAACTCCACATGCAAGGACTTCTCACGTGCATTCATGGAACTGAAGAAACCTGTGGCAAGGACTCCCTTATTGTCATAGGTGACCAGGTGTCTCAGCTAGTATACCTTTTATTCCAACCAAACACTTCTATTTGATCTCATGCCATTGCTTTCCGCAAAAGGTATCTTGCCCTCAAAGAGACGCTGGACGCCCAAGCTTTTTCAGACCAGGAAGATCAAATAGGTGTTTCATCCTCACTTGCCGCAATCTTCTTCCTCAAGAGCTTCAGGCTTGACCCTTCTCTAAACTCCCTTATGCAATCATGCCACAATATTTGTCCATTCCAATTCAAGAGATTCTATGATTGTCTACTTGCTGAAGATACTTGCCACAAAAGTGAAAGCTCCAAAATGGTCATGCACATTGGTGCCTCCAACCCCAGATCCCATTCTTCCCAACCCGCTCTTAAAGCTGCATCAACCATTGTCCCAAAACGACCACCTACCTTCCCCAACCAATGCACTGAGTCTCAACCTAACCGCTTGAGTCCAAGACCAGCCATCCCCACCAGAGCCAAACCCAACTCATTCAATTGTCCCCATGGGGCACCTAATCTTGCAAACATTAAACAACATCTCAACTCCATTTTGGACAAGTTTAAGCAACTGAAGTCGTCTGAATCTGCAAATATGGATGACAAGGACAATGACACAAACCAGACAAGCTCCCTTCCGCCGATGTTGTGATTGAGGAGGATAGCGTAGAGGAATGTGGATTCCTTATTGACAAAGACACTGTGTATAACGTATTTTCGCACCCTACTGGTCCTACAAACCTCATCTAAAACTCCGGTGCTACCAAATCCACAGTCTGCAATCCCGGTCTCCTATCCAATATGAATCCCTGCAGCGATACATTGAGTATGTATGGGGGACAAATTCATATCACTCATACAGGCACTCTGTATCTGTACACCTGGTGTATTATGCTCCAAGGGGTCCCCAGAAACTCATCTCCGCTTCTCAACTCAAGGACCATGGTCTGAAGGTGATCCACCAACATTGCGTAGTGCTTGTCAAGTCCACTAATTTTGTGGTTTTAAAATTACGGCGGGTTGGTAACTTATATGTGGCAAACTTCCTACACCGAATACTCTCGGTGAATTCCATTGCAAAAAATCCCTTTGTCTCCGACTGGCACGTGACACTAGGCCACCCATCAGATGCTTATTTGCAAACGTTTCTGCAAATGAATCAAATAACGTCCTCTCCACCAGCCCATTGTGCTGCAAACTGTGCCGTCTGTCAGACGTGCAAGCTGAAACAATCTCCCCACTCCAATTCACTCCCCACAGCTCCATCTCTGTTCCACACTATTCACTCAGACCTTCTGCTCATCAATCCTCCAGCCAAACATGGTGGTCAATACGTTCTGGTATTATTTGACAATTTTAGCCAATTCAATCGCATCTACATGCTTAAAAACAAAATCAAGGCAGAAGCCTACATCATTTCTTAGCTCAATGAAATCAAGAACCAGTTTGAACTATTCCCAGCCTTGTTTCACTCAGAACATGGAGGTGAGTTCTCATCCAACAACTTCTTCTCAGAACTCAGGCGCAAGGGTGTAGTGACAGAACGCGGACCAGCCAACTCGCCTCAAAAAAATGGTCTAGCCGAACGCTTCAATCAGATTCTGCTCACCAAGCTGCGGTGCATAATGGCCCAATCTAGAATTCCCGTCATATACTGGGACAAAGACGCAAAGTTTTGCTTTCTTCTCATTAATCATCTCCCGAGCAAGGCCCTAGGCTGGGAATCACCCATCCAACAACTATCAGCCGCGAATTGCGCCCTTGAGCCAGCCCGCGACGTACAGAGGCTTCTACCATTTGGCCTGAAGGTTGCAGTGCGTCGTGGGCCCCAGTTGTCAAAAATTGCTCTGACCGCTTTCCAACTCCTCTTCATTGGCTACAAGCCTAGGTCTGATGCAGCCCAATTTCTCAACCTCACCAAAGGTACTATCACGGTGAGCAGGGATTTCTCCCCAGCCAAAACAAACTTCCAATATGGTTCTTGGGACTCCATGAAAAAACCTCCTGCCTCCCTCCCCTCGCGGGTCTCCACCCTTGCCTCCCATCCTTCAACCGTGGCCTCAAAAAGTTACGTGACCATCAGTGATCACCCTCCACCGCTTCAAATGCCCCGTTCAGGACCCACACTGCTGCTCAACATTTCTGTGTCACTGCCCACTGACAATGTACCGGATGATTCCTCTCCCAACCTGCCAGCTGCGCCCACAAGGCCTGCGGAAAATTCATTCACAACCACAAAGCCTCCCCCGGCCGCAAAAGGATACTGCTATGTGCCGCATTACAATGTGGCGCCTAAGAAAATCTCCAGAGATATCAATCCTTCTGCCATTCTTTCTACCTCCCAGCGCAGTCAATGTGTGGCGCAGGCCCAATCCAAGGAAGAAGACCCAACCAACTTAGCCAAAGTTGTCTCAGTTGAGGAAGCGTTTGCAACCCCGGATGAAAAGGTCAAATGGCTAGAATCCATTTCCAAGGAGAACACCTTGTTCATCTCAAAAAACACAGGTACTCTGGTCCCCCCTACCGCCAACAACAAGGTCATTGGGGGAATGTGGCCGTTGGTAAGGAAGAAAAACAAATTTGGCAAGGTCATCAGGAGAAAATCACGGTGGGTCTGTTTTGGAAATCATCAAGAAAAAGATTGACATTACTCAATACGTATGCCAGTGTGGGACGTAACGAGTCCTTGAAAATAATGCTTGCCATGGCAGTGCAGTTTGGTCTCACAGTCTATCAGTTCAATGTTGAAACTGCGTTTCTCTATGGTGAAATCGATGAAATGGTGCATGTATCCTGGGTATCCGGGTTTGAAGTACCTGGAAAGGAAAACTGGGTCTGGCGCCTCAACAAGTTTCTGTACGGTACAAAAAAGGCCCCGCGGTTCTGGAAAAAGCATTGCATAGAAACCCTAATGTTGCTTGGACTGAAGCCCTCCAACTCAGATGAGTCAATCTTTCACAAATCCTCCAAATTTCTGCTGCTTAACATCCATGTGGACAACAGTCTTGTTGTGGGAAAATAGCGTCAAGAGGTGAATTCATTCCTGGATGGCCTGCAAGCAACCTACAAGATCAAATCTGAGGCCAAAACTGCCCAGAATCTTGGCTACACCTTTGACTGGAAGGAGGATGGCTCCATACTTATCCATCAACAGGACTACTGTGAGAATATCCTAGAAGAGTTCTATATGTCCGCAGCAAATCCAGCCAAAAGCCCAGCTCCAATGAACCTGGTAAAGCTGGCCTCCAACACTGCCAAACTGTTCAGCGTGAAAACCATGGAGAAGGAAATTGGGATGCTCACCCACCTAGCGCTACACACTTGACCCAATATCACTCATACCGTCAACCTACTGTTGCACTACTCATCCAAGCCAACAATGAACCCTGGAACATTGTCAATCACCTACTAAAATATCTTTGGGGCACAACCAGTGTTGGCCTGATGTACAAGAAGGCCTCCCATCCGGACAAACACCTGGAAGGATAGGCGGACACTGATTAGGCCAATTTTATGGATATGAGAAGGTCCACCACTGGTTTTGTAATTACTCTGTATGGCAATCCGGTTCATTGGATTACAAAAATGAAATCCCTTGTGGCTCAATCCAAAGCCAAAGCCAAATTGATAGCAATGAACCACTGGGATAAGAAAATCAGGTGGATTTTGGGCCTCATAATAAGCCTGGGAGTGGCAATACCAAAACCAGTCATATATAAAGACAACAGGGGTGCCAACTTCATCAGCAAAGAGGCTCAACTCAACCAAAATTCAAAGCACATTGAGATCAGGTAGCAGTATCTCAGAGATCTGGTGTCCAAATCAGTCCTTACCATTCAACAGGTACCCTCCAACAACATGATTGCTGATATACTAACCAAGCCCCGTGGTCACATTAAGGTAGCCTCCGCTTGCAATCAACTCAGTCTACATCCAACTGAAGTCAGAAGGAGTGTAAGCGCTGGACTTCAGTCACCGCGACTGAGGGACTGCAGTCCCTGCGCAGATTGCTCCACTGGGCGGCTGCAGTCTCCAATCTAACCCATCTTGGCTCACCTAATGTCAGGAGCGCCTGTATTAGGATTTTTCCTCTGTACCCTTTGATTCCTCTCCTTCCCTCCAAACCCTTGACCAAGATTGACACAGCGGAAAAACTCCCTTGGGCTCAACAGCACCTCCAACTCCTCAGTCTAAGAATTGCACCATCACTTGGCAGCTCTTCAGTAGCTCAGGAGGAGCTCAAAGCAAATTAGCTGGAGATCTAAGCTCACATTTGCCCCATCTCCTGTCTGAGGATTCCTGCCAATAGCCACTCAGGTTGAAAGATCTGCAGGTAAATTCACTATCTCCCATCATCTGTTCCTACATTCCTGTCTCTGTCTCTTTCCCTATTGCCTACACTCATGTGTCTTTACATCCCTTTCTTGACATCTCAGCTATCATTTTACTGTTACTTCTATTTGAGCTGTGTTTCAATAAAGATAAAGACTACTCAACTTACAACCATGGGGTTGTGTTTCCCATTTTCTCAGTAGTACAAAGTTTTTGCTGGGTAGCTGTTGTTACTTGATGTATTGAGTGCAGTGGCTTCAGGCACTGGATTTTCTTTAGAAAAATCCTTTGATTTTAAGTGATGAGCAAAACTCTGAAGTTACATGAGCGTGTTGTTTGGATTTCAACTGCTTATTTGTCCATGGCAAGTCTGTCGATGAGGTGGAGCAGATGGGTGTGTTTGCATAGTTTTCCAAGGATTGAGTAGGACAATATGTTGTTTGGGATTTGATTTTCTACGGAATCTATGTCTAAGAGGGTTTTTCTGCATATTTGAATGAACTCTTGGAGGTTTCCATTGTACAATAGAGCCTTCCATTCCATCCAGACGCGTCCTCTATTTAGCGCTGTTGTGGAAGCATATAGACTATTCATTTTGGTCCAAAGAAGACAGGCGTTGTCTTCAGTGCTGGCATCCATGACTTTGATGAAGACTTTTTGGTTGATGTGGCTGGTGATGATCCCAACTGCTTCATAGCTTGCCTTGTTCCATTTCTTTATGGTTGAGGCATTGGCATCTTTGGCGGGTTCCTTTTTGCATACATCAAGGAGGTCTTTTGATTGGAGATGAAATTTCATTCTCCCTTTCCATACGCTGAGGTTTGTGCCGTCAAGGATGGGAACGAATGAGAGGTCCTTTGTGCTGTCTTTGTTTGCTCATGCTTTGAGGATTGGGTGTCCACCCTTTTTGCAAAAGGGAAGCGTCTTGGGACTGTAAACCTGTTCAAGTTTCAGACTAAAAAAAATTTGTTTCATTTTGTTAGGTAGAAGAGAGGTTGAGATTGCAGGAAAGAAAGCAAGTGAGAAAACAATGGTCATTTAACTAAAAAAGGGTGAAAACACGCGAGCAAGTTTGACAACATTTATGGTGTCGGGGAGAAAAGAGAAATGAGTATGTTGGATAGAGTGATAGGGTGAAAATTACAGGTTGGTCGGAATACAATTGTTCAAGTTATCCAGAGGACACACAATGGATGAAAAAACAGGGCGTATAAATAGGAGAAAGGCAAAGGAAAAAGATTATGGTTTTGCCATTCATCCTGGCATATACGGTTAGGTTAAGCAGGCATGCATATTCATGAAGGTGTGTGCCAATTTAATACTGACTTCTCAAGCCAGGACGTCAGGAAAGTTTGGGATTGGTCAAGTTTTCACATGTTGATGATGAGGATAAGTAAAGGTGCGTAAGATTTTCAAATTGGTGGTTCAAATTTTTTTTTGTCACCAAGGTCAGATAACAGGAGGGAATGAATGGCACAGGTTAGTTGATCATTTGGACGTTGGTGATGATGAGATGTGTATATGGTGGGATAGGTCAGAGCACCAGTACAAGGTGGATCAATCCAAATAAAGAAAGAAAGGTCAAGATAATAAATATTGATTGGATCATCCGTGGAACTATTAAAACCGCAACATATAAAATTGAGAAAGAGGAGGATTGAGATGAGAATTTATGTACTAGGAGATCTATGGGCTTATCTCAGCTGAATGGACTCCTTTACTGTAATACTTGACTTGGAAGACTGGATTGCCCCAGTTGGATCTGATATCTTGTGGAAAAGTGAGGAGAGTTTTGAGAGTCATTGAGGGTGAGTAGACAGTGTGTTGAGAGAGAGCAAACAATAGCAGACCAATGAAGTTCCAGTTTGGAAGATCCTGAACGCTCAAATGCTTCCTTCCACCCACTTCATCATCCTTGTCCTTGATTTTTGACTGGAGTGGGCAATGGTCCATGATGAGCAAGGCAAAGGCAGCCTTGAAGCCAGAGGAATCATGAACTGGAACTGGAACCAGGCAGAAGAGGGTCTTTGAGCCCATGCCGGGACACTTGATATTCAAAATTGGGGTGCTGGGTTGGAGCCATCAAGGGATCCCACCATCCAGTGGTTTGGGTGATGAAATCCCCCAACCAAGTCAGTCCCCCCCCTCATTCCCTTGCTTGGTTGGGGGTGATGAAATCCCTTCACCGGGTAAGGAGATAATTTGTTGTTTGTTCAAATTAAATGTGTTGTGAGGAACCAAGGCCCTGGGGTGAATTTAAACCCTCTAAATTACTAATTACATGCCTTTTTTTGAAAGAGGAATGATTTTAAAAGTTTTTTTTTTCTCAGAACACACCTTTGGTGTGCTTTCCCACAGAGAAAATTGAAAAAGAGAATCTAAGCCCCAAAGCATGAACATAGTAATACAAGTGTATATTCCCCCAAATTGGAAGAGGAAAACCTTTTGCGCAGTGAAATTTTGCACATTTCCCGGTGTTAAGCATTGAGGGTTGCAAGAGGGGCACCCTCAATATTGGGAAAATTCCAAATCCAAAAAATAAAAATACAAAGGTCAAAAATGAATACAAAGCCAAGGACATCAAGGCTGGACCTCAAAGAGTGCAATCTTTTATAGAGAGTAGAAGAGAGTGGACTATTGCATACAATGTCCCAAACTGGGGAAGAGAGGGCTTTTCCCTGGTGAAAGTGTGCAATTTGCACAGTGGAAAAGTTTGAGGGATGCAAAAGGTGCATACTTGACATCAGGAAATGAATGGTTGATGCACCTCCAGGGAAAACAACACCAGTATTAACCAAGCCATTTACCCCCCATCCCATCCCACCCCTTTCAGCAATATAGCACATTTTCCATTGCAGAAAAACCAAAACCTTTTGAAAAAGTATCACATCTAATATTTCTCCAACTTATTGTTTGATGATCCTCTTGGAACCAGCTCTGATAACATACATGCAAATTTCATCCACATATTGCTTTGCAACAATGCAACAGTATCTGGCCAGAATGCACCAAATTGGATTGTCTTTGCAGCTTCCAGGGCACCAAAGTAGTTCCTCATCAAGTACTTGTGACAGGCCATTGGTGTCATTTCATCATCATGGGTCTCGCAAGCTTCAAAAACCATCTACTTCTGTTGTAGCCCAATGTATTTGGACATTTTTTCAAAGAAGTAAATTACCAACAAAGCAGGATAGATTTTTTTTGAATTTTCATTGCTCCACTATTTATCTGAATGAAAAATTGATCAAAATTAAAGGCATCTGGATCAAAGGTGGACCAAGGAAAACACAAAAAAATCTATCCTTCTTTTCTGGTAATTTACTTCTGGGAACAAATGTTGGAATACATTGGCATACAAGAAAAAGAGATGGTTTTGGAAGCTTTTGAGATCCATCATGATGAAATCACACCAATTTCCTGTAAAAGACTTGGTCAGGAACTACTTTGGTGCCCTGGAAGCTGCAAATACAATCCAATTTTGTGCATTCTGGCCAGGAAGTGTTGCATTGTAGCAAAGCAATATTTTGATGCGATTTGCATGTATGTTATCAGAGCTGGTTCCAAGAGGATCATAAAAAAAAAGTTGGAGAAATATTAGATTTGATACTTTTGCACAAGGGTTTGGTTTGTCTGCAATTGAACATGTGCTATATTGCTGAAAGGGGTGGTATGGGATGGTGGAAACAGCTTGAGGGCAGAAAGAGAACTTGTTTAAGTAGTTCTTGATGGATGCTTCAGCCAGGTGGTTGAGTAGTGGGTGGAGGCAAACATTCTGTGGGATTTTGAATATGCAATTGATCTAAAATCTTGCAGTGGTGGGTTAGGGCTTTAAACAGTTCAAATCAAAAATTCAACCTTGAGGAATCCAATCTCACTGCTCAGGGGAAAATTATTGTAACTGGGGCTTTCAGTATTGAAAAATATTGTAAATTCACCAGGGGACATATCCGTAGCATATTGAATCATAGAATTTCCCAAAGAGAAGTTCTGTGAAAAATTGGGGAGAAATTGGGAAAATGTTATCTTGGTGAATCAACATAAATGATAATAACAAGGAAAAAAATATACGCTTTGGTCTTGTTCCTGGCCATGAAAATATTGAATTGGATGGTAGCAATACACAGGGGAGAGGACTTGGTATGCTGGGGTGAAAAGATGATGATCTTTACATGGATGGAAAAGATGGAATTTGTGGATATTAAGAGTGAAAGTGGAAGTCAAAGTTGAAGGGTGTGGTGGGATGTGATGTGGGGAAATATCATGAGGGGAGAAAGAGGTCATTTTTAAGTTTTTATTGATGGATGCTTCAGCCAGGTGGTTGAGTAGTGGGTGGGGCAAACAATCTGTGGTATTTTGAATATGAAATTGATCTAAAAGTGCTGAGTGATGGGTAAGGGCTTAAGACAGTCTGAATCCATAAGTAGACCTTGAGGAATCCAATCTCACTGATCAGGGAAAATGTTTGTAACTGGGGCTTACGGTATTGAAAAATATTGGAAAATCAATCTTTTGAAACATTTGATTATGAATTATCATGCAAATAACAATTTTAAGAAATGTTAAAAATGAAAAATACAGCTAAAATTATGAAAAAAGTATTCAAATTACATGGAAGATGAGGCAATATAGCCAGAGAAACTCAGAGAAGAAATGAAAACACTCGTATTAACCATTGGAGCTTGGTAACTCAGAGATTGGAAGGGGTTCTAGACTGAAAGGCATGTTGGAAAAGGAATTTTTGTTCAAGTAGTTCATGTAGTCATGATCAATAGCCTTGACTAGATCATCTTGGGTGGTTAATGTCAATTTTCCAGTATCTTGAGGGTTCTCAGATATGCTGAGAATGATGGATCAAATGTACATTAATGGGAGGTGAGCCCATATGGGTTCCTTAGCTGAAGGTCTCCCATATCAGAAATTTTTTGAATTGAACAGAGGAGTTCATGAAAATCACATAAAGAAGCAATCCTTCTGTCTCTTGAAGTGATGAAGATCCCCTGGATGCCATCAAGCAGGTAGAAGACAAAAGCAAGGAAATTGTGGCGGCATTGTCACAGAACCACCCCACATACTATAGAGCAATCTTAGATGATTGTGAGCAAAAATGAAGAGACTGAGTGCAAGGGCAAGTGCAAGGTAGAAAAGCTAACTGCAAAGTGCAAAATTATGGTTGGTAAACTTGACACACAGTGAGAGGGATGAATTTTTCTAATGGAAAGGAAACTAAAGCCAAGCCCAATGTGATGACTGGATTTAGCAAAATGCCAGAAAGTATGAAATCAACTGACTGAGGAGAAAATCTTCAGGCAAGTGGAATAGCCTTTATAAGGTAATCCAAAGTGACTAGATACAAAATGATGGATGGCCAAGTACAGTTAAGAGGCAATGAGGCAATGAATGACATGAACTGATTGGGAAATGAAATAACAGTATAGACTTTTCCAAGGTCATAACATAGATGCAAGGCAATAGAGTCTGAGCTTACAAGGGCATAACAGATGAGATAGGAAAGAGTGAAGTGAGAGACAATGCAAATATGAGGCTTTAATTTATGAAGGGTCAGGGACTAGTCCAATTGCGAACTATAAAATTGGTGTGGATGACTAGCATGGGTGCAAGCTAGCAAGAGTGCATTACAGGGAATGGGAACCCCAGGGCTATTGATACCCAGGGTGGAAGAGCAGAGCTCAAATGGATGGTTGACTGGAGCAGAGTTAATTGAAAGGTTTGCAAGTAGGTGCTGAGTCAGTTGCCAAGAATGGAAGGTTGTTGTGCAAGGCAGAGTTGATAAGCAGAAGGCACCATTTATGTTGTGCTTCTATTTGTGTCACACTTATGGAATGAGGTAGATGGTACTGATGAAAAAATATGTCAAAGTGAGGGAGACAATAATCCTTAAGCTTGAAGCATGACGGGCATTATAGGTGATTCAATTCAGTGAGAAATTTTTTATTTGAAAACTCTGAGAAATTGAGGGAAGATTTGTCAACAGTGGATGCTGGAGAGTCTTTGCGCTTGGTATTTTTCTTCTTGTTGGCGGTGGGCTCCTTTGGGTCTTTCTGGGAATGAGCCTGAAGTAATGTGAAGCTGATCATTATATCAATAATGAAGCTGGTAAGCTCTTGATGACAGTACCTTGGCTCAATTGTCATAGCCTCTGACTTATTGGTGGGTATAGCCTCTGACTGATTGTTCTTGGCATCATTTTATAGAACCATTTGATGCTCAATTGATTTGGGCTGGAGTGAATTGGGCAATGTCTTGATGCTTTTGAGCCACATAACCATTTGTAGGTTTGCCTTGACATTGGAGAAAGGAGATGTGAGAGGATGGGGAGGCTGTGCACACAGTTCATTGGCAAATTTTTGCACTGAGAAATCCACTGTCTTGGCCCATATATTGATTGCTTTCCAAGTGGGATGGTCCAAGGCATGAAGAAAGAGCATCATATTGGATTCTAGATGAGACATTTTCAGATCTAGGGGGGGGGGGTATCAGCAGGACAACTATGGCTGTTCTACAGGCGGTTGAGGGAATGAAAACTGATGATGTCTGATGCCCACCATGGCTCATGTGCACCTGAGCCTAGAAACTTGGTTGGTGTGAAATGAAACAGTGGCAATTAGCAAAAATAAATCTTGCAAGTTGATGGGATATTCAAGTAAAACTAAACTTTCTCATGGATCTGCCAAACCCACTTACCATACTCAAAATTTACTGAATGGTAGATGTACTGCATTTCTGGTGGTTCCATAGTAGTGGTGGCCTGGAGACAGAAATCAAAAAAGTACTTCACCGCATCCTATCCCATTTGGATTTTCTTTGGAGATTTCCAACCCTTGAACAATTCAGTGATTCAATGAAGCTCCTTGCATACCTTTTTGTGGTAAATGATGGTAAAATAAACTCTACTTTCTTGATCATTCAATTCATAAGTAGGATCATCATCTTGGGGAGCATTCATATCAGAAACAATGGGCTGGGGAGATGTTGGGTCTGGTTCAATCACTAATGCTTGATTGGATGTCTTGGGTTGATCTGGGGCCACCTGGGGTTGCTCAGAAGTGACTTGGGGTTCCTCCATGGTTGCAGTGGGTTGGGAACAGAGGGAAGGTTCAGGAGTTATTTTGATTTCTGGTTGGGGGGAGGGTGCAATGGCTTTTTTATTTGATGCTGCATCAGGGGAGGAGGAGGCTGGATTGTGATTGCCCATAATTTGTAGATGTGGGGTCATGTCCACAGGTGGATGAGTCAAGCGTCGATATTTTGAACGTGGCTAGGATGGGGGCTGTTGGGAAAATGAGGATCTTGGTGTGATGCTAAGCCATTCTCTATGGATTAGATACCTTTTAAAATGGTATTCTAAGGGGGAAAAAAACAAATCAGAACTCCAAATCTGTAAGTGTGAAGAATGACAGTGGGAAAAAAACTAGCCTTTTTGGATATTGCTCAAGCTGGATTTTAACCTGTTAAAATTCTCTTGGATTGACCTGGGGATCCTGAGGTGAGCACAGGTAATGACCATCTCTTGAACAGTATCTAAATTCTGATAGAATTCTTCCTCAGTTACTTCCTGGACTCCTGATGAGGGGTGGGACTTCTCTGCAGGTGCTGAGTGCCTTCATCTTCATGAGTTGATGGTGAGGACTCTGTTGATTATGCCAAGGAATTAGTCAATGGAGGCCAAGGTTGGTAGGGATGATTCTTTAAATTTGATGAAATACAAAATAGTGGGTAAACAAACCTGAAGGTGGGATTGCTTGTGTAGGAGCGGTGGATGGAATTGAGAGAAGATTAAAAAATAGATAGGAAAAAGATGTGAAGCTGGCTTGAGGGGTATTGGGGAATGGAGAAAAGGGGGGAAATCTGAGAGAAGGGAGGGATATTTATTGCAATTGACAAGAAGACTTGTTTCATTTTTCTTGCTGCAGCCCACCAAACAAACAAATCTGCTGAACATTTCTACATGATGCAACATGCAGATCCATGGTCATTTGTGTGTCATTCTGGTTTGATGCATGTGGCATGCACGATTTGGGGATAGACCTGTGAATATTTAAGCCTTTCTGACTTGCTGCATTTCCTGAAAAATAATCTAGCACATGGATGAAGAATCTGTTTGGAGGAATTGAGATGTGGGCCCATTGCACTGAAAAGTTTTTAATTCCTAATGGATGTTGACCATTCAAATTATATATGGATGGAATCCATTTGAATTCAATTTAAGAAAATTGAGCTCAACAAATTCAAATTCCATCATGGTTTCAAACCATTGCATCAATTTATGGATGATGAAAATTGCTTTTCATGACAGACTTCAGCCATTAGAATGCCTCATGGATGTGGCAAATGTTCTTCTTAATGGCCACCGACCACTGAAAAGCTTTATGGATGCTTACAATTGCTTCTCATGATGGACTTTGACCATTAGAATGCCTCATGGACAGTGAGAAACGTTCTTCTTAATGGTCACCAACTGTTGCTGTTCTTTATGGATGGTGATAGTTGATTCTCATGAGCAACTGTGACCATTAGAACTTCTCATGGATGGCAAGGAATTTTCTTCTTAAGGCTTTCCAACAATTTCAACTCTTTCTGGATGGTGACAATTGCGTCTCATGACAGACTACAGCCATGAGAAGGCCTCATGGATGGCAACCAATTTTCTTCTAAATGGTTTCTGAACATTGCAACTCTTTATGTATGGTTAAAATTGCTTCTCATGATGTAATGTTACCATCAGAATGCCTCATGGAAAGTGAGAAATGTTCTTCTCAATGGTCGCCAATCATTGCAGTTCTTTATGGATGGTGAAAGTTGATTCTCATGAGCAGCTGTGACCATTAGAATGCCTCTGGATGGCAAGCAATCTTCTTCTTAATGGTTTCTGACCACTGAAACTCTTTATGGATGGTTAAAATTTCTTCTCACTATGGAATGTTACCATCAGAATGCCTCATGGACAGTGAGAAATGTTCTTCTTAATGGTTGCCAATCATTGCAGTTCTTTATGGATGGAAAAAATTGCCTCTCATGATGGACTGCAACCATCAGAATGCCTCATGGACAGTGACCAATGTTCTTAATGGTTTCCAACCATTTATTCTCCTGCCAGTGTCTTTTCCAGGAAAAGAGTGTCACACACAATGTCACACAGTGTAAAATCTTATCTACACATATGGGAGTATTGGTGACAGGCAGTGGCAAGACAGGCATGATGTGAATTGGGAGAAAAAATCACTCATGGCATAGTGGAAAAAATTTAATTCTAAATAATTGTGATGCAAGAGTAATTTACAGGATAGTGAGGAAGGAAGACAACAATCATATGAGTCAGATTGGGAAGAAGGAGATGAGAAGCTTAGAGAGAGGGGATTTAGGTGTCATCCTGCAGGGAATGGAACACTTCCCTCAAATCCCTGGTGGTGAGAATAGTCAACCTGAATATGATATGAGCATAATTTCCTGAATCAGCAGACTGTAAGGTTGGTGGGTATATTTTTAGGAAAAAAGACTGACTGGAAAGTTGCTCCTTGTGTTTCTGAATCTGAAGGAAAGATGGAAAATTCAGTGAGGTGCATATGATGGATGTTGTATGATGACATTCCCTTTTGAATATTCTCCCCAATGATATTATTTCAACTTACTGATACCTGGAAATTTGCAGTCCTTTAGCTACAGAAAGAGATATTGGTGTTGGAATAATAATAATTCCAAGAAAATTACGTAAACTGCTCAAATAGTTGATTTAGAAGGAAGTGAAAAGGTTTATTAGTTTGGTTGGATTAAATTGATTTAAACATATTCTTCAAGAGGGGCCAAAGTTCATGTAAACAGGATATCTTTATTGGATAACAACCTCTCTTCAAGGGGTTCTTTTGAACAGTGCAAAGACCTTGGGACAATGAGGTACTAAGTCATTACTCAAAAGGGGTTTACTCAAGGGGATTGGGTTAAATGGCTGACTCACAGCACTTACGCCTGGAGGCAAAAAGGAGATAACTTACTAATTTAAGCATACCCTCGAAGAAACTTTCATAAATTCACGTTTGAAAGGGTCTCAGGACAATTGTTGGGGATATTTCCAATATTCTCCAATGGAATTAAAAAAAGGTTTTAGAATTAATAATCATAATATCAGACTGAGGACATAAATCACTTGTTTATCTTGAACAAACTTGTGATAAAAGATGGAAAGGGTTCTGGATTGATTACTTAAAAATTATTGAGGTTTAAACCATCTAAAAGGGGCTGTTTATAAACCTTTCTAGGGTAATAAGACCTTCTCAGGGCACGTAAAGAGGTTTGTGCTTGTGTGGTGAGTCTGGAAGTCTAGCTAGGGCTAGTTTGCCACGTAGTCTTAGTGCTGTCAGCTGGTAGCCTTGCCTTTTTCATATCTCCATGTGAAATAGTTGTCAGAAGGTATTTAGATGTTAATTTTTCATTTTCATGGTTCAGAAAAATTTACTTATTTTATATTAATTTCATTAGAATGGAATGTTTAGAAGTGGGCATTTGTAGATTCTACGCCATCTTCTGAAAATGTTGGTAATTTTTAATAATTTTTTGGTAGACTTCTTGATGTTTTTTGTGGTTCATAAAGATCTGGCAATCCCATTTATGTGACAACCTTCATTATTATTTCTCACAATTTATTTGCTTAATGTTTTGATTTTCATATTTTTTATTCAATCTTCTTAGGTTTTCAAACATCTCCATATCTGTCAGACAACTTGTTACATATGCATTTCAGAAATTTTGGTCAGTCCAATCCTAGATTGAGCAATGCAATCATTCATGTCCAATAAAAAAATTGCAATCAGCATCTCTGTTTTAATGAAATTAGTGGACTTCCCAGTTAAATCATACTGCTAACCTGATTCTGGTATAGTATTCACATCTGGGGGAACCCCCCTGGGGAAGTCATCCAGGAGTCCCTCATGATATTGAAAACCAGAGGACACTGTCTCTTGCACACCAGAGGATATTGTTTCTTCAGGCAGCATTGGAGTGTCTTGACCAGCTGCAGCATGGGGGGAGTTATGGGCACTTTGGTCTGGCATGATAAATAATTAATATTAAAGGGTTGGCTAAGGGTGTAATGTAATACAATAGAACTAGTCCGTAATGCCCCAAATTTGAGGAGGAGGGTGCTATGGCTGGTGTGAGAGGCAAGGCAACATGCAGCTTATGGTTAAGTTGCAGAGCCAATGCCTGGGACTGAATTGATTTTGTAGAGGGTTGAAGTCAGGATTTTCCAAACCTTGAAAAACCAATATTGTTATAGAGATAGACGGTGAGTGTGTGAGATAGTATTGTTTAACTGTGAGAGAGTATGAACAGATAACTTGATGGATAGACCCAGTGATTGGTATGGGGGAAAGAACAGATGTAGGATGATGATCAATGTGAGATAAGAGGATTTCTTATTTATATTCCTACCCTCCTCCTTTATCATTCCCCAATTGTAAAAATTTGACAACTGAGTATTTGTCTGTCCAATTCATTGGAAACTAATACAATGCATGATGAAAATTTTAATATCCAAGATTCTGTTGTTACAAATATTATGTCTACCAACCTCACATCTAATCTCCATTTCATCATCCCTTAGGCCCCTTTGTTTTCCACAAAAAGTGTCATATGGTTGGTGTTTGGTTTCCACTTGTCCATATTTCCTCAAATGATGCTTGTTGATACTTGCTAAGGTTTCAAGTCACCCATAGGCCAAACACCATTGGTAATTTCATGTTGAAATCCATCCCTGCACATTCCACAATCAGTTTTGACCTTGTCCTCATATCAGCTAGAAGGGAAACTTACTACTTGTGCCAGGGAAACCAAAGTAATTGTCTTGCCTTGATAGCCAAACTTCCCTGCAACATTTTCCAAAACAGCCACATGCCCCACTATCTCATTTCCCGTCATCACCACAGTCTCCCTTAGATCTGTTGAGACCACTCGCACATTCAAGTTGCGTGGGCTGTGTATGGATATTTGGAATCTTCTGAATGTGCATCTTGAAATAACTGAATCACAAACCAAACATCCCCACCTTCTGATTGCACAAAGAGCTTGGTGATTTGACCAAATGAACAGATTTCATCCCGCATGATCTCCACAAAGGAATTGGAGTGATTTTTACCTTGATCCAGCCATTTCCCTGTAAATCGTTTATGATGTATCAAGGTACTGTTGATTTTGTGCACATTGTAATCAAGAGACACATCTTGTTGAAGACCCAATCTTCCAACCTATTGTATCCATAAGCAATGGATTTCCAGGTCTAATGGGGTGAGGCTGAAGTGGGGATTTGAGTTTTATTGTCCCTTGTTAATTACCTTGGACTGGATCAATAAACTTGAATATTGACTCCTTGATATACATGTCTTCATTATTTTACCATGTATATCACCTGTAATAAATTAATTTATTATTTGCTTTGTTTTCCCAGTAAAAAGGACAGTCTACAGCATGATTCTTAGTGAGATCACCTGTGCAATTGTTCTTTGGTATCCTTCCCAAGATACCATTCAACCTTCATGGGCCCAGGCTGCCGTGGCCATTGGTGGACCAAACATTTAGATCACTCATGGGTAATGCTGAGTTATGTGCACATTGGGTTTACTCCTTTGTTGTGGCCATCCAGTCCTTAGTGTTTGACGTTATTCCAGCATTATTTGTTCAACCTCCATGATATCTTGGTTTGAAACATGATGCTTCATTAACATGTTGGTTATGTAAATGAGAAGCACTGTTGAGTCCTTCAAGATTTTTATTGAGCCAATGTGATCAATACCAGGTCTATGCTTACCACTCCACAAAGGAATCATAGAAAGGGGATAGTAAACCATGTAGAGTGTCAGCCACTCTGCGGCCTTGAGGGATCCTGCACCATGAAATCCAACATTCTTTGGTACCCTTGTCATCCATGATGGCACCTTTGTGTCCTGAATCACCTGTTGGACGCGCCTCAAATCGTGAAGCATTAATCAAGGCCCTTGGATGGATGATTCAACTTGAGCTGCTTTCCCTCTGTCATAATCCTTGTTCACTGGACTGCTTCCCTCACCCCCCATCAGCTTCAGAGTACTCGTGTGGCTTCCTTGACTGGCTATACTTTGTGAACTTCCCAAGCTCCCAATAATTCTACTTCTTAAAGAATACAAGTGAGTACTAGTATATTCAGAAGATGGTTGAGATTTCTTGCTTTTCTGTGAGGCTGATGATGATTTCCCAGCCTGTGAAGATCTCAATTCATATTTTCTGGATTGAATTGTTGAGCTTTCTTCCATTATTTGTGTAAGTGCTCTCAGATTGCTGGCATGAAGCCATCTCTTGGGACTTCTCTGGTTGTGATCACCCTCCTCTGATTGATCTTCAGGAGTTGATCTTCAGGAGACTTCCTTCTGTTCCCCTTTCCAATGACGCTTTCTGATCCAGTTTTCTCTCCTCTGTTCTTCTCTTGGATTTTTTCCTTCCCCAATTCTTCTCCAGCTAGAGCAATGTTAAGATAACTCATGCTATGATCCATGAGATTTCCCAAAATACACCCATGCATGAGCTCTATTACTGAATATTCTATTGTGAGCCAATATGGAAACCTGTTCAAACAGATTGCTCTGACCCCCTTCTCCTTGGTAATTTGATCTTTCTCCCATGATACCTGGAATTCCTCCCACTTCTTGGTATTCTTCATGTGCTCTGCATTTATCCTTGGCTGGAACTCCTTGACATTTGGATCATTGATCTTTGCCTTTGTAATTTGAGAATATGAGCAGAACATGGTTGAAGAATAACCAGAGAATCCTGCCACCTTGCGCATAGCTGGCAAATCCCCAATCAATGGGAACAGTGCAACAAATATCTCCCTACCTTGAGGAAACTGGCTGGTTTCAGAAAACCATACTCCTTCCCAGAGGTCTTTGATTTCATCAACCAATGGATCTAGAATGTGGTTGATTTCTTCCACTTTGGGTTCCTTGGGCCCAGGGATAATACCAAAAAGGAAAACATTCTCTATCTTGTAACGTTCCGCTAGTAGAATGTTGAGACAGATCAAGATCACTGCTCCCACTGAGATATATTTGTGCCCAACCTTATTTCCAAATGGGTTGAACCAATCCACATAGAAACTGAAGACAAGGCGCCCTGGTTGTTGGGTAAATATCCTCTTCTTGTCTGCGCCTCCAAAAAAAGTTGCGCCATACTGAGCCATCCCAAAATTGCTCATCACATTTTAATTGAGGTTTTTATGATGAAGATTGCTTTCAATGAGCTTTTCAAAATCTGAAAACCATAATTTTCTACCAAGCCAGGCCCTCAAGCTTTGATAATGAAATTTTTGAGCTGGTTTGATGGGTCCGCTATGTTTCCCACTGGTCTTCATCAGCAATTCTGTTTCACGGTACATGCCCTGCTCATTACCAGTTTTGCGCACAAAGATTTTGATAGTGGAATAGAACTTGGCAGTACATTTATTGACAATTGATGCTTGGTTGTCCTATTTTTCTGGGATTGGATACAGCTTGAAGCATTCTGGACAGCATATCATTGTTTCCAGGTTGTGCTCAAAACCTAGCCTTTGAATTAGAGTGACTTTGCTTTGAGGTATTGCCTTCATGATGTTATTTGAATCAAAATTGAATTCCCTACACAGATTCTTAATCTTCTCCCGCTCTGTCTTCAAGAAATCTGTGATTTCCGATTAACTAAGTTGATGAACAAGGCACATTTTTGCAGCTTGGAGAAGCACAAGCAGACTGTGCCTTGGGACTAGGTGAAAAGAGTTATACTTGAGGTCTTGAGAATTGAACCAGTGCCCTCCCCAGTGAAGTGGAATCTGAATCTTCTCTTTGCGTTCATTCCTTGCTGGATTGTTGGAAACCTGAAAATCATTATAGCAGAAAAATCAGAAGATCAGCACATGAATGTACAGTGTTAACTATTTTCCCATCCCTCCTCTCCACTTACATGACTGCTCCCTTGTAATGGCAATATATCTGTTGTGGCTTGAAGGGCCTGATTGAGTCTGCTTATAGCCGACTGATGTTTCTTGAAGGCAGAGGAAGAAAAAGCCTTTCCTATCTTTTTGTTTCCATCTTCATCTTCATATGTGCCCTCGCCACATTTGAATTCCAGAAATTGGCATATCTTCCATTTGGCTGTCTTCATATCAATTGATGTATGTATGTATGTATGTATGTATGTATTTATGTATGTATGGATGGATGGATGGATTGATGGAGGGATTAATCAATTGGGTGCTGGGTGCACTACCCACCCACATCTTATAAACTACCTGGTATGCATATATGCATTGAGGAGTGACTCACTATCAATGGTCACCATCCATGACCTTAGCCTCACGGTTATTGTCCGTTAGCTTAGGCTGAGCTTGCCCCAATGGTTGGTGACCATGCGCTTGCCCAAATGGTTGGTGACAATGAGCTTGCCCCAATGGTTGCCAACCATTAGCTGGCCCCAATGGTTGCTGGCCATTAGTTTTCAACAATGGTTGTCAACCATTAGCTTGCCCCAATAGTTGCCCCAATGGTTCCTGACCATGAGCCTTCTGCAATGGTGGCTGTCCATTGGAAAAATTCAATCTTTTTTAACATTCAAGTCATCATCCCCCTGTGCTTTGCAATTATTGAATTCTGACCATGCTCTCCTACTTTGATAATCATGCAGTTCAAACAACAAACAACCCATCATGGTACAATACCTCTTGAATGGAGCCCCATAAAAAACCCCAGACTCTTCAATCAAGCTTTTTCCAGCAGTGTCCCTGACTCCAACTCCCACTTCTCTTGATGTATGTCATCCTATGTAGAGTTGTGATGAATATCACCAAGTAAACAGATACTCACTGGAAAAAAATCCCCAATTCCCTACAGCAATCCCAGGTTCAATCACTGCCATCATCTTGCATTCATCAACAGATTCACTCCACTACCTCTCTAGTCCCATCCAAGTCTTCATTTCTACTACATGGAATATAAACCCTAGCAAGAGAGGTTTTTTCTTCAAGACCTTGCACAAATCAACTTTCCTTGCTGTGGTTTCAATTGGTCTGAGCCTTGGGAATTGCATTGGAACCATTTGTTTATGGGACTCATCATTAAACATTGGAACCATGCCCATAGACATGGTGCATTTCAAAACTACCCATTCAACTCAGTGCATAACAACAAATTCAAACTTACCATTGTCCTCAAGAGGTGGTTCATGGGCAGGAGATCCAATATTAAGTCTGGAAAATATCTTTCAGAAGCCCATTCAGCAAAACAAAATCAGACAAGAAAATCCAGATGGCTCAAACAAGTAAGCATTTACTCCCTATCATCCCATGGTATTTTTTAACCCATTTTTTTCACATTTTTTTTCCTCTCTGCCTACAGCTCTCAAATCAACAAACAGAGATCTTTGAATCACTTGGATTACCAGAAAATCATACCAGTATATTCAGTGAAACTCAATGTTGCTCTGACACTGAGGTCTCCAATGAAAAGGTCTTCCAGAAGGTCCAGTGCCAATGGCAATCTCAAGGTTTCTCTGCCCTTGGTCACCAAATAGGTAAAAAATTTGACAAAATGAAAGCTCAGAGACTTGGTAGACGGTAAAAATGTGGTCATTCAATTTAGATGATGAGGAAACCTTCCAACCTCCAAGAAAAAATCACAAAGGTGCCAACAAGACTCCTCAGCAACTTTTATCATCCTGATTTGATTTCTTCCCTTTCTCCAGAGGGCAAACAGCTTTTGGATATGCAGCCTCCAATTGACCTTGCCTTCATAATGTCTAAACTCATACCTTAAATTATTTGTAGATCTAAAGTCATGTTTCAATATTGATTCTTGTGATAATAGAATTTTCAACTCTCACTACTTTAATCCATAGATTCTTGCAAGTATATCCTACTTGAAATATTTTTTTCATCAGACATACCTGTGTTGTAAAATCACATAAATATCATTCAATCTTGGTCATGTCCAAAGTGTTTTAATTATCTTCCACTGCATCAAAATTCACTCTACATTGTGAAATTATTATGAACATAACTGTACCAATACCATTGACATAAAAGCTCTTTCATGCAATGATTTGATGTGGTGCATACCTTTGACATATATAACTGCTTTTGGAAACCATGCACATGTATGGGTACACCATGGGGCCACTTTTGGACGTTGAGGAACATGGAGCCAACAACAAGGGTCAATTTGACGGTGCGCGCATTGACCGCCTGACATTTTGACAACCAGGTTGGCCAACGGTCAACCAACCAACAAATGATGGTTGACCAACCCATGCGTCAATCCACCAGTCGCCTGGTCAGTGATGGGTGGTCAGAGTTGGCGTAACAGAAATTTGCCCCTGCGGTTGAATCCCCAGCAGGGGCAGCTGTCAGTGACTTTCCGTTGGGGTTGAGGCCACATCACCTCACCCCCGTGGTTGATTCACCAGCTGGATGCACAGGGTGGTGTCACACGACCACCCCACGTACTATAGGGCAATTATTAGATGATTGTGAGCGCGGAGGAATGCTGAGTGCAAGGGCAAGTGTGAATAGCAAGACTCAGTTGCAAAGTGTGAGCTTAGTGATTCCACTTGACAAACGGCAAGAGAAATGGAGTGTGTTCCAAGGAGGGAAACTCAACCCAAGTCCAATGTGATAACTGGGTTGTAGTAAAATGCAAGAAAGTATGAAATTAACTAACTGAGGAGAAAATGATCAGGAAAGGGGGTAGCCCTTATAAGGTAATCCAAAGTGACTAGATCCAACCTGATGGGGAGCCAACTACAGTTGAAGGTGGTGAGGCAAATGAGCAACAGGAACGGGATAGGAAATAGATCAAAAGTACAATCATATCCAAGGTCATGGCGTAAGTGCAAGACAATAGAATCTGAGTGTACAATTTTATGATGAATTGAGACAGGAGAAAATGATGTTGAAGGTAATAAAAGTGAGAAGAAATAGTGTATGCAGGGTAGGGACTAGTCCAGTTGCAAACTGTACAGTAATGATGGCTTAATTAGATGTAGATGCGTACTAAAAAACAGTGCGTGACCAGAGATGGAAGTCCAAGGCTGTTGATGGGCCAGGGAAGGAGATTGGATCTTGAAATGGATGGCCAACCGGTATGGAGTTAACTGCAAAGTTTGCAAGTATATATTGAGTTTGTTGCCAAGATTGGAAGGTCAACTCGAGCCAGAGGAAGTAAGCGGATTGCACCATTGATGTTGTGCTTTATTTGTGTCACGCTTATAGACTGAGGTAGATGGTACTGAGGAGACAATATGTTGAAGTGATGAAGACAATAATCCCTAAGTGCAAGGCGTGACAGTTGCCCGGGTATAAAGACGCAAGCTCCTGCAAGCGTTCAGCTAAATTTTCCCATTGATTTCAAGTCGTTGATAATACTGTACACCCTTTATTATTATTTACTTCATTACTTCTTAGACTTATAATTTAGATAAAATCTTGTCATCCTCATCCCGCCGTTGCAAAAACTGTATTCGGCAAAACAAGCGGTGTATCCCTAGTACTGCCGTCAGAGGTCTTTGAGGCAAGTGTGAGCAGTGTTGTCTTCGCAAGGTTGCTTGTACCTTCCCCATAAATAGTGAGTCGTCTGTCAATGCTCCCACGGAGTCATTGAGAGAGATGCAGAGTTGTAGGTCCGCGCCAACGGTTAATTACAAGATACCACCATTGCCGGAGATTGAATTCCTGGGTACTCCATTTCCTGGTGAGTACTAATTGGGAATGACTAGTGATAATAAATGTAGTGACTTAATTGCACTCGTCTTGCTAGTGTTGCCCCGTTTCCGGAGGTATACCACAAACACACCACCGCCACCACCACCTTATTGGGGACTGCTGACTGAATTTCTGGGAGTCCAGATGAATACCAAGGTGCAAGATGAAGTGCCAGGTGCAGAACCTGTTGGGGCCATAGCCAAGGAAGTGAGGGAGGAAGGAAGGAATGAAACAGAAATGGAATTGGGAAATGGAGAAGATGGAGACAGAAGTGGAGGAAGAGAGGGAACGGAACAAGAAGAGGGGGATGTAACGGAAGGAATGGGAGAAGGGAATTGAGGAGATGTAAGGGATGGAATGGATGGAATGGAAGGAATGGAGGGCCGAGGCAAAGCAAACCCGTAGCAAGTTGAAGTGCCAATCAAGATTGATGCAAGGCAATTTAGGCACAATGTTGGGGAAGTTTTGTTGGGAGACCAAAGGAAGAGAGCATACGAGGAGCTCTTGGAGGAAGGTGGATGGAATGCTTGGCCAAAGCAAGCTTGAATTGCAAAGTGCAAGGAGATATTTGAGAGGCACATTGTAACGGAGGTGATGGTTCTTAAAAGAATGTCATCATTGATAAATGATGAAGACCTGGATGCCTTTCAATTCATGGTTGTAAAGTTGACCGCTAATTGGGAAGATGGGGAGAAAGAAATGAAGGAGACTTTTTAATTATTTATATATTTTTTTTTTGCTGTATAAGGAATGGGAATTTTCTTTGGTAAGAATGAGAGCAGGATGAGAAGAAGGAATAATGCAATGAGATGGAGGGGTTGATTTATGGAATGGTGATGTGGAATGGAATGGGATTGGATAAGATTGAATGTGGGGTGGAATGGGATTGGATGGGATCAAATATGGAATGGAATGGGATTGGATGGGATGGAATCATGATTGTTGAGGTTTACAAGGGTAGCTTGCATGGAAATCTCGAATCAGATTGGGAGAATTGGGAAGGTGATGGGCGGTGTCAAAACCTCTTATCCTCATCTCAACTTATTCCCTTTTTAACTTGTCTGCGCACTCATCCGCGCCTTCTCTTCTCAACCTGTCAGCGCATCTTCTCAACCTACCTGCACCTCACCCGCGCCCTCAGTCGCAGCCTCTCGACTCCACCCAACTACCCTCCTGGAATCATCCGGGGGCCTCAAGGGCCTCTTTGCTTCCTGCGCGTTCTTTTCCCAGCTGTTCTTTTTCCTTTGGTTGTGTTCTTTTCTTTTGGTTCTCTTTTCTTGTTTGTTGTCTGTCTCATTTTCTTTGACCTCTATTTTCATGATCCTCTTTCCTCAATTCAATCTCTCCAACTCAATTACCGCCTTTCATCCTCAAACACCCGCCTCACAAGCTCTCAACTCAAACTGCCTCATTGTCATTCCAGACTCATCCATCGTGATTTTCTCACTACTCTTTGTCTAGTGTCTGGTATGATTTCCTCAACCTCTCATGTCTTCTGTTTTCTTTCATTTTTCTTTTACTTCTTTGTCTCCCAACTGAAACCACTGGTGTACAGATTGTGTCATGTCCCTTCAGGTCTACATCTTTCTTGCTCAATAAAATTCGTCGACACGGTTAAAAGCCGAATTGCACGACTCACTAACCTACGACCAAGATCATGGAGGGACCTGGCACCTCGGACGGATTTCGACAAATTATGCTGAAAGCCGCACTCAATGCCATACCCAATCTCACTGACGAAAACTATTCGATATGGAAAGATAAAATCTCCATCCTCTTTGAACTCAAAGGAATCAAATCTCTTCTGGATGACGGTGCCAAATCTCTCAGCTCTTCCGATGATCTTGAAACCCGCCTTATCATTCTCTCTAAAATCGACTCCACTACTCATAAAAACGTTTTAAACCAAAATAACATTAATTCCGCCAAAAATCTCTGGAAGACAATCAAGGAACGGTTCGCGTCTTCTCAAACCGCAAACCAAGCCAGAATTTTTAACAACTTCTTATATCTCCCTTTCAAATCCGAGGCAATCTCATCATTCATCACTGATATCAAAGTTTCCCTCAAAAAGATGGTCAAAGTTGGTATTGAACTTCCCACAGACATTTTAGCCTATCTTGTACTTTTCAAATTTCCTACTTCTCTCCATTCTCTTCGACAACAGATAATGCACTCTGACAAAGAGGTGTCCGTTGATCTCGTTCTCAACCACCTCACCCAACTGGAAAACAAATCAAAATCAAAACTTACCAATGGACCTGTAAGAGAAACCGCCCTAGTGTCTAATAAACCAAAAGCCTCTGCTGCAAAAGTTCTTCGCTGCAAGCAGGGTTACCATAACCCCAGCGTCACTGATCATCCTGAAGAACAATGCTGGCATAAACACGAACACCTCGCTCCAGATTGGTGGAAAGAAGCTCAGGCGAGATGGAGAGCCCAAAAGCAATCCAAAAATCCCGAAGTCGCGCATTACCTCGCCCTTCTTTCTACGTGGATCAGCAAAGTCAACGCCAATCACCAAATCATTCTTGACTCAGGGGCTTTGTGCCACATGTTTAACTCTACTGAATACTTCACTGCCCTTACTGAATGCAACAAAGGACATATAAGCACCGGAAAAGACGGCGCAACTCTTCCTATCAAAGGAAAAGGAGATGTTATTCTAATGTGGAAACACTCCCAAATCCGTCTCTCTAACTGCTTATTTCTCCCTGATCTGGTTATTAACCTCATCAGTCCTGGCATCCTAATCTCCAAAAAACATTGCTCCCTTTACGCTCAAAGCAATTCCTTCAAGGTTCTTATTTCTGAAACTCTCGCCTTTGAAGGATTCATTCGCGAAAATCTCTTTGTTCTTAATCTTCCTTCTTCCATTGGCAAATCCTCCAAAATCAGCTACCTCACCCGAAAGACATGGGATAACGACATATTGCTCTACCTCCATCAATCGCTAGGTCATGCCAGTCCTCACCGATTAAAGAATGTTCTACCCAGTATTCCCAACTCCCTAATCGAAGGATTTCAATGTCCCGATTGCGCTTTTTCCAAAATCACCAAATCCTCCTTTACTAAGAAGGCTACTCCAGCCTTGAAACCCTTTGAAAAATTACACGTCGACCTCATGGGACCGATCAACCCAGAATCCCGCAATGGGATGAGGTACATCATGACTGTCGTTGACAGCTCCTCTGGCTACCTATCAGCTATTCCTCTTAGAAATAAATCTGACGCCTCTCTTAATTTGCTATCCATTCTCAGATTCAAAAAGCAAAAAAGCGGTTGCTTTCCCTCCACCATCTGTTCTGACGGCGGAGGGGAATTTATGTTGAATGAGCTTCGATCTTTCTTTGAAGAAAATGCCATTCAACACATCGTCACCAAACCCTACCATCATGAACATAACGGCCGAGTTGAGCGTGCCAATCGTACAATAGCCAAAGCCAATAGAACAAACCTCCGCTCGTCAAAACTTTCTCAACTTTTATGGGCTGAAATTTCTAAAGCCACGACTCTCATGCTCAACCAAATTCCGAAATTCCCGAATCAGAAATCTCCTTATGAAATATTCACCAACAAGTCTCTACCTACGGATTTCTTCCATCCTTTAGGCTCCAAAATAGGGTACCTAAATATGAATCTTTCGCGTGGAAATAAATTCGTCAATCGAGGACTCAAGGGAACTCTCATTGGCTTCAATCCTGATCTGCTCTCTTACCGCATTCTTCAACCCGACAACTCAATCATATCCTCCAAACACATTAAAATCATCAAATCTGATCCTTATCCCGTCTCCAACAACAAATCACCTGCTGACATCTCCCTCGATATCAATTTTCCTCTCTCACAAAGCCCATCACTCCATTCCTATTCTCCGCCTACTGTCTCTACCCCAGTTCCTATTGCTACCACTGCCTCCAATTCTGATTCTTCTCCCTCAGCCGACAATCTTGAGTCTCAATCATCTCTCGAAGTTGCTGATGAACTAGCTCCCACCAGACTGCTTCGCGATCAATCCCTGCTGAGACCTCCCGATTGTTATGGCTATCATCATTACTTTGTCCCCAAGTCCTACAAACAGGCAAAGAATTGTCGTGACTCTAAAAACTGGGAAGCCTCAATGGATGTTGAGTTAAGTGGTATAGAAAACCTTGAAGTATGGGACAATTACGACGGCCCAGAACCTGCCAATCCTCTCAACACGACTTGGGTCTACCGCATCAAAGATAATTTCCACGGAGACCCACTCGTTTATAAAAGCCGTTTGTGCGTGCAAGGGTTTAATCAAGTCAACGTTCTCGATTACCAGGATACTTTCTCTCCAACAGGCAAAGCCGCCTCCCTCAGAATAGCCCTTCTGTTTGGTCTTTTTCATGAGCTTCCTATCTCCCAATTCAATGTGAAAAGTGCATTTCTGCACGCTCCTCTCAAGGAAGAAGTTATCATGAAGACCCCAAAGGGATGTCCCAGAACCTCAAAATACCTCAAGTTGAAGAAGTCTCTTTACGGACTTAAACAAGCCCCACTCAATTGGTTCAACACACTCACGCAATGGCTCTCTTGCCAGGGATTCCACAAATCTTTGAGCGACCCCTGTCTCTATTTAAATCCATCACATAAATTGATCATTTTCTTTCACGTCGACGACCTCATTCTCGTCGGTCTCGGCAACAAATTCAAAGAGAATTTTCTCCAACGATTTCCAAATTCCAGCGCTCATGAACCCAACACTATCCTAGGAATGAAGTATTCTTGGGAGAACAACAAGATCTTCCTCTCGCAGCCAAAGCACATCAAGCACGGACTTGAAGAACTCAATCTAAGCTACTGTCATCCCTCGTCAATTCCTCTGACTGCTCACCTTAATCTTTGGCCCGCGACTGATGAAGAGCACGACAAGTTCAAAGCTCTAAATATCAATTATTGTTCCGCCGTGTTCCTCATGAACTACATCGCCTGCCTTACTCGCCCTGACATCAGCTACGCTGTTTTGAGTCTAGCTCAATTCTGCAAATGACCAGGAATCAATCATTGGAGAGAAGTTAAGCGCTGTTGGAAGTATTTGAAGGAAACCAAGCAACTCACCCTTGTTCTCAAAGTGAAACACCCTGATACCCAACTGCATTGTTATAGCAACGCAACCTGGAACGACAACCTTGAAACAAGACACTCGCAATCCGGTCATGTCTCTCTACTTTTCGGATTTCCCTTTTCCTGGAGCAGTTATCTCCAGCAAAATGTCACCCACTCCACTACCGAAGCGGAGCTCAATCCTCTTGTGGACTCGTTTCTTGAGGCAATCTGGATGAGAGGGCTCATCTCTGAAATGTGGGCCAAGCCCATCCAACCCAGTCTACACTACATAGTCAATAAGGGGCTTGATGATAAACTGAAGAAGTTTGGGTGCAACTCCAAGACCCGTCACATAGACATCAAAACCAAAGGCATCCGCAAAGAACTGAAGGCAAACAATCTTACAATCAAACTAATCTCATCCTTGGATATGATTGCCGATGGTTTAACTAAGGCCCTGCCCAAAGTTTCTCTTGCAAAACTTCTTCAAGTAATTGATCCTCAGTTCACACTTTGAAATCCTACCAGCCACGGGGGGTGTCAAAACCTCTTATCCTCATCTCAACTTATTCCCTTTTTAACTTGTCTGCGCACTCATCCGCGCCTTCTCTTCTCAACCTGTCAGCGCGTCTTCTCAACCTACCTGCGCCTCACCCGCGCCCTCAGTTGCAGCCTCTTGACTCCACCCAACTACCCTCCCGGAATCATCCGGGGGCCTCGAGGGCCTCTTTGCTTCCTGCGCGTTCTTTTCCCAGCTGTTCTTTTTCCTTTGGTTGTGTTCTTTTCTTTTGGTTCTCTTTTCTTGTTTGTCGTCTGTCTCATTTTCTTCGACCTCTATTTTCATGATCCTCTTTCCTCAATTCAATCTCTCCAACTTAATTACCGCCTTTCATCCTCAAACACCCGCCTCACAAGCTCTCAACTCAAACTGCCTCATCGTCATTCCAGACTCATCCATCGTGATTTTCTGACTACTCTTTGTCCAGTGTCTGGTATGATTTCCTCAACCTCTCATGTCTTCTGTTTTCTTTCATTTTTCTTTTACTTCTTTGTCTCCCAACTGAAACCACTGGTGTACAGATTGTGTCATGTCCCTTCAGGTCTACATCTTTCTTGCTCAATAAAATTCAGTCGACAGGCGGTTCCCACAAGGTGCAATCTTTGTTGGACTGGAAGCCAGACCATTCAACAAGGTATTGAAGTTTTCCTTTGCGTAACCTGGAATCCAGGATACGGCTTACTTCCCACTCTTGATGATTGAGGAAAGTAACAGGTTTGGGAGGTGGATGAGTCTTGCCCGGGTATAGGACTCAAGCTGGCTCTAGGAGAGACACATGAAAGACCAGGTGGATACCTTTCCATTTCACAGGTAAGGTGAGTTTAAAGGTGTTAGGGGAGATCACTGATTCTACTTTAAATGGGCCAAGCTTTCTTTCGGAGAGTTTTCTGGTTATGCAAGCACTGCAAATATTGCAAGCATTGAGCCACACGTGATCTCCTACTGCAAAGGTTGGAGCTGTAGTGCAAAGTTGGTCTGCTTGCTCCTTATAGCCCTGGTTTGCTTCTTCAAGGTTTGTTCAAAGTTGAAATTGAAGGGATTGAATTTGTTCAAGGTAATCAGTAGCAGGTTGAGAAGGTGCTACGTGAAGGGAAGAGAAACTTGGGTGTCTACAATAAAGAGTTTGGTAGGGCAACTGTTGGGTGGAGGCATGAGTGGAGTTTTTTTAGGCAAACTCGGCTAGTGGGAGCCATTGCAACCAGTTTTCTTGTTGATAGGCGACACACATTCAAAGATATTGTTTGAGAATCTGATTAACTTTCTTGGTTTTCCCGTCTGTTTCCGGGTGGTACGCCATTGATAAATTGCAAGTGATCTTCAAATGTTGGCATAGCAAGGTCCAGAAGCTTGAGACAAACAGAGATCCACAATCACTAACTTTATTAACAGGGAGACCATTTTTTGAAAATACATATTCTATGAACAAGTTAGCTAAGTCTTTTGAAGAGGCGTCACATTACTGCGCAGAAATAAAGCCATCTTTGAGAAGCAATCTACTACTAATAGAATAGCATCATATCCACTAGAAGAAAGTAATTGAGAGATGAAATCCATAGAAAGCAAGTGCCAAGAATGAGGCGGAATTGGAAGTGGCTGGAGCAGCCCATACTGTAACGGAAGGAATGGGAGAAGGGAATTGAGGAGATGTAAGGGATGGAATGGATGGAATGGAAGGAATAGAGGGCCGAGGCAAAGCAAACCCGTAGCAAGTTGAAGTGCCAATCGAGACTGATGCAAGGCGATTGACGCACAATGTTGGGGAAGTTTTGTTGGGAGACCGAAGGAAGAGAGCATACAAGGAGCTCTTGGAGGAAGGTGGATGGAATGCTTGGCCAAAGCAAGCTTGAATTGCAAAGTGCGAGGAGATATTTGAGAGGCACATTGTAACGGAGGTGATGGTTCTTCAAAGAATGTCATCATTGATAAATGATGAAGACCTGGATGCCTTTCAATTCATGGTTGTGGAGTTGACCGCTAATTGGGAAGATGGGGAGAAAGAAATGAAGGAGACTTTGAGTGATTTGAGGACTTGTTACAATTGCAATCATAGCACGCGCTAACATAGTCTTTTACTTCTTTGGTCATACCAGGCCAGTAGAAGTCTTGTGCAATCAATTGGTAGATTTTATCCTGCCCATGATGACTAGCAAGCGGAGAATCATGCCCTGACTCAAAGATATCTAACTTAATGCCAGAATTATCTGGTACTACTATACAATTATCATAGACTAAAAATTCATTATCATCAATACTGTAACTACTATCTAATAAGTTCACACTCTTGCAAAGTTTGATGCACTTGGGGTTGTCGCGTTGAGCTTGTTGGAGTTCGGAATCCAAATCTTGTAAGTGATCAATGATTGAACTGAGTTGGGCAGATTGGGTTGAGAAGAGTTTCCTAACATTTTCAGGGTTGTTTTTGGCAAAGGTGCTCCCCCCCCTGGGTAAACGTTTTCCCTAGGTGATAAAGCATGAGGGACTACCACTTTTTTCCCAGGGCAGTAAGTGATTGTAATGTCAAACCCGAGAGGTATTCAGCCCATCGTGCCTGTCTACGTGTGAGGACTTTTGAGCTCATGAAATACTTTAAAGAATTATGATCAGTTAAAACCTCAAAGGATTCTCTAAGGCTCAAAAGGTATTAACACCATTTCTTTAAGCAATAAAAAATTGCAAGAAGTTCATTTTCATGAATCTCATAGTTAAGATCTGCAGCAAGCAACTTGCAAGACTCAAAAGCTACGTGGTGAAAGAGAGAAGTGGAGGAAGAGAACTGCAAGATTACTCCTGCAATTGCATAGTTTCTTGCGTCTTTTTTGACAATAGTGCGAGCCAGGTCATTGAAGTGGGCAAGTATTGGAGCAGTGGTGAACGCTTTCTTCAGAGCTTCAAACTCCAAAGTAGCCTGTTTGGTAAAAACAAAAGGATTGTCTTTTTGAAGAAGGTTATCAAGATTCACTTTTTTGTTGGCGTAACGCTCAATGAACCTCCTATAAAAATTACTGAAACCAAGGAAAACTTGAAGGTATTTAACGGAAGAAGGTGGGGGCCAGTCCAATATGCATTTGCTTTTGGCTGGGTCCATCAATAGTCCTTGCTGCAAGACTACAACACCTAGAAACCAAAGGGAAGAGGAATGGAATTTGCACTTAGAGGCTTTCACAAACAGGTCATTCTTGAAAATTTGCTGCAGCACCTCTTGCACATGTGCAATGTGATCTTTGAGGCTCCTCGAGTAGACTAGTATATCATCTAGATATACCACAAGGTATTTACCTACAAGATTGGAGAAAATGTCATTGACAAAATGTTGAAAAGTGGAAGGAGCATTACAGAGGCCAAAAGGCATGATGGTATACTCATAACTGAGGAACCGGGTTCTCATTGCGGTCAAATACTCATGAACTTTTGTAATGCAAATTAGGTTATAGGCACCTTGAAGGTCTAACTTCAAAAAAGAAGCAGCTCCATGGAAGAGGGTGAGGAGATGTGACATAGGCCGTACTGGATAGGCATTCTTCCAAGTTACCTGGGTAAGTTTTCTGTAGTCAACACAAAGGCAAAGTCCACCTTCCTTTTTTGGAAAAAATAGGAAAGGTGAACCGGTATTCAAATAGCTTGATCAAAGAAATCCTTTTGCTACATTTTCCGCAATGTACTCTTGAAGCGCAATTGATTCTTGGGTCAAGAGAGAGTAGAATGGTCCTGGTGCCGGAGGTGGGCCAGTAAGTTTGATCTTGTGATTGTAAGAATGGGATGGAGGCAGTTTATCTGCTCTTGCAGCTGAGAAGACATTGGCAAAGTCATGATAAACCAAAGGTAAAGACTCTTGAATGATTTCTAAATCTTCAATATCTTCATCTTTGAGCACCGGGTTTGAGGTTCTTGCATGGTGCAAGAGGATTAGGGAGCTCAAGATACACCGTTTGGTTGGTGTCTGTTTCTCTTCAAAGGAACAGGAAAGAGGTAAGCTGGATAGGTAAGCAATGTGTCAGCCTGCTACTTAGCACAGAGCAACCCGACAAAGCAACAACAATAATAATATTAACAAAAATAAAAAGAACAAAAAATAAATAAATAAATAAAATTATTATAAAATGAAGGAGTAGGAAATCCATAAATATTTTTTAAGAAATGGATTCCTCACCCAAAATAAGGTACCCCACCCTTGAATTCTTAAGACTTATATTTTTGAATTAATTTAAAAGAAAATGGTAAATGACCACGGCACCAATATGGCACCTCTTGGACATTTTAATATTTCACATGATATGTCATGTATAGGTTTCAAACCTAAATTTCAGTCAAAAACCAGGTGTTGTGTGTAGTTTAGGAGTTACACGGGGAATTATTTTTTGTCACAACTCCCGCACGCAGCCCCGCGTCCCTACAGCGCTGGACTCCCGCGCGCCCAAACTCCCGCATGCAGCCCCGCGTCCCTACAGCGCTGGACTCCCGCGCACCCAAACTCCCGCGCGCAGTTGATCCCTCCCGCATGCAGTTAATCTCGTGAACTAGTCACGCGCGCAGCGGATCAGTCCCCGCTGTGGAAACTAAAGGGGGCAACACCCCAGAAGTCGTCCTTGAGTTCCGGAAGTTATTGATCAAAGCGTCTGTAAGGAGATTGGATGCAGCCGTTCAAGAGAGAGAGAGGGAGAGAGAGAGAGCAATAATAAGATGAATTCCTTCCTTTCCAATCCAATCCAATCCAATGCCATAAAAAGTGATATCCTAGAGTGAAGTCCAGTCCGTGAAGTGAAGTGCTTCTTTCTCCAACCCAGAGTTGATAGCAAAGGATTTAAGTCCTCCCTCTCAACCCTAACCTAAGTACAACCACAAGTACGCAAGAATGATGAAATACAACCCCTAAGCACAGAACCCTAGCCCAATCCTACCCCTCCATCCCTTGCCCCATAACCCATGCCCCTCAATATCAACGTACGCCCAGCTTGCCTGCCCGCGCCCTTCCGCCCAACAACCCGTTCCAGGTATCCGCGTACCCGCGTGACCCAATCCGCGCGTCTTGCAATGCGCGGTCTGCCTGGTCCGCGCGAGCCGTCCAATCCGCGCAAGCTTTCCGATCCACGCAAGCCTTCCAACCCAAGCAAGCTTTCCAATCCGCGCAAGCCTTCCGATCCGCGCAAGCCTTCCGATCCACGCAAGCCTTCCGATACGCGCAAACCTTCCGATCCGCGCAAGCTTTCCAATCCGGGCAAGCTTTCTGGTCCGCGCAATCCGTTGTCTCCCGTCTCCAGGTGCTGAGCCCAACCCAACCGCTGCTGGGCCTACCTGACTGCTGCTGAGCCCGCAGCGCGGCTAGCTGCGACAAGGCCCTTCCCATTGCTGAGCGCGCCGCCTGCAGCCCTTTCCTGACTCGCATCCATAAAAGAGCACCACATCCCCCCCCAACTTGAGTTCTGTCCCCAGAGATCTCCCACCATCTCACCTTCCGTAGTTATCCTTTCTCCTTTGTATTTAGCGCCTATACACAAAAAAAAAGACATAAGTTGTGCGAAATTGAGTAGCCTTTGGGCTTGTGAGTCCCTGAGAAAGAATAAGAACCGCGCGCAATATCCGCGCCTTGGAGAGAGAAGATCAGCGCTAGTGAGAAGTCAGAAAAGGTGAGAAATCCGTGCCAGTGAGAGTCTGAAGGTGAGAAATCCGCGCCAGTGAGAGTCTGAAGGTGAGAAATCCGCGCCAGTGAGAGTATCCGCAAGAGTACATGGGGAGACAGAAAAGGAAGAATCAATAGATAAGAAGGAACAAGAGATTTTTTTTTTTTTTTTTTTTTTTTTTTTTTTGAGCCCGCATCCTGCGTCCCAACTCCAACCTTCCACCCTGCGCTAGCTCCCCCCCAACTTTGCTGCTGTCCTCAGCCGACTGCGCCCCACCCATTGCCAGATCCACGGAGCGTTGCCTCAACCAATCCCGCAGGGACCTTGTTTGCAAATTGTTGTCCCAGACCGCCTAGGTGCGCCTCCCACCGCCAAGACCCTCCTGCATCCTTTGAAATTTGAGCCCATCCGCCCGCAAAACCCAAACAAAAGCAAACACCCCCAGACGTCCTTACAACAACCCTCCGTGGAGGAGGAAAGAGGCTTTGAAACCCTTTCAATCCCAGCTCTCTTCTTCCCCACCCCGTCCACACAACATCCTTTGCCCTTTGCCGTTCTTGCGGCCTTGTTCTCCCCTCCGGAGATTTTTGACCGCTCCCTGCTTGCCAGACCGCGCGTGACCACTTGACCCTTCCGCTCCGCCCCACCGTCTGTCCATTCCGCGCCCGTCCTTTCCATTGCTGCCACTACCCTTTCCAAATGCGCTCTCCCTGCCATCAAAGAGGTCCAGCTCGGGTCGTGATTCTTCAACGCGTGGTCCGTCTCTTCCGCCGCTGCGTGTACCTACTTTGCAAGATCCGTCCGCCGCTTGCCAATTCCCAGTCCGCACGGAGCATCCATTTCCCGTTCCGTTGTCCTTGCCCGCTTCCTGTCAGTAGGCCGCACCGGTTCCATTGAGTCCCGCTTCCCCAACACGTTCTTAGCCCCCACTGGGGAACCCAATTCTGCGTTTGAATCCACTTTCCGGTCCTTTTTTCCCGTCTGCCAATGGTCGTCGTCCTCCCCATTAGCGCACATGCGGGGCGCAGATGCGCTGGGAGACTGAATACTCTCCAGATAGGCCTCAAGGCCCCTTGCCGCCTCTGCAAGTTTGCTAGCCCAAGAGATGGTTGCCGGTGGTGGGGCCGGAACATACTCTGCCCTGTAGTACTCCAGTTCCGCGTAGTCCACTTCCGCTTGCAACCGGGTCCCGTCGCGCGCGCCTGCCTTGTAACCCAATTCCGCGGATGGCTTGAGATTGTCCTTCCAAAAGCGAGAACCGCGCCTCCCCCATCTTTCCAGCATGTCCTCCTTCAGTTCAGGCCAATCCAGGTTCAGGTAGCCATCCATCTCCTCCACATCCCGACGCGCTTCCACGTCCTTGATGAACAGGACAACATGGCGCGCCTTCTCAAAATCCAAAACGCCTTCAGAGTCCGCAATTGTTTCATACCGCAAGATGAATTGCTCCACTTCCGCAATGTTGAGTCAAATATGGGGGTAAATCCATGCGGTAGCGCAGAAGCCGTGGGAGGAGGAGGGAAGAGAAGCGGCTGGTGGTAGCATCCTTGAGTACCCTCGAGAGAATTTGACGAAAGATCTTTCCCGGCCAGACCCCCAGATGTGGAAACTAAAGGGGGCAACACCCCAGAAGTCGTCATCGAGTTCCGGAAGTTATTGATCAAAGCCTCTGTAACGAGATTGGATGCAGCCATTCAAGAGAGAGAGAGGGAGAGAGAGAGAGCAATAATAAGATGAATTCCTTCCTTTCCAATCCAATCCAATCCAATGCCATAAAAAGTGATATCCTAGAGTGAATTCCAGTCCGTGAAGTGAAGTGCTTCTTTCTCCAACCCAGAGTTGAGAGCAAAGTATTTAAGTCCTCCCTCTCAACCCTAACCTAAGTACAACCACAAGTAAGCAAGAATGATGAAATACAACCCCTAAGCACAGAACCCTATCCCAATCCTACTCCTCCATCCCTTGCCCCATAACCCATGCCCCTCAATATCAACGTACGCCCAGCTTGCCTGCCCACGCGCTTCCGCCCAACAACCCGTTCCAGGTATCCGCATACCCGCGTGACCCAATCCGCGCGTCTTGCAATGCGCGGTCTGCCTGGTCCGCGCGAGCCGTCCAATCCGCGCAAGCTTTCCGATCCACGCAAGCCTTCCAACCCAAGCAAGCTTTCCAATCCGCGCAAGCCTTCCGATCGGCGCAAGCCTTCCAATCCGCGCAAGCCTTCCGATCCGCGCAAGCTTTCCAATCCGCGCAAACTATCTGGTCTGCGCGATCCGTCTTCTCCCATCTCCAGGTGCTGAGCCCAACCCAACCGCTGCTGGGCCTACCTGACTGCTGCTGAGCCCGCAGCGCGGCTAGCTGCAACAAGGCCCTTCCCATTGCTGAGTGCGCCGCCTGCAGCCCTTTCCTGACTCGCGTCCATAAAAGAGCACCACACCACGCGCATCTGAATGGACTGATCCCCGCGCCTAGCCTGCCGTGATCAGTCTGACAGCCAGGTACCGCTCAGAGGAGCTACAACATAGTAGGATCTACACTACATATTTAAAGCTACCACACAAGCATAGATCGTAGTTTAAAAACCTTAAAAGTCAATTAAAATTAGTTATTAACTAATTTTTAGTATTTTTTACTAATTAAATAAAGATCCAGACTCACCACGTCATGAGCTGATCAGAACCTTCAAAGACCAAGAAACTACACAAGGAGTGGTCGTAAAAATTATTGAAAATTACCTACAGGATCAGCAAAAGATGAAGAATCAATAAACAACCACGTCTGCTCACTTTGGACCAGTACTTACAGTACAAATTGAGGATCAGTTCAGGATCAGCAAAATGACTAATCTGTTGATTAACAGATCCTGCAGCTAAAAAGGAGCTGTTCCTTGACAGATCTAAGGCCAGCAGGCTAACAGAACTTTGAGGACGTGCCAATCTTGCCATGACTACCCCCCTAGCCTCATCCCATGGCTAATACCCCTTCTAGATGCCCTCAAGCACCCAAAAAGGAATATTTAAACAGGCTCTTTTTGCTCTTTTGTTCCAAGAATGAATCAGTTATCAGAAAATTATTATTATCAATCAGAAATTGTTTCATTGTTAGTCAAGTTCTTATCAAGAAGAAAGCAAGTGATTTATGATCTAGTCTGAAGTATTATTATTATTTTCTAAATAACTATCAACAACCAGAAGTTTGAACCAGCCACCAACCCCATCTGTTCTGAAGCTTCTTACCTGAATCTTTGCAGGATTGTTTTGGATTACTTCCCAAGTAATTTGTTCCCTTCCTGCTCTGGGTTTGTGTGCTTCTTTGCCCGCCCAAATTAGTGGATAAGACCTTAGAAGGCACCCATCTTCATTCCAAGGTTATAAACTGCCTAAGGAGGCCCCTTGAGGAGAGGTTGCCAAGTCTGTAAAGACCCCCAGTAGTATATTACTGTGGCCCCTCTTTTTATATTATATTTAAAATATTTCTAACCAAAACAATTAAACCTTGCACTTGCTTTTACAATGCTATTATTGGAGCTGTAAAGTGTTTATTCTTTGGAATATTATTGCTCCAAATTCTTTTATCACTCTTTGTAGCTAAAGGACTGCAAGGTTCCTGGTATCAGAGAGCTGACTCAATGACTCCTAAATCTGAAGAGGGAACTTGGGAATGAGGTCAGGATATTGCAAATCTCCTGGCGGAAAAGTGTCATCCAACTCAATGACAGTGTCAGGTAGGCTTTTTAATTCCTGTTTGAAAAAGATTAGCGTTCTGGGGGTGAGAGGTTTGAAGTTTAATTACTCCTTCTTCCATATTCACATCCGGATTCCAGTAAATTAGGAAATCATGGCCTAGGATGGTATCATCCATTCCAGGTATAGCCAAGACAAATAAATCCCATTCAAAGCTGGGGAAATTGGAGCATGCAAAGGTCCATTTTGCCTTTTGGGAGACCCAATAAGACGGTTCAGTTGCAATACTTACTAAATATATAGGAAATTTATATATCACAGAACGCATAAGATTTTTGGAAGTGGAAAAAGATTCACTGATGAAGGAAACATTAGTGCCAGAATCAAGTAAAACTCAATAAGGGGTGCTTTCAGAATGGAATAGGATAAATCTCAAACTAGGAGCACCTAGTGACTCGCAAGTGCAAAGATATACTCGCAGTGATTTAGATAATGTGTAGTTTTCCTTGCAAGTATCAGAAAAACTACAAGCTAATTTTTTAACTGCTTAGACGCTTCACGCGCTAACCCCTTTGCACAACTGTTTACATCATGTTTTCCTCCACAATACATACACAGCCCATTCTTCTCCCCCTGTAGCCGTTCCTTGTTCCGTAGCATGCCGGTTTCTCTTTCCAAGAACTTCCAAGATTTAGTGACGGTTTTCCCTTTTGGGTTGGAGTTCAAAGTTGGGGTTGGTTTTGATGGTTTTGGGTTCCTTGCGTTTTGCTCCAAGGAGTTGTCCACCCTTGGAGCCGAGGTGGACGGTCCATGGTTGTTTTGCCAAGAGCGATTCTTGTTGTGATAGCCATTATCAAGCTCAATTGTTCAATCAATTAGCTGCTGGAGCAAGGTTTTCTTATGCCCCCCAAATGCAATCTGTTTGATTAAGTGGGCCGGTAGACCCTTTTGGAAATGGAATGGAAGAGATGCCTTGTTCCACTGGATGCAAGACTGTAAGGTTTGAAAGTGAGAAATATAAACAGAAGCTCTACTGTTTTCCTTCATAACTAGACCATTAAGTTTGTATTTGGCGTTTTGAACTTCATTGGGGTCTCCAAACAGGGTGAACAGTTGTTGCTTGAACCTGTCCCAGTTGTTAAGAATACACGTGGGACTGTTTTTGGACAACAGTTTGAGGTACGGTTTGAACCACTGCAAGGCTCTACCTCCTAAGAAGGACAAAGCATACATAACTTTATGTCTATTGGAAGGGAAATTGGTGGGGTTGTTTGAGAAGATGATTTTACAGGACTGTAGGTAGGATCTAAGATTATGAGGGTGTTCTCCCGTAAAGTCATCAGGTTTCTTCATGGCGTAGTGCCAAAGCTAGGAGTACTTGGACTAGATTGCCGGGCATCATGAGTAAGGGCCTGGATCAAAGTTGAAAGCAGGGTCAAAGCATTGTTCTCGGGAGCAGTAGTGCAAACCCCTGGTCTACCACAAGTTAGGGTTTCATTGGATGAATGATTGGAATCTGCAAATTCTGCTAGAGGGTCTGTCGGAACATCCCATGGAGGAGTTCAACAGATGGCAATTTAGAAGGAGGAGTGGGATCTAAGGGTTGTTGGGCCCGAGGACCACTGGTTCTCCCTACCCAATGGATATCATCATTGTGAGGGGCAAGGGAAGCGTTCTTGGTTGAGCAAGTACGTGACATTGAGAAGAAGAAGTCTACTATAGGTTGGCAAGCTAAAATAGATGAGTTGAGTTAGTTAATTTACTGTCACACGACCACCCCATGTACTAAAGGGCAATTCTTAGATAATTGTGAGCGCAGAGGAATGCTGAGTGCAAGGGCAAGTGTGACTAGTGAGACTCAGTTGCAAAGTCCTCACTGGGTGAAATGAGTTGAGTACTTTTCCTCTGGCCCTCCCTCTCCCTTTGCTTGACTCCTCTGATCTCCTTCTCTCCTCTCTCTGCTACCCAGTCTCTCATTTGCCCATTGAAGGTGGTCATGTCACCCTCATCATCCATCCATAACACATTTCTGTTGTCTCCCTGCCATCATCAACCAATCAATCAATTCAAACCTTCAATCTCATGCCTCTTCACACCCATTGAAAGCTGTGAGCCACCTTGATTTGATTCAACAAATTGATCGAAATCAACAGTACTGGGGAGCTTGAGGGTATCAATATTAAACAACAATTTTTTTGCAATCCCCATCCCATGAGAAAACCTGAAAAAAGTTTTTTTTTTTTTTTAATTTTTGTAAATTTCTTTCTATTTCATTGTGAAAATACAACTGTAAAATTTTCTCACAAAAAACAAAAAATCATGTAATAACATTTATGAAAGATTACAACATTAGAAATCAAAATAAAATAAATATAAATGATTTATTTGATCTGGCAAGCCCCCTGTACCAAAAATGGAAACCAAAAAAAAAAAGGTCAAATCATCGTTGAGAATGACAATGATGCAACCCACAAGGACCTTCTGACCCTTGAGTCAAATTTGTTTCAGATCAACCTTGACAGCAATTTGACAAGGGCCCAACTGCGCAGAGGTGGAATGGCTTTGAGCTGTTAGCAAGCCCTTCAACACACTCGATGTTTTGGAACACCAACATTATTTTGACAGGCGCACTCCCACTAAGGGAGTGCTGTAGAACCAGCATTGGCAGAGCTGGGGGCTCAACAGTGAGTTGGCCCCGTGGTGTATGTGTATGGTCTGTAAAGCATGTTTGGATGCTGAGCCAAGTTTTTTAATCATTTTCTAAAGCCCATGTGGCACTTAGCAAAGTCATCATGGCACCTGGCAAAGCCTTCTTGGTTCATTGCCAATTTCCACTTGGCGCCTGGCCAAACTGGTCTGGTGCCCGGCCAAGTTTATCTTGGTGCAGATCAAAGATGGTTGCATTGACCCAACAATCAAATGATCATACTTGAAAAAAAAAGGCTTGAAGTTGTGGGGAGGGAGGCTGGTCAATTTTGGTACAACCAGCATTGATTGGCATCAAGGGGAGCTTGAAGTTTTAATTCCTGCAAGACAAACCTAATCAAGCTCCCTGGGAGCCAATCCAAGTCCGGCTAGGCACATGCCAAGTCAAACCTGGACAGGCGCCTAGATGCACTTTACACACCATATGTGTATATGGCCATGGGAGAGGCCTAAAACAACATTTTTCACCAAAAATATAAAACTTTGGGTTGCAATATACACCCCAATTTGCAAATTGATGGTGTATAAAGCCCATCTGGGGGCCTGGAAAAGTTCCATGTTTTGTTTGTAAAGTGTGTGTGGTGCCCAAAAAAGCTAGCTTGGCACCCAGCTAAGTGATCTTGGTGCCCTTTCAAGTGCCAGTTGGTGCATCCCCAAATTGGCTTGGTGCCTTGCCAAGTTGGTTTGGGTGTCAATCAAAGATGGTTGCGAAACCAATTCTCAACGGTATTGTTTCTCTTTTTTTGAATTAAAAAGTGATAATTTTTTTTTACTTTCACTTTAAATAGCTGTGCATAAATTAATAAAATGAATTTAAACAAGGTTGAAAAAAAAACTTACCTTGTTGAATATTCTTTGTAAAACTGTCCCACGACTTTATTCTACCCACTTTACTTTTCCCCCACATCATCCAATTTGTCCCTCAAGCAGGAGAAGATAAAAAAACATGAGAAAAAAAAACAATAAAATATATATATATATATTTCAGAGCACACCATACCTGGATGCGTTTCCCAGCAGATACCACTCATTTACTTTTCTCCCACATCATCCAATGAGTACCTCTTGCAGAAAAAGATAAAAAACCATGAGAAAAAAATACAAATAAAATAAAAATAAATAATAAAAAATAAATTTGAAAGAAATATCCAAATTCTGTAATCCAATTCAACTTGTGAGCTCAATTCTCAAAGACACAAATAATGCTTATATCTATTTGGTCATATTATGAAATAAAATGTGGTCAATGATCACTAGGGTGTTATTTAAAACTATGTTCCTGCAAGAGAATTTTTATTCCCCTGGTTCAACAGGCAGTAAAATGATGACTGCAACCTGGTGGTTGAAAAAGTGAATTCTTCACTCCAACAGTGTGTGGTAGTTGGTGGCTCACTCCTCAGTTCATTTTACCAACCCAGAAATTACATAGTTATGTAATTTGAGGTAGCATTTCTGATGATTTGGAGGCTGAATGGGTTTTCCACTTGCCCCTGGAACTTGGTGGAGCAATGTGGGTCAACCTCCACTCATGGATGCTGTCCAGGACCAGAGGAGATTGAATGTGTAGTAGGGTAAAGATATGAGGATGTAGAGTTGAGGCTGATGTGACAACCTCTGTCAATGACAGAGGGGGGAGGTGAGATCAACTGAAGATACAACAGAGATACTTCTTGAGATATAGCTTGGATACAGGTGAGATACAACTTGCCACCTCCATACGGGTGGCGCCCTATTTTTTGTGGTGAATTATTCAAATTTTGTAATCCAATTCAACTTGTGAGCTCAATTCTCTAGGGAAAAAGAATCCTTATATCTATTTTGTCATATTATGAGCTAAAATGTGGTTACTGATCATTAGTGTGTTATTTAAAACTATGTTCCTGCAAGAGAATTTTTATCCCCCTGGTTCAAAAGGCAGTAAAATGGTCACTGAAACCTGGTGGTTGAGAAAGTGAATTGTTAAATTCAACAGTGTGTCAGAGTTGGTGGATCACTCCCCAGTTATCTTTCCCAATCCACCAATTACATAGATATGTAATTGGAGGTAGAATTTCCAATGATTGAGACATTGAATGGGCATTCAGCTTGCCCCTGAAACTTGGTGGAGAAATTTGGGTTGAACTCCACTCATGGATGATTTCCAAGACCAGAGGGGATTAAAGGTGTAGTATGTTAAAGATATGTGGATGTAGATTTGAGGGTTCTGTGACAACATCTGTCAATTACAGAGGGGAGGAGGTGAGATCAACTGAAAATACAAGAGATCCTTCTTGAGATATAAATTGGATACAGGTGAGATAAAACTTGCCACCTGCATACAGGTGGCTCCCTAATTTTTTTGGTGGAGGATTTGAATGCAGGATGCTTGGGATTCAATGGTCCTGGAAGGCCCTTCCTAGACCTCTAGGACAGGAATGATTTGAGAGATGGGAAAGAGGGTCCCATAATGACACACAACTCAGTCTAACCTCAGTCTAACCACAGTCTAATATACTTACCCCAGCAACTTGAACCTCAGTGATCTGGAGACTTTATCAGTATATCCCCTTCAACTACATATCCTCAGGATCTTCATGCCTTACATATCTACATATAGTCTAACCTCATGCATTATACATATAGATTACCTAGGCTTGCCCATACTTAATTTCTCAGGTTCTGCATATCCTCTAACCATCTTCACTCTGTCTATACTATACCTCACTATGGTTTATCCTTTGAGAATCCTTATGTAAATCCTCATGCATATTTTATCACATACTCTCTCTACTTAGTAAATAGTGTCATGACCTTCATGTACACTGTACATCCTCTCACTGTAAATTCCCCACTTAGACAGCCAGACCTGTAGCCTAGCCCCAATGTAGTAAGTGGCCTAACCCCAATGTAGTAGCATACCTGATCAGCCTCTCTGTTACCTTGACTGCTCCCTTGTCATCACATATTTATTCTGAGCCCCAAGGCATCCATACCTCTTTTGTAGTCCATCCTCCTGTCTATTTAAGAAGCCCTTCTCTTCCTCTTCCTGATTTTCCCCCAAGAAATCCATTTACTACTTCTTACTAGCAATCCATCCCAGCAAGTGTCATTCAGCACCTTAACTCAAATTCAGTCCTACTCTGCTCCTTGAAGCATCTTCCAGTATCCTTGCCCCCAAGTCTCCTGAGATTAGAGTCCCCTCTGTGCCAATCCCTGCTTTCATTCAGAAACCCTTGTGACATTAAACTGATTTCTTCCCCAATAACCCATTCTTCACCAACCAAAATCCTTATCCTTTAGACAGCATCAAATCTTGCTATTGAGTTGTAGCAATTTTTGTTTGCTTTGTTTCCTTCCCCAACCTTGAAGTTTTGTGGCAATTTTCATTGTACCCCTTAGCTTACTGTCAAACCTCCATAAAATTTCCACATTTATGATTTAAGTTCCTTTTTGACGCTTTGACGCTTCAATGTTTCAACGCTTTGACACTTTGACACTTTGACACTTTGATGCTTTGACACTTTCACACTTTGACACTTTGACACTTCAAAACTTTGACACTTCAACACTTCAACTCTTCAAATCCTTGACACTTTGATACTTTGAAGCTCAGACAAGGTACTTTGATGGTTAATTTGGCCAATAATTAAGGTAATCAGGGAAAAATCTCTTTAATCATTTTATTCACAATCTAAGGTGAAGAAAACCTTTTGGTTAATTATTTATCCTCAATAATAAGAATGCCCCCACAATTTGCTACCTTTTCTCAAATCTCTAGCCCAGCTTTCACCTGTAGCTCTAGAGGGAGAGGTACCACTGAACTTACTGACCCTTCTACTCCCAGAGCTTGTGGCAGAACTTTTTCTAACCTGCCAGCACCAGTGGCTATCACTTCTACCCCTATTTTCACTGGCTTATTGGAGCCTATACCACAATTTTCTCTTTCTACTATCCCTTCTTCTGAAAATGCTGGCCTACACAGGGTTTTAGGTCAATTTTTAATTCCGGGCTACCATGGCTTGGACTTCCCTGCCTACAATGCCAGAATGGTCCCAATCCCAGGAGAAGAGGAAAAAGATGATGATGAGCATGAGGACTCAGGATTTTATCCCAGAATGTTGAGTGGCTTTTATTCACCCTCCCCAGGGGGTAATCATAGCCCAACTTCTAATGCAACAGCATTCCCTTGAACTTCCCCAGTCACTAACCTTCCTTCCATCTCTCAGGGCCCTTCAAATGACCCTGCTTTCCTGGCCATTATTCATCAAATAATCCCTGCAATGACCCATCTCACTAAGCATGCTGACCATGAACCTTCTACTAACTTCAAATCTGCATCTATCAATTCTCCAGAAAAAATTGATGGGACAAACCCAACCAAGCTCAGACCCTTCCTTGAAGCTTGTGAACTCATGTTTGCTAATGATGAGAGGGTTTTTGATAATGAAAGAAAGAAAGTATTCTTTAAAGTCTCTTACCTTACAGGAAATGATAGTTGATGGATCCAACCTGATCTTGCTCACATTGGTAATCATGAGCCAGATTTCATACTTAACTCTTGGTTTCTATTTACTCAACAACTTCATACCCTTCTTGGGAATTGTCTGGAAATTCAATGTGCTGAGAAGGAACTAACCCTCCTTAATATGGAAGATACTGGTTATGCCACTAACTATAGCGCTGAATTCAGGAAACTTATGACTAAGGTCTCTGGATGGGGTCATAAAGCTTTTTTCTTCCATTTTAGACAAGGAATCCATGCCAGAAAACTGAACCAACTAGCTGGTTATGAGTGACCTCAAGAAACCTTTCAAGAAATAATGGACATTTTCCTTAAGTATGATACCCGCTACCACAAAAGAATTGGAGAAAAGTACTTCAGCTCCCATCAGACCTCAAGACCTGGACCCAGATCTTCCAATCCTAAAAAATCAACAGCCCAGCCAACAAGGTAGGTTCAAGGGGAAAGCAAAGGCAACCCCTACTAATTCTTCTCTAACCTATGTTCCCAATCCCAATTTGGGTGAGGATGGACACCTCAAGGCTGAAGAAAAGGCTAGAAGGGAAAGAGAGGGTTTGTCTAACTACTGTGGAGGTGCTCACCAGTTTAGCCTCCGCAGGAAACGTCCATACTTTAAACCTGGAAAAAATCCCACTCCTGTTAAACCCAAACAGGGAAAATACTAGGTGATGGAAATGTGGTACTCCATGAAAATTGTTGATGTTCTGACCTCATCTAATTTCCTGTCCCTTCAGTTCTTTGTTTCTACACGTTTCTGTCTTTTCTTTTCTTTCTTTTGTTTCTTTTGCACTTTTTCTTTCATCTGAAAATTAATCATGAAAGCGCTGCTCGCTTCCTTGCGTGCAACACTTGTGGTCTATCCCGTGGCGCACAATGGTCGCGCACCGCTATCAATCATTACCTTGCAGCCTCTGAGACTTCATTGGGAGAGGACCGCTAAACGTGATCAACATCAACAACATCTTATGGCAAAGACTATCCAACAATCCAATCAATCATACAAGATAATTGTGCCATCAATCATAACCAATCAAGATCACTCAACTCAATCAATCAACTATTCAAGATGCCTTTCCTTTCATTCATATCATCAAACCCTCAAGGCTTGCAGCCGTTCCAACCACAGTCAGTAAAACATCCATCATACAACTCATTGATCAACACAGGAACTTACTCTCTTCCTTTCATTTCACTGTTCATCATTTATCTAAAACTGGCTTTGCACTGTCTGACTGCTTCTCAACAAGTCTCTACCCTCCAACTTTATCATACTAGACTTTTCCGCATCAGTCAGACTGTCCTCTGTTGGTTACTCTATTGTCCCATCTTTTTGTTTTCTTTGATTGAACTCATTCTTATCCTTTTGCTTGACTATGAGAAATACAGCCTTGGTCTTGGTTTCCAACCCAAATCCTCACAACCATCACCCCTCCAACATTTGAGTAAAAAAATTTGGAAGGGAAAGAGTCTAACCTCCCTACATAAGACTTAACTTTAATTTGTCTCTTCAATAATCAGGCCTATGGCATACCTTTTGACTCTGGAGAAACTCAATATGTTATTTTCAAAACTATGGTTTCAAATTTTTCTATTTCTACCAAAACTCTGGCCACTCCTATCTTTCTATCTAGCTTTGAACCTTCTGACTCACGTTCCAAGGAGATCACTCATAAGTTTTCCTTTAAACTCTCCCTACCTTCCTTTCCCAACTTAGAATGGGATCTCTTGGTCGTTGATACTCCCCCAAAAGAAGATATTATTCTAGGTATTGAATTCCTCCATTTCTGGAACCCAGGGGTAAACTTGCAATTGGGATTGATCACCCCATGGCACTAACAATCTTTGGATCATTCCCCTTCTGTTGAACTCTTTTCAACCATGACTCATCTTCCACCAGTGAATCTGCAGATCACTGTTGCAATTAAGCTGAATAGAAAAGGCTTGAAGCCACTAGACAGTAGAAAAACACCACACCCAGCACAGTAGCTGGTGAATATTTGAGGAGAATAGAGACCGGAGATGATCAGTAGGACTGAGAGAAAAATATGGAAAACAATTGGGAAAACTGCTGACCCAGCTCAGAACTCAGGAAGTAGATGGTACAGTCTTCAAACCGCACAAGGAAGAGAATCCTAGTTCTGAGCCAGTGAGGGTAAAAAAGGGTCACTCAGGTGCGCGCCCATTGGCATTGGGAAGCGCCCTGGGCTCAAGTACCTGCAAAGGCGTACTACAAATCACACCGTTGGAGACAAGAGGTGAAGAAAACCTAACATGAGACAACATGAGACCAAATGAGAGGATGAGATGAGATGGAAAGAAGAGTGAAGGCACATTTGGCATTATGGCCTCTTTCACCATTCAACATTCAACAATCACTGCTCCTGCTCCCTCTTCAGAATATATGCACTCACAATACTTTCCCTGGAGTTTAAAAACCACTTCTGTGAACAGGATATTCTTTGGACATTCTTGTTGAGGTATAGACAACATCTCAACCACGTGGGGACCAAGATGATGACAAAGAATTCAAAACCTAAGACCCGCATATCAAATCTTGTTTATCCTTAGATTAGGTTTCATTGCCTCTGCATGTACCTACTCTGTTATAACCTGATCCGCTTTTCTTTTCTTTTTCTTTCTTTTCTTTTTTTTCTTACTCATTACTTTTGTTTTCATCCTCATTTAACCTGCTCCTCAGGTACTCATTTCCCCACATCTTGTTTTGCTCCCCTGGTCCTTACTGTCCCGTCTCACTTCTCTTGTCGTTGGTCAATCCTATAGGTCTGCTCCTATTTTCTTTTTGTCTGTCTTCTATTTCTCTTTCCTTCTTCTGCTCTGTTCTCATGTCTACCTGTGCTTGCTGGAAATGAACCCACTCATTACTTTTGTCTTCATCCTCATTCTACCTGCTCCGCAGGTACTCATTTCCCCACATCTTGTGTTTCTCCCCTGGTCCTTACTGTCCCGTCTCACTTCTCTCGTCGTTGGTCAATCCTATAGGTTATGAGCCCAGATAAAGCCTACCCCAGCTTCACAGACTAATAGGAACACAGCGGATACACCTGAAATAACAACAAGTACCTTCCAACGTGGCTGATTCAGATCCTGACTCAAGGATTGAATATTCCTCTCCGTCTCCCTCTGTCATCAACACCACCAACTATAGTAAATCATCCTCCTCCTCATCAGTCTCCAATTTCACAGTACAAGGCCTACTCTTTGAAGAAACCCCATCCATTCCTGATGGCTTCCCCTTGTATCCCAACATCGGGGAAGCAATGACTTAAAAGGACTGCAGTGCAAGAAATTAACCGGTTCATCAAATTTCTCAATCTGGAGAAACAGCATCATCACTGGCCTTGGATTCAAAGATTTAGATACCGTAGTAATTGAGGATATTGAAGATGACTCCCCTGAAATAAAAATTAAAAAGAAATTAGCCACCACCTTTATTTGATTGCATCTCGACCAACAAAACTTCACTCGGTTTGTCAGTCAGCCTACTACTTATGAACCCAAACAACTGTGGGACTCTATCTGCGACCATTATGCGACAAAATCCCTTGAAAATTTTGTAACACAAATGGACCGCTCATACGTCATTCAGTTCTCAGGTGGAAATCTTCAAGAATCAATCAATCAATTCCGCGAGACCTTCAAATTACTAATTGAGGTCTCTGATGGAAGCCTAGAATCCTCCACCATCAAGACTCTCTGGGCCATTATCATCCTAAAGCGACTACCTCCTTCCTTCTCAGTCATGCGCACTCTTCAATTCGCACAGTACAAAGGAAAGAAAGCCAAAAAACCTATGGATACCTTTCTTAGCAACCTTGAACAGGAATTACAGCGACAAAGCGAAACCACCAAAAATAAATCACCATCAGCATTCAGTGTCACAAAAGGTCAATCTCAAAATAAAAATCCCCAACGACGCCCCTTCTGCAAAAATGGCACTCACAATCCAAACACCGCTCATAGTCTGGATCAATGTTTTCATATCCATCCCGAGCTAGCTGTGGCATTTAATCAAGCTGCTCTCACTCGAATCCAATACTCTCAACCCAAAAAAAATCCTCCCAAAGCATTCCTCAGCCTCAATCGGATTCACCCCAACGCCATCATATTGGACAGTGGCGCCTCTGGCCACTATCTCAAACATAAAAGTTATTTTTTTACTTTTACTAAGTCAAACTCTTTTCTCTACACCGCTAACGGGACAACTCTGAAGGTAGAGGGTTTTGGAACCGCCGTTATCCCTTTGGAAAAGGGGATTCTGGAAGTTGCCAATGCCCAATTTTTACCCGACACCACCAACTCGCTCCTGGCTATGTCAGAATACTTAATCTCTGGATGCTCAGTGATCCCTTCCGCCTCTGGATTCCAGTGTGTCAAGGACAGCGAAGTCATTATGACTGGTGAAATCATAAAAAACATTCTTATCCTTAACACTTCACATCCACAAGTCCATTTGACCTTATCCCCTTTAGATCTTCATTGGTCTCTTGGTCATCCCAACAAGAAATACCTTAATCACCTTTTTCCAAAAGTCAAATTTGATCCAATCTCCTGCAACAATTGCCTGGTCTCCAAGATGACCAAAGCTCCTTTCACCGGCCAATTCCCAACACCCTCTTCTCTCCTCAATGTCATTCACATGGACATGTGTGGCTCAATTAGCCCACCATTGCGAGGAGGAAATCAATATTTCTTGAAGATTGTTGACGGATATAGCCAATACGCTTTCATTTACCCCATTCAAAGTATGTCTGACACTTACTACAACTTTGTCTCATTCCTCAATGAGGCTGAACGGGAATCTGGCTGCAAAATCAAATCGGTATTCTCAGACAATGGAGGAGAATTTGTTAATCACCTTTTTCAAGCTCTCTTCCACAAAAATGGGATTCAACACCTCAAGACCGCACCATATACACACCTCAACAAAATCCCTTTTCTGAGAGGGGAAATCAAACAACCATTGAGAAATCCAAGACACTCCTGTCAACCAGCGGAATGCCCTTTGAGTGGTGGGGTGATGCCGTCTGTACATCTGTGTATCTGGAGAATCATACCCCACACTCCTCTCTTAACCTGAAGACTCCCTACGAGTTGTGGCATGGAAAGCCACCTAAGCTAGATCATCTTGCTCCTTTTGGATGCAAAGTGATTGCCTACGTGGAAAAGAAATGGCGCAACTCCAAATTCTCACCATCTGGATCAGCATGTGTGCTCTTGGATTTTGACCCTTCTCATCATTCCTTTTGGGTCTGGATACCTACCTCAAACAAAATTGAAGTTACTCAACATGCAAAAATCATTCCAGACGTTTTCCCTTTTAAAGATGATCAACTTCCCAATCTCAAGTCACATGAACAACTTCTATTTCCAATAGACATCATTTCCTGCTCGGACTCTCTTCCATTGTTTCCTTCAGAATCAGGAGCCAATTCATCCTCTAATCCCATCAATTTTCCTGAGAACTCGACTGAACAAAAAGAATCCTGTTTGACCTCTACATCCATCCCTCAACCTTCTCCGTCCATTACTTCGGATAACCCATCAATACCAGAAACCACTCCTACTTGTCCTGGTGCCTCCTCCAAACACTATGACTATATAACTTGGTACGAAAAAGCTCCCAAAGAAGTAGGATCGGACATAGATCCTGCCCAAATCTTAACTCACAGTTGTTGTTCAAGGGCCAACTTCATCTCAAGTGAACCAAGCTCTATTTCTGACCCAAGAAACATTGAGGTGGCTCAAAAATCCAATGACTGGGAAGGATGGAAGGCCGCCATTAGGCCCCCATAAACCTTGAGAAAGACAACTGTGTCCTTCACAAGGTCTGTGAAGTAGTTCCCAAGCCAAGCCACATCAAAGAACTCGACACTACCTGGGTTTTGAAGACAAAGTATGATGCAAATGGTGATTTTGTCAAGAAGAAGGCTAGGCTCTGTGCCCAAGGCTTCAGAAAGGTGGAGGGCATTGACTACAATGAAATGTATGCACCCACTGGACAACTGGCTTCCCTTTGAATTCTTCTCAGTCTGGTGGCCACCATTGACTTGTCACTTCATCAAATGGACGTTAAATGCGCTTTTCTCAATGGCATACCTCAGGAGGAGATTTTCATCAAGACCCCAGAAGAAGTGAACATTGAATTTCCCCCTGGATATGGCCTCCAACTTGGAAAGTCACTCTATGGCCTAAAACAGAGTCCTTGTTGTTGGTACACTGCTCTCTCTTCCTTTTTCCTTTCTCTTATTTTTGTTTCCTCCAAAGTAGATCCCTGTCTTTTCATTCATTCCGATCCCTCCAAGATCTGTGTGGTTTTTGTTCACGTTGACAATCTTGTCATTGGCGGAGTCGAGGCCGACTTCATGGAATTTAAATCAAAGATCAAGGACTTTTTTGAGATGGAGGATATGGGTGAGTGTGAGTGGGTGCTTGGAATGCGTGTAACTAGAAATTGCGAAAACAGAACCATTTCCCTTCATCAAGACAAGTACATTGCGGACATGCTTCAGGAGTTTGGAATGGAACACTGAAAACCTGCCTCAACTCCGTTAACACAACATGTGTCCAAGCTCCCAATCAACACCAGTCCAGTCAACAAAGGCTTCAACTATTGCCAATCTTTGGGGCTACTCAACTACTTGGTCAAGTGTACCAGACCCGACCTTGCCTTCTGCTGGAGTTACTTATCCAAGTTCCTCAACTCTCATACACTCACTCATAAACAACAATTCTTTCACCTACTATGGTATCTGTCAAGAACTCGGCTACAAGGCATTACCTTAGGTGGCCCAATCCAGACTGCTATGAAAGTCATTGCCTACAGTGATGCTGATCATGCCTCCAGCAGTGATTGTCAGTCTTTTACTGGTGGCGTCCTACTCATGAACGGCCCAATCATCTGGTGCTGCTCAAAGCAAGCAGTCAGTGCCTTGTCCACCACCAAAGCAGAAAACCAAGCCTGTTCCGAGACTGGTCAGGATGTCTTATGGACCTCCCAGATCTTGTCTTGACTATGTCACACCTTCAATGCTTCTCATCCTCCACAATCCATTCTGTGCGACAATCAGGGTGCCATTGCACTCCTTGAAAATCCCCTCTATCAGCATTGAACCAGACACGTCAAAGTCAGATTGAATTGGATCCGTCAACACATCTCCAACAAAAGTTTCCTTCTCAAGTATGTAAAAACCAACAAAAACATGGCGGATGATCTCACCAAACCACTGCCACCTCAACAGACTTGTAAATTTGTCAGTGGCCTAGGAATTGTCCCCCCTTCACACACCTCAGAAAGCAGGGGGGGTGTTGAGGTATAGAGGACTTCTTGACCACGTGGGGACCAAGATGATGACAAAGAATTCAAAACCTAAGACCCGCGTATCAAATCTTGTTTATCCTTAGATTAGGTTTCATTGCCTCTGTGTGTACCTACTCTGTTATAACCTGATCCGCTTGTCTTTTCTTTTTCTTTCTTTTCTTTTTTTTCTTAATCATTACTTTTGTCATCATCCTCATTCTACCTGCTCCTCAGGTACTCATTTCCCCACATCTTGTGTTGCTCCCCTGGTCCTTACTGTCCCGTCTCACTTCTCTCGTTGTTGGTCAATCCTATAGGTCTGCTCCTATTTTCTTTTTGTCTATCTTCTATTTCTCTTTCCTTCTTCTGCTCTGTTCTCATGTCTACCTGTGCTTGCTGGAAATGAACCCACTCATTACTTTTGTCGTCATCCTCATTCTACCTGCTCCTCAGGTACTCATTTCCCCACATCTTGTGTTGCTCCCCTGGTCCTTACTGTCCCGTCTCACTTCTCTTGTTGTTGGTAAATTCTATAGGTACTCATTTCCCCACATCTCATGTCGCTCCCCTGGTCCTTACTGTCCTGTCTCACTTCTCTTGTCGTTGGTCAATCCTATAATTCTTTGAAATTCTTGGAGGATATAGAGAATGATCTATCCATTCAAATCTTGCGTATGATTATTTAAACTTCTGACTCTGCCCCAAAGCAGACCACTGCTGAAGGAATGGATGAAGATGAGGAAACTGATGGAATTGAAACTGTGATGGAGAGAGTTCCAGAAGCTTACAATGCCTTTTTAGATTTTTTTTCCAAGGTTGAAGCTGATAAACTCCCTTCTCACTGTGCTTAAAAGCACCATATCAAACTGGAAGGCCTTTTTCCTCCAGTCAGGCATATCTACTCCCTCATTCACCATGAGAAGGAGGCCCTAAAAGCCTATATAGCGTGAAATATAGAGAAATTTTTCATTTTTCCCAGCACTTCAAGCACTGGAGCACCTTTCAAATTTTTTAAAAAGAAGGATGGTGTTTTGCAGTTGTGTTGACAATCTCAAACTTAACGCTTTTACTCAAAAGACTTGGTATCCTATTCCTCCCATGACTCACTTATTGACAGTCTTTTCCATTTCTACCATTTTCTCAAAAATTGAACTCAGGGGTGCTTACAATCTCCTTTGAATAAAAGAAGGGGATGAACATCTTACAGCATTCAGAACTCACTTTGAAAGTTTTGAATATTTGGTAATTCCATTTGGGCTGACACATGCTCCTGCCTCTTTCCAATGTCTTGTTAATGAAATTTTTGCAGACCTTATAACCATCTTTGTGGTGGAATACCTTGATGAAATTCTTATTTTTTCCAAAAACTTAGCAGAACATAAAGCTCATGTGTGTGAATTATTAAGCAGACTTTGGAAAAAAAACTTATATGCAAAAGCTTCTAAGTGTGAATTTCATTCCTCCTCAGTGAATTACTTAGGTTATATTATCTCTGGGAATGGAATCGAAATTGACAACTCCAAGTTCCAAAAGATCTTGGACTGGCCACCACCAACAAAAAAAAAGGCCTTGCAGGAGTTTTTGAGTTTTTCTAATTTTTATTGCAGTTTTATCATTAACTATTCCAGAAAGGTCTACCTCCTCACTTCTCCAAATGGTTCAGACCCCATCTTTCCTTTGTCCCCAGGGGCTCTTCAGCAGTTAGAGGACCTCAAATTGGTCTTTTTCAAGGCCCCTATCCTTAGAAATTTTGATCATTCTTCAAAAAACTTTTTGGAAACTGATGCTAGTGACTATGACCTAGGGGCTGTCCTCACCCAAGTCTCCCCTGATTTATCCAAACACCAAATTGCTTTTCACAGCAGAAAAATGGGTAGTGCTGAACTGAATTACAAAATCCATGATGAGGAACTCCTGGTCATTGTATGGGCCATCAACATCTGGAGAGCTTACCTCCTCAGTTTTTCATTTCCTTTTGAAGTTCTCACTGATCACTTTTCCCTTAAATATTTTATGACCTCTAAATTCTTGACTTATTTTCAAGCCCATTGGGATGAATTCCTATCAGAATTTGACTTTAATATAGTCTATAGACCTGGAAAGCACCCCATAGTGCCTGATTTTCTGTCAAATCAAGACAATGTTTATCCCAAAGGGGGGATGCCCTACGCAGAAAAGAATTCAGGAAATTTCAAACAACTCTTGAAACAGACTGACTTTGAACCTTCTACAATTTTCTTTATATTGAAAAAACAGGTTGGTACACACTTGGACAACTTAATTCAATCCCAGATCTTCAACAATGAAACACAACAGATTATTCAGGAATTACATAAGAAATAGAAAGTAAAGAGATACCTCATAGACACAGACACTGGACTCCTTATTTTCCAAAATAGAATAGCAATCCCCAAGGACAAAAAACAACTTCAACTTGAAATACTTTGAAAACAACATGATTCCCCTCTCTCTGGTAACCCTTGACAAGAAAAAAAAATTGCTCTAGTAAAAAGATATTTCCCCTGGAAAAACATGAATTCTTTAAAAAAGATTGGGTTCCTTCTTGTCACATTTGCAGCAGAAAAAAATCCAATCACCACAATTAGTTTGCACTCCTTCAACCCCTACCAATTCAAGATTCTCCCTGGCCTCCAATCTCTATGGCCTTCATCTCATAGCTGCCACTATCCAATGGATTTGACTCAATCCTTATGGTAGTTGATTGTTTTTCAAAAATGTCTCTCTTTATTAAAACAAGAACTGCAATCTCCTCTGTGGAGTTAGCTAACCCACTAATATCCAATGTTTTCACTAAGCATGGACTCCCAACTAACATTGTCAGTGACAGAGGATCTTTATTTTTTTCTTCCTTGTGGAAAATTGTATGTGAAAAATTACAGGTAAATAGAAATCTCTCCACAGCTTATCACCCTGAGACAAATGAACAAACGGAAAGGGTAAATCAGATCCTATAACAATTGCTTAGGATGTATTTCAGTTATCACCAAGACAACTGGGATACCTGGGTCCAGTCAAAATAACTGATCTATGTACTCCTTTGACTCGACAAAACTTCAATTAGGCACGCTCAAGTGCAGCTACTCCAATTCCACAATCCCCACTCCCTCTTTGCCACCCTCCTTTCCGGCTTTATCCTCCAATATCATCTTCTTCAATCATTGATCCTCCACTCAACATCATCATCCATCCGTTCTACCCTGCTCCTGCCCCTCCGATCAATCACTCTTATTCCTTCAATCCCCATTCCTCCATCTCATTCCTTCAATACTTCTCCCATATCCTTTCCGCCAATTCTCTTCTTCATTTCATTCTTGTTTCCATTCTCTCACCTTCCAATCATCTCCTTTCTTGTCCGTAAAACATACCAATCATTTATCTTCTTTTCTGTCTAGAAGTAAGATATCTCTTTCATGCTCCTTTGTCAATGTTCTATTTCTGGTTTCTGCTCCGCAGTCTCCTGGTCTCATTTTGAAATACAGTCATTTCCTTCTTCACGGTTAAAAGCCAAAGGCTCACTAACTCAACCAACCGGGCGACAAAATGAACACTCCAGGACCAGCATATTCTAACTCCTCTCTTTTTAAAACCTTGACGGACTCCATACCTAACCTTACCAAAAGCAACTTCTCCCTATGGCGGTCAAAAATCCTCAGAATCTTCTCTCTCAAGGGAATTGCTCAATGGCTCTCATCAACCAAACTAGAAAAATGTCCAGTTGATGTCAACTTCAAGATAGTCGGATACATTTTGGCCAAGCTGGATAACAAGACCTACGTAAATTGCATGAAAGAGCACCATCTCTCCAACGGCATTTATCTGTGGAACTCAATAAATGAATTCTTTGCCTCTTCCCAGACCCTCAATCAATCCAGGGTCTTCTTCAACTTCCTCAATCTCCAGTTCGACCCCAGAAACATTGAGAAGTTCATCACTGAAGCTAATTCATGCCTGATGCAAATCTCCAAAATTGGCGTCAAGATGGACGACTACATTGTAGCCTACCTTCTTCTATCCAAATTCCCTCCGCAATTGGAACATTTGAAAACCAAAATAACTCACCCTCTAGCAGAAAGAAAGATCAATGGAGATTTGGTCCTAAGACATCTCAATCAAGTGAAGCACAAAGTTACCTCAGGATCTCAAGCCTCCGCCATGACCATGCAACAAAACCTCCTAAGATGCAAGGCAAACTGGCACAACCCACAAGCCAACCATCCTAAGGAGTGATGTTTTTGGTTATTTCCCCACCTGAGACCTAATCCCTTGACTCAATATGCTCCCTCCGCTAAAGCCAATCCCTCTAAAACCAATACTATTGCTTCTGCTCAACTCGCCTTCACCTTTGCCATGTCCCATTCACACCATCTTTACCAAAATCAGATAATAATTGACCCAGGTGCCTCTCAGAGTATGTTCAACCATCCCCAATTCTTCAAAAACCTCAAGGAAGACAACACCATCATCCAAACTGGCAAGGATGGCTCCTTGATAACCGCCTTGGGACAAGGGACTGCAACCCTTATCACCTCTCACTCAGAACTCAACCTCAAAAATTCCCTCTTTGTTCCCAACATAGCCATGAACCTGATCTCCTTGGGCCAACTCATTCTTGGAGGCTGTTCCCTGCAGCTCACAACGGCTAACAAGTTTGTGATTAATTTAAACTCTGAGACCATCCTATAAGGCTACATTGAGGACAACCTCATGTTCATCAAGGAAGCCACCCATTCAATCACTCCCACTGCTCACTCCTTCACTTCCTTTTCAACCCTCCACAAGAGATTTGGCCATTCCCACTCCAATTTGGTCCAGCTAATTGCCAGAGAATTCCCAAAGTTAAAATTGGACAATCTTGACTGCATCTTGTGGGCTCAAGGAAAGATCCACAGAACTCCCTTTAAAGGAATCTTTCCCAAAAGCAAGGCCATCTTTGAAAAAATCCACGCCAACCTCTGTGGTCCAATATCTCCTCCTCCCAAATCTGGAAACAGATTCTTCCTTGTTCTCACCAACAGCTTCTCTCAATTCAAGACCGGCCTACCCATTAAATTCAAATCCGACGCCACAAGCAAGATAATTAAATTCATCCAACTCCATTCCACCCAATTTAACAAAAAATTGAAACGGTTCCACTCCGACAATGGCGGAGAATTTCTCAAAAATCAACTGTCTTCTTTCTTATCCAAAAAGGCATCCTCCACTCCACCTCTGAACCCTACAAACCTCAACATAATCCTATTGCCGAATGCGCCAAACGCACCTTGATTGAAGCTGCGAGGAAAGTGATGCTTGACATGAAGATCCCTCTCATCATGTGGGACGAAATCATCTCCAGCTGCTGTCTCATCCTAAATCTCATTCCCTCCAAACTCAACAAAATCTCCCCATTCAAACTCTGGATATCATCCTCTCCCAAGTTGTCCCTCATAAAAGTTCTTGGCTCAAACAGTATTGTACTCAACCAACAACAGAATCTCTCCAAGTTTTCCAAAAAAGGACTGGAGGGAATTCTTGTGGGATTTGATCTGGACCTGCAATCCTATTGAGTTTTCTGTCCCAAAGTTGGTGACATCATCTGCTCAAAACATGTTAAAATCTTTGAAAATACCCCATTCTCTTCGTCCTCTCCTCATCCCTCCGACTCTCCCTTTGATCCTCTTCTTTCTCTGAATGAAACGCTCACTGATCTTCTAAATTCTTCCACCCTTACAAATTCTTCCCCCCTCCACACCCATTCTAATCAGAGTTCAGAATCCTCCACTTCTGACTCTCCCAAACCTATCCAAGATAATCATCCACCGTCCCACTCCATACAAGACAATTGTCCACTCTCCCCTTCATCTCATTCCTCTAATTGCTCCTCCTCCCAATCCAATGTTGGAGAGATAGCTTTTCAATTCACAAATCCATCCTCCTAATGGCTTCATGGCTTCCATCGTCCCCAAAAACTATCCCAAAGTCCTCAAATCTCCCTATAAACCTCATTGGTTGACCTCATTGGTTGGACTCAATGAAGGTCAAGACTAACGGGATTGAAAGTCAGAATGTATGGGAAGGCTTCCACTCCTTGCCCCTTGGTAAATCTGCTCTCTCCACTGCCTGGGTGTATTGCCTCAAAGACAACCCCAGCAGGAATGGGATAATCTACAATTCTTGTCTGTGCGTCCAGGGGTTTAAACAGCAAGAATTGCTTGAATACGGCAAGACATATGCACCCACTGGTCTCATAACCTCTCTCGGCACTCTTCTCGCCTACTCCTTTCACCACAAACTAAAAACCTTTCAGATGGACATCAAAGCGGCCTTCTTGCACGCACCTTTGGAGGAAGAAACATATATCGTGCAACCCAACGGCTATGAATGTAACTTCCCATACCTCCAACTCAAGAAGGCTCTCTATGGCCTCAAAAAAGCTCCCAAAAGCTGGTGCGACACCCTAAGAAAATGGCTCCACTCCCAAAAATTTAAGTCATCTGTTGCAGATCCCTGCCTATTCACCAACCACTCCAAATCTTTTTATGTCTTTGTCTATGTCAACAATCTTCTGATTGTGGGCAAATCCGACTCCTTCCTGTCCAAACTCAAGGACCAAGTCAATATCTCCCATGAAGGAAAGCTGTCCAAAATCCTTGGAAATCACATCATCATGCACGGTAACAATCTTCTCCTTCACCAACCCAAACATATTTCCACAGCCCTCCAGGAACTAGGCCTCAGTGAATCCAAACCCATTACCACTCCCATGAATCCAAATATTAAGCTATTCCCTGCCTCCAAAGATGATCACAAAGAATTCCTACAACTCAACATCAACTTCCAATCAGCAACGGGCTACTTAAACTTCATCGCCAGTTGCACCAGACCCAATCTTTCCTACACCGTCTCCAGCCTATCTCGCTTCAATAATTGACTCGGAATGTCCCACTGGAAGCAAGCCAAGCACTTCTGGAGATACGTCAACACCACCAGTGAACTTGCCCTGCGCCTGACGTCTTCAAACTTCAAATATGACATCAAGAGCTACAGCAACTCCAACGGCGGAGATGATCCTATCAGCAGAAGAAGTCATACCGGCTTGATCATCATGCTCTACGGGTGCCCTTTTGCATGGCACAGTAAGCTACAGTCCTTGATCTCTCTCTCCTCAACTGAAGGAGAGCTCAAGTCCCTGGTTCTCGCCACTCAAGAGAAGATGTGGCTTCAAAATCTCATCCTCAATCTAAATCCAAACATGAAGTTGACTCACTGTTCTTACATCAAAAATAAAGCTCTCGACGACTTGATCAATCTGGAATCCCATCACAACGCGCTGAAACATGTTGACATACACATCAAATGGCTGGGAGAGAAGAAAAATGAAGGAAATCTATACACCATTTTGATCACATCCGGAGAAAATCTTGCCAAATCACTCACCAAACCAGCTATAAAACCATAATTCATCAATTTGACCTCCAAGCTTCTTTGATCTCCCTTCTAGACACGGTGGTGTGTTGAAATAACTGATCTATGTACTGCTTTGACTTGACACAACTTCAATTAGGCATGCTTGAGTGAAGCTACTCCAATTCCACAATCCCCGCTCCCTCTTTGTCACCCTCCTTTCTGGATTTATCCTCCAATCTCATCTTCTTCCATCATTGATCCTCCTCTCAACATCATCATCCATCCCTTCTCCCCTGCTCCCGCCCCTCCAATCAATCAATCTTATTCCTTCAATCCCCATTCCTCCATCTCATTCCTTCAATACCTCTCCCATATCCTTTCTGCCAATTCTCTTCTTCATTTCATTCTTGCTTCCATTATCTCACCTTCCAATCATCTCCTCCCTTGTCCTTCAAACCTACCAATCATTTATCTTCTTTTCTGTCTAGAAGTAAGATCTCTCTTTCACGCTCCTTTGTCAATGTTCTATTTCTGATTACTGCTCCGCAGTCTGCTGGTCTCATTTTGAAATACAGTCATTTCTTTCTTCAGATCCCTCTTGCTGAATTTGCCTGAAAAATCTCCACCCATACTTGCACCAAGCAATCTCCATTCTTCACCATTTACAATCAACACACAACTTTGACATCCTCCATGCAGTAGAAAATCAACCTGCTAGCCAATACATGACTCAGATTCACCAGGATAAGAAACAACAAGGGGTTGAACTGGAAAAGTCAATAAAAACTTATAATAGATATGCTGAACTAAAAAGAAGTAATTTTCCTGGCTCATTTGCTGTTGGAAAAAATTTTGGCTCTCTTCTAAAAACATCAAAACTAATTGTCCAACCACTAAGCTTTCAGAGCATTGGTTAGGCCCTTTTTTGATTGTTGAATAAATCAGATCCAAATGTTTTATCTTTTCTTATCATTTCCTTTATTATTTCCTTCCTGCCTCATCTTTTTCTTATTTTTTCCTATGTCTATTATTACTCTTCACTCTGTCACTTCAGGATTCCTTGGGTAATCTCTGTCACTCCCGCGCTCCATCGAATACTGTCACAAATCCTAGTTCATTTCACACACATGTTTATCACACTTGTCTTCTTCACCAATTGAGTCTTGATAGTCAATTCTGGGCAATAGAAGGGAAGCTCAAAACCAAAACAAATCTCACCACCTGCAAAATCTGAATCAATCAAAACTCAACCTCACTCAATCTATTCTTCTCTTCTTTCTTTTGCTCTTTTTCTTCTTCTTTTCATTCTTTATTTTGCTTTTATTCTTTCTCTTCTCAAATCTACAACACGAAGACTATCTCAAACAATCACAAACTCCAATTCTCAAGCTCATCTTTAGCAAGAACTGACTAGTAAGATCAGAACTCGTTGCTGTCTAACCTATGATCTCCAATGCCTGACCTTTTATTCAAATATCTCCTAAAGCTATTTGTTGCTGCTCACCTGCGACTCTTCTTGACCTGAAACTTGATAACTAGTGTTCTTGTTGAATGCCTTAAAACATCAAGTTGAAGGATGTTTGTTCTTCTCATTCCCTTTCTGATTTATGTTTTCCCTCACTAAATATTTTCTCAGCTGATTTCTTGCTTGTCCCAGCCCTCTTTGTTTATCAACTCTTAAGAAATTCACACAATCTCAACACGGTTAAAAGCCAAAAATCAATTGAACTCATCTAATCCAAGCGATGGAGGGATCCAGCAACAATGGCTTCTGACCGGTCATCCTCAAAGCAGCTCTTTAAGTGGTACCGATTCTCTCTGAGGAAAACTACTCCATCTGGAAAGACAAAATGACTATGTTGCTCAAGCTTAAGGGAATCAAGGAAGCATTAGAGGATTATTCAAAAAGTCTCAGCTCCGTGGACAACATGGAAACTCAAGTCATTCTCCTCTCTTGAATTGATTCTGTTACTCACAACAACGTGGTCAACACCTCTATTATTTCATCAGCTTGACTCCTCTGGAAAACCATCAAAGAAAGATTTGCTTCTTCTCAAACCGCCAACAGAGCCCGCGTCTTCAACAAATTCCTTTACCAACAGTTTAAACCCGATGCAATCAAATCTTTTATCACCAAAACCAAGATCTCTGTCAAAAAGATTGTGGATGTTGGGATTGATCTTCCCAATGACATTCTTTCCTATCTTATGCTCTTTAAATTTCCTCCGTCACTCCATTCTCTCCAACAACAAATTATGCATTTGGACAAGGTAGTCACTGTGGACCTTGTTCTCAATCACCTTACTCAGATATAAAATGAAAGCAAAGTCAAATCTAAAGAAACAAAACTTGGCAATACGGCTCTCATTTCTTCCCGGCTGACTAAGAAACCTGTCCCCTCTGAATTTCAATGCAGAAAAGGGTATTGTTAAAAGGGTGAGAAATTGATTTAACTTAAAACTGGGAACTGGTAAAATGAAAACAAATGAACATCAGAATAAGAACAGGAAGATGAGATGAAACCATGATCACAAACATCTGGCATTGAAGATCTAATTGGAGATTGGCGGAGATTGATGGACAAGACGTAGTTTGACAATGATGATTGATGAGCTTTAGAGGATTGAGTTGAGGTTGGGATGTGAAGCAAATGAAGAGATCAAGATGAATGAAACTAGCAGGAAGAGTGAGGTCAATACGTGAGGAAGTCAAATGTCAAGAAGAAATCAAGAGTCATATCTCACCGGGCAGGCACACAGAACATTTTGTGAATTTGGTATGAGAACAGATGATGGGAATAAAATGAAAGAGAAAGGACTGAGAAGATGGTATTTACAGAGGATGATGAGAAGACCCCGGATTGAGAAGGATTGATATTCGAGAAAGATTTGAGGTGGTTGAAAGATCCCCTTGAGATCCCAATCCCCTGGCTGAGTTTTGCAGACGAGTGAAGTCTTGAGAAGAGGACCAGATTTGGAGTGTCTTCACTCGTCTACTTATCCACGCCGTCATTTAGTGAGTAGGTAGTAGTAGAGTAGGTAGCAGAGATTTAACAGGTATCATAATCCTCAATCCACGGATCACCCCAAAAGCAAGTGTTGGCATCTCCACAAGCATCTTTCTCCTGACTGGTGGAAGGAATTGCAAGCCCGCTGGAGATCTCAACTCAATTCACAAGCCAAAGCCAAAGAAATCTCTCACTATGTGTCGCTCCTCACTACGTGGATCAAAGATATTAATCCAATGAATCAAATCAGTCTTGACTCAGGTTCCTTGTGTCACATGTTCAACTCACAAAGTTTCTTTACTCAACTCAATGAGCTCAATGGCAACGATTTCATAAACACAGGGAGCAAGGACACTAAACTTCCCATCAAAGGCAACTGCACGGTTAATCTAACCTGGAAACGCAACTCTGTCTCTCTTAGCATCTGTCTCTTTGTTCCGGATCTTGTGGTAAATCTTATAAGCCCCGGTGTACTCATTTCAAACAAGAAATGCTCTCTGTCATCCTCCAAAAATCAGTTCTCTATTTTTGCTGATTCTCAATTAGCTTTTACTGGATTCATTCACAAGAACCTGTTTGTTCTCAACCCGCCTTCTCAAATTGGAAACAGCAACAAGTTCTGCCACCTGACTCTCAAAAATTGGAATCACCATCCAATCGCCTCCGTACATCAATCTTTTGGGCATGCCAGCCCGTATTGCCTCAAAAATCTTTTTCCTACACTCTCCTCTCAAACACTTTCCAACTTGCAATTCAAAGACTGTTTCTTCTCCAAAATCTCCAAATCCCCATTCAAAGTTACCTCCAGTTCTTCGTCTAGGCCCCTCAAACAACTCCCGATTGACCTGATTGGACCTATTAAACCTCCTTCTCAAAATAATATGAATTACATTATGACTGTCGTTGACAATTTCTTGGGCTTCATCTCTGGAATACCGCTGACACACAAGTCCAATGCCTTTCTTCAACTCAAAGTTATTCTGAATCACAAGATGCGAAAACAAAACCAATTTCCTGCTACTATCTGCACAGATGGTGGCGGCGAATTCTCTTCCTCCAAACTGAACAATTTCTTCATAATCAATTCCATACAACATCTCATCTCTGAGCCTTACCACCACAAACACAATGGAGAAGTAGAAAGAGCTAATTGTACTCTCACAGAAGCCATGAGAGCCACTCTTTGAAGCTCCAAGTTGCCGCTCAATGATTGGGCAGAAGTGGCTAAAGCCACTTGTCTTGCATTGAATCAAATTCCCAAGTCTCCGAATTCTCCTTCTCCCTATAAACTTTTCACTGATAGATCCCTTCCAACTTCATACTTCCATCCCATTGGATCAAAGGTGGATTATCTCAACAACAAGATTAATTGCGGCAAGAAATTCAAAGATAGAGGCCTCCCAGGTACCCTTGTGGGTTATAAACCTAATTTCTTATCATACCAAATCTTGAAACCTGACAAATCCATTATTTCCTCCAAACATATCAAAATTCTCAAAAACAATGATCTATCTCAGGCCCCAACAATCTTGGATTCTCTTGAGAACCATCTGCAAATCAACCTTGATGACAATCTGTTTCTTTCAAACGTAAATCTGCCTTCTCCAAATCAATCATGCAATGTTGAGTCCTCTGAATCCCCTACCAGTGAACAAGTCGCCTCCTCAAACTCATCTTCCGAATCTCCTAATGACTCAGAGTCTGACTCTGGGCCAGACTCCTCCAATGAACTCACCAAACAACTCATTCCTGGATATTCTCTTTGTGATTGATCAAGCTTAAATCCTCCCCAAAGGTATGGGTATCATCACTATTACGTGCCCCAAACATACGAACAGGCTAAACAATGCTTTGACAGCTCAAAGTGGGAATCCTCAATGGACATTGAACTCAACGGGAAAGAAGCTCTTGAAGTATGGGACAATTATGACGGTCCAGAACCCATCAATCCTCTAAACACTACCTGGGTGTATCGTATCAAGGAAAACTTCCATGGCAACCCACTAGTTTACAAAAGCCAATTATGTGTTCAAGGATTTGACCAAATTTACGGCCTAGATTATCAAGACACCTTCTCCCCAAAGGGAAAGGCTGCATCTCTTCGAATAGCTCTTCTTTTTGGTCTATTTCACTCTCTTCCTATCTCTCAATTTGATTTAAAAAGTGCCTTCCTTCATGCTCCTTTGTCAGACAAGGTCATCCTCAAAAGACCGAAAGGTTCAAATCAAAAATAAAAATATCTTATTCTGCAAAAGTCACTCTACAGCCTCAAACAAGCTCCCGCAAATTGGTTCCAAACTCTCACTTCCTGGATTCAGGAGCAAGGATTCCACAAATCCATTTCTGATCCATGTCTGTACATCCATTCTGCCTCCAACTCAGTCCTTTTCTTCCACGTTGAGGATCTCATTTTAGTCAGACTCAGAGACAATTTTCAAAAGAAATTCCTCAAACGTTTTCCCAACTCCAGCCATCATGAACCCAACATGATTCTTGGTATGAAATTCAAGCGTTCTGGAAACAAAATTCTCCTATCTCAACCAAAACACATGGAACATGGATTGGAGGAATTAAAAATGACGGACTGCAAAACTTCAACTATTCCTGTTACTGCTAATGTAAACCTGTCTCCAGCAACCGATGAACAGCACAAAGAATTCAAGTCTCTAAATATAAATTATTGCTCAGCCGTCTTTCTTATTAACTACATTGCCTTCCTCACTCAACCTGATCTAAGCTTTGCTTTTTCCAGCCTTGCAAGATTCTGCAAGAAGCCAGGAATTTGTCACTGGAGAGAGGTCAAGCGATGCTGGAAATATTTGAAAGCTACGAAAGATCTCAAGCTCACCCTACAAATCAATCACACAGACACCCAAATCCAATGTTTCTGTAATGCCACTTGGAGCGACGATTTGGACACCGGGCGCTTGCAATCTGGTCATCTCTTGCTTCTCTTTGACTCGCTCATTTCTTGGAGTAGCTATTGTCAGCATAACGTTACTCACTCTACAACTGAGGCGAAACTTAATCCCTTGGTTGACTCCTTCTTGAAAGCCATCTGGATGAGAGGCTTAGTATCCGAACTCTGGAAAATCAAAATCACTCCCAGTCGCCACTTTATTGACAACAAAGGACTCGACGACAAACTCAAAAAGTTCAGCTGTATATCAAAAACTTGTCACATTGACATAAAAACTAAAGCTCTTCGAGAAGAACTGAAACTTGGTAATCTAGAGGTCAAAATAATTCCAGCTACCAACATGAAGGCGGATGGTCTTACCAAGGCTCTTCCCCTTTTTTCTCTTATCACCCTCCTCCGTCTCATAAATCCACTCTTCTCAGCTCCGACTTCAGTCTTACGAGTCACGGGGGGTGTTGAATAAATCAGATCCAACTGTTTTCTCTTTTCTTATTATTTCCTTTATTATTTCCTTCCTGCCTCATCTTTTTTTCATTTGTTCCTATGTCTATTATTACTCTTCACTCTGTCACTTCAGGATTCCTTGAGTAATCTCTGTCACTCCTGCGCGCCATGGAATACTGTCACTAACCTAGTTCATTTCACACACATGTTTATCACACTTTTCTTCTTCACCAATTAAGTCTTGATAGTCGATTCTGGGCAATAGAAGGGAAGCTCAAAACCAAAACAAATCTCACCACCTGCGAAATCTGAATCAATCAAAACTCAACCTCACTCAATCTATTCTTCTATTCTTTCTTTTGCTCTTTTTTCTTCTTCTTTTCATTCTTTCTTTTGCCTTTATTCTTTCTCTTTTCAAATCTACAACACAACAACTATCTCAAACAATCACAAACTCCAATTCTCAAGCTCATCTTTAGCAAGAACTGTCTAGTAATATCAGAACTTTTTTCTCTCTAACCTATGATCTCCAATGCCTGACCTTTTATTCAAATCTCTCCTAAGCTATTTGTTGCTGCTCACCTGCAACTCTTCTTGACCTGAAACTTGATAACTAGTGTTCTTGTTGAATGCCTTAACAAATCAAGTTGACAGATGTTTGTTCTTCTCATTCCATTTCTGATTTATGTTTTCCCTCAATAAATATTTTCTCAGCTGATTTCTTGCTTGTCCCAGCCCTCTTTGTTTATCAACTCTTAGGCAATTCACACAATCTCAACATTGATTACAGAACAGATTGTAATGAATTCATTCAAGCTTCAACTTCCTCAACAGTGGTCCACTATTCACCCTGTTCCACTCCTCCTTACTCAAGCCATATCAGGACAACTCACTATCTTCCAGGCACCAACCACCAACTGAACCAGTCAAAATTGACGGAGAAGAAGAATGGGAAGTGTCTCAGATATTGGGCTCAAAACTTAAGAGGGGGAAATTATTGTACTTAGTTGAATGGAAAGGCTTCCAGAATGACAAGGAATGCACTATTTGGGAACCTCACTCTAATCTCACCAACTGCCCTAATTTACTTCAAGATTTCCATACACTCTATCCTTTAAAACCAAAAATATCCTTAAAATAAATAAAAATAAAAATCAATTTCTTCTTTCAATATATATATATATATATACTATCAAAAAAATATATATAATAGTACATAGTAAAGTTAACAAAAAATATCAAATAAAAAAATGCAAAATAATAATAATAATAATAATAAATCTCTTATAAAAAAATAATTTTAATTTATATAATATTTTCTCATAAAAAAATTCTCAGATAGCTTCAAACATCAAATCTTCTAACTCTTTTAACCTAGACATTAAAGTATTTACTAAATTCAATTTGGTAACTTGATAAGAATTAGGACCCCTTATAGTAGTCCCTACTTCAAAAGCATGACCAGCTAAAGCCAATATATCAGCTAGTCTTTTCTTTGGTTCTGAAATATTTTTCTTTCTAGCCTCTAATAATGCATAATTTTCTTTTATTATCTCACTAACCTAACCTTTCTTCAAACCTTCCTGCAAAATTAACTGTACTTTTCTTCCATTCATTGCCTCATTGCTTTCTAGCTTTATTTGGACATACATCAGGTTGCATCTAGTCACCTTTTAATTATCTTATGAATTCTGTGTTGCCTGCCTGAATATTGTCTCCCAATTTAGTTTATTTCATACGTTCTTTCATTTGCTTTATCCATTCATCACATTGGGCTTGCTTTCAGTTCACTTCCATTGAAACACTTATCCCTCTCACTGTTTGTTGATCCATTGAATTATACTTTTTAACTTTGCAGTTGGCCTTGCTATCTTTCATTATCCCTTGCACACATTTTCTCTCTTTGCACTCACAATAATCTAAGATTTCCCTATAGTACATTTCCTAGGATTCCTACTATAAACTTCTAAAGATTTATTGACTTGATCTTCATTTAAAACTTAATCTTCTCTTAATCTTCTTCCTTCCATCATTTCAAACAATCTTTAACCATTTTCTATTTATTGCAACCAAAATTCTGCTTCATTTCTCCTCTAAATTACCTTCTTTCTGTTTCTTCTATCTTCTAAAAACTTCATCTTCATCTCTAAAGCCTTCATCTTATTCCTTAAATCTTCTAAATCCAAGGAGTCATCTGATCTTTCCCCATCATTGACAAGGGCCTCTCTTTCTTTTCCTTTATCTACATTATTTTTTTTCTCTCTTTCACCTTTGATATCTAAACTTCCCTTGGTGTCTTCATCTTCTTCCTTGCTTTGACACCCATCATCCAGGCTTCAATGCATAAATTTGAAATTTCAACAAACTGCTTTAATGCTTTGATGCTTTGAGTTTTGAAACTTCAACAATTTGGTTAAACACTTCAACTATTTGGTTTGAAGGTTTGACAGATTGGTTTGACTCTTTGAGAACCAGCTTCAATTGTTTGACATTGAGATTTGACACTTTGACCTTTGAGGGTTAGATGCAGAGTTTTGACAATTTGAAATCTTCCTTTGACAGGTTTGACGGAATCAACAACATCCCCTTTTCTATTTATTTTCAACAGAACCTCAACCACTTCATTTTCCAAGCCTACGTGAGGGGTTCACCATCTTATAAATGCTTCTCCACATTCTTCCTCTCAACCCTTCAACTTAATGTCTATTGCCAAACGTCTGGTTTTATGTCATGCCTCCCTTTTTCCTGCGTCTTCTTTAAACCTTCCTGCATAAAATGGAATATCCAAAACCATATCAGCCCTAAAACATCTCCAACACAAAAACCTGGAAAAACTTACCTGAAAATTCATCCAATCTGGGTGAATATTCTAAATTCATGGCATCATCATCTTGAGCCTCCTTCACCTCAAAAGGTTGGCTCTCTCCAGGACTCGTAAGGTTGGCCCCATGGCCTTCCTGCCTTGCTTATCCATATCATCTACTCTTCCATACTGTCTAAAACTTTCACACTTGGAAGAGTTATCTTTGATACTGGTGGTACAGATTTTTCCAAGCTTAATGCATCTGTCACAGCTTGGGTAGTATTGTTGAACTGGATGTTATTTGTTGGTCTCCTCCATTGGGTAGGTTGGTTTAGGTGATCTGTTAAAAGGGAAAAAGGATGGTAATGGGGTGAATGGTGCTGATGGTGTAAGACTCCAAATGGCGCAGGGCGTTGGAAGTTCTGTGGAGGGGATAGGTGCTTTTTTTATGCTGCCCTCCTGAGTTTTACAAAAATATTTAAATGTAACCAGGATCAAGGTCCAGTAACCTTTGTTAATGAGGAATGAAATGGGATAGGGATAAGTCAATAGCAACAATATCTGAGAGGTGAAGCAGCACTACCTGAACCAAGATGATGAGGAGAAAGACTTTGAATGAAATAAGTTAAATTTTGCTCAGAGTCCAATAGAACAAAGCAGTTGTAAGTAATGGCGCCCACACGCTAATAACTCTGGTCGTCAGCAGGTGCTTGGGAGCAATAAACTCAAACCCAATCAACCTCCAGGTTCTCAATGAACCTGCCCAACTCTCCCCAATCAAGCGCTTGAAGGTTACCAGATAACTGGGGGTGGCTGCACAATACAATGCAATATGTTTATGGATCACTGAAAAAAACAATGACAATTTCAGACTAATAGTAACCCAAAACTTCTCAAGGATTCAAGAATAGTGTGGCAGAATGCAACTTGAATAATTAAAGGGAGGTTTAACACTCCAGGTTTAAACTTAATAAAACCACTTAGTCAAACATGACTGGTCCAGAGAGACAATCAAATGAATGATCAAGACCAAGTAATGGTCAGAAAAAGGGATCAAGAGTGGTATGACACACTCAAGAATTCAATTCAATTAATTCATCTTCAACCAGCAAGGCTATGGTTTGTGATAAGGAACAGGGCCACAGAAAGGCAGATCAGAGTTTTCAGACTTAAAAAAAGTCAAGGGTAAGGGATAAGGATCAAGGGATAATCAAAGGATATATCCGGATAAGTGATCAATTTCACAAAGGCAGGAGCTCTTGGATCAGAAGCTCATGATTCTCATTCGTCAAAAGAATTGATGATGACAACCCAACACCCCTTCCCATCCAAATAAATGAAAAAAAAGGAGGACGGTCATTGCCAATTTTGCAATGTAGGAGGACAGGGTGATCCCAATGATGATGGAGGCAATGATGATGGAGTTGGTGAGCGCGATGATGATGATGCTCATCATTGCTGGATAGTTTTGATGATGAGCGATGGGGAGGGTCATGATGAACAACTGATGGTCGCGATGAAAGTGAGGAAGCAATGAAGGATGCAAGGAATGAGGATGAGGAGGAGCAACACAATGAGGATGAGGAGGAGCAATGCAATGAGGATGGGAAGGATGCAAGCAATGAGGACAAGGAGCGACGCAATCAATGAGGAGAGACGTAACAAGGATGAGAAGAAGCAACGCAATGAGGATGAGGAGGAGTGACGCGATGAGGATGAGAAGGATGCAAGCGATGAGGATGAGGAGCAACGCAATGAGGATGAGGAGGAGCAACGCGAAAAGCATGAGAAGGATGCAAGCAATGAGGATGAGGAGCAATGCAATGAGGATGAGGAGCAATGCAATAAGGATGAGAAGGGTGCGAGCAATGAGGATGAGGAGCGACACAATGAGGATGAGACGGATATGAGCAATGAGGATGAGGAGCAATGCAAGCAATGAGGATGAGGAGCAATGCAAGCAATGAGGATGAGGAGCAACGCGATGAGGATGAGGAGGAGCGACATTGTGGTGCCCCATCCTGGACACCCTGGCCGCCTTAATACCTCAATCCATAAACTGTTGCGCAAACGTACCATCCGGCCAAACAACTTATCCTCAGGCTCATCCTAAGCGTCTTTTACCAATGCGCGCTGCGCTTCCTTTATCCGCGCGCTTTGCGCGTCCTTTATCCGCGTTGCTCATCATCCTTTCCTTTGCGTGTTGCTCCTCATCTTGGCCGTTGTCATAGCGCCTCCTCATCTTTGTTGTTGCGCGTCCTCATCTTTGTCATTGCCTATCCCAATCTCCTCATTGCTACCGTTGCGCGGCGCTCATCCATGATTTACCGGATCCATCCTGACCGCACCTCCAAGCATTTGGCAAATCCTTGGATCCGTCACAACTCCCATCTCACTTGATCCCTCAGTCATGAATCTCAAGCCTGTCAGGATTTACTCAACTGTCTCAAGCTGATCTCCTATCCTCCCATCTGCGCTCTCATGGACTTCATCCGTCACCTTTCCTGGGGCTCTCCCACCCGCTTCCGCCTTCGGAAGGGGTGAAGGGTGCCAACTACCGCCCGCGGACATCCGCGGCGGTTTGGTTCATTTCTCTTTCCCACTCCGACCGCCTTTGGACAAGGGGTGGGTGACTCTGGTATTGTTGCGCGCGCCCATCCACAGACGGACGCGAGTGACCACATGTTTTTCTTCCCTTATTCACTCTATTTGTAGAATCTGTTGTACATAGTCTAACAGGGCCTCCTGCCCATATAAGGAGGGGCTCTCCCCTGCCTTTTTGATCATCATCAGCATATTGGAGCATGGAATAATCCAGCATGAAATCAGCACACCTTTGATCCTTGAGCCTCCATACTCAACCCTTGATCCCTGATCCTTATCACCAACCAATAGCCATGCTGGTTGAAGAAGAATTCTGCCTGTTGGAATTTTTGATTGTGTCATACCAATCCTTGATCCCTTTCTCTGACCATACTGGTCCTGATCCTTGATCACCTTTCTGGAGCCAATCACAATTGATTGAAGAGGTCTTATTAAGCTTAAGACCTGGAGTGTTATACCTCCCCTTAGCTTCTTTGGAGTTGCATTCTGCCAGCCTACTCTTGAGTCCCTTGAGAAGTGTTGAGGTTATCCTTGCTTCAAATCAGTTACTGTTTGCTTGAGAGCTTCTTGAACATTGTGATTTGTCCTGTACAGCCACCCACAGTTATCTGGTACCCTTCAAGCGCTTGATTGCGGAGAGTTGGGCAGGTTCATTGAGAACCTGGAGGTTGCTTGGGTTTGAGTTGATCATCCCCAATCTTCTGCTGACGACCAGAGTTATTAGGGTGTGGGCCTTGTTTACATACAACAGCTTTTGTTCCTTGAACTCTAAGGGGACTTTAACTTCTTTTGTTCAAGTTTTTCCCTGCGTAATCTTGTCTCAGATATTGCTGTTCCATTGCTACCAAACTGTTATCATCCTTATCCTCTACTCCCTGATTCCTCATTTACCAGGTTCTGGACCCTGATCTAGGTTACATTTAAATATTTTTGTAACACTCAGGAGGGCAGCCTAAACAGCACCTTTCCCCTCCGCAGAACTGCCACGGCCTAGCACCGTTTGGAGTCTTACAACGTGAGGAAGAGGAGGAGCTACACCACTAGGACAGGAAGGGTTGGAGTGAAGGATCCAAATGTTTTTGAATTCTTTTCCCAAGGTGTCCCAAATGGTTCACCACATCTCTCCCCAACTTACAGACTGTCCCTAGTCTGCATCATAACTTTGAAAACATGGAAAAGAGAAAAAAGAAAGAAAATAATTGGCTGTTTCTTGATCCTCTAAGTAAAAAAAATGTTGAAACCCATCTTGATCCATCGAAAAGAGCCTAAATGTGGGGAAGATAAAAGAAAAGGCATCCCAGCTGCTCACGTATGCGGCATAAAGTAGAGTTTTTACAACAAAACACAGCAGAAGACCCTGGTGGTGCACAATCGGGAGGACTTAATTTGAATTCCAACTGCCCCCACAAAAATAAAATCTCTTAACTTGATCAGCAGAGAACCTTCTAGCCAACTGAGTACCATCCAGTTGTTTGAAACATAACATACACCCCTAACTTGACAAACCACTCTATAAGGACCATTCCAAAGATTCAAAAAAAGTTTTCCCCACTGAGTCTCTAAAGATCAATTATAAGCCAATACCAGATCACCAGGGTTTAAAGGATCTCTGATTTGATTTGGATTTTTATCTTCCCAATACTGAACTGATTTTGCTCTTGATTCCAACATCTTCTGATAAGCTTTGATACAAGTATCTTCAATCCGCTCCTGTTGCATTGATCTGGCAACTAATAGATTGCTAAAAAACTGAGTGAGACTTCAATTGTTATTGATCAAAGAGGTCTGTGCCAGTGTAGTTATCAGTATAAGAACATTTGAAGAAAGAAATGAAAGAAAGTAAAGAAAGAAAAGAAACAGAACAAACATTGAGCAAGGAACAGCTGTGACTTGAGAAGATTGAGTTAACTGGAAGAGATACAATGAGAAGATTTAGAGGCATGATAAGGATGACTACATAAGGGTAGAAAAGCTAAGAGTCAGAATCATCATGTGTTGTGAATTGGTGATGTACGAAAGTCTTACCAGTCAGTTCATGGTAGATAGCAGAGTTGAAGAGCCCAGTAGTCAAGATGAATATAAGCAAAAGAAAAGATATAAAAAGAATAGAGAAAGAAAAGAAATAAAGAAAGAGATAGATTTGATGAGGTGATGTTGAAGGTCAAGATACTGAGTTTGATATGTTGAGTTTGCAATTAGATGAGAGTCATGATGTTTGAGGTTGTAAGTTGAATGTGAGTCCTGTATTGCCCAGAAGTCCCCCCACTATCACTCGTGGAGGAGTGAGTCTTGAATGAAACTTTATTTCCTGGGGATTGGGGAGTTGCGCGTGAAAGATGAGGATGGATTGAGATAGTATCAGAGTCTGCGCCAGGTTCAGTGTAGCTGTGAGGAATTTCACACAGGAAGTACATGGGGACAGAATTGTTTATTTAACAACCCCCGTGACTTGTAAGACTGGAGTTCAATTCAAGAAGGATGGATCAATTAATTGAAGAAAAGAAGAAAGAGAGGAAAGAGGGAGAGATTTTGTGAGTCCTTTGGCCTTCATGTCTGAAGCTGGAATGAGTTTGATGATTAAATTCCCAAGATGGAGTTCTTCACAAAGAGCCTTGGTCTTGATGTCAATATGGCAATTATTGGAATTACACCCAAACTTTTTGAGTTTATCATCCAAACCCTTGTTATCTATAAAATTAACACTGGGTGAAACTTTCTTCTTCCAAAGCTCAGCCATCAAGTGTTGCATCCAAATGTTTTCCAAGAATGAGTCAGCTAATGGATTTAATTCAGCCTCCCTTGTAGAGTGAGTCACATTGAGCTGTCTTTAGATACTCCAAGATATGAGACAGTTGAAAAGAAGGGAGAGGTGTCCGGATTGGGAACGTCTGGTTTCCAAGTCATTGCTCCAAGTTGCATTGCTGTAAGATTCAATTTGAGTTTTTGAGTTGTTTATTTGCAGAATGAGTTTCAGATTTCTCGTGGCGTGTAATTATTTCCAACATCTCTTGATTTCTCTCCAGTGGCTAATGCCTGGCCTTCCACAGAATCAAGCAAGACTCGAAACCGCAAAGCTTAGATCAGGACAAGTAAGACATGCAATGTAATTAATAAGAAAGACAGCAGATTGATAGTTAATATTGAGCAAATTGAATTCTTCATGATATTCATTGGAAGCCGGCGTAAGATTGAGATTAGCTGAGAGCGGAATGGAAGAGGGTTTCCAGTCTGTCATTTTTAGTTCCTCCAATCCATGTTTGATATGTTTGGGTTGGGATAAAAGAATTCTGTTGTCAATGCGTTTGTATTTCATGCCCAGGATAGTGTTAGGATTGTGATGACTAGAATTTGGGAATCTTTTCAGGAATTTGTTTTGAAAGTTGTTTCCAAGGCCAACGAGAATAAGATTGTCAACATGAAAGAAAAGAACCAAATTTGAATCTGGATGGATGTACAAACAAGGATTGGATATTGATTCATGAAATCCCTGTTCTCAAATCAAGGAGTTTAAAGTATGAAACCAGTTGGCCGGAGCTTGTTTTAAGCCATAGAGAGACTTTCATAGAATGAGGAATTCAGAATTTCTTTTTGATCCTTTGGGTCTTCTAATTATAACTTTTTCGGTCAACAGAGCGTGAAGAAAAGCACTTTTTACATTGAATTGAGTGATTGGATGAGAGTGAAAGAGCCCAAATAATAAGGCTATGCGTAAGGAGGCAGCTTTACCGGTTGGGGAAAAAGTGTCTTGATAATTCAATCCGTAAATCTGATCAAATCCTTGAACGCAGAGTGGAATTTTATAGATGAGTGGGTCTCTGTGACAGTTATCCTTGAGATGATACACCCAAGTAGTGTTGAGAGGATTAATTGGTTCTGGACCGTCATAATCTTCCCAAATCTTGAGAGTTTCAATCCCATTTAGTTCGGCGTCCATAGAGGTTTCCCAGTTGAGAGAGTCGGCACATTTTCTTGCTTGTTCAAAAGTCTTTGGTACGTAATAATGATGGTATCCGTATCGTTGGGGAGGATTTAGAGTAGATCAATCTCTGAGTGAGTATTTTGGAACAAGAAGGCGTGTCAGATCTTCAGAGGTGTCAGACTCAGATTTGATTGGATTGATGTTTTGAGTATCCTCAGGAGAAGTAGAAGAAGAAACAGGAGGAGTGACAACGTTGGAGTAAGAAGGACTTTTGGTTGATTTGACAGGTTCATTTGTGGTAGTAATCAAGGAAGAGCCATTTGAGATAGACAGTGGTAATTTGTCATTGAAATTGATTTGAAGAGATTTTTCTGCTGGAGGAGAATCAGGGACTTCTTGAGACGATTTCTCAATTTTGAGTACCTTGACGTGCTTGGAGGAAATAATAGAGTTATCAGGTTTGATTATTCGGTAAGACAGAAAATTGGGGTTATAACCCACAAGTGTACCTGGAAGCCCTTGATCCTTAACCTTTTCGCCCCAATTGATTTTGTTGTCAAGATATACTACCTTTGACCCAATAGGTTGGAAATAGCTAATGGGGAGAGTTTTGCCAATGAACAATTGATAAGGAGAAGGAGCATTAGGACTTTTAGGGATGTGATTCAAGACAAGAAAAGCTGACTTGGCGACTTCATCCCAAAGATTAAGAGGTAGTTTGGAGCTTTGAAGAATAGCCCTAATTGATTCAGTTAGAGCTTGATTAGCTCTCTCAACCTTTCCATTGTGTTTGTGGTGATATGGTTCTGAAATCAAGTGTTGAATAGAGTTAGTTTTGAGAAAGTCTCTAAGCTCAGATGTGGAAAATTCCCTGCCTCCGTTGGTGCAAATAGTTGCGGGAAAGCAATTTTGCTTTTGATTTTCCTGATTTATAATAATTTTGAGTTGTTGACAGGCGTCTGATTTGTGTTGAAGAGGTATTGCCGAAATGTATCCAGAGAAATTATCCACAATTGACATGATATAATTCATATTGTTTCTAGATGAGGGATTTATTGGGCTGATCAAGTCCATATGAAGTTGTTGGAATGGTTTGGAGGAGGAAGTCAAAGTGTTTTTGAAGGGAGATTTTGAAATTTTAGATAATATGCAATCTTTACATTGGAATTCAGAGATAGATTTGGAGGAAAGTGAAGGAAATAGGTTTTTGAGGCGGTATGGACTTGCGTGTCCAAATGATTGATGAAGAAGATTGATGTCATTAGAATTCACATTCTTGAGTGCAATGTGACAAAATTTACAATTATTGCCCACATGAGAAGGAGGATTAAGAATGAATAAATTCTCTTGAATGAACCTGGATAATTCCAGTTGTGAGTTGATGGAGAGAAAGAACTGATTTCTGGAAGAGACAAGTTTGCAGTTTTTCTTTGTGATTAATTTGCTGGGACTGATGAGATTCACCATGAGATCAGGAAAAAAGAAACAATTAGAGAGAGAAATGATGGAATTTTTCCAAGGGAGTTTGACGGTTTCTTTTCCTTTGATTAGGAGTTTCAAGCCTTCTTTTCCAGTGTTAATGAAATCTTCTCCGGAAAGATCTTCTAGCTGACAGAAGAAATTAAGGGAGTTAAACATGTGACACGATGCACCGGAGTCGATAATGATTTGGTTCTGAGGATTGAATTCCTTTATCCAAGTAGAAAGAAGGGCCATATGTTGAGCTACCTCTTTGGTTTTTGAATTTGAGTTAAGAGAAGCTCTCCACCAGGCTTGTGATTCTTTCCAAAACTTGGGTGCTAAGTGTTTGTGAAGATGACAGCATTTTTTGGAAGAGTGATCTGGTGATAATGGGTTGTGAAAACCTTTCTTGCATTCTTGCTTGGAAGGTACAGGTTTCTTAGGAACTTGAGAAGATATGAGGGCAGTGTTGCTGATTTTGGATTCCTTGGATTTGACTCTTGTTTCATTGTTGAGTTGAATAAGGTGATTGAGAACAAGATCCATCTTGACTGTCTTGTCCAAATGCATGATTTGTTGTTGAAGAGAATGCAGTTGAGGAGGGAATTTGAACAGAATAAGGTGGGACAAAATATTGTTGGGAAGATCAATTCCTACATCTATCATTTTCTTAAGTGAGATTTTTGTTTCTGTAATGAAGAGATTAATTGAATTGGGTTTGAATTGATGATAGAGAAACTCGTTGAAAACATGTGCTTGATTGGCAGTTTGAGAAGAGGCAAATTGTTCTTTTATAGTTTGCCAAAGAAGACGCACGGATGATATGTTTGCAGGATTGACAACATTATTATGGGTTACGGAATCAATTTGAGAGATTAAAATCACACAGGTTTCCATATCTTTGACAGCGCTAAGAGTTTTAGAATCATCTTCAAGTGCTTCCCTAATTCCTTTAAGCTCAAGTAAAATGGTCATCTTGTCCTTCCAAAAAGAGTAATTTTCGTCGGTCAATATTGGAACAGCTTCCAATGCAGCCTTGAGAATTATTTGGCAAAAGCCATTGTTGCTAGATCCCTCCATTGCTTGGTTGGATTCATTGGATTGGCTTTGGCTTTTAACCGTGTTGAATAACTGAGTGAGACTTCAATTGTTATTGATAAAAGAGGGATGTTCCAGTAAAGTTATCATTATAAGAACATTTGAAGAAAGAAATGAAAGAAAGTAATGAAAGAAAAGAAACAGCACAAACATCAAGCAAGAAACAGCTGTGACTTGAGAAGATTGAGTTAACTGGAAGAGACAAAATGAGAAGATTTAAAGACATGATAAGGATGACTTAATAAGAGTAGAACAGCTAAGAGTCAGAATCATCATGTGTTGTGAATTGGTGATGTACGAAATTCTTACCAGTCAGTTCATGGAAGATAGCAGAGTTGAAGAGCCCAGTAGTCAAGATGAAAATAAGCAAAAGAAAAGATATAAAAAGAATAGAGAAAGAAAAGAAATGAAGAAAGATATAGATTTGATGAGGTGATGTTGAAGGTCAAGATACTGAGTTTGATATTTTGAGTTTGGGATTAGATGAGAATCATGATGGTTGAGGTTGTAAGTTGAATGTGAGTCCTGTATTGCCCAGAAGTCCCCCCACTATCACTCATGGAGGAGTGAGTCTTGAATGAAACTGAATCCCCCGGGGATTGGGTAGTTGCGCGTGAAAGATGAGGATGGATTGAGACAGTATCAGAGTCCGCGCCAGGTTGAGTGTAGCTGTGAGGAATGTCACACAGGAAGTACATGGGAACAGAATTGTTTATTTAACATAGATCAGTAGTTGAAGAAACTTGTTCCCAAGAGATGCCCAAAAAATAATCCATTTCAAGATCAAGAGGAAGAACAGACCTTTGACCAAAGATGATTTCATAAGGAGAGTAGCCAGTGGTTTGCTTGGTGGAAATTAGATCAGAGAAGAGGACCAAGAGAAGAAACCTTTGATAATTCTTGCCACTTTCACCAACCAGTTTAACCAAAGCAGCCTTCAAGGGAGCATGGCCTCTTTCCACCATGCCTTGTCCTTCAGGATAATAGGGATTAGTAACTCTATGTTTTCCAGGGAGAAATTGGACCATTTCAGCAAGTTTTCCACCAAATTCCGAGCCACAATCAGTAGAATAAGATTGATCCAAACCGTAACGCATTGTCCAATTCTCATGAAGGAAAGCTTCCACAGATTCAGAACTAAGGTTCTTAAGGAATTTTGCTTCAACCTATCCAGAAAAATCATCTCTAGCCACAATGAGGTACTTAGCACCACCTTCCTTGATATGAACCACATCCATAGCAACCCTTCCAAAGACAGTGGACTCCCCAGTAGGATAGCAAATCTCAGCAGGACGCCCAAGATCACGTGTTGACAAACTTCACAACTCTTGCACCATTGAGAGACAGATTTTTTCAGTGGTGGCCACCAGAACCGTTTCAATAATCGTTGATAGGTTTTGGTTTCCCCACAATGACCAAGGCCCTCATGGAGACTTTCACAGATCAAATCTTTCTTAGCCGGGATAGTAACCACAACAAGTTCACAAGGAGTTCCTCTTTTCATAAGGCTAGAACCTTGGACAAAGAAACTAGAGGACTTTCTTTTAAGGGATCAAAATTCTATGGCAGAGAGATAAGGGGGTCTTTGGAGAGTTGAAAGGTACTGCTCTAACTTAAGCCCAAAACCTGGTTGGAAAAAAGATTAATCTTGGGAGGAGAAAGCAAAAACAGGGAGGACCAAAGGTTTATCCTCATCAAACCCCATTCCAACATCCAATTCATTGTCTCCAATAGCTCTTCTAGATAAACCATCAGGAATAGTAAAAGATTTCCCTGGCCTATGGACAATATCAAAAGAGAAAATCTGGATAAAAGCTACCCAACGAGTGATTGGAGCATTTGGAAGACTGGGAGCATTGATCATTTCCACAATTGATCAAGTGTCAACTTTCAATTTGAAATGTTGTCCCCAGAGTAATGTTTAGATTTTCTGCAGCATTCTGGCCACACCACAGAGTTCCAGTTTGGGCTGAGAGTATCTAGATTCCACATCCAAAAATATCAAAGATTCATAAAGAACAGGGCAGTCAAAACCATTTTCATCTCCCTGAGTAAGGACAGCTCCAACAGATTGATAACTAGAAGTGACAGCCAATTTCATTTTGCCAGCTGCAGGCCCATAAGAGATCTTTTTCAAAACTATGTCATTGCCAACAATATTTTTGAGCTACTGAAATGATTGCTTGCAATCTTGGGTCCAAATCCATTCAGCTTCCTTTCTGGTTAGATGAAGCAAGGGTGCACATATTTTGGATAGAGAGGGAATGAAGATCCTGATGTAAGTTACAACACCTAGGAAACCTCTAACTTCAGTTGGATTTATTGGAGTAGGGCAGGAGATGATTTGGTTGACTTTAGAGGGTTCCATCCTTCTTCCTTCCTTGCAGACTAAATGACCAACCATTTCCAAGGCAGGGACACAGGCAGAAAGTTTTGATCCAGAGACAGTAAGGCCAGATTCCTCAATTCAAAACAAAATTCTTTCCAAGACAGTAGCATATTCCCAGATAAATTGTTGAATTCCTGAGTGCAAAGGTAAGAGCTCATTATCATAGTCAGAAACTGGACCTTTAGTTCTACCATCATCAATAAAGATACCTGCATGATCCGGGATTTTGTCTTGGAGAATCCACATCATCTGAGCCTGATAGACTGCAACCGAGTTGGTGGCACCTTGAGGCAATTGAGTCAGTTGAAATTGACCAAGTGGAGTATTGAAAGTAGTGAGCGGCCGTGAAATAGGATGCAAAGATTGTTTGTTGTAAACCCCCATGATGTCTCCTTGACCATAACAGGCTCTCCCAGAGAAGGATTCAACAAATTCTTCAGTGGCAGGAGGAACACCAGAGTCTTTAATAGTAACTTTATTAAGAGGTTGGAGATCATGAACTACTCTAGGTTTACCATTACTCTTTAGAACACAGAAAACAGGGCTAGAGTAACTGGAGGTTAACTGTTCATATAGACCGGTACGGACTTGTTTGCGGACCAAATTGATGAATTTGTTGAATTTTGCAGCAGGTATAGGGATCTTTTTCTTTTGCCAAGGATCATGTTCAACTACAGGGATGATATAAGGGAGAACATAGGATTCTTTCAAGAGACCTCTCTCTTCTTCACAGAATGCAATAGATTTTTCACTTAGAGATAAGATATTTTAGATCAAATTTAACTCATCAGGTAAAAGCCATCCATCTGGACCAAAGTTGTCCACCTTCAATTTTTCTTCACTGACACAAACACAAAGTACAAAGGGGCCAGTAAGAGAGTGAGATATATCACAATAAGGATCACAAGATAGAGGAGGATGCATGAGAGGAGGATTGAGATTGAGAGGCATGGCTGGGTTGACAGGCTGGACCTTTTTTGCAACTTGCTTATACTTAGTGGCAAAAGAGAGAAGTTCTTGTTTCCTCCAAGCATTCACAAGCAAGACCTGAGTACAAAAACTGAGACCAGATTCCAACATCCTCCAAGTTCAATGTTCCATAAAACTTTTGAAAGGTGCCTTTTCCATAAAAGACAATCCAAAAGATAAAGCTTTGCTCACATGTGTGACACAAGTTAGAGTTTCAAAAACTATGGTAGAAGAATGCCCTGATGGTGCACAATTGGGAGGACTTACTTTTACCCCCAAGTGCCTCCACTGCAGCCCATACTCCACCATACCAAAACCATTAAGAAAAGAATGGAGATCAGGATGTAGTTTATTCTCATTGCAGAGAATCAAACCAGAGCTAGAGGAAGATTGATCAGTGATAAGAGTAAAAGGAAAAGAAGAAACAACAGAACCAGAGAGAAGAGAAATATTTTTGGAATTTTGTGTTTTAACATGTTTTTGATTTTGGAAATTGTTGAGATCAGAAGAAAAAGAAGAAAGAGATGAAAAGGATGTAAAACAAAATGCCTCAGAGATAAAAGTTGATCCTATAGTTGAAGTCTGAGGCTTAGAAGAACTACAACTGTCAGTGTTACCAACTATTCTGCTAAAAAATGAGAGGAGTTAGAAGAGTCCTTCTGCTTCCCCTTCAGAACCTATTTAGGTGAAAAACCAGGGAAATCTCTTTCCCAACAACCAGAATCCAAAGAACAGAGAGGAACTTCAATCTTCCTACCATCAGCATCAGGAAGAAGAATTCTCTCTCCAACTTGATTGGAAAACATCAGGGTGGCGCCAAAGTCTATTAAGAAAGGACGACCCAAAATCATAGGACCTTCCAAACAAGTGATCCAAAAGTGACAGGTTCCAACAATATTTTGACCAATTCAAACTTGCACATCCTCAGAAATAACCACCAACTCACCAGATTGATTAAGAATTCCATAAACAGTAGAGTTGAAGCTGACCCTTGGACTGAGATTGAGCTGGAAGGCCATTGCATCCAAAATTAAGTTTAGTTGGGACCTGGAATCAACAAGTAGAGAAACCGTTTTGGATGAGTCACCAAGAGAGCATGGTAAAAATCCAAGAGGACAAGAATAAAGATTTGAATCAGAAGGAGGATCTGTTCCACCAGAGTCTTCCATCATGGTTCCAGAGGAAACTTTCAATTCATCAGGACCAATCTCCACACATTGCCGAGAAACCTATTTCTTCATGCCTTCAGCTACAGATGGGGAGATGGAAAGGAGTTCAGCCAAGGATAGATCAGGGATTTTAAGATCAGAGATTTTCTTTAATACCCCTTCAACAGAATTGGCCTGGTCTTTGGAAATTCCCCTTTCAAATCAAACCTTGGGTTGAGTTGGAAGAGGAAGTTCAGGTGAGGGTGGAACTATAACTGGATCAGTTGGTGAAGGTGATTTGGATGGCAGAAGAGCAGGATCAGAGTATTCTGGGAACCTATCCATGAGGGGTTCCTTTTCTACTTCCATGTCTTCCACCTCAGAAGAAGGAGGCTCCAGTGAAGATCAACATTTGACAGGTTTTTGAAGAATTGAAGATGGAACAGGAGGAGCTTTATGAGGTCTGGGTTCTTCATGTTGTTTTCTAGCTGGATCAGATTGATAAGTGCCAGAAAAGCTGGAAGAAGAGACAGCAGGAGGATACCAAGGTTGAAGAGTTCCGCAAGCAGATCAAAAATCAAAAGAGGCCAAGGATGCCTTCTTGGGAGCAGAAGGCTGGAAAGAGGCCACCACATGATAAATTGGACAAGATGAATCAAAAGGGATAAGTGCACCATTAGGAATAAAGAACTTACTCCCTTTCTGTTCCACCAACATTTCCTCCTTGTCCTTCTGGAGTTCAAGACAGCAACCAGTTCCACGACCTTCTCTGTGGCAATAATAACAAACCATGGTTGACCTAGGAACAGAGTTGGAGGGTTTAGGGACAGCCAGAGAGGAGAGTTTCTGATCCATTTTATTCTCAAAAGCTTGCAGGAGTTTGGTGATCTCATTGATAGTAGGTTTTTCGCGGTGGGTCTGAGAATTTGGTTTAGGTCTGCGATTGGCTTCCATCTTATTCATGATTTTGTTAGATGCTTGAAAAGAGGGGGCAAGTACTTGGTCAGTGATTATAGGTTTTTCAAAGGTGAGAGATGTTTGACCTTTAATCACTTTATCCAAAGTATTCCTAAGAACCATGAAGGCAGTGAGCTTGAACCAATTATCTCTTGTAGTGATCATGGATCCAGATTTCACCAATTGATCCTTAATTCTTTCCTGCACTCCTGGGGAGAAAGACTGAAAAAATTGCACTGAAATTTTGTCCACTGTATCAATGTGATTGTTTTGGATAAGATAGTATTGGATAGGGTACCAAGATTTTCTGAAAGCTTGATAATCAGAGGCTGAGGAGATAACACCATTGGAGGTCTATTAAGAGACTAGGGCATCCAGATCTTGGAGAGTGAACCTAGCTATATCAATTTTGCCCCAATAGGCAATCATTTCCTCCTTAAGAAGTACCCAGTCATGGGATTCAAATCCATTGAATGATTCAATCACTTCCATGACTTCATCAGAGGAGATAAAGAATCGCAGTTGATAAGCCATGTCATATTTGCTAGCATTGTCCACTTCATCAGCCATCTTGTAGGAATCCAGGAAACGTTCAACATTCGTACCGTTAAAGCATAAGTTCTTGTTCTAAGGTTTGATCTTGATCATCTTAGCCCAAACAGAGGTAGAAGGGGTACCAATAGATTCCATTTTTGACAAAAGATTTCCTACGGGATCCAAAGAACAGATGTCCAAAGTGGCTTGCAAGTGTGGCAAAGGTAGGGTTTACAAAAAAAGACTAGGATCAAAACCCCTTGATGGTGCACAATTGGGAGGACTTACTTCTGGAACAAGTTGCATCCATGGATCAGATCTAGATGATAAAAGAAACGCAGAAAAAAAAAGAAAAAAAAAGAAAAGAGATAAAAGATCAGATTTCAAGGTTGATTCCACAAATTTGGGACTGTAAATCCCAAGGTTGCTGGTTCAATCCCGGCCAAGGGGACCAAATGTAAGACTCCAAACGGCGCAGGGCGTTGGCAGTTCTGTGGAGGGGATAGGTGCTTTTTTTAGGATTCCCTCCTGAGTGTTACAAAAATATTTATATTTAACCAGGATCAACGTCTAGTAAACTTTGTTAATGAGGAATCAAATGGGATGGGGATAAGTCAATAGCAACAATATCTGAGGGGGGAAGCAGCATTACCTGAACCAATATGATGAGGAGAAAGACTTTGAACAAAGTAAGTTAAAGTTTTCTCAGAGTCCAATAGAACAAAGCAGTTGTAAGTAACGGCGCCCAAATTTTAATAACTATGGTTGTCAGAAGGTGCTTGGGAGAAATTAACTCAAACCCAATCAACCTCCAGGTTCTCAATGAACCTGCCCAACTCTCTGCAGTCAAGCGCTTGAAGGGTATCAGATAAACATGGGTGGCTGCACAAGACAATGCAATATGTTTATGGATCACTGAAACAAACAGTAACAATTTCAGACTAAGAGTAACCCAAAAATTCTCAAGGATTCAAGAATAGTGTGGCAGAATGCAACTTGAATAATTAAAGGGAGGTTTAACACTCCAGGTTTAAACTTAAAAAAACCTCTTAGTCAAACATGACTGGTCCAGAGAGACAATCAAATGAATGATCAAGACCAATTAATGGTCAGAAAAAGGGATCAAGGGTGGTATAACACACTCAAGAATTCAATTTAATGAATTCTTCTTCAACCAGCAAGGCTATGGTTGGTTATAAGGAACAGGGCCACAGAAGGGCAGATCAGAGTTTTCAGAATTAAAAAAAGTCAAGGTTAAGGGATAAGGATCAAGGGATAATCAAAGGATATATCCGGATGAGTGATCAATTTCACAAAGGCAGGAGCTCTTGGATCAGAAGCTCATAATTCTCATTGGTCGGAAGAATTGATGATGGAAAAAAGCAGGGGAGAGCCCCTCCTTTTATAGGCTAGAGAGCCCTGTAACTATTTACAATTGGATAACACACATGAAAGCGGATTTTTTTTTTTTAACAATGATGAGGCTCAAGCTTGGGGATGCCCGGTTCCCTTCTGCCAATCTTCCAGACTGGGGTGAGAGATTATCACCCCAGCCTGTCGCTTGCAAACTTCTGTGCAGAAGTTTGCACACCTAGTAACAATGCAACACCCCTTCCCATCCAAATAAATGAAAAAAGGAGGATGGTCGCTGCCAATTGTCTGATCTAGGAGGAGGGGGTGATCCCAATGATGATGAAGGCAATGATGATGGAGTTGGTGAGCGCAATGATGATGATGCTCATCATTGCTGGATGGTTTTGATGATGAGCGATGGGGAGGGTCATGATGAACGACTGATGGTTGCAATGACAGTGAGGAAGAAATCAAGGATGCAAGCAATGAGGATGAGGAGGAGTGACGCAATGAGGATGAGGAGGAGCGATTCAATGAGGATGAGAGGGATGCAAGCAATGAGGATGAGGATTAACACGAGCAATGAGGAGCGACGCGAGCAATGAGGAGAGACGCAATGAGGATGAGAAGGAACGACGCCATGAGGATGAGGAGGAGCAAGGCAATGAGGATGAGAAGGATGCAAGCAATGAGGATGAGGAGCGACGCGATGAGGATGAGGAGGAGTGACGCGATGAGGATGAGAAGGATGCGAGTGATGAGGATGAGGAGCAACGCGATGAGGATGAGGAGCAAGGCGATGAGGATGAGAAGGATGCAAGCAATAAGGATGAGGAGAAATGATGAGGATGAGAAGGATGCAAGCGATGAGGATGAGGAGCGACGCAAGCAATGAGGATGAGGAGCAACGCAAGCAATGAGGACAAGGAGAAACGCAATGAGGATAAGGAGGAGCCACGCAATGAGGATGAGGAGCAAAGCAAGGAAGAGGAGGAGCTACACCAATAGGACAGGAATGGTTGGAGTGAAGGATCCAAATTTTTTTGAATTCTTTTCCCAAGGTTTCCCAAATGTTTCACCAAAATGGTTGTGGGTAGGGGGAAGGAAATCTCAAGTTAGACATGGCTCAAGGAATACCTGGATGGCTTCTTAAACCTCTCCTTTTATGGTCATCACGAGATGCCCTCCTTTTCACCAGGGGGGTACAGTCATACTGAAACCTAACTCCATCTAACCTCAGTCTAACCTCAGTCTAATCTACTTACCTCAGTAAATTCAACCACAGGGCTCTGGAGACTTTATCAGTATATCTCCTTCAACTACATACCCCCAGGATTTCATGCCTTTCATATCTACATATATTCTAACCTCATGCATTATACATAGAGACTCCCTAGGCTTGCCCATACTTATTCTCTCAGGTTCTGCATATCCTCTAACCTTCTTTAATCTGTCTATCCTATACCTCACTATGGTTTGTCCTTTGAGAATCCTTATGTACATCCTCATGCATATTTTATCACATACTCTCTCTACTTAGTACATAGTTTCATGACCTTCATGTACACTGTACATCCTCTCACTGTACATTCCCCACTTAGACAGCCAGACCTGTAGCCTAGCCCCAATGTAGTAAGCAGCCTAACCCCAATGTAGTAGTATACCTGATCAGCCTCTCTATTACCTTGACTTCTCCCTTGTCATCACATATGTAGTCTGAGCCCCAAGGCATCTGTATCTCTGTTGTATTCCAGCCTCCTGTCTATTTATTCAGCCCTTCTCTTCCCCTTCATTATTTTCCCCCAAGAAATCAGTTTACTACTTCTTACTAGGAATCCATCCCAGAAAGTTTCATTCAGAACCATAACTCCAATTCAGTCCTACTCTGCTCCTTGTAGCATCTTCCAGTATCCTTGCCCCCAAGCCTGCTGAGAGTAGAGCCTCTCTGTGCCAAGCCCTGCTTGCATTCAGCAGCCCTTGTGCAGAGGGAGAGTTCCCATAGCAACCAAATATATATATATATATATATATATATATATATATATATATATATGTATCCAGATTTTTCTCCACATCTCACCCCAAATTAAAGACTGTCTTTAGCCTGCATCTTGATTTTGAAGATATTAAGAAAAGGATGAATACAAAAAAAATTGAAACAGAAGAATGGCCATTTCTTGATCTTGAGAGTGATCAAAGAGTTAGATAATTAAATCTTTATCCATCCAAAGAACCCTAGAAGTGGTAGAGATAAAAACAAAGAAGGCATCCCAGGTGCTCATTTATGTGGCATACAGGAAAGTTTTACAATAAAAACACAGCAAGTGACCCTGATGGTGCACAATTGGGAGGACTTACTTCTGAGATAAGTTGCCTCCACAAAAATTAAACTTCTTGAACTGATCAGCAGAGAACCTTCTGGCCAACTGAGTACCATCCAGCTCTTCCGAAACATAAGATCCACCAGTAACTTTGCAAACCACCCAATAAGTACCATGAAAGCAATTGGAGAAAAGCTTTCCCCACTGGGTCTCCAAGGATCAATTAAAATCTAAAACTAGATATTCAGGATTTGAAAGATCCCTGATTTGATTTGAGTGCTTTTCTTTCAATAATGAACTGATTTTTCTCTTCATTCAATCATCTTCTGATAATCTTCATCCCAAACATCTTTGCTTTTCTCCAGTTTCTTGGATCTAGAAACTAAAAGATTAGTGGTTGAAGACACCTCTTCCCAAGAGATACCCAAGAATGATTCCATTTCCAGATCCAAAGGAAGAACTGCTCTTTGAAAATAGATTATTTCATAAGGTGAGTAGCCGGTGATCTGTTTGGTTGAGATTTGATCAGAGAAGAGAACAAGAGGAAGAAATTTGTAAAAATTATTGCCACTTTCACCAGCCAGTTTAACAAGTGCAGTCTTCAGAGGAGCATGGCCTTTTTCTAACATTCTTTGGCATTCAGTATAATCAGGAGTAGTGATTCTATGTTTTCCAGTAAGACACAAGATCATTTCAGAAATTTCACAACCAAATTCAGAGCCACCATCAGTAAAGTAGGATCAAGCCAAGCCATAACAAATTTTCCAAGTCTCATAGAGAAAGGCTGTCATGGATTCAGAGCTAAGGTTATAAAGAAATTTTGCTTCAACCCATTCTGGAAAATCTTCTCCAGCCACAATGAGGTACTTAGAAACACCTGCCTTAATATGAACCACATCCATAGAAATCCTTCCAAAGACAGTGGACTCCCCAGTAGTAAAAGGAATTCCAGCTGGGCGCCTAGGATCAAATTTTTGACAAACTTCACTAATCTTGCACCATTGAGAGATAGATTTCTTCAGAGATGGCCACAAGAATTCTTTGGACAATTTTTGATAAGTTTCAGTTTCTCCACAATGACCCAGACCTTCATGGAGACTTTCAAGTATTGAATCTTGTTTAGAAGGGATAGTAACAAAAATGAGAGCACCAGGATTTCCTCTTTTCATAAGCCTAGAGCCTTGTACAAAGAAATTAGAGGACTTTCTTTGAAGAGCAGAGAGATCAGGAGGTTTTTTGAGAATTGAAAGGTACTGGTCTAATTTAAAGACAGGATTGATTAAATTTTCTTCTTCATCAAAATCACTTCCAAAATCAGATTTTTAATCTCCTAGTCAACATTGAGATAAACCATCAGGCATGATGAAACATTTTCCAGGCCTGTGAATATTTTCAAGATAAAAAAGCTGAATAAAGGCAACCAAGGAGCATTTTGGAGGCTGGGATCATTGATCATTTCAATGATGAATTGAGCCTTGAATTGTAATTTGAAATGTTGACCCCAGGGGAAGGTTTGAAGCTTCTTCAACATTCAAGCCACACCACAGATATCCAGTTTTTGTTAAGATTATCAGGATTCTACATCTGAATATAACAAAGATTCATAGAGAGCAGGAAGTTTCCAACCATTTTTGTCTTCCTGAGTAAAAACAGCCCCAAACAATTGAAAACTAGAATCAATACCAGCTTTATCTTTCCAGCTCCAGGTCCATAAGAGATCTTTTTCAAAAATATGTCTTTACAAACAATCATTTTGAGAAACTGAAACAAATTTTTACAATCTGGGGTCCAAATCCATTCAGTATCTCTCATGGTTAGATGAAGCAAGGGTGCACAGAGTTTGAATAAAGATTTAATGAAGATTTGAGCATGAGTGACAAAACCTAGAAAGCTTCTAACTTCAGTAGGATTGATGGGAGTGGGCCAAGAGATGATCTTGTTGAACTTTGCTGGTTCCATCCTTCTCCCTTCCTTGCAGAACACATTACCAACAAATTAGAGAGAAGCAAAACAAGCATCCAATTTGGATCCAGAGACAGTAAGGCCAGATTCCTTGGTTCAAGAAAGAATACTTTCCAAAGTAGTACCATATGCCCAGATGACTCAACCAATTCCTTGATTCCTAGATAAGAGCTCATTATCATAGTCAGAAACTGAACCTTTAATTCTGCCATTGTCAAGCAAGATGCCAGATTGATCAGTAATTTCATCAAAGAGGATCCAAATCATCTGAGCCTGATAAACTGCAACCAAATTGGTGGCACCTTGAGGTAATTGAGTAACAAGCCGCCCAAAGTGGGCCATGAAACAGGTGGCGGCCCCAATGACCCCAATAAACATACTTTGGAAGGCCAGCCTGTCTGTCCAAGTATGTCCATAATAATCCTTGGGCCCATAAATTACCAGACAAGCCCATATGGCTAAGGTGGCCCATCCCCCCTGACGGGCCCCTCAAGGCCCATGTCCCAATTGACTTAGGAAACGTTTTTTCGCGCCCAAATGCCTAAAAAAAATAAAATCCACATATGCCCATGTGGCCCACGTGATGTCCAATGGGCGGTGGAGGCCCATATGTGTTGAAGTTAGAGTAGAATGCTCTGCTTGAGAGTATTGAAAGAGGCTGAGGAGGATTCTTATGTTGCCAAGAGGAGCAGATCTGGGGAGCCAAGGAGGGCACTCTGGTTCAAAGTAAGTAAGAACAGATGATTTGATTTCACCAGATCAGACACAGAATCAAATAGAGTAAGTACAATAAGGCTGATTAGTGGTTGAGAAATAATATAAAGAATAATTTTAATGAATAAGGATTTCCAGTAACACAAAATATGTCACAGGATAAATAAGTATTAGGAATTGGGCCATTGTAGATGAAAGATATAGGAGGCACTAGAGTTGATACTTCCAGAAAAACATAAAGACTTCACTAGAATAACATCCTTATTGAAACTGCCACTGTAGGTTATGATAAAGATTAAACTGGAAATAAGAATAACTAGCTTATTATAGAGATCACACTAGACATAACACTTAGAGCAGGCTAAAGAATATAAATCTTGATAAAAGGTTGCACTCAACTATTAGGAAACACATTATAAGAGGATAATTCTAAAAATTTGTGCATCCTATTTGGATTCCACAATAATATGCACATTACCTGCGTTCATCTGTATTTTAACAGAACAAGATGTGGCAATACTCAAGGGAGGATGTCAAGAGCGGGTGGAAAATGAACAAGGAAAAAGGCAGAATGGGAAGAAGGAAAGGGAGGAGAGAGAGGAAACTGAACGGAGGAAGGGAATGAAGCAGGACAAGAGCAGAAAATTGGAATGGAGAGGGAGGTGGTGGAAGGCAATGGAATGGAGGTGAATGGGACAGAAGGCCAAAGCAAGTGGAACCAGGTGCAAGTCCTGTTTCCAATTGAGACTAATGCAAGGCGGTTGACTGGTAATGTTGGAGAGGGTTTTTCAAGAGGCAAAAGAACAAGAGCATATGAGGAGCTCTTGGAGGAAGTTAAATGGATTGCCCTGCCAAAGAGGGCTCAGACTGTGAATTTTGAGGAGATATTTGAGAAATATTTGATTACCCAATTACTGGTTTTAAGGCAAATATTGACTCTAATAGATGATAAGGATTTAAATGAGTTTAGGTTGATGGTTACAGAGTTGACCAATAATTGGGAAGAGGTGGAACAAGAAATAAAGGAAAATATGTAAATTTTTATGTAATTTTATTTGTATTTGATTTTATTTTATAATTTTTTTGATCATTATATATATATATATATATATTTTAAGGAATGGAGTTAAATTGGAATAAAGAGAATTAAAAATAAAAATTGAAAAGAGAAACAAATTTTCAGAAACTAAAATATGGAATTGGATCAGATGGGAAAGGTGATGAGATTGATGGGATGGAATGGAATGAAAATGTGGAATGGGATTGGAAGGCATGACATCAATATTGGCAAGGTTTGCAAGGATAGTTGGCATGGAAGTCTCAAAAAAATCAGGAGAGTTGCAAAGGTGATGGACTTGTTCCCACAAGATGAAATATTCATCGGAATGGGAGCCAGTCAATTTGACAAGTCATTGAATTTTTCCTTTGTGTAACCTGGAATGCAGGATAGGCCTTAATTTCCACTAGATGGTCTTGGAAATTGACTGGTTCCAGAGGGGGATGAGTCTTTCCTGGGTCTAGGACTCAAGCTGGCTCTAGGAGAGAAACATGAAAGACCAAGTAGATAACTTTCCATTTTGCAGGTAAGGTAGGTTCAAAGGAATTTTCAGAGATTACTGATTTCACTTTGAAGGTGCCAAGCTTCAGTTCAGAGGGTTTTTGGGTTGGGAAATTACTGAAAATGTTTCAAGCATTGAGCCATACCTGGTCTCCTACTTCAAAAGTTGGAGTGGTGGTTCCAAGTTGGTTTGCTTGCTCCTTGTAGTGCTGATTTGCTGCTTTGAGGTTGGTTTGAATTTTTGATTGAAGGGATCAAATGTTATCATGTTGATAGGCAGCTTGAATTCAAAGATACTGTTCAAGAATTTGATTAACTTTTTTGATTTTCCCATCTGTTTCCGGGTGGTAATCCATTGATAATTTGGGAGTGATCTACAAACGTTGGCATAGCAAGGTCCAGAAACTAGAGACAAAAAAATGTCCACAATCATCAATTATATTATTAGGGAGACAATGTTTTTAAAATAAATATTCTATGAATGAATTAGCTAATTCTTCCAAAAAGGTGGTCAAATTACTGCAAAGAAATAAAACCTTCTTCAAAAAGCAATCTACTACTACTACAATAGAATCATAACCACTAGAAATTGGTAATTTTAAGATCAAATCAATGTTATAATTATGGCCAGAAATTAGCTTGGGCAAATGAGCAGTATTTAGGTCAAAAGAAACGCTGGACACCTTGTGTCAATAATTGCTTGATGGGCTCTCACAATGTGGCAACATGTTGGATGATATTGTTGATGAATTCAATTGGATGATGAATGAATGGAAAACAGCAGGGAGAAGAGCTCCTTAAGTACAAAAGATTGGCCTCTTGTGAGCCCATGATACAACAAGCCAAAAGGCAATTTTTCCGCCCCAAAAGGGCTATACAGGCTCTACAGGCCTTGTTACTTGGTTTGGGCTACATCAGGCCATATGAAATCAGTCCCTGTACCCTTACAACCAGCCTATTCCGGTTGTTTCTGGTGTTTTCACCTCAATGGGTCTGAACCAGCCCCTGTGCTGTTTTATCCCTGGGCCAGTTGTCTGTTAAAACTGGTATTATTGCCTCACACACTGGCTGTTTGCCTCATGCAACCAGCCTCTGGCCATACAAATGGCCAGGTGGGACCCAGAACACACCTGGGTCGGGTCTCAGACTCACATGGGGGGGGTAACCAACGGACATGCTGTCCCCCCCCTCCTTCTCTCAGATTCCTGGAGGGGGCCGTCAAATCCCCCTACCAGGGGCCCTGGGGGTTGATAGCCCCAGGAAGTTGTCAAAGGAAGTGGGCTGGGGGGTGTTCAAATCCCCTCAGACCCATTGCTCCTTGCCCTTGGTAAAGGGGGGGGGAGAGTGCCCCTGTTCTCTGCATCACTTTGATGGTCAAGGGGGGTGGTCAGGTCTCCCCCACCGCTGGTCACTTTTCTGCAACCAGCTTTGTCATCCCCTGGGAAAGGGGGTGGTGAAATCCCCCCTGCCCTGACCGACCGCCTTTTTGCAGTTGGTTGCCGGCTGGTTCAACCCAGTCAGCCACCTCCTCCCCCTCACAATGGTGAGCAAGGCGAGGGGGAGGGAGCCGGGACCGCTGGCCCTTGCTCCCGCGGCAGTGGCTGCCATTTGCAACAGGCCGGGTCTGCGTGGAGTGGCACCAGTATGGTGACCAAATCTGGACACCCTGGACCAGATGCGGAAAATTCAAAAAAAAAAATTACGATTCTTTTATTTAGCAGAATTTTTTATGTATCAGTATCACTCTTCCAATTTCCTCATCCTGCCAAGCATTCATCTGTCCCAATGGTCTAGGAAAGGGCTCTCTTTTTCTCATCACCTAGGCATTGCATTTGATTCCTTCTCTCTTTATCCCCCCTTCCTTTTGGCCAAATGTGCAGGCCAAGACCCTCTCAGCCCAAGATATCCCACTTCACCCCTCACTCATCTCCACCTTGAGCACCACTACTTGTCATCACTTCAAGCAATCCACCCTCCAGGACTCTTCCTATCCATCCTCTCCATCCCCATCCTCCTCCGATTCCCCCCATCTCTCACTCCCACCACCTGCCCTCAATCAATCATCTCCCTCCTCCGCTCAATCCATCCTGCCTTCAACCTCCAATTGCGTCCCTTCTGGCTCCAATCTTGATCTTCCGCTCAACTTGGCCCCCGTTGAAAATGGCCCAATAATGTGGATTGACAACCTGGCCAAAGATGATAATCATCCCCACGATCTAACTGTCATCCCTTCCTCCTCCCCATCTGCAAGGATCATCAGCTCATTCCACCATTCCATCTCCTCCAGTAGTCCCGGCCCAAGCTGGCTACCCAAACTCAATCCCAATCCTCACAATTGTCTCACATTCTCAATCCTACAATCCCGTCATCACTTCAAGCAATCCACCCCACCCGCCTTTCAACTTCACCTCCATTCTCACCTTCCTCCTGGGACTCTCCCACCTCCGTCAATAACTTGCACCCCCTTCCATCTTTGGGTGGGGGTGGAAAAATGTTGTCTACCACCCGCGGACATCTGCAGGAGGTCTGGTTCATTTTCTTTCCCACCCCAGTCAGGAAGGCCAGATTTCCACCGGCCTGCCTGATCAATTTTTCTGATCATCTGGAAAAAAAAAATCCGCTCTATTTGTAGAATCACTTGTACATAGTCTAACAGGGTCTCCAGCCCATATAAGGAGGGGCTCTCCCCTGCCTTTTCAAGGGGGGTATCAGAGGTTATCCTACCAGAGAGAATCATCATCACTACCATCTTGAAATATATTATCTGTGGGGTCGGATTCCCCTTTATCTGAGACTAAAATTTGGGTGTATCCATGATTCCTCCTTGATCCTTGAGCCTCCATACTCACACCCTGACCCTTGATCTTTATCACCAACCAATAGCCTTGCTGGTTGAAGATGAATTCAACTGATTGAATTCTTGAGTTTGTTGCAACACTCCGGATCCCTTTATCCGACCATACCGGTCCTGATCATCCTTTAATTATTTTTCTGGAACCAGTCATGTTTGACTGAAGAGGTTTTATTAAGCTTAAAACCTGGAGTGTTAAACCTCCTTCCGTTTCTTTTGAAGTTGAATTCCGCCATGCTACTCTTGAGTCCCTTGAGAAGTGTTGGGTTATTCTTGTTTGAATCAGTTATTGTTTTGCTTCTAGAGCTTCATCAAACAATCAGCTTTGTCTTGTGCAGCCACCCACAGTTATCTGGTAACCTTCAAGCGCTTGATTGCGGAGAGTTGGGCAGGTTCATTGAGAACCTGGAGGTTGTTTGGTATTGATTTTGTTGGGTATTCTCCCGCTCTCATCTCTGACCGCGCCTCTGCCCTCGGATACGCATTGAGTCTAGGACGGGGACCCAACATACCCGGCCTTAAACTCTCCTTGCCAGTCTGAAGACCACCATCAAACCCTGATCTCATCTTCTTCTCCTCATTATCTACCCTCCTCTTCTTCTCTTTTCTTTCTCCTTTTTCTATTCGCTTCCATCTCTATCTTCCTTTTCAATTCTATTCCTTTCTTCAATCTCATCTACAACTAGCATTCCTCCATTGATCAACCACTCGAATGGAATACAACAATCTATGACTGGTAAGATGATGACCTCTCCAACAAGACCTCATCAAACATATCTAACCCTATTTCTTGAATATTTCTTCCCCATCTTCACTTGAACCCTACCTCTTCCTGTCCTATCATTATCTATCCATCCTCAGATCTCCCTCAACTCAAAGCTGTCTCATTTAAAAACACACACATTGATCAGCGCTGTAGGGCCCAAGACTTTTATTTTCTTGTTTATCTCTCTTTCTCCAAAGTCTCCTTCTGATCTGTCTTCTTCTTGATTCTGTTTGTCTCTCAGCCTGTTGGTTATAAGTCCTCTAGAAATTTAATTCAATCTTATTACGGTTATAAGCCAAAAGACTCACCTACAAAACTAATCGACCAAGCCATGAACAAATCAACAGGAGCAAACAATTATTTCCATCAAGTCGCTCTCAAAGCATAAGTTGACGCCATACCCCCTTTGAACAAAGAAAATTACTCCATCTGGCGAGACAAGATGCTCATGTTGTTCGACCTCAAGGATATCAAGGACGCAATCACTTGTAATTCTGGCCCCCTATAATCAAAACAACATAGAGAAATTAGGGCGATACTGCTATCTAAGCTTGACAGTACCACCCACGCTAATGTCGTCAACTCCACAAAAATCTCATCCTCTAAAATTCTATGGGCTGAAATTACAAGAAGATCTGCCTCCTCAGAGACAGCTAATTGAGCAAGAGTATTCAATCACTTCATACACTCAGTATTCCGCAAAAAGGCTATCAAGATTTTCATCACCAAAATGAGAAAAACTATAACAAGAATGACGGATGTTGGGATTGAATTACATAATGATATCTTAGCATATCTTCTACTATTCAAATTTCCCCCAACACTTGAAAACCTCAAACAACAAATCATGCATGTGGAAAAGAACTTAACAATGGACATTGTATTCAACCATCTTATCCAATACCACAACAAGCGAAAAGCTCAATCAAACCCAAATAAACCATCCACCAACATCTCATTAGTCTCAACGAAGACAAGGAATTTTAAGGACAAGAAGAAAGTTAAAATGAGATGCCGTGAGGGGTACCATGATCCCAAAGCGCCTCATGCCGAATCTTTGTGCTTCCATCTCCATCCTGAAGTTGCTCCTGAATGGTGGATTGAACAACAAAACAAAAGTAAAAATAAGCTTAAGAATAATCCAACAGTTAACTACCATGCTTTGCTGACCCTCTGGATCAATGCTGATAACAATCCTAATCGACTCCTAGACTCTGGGGCTAATGTTCACATTTTTAATGATTTAAAGTTTTTCTCGTCCATAGAATTACAAGAGGAGCCCAAAGAAATCAAGACCAGAAAACTGGAGGCCAATCTAAAAATACAAGGAATTGGGACAGTCAAATTAGAGTGGAATAATTCCGTGGTCACGCTTGAAGATTGCGCCTACGTACCAGACATTGTTTTCAATCTGATCAGCCCTGGAATCCTTGCAAAGAAAGGCTGTAACCTCTCTCAGACTCGCAATACATTCAAGGTGACTCGCGGAGATCAAGTCGTGCTGAAGGGATTAAAAAGGGACAATTTGTTTGTCATTGGAAAACCCCGATCAACTGGCCAAAACAATACGGCAAATTTTGCCAATCAATCCTCTGACTCTACCAAGACTCTATCTGATCTGCATAAAATGTACGGTCACGCATCTATCTCTATACTCAAGCCTCTCTTAAAGGATTGTTTTTCCAATGATGAACTCCAGAATTTTCAGTGTGACAGCTGCGTCAGGAGCAAGATAACCCAATCTCCCTTTTCCAATACTTCTACCCCCGCGGACAAACCTTTAGAACGGATTCATCTTGACTTGGTCTGTCTGATTACCCCTCAATGAAAGGCTGGCCACCAATATCTGCTCACTCTGGTCGACAACTACACTGGTTACCTCGCAGTTTTTCCCCTAACCTCCAAAGATCAGACTCCCAAGATAATTATCAACATCCTGGAGAATGAATATAAACGTTGTGGAAACTAAAGGGGACTTCCCTCAAAAGTTGTCCCTAGTTACGGGATCGATGGTTCTAGCGTCTGTAAGACTGAGAATGCTTCCTTTCCTTTTCTCCGAGAGAGAGAGAGAGAGAGATATAGAGATAGAGAGATCAAGATATAATCCAATAATCCCCCCCCTACAGCCCGGAGTTGAGGGGAAAGGTATTTGAGCCCTCCCCCTCAACCCTAACCTAAGTACAAGCACAAAGACAGACTGGCAACCATGGAGAAGGAACCCTAGACCCAGAACCCTAACCCATCCCCCCAACCCATACCCATACCCTATCCCCGCCAGCTCGCCTGCCATTACGCGCATCCGGTTCATCTTTTTGTGGCGCGGCCCTCCGCCGCGCAATACCCAAAGTTTGCCGCGCTTGCGCGCATCCACCCGACACCCCGTCGTGGATTTCCCGTCCCTTGGCCGGCCGGCGCTTGCGCGCGGCTGCCCACGCATATAGCCCCCCTGTCGCCCCGCTTTTTACCCCCCAACTAGCCGTTCCGAGAACCTGGTTGGCCCAGCTCCATACGTGAGTCGGACATCCAAGCGGGTCGCGGCCCGCCTCCCTTAGTCAGGCCCGGCCCGCAGTCGCGTGCTCGATCCCGCCGCGCCCACTGCTGAGCCCGCAGCGGCTACTGCTGAACCCGCAGCGGCTACTGCTGAGGACCGGCGCACCCCCACTGCTGAGCCTAACCTACCAGATGCTGAGCGCGCAGGCCGCAACGCAGTCCCCGACCCAAGGCTATATAATGACACCACATCCCCCCCCAACTTGAGTTCTGTGCCCAGAGGTCCCTTCCCATTGCCACCTCGACTACCCGCACCCCGCTCCCCCCTACCCACTCCTCTTCTCACACTCCACCGACTCCCCTCCCACGCTCATCGCCGTCATGCTCCCCTGCGAATTCTGCGCCCGGAAAAGGCACGCGTGCTTGATTGCTCCTGGTCGACGCGCCTGTGTCGCTTGCCGTCGCGGCCATTGCCGCTGCTCGCTTAGCGATGGCATGCCCCAAGCTCCCCCCAACTTTGGCTCCCGCCCCAGGCCGCGCAAAAGGGCTCGTCCCGACCGTTTGTGGTTTCGGACGACAACACCATCTTGGAGGACTCGTGGACTCCGCCGGGCTCCCCTTCCCGCCGCCCTCCGCCGAGCAAGGGTCGCGACTCGGCTTCCCCCCTTAGCCGCGCGGGACCGCCGCGGAAGGAGGATTTCTTGTCCGTTGACGACTATTGGAGGGCCCTACAATTCTGGTCGGACCGCGTTCGGATGAGGGAAGGCGCGAGGGACCCGCGACTTGATGAGATTCTCCGGCGTCGCGCTGCTGCAGCCCCGGTTCCCCCTCCGGCACCTACACCGGCTCCTCCCGCCCCGGCTCCACAAGGTACTCCGCCGCCGCCCGCGTCACCAGTGGTCTTGGATGGGAGGCCCACTACCCCCAACTCTGCTGTCCCCAATCATCGTTCCGTCATTGCCCCCAGATGGACCAAGCCCTCCGCGCAATGCCCTGGGGACCCCCTCCTCACCTCCTTGCTCGTTCGGATCAAGCCCCGTCCCAGCACCAGCACCGCCTTCCCTCAACTCCCTCAAGATCCTGGAGATCCCGGTCGTGATGGCACTCCCGGCGGCTGGCTTCGAGGCTTTTGCGGAACGGTCGACCGCGATGCTCCGCAACTTCCTGGCGACCCCCGGAGCCCAATCCTCAGAATCCCGGCGCGAGTTCTTGGCGTCTTACCGGGCCCTACTGGCATCATTGAGGGCGGAAATGGAGGAAATGATGCGAATGGCTTAGACGCCCCCACCCCCTTCCTTCTCTCCTTTCCCGCCTACTTTTCTTGTCCTATTGTTGTACCGCGTTCTTTGGAGAAATACATATTGCTGCGCGAGGAAAAGAAAGGGCCGCATCCGCGCGTCCGGGTGGAAAGTGAGTGAAAGACCGAGATCCGCGTCCGCGTGAGAAGTGAGTGTGAGTGAGGTTGAGGTTTAGATCCACGTCCGCGCGCTCCCTTCGTGAGAGACCGTAAGTGACCAGTCATTCCAAGAAAAGAGGTACCTGGACCGCCCCAGACGGACTGCCACACAGTTCCCCATACCCGTACTACAAAACAAAACAAACACCGCGCCGACAGCGCACGCTTACAACCGGGAGTATAAAGGAGAAGTGATGGGAACAAACATTCTGGGGTGTCTAGTCGTTCCGGCTGTGAACCGGCTAGAGCACCCCCCCCTTACCAATCTAAGCTTTAATCCGCGTCCATACCATCCCTAACCGTCGCGACCGTCCGTTGAAGAAAGAAAAAGGAGAGAAACAGACAAACAAAGGAAAGAAAACAGCCCGAATCCAAAGGAGAGAAAGAAAATATCCTATATTTATTATTTCATTTTTTTTTTTTTTTTTTTTTTTTTTTTTTTTTTTTTTTTTTTTTTTGCAGAGCTCTTTGTCCCGCCATCCGTGCGCGGGACTCGTCCTCGCTTTTGCGGGCCCGACGCCACGCCGCGCCCGCGTACCTGCAATAAATAAACCATAGCCAGTACCAATCCAAAGCCAAGCCCAAACCAAAACATAATGAAACCAACATTCTGGGGTGTCTAGTTGTCCCGGCTGTGAACCGGCTAGAACACCCCCCTCACCAAATAAAGCTTAACCACCTAGCGCCCCCCCCCAGCTTGACAGCTGTCCCCAGCCGTCTGCAACCTCCTACTTCGATCCGGGGTCGTGTGTCGCGCGCCGCCACTTCGCTTTCCGAACGATCCGCGTTGTTGTCCGACTCTGGGACCGCCTTGCCCCCGGGCCCCGAATCATTGCTCGCCGTCTTGTCGAAGGAAGTGGAACCGCGCGCGAAGAAGCGTTTCACGTGCGAAGCCGCGGCCTTCCGCTTAAGCGATGTCCCGTCCAATTCCTCAAGCCCGTAGCTGCCGCCCAAGAACTTAGAGGCCACGCGGTACGGCCCGTTCCACCGGTTGGTGAAAAGCCGGCCCCACTGGGATTCCAGACTCCAATTATACAGCAGGACCAGGTCCCCCTTCTGCAGAGGATCCCGGAGCTGATGGGAACAGCGCTTGTCCCAATAGCGGACTGACGCCGTCCGGGTTTTCTTCAACCACTCCGCGGCCTTTCCCAAGGTCTCCTCACGCCTAAGGAGCTGTTCAGCCCGTGCCTCAATCAGATCCGCGGACGTCTTAACCTTCCACCATTCCACTCCCAAGAACGTGTTCAGCTTGATGTCTACGGGAAGCACGGGCCGCTGCCCGTAGAGTAGCTCGTAAGGCGAATACCCCGTTGAGCGCTTCACGGAGATCCAATCGGCAAAAAGGACCGCGGGGAGTGCCACCTGCCACTTTTTGCCGTCCTCACAGCACATTTTCACTAGGGCATCCTTGATTGGCTGATGCCCCCGCTTGATCATCCCCGCACCCTCCGGGTAGTATTCCGTCACGCGGCCGAATTTTGCTCCACAACTCTGCACCAGCGTCATCAGGCGTCCCCAAAACTCCGCCCCTCCGTCGACGGTGACCAAGCAAAGCGACCCGTAGCGCGCAAACTAGTCTTCTTCCAGAAACTGAGCCACCTTTTCCGCTGATAGCTTTGCTAGGGGCCTCGCTTCCACCCACCCAGACAGATTGTCGCGCGCAACCAGCAAATACGCAAACTTACCCGCCTTGATGTGGACCACGTCCAGCGAAACGCGCCCGAACAGCGCCTCCTCGCCTGTGGGGTGGCCGACCTCCTTGGGCAGACCCAAGCTCCGCCGTTGGCAGACCTCGTACAACTTCACCCAATCGCGCACCGCGCAAACAACCCCCGGCCACCAAAACCTTGCTTTCACCCTCCTCCGCATCTTGACCTCACCCCGGTGACCAAGGTCGTTGTGCAGACTTCCTAGAATCACCTCCTGGTCGGCCCTAGAAGTCGCGACAACAAGAGGCACGGAACCGCTCCGCCGCCATAAATGACCGTCCTGTAAGTAGAAGTTCAGAACGTTACGCCTCACCCATTGGGCAACCGTTTCTGTCGTGCCCTTGGGGAACCGGAGATCCTGCAAATAAGAGCACAAGACCGCGTAACGTCCCGACTGACGCAACGGAAGACAAACTGCCGCCTCCATCTTTCCTACCCAAACGACCGGAGCTTCCACGTCCAAGGGTTCCGCCCCCTCGTATGGGTCGTCCCGCAGGTACCGCAACAGCGCGTCCGGCATTGTGAATGCCTTTCCTGGGATGTGCACCACGTTAAAGGAGAATAACTGGAGAAATGCTACCCACCTGGTCATGGGCGCGTTTGGCAGCGTCGGTGAGTTAATCATTTGCGCCAAGGCCTCCGCTTCAACCAGGAGCTCGAAATGCACGCCCCACAAAAGTTGCTACAACCACCGTACGATCTTGGTGACACCGCACAGCTCCAGCTTCGGCTGCGAATACCGACTCTCTGTCGCGGTAAAGGTGACCGATTTGTAGAGAACCGGCCTATCTTTTCCGTCCTCCTCCTGTGTCAAGACCCCCCCGGCGCCAAACTCACTAGATTCGACCGCCAGGCGTATCCCTCCGGCGTTGTAATCGAGGTCCCAAAGGACAATGTCGCGCCCCACGATTTCCTTGAGCTTTGCGAAAGCGGCATTGCATCCCTTGGTCCACTTCCACTCCGCCCCCTTACGCGTCAATGCCCGCATTGGACTCGCTACTTCCGCGAACCGCTTGATGAACATGCGGACATAGCTGCACAACCCCAGGAACTGCAGGACGTGCGACACTGTCCAAGGGGTCGGCCATTCAAGAACCTTATTCCGCTTCTTCTCTGCTATTTGCCTCCCGTCGTAGGCCACGACGTGCCCCAGTACTTCGAGCGCCGGAACGCAGACCGCCAACTTTTTCCCGGACACAGTAAGGCCTGCCTCCTCAATTCGGAAGAGGACTCGTTCCAGATTCTCCGCGTATTCCCAGACAAATCGCCGGATCGTGGGTGCATCCTCTAGGACCGCGCCCTTGTATTCCGTTCTGGGGCCTTTAATGCCAGCGTCGTCGATGAAGATCTGCAAGCCTTCCGGAAGGTCGTCGCGTAGTATCCAGGTCATTTGTGCTTGGTATACCACCACTGAGTTGGTCGCACCTTGCGGTAGCCGCGTCAGCTGCATCCTCCCTAGCCCGGTTTCAAACGCCGTCAGTGGCCGCGAGTCAGGGTGGAGTTCTTGCTGGTCATATCCCCCCATCACTTCCACCAGCCCGTAGCAAGCGCGCCCGGCCATCGACTCCAGAAATTCTTCCACGCGCGGGGGAAGCCCCGCATCGCGAATAGTGAACGAATTTAGCCTCTGAAGGTCGTGAACAATCCTTAGCAACTTCTCGTCCTGCTTAACAACCGCGAAGATAGGACTCGAATAGCTTGACGTGGATTGCTCGTAAAGCCCTGTCCTCACGCGCTCCCGTACCAGCTCCAGAAAGGGCTCCCAAACGGTACAGGGGATCGGAATCGGCTTGATTTGCCACGGTTTGTGAGGAACAGTGGGAATAACGTAAGGGTCCCCAATCTCACCTCTCAACAACCCGCGCTCGTCTGGTCCAAAAGCAAGCGCCTTCTCCCTCATCACCAATACCGACACCAGCAGATCCATCTCCTCCGCACTCAGCCATCCCGTCGGTCAGAAATTAAGGGCGTCCACCCGCTCATCCGTGATTCGCGCCGACCGCGTTATCCATCCATTCTTCCTAAGGGGCGTCTCCCACGGGTCGCGGGACCACGCGATCGGTCGTAAAGGTCCGTTGAGCCCCTGAGGCATTGGCTCGTTCCGCGGCCGGACTTTCCACGCTACCGGTTTGTACTTGCCCGCGTTACACCGCGCCATCCAGACCCGACCGTCGCCGTTGTAAGTCCTAGTAATACCAAGTCCGAGGCTTTCGCCTTTGCTCACAACTGCGGCACAATGATAGGGTTTTCGAAGCGTAGCGCCTTCCGGCGATGCATACTGAGGAATGGGACTTACTTCTGGCACCTGCGCCCCACGCGCGCCCTCCCCCGCTTGCTCCTCACCTGTCAGCCGCCCGTGCTGAGCCGGAGCCTGCTCCGCACGGTTCCCGCGGCCAACTAGGAAAAATTCTCCGCAGGGTAACCCTTACGGTCAACCCCCGCGCCGGACTCCTCGTTGCCACCAGACATTGGGTCCTGTACCCATTTCCCTCTCCCGTGATCGCAGATTGTCGTCTCAAACCGCGCTCCGAGCAAGTCCTCGACGGTCAGCGCCTCCGTTCCTTCCTCGGCATTGAAGGCCATTTGGGCTTGGGACCAAAACATGAATGGCCGACCTAGAATCACGTCTCCGCATTCCACTGAGAGAAATGACAGAGGCTTACAGACCTTGGCGACTTCCACCTCCTCTGCCTCTACTACTCCATCCACACGGCATTCCCCGCCATTTAACGCCCGAAGGCCCATCGCACACTTCCTCCGCACCAGACCGAGCTCGTCCACCAACCTTGATGGGAGCAGGTTGACCATCGACCCGCTATCCACCATTGCCCACACCTTCCGCCCGGCAATGGTCATTGCGACATAAGCAAGCGGGACGGATACCGACTTTGACCGGCACGGCTTGGGATCCGTTTCCTCCTCCGCCACGTTAACCCGCTGAACCGTTGTCGGCACCCAACCCTGACCGCAATCTTTCAAGGCCTGGACCATCTCTTCGACGACCGCGGGGGACACCGCCGCTAGCTCTTGTAGGGTCAGGGGTGTTGGTGAGTTGTTCCCCATTACCCTTTGGACGATGTCCGCGGCCTTCTTCTTTCCCGCGGGATTAGAGGACGGCCCGTCCGAAATTGGTACTCGCGCGACTGGCTTCGAGGCCGTTGGTCGCTCGTCAACATCCATCGCAATACGATCATTTGCCGCCAATGCCCTGACTTCGGCCTCCACTCTTGGCGCTACCCAGGTTCCGGGCGCGGTGACAATCCCGAGCAAGACCCAAGCAGTCTTGGTCTTAGCCTTCGCTCTTTCCTGCACTTGCACCATTGGTGGCGGCTTGTCCTTGGTCAGGTCCACTGATTCACCCGTTGGAAATATGTACGTCATCCCGGATGTGCAAACAAGCCCTTCGTCCATTTCCTGAGTGAGGTCCTCACAAACTGACTTCCAGTGCCCTCTCTCCCCGCAATATGAACATCGCGGCGACCCGTACAACCCGGATGGTCCTCTAGGGGGCTGGAACCCCTCCGCCATGTGAGGCGGCACCGCGCGCAGTTGAGAAGGAGCCGCCGGAAACGGTGCGGCTGCTGGAGCTGTAGGAGCCGGTTTCCGGTTGAGGAAAACCCTTATGTCCCGCAGAATCTCCGTTATCTCCCCAACTGATGGTCCCGGTGACTGCTGGGAAAGTCCGGCATGAGAGGGCATCGGCGGCCGCGCGGCCGAAGTTTGGTCGGGGGCCGGCGCTGAGATCATGACCAATTTCTTGGAGGAAGACGGGTACGTTCGTGCCGTATCCGCAATGAGCTCACCCAAATCGATTTCGCTTTCCACGGCTTGACGGATAACCGAAAGATCGGGGAGAATCGCGACGCTTCCATCCAGCAACCTCTTAACCAGGCCGTGGTCGTACAGGTATCGTTTCACTCTGGAACAGAGCTGGGGCGCGAGACCCCCCAGAAACTCCCGCTTCATGGCACCGGTCTGACCCCCAACAACCTTGTTCTTTGCAAGGTACCCGTAGATTTGCTCGAACCTTGACATATATTCCACTAATCCTTTGCGCAATCGCACCCCGCCATTCTCGATTGCCTCCTCCGCAGCTCCATCAAAGTCGCTTTCCCGGAACCGGGGTTCATGCTTTCCCCACCTCGCCAACATCTCGCTTTTCAACTTCCCCCAGTCTTGCCTCTTGTAACCAACCATTTCTTCCACGTCCCGCAGCTTCTCCTCCTCGGCAATGAACAGCACAATAGTACGAACCTTATCCGCGCCCGACGCGCCCTCCAATTCCGCAATCCCTTTGAACCTAGAAAGGAACCGCTCAACATCCGAGGTACTGAACCAAAGATGAGGGAAATCCCTTGGCCTCAACCAAACGCGGCAAGGGGGCCTCTGCCGCCATGTCCGACGACCCTTCCGATGGAGGAGCGAACCCGCTAACTCTAGGAGCATGAGCGGACGGCGGCGGAGGGGGTTGAGCAGCAGAGAGGGGAGTTGGGCGTGGAGGGTAGGGAAGGGGAGCATTGGATCCTGGAGCGGTTGTCGGTAGCATTCTGCGTAATCTTCAAGAGACTGAGAACAGATCAAAATTTTCCCGGCCAGACCCCCAGATGTGGAAACTAAAGGGGACTTCCCTCAAAAGTTGTCCCTAGTTACAGGATCAATGGTTCTAGCGTCTGTAAGACTGAGAATGCTTCCTTTCCTTTTCTCCGAGAGAGAGAGAGAGAGAGATAGAGAGATAGAGAGATCAAGATATAATCCAATAATCCCCCCCCTACAGCCCGGAGTTGAGGGGAAAGGTATTTGAGCCCTCCCCCTCAACCCTAACCTAAGTAAAAGCACAAAGACAGACTGGCAACCATGGAGAAGGAACCCTAGACCCAGAACCCTAACCCATCCCCCCAACCCATACCCATACCCTATCCCCGCCAGCTCGCCTGCCATTACGCGCATCCGGTTTGTCTTTTCGTGGCGCGGCCCTCCCCCGCGCGATACCCAAAGTTTGCCGCGCTTGCGCGCATCCACCCGACGGGCCGTCGTGGATTTCCCTTCCCGTGGCCGGCCGGCGCTTGCGCGCGGCTGCCCACGCATATAGCCCCGCTGTCGCCCCGCTTTTTCCCCCCAGACTAGCCGTTCCGAGAACCTGGTTGGCCCAGCTCCATCCGTCAGTTGGACATCCAAGCGGGTTGCGGCCCGCCTCCCTTAGTCATGCCCGGCCCGCAGTCGTGTGCTTGATCCCGCCGCGCCCACTTCTGAGCCCGCAGCGGCTACTGCTGAACCCGCAGCGGCTACTGCTGAAGACCGGCGCACCCCCACTGCTGAGCCTAACCTACCAGATGCTGAGCGCACAGGCCGCGACGCAGTCCCTGACCCGAGGCTATATAATGACACCACAACGTCTGAACTATTATCCCTCCAAAATATTCTCAGATAAAGGAACGGAATTCACAAATTCCACCCCAAAAGACTTTGCCAAAAAGAATTTCATCAAACTCCGCACTTCTGAGCCGTACCATTGTCAACACAACGGAAAAGCTGAAAGAGCTTACAGGAAAATCATTGAATCCACCCGGGCAACCTTTTCCTCGTCCCGTTTAGCCAAGAATTACTGGCATATAGTGACACGCAGTTGTTGCTTTATGTTAAATCAGATCCCTCAAGAAGGTAACAACTCATCTCCTTGGGAACTTATGTTTGGTAAGACCCTCCCAGCTAATTACTTAAAACCCGTAGGTCATTCTGTGATCTATCTTGCTAATCCTCTGCAAAAAGGAAGAAAATTTGACAAAAAAGTTCTTGAAGGAATCCTGATTGGTTTCAACCTGACCTTCCACTCTTACCTAATTCTAAACTCACTTGGAGCCGTTGTAGAAACTAAACATGTTAAGTTCCTCAAGAATCAACTCAATAAATTTCCCTTCTTCAAATCGCCAGGCTTGGAAATCTTTTCTCAACCGGACTTGGATGCCTACAAGAATGATTTCTCCACAAATGAAAGACAATATTTAATCAGGGAACCTGTCTTGGAACACTCTGACTCTGACTCTGATTGAGAAGGTTCTCTCCACTCTATACCTCAATCCCCTCCTCTTCCTTCCCACTCCGACCGTGAACCCCCGCTAAAAAAACCCAATCTACGTCCAAGGCATGAACTTCAGAGACCCCAAAGATATGGTTTCCACCATTATTATGAACCACCCTTGTATAAGGCCGCCCAAAAATGTTCTGAATGGCCTAGATGGAAGGCAGCTTCTGAAGAAGAAATCAACTCAATTGAAACCCAGGAAGTCTGGGAAGAATTTTATGGCAAGCCCAACAATATACTAAATACAACATGGGTATTCAAAGTGAAAGAGAATTGCCACAGAGAGCCCATGAAATATAAAGCACGGCTATGCGTACAAGGGTTTGACCAGGTTCAAGGTGTAGATTTTGAAGAGACTTGGGCTCCAACAGGGAAACTTGGATCCCTTTGTCTTGCTCTGATCTATGGTTTGAAGAATCAAATGACATTCACCCAGTTCGATGTAAAAGGAGCTTTCCTCCACACTCCCCTGAACAAAATTGTAATAATCAGAACCCCTGAAGGATTGAATCAAAAATCCCCCTTCCTCAAATTAAAAAATTCACTCTACGTCTTACGCCAGTCACCCAAGAATTCGTACAAGATGCTTATCACGTGGATCAAATCTCAAGGATTCCAAGAATCCACCAGCGACCCATGTCTATACCTCAACTCTAAGTCAGGGGAAGTCCTTCACTTCAATGTTGAAAATCTGATTCTGGTAGGGAAGTCTAACTTGTTTGAAATCAACTTCTTGAAGAGATTCTCAAATTCCTCATGTCACTTGCCAAATACAATTCTTGGGATGTTAATGCAAGTTGATGGGGACAGCATATTTCTAAGTCAACCAAAACATATCAAAAGAGGTCTGGAAGAATTGGGTCTTACCAACTGCAAAGACATCAATTCACCTCTCACTCAGAACTTCCATCTCAAACCAGCCTCCAAAAAAGATCATGCTCAGTTCTGCCAACTTTACATTAATTACCAATCTGCAACCGGAATGCTGAACCATGTCTCTCAATATACCTGTCTGGATATCTCCTTTGCCGTATCCAGTCTTGCAAGATTCAATGCAAAACCGGGACTCACCCACTGGAGAGAAGTACGAAAGGTGTGGAAGTGTCTCAAGACGACTAGGGACTTCAAGCTGATTCCAAAGTATGACCCATCTAAAGATAACATCTCGGGCTATAGTGATGCTACGTGGGGTGATGACCCTAATTCTCTCAAGTCTCAAACAGGATATATAATACTACACTACAGTAGCCCAGTTCTCTGGAATTCCTCAAGACAGCGGAACGTTACATATTCCTCTACCAAATCAGAACTCAACGCCTTACTTGACTTCTACCTTGAATTGAAGTGGGTTACTCACCTTGTAGATGAAATCAATGGCTCCTGCTCCAATAGACCAGCAATATATATAGAAAACAAAGGATTAGACGATAAAATAAAAAAATTTGGCTCACATTTGAAGTCACGACACATTGACATCAAACTAAAGGTCCACGCGAAGACTTTTCCCTTACTAAGTTCAATCTCCATCTTGTTCCCACTGATGAAATGATAGCGGACCCGTTGACTAAAGCCACCTCTGTCGGAGCTCTCCAACTTCTTCAAAGATCAATATTCCTTATTCAATCTACCCAAACCTAGGTCAATATCACCTTACCAGTCACGAGGGGTGTTGGGTATTCTCCCGCTCTCATCTCTGACCGCGCCTCTGCGCGCTGATACGCATTGAGTCTAGGACGGGGACCCGACATACCTGGCCTTAAACTCTCCTTGCCAGTCTGAAGACCACCATCAAACCCTGATCTCATCTTCTTCTCCTCATTCTCTACCCTCCTCTTCTTCTCTTTTCTTTCTCCTTTTTCTATTTGCTTCCATCTCTATCTTCCTTTTCAATTCTATTCTTTTCTTCAATCTCATCTACGACTAGCATTCCTCCATTGATCAACCACTCAACTCAAATACAAAAATCTGACTGGTAAGATGATGACCTCTCCAACAAGACCTCATCAAACAAATCTGAACCTATTTCTTGAATAGTTCTTCCCCATCTTCACTTGAACCCTACCTCTTCCTGTCCTATCGTTGTCTATCCATCCTCAGATCTCCCTCAACTCAAAGCTGTCTCATTTAACAACACACACATTGATCAGCGCTGTAGGACCCAACACTTTTATTTTCTTTTTTACATCTCTTTTTCCAAAGTCTCCTTCTGATCTGTCTTCTTCTTGATTCTGTTTGTCTCTCAGCCTGTTGGTTATAAGTCCTCTAGAAATTTAATTCAATCTTACTAGAGTTGATCCTTCCTAAGATTCTGCTGACAACCAGAGCTATTAAATTGTGGGTGTTTTCACTTACAATTGCCTTGTCATGTTGAACTCTGAACAATCCTTGAATTCTTCTATTCAAGTTTTCCCCGGCATCATCTTGCCTCAGATAGTGTTGTTTCCCAAGCTACCAACTACTATCATCTTTATCCTCTTACATTTGTACCCTTGTTTACCAGGTTCTGGACTTTGATCTTGGTTACATTTAAGTATTTTTGTAACACTCAGGAGGGCAGCCTAAACAGCACCTTTCCCCTCCACAGAATTCCATGGCCTAGAACCGTTTGGAGTCTTACAACGGGCGGGATCCCTTGGCCGCCGCGAAAGCCCTGCGCAGGCTGTTGGGCTCTGCACGTGAAAAAGAAAGGGATACTAGCGGCCCCAAGCAGGCTGCGGAACAGGTAGCAGCCTCAAGCGGGCTGCAACACGGGAGGTGGCCCCAATGGGTCGCCACAAGCCCAAAACCTGAGACAAACACACCTTGGTGGGCCAGCCCGTCTGGCCAAGTATGTCCAAAATAAGCCTTGGGCCAAATTATGCCCATACAAGCCCATCTGCCTGAATTAGCCCATATCCCCCACAGGGCCTGTTAGGGCCTGTTTACCAATGAGCCTGTTTCATGCGTTTTGAGGCAAGTTTCCCCAAATCAGTGACATCTAGACAGGCCTCCATGGTTCTTGTGAGTGTCCAATGGGTTGGAGAGGCCCATATGCGCATCCCATTTGGATTACACTTATACGTAGCACACACTTAAGTGCATACATATTTTGAAACACCCCCTGAATCAAAAAGGGGTCACATCCAAATGTTAGTTACAAAGCCTTGATGCTTTTTCCTATCTAAAGCCTTAGTATAGATATCTGCAATCATTGCTCCAGCGGGCATGTACCTCAACACAGTCTCTTTGCAGTTGACTGTGTTGAGATTTGAGTTTGAGACTTGGATTGAGATGAGAAAAAGAATGGGGAAAGGAGATTATGTCGCTAAGAGGAGCGGATCCAAGGAGTCAAGAGGGGAGCACTCCGGTTCAATGTGAGGTAAAAATGGATGGGTGTTCATTCACTTGAGGTTCAGCTGGCTTAAGTAGACTAAGTATAAAAGAGGCTGACAAGTGGTTGAACAAATAACTGGAAACAAATAAGAAATATTCAATACTGGGCCATCAGAGACCCCACAAGGTGAAGGACTACAAGACAGGTTGCACTCAAGATTCAGGCAACACTAACAGTAGACAAAAATTCTGACACACCCCCTTGACTGAAGCTTGAGGGAGGTTTAACAGAAATAATGAGGTGGGAACTTCAGGACTCTTGCATGTCTATTAAATCCAACATTACAACATAGAATGGAGAGATGTTTGAACTCTGCAATAAGGTTGTATTCCATTAGAGAGGAAGGAAAACTTGTGATTTTTGGACTACAGTTGAACTACAAAGGAGTCTATTACATCAACAAGTAACACAAATGTTCCAATCATAATTTTTGAACCCCGGTCTGATAGTAACAGCAATTATTCATAAGATTAGCTCACAAGGGAGCCATAATCATGGAAGGCTTTAATAGGTAGCTACCGGACCAAAAATATATGATTTGAGACAGTTGCGGCGAAGAGGCAACAAAATAAGTTGGTGGTTGACCAAGCGAGCGCAAGGTCAATAAGGATGATTGAGCAAAGATGGTGAAGCTGTTGCTCAATCTTTTAGAAGATGGAGAAGGACCAACCAAGCTGGGAAACTGAGGCAAAGAGAAGGAGGTCCACAACAGGAGAGATCACCGACCGATGAGGAAGATGAGATGATGAACCAAGGTTGTTGAATGCATGCAACAACTTAAGTAGCCAACAGAGGGACGTGCCCAAGTTTGATAATCAATGAGATTGAATGGATGATAATGGAGAGAGGATGAGTTTGAGCCAAAAAGTGAAGAGATCAATCGACTGAGTGTAACGCAACCAGGCAATGATGGTGTGAGGGTGTCCGGCCGAGAAATTAAGGTGAATTGGAGGAACTAGAAGGTGTAAAAGTGAGCTTTGTCTTTCTTGTTTGAATTGGGAAGAGACATTGATTTGGGAGCCTTCTCCGGGTATTTCACCCAACAGTTCTTGGCAGGGTGTCCGGGCTTGTTGCAGTGAGGACAGTTGGTTGATTTTGAATAGAAGGCATGGTTGATGTCTCCGGGGGAGTTTTCTATGGGATTGATTTTAGCTTGGGCCTCATCTTTCTCTAATCGCTTGAGAATGTAATTGATAGTCTTGTTTTTGCATGCATTGGATTTCTTCAAGTAGTTGAATTCCGAGGGAAGTTTGGATAAGGTGAGGATGATCCTCAGTTCTTCTTCTAACTTTAACCCCACAAGTTTCATCTTTTGAGTTGAGGCTTGGATTCTTGAGACAAAGTTGACAATGTTATTTTCAAATTTGATCTTGTTGAATTGAGTAAAGGCAAGCGTTTTATTAATGAAGTCGTTGGGCATGTATCAAGACTTGAGTAGATCCCAAAGGGCTATGCCGTTGCGTTTTTCAGAAGAGGGAAAGGAACAAGCAACATATGACAAGTTTTCCTCATTGAGATGTTCAAGGATAAGGTTGTAAGCTTTTCAATTTAATTTATCAAATAGTGTAGCGTTATTTTTATCTTTGTTATTGGAGGGAAGGGCTACTTCTTTGAGGATGATCTTGAGAGCATTGATAGAATCTAATTTCCCTTCCATAGCAATTGACCAGGTGTAATAGTTGTCAATGGTCAAGAGTAGTTTCTGGTTGACAGTGATGGAAGACATGGGATGGATCAGAGGGGAGTCTTTGGCTTTTACCTTTGTTAAGATTTGAGTTCAAGACTCCGATTGAGATGAGAAAAAGAATGGGGAAAGGAGCTTATGTTGCTAAGAGGAGCGGATCCAAGGAGTCAAGAGTGGAGCACTCCGGTTCAATGTGAGTAAAAATGGATGGGTTTTCATTAACTTGATGTTCAGCTGGCTTAAGTAGACTAAGTAAAAAAGAGGCTGACAAGTGTTTGAACAAATAACTGGAAATGAATAAGAAATATTCAATACTGGGCCATCAGAGACCACACAAGGTGAAGGACTACAAGACAGGTTGCACTCAAGATTCAGGCAACACTAACAGTATAAAAAAATTCTGAAAGACTGCATTGCAAATATATAATTATAGTGAACATTGATATGTTTTGTTCTTGAATGGAACACTTGGTATTGCGCCAACGCAATTGCACTCTGGTTATCAGAATAAAAAAACGCAAACCCTTGTGGTTTATGTGTATCCTCTAAGACTTTTCTCAACCATTTTTTTTCCTGTCAAGCTTCTAATTAAACTCTATTCTCAGCCTCTGTTGATGAAAGACTTATTTCTGACACCTTCTTTGACATACATGACACCAGATTCTTACCTAAGGAGAATAAAAAACCACTTTTTGATTCCCTAGTGTTACCATCTTCCCAACTTGCATTGGAATTCCCAACCAAATCAAAGTTTTCTGACTTTGTAAACAACAGTCCCAGACTGTGCATTCCTTTAAGATACCTCATACCTCTCTTAAACGCTGACCAATGCCTCATGCTTGGCTTCTCTAAGTGTTGAAAAAAGACACCAATTGCAAAAGCAATATTGGGCCTTGTACACTGCCCCAAATAATTAAGCAATCCAATAGCTGACCTGTAGTGATTCCCAGATTGAACAAACTGCAGATACTCCTCATCTGTACACTTCCCTCAACAAATGTTTGAATGAATGGGATTACCAAACTCCTTTGCAACCTCTAAGCCATATTGCTTAAAAAGAGCTGCCATGTAATGGCTCTGTCCTGACTTGATACCATTGTTGCTCTTACTGACTTTCATTCCTAGCACCTGTTGCGCCAGACCAAGATGTTTTATCTTGAATTCCTTTTTGAGTGTCTCCATCAATCTCTCTTTAACATTTGCAATAATGATAATGTCATTGACCCATAAAAAAAAAATTGCATCCTTTCTTAAAAAAAGACATGGGTTGGCCTCAGACGTCTTGAAACCAATCTGTATCATTCTTTCACTCATGGTATTATACCACAATCTAGCTGCTTGCTTCAATCCATAAAGGGATCTACACAGCTTGAGGACATATTCTTCTTTATCTGCTGAAAGGAAACTTCTGACACAGATTTTCTTCGTGGTTTCTGGTTTAGTCTCTACTAAACATTCACAAAACCCATCAGGGATTGACATATAAACAGTCTCCTCCTCTCCAAGTTTTGCATTCAAGTATGATGTTACAAAATCAGCTTGTCTGATTTCTTCACCCAACTCCACTGCCAGAGCAATTATGTACCTGAAAGTGGACAGCCTTCCAGTTGGTGAGAAAGTTTCATTTTAATCAATACCCTCCCTCTGCTTGAAGACCTGTGCAATGCATCTAGCTTTGAACCTCTTCAAAACTCCATTTGTGTCAAACTTCTTGTTTAACACCAATCTAGACCCCACAATGATCTTTCCTTTTGGAACAGAATCCCCCTTAACCACTTCAAAGACACTATTATTCTCCAGAGAATCAAATTCCTCAAAAATAGCACTCTTCCAGTTGGCTCTCTCATCACAATTCATAGCTTGGCCAAAGCTATTTGGGTTAACCCTGTTACCCTTTTGTGAACTCAACTCCTGAGAATTAACCTTTCCTGAATTTTATTTTCCTCATATCCTGCGGCAGCATAATGGGACTTTCATTCCCTGTAACTATCAACTGGTACTCTAACCCTACCACCCCTTCTTACTGCAGTTGGAGGCTTATCAGGTTCTGAATTAACAAACTCCCCTGAAGGGGGCACTGAAACCTCTCGTGGCACGTCTGCCATCTCTTCATATTCTGGAACCACATGTTCCTCAGCCTTTGCTGGTGAAATAGGTGCTCATTATATCTCTTTCTGTGACTTGTTCACAACAACGTCTTCGCTCCTTTTGGGCGGCAATTTACTTTCATCAAATTTAACATCCCTACTACAGATAACCTTTCTTGTCCCTGGACAATAGATCCTATACAATTTACTGATTAAATCATATCCTACAAGTGCCCCTGTTCTGGATCTAGGTTCTAATTTTCCAACCATCTCATTATGGTGGACACTATAATATACCAAGCAACCAATTGTTCTTAGGTGTGATGTTTTGAGGTACAACTTCCAAAACTGATAATGAGGACTCTTCCCATTAACACTTAAAATTTTATGCAACAGACTGACTGTACACATCAACTCAGACCTTAGGAAATTTTGTAGACCAGATTGAGACATAATGGATCTGACATTTTCCAGTAAATTCCTATTCATTCTCTCAACTATTCCATTATTTTGTGGAGTACTTGCAGTAGTGACTATATGAATGATGCCATAATCTTTCAATAAACTCTCAAACTCTTTACTCACAAATTGACCACATCCATCAGTGATAAACCTCTTGATCTCCTTCATTAGACCATTCTGTTTCCAGACTTTGAAGATTACAGAAACCCCCTCTGTGGTCTGATCCTTAGATCAAATTGGTTTAACCCAAACATAATTAGTTGCAGTATCAAATGAATTGATGAAGTATCTTGCCCCCCCAAGGGACGCCAGTGGGAATGGCCCTGCCAAATCAATGGAAAATTCCTCTCTAGGAACATCACTGCAATCTCTACTCTTTCAGAACACATTTCTAGTCTTAGCCCCTAAGGTAAAAACTCTCACAGTTGCAGTCCTTTACCTTATGGCCACTTTTATTGTGAGCAACAGTGCTCAAAGCTGAGATTTTGAACAAGCTTTCACACAAAATCTTGTTCCAAACCTGTCCACTAAGAATAGTTCTCCCATTCATATCAATAAAAAACTCATCTTCTTTAGGATAACAAATCTGGAAACCTTTTTTCCACAACACTCCAAGGGACACAAGGTTATAAGGCAACTCTGGTACATAGAACACTTTCTCAAAAGAAATTTTGAAACCCAAGTAGTTTTCGAGAATAACTCTTCCAATTCCTTTAATCTGAATTTTTCTGCCTTTCTGACTAATATTAACAACTCCATCATAATCACTAAGATTTGAAAATAAATTTTGTTCAAAGAACATGTGATCTGTACAGACAGAATCAATCAAAACAAGAACATCCTTCTTCAATCCTCCTAATAGGAAAGAAGCTTTATCAGTAGCTGATAATTTATCATCTTTGAGGTTAAGATTACTCACTTTGTAATCAATCAAGTCCATTTCTTGATCCTCATCAATTTTGGCCTTCTTGTTGGGACCTTCTTCCCCAACAACCATTTCGATTGGACCATCAAACGCAACCATTGCAATCTTTTCAGTAGTTAGATTGACCTCCTTGTCATTCTCCTTGTACTTCTTCCTCTTCTTGGCCTCCTTGCAATCCTTACCATAGTGCCTTTATTCTGACAATTATAGCATAAGACCTTTGAAATATCCTTTTTGCCTTCTTTCAAGATTTTCCAGTCTTTCCAACAAGGGCTGTTCCAGAACCCCCGTTCATCTTGAACTGAAGATCATCCTTTTCAATCCTTTTCAGCACATCCTCCTCCCAGGAAGAGGATCCAATTAAGAAATAATTCTGACTAAATAATCAAACTCCTTTGGTAGCTTCTGAAGGATTAAGAGTGACAAACACTCAGGATTCATGTTAAGTCCCAATTACTTAAACTTGGCTATGCTAGACCTAGACTCTACAACAAACTGTTTACAATTCAAATATTGTAACTTGAACAGTTTATTGAAAGGTATACCCTTCTGGTGAACAGAATCACCAGCATACTTGGACTTAAGCAACTTCCAAAGGATGCTACCCCTCCTTTTTTCATCTTCCCTAAGAGTATTGGCAACCCATGTCACATTATTCTCATGAAGATGCCTAAGGATGAGATGATAATAATTTTTCTCCACTTCTGAACTGATCAAAGTGTCATATGCATCCATTATCTCCCCACAACAGATGTTTTCTAGCTCACTATCAATAAGGACAGCCCAAGCATTATAATTCTTACTGTTCAGAAATATCTTGGTGGAGCTAAAATCAGGGATATAGGACATCTTCTTGGGAAACTTGAGGTCTTTGGGTTCTCCAGAGTAAGGTACAAGGGTCTGTTGGAATCCAAGCACTGGACTAACGCGGACCTGCACTTTTCTCTGTCTGCGTAGTGGAATTTCAGCTATTCCAGTGTCAATACTTCAAGCATGAAGTATCACTCCAAACTAGGCAACCTACTCACGTTCATCAGGTTGATCATTTGCCAGATCTTTCATGCTTTTGACTCCATCATTCTTCTCCTTCACCTTTCTCTTTTCGTTCTCACCTCTCACTCACTCTCATTGCTCCAACCACGAATCCTACCACATTGAGAAGTCATAAAACTGGGTAAATGTAATTCAACACTCCTCAAGTTAAGCGACGCTGATCCGATCATTTAACAGAATTTGCAGTAACCCAATCCATCCATCAAAGACCATCTTGACCATCATTCAAGACCAACGTCAACTGTATGCAGTCCAATCCTGAGTGCTAAGCTGACTTAATCAAAGCTCCTGTTCTGATCATTTCCTTTAGTCCTCATGAATACAGTTTGACTTATTGTCCTTTAAACTGATTGCGGGCTGATTCATTCAAATCAGCCATTGCCTTTGTTGTTCTCTTTTCATTGATTCCTTTTCTGTTAACTTGATCTTAACTGTCTAACCAACTTTGCCTTTTCTCATGTTTATGAAATCAAGTGGTTCTGGTTTTATACCTCAAATTTTTTTCACGTTTAAAAGCCAAAGTTCTCCACAATGACCAAAAGATTCACACCAGGACCAGGAGGCGACAACGCAATGAGGACCATCACGCATAAAACCTTGGTTGAAACTACACCATTGCTCAACAAAGACAACTATTTGATCTGGAAAAGCAAAATGGAAAGCCTTTTTGACCTCCAAGGAATTCTCGAAATCATGGAGGATCTCAACTCAAGCAAACAACTTGATCCAGAGATGAACAGAGATATTGCCCCATTTCTCTTGGCAAAAATCAAACCCGCAACACATACAAACATCATTAAACCAGGAAATGTTTGAAACGCTAAAGAAATCTGGATGGCCACAATGAACTACTTTGCATCATTGCAATCAGCCAACAGAGCCAGAGTATTCAATGTATTTCTATATCTTCCCTTCAGAAAAGATAATATTGAAAGATTTGTTACAACTGTCAGGCTGCATCTCAATAAGCTCTCCAAAGTCGGAAAAGAGCTTCCGTCCGATATCCTGGCGTATTTTACTCTTTTCAAATTTCCAACAAGTATCAAGAACATGGCTTCTCATATCATGCATGGAGACAAAGAAATCTCCGTCAAAAAGGTCCTCAATCACTTGACTCAATACAAAAACAAGAATGACGCCAAGATCAAGGAAATCTCTCCTAGTTCAAAAGTCAACATCAATTTATACTCCAATTATCCTTGATGCAAACAGGGTGTTCACAACACAGAAGTGATAAATCATCCCCAAGACAAATGCTGGATTGAGTATCCTGAGTTAAAGCCAAAGAATTTCAAACCTTGTAAATCACAAAAGAAAAAACAAGAAGAGGCTGCCAATTTTTTTTCTTTTCTTCATTGCTTCTCACATATTTCTCAGCAAGCTCCCTCCAATTTCATACTTGACTCGGGGTGCTCAGTTCATATGATACGGGACAGACACCTCTTTGACACTATCACTCCCAAAGATGGATCCAATGTTATCAAAACCGGAAAACCAGGAGCTTTGCTGTCCATCATGGGGAGAGGAACAGCTTGTCTCACCTTGCCAATTGGAACCATTCTCCTCCAAGACGCAGCCTGGACCCCGGATGTGTGCATCAATCTTCTGTCAATGGGGGTATTTCTGAGCAAGTGAGCAAGACTTGTAATCAACCACTCGAGCTTGCCACCCTCATCAAAGATGTGCCTCAAAGAAAAACCTTTCTTACAAGGAAAAATTTTCAATAAGCTGTTATACGTTATCATCCCCAACAATCAGAGCTTCAACGCAACTCTGAAGGACGTGAATGATCTGCATCTCAAATTAGGCCATGCGAGTCTTCCTAGAATCAAAAGGAATCTCAAAAAACCCGTCCCAAATTCCATAAAACAGTCCTTCAATTTCAAGAACTACAATCCGAAGCTGCGCACTAGCTCTTAATCAAATTCCAAACAAGGATGGTTTAGTTCCTTGGGAAACCATGCATGGGACTTCTCTGCCAACTGGATACCTCAAACCCATTGGAACCGAACTCACCTATCTCAATCTTGGTAACCATTTGTGACGAAAATTTGACAAAAAAGGAATTACTGGCAAACTTCTAGGGTATGCGCCAAAACTCCTCTCTTATTGAGTGCTTACTTCCAGAGGTAAAGTGGTAGAAACCAAGAACATCAAATTCTTGCACTCTATCAGTTCCATTCTGGACAACCATCCAGACCAATCTCAAACCATACAATCCAAATTTCAACCTCCAATGAATCCTTCCAAATCCTTGCCCGCTACTGACGAGCCTGATACCACATGGATGATCAAAACTGAAAGCTCCTTGGACAAATCTGACTCCAACAGAAGCAAAGACAATCTCATCCAAGCTGAACTGAATCCCGTAAGAAAGCTGAGAGATCAATCAACCATCCGACCTCCTGATCAATATGGGTATCATTGCAACTATACTTCTTCATCACCCAAGGAAGCGCTTAAGGATCCAACTTGGTCAAAATCTCTAGAGAAGGAGTTAACCAAGTGTGAAGACTTTAAATTCTGGGAGGACTACAAAGGGCCCAAACCAAGGAATGTCCTCAACTTAACGTATGCCTTCAGGATCAAAAAGAACGCACACGGAGGCAAACCAATTCACAAATCACAAGTGTGTGTTCAGAGTTTCAGTCAGAGGTATGGGATCAATTACTTTGACACATACGCCCCAACTGGTAAAGCTGCATCACTTCAAGCCATCCTCCTTCTCTCCGTCAAAAGAAATCTTCCCATGCTTCCATTTGATGTCAAGGGTGCATTTTTACATGCTCCACTTGATGAGGAAGTATTCATCTGTTGTCCGGTTGGCTCAAAAAGGAAAACACCAATCCTCAAGCTAAACAAATCACTCTATGGGCTAAGAAAAGAGCCAAAAAACTGGTATGAGATGCTCCCAAATTGGATCCAGCTTCAAGGGTTTACCCCGTCAGACGCGGATACATGTCTATACATTGGTAAGGATGGTCAATCAGCATTATTTGTGCATTTTGATGATCTTCTGGTGATTGGAGATGTGAAAAAATTTAAAGAAGCCTTCCTCAGCAAGTTCAAGAACTCGTCATGTCACAAACCTAACACGCTACTTGGAATGAAAGTTGAACGCACTGAAAACGCAGTCAGACTATCCCTTCCTCTCCACATTGAAAAAGGACTGTCGGAATTGAATCTCCTGGGGTCCAAGCCAATCTCCAGCACACCTTGCACTCCGGGCATTCATCTCTTACCAGCAACTGAAGAAGAACAAGAAGAGTTCAAGAAACTAAACTTTAACTACCAATCTCTGATTGGAAGACTCAATTTCATCGCCCAATTAGCTCGGCCAGACATCAGCTTTGCCATGTCTTCACTTGCTTGGTTCTCAGAAAATCCCAGTATCAATCACTGGGGCAAATTACTCAAGGTCTGGGCATATCTTGCCAAAACAAAAGATCACTCTCTTCTAATTTCCAAGAAAAATGATTCTCCCAACTTAGTATGCTACAGCGACTCTACCTGGGCAGATGACCCTATCACTAGAACATCTCAATCTGGATTCATCTGTTTCTTCCAAGGCGCACGGCTATATTGGACAAGTCAAAGACAACGCAATGTTACCTATTTGTCAACAGAAGCCAAATGCAACGCCTTAAAAGACGGACAACTCGAATGCAGATGGATCAATTACTTGATCAAGGAACTCTGGCAAAAACCAATCACTCCAAGCATCCATCTCATTGACAACAAGGGCCTTGATGACAAGATTAAAAATTTTGGATGAAACTCTAAAACAAAATTCATTGATCTTAAAACCAAAGGCTTGAGAGAAGACATTGAAGCAGCAGCAATCAAAATTCAACTCATCAGATGAGAAGAAATGGTTGCCAATTGCTTAACCAAAGCCGCGAACAAGAACTCAGTGGTTAGACTGGTACATCACGTCAGTGAATAGTCATTGGATTATTGAATTAAGGGAGGATATTGGAATACAAGCACTGGACTAACGCGGATCTTCACTTTTCTCTGTCTGCGTAGTGGAATGTCAGCTATTGCAGTGTCAATACTTTGAAAATGAAGTCTCACTCCAAACTAGGCAACCTACTCACGTTCATCAGGTTGATCATTTGCCAGATCTTTCATGCTTTTGACTCCATCATTCTTCTTCTTCACCTTTCTCTTTTCCTTCTCACCTCTCACTCAATCTCATCGCTCCGACCACAAATCCTACCACCTCAAGAAATCATAAAGCTGGGTAAATGTAATTCAACACTCCTCAAGTTACGCAATGCTGATCTGATCATTTAACAGAATTCACAGTAACCCAATCCATCCATCAAAGACCATCTTGACCATCATTCAAGACCAACGTCAACTGTATGCAGTCCAATCCTGAGTACTAAGCTGACTTAATCAAAGCTCCTGTTCTGATCATTTCCTTTAGTCCCCATGCGTACAGTGTGACTGATTGTCCTTTAAACTGATTGCAGGCTGATTCATTAAAATCAGCCATTGCCTTTGTTGGTCTCTTGTCATTGATTCCTTTTCTGTTAACTTGATCTGAACTGTCTAACCAACTTTGTATTTTTTCATGTTTATGAAATCAAGTGGTTCTGGTTTTATACCTCAAATTTTTTTCAGGGTCTAGATGGCTTGGAAGTAATGATGATTTTGGTACTGATAATGTGTTATGGTTATGGCCAGCAATTAACTTAGGCAAATAAGCATTATTTAAAGCAAAATAAATGCTGGACACCTTGTTTCAATGATTTCTTTATGGTCTCTCACAATGGGGCAACACATTGGAGTTGCAAGTTATCTTCAAATGTTGGCATAGCAAGGTCCAAGCGCTAGAGACAAACAAAGATCAGCAATCACCAATTATATTATCAAGGAGACCATGTTTTGAGAATAAATATTCAGTGAATAAATTAGCAATTTCTTCCAAAGAGGTGATCAATTTACTGCAAAGAAATAAAGCCATCTTCAAAAAGCAATATACTACTACTAAAATAGCATCATATCCACTGGAAATTGGCAATTGAAAATGAAATTTATAGACAGCAAGTGCAAAGGAATGGGCAGAATCAGAAATGGCTGGAGCAGCCCATACTTCCAATGTTTTGAGTTTTAGAATCTTTTCCTGATCTTTGGGTTGCCTAATTGTTGAGTACAACTGTATTTTAATCAGTTTCTATCAATTTTCTTTACATTTCAATATCTTATGTGTCACACTTATTCTTATTAAACCTATTTCTTACATTCACCCGCCAACCACTTTTCAGCTAACCTTTAACTATTATATATATATAGTGATGCGTGATAAATTCAATTAAAATCATCTGTTCTGACTCACTATGAACCGGAGTGCCCTTATTTGACTCCCCATATCCGCTCATCTTAGCATCATAACATCCCTCCTCATCCTTTCCTTCAAACCTCAATTGGAACTTAACATTGAGGACTTGTTAGGATTACAATCACAGCACGCGCTAACATATTCTTCAACTTGCTTGGTCATACCAGGGCAATAGAATTGTTTTTTAATCAGTTGGTAGGTTTTATCCTTGCCCATGATGACAATCAAGTGGAGAATCATGCCATCACTCAAAGATATCTAACTTAATGCAAGGATTTTCTAGTACTACTATACTGTCTTTATACACTCAATAACCATTTTCATCAATGCTGCAACCAATTTATAACAGATTTGCACTCTTGCAAAGTTTGATACACTTGGAATTGTCAAGTTAATCTTTTTGTAGTTTGGAAGCTGTGTCTTGTAGGTCAGTGAAAATCAAACTGAGTTTGTTAGACTGGGTTGACAAGAGTGTCCTAACATTTTCTGGGTTTTTATTGGTGAAGGTTCTCCCCTCCCCCTGGGTAAATGTTGTCCCAACATAATAAAGCATCATAGAATACCGCTTTTTTCCCAGGGAGGTACTTGATCATAATGTTTAACTTGGAGAGATACTCAGCCCATTGTGCCTGTCTGCATGTAAGGACTTTTGAGCTCATGAAATATTTAACATAATTGTGATCAGTTAAAAACTCAAAGGGTTCAATAAGGCTCAAAAGGTTTGAAAACCATTTCTTCAAGCATTAAAAAAGTTCAAGAAGTTCCTTTTCATGAATGCAATCAAGCTCTGCAAAGAGAAATTTTCCAGACTCAAAAAATACAGGATGAAAGTTGGAAGAAGAGTAATAGGACTGCAAGATTCATCCTGTCATTGCATAGTTGCTTGAATCTGTTTCCACAATAGTGAAAACTAGGTTGTTGAAGTGAGAAAGTATTGGAGAAGTGGTGAATGCTTTGTTTAGAGCTTCAAAATTCAAAGAAGATCTTTCCGTAAAAATAAAATGAGGGTTGTTTTGAAGAAGTTTAGTATATAGGGATATATGAATATTAGACCAAATAGTAGTAGCCTTATTATACTCTACCACCTCACACTGCTAGCTGTGCTAAGTAGGATTGCAACCTATAGTAGCTACAATAACCACTACCCTTCATTACCATCTTTATATTGATCATGATATTATCCTCTGCCATCTCATACCAATAGGTGTCCTAAGTAGAATCACCAGCTTACAGTAGCCTTCAGATTAGTAAAACATTCATCAGCTACCTTTGCTACTTCTCTCTTCATGTTGTAACCTCTTCATTTTGGTCACTAAACAGTTATTTGTTGCTACATTGTTCACTTCTGATCCTGTGGCCTTGTCTGCACCCATCTTGAAACAGCTTTTTCACCTCAACATTTTTTGAACCCCAGTTTGAAACCTCATGGTAGGGTCTCTCAAGATTCTGAGCTTCAAGCCTCTCTTGGCTATTTGCAAGGGAGGATGTTGGATTTTGGTTTCTCTTCTAATCGCCTCATTCTCCAATTTCCTTTTGTTCTTTTCTTTTTCTTGATATTTGCTCAAGTTTGGAGTGATAAACATTGTTGGAAGTACTGTTCTATGAGTACAGCACCTGTTTCATCTCTTATTATTAAATGTCACCTAACCTGTCCAGCCCACCAGTCCTTCAGAGTTCAATACAACAAGGCAATTGTAATTAAAAACTCCCACAAGTTAATAACTCTGGTTGCCACCAGAGGATTAGGAAAGATCAACTCAACCCCAAACAACTTCCAGGTTCTCAATGAACCTGCCCTAATATCCGCAATCAAGCGCTTGAAGGGAAACCAGATAATTTTGGGTGCCTTTACAAAACAAAGCAATTTGTTGTATGAAGCTCTGGAAACAAAGTTGTAACAAATTTGAACAAAAATAACCCAGCTCTTTTCAAGGAACTAAAGAATAGCTTTGCGGAATTTAACTTTAAAGAAATAAAGGGGGGTTTAAAACTCCAAGTTTCAAGCTTAAAAAACCTTCCAGTACAACGTGACTGGTCACAGAAACACAATCAAATGAATGATCAAGACCAAAGTGGTCAGAGAAAGGGATCAAAGGAGTGGTTTAACACACTCAAGAATTCAACCAAAAGAATTATTCTTCAACCAGAAAAGCTATTGGTTGGTGATAAGGAAAAGGGCCACAGGAGGGCGTATCAGAAATTTGAGTATGGAGGCTCAAGGATCAGAGGGAAATCATGGAGATAAACTGGATATGATGATGATAAAGGCTGAGATGAAGAGGGGAAGAGCCCATGGATTTATTTCTTGATACCAAAATGATGGATGATGATTGCTGATAGCTGATTCATGGATGATGATCAAAAAGGCAGGGGAGAGCCCCTCCTTTTATTGGAAAGAGGGCCTGTAAACTACTTAGAAGAGATAACTACAAATGAGAGAATTTTTTTAAATTGGAGAATGATAGAGATGAGAAAGAAAAAGAAAGCAGTGAAGAATAAAAAAATTTGAAACAGGAAGTTCATGAACTGTGAAAAAAAATAAAAAAAGATGAGAAAAAAGAGAGCCAGCCTGGATTCAAGGACAACAGCGGGCAGTTGGATAAGCATCCATGGTTGGATGAACGTCTGTGGGTTGGTCGATGAGCGGCAGCTGGGTGGACATCAGCAAGTTGTGGACAGGGGGCCATGACAGAAGTTGTGCATGATGGGTGGCAGTGGAGGATCTGATGGTACCATATGAAAATGAATGGGAAAACAGGGAACAGGAGAGGGTGACACTGGGGACAGCAATGAAATGATTGGATTGGTAGTGATGATGAGCCATTGATGTTGTTGCCAAGGCTCTGGTTGGGATGATGCTTGAGGCGCCGGTTGAGCCTTCACTTGTGAGTCTCTCAGGAGATGGAGTTGGTAGCTGGTGGTGACTGGTGAAATATTTGAGCTCATATTGATCAAACTGATGATGATGACAGACACATAGTCTCATTTGACGCCGAAAAGTGGTTGCCGCCCCAGACAGTTGGCGGTGCAACTTTTCTCAGGCTTTTTGATTGATGTGATCTCAGGTTGGTTAATATAATTGAGATTTGGATGAGAGTGTAAGGACTTAGTTTTGAGTGACTTGGATCAATAAAATGGTTCAGGTTTGGGCAGAGCTTCATTTTCAGTCAAATTTATTGTACCAATTGGTTGAGTGATGTGCTCAAAGTTGGGGGTGATGGATGGGATAAAGTCTCATTATGTCAATGGACGGATGATTGATCATCTTCTCAATTTTCTATGTATTTATTTATGTATTTACATAAGTTTAGGTTGCTTGTTGCCTGGTAGTTACTAGTGGTTGGGCAAGTGAGAGATTCCTGGCAGTAGGGTTTGATTGATCAGGAGTGCTTGGCCAAAAATTTCAGGTGCAAAGCACAAGACAAAGGAATTGAAACCAAGGCCTGGGGAGTTGAACACCCCAGGGGTACCCTTCCTAGACCGCTAGGAAAGGGGGAATTGGGGGAAGAAGAAAAAAGAATGGAAAACTTTTCAACATTATTCTTTTTTATGATGGTGATAAAAAACTAAAAAAAAAAAATTGCCCCCTTTTCTTTAGGTGTACCAAATTGGTAACCACAGCACCTTGAAGGTATAACTTTTAGAAATAAGAATCTCCATGGAAGAGATTGAGGAGGTGCAAAATAGATGGTACTGGGTAGGCATTCATCCAGGTGACCTGGTTCAGTTTCCTGTAGTCAAGGCAAAGGTGAAAGCCACCGTCTTTATTTGGAAAAATAGGAAAGTCAAGCCGGTATTCAAATTGATGGGTTGAAGAAATCCTTTTGATACATATTTTGCAATGTATTCTTGAAGCTGTCAGCTTGCTACTATTGCAGAGCAAGCTGCAAAAGTAACAGAAATAACATAAAAATAATAATCATATACTTAACCTAGGAAGGAGAAGGAAAACCATAAAAATTATTGCAAAAATGGATTCTCCACCCATCAATATGTAGTGTCACTCACTGACCCCACCCTTGAAATCCAACTCCTTATATTTATAAATAATTAAGGAAAAGAAAGACCAAAATACCACAGCACCACTATTGAAATTTTTGGCAATTTTAATTTTTCACATGTATTGTCAGGTATAGGTTTCACACCTAAAATTCAGTCAGAATTGTGTTTTTGTGTATATTTTAGGAGTTACAGACAGAAATGTGTTCTGTAACAATTCCTGCACGCAGTCGCTGCATCCAATGCACCCAGGCGCTGCTGAGCTACAGCTCTCTCACTCTTTTAAAGCCGTGTATGCAGCCCCGGGCCTCTGACAAGTACGCAGCTACAGGACTACGGGTTGAAAAAGTGACAGGAGGCCTGAGAAACCTAGTTACCGCGTAAACATGCTAAAACCTACACAGGAACATTCTGCATATTTAATAAATGTTCCCGTGGATATTAGATAGTCTAAAAATACATAAAATTTTATAAAAATACTTAAATAACCTTTAAACGTATTTTTTTAATATAATTCAAAGTACCAAAAATGTCGAAAATAAGATAATGACTACATCCAAAAATATATTAAAATAATTTAATATACTATTATGAGAATAGCTAGACATCAAAATTTTTTTGACATTCTAAGAAAACTTATGATGTAAAGATTTTACATGAATAGCCATGACTTACATTTTTAATTAATTATTTTAGTAAATTAACTCAATTTTGAAAATAAGGAGTAGAATCAATATCATGACTTTACTGAAATTATTTAATACATAATGAGAACCCACCTGACATCAGAATATCCTTAGGAATGTCTATTAAAATAATTATTAACTTACTGGGAACATCTACTAAGGATAATTAATTGAATAATAAATAAAAAGGACTCATTAGTGTTATTCACACGTCCAAAAATCAATTATAAATTAGAATAATTCCTATACCCTGTGGAATTAGATGCTACCCGTGTTAAAGCACCAAGAACAAGCGAATGGATACCACTGGTTACCCTGCTAGCCTCAGTGTCCATCCCTTTGAGCCCCTGTACCCCTCAGAAAGACAATATTGGGACTCCACAAGCTATAAATAAAAAGCTCTTTAGAGGATATTGATACCCAGATACCCAGTTATATTTACATCCAGACACCTTTTCAAGGTAATCAAATACTTATAAGAGATAAGTAAGTTATTTGTGGATTTAGTCTGATTAATAATATCCGTCCTCAACCCTCTTTTATCAATTTAAACTGCTGAACAACCTTATAACCCCAGTATACAGGTTTAACCCATCAGTGCACATCCCAAACAGGTACCCAAAAGATTTAATAATATACCAGTGAGTCTTATTATCCTTTCTCTGTCGTTTCAGCTTGTTTACAAAGCACTGCCACTCCACCATGTATTTTATATACATATTATCTTTGGGAAAAATATCCTTTAAACTAAAGGGCCCAAAGTAACCAGGCCTACGTGTTTTCATACTGAATTTCCTGAAGAGAGGTGTTAAAGATCCCCAATATAATTTTGGCTCTCTATAAAAATATTTAATAATCAATTTATCTATATTGATTTATAAATATAAACCACAACCAAACCAATTAACCTTGCAATAAGCTTTATACAAATATTTTATGGATTTTTTCTGCATTTATTAAATGATATATTTATGATTTATTCTATCACTTCTGGTATCTAAAGGATAGCAAGGGTCTTGTCATCCAGGAGGCTGACAGAAGCACTGCTTATTCTTGCTTCGAGAGAGAGTAGACTGGTCCAGGTTCTGGAGGTGGTTGATTGAGTTTGATCCTGTGCTTATAAGAACAGGAGGCAAGAAGCTTATATGCTTTTACATCTGAGAAGACATTAGAAAATTCATGATACACCGAGTGTAAAAGATATTGAATGATTTCTAAATCTTCAATCTTTTCATCTTTGAGCACCAGGTTTGAAGTGTTTGCAAAATGCAAGAGGATTAAGTACCTCAAAATAAAAAATTGTTTTTTGCCTGTTTCTCTTTGAAGAAACAAAGAAGATTTAGGTGGGATAAATAAGCAATAACTCCTAAATCTGTAGAGGGACCTTGGGAATGAATTTCTGGATTTTTCAAATATCCTGGAGGAAAATTTCTATCCAAATCAATTACAGTGTCAGGTAAGCTGTTAAATTTTTGTTTGACAGAAGGGTTTGAGTCCTTGGGTCGCAAGGTTCAAAGTTTAATTACTCCTTCTTGCCAATCCACATCCCGATTCCAGTTAACTAGAAATTCATGTCACAGAATGGTATTTTCCATTCCGGGGATATCCAAGATTAATAAATCCCATTCCAAGCTGAAAAAATTGGAAAATTCAATAGTTCATTTTGCCTTTTTTGAAACCTAATGAGACAGCTTGGTTGCAATACTTACAAAATAGATGGGGAACTTATCTATCGTGGAATGTGTAAGATTTTTGGAAGTGGAAAAAGAATCACTTTGAAAAGAAAAATTAGTGCTGGAATCAAGTAAAAAACAATAAGGAGTATTCTCAGAATGGAAGAGGACAAATCTTGAACTCAGAGAACCTAGTGACTTGCAAGTGCAATGCTTGAATTTCTTTAATTTACATAATATTTAGTTTTCCTTGCAATTATTAGAAAAAATACAAGCAAATTTTTTGACTGCGTAGCAGCTTTGCACAACTATCAAATAAATGTTTTCCTCCCCAATACATACATATCCCATTCTTTTCCCTCTTTAGCCATTCCTTTTTCCAGAGAATCCCTGTTTCCTTGTCCAGGAATGTCGGAGTTTTGGCAATATACTTCCCTTTTGGGTTGAATTTTGAGGCTGGATTTGGTTTAGGTTGTTTTGGATTCCTTGAGTGTTGCTTTTAATATTTGTCTGCCTTTGGAGCCAAGTTTGATACTCCATGTTTGTTTCACCAAGAAAGTCTCTTGTTGTGATTTTCATTATCAAGCTCAATCACCTGGTCAATTAGCTTCTGAAGGGAGGTTGTCTAATGTCTCCTAACTGCGAGTTGCCCAATTAGGCGTTCTGGAAAACCTTTTTGAAAGTGAAATAAAAGGGCTGCCTTGTTCCATTGGATGCAAGACTGAAAAGTTTGGAAGTTTGACATATAAACAGAAACTCTACTATTTTCTTTCATGACTACGTTATTAAGCTGGTATTCTGCGTTTTGGACTCATTAGGGTTGCCAAACAGGGTGAACAGTTGCTGCTCAAGCTTATCCCAATTTTTGAGAATATAAGTGGTACAGTTATTAGATAATAGTTCAAGGTAGGGTATGAACAACTGCAAGGATCTTACACCAAGGAAGGAAGAGGAATACATAACTTTGTGTCTATAATTAGGAAAATTTTGAGGATTGTTTGAGAACATTATTTAACAAGACTGTAAACACGATCTAAGTTTATGGAATTGTTCCCCTAAAAAATTATCAGATTGCTTTATGCCCAGATTACAGAATCTAGGGACACTTGGAACAGATTTCAAGGTATTTTTATTAAGAGCCTGGATCAGGGGCAAGAGCAGGGTAAAGGCATTGGTCTTGGGAGCATTAGTGCAAACCCTTGATCTACCACGAGTTGAGTTTTCATTGGAAGAATTTTTGGAATCTTTGATTTCTTCAAGTGGTTCCAACAGAGCTTCCTGTTGAGGAGCAAGGGGATCATTTAGAGGTTCAACAAAAGGAGATTTAGAGGAAGGGAAAAGATCTAAAAATTATTGTTCCCAAGAAGTGCTGGATATCCCTACCCAACGGATATCATCATTGTAAGTGGTGAGGGAAGCTTTCCCAGGATGAGCAAGTACATGAAATTCTAAAAGAAGAAATCTACTATAGATTGGCAAACTATGGTAGAGGAGCTGAATTAGTTAATTTACTGTCACAAAACCACCCCACATACAATAGGGCAATCTTAGATGATTGTGAGCGCAGAGGAAGAGATTGAGTGCAAGGGAAAGTGCAAGGTAGCAATGCAAACTGCAAAGTGTGAACTTATGACGGGCTGACTGAAAAAAAAGCAAGAGGGGAGAAGTTTTCCAATTGAAAGGAAACTGAAGCCAAGCCCAATTTGATTACTTGATTTAGCAAGATTTGATAAAGTACAAAATTAACTAAGCGCAGAGACAATCTTCAGGCAGGTGATGCAGCCTTTGTAAGTTAACCTGAAGGTGACTAGATACAACATGATAGATGGCTAGCTATGCTAGGAGGCAATGAGGCAATGAATGAAATGAATGCATTGGGAAATGAAATAGCATTACAGTTCTTTCCAAGGTTGTAGCTTAGGTGCAAGGCAATAGAATCTGATTTTACAAGGTTGTAACAGATGGGACAGGAAGGAATTACATGTGAAACAATGAAAATGTGAAGATGTATTTTATGCAGGGTAAGGGACTAGTCCATTTGCAAACTATACAGTTGGTGTGGCTATCTAGGCATTGTTGCAAACTAGTGTGAGTGGGGGATCAAGAATGGACATCCAAGGGTTGATGATACCCAGGGTGGAAGAGCAAATATCAAATGGATGGTTTACAGGATTATATTTAACTGAAAGATTTGAAAGTATATACTTAGTCAGTCGCCATGTGTGGAAGGTTTTTATGCAAGCCAGAGGAGGTAAGCAGAAGGCACCATTTATTTTGTGCTTTTTTTTGTCACACTTATGGACTGAGGTAGATGGTACTGAGTAAATGATGTGTCAAAGTGAAGATGACAATAACCCTTAAGCTTGAAGCATGACAGGGTTTTTTCTTAAGGCAGTGTGTGCCCCCAAGGACCCCATTTGAAAGGCAATTAAGGGGCTTGAACACGCAAACCAAGTGTTTTCCAAGCCAACAAAAACCACAGCCGCGGCCCAAAACTTTACCAACACACTTTTGGAGACCGCTTCCTTGCCTCACACTGTATTCCCAGAGGATATGCCTCCATTTTTGCCACCCTGGCTGAACCTAGCCAAGGAGGAGAAAATAAATGCCTTAGACAATGAGGATGTAAGCCATTGGGATTCCCTCAAGGAGGGAAAGTCTCAAGGATACATGCAAGCTATGAAGAAGACCATCTCTTTGGCAAAGGCTTCACAAATAAGCCTCCAGAAATTGATCACCAGCAAGGAGGTGCAGAACTAAATAAAAAGCTGGAATTCCTGGGATCAGCTAGCCACTTTGAAGGGAAAGGAACTTCAAAAGAAGAGATCCTCAAACCATCAGAAGCAAACAAACTCCAAAGATTGGGAAAATATAATCTCTTTGTCTCAGAAATAGAAGAAAGTATAGAAAAATTAGATGCTTTATCTTCCAAATATTTTACTTCAGATGTTGCTCATTATTCTAAATTTTTAAGCAGCAACCTTGAAACTATTTATGGAAAATTTGATAAATTAAATTCAAACATTTCTAAGTTACTCCTTCTCCAGGACATGCAAACCAGGACTAAGGGTCCTGAAATTGAAAACTTGAAAGAAACCATGAGCATGAACAAATTAAATTTGATAAGGCATATACACACTACGAATACCTTTTTTCAACAAGAGCTTCTGTTTTCAATCAATTATAATGAATAAGATGTTGAAAGAATAACCAACACCCTTTCCATCAAAGTTATACATTAAATTTATATTTTAGGTAAAAAATTAAAATTGGAACTAAGCATGATAAAGAATGATCTCAGATATCTCAAATTTAGTTAGCTGATCTTCCAACTAAATTAGAAGAACCTAAGCCAAACAAGTTCTCCTCTATGCCTTATCCCAGACCACCTTTATTCAGGTTTGAACCTCACAAACCCAGTCCCACCCCACAAGTAGAAAAAGCTTTAAAGCTATTTCCCCATATAACTGCATGGCCTAAGTTTTTGGGAGAAGGAGAGTATGACCATATAAACTTCAGCAAATTGATTTATTATACCCTAGCTTCTTATGACCTCCTTTAAATCATTGCTGTAGTAATACTACCCAGGTTATTTGAATTAGTATCCCTTGATTTTTTTTATTAATAAGAAAGAAGAGGTAGGCTCATTACCATGGAACTCTTGAAAAAAACAAATCCAAGAACATTTTGGTACCAGAATGTGAAAAAGAAAAATGATTAAGTCCTTTGAAACTTCCAGGTTTGACTCTTCCAAAGAAAAACCTCATAAATGGTGTCTAGAACATAAAAGAACCTTAGTATGCTTCTATCCAGAAGCTGATAAAGAAGAAGTGAATGAAATACTGCTCAACTTATTTCCAGGACACCTCAACCACAGTGTAAGGTGCAGAATTCCCTTAGACTCTGAACTTTCTAATTTAATTTGTGTCTTAGAAAAAACCATAGAAAGGAATGGACTTAGCCGCTTCAAGGGCTAGCTTCTTTGCACAACTAAGCAGTCAAAAATTTGCTTGTAGTTTTTCTAATACTTGGAAGTAAAACTATATATTATCTAAATCACAGCAAGACAATCATTGCACTTGCAAGTCACTAGGTGCTACAAGTTGAAGATTTTTCCTCTTCCATTCCAACCATACTCCTTATTGTTTTTTACTCAATTATGGAAATAATGTTTCTTTTTTAAGTGAATCTTTTGCCACTTCCAAAAATTTTATTAGTTCCAAGATAGACAGTTTTCCAATCTATTTATTAAGTAGTGCGACCAAGCCGTCTCTTTTGAATTCCCAAAAGGCAAAATGGACCTTCACAATTTCCAATTTCCCAAGCTTTGACTTATATTTATTTGTCTTGGATATCCTCACAATGGAAAATACCATTCTAGGCCATGACTTTCTAGTTTACTGGAATCTGGATGTCAATTGGAAAGAAGGGGTAATTAACCTTCAAAACTTGCAACCCCAGGAATCTCACCTTTCTTTCAAACAGGAATTAAAAATCCTACCTGACACTGTCATTGAGTTGGATGACACTTTTCCGCCAGGAGATTTGCAATATCCTGAATTTCATTCCCATGTTCCCTCTTCAGATTTAGGAGTTATTGCTTATTTTTACAACTCACCCCTTCCTTTTTCTTCAAAGGGAAACAGGTACCAACCAAACTGTGTATTTTTAGTTCCCTAATCCTCTTGCATTGGGAAAGCAATTCAAACCCAGTGCTGAAAGATGACAAGATTGAAGATTTAGAAATCATTTGAGATTCTTTAACTTTGGTTTACCATGACTTTGCTGATTTTTTCTCAAATGTAAAGGCAGATAAACATCCTCTTTCCTGTTTTTATGATCACAGGATCAAAATCACTGGTCAACCTCTGGCACCCAGAGAAGTCTACTCTCTCTTGAAGGAAGAATCAGTTGCACTTCAAGAATAAATTCTGGAAAATGTATCAAAGTTATTTCCTCAACCAAGCAATTCAAATACCGGCTTGCCCATCCTATTTTTCCAAAAAAAATATGGCAGCTTTTGCCTTTGCGTCCACTAGAGGAAACTGAACCAGGTAACCCTGAAGAATTTGTACCCAGTACTGCCTATGTTTCACCTCCTCACTCTTTTCCATGGAGCTGCTTATTTCTCAAAGTAAGACCTTCAAGGCGCCTACAACCTAATTTGAATTGCAAAAGGTCATGAGTATTTCACCGCAATGAGAACATGGTTTGGAAATTATGAGTAGACCTTCATGCCCTTTGGCCTGTGCAACTCTCCTTCCACTTTTCAACATTTTTTCAATGACATTTTTTCTGACCTTGTAGAGAAATACCTTTTTTTGTATATTGATGATATACTAGTCTACTCAAGATCTCTTAAGGATCACATTACAAATTTGTGAGAGGTGCTGCAGCAACTTTGAAAGAATAACCTCTTTTCAAAAGCCTCTAAGTGCAAGTTTCATACTCATTCTCTTTGGTTTTGAGGTCTCATATACTTGCAGCAAGGATTATCTATGGAACCAACCAAGATTCAGCGCATATTTTACTGGCCCACAAATTTTTCAGCCAAATCCCTTCAAATTTTCCTTGATTTCAGGAATTTTTACAAGAGGTTTATTGATAATTACGCCAATAAAACCTTAAATCTTTCTAACCTTCTTTGGAAAACACTCATTTTGTTTTTACAGAACAAGCTTCTTTGGAGTTTGAAGCTCTAAAGAAAACCTTCACTACTGCTCCAATACTTTCTCACTTCAACAAGTAAGCTTGCACTATTGTTGAGCCAGGCACAATTTCCTACGTGATTGCAGCAGTAATCTTGCAGTTTTCTGGCTCCTTCCCTCTTTAATCCTGTAGTTTTTGAGTCTTGAAAATTGCTTGCTGCAGAGATTAATTAAAATATTCATAACAAGGAACTTCTTGAAATTTTTTACTGCTTTAATAAATGGCTTTAATACCTTTTGAGCCGTATGGAAACCTTTGAGGTTTCAACTGATCACAATTCTCTTAAATATTTCATGAGCTCAAAAGTCCTAACATGCAGACAGGCACAATGGGCCAAATACCTCTCCAAGTTTAACTTTATGATCACAAACCATCCTGGGAAAAAAGCAATAGTCCCTGATGCTTTATCACATTGTGATGAAGTTTACGCAGGGGGGGAGCACCTTTGCTGATAAAAACCCTAAAAAAATAGGAAAATCTTCTCAAACCAGTCTTCCCAACTCAGTTCAATAATCACTCACTTGTGAGACACAGCTTTGGAATTACAAAAAGCTCAACTCAGATATCTTTGAGTCACAGAATGATTCTCCACTTGCTTTTCATCATGGGCAGGATAGAACCTACCAACTGATTTCATGATAATTCTATTGGTCTAGTGTGACCAAGGAAGTAAAAGACTATGTTAGTGGATGCTATGAGTGTAATTGTAAAAATTCCTCAAAACATTGAAAGTAGGGGCTGCTCCAGCCACTTGCAATTCTGCCTTTTCCTTGGAACTTGCTTTCTATGGATTTCATTTTGCAATTACCAAATACAAGTGGTTATGATGCTATTTTAGTAGTAGTAAATTGCTTTTCAAAGATGGCTTTATTTCTTTGAAGTAATGTGACTGCCTTTTCTGAAGACTTAGCTAATTTTTCATAGAATATTTATTTCCAAAACATGCTATCCCTGATAATATATTTATTGATTGTGGATCTTTGTTTGTCTCTAGCTTCTGGAGACCTCTATGCCAACATGAAGTTCACTTGCAACTTATCAACAGCTTACCACCTGAAAATGGATTTACAAACCAAGCAGATCAATCAAATTCTCAAACAATACCTTTCAATTTATGTTTCATATCAACAGGAAGACTGTTTGCAATGGCTCCCACTAGCTCAGTTTGCCTACAAAAACTCCACTCACTCCTCCACCAAACAGTTGCCCTTCCAGACTCTTCATGGTAGAAACCCAACTTTCTAATCTATTCATGTAGAACCTTCTCAAACTGCTGCCAATTACCTTAATCACATTCAATCCCTTTAATCACAGATTTGAAACAACCTCAAATCAGAAAATCAGCGCTACAAGGAGCAAGCAGACCAAATTTTCACTACAGCTCCAACCTTTTCAGTACAAGATCAGGTATGGCTCCATGCTTGCAACATTTGCAGTACTTGCAAAACCCAAAAATGCTCTGCACCAAAGCTTGGCCCCTTCAAATTCAAATCATTCATCTCTCCCAATGCTTTTAAAGTTACCTTACCTGAAAAATGGAAAGGTATCCACCTGGTCTTTCACGTGGCTCTCCTAGAGACAGCTTGAGTCTTATACCTGGGAAAGTCTCATCCCCCTCTGGAACCAGTCAATTTCCAAGACCATCTAGAGTGGGAAGTAAGCCATATTCTGGATTCCAGGTTATGCAAAGGAAAACTTCAATAAATCCTTGAATGTACTGGCCTCCAGTCCAAAAAAGATTGCCCCTTCTGGGAACCAGCCCATCACCTTTGCAAGTCTCCCAATTTGGTTTGAGACTTCTATGTAAAATACCCTGGAAAACATTGCCAATCTTGATTCCATCCCTTCCAATCCCATTCCACATTTTCATTCCATTCCTTCCCATATATCTCATCACCTTTTTTATTTTATCCGATCCTCCCTTTCAGTTTCTTCAAATTTGTTTCCTTTTGAAACATTTGATTTTTGATGCTTCTTTATTCCAAGAAAACTCTATTTCTGAAAACAAAAAAACTTATATAATGATAATGAAAAAAAATAATATGAAATAAAATACACATAAAATTACACAAAAATTTTACAGATTTTCCTTTATTTATTGTTCAACCTCTTCCAAATTCATGGTCAAATCTGCAACCATTGACTTGAAATCATCTAAATACTTGTCATTTATTAGATTTGATATTAGCCTTAAAATCAGTACTTGCGTAACCAGATTTTTCTTGAATATCTCCTCACACTTTTCAGCTAAAGCCCTCTTTGGCCAGGAATTAAATCCAACCCCCTCCCACAAGCTCCACATATGCTCTTTTCCTTTGGCTTTGAAACAAAACTCCCCCAACTTTTCCAGTCACACCTTTCATCAGTCTTGATTGGCACCACAACTTGCACCTAGTTCCCGTTGCCTTGGCCTTCCATCCCATTCCCTCCCAGTTCATCTCCTTCCAATCCACCTCCTTCAATTCCAACCCTTTCTTCCTGTGCAGTTCTATTTCCTTCAGTAACTCCTCCTTTTTCTGTTCTGTTATCCCCTTCCACCTCCACTTGTTCCTCTCTTGCCTCCTTGGTTACGGTTGCAACTTTTCCGTCACCTTGAACCTTGGGATTCATCTGGCTCTCTTTGTACTTTTTTGATGGTCCAAAATACGGTGGTGGTCGCAGTTGTGTATTAGTTTTGTATCTCCTAAATATTGGAAATACTAAAGAACAAAATTTACATCATATTAGTTTCATTTTCATTGTAGTCAATCTCTAGCCTTACTTACCTGGGTTTTGGATACCTAAGAACTCAATCTTGGGCACTGGAGGTATATGTTAGTTTATTTGCAGTGCGCAACTTTGAATTTGCACTTCACTTGTGGAAGCCACTGGGGTATTGACCACCAGCTTTCTATTTAAGGGAAAGGTGAAAGAAACCTTACAAAGGCAGCATTGTTTGAATTTTCCTTGAAGACCTTGCGAGAAAGTACTAGGGACACACCCTTCATTTTGACAAATGCATTTTTGGAAACAACAAGATGATGACAACAACATATTCAATTACAAATTTATTTGATTGAGATGAAGTAATATGGTAGTATTAAGGGTATGCAGTAATGAAACAACTTTTGAAATGAATGGGAAAATCATCTTAAATCTTGCAGGAGCTTGTGGCTTTATTCCCGGGGAACTTTCACGCTTCAAGCTTAAGGGTTGTGTCTTTACCTCCTCAAAATATCCTTTCCTCAGTACCACCTACCTCAGTCCATAAGGGTGAGACAAAAAAAGTACAACATCATTGGTGCCTTATGCTTAACTCCTCTGGCTTGTGTAACAACCTTCCAATCTTGGCGGCTGACTCAGCATATACTTGCAAATCTTGCAGTGAAATCTACTCCATTCAACCATCCATTTGTCCTTTGCTCTTCCACCCTGGGTATTGTTTACCCTTTGAATTCCATTCTTGGTCATGCACTCACACTAATTTTTGGCACCCATGCCTAGATAGCCACACCAACTGTATAGTTTGCAAATGTACTAGTCCCTTACCCTGCATAAAATACATCTTCACATTTTCATTGTTTCACATGTCATTCCTTCCTGTCCCATCTGTTACAACCTTGTACACTCAGATTATATTGTCTTGAACCTAGGCTAAAACCTTGGAAACAACTATAATGTTATTTCATTTCCCATTCCATTCATTTCATTCATTGCCTCATTGCCTCCTAGCATAGCTAGCCATCTATCAGGTTGTATCTAGTCACCTTCAGATTACCTTATAACGGCTGCATCACCTGCCTGAAGATTGTCTCCTTTGTTATTTAATTTCATATTTTCCTGCATTTTGCTAAATCCAGTCATCACATTGGGCTTGGCTTTGGTTTCCCTTCCATTGGAACACTTCTCCTCCTCTTGCTGTTTGTTGAGCAACTCAATCATAAATCTCACACTTTCATTTTTATGCCACTTTTTAATAGAATAAACATGGGGAAAAGCGGGGAGTGGATTAGATTGGTGTGTCCTGTGATGTCAACATTGATCATTGTCATGCTCATCTGCCCTTGGGGGCCCATCCAAACTCCTCATGATGGAGTGGGTGTCCCAGTTTGAATGTTTTTCCTTTACTGTGTTGTTCCGCTTCTGCGGATTTTTTTAGGTTAGGGCCATGGCTGGTCTGAGGATCTGTCTGAATGAAGAGCAGGATTTAAGCTTACTATTGATGGTTCACATGTTTTTCTCACCCTTCTGTTGGCACAGAAGTACACTGTTGCTTGGCTTCCGCTTCCTTGTTCCAACAGATAGGAATTGCAAATTGGAAGCCACTGGTTCCAAGGCCCTGAAGTAACGAATCAGCAAAAGTTGAGAGGTCTTAATTGATCCCCTCTGGAGCTCCCATACAGCCACCATTTTTACAACAATTTTTATGTTCCATTACATGACTTGGCTTGATTCTCAGTTTTTATTTGATGAGATTGATGATCAAAACTAATCTGTGTTACTAATTAAGAGATTTTTTGTTGATTCCTTCCTTGCTGTGTTAAACACTTGAGATCACAGAACCTGAAGACCAAGATGGAGTCAATCAAGAAGGGCAAACAAATCAACTAAAAGAATTAAAACAATCAAACCGCTCAGCAATTGATTGAAAAGCCATCTGGTAAACTGATTGGACTGGATTGGACAACCAGTTTCATGTTTGGCCGCTGGGAGAGATCCTGATTCTCTGAGGTTTCTTCCTATCTGAGGAGGGGGTAATAGTTTAAGGTTTTCATCTTACCACATGATTGGTCTTTGCCAAGTGTACCTTTTGGTGCACATTCTCCTCCAGGCTGGACCAGAGTTTAAGCAAAATGAATTCCCTTTCCTCAAATCCCCCGGTCTTTATATCTTCCATCAGTCCAACCTAAAATCTAATGAAGCTTACTTCTTGAAAAATGAAAAGTAATATTCAATCAGGGAACCTAGTTCTGAATCCCTCAAATCACACTCCAGCCAAGAAGATGTTCACTCTTCCAACTCTCAACACTCAGACCCTCTTCCCACTTCTGCCCCAGAACCAGTCACTCAAAGAATTAATCTAAGACCTAGGCATGAAATCCAGAAAACTCAAAGATACGTATTTCACCACTACTACAAACCTCCCTCTTATAAAGAAGCTTAAAAATTCCCTGAATGGCCTAAGTGGAAAGTATCATTGGAAGAAGAACTCAGCTCTATCAAAGCCCAAGAATTCTGGGAAGAATAATATCAAAAATCAAATAATATCTTGAACACTACCTGGGTATTTGAGGTGAAGGAAAACTGCCATGGTAAACCATCCAAGTACAAAGCTTGTCTATGTGTACAAGGATTTGATCAAATTCAAGGCATAGATTTCAAAAAGACCTGGGCACCAACTGGGAAACTCAGATTGCCTTTTCTCCCTCTAATCTATGGTCTGAATAAAAAGGTGTCCTTCACTCTTTTTGCCATGAAGGTAGCTTTTCTTCATGCCCCACTGAGTGAAACATTCATAATCAGAACTCCTGAGGGTTCAATTCAAAAATACCCCTATCTAAAATTAAAAAAATCTTTGTATGGTCTCTGCCAGTTGCCTAAGAACTGGTAAAAAACCCTTACTTCCTTGATCTGGTTGCAAGGCTTCCACAAATCAACAATTTAACTGTGTCTATATCTTAACTCAAATTCAGAAGAGGTAATTTACTTCCATGTTGATGATCTCATTCTTGTAGGAAATTCAGACACCTTTGCAGTCAAATTCTTAAAAAAAATTTAATTCATCATGCCACTCTCCAAATACTATCCTTGGTATGTTGATGGAGATTGATGGCAAAAGAACTCTTCTAAGCCAACCAAATCATGTCAATTGAGGATTAGAAGAGCTGGAACTTACTGATTGCAAGAACACCAACTTGCCTCTAACTCAAAATTTTCATCTTGAGCCAGCTTCAGATGAATATCACGCAAAGTTCTCCCAACTCAATATCAACTACCAGTCTGCAATTGGACTGTTGAATAATCTTTCTCAGTAAACAATCCCTGACATCTCATTTGCTTTCTCAAGTTTGGCTAGATTTAATTCTTAGCCTGGTTTATCTCACTGGAAGGAAGTATTCAAGGTTTGGAAGTATCTCAATACCACAAGAAATTGGAAACTGAAACTCAAGTTTGACCCCTTTCAGGAAATTGTGTTGGGCTACAGCAACACAACTTGGGGAGATGAACCCACTCTTCCCAGGTCTCAAACAGGGTACATAGTCCTTCACTATGGTAGCCCAACCATTTTTGATTCCTCAATACAAAGAAATGTAACCGATTCTTCTACTGTATCTGAGCTCAATGCACTCCTTTATTGCTATCTCAAGTTGAAGTGGATCACCCACCTCATTGAAAAAATTGAACCCTTGAAAAAGGTCAAAACTGCAATCTTCATTGACAATAAAGGCCTGGACGAGAAAATAAAGAAGTTTGGGTCCCACTCCAAATCAAAGCATATTGATATTAAGACCAAGGGGCTCTGTGAAGACTTTTCTTTGTTCAATTTTGATCTTTTCCTTATATCAACCAACAAGATGATAGTTGATCCTCTAACTATGGCCACTTCCATCAACACCCTCAAACTTCTCCAGCAAAAAGTCTTCTCCAATCTCAAATTCCCTTAAGGCTCTCCTCTTACCATTCACAAGGGGTATTAAGTGAGTTAAGTGCCTATACCCCTCTCTCTGCATGGGCTCACTTTCAACCCGTAGAGGGGGCCCCAAATGTTCCTTCTTCCTCTCATTTTCACCTTTTTCTGTTTTTACCCAATTGCTTTTTAATTGTTCTGGAAGTTTCTCAGCTCTGCCTTTTCTTTACCTCTCTCTACTCCTAATCTTTCATCATTCTTATGTTTTCCTTGTATCTCTCAACATCTCTACCTATCACATCAAGTCTTGATTAACACCTTATCTGAATCCCTTCAATCATATGTCCCTTCCTGGTAAAAAATCAACGTACCAAGTCTCTCAACAAATATAAACTGATCCTTGAGTCTATCCAACCTGTCCTCTCTCCGCTTGATCTCTATCCAAAAAAAAACAATTTTTTGCTATGTAGCAGGTTGCTAGCTAGGACCATTTGGCATTTTTTTTAAAAGTTCCATGCAAATTTGGGGCTGTTGTGAGGCTAGGTGGGGATATTGAAGCTGTGATGATGGTGGAAGGTGGTATTGAAGGAAATTGAAAGGAGATCTTGTGTGTTTGTGGAGTAGAGGATTGAGAGGACGTACTCAAGGATGTAGCTAGCAAGCTCTCTAAATTCTCATGACTTTACGTAAAACCCAGAAAGCTCATGGAGCTTTCTTGCTAGGAAGCCCCTATTTCAAGATTGTGAAGATAGCTTGGTGAAATTAGCTAACAAGCGGGTTTCCCAAGGCAATTTTAGATCCACCAATCTGGTTGTGTTGCTCAAATGAACTCCTAGAAGGAATATCATTCTTAATATCTGTAGAGTAAGGAGTTTTTGAATCTGGAGCAAATGGATAAGGGAAGGAAAAAATGGGATTTCCCTTCAATGGGCTGCTCAAAGAGCCAGGATGGATCAATTTCAAAGACTGATTTCTAACCAATTTGAAAGATTGACAATGGGTTTCATCAGGAATGTTGAGACTAAGGATATTTAGATTGAAAGTCAGAGAGAAAGATGATATTTATTTCAGCAATGAAATGAAATAAATGAGAAAATGAAATAGAAAATACAAAGTCTGACTGAGAAATGATAATGAGTAAAATAAAACAGAAAGTACGCTTATCTGAGAAAGTTTAGATTTGAAAGTCATAGAGAAGGATGAGAAAGGAAAACTTCACCCTTACTTGCAATCTGTCCTCAGGTGTTTTATCCTGATCAATTTTCACAGGAACAGGTGACATGTGTGTAGAGTTGATAATGAAAATGAATATTGAAATGATAGCCGTGCTTCTGGAGGTTAGATGCATACATTGGATGGCAGCGGATCTGAGACAGATGATAGAAAATATTGGTAGAAATGAAAGAGAACAGAAATAAGAAGATGAAAGAAACATGGGTAGAAGAGTCTTGAGGATGATTACTCAAATAAGGAAGGCTATAACCATCACCATAACCAAAAAAATTAGAATGATGGTGTGGATTACCAGTTGGAAGGATGGTGATTGCAAGAAAATAACCACTACTACTGGATTCAATCCAACGTTTATGCTTAGTTTGACTCTGACTTAGATGGATGCAATGGGTGGAAAGATGGTTAGGATGTTGATTGGATGAGCTAGAAGATTAAGGGGGTTGTGGGGGTGATTATTATTATTATTATATGATGATGATGATGATGATGATGATGATGATGATGATGATGATGATGATGATGATGATGATGATGATGATGATGATGATGATGATGATGATGATGATGATGATGATGATGATAACGACAAAAACAATGATGATGATGATTATGGTGATGATGGTGATGATGATGGTGGTGATTGTGATAAGGATGAGGATGAGGATGAGGATGAGGATGATAATTCTAAAGATTGGATTGGATTTTTTGGTTGGCTGGCTTGAATGGAAGGGCAAAAACAATCAATGGAAGAAGTGGATGGCTACAGTCAAGGGATGATTTTCTTAGCTTGGGATACTGAAATGGAACTCTTACTCTGAGTAGACCTAGACCAGGTGATGAGGAAGGTTTTTTTGGTACATGATGAGGATTCCAATCATTTTACTCATTGATGGTTGATGATTTGTTAATATGTGGATGGGGTGTTTTGCATTTGATGTATTGATGTTGGATAAATGGCGCATTTGATGTTAAAATTTCCATTTTCATGAAACACACCATTTTGAAATACACCAGTGAGGTGGTATGTGTATTTCAGATACCAGCCATTAAAATGGTGTGTTTGTTAAAAAAGAAAATGGCAGGTTTTCTAACTCTGATACACCTCACTGAGTGTGGACAATCTTCAATAAAATAAAACCTTTTTTCATTCACATGGAGGCATCTTTACATTAAATTCAAAAATCCCAAAATAAAATTCTGAAAAATAAAAAGAAAAATAATAAAAGAATGCCTTTTAAAGCTTCAAAGAGATCCAGAAAATTTCCTCCATACATAATCTAGATTTCCCAGGATTTTTTCCCATTATTTCCACATCAAATTCAGGTAGAAGTACAACAAAATGCCATACCACCTTCAAGAACCAAAACTTTCTCCAATCATTCCTTCATCAGGATTGGGGCATTTTATTTAAAGCTATGTTTTTTGTTTAGAACAAAGTGAGAGACTGTGATTGGCTGCTGAAAATTAATGATTTATACTCCAGATGACATGATACAACCTTAAAAAATATTAGGGGAGTGGGACTTTAATCACCTAGTTAATTTTTTGATTTCATCAAAACCACTTGAGCCTTTGGAAGTTTGATTTTAATAAAATCAAAAATGTTTTGCACCTGACCTAAAGTTCTTAAAACACATCAAAGAAATGAATTTAAAAAAAAAATCAAGGCTAGTACAAATTTGATGATTTTTTTTGTCCAGAGTCTTTCCTGTCTTCTTTGCACCATCCAAAATCTTTCAGAATTTTTTTTTGTTTAGATTTGAAGTTGAAATTCCTGTTTTTTTGTGGGTGGTTTTTTTTTTGGAATTGTTATTAATTTTTGATTTTATCCAGGTAAAAGCACAAATTTGGGTCCAGATAAACATGGAAAAAATCACTTTATTGATCCTTCTGTTCATCAATCCTTCCACTATTTTTCCTACCATATATTTATGCAAGGAAACACAAGTGATTATTTATTGCAGCACTTATATTTAATGTAGTAAAAGTAAAGGTAACTGAATCACATGTGAAATAAATGAAGTAGGTGATGAGTAATTGTGTATGTGGTAAAACAAACAGTCAAATAGATTTTAAATCACCAGGAGATATGAACAATTAAACTAGCCATAGAATTCAATCACTCAGACTGGAGTTTTGGCAAAAGTTAGCTAAGAACTTCAGTGAGTGAAATACAGTAAGAAGTGAAGAGCAGTTAAGTAAAAAGATAAGAGATAATAATAAAGAGGAGGAATACAACGCAAGTGTTGGAGAGTACAGTTCTAGAGTGAGAAAGTGGTGATGGTGAGCTGTACCTCCTCCTGAGCTGCTTCTAGCTCCTCCTGAGTTCTGAGGAAGTTTCTGGGTTTTTGAGTGAGTCGTGGCTGACAACTGGAGAAGACGGGTGGGTTGACTTGATGCGGAGTTTTTAAGAGATAGCAGAGAAGATAGAGAGAGAGAGAGAAGGAGACAAATGGAGAAGAGAAAAACGGAGAGAAGAAGAAATCCCAGGGACAACAACAGAGAGCTTTGATTAAGATCAGATGGACTACAACAAAAACACCGCGCACTAGTGACAGGTAGCAGTTAGGTTTAGACACTGTCATGAGAACATTGTGGTGCTCCAACTGTGAGGGAACAAGTGCGGATGGATAGCACCGCAGCTGGAGTCTGAGGTTGGAGTCATTAGCCAACACTCCTCCTGGCTACAGCCTCAGTCAGCCAGAGTTTTTTGCGCCTGTTTGAAAGACAGGAGGGACTTGGCTACCAGGTCCCATAGATATTGATATCTTGCTTCAATATGTTTGGAATTAGGGTTGAGTTGTGCTTCCTTACTAATGAAGTTATCACTGCAGTTGTTGTTGTTAATTATTGGTACCCTTGCCTGGATGCCTAGGTCAGTGACAAGAGTTGAGAGCCACCTCACTTGCTTGGCGCAGTTGTTCATGGCAATAAACTCAGCTTCTGTGGTAGACTGAGCTACTAAAAATTGTTTCTTCAAGGCCAGTGAACTGGGTTGCTGTACAGGGTGATGACAAAACCATTTGTGGACTTTCTCATTTCTATGCAGTTGGCATAGTCAGCATCTGCCCACCCCCTTAGGTTTTTGGTTAGATTGGCGGATTTTTGGTACAAAATTCCAACGTTGGTTGTTCCACAGAGGTATTGGAGAAGGTGTTTGATCAAGTTCCAGTGTCTGGAGGTGGGTTTATTTGTGTACTGAGATATGATGTTAACGGTGTGCATGATGTTGGTTGCGTGTGTAGGGCTAGATGATTCAGAATTTCAATAGCCTTCTCCATCACTTTAAAATTGAAAGAGTTGGCGTTCTCAGATGCTTGTTTGAAAAGGTTCATTGGGGCTGGACTCTTGACTGGATTAGAGTTGGACATTGACATCTCATCAAGTACCTTTTTGCAATAGTCGCTTTGGTGGATGAGTACAGCGCCATCCTCCTTCCAATTGAGAGTATAGCCAAAGTGTTGGACTGGATTCTTGGTTGACATAATCTTGTAGGTTGACTGGAGGTTAGTGAGGAATTGAAGAATTTCACTTTGGGATCTTGTTACTATGATTCCGTTGTTGACATGAAGGTGCAAGATCAGGGTCTTGGACGGGTTGAGAAAGAGAGATTTGTCAGTGTTTAATGTCTTCATTCCCAGTGACCCCAGAGTGTCAGTGAGATGTTTCTTGAAAAATTGTGGGGACTGTTTAGTACCTTAAAGTGATTTATTGAGTTTCCAGACCCAATCCTCTTTCCCAGGAACCTCAAATCCTGAGACTTGTGAAACATAAACCATTGTGTCAATTTTGCCTTAGAGAAAATCAGTTTCAATGTTGAATTGAAACACCAACCAATTGTGTTGCACTTCCATTCCAAGGATGACTTTCATCAATTCATTCCGTCCAACGCTGGAGTAGGTGTCATGGTAGTGCACTCCTTCATCCTGATGATTGCCAAAGCACACCCACCGGGACTTTTGTTGAGTAACCTTGCCAAGCTCATTTTTCTTTTTGACTGATCTCCACATTCCTCTGATTACTTTGTCATGACTGGTTCAAGGGACTAGGGTTCCCATTTTTTTAGACAGGAACAAGGCATTCTCCTCCGCCATTGACTTCAGCCACTTTGGTTTTTCCACCGGATTGTTGATCATGGTCTTGACTGAAACTACCTCAGCAATATTGGTCAAGTCCTTGCCCAGTTCCAGATTCTGAGGGATGGACTGTTGTCCCCTGCAAAAGTTTCTGAGGACAGCCAAAGAGTCAATGTCACTGGATATGTTTTTGGGAGCCACATTGTAGTACAGAAAATAGGTGTAACCCTTGGTTGGAACTGGGGGTTGTTGAGAGTTTCCAGAAGTGTCCACGGGATTGGAGGAAGGTTGTGCAGATGCATCTGAAATGGGGATGGTTGAGATGGAGGGAAAGGAGGAATCCCCAGGTGCTGGATTGATCCGCAAGCTTCTGCATCTGGAAGTTTCCTGCAAGCCAATTGGTATCTTTACCCGTGGGGATGATCCTGGCAGGGAATGATTGATTGTAGAGAAGTGAGGGAGAGTGGAGGGAGGTTTCTTTATGGAATCAGGAGATTTGTACCTGAAGTTGACTTCAGAGGGAGGGAAGTCTATACTAACTACTGTAATTCCCTTGGCTTGATCCAGGAATCTGCAGGCATTGGATAGAGATTTGTATCTGAAAAACAGCATAGGACAACTGGGCAGAAAAACCTTTGAGTTGAAATGCTTCTGGTGAATGTGGACTCTGATCCCAAAGGGCAGGAGATGGTGTATTTTGCAATTGGACTCAATTAGGCTGTTTGTGTGTACAAGTTTGCCAGTGGGAGACTCCAATTTGAGGTCTTTGCTTGGGAGGTAATTGATGAGCATTGAGCAGTATTTTGCGCCCTCATCCCAGTACAATATTGGTATGTTGGACTGAGCCACTACACAACAAACCTTGGTAAGCAGGGTTTGGTTGAAGCGCTCAGCTAGACTGTTTGTTTGAGGAGAGTCAGCTGGTCCTCTATCCACAGCAGTTCCTCTGCAAAATATTTTGCTTAGGAAGGATGTAGAGGAGAACTCACCCCCTCTGTCTGAGTGGAATACCACCTGATATCTCCCAAATATATTCTTCATTTTGTTCAGGTAGGAAAATTTTTTTGCCTCATATTTGCTCTTGGTGCATTGAACATAGATTTGATTGAACCTACTAATTTCATTGATCAGGACTAGAACATAGCGGTGAATGTGTTTGGAGGGAGGAATGATCTGGAGAACATCTGAGTGAATGGTTTGGAAGGGAAACGGAGCGCAGGGAAGAGGATTGGAATGGGAGGATCTCTTCAACTTGCAGGAATTGCACATGGTGAAGTACTTACCTCAGTGGTTTTCAGTGGAGGATTTCAACCCGTGAATCTTCACAAATTGCTTGAGATATGGATTGGAGGGGTGGCCCAGATCTGCGTGCCAATCCGTCACCTTGGGGTTGTCCATAACCAAGTCGCAGGAGATGGTAAAGTTGGGAGAAGCTCCTATGTACAGATTTCTTGTTCTACAGAAACTGCAGACTATGGAGTCAGCAGACTTAACCAATACTATCCAATGCTTATGCAAAATTTTTAATCCATGATCTTCAAACTGTGATTCAGAGATGATATTTTGTGGTCCACCAGGTGCGTAATATATGGGATGTATTGAGGCTGCATCCAAGTTTAGTGTTCCTATGTGAGTAACCCTAATTTGTCCTCCAAAAGTGTTGATGGGTTGATCACAAGTTTTTGCGTCCTTGAGTAGTTTGAGATCACCAACAATAGACTTGGTGGAACCAGAGTGGTATACTAGTTTGGAGATAGGAGAGGATGATATTTTTATTAGGCTATATACAGCCTCAAAGTCCGCAAAGAATCCTGAGTCCTCCGGCTCTTCAGTTTCTACAATATTGTCAGATTCCGGGGGAGACTTGTTGGATTGTTCATCTTTGTCCTTGACAAGATTGGCAAAGTTGGAGGTTTGCAACCATTGGAGATCCTAGCCCAAAGAGTTCAGTTGTTCCTCAAATAAAGCTAAACTGTCCTCCCACAGGTTAGGTTGTTGTTTAGAAGCCTTATGAGATGGTTTTTGGAAATTTGGAATTGCAGGTCTAGGAGATGGTTGAGCGGGTGGTGTGCCCTGAGTGATGGAGATTTGATTAATGGTCTATTGGTTGTTTGGACAATGGCATGGAGGATGAGCATTGGAGTTGTGCCATTGAGAAGAGTTACAGGTTTTGGATTGATTAATCAGATTGGTCTGTTAAGGGATTTTGATTTCCCGTTGTGTATCTTCCACCAGAAGACGGTGTGAAATTCAGAAGAGGACTTCTCCTGGAATGGTTCCCAAGTTTGGAAGTTATTGATCCCTTGCGTCTGTAAACCCTGAGTGAAACTTTTCACCCTTTCACTGAGAGATAGAGAAATGAGAGTAAGATCCTTCCAAAACCTATGATGATCTGATGTGATCCTCTGTGATGTTCCTCCTCCTTCCAGGTTGAGGTTGCAGTGTAAGTAACCTTACCCTCAACAATAACCTAGGTGAAACCGCAAGAAAACAAGAATAATGGAATACAATCCCTAAGTAAAGAACCCTAGCCCAACTCTATCCTTCCAACCCAATCCAATGATCCACATCCCATATCCCATATCCATCTGTATTACCCGCCTGCCATTATTTCCACCCGGTTTGTCCTTCTCATGACGCGGTCCTTGCGCTGGGCCCAACTCAGATCCCCCGTGCATGTCTGCATCCACCCAATGCACCATTCCAGATATCCAAGGTACATACGCGCAATCCGCGCAAATCCATCCAATCCAATCCACTCCACCCCATTTCTCCAGATGATGAGCCCAACTTGACTGCTGCTGAGCCCGCAGCGCTGCTTGCTGCGGCAAAGCCGCACCCATTTCTGGGCGCGCCGCCACTTCTGAGCATCTGCCACTGCTGGGCGCGCCGCCACTTCTTAGCACCTTCCACTGCTGAGTGCGCAGCGCGCAGCCAATTCCAACTTGCGTCCATAAAAGACCACCACAACAGTCATATACTTTTTCAAACCAAAAGGGCCAGATGTTGTGACAAGACTGGATAAGGGAATTGAGGGATTGATCCAAGCAAAAGCTCTTGAGGAAGATAATAGCCGTCAAACAGGAAAATATGCTGATGTGTTCTTCCGCATTGGTAATTTCTTGGGCATTGAGATTTTCTCTGAGGGCAAGGTAGCATTCACGGAAGAGAATGGCATGCTCCTGTATTGACACGTTGGGCTGATACAGTAGATATACTAGTTGAGAAACTTGATTGCCTGTTACTATTAGAGAATCTTTCCCGCACGCCTGTTTCAGTTTGATGAATGCATGTGAGAAATCCTTCCAATGGGGATTTACGTATCCCTTGAGCTTGCAATCTACAAAATTAAATAGTAAATGAATGGCTTATGCGGTTTTCTTTTGGTATCTCTTAGTCTCCAAGTTGTCCTTTACCCACTTAGGATCAAGTAGTTCTTCATGAACCTTGCTAATCAGTAATTTTTCAAACTCAGCCTTCCACACGTACCAGTTGTGTCTTGTGAGAATGGGTAGCTTGGATTTAGAAAGTGGTCATCCCCTGAGTGGCTTGAATGGGGACTGTGGATATTGGAACCGCTGGAAGTTGAAGCTGAAGCCATGAAGTTTTGAATTTTTTTGTCTCCATTTGTTTCTGTTCTACGTATGTGCCAAGAATTGCCTCTTGCTACCATGCAAGGAAACACCAGTGATTCTTTATTGCAGCACTTATATTTAATTTAGTAACAGTAAAGGTAACTGAATCACATGTGAAATAAAGGAAGTAGGTGATGAGTAACTGTGTACGCAGTACAACAAAGAGGCGAATACAGTGTAAATCACCAGGAGATCTGAAAAATGAAACTAGCCAGAGAATTCAATCACTCAGACTGGAGTTTTGGCAAAAGCGAGCTAAGACCTTCAATGAGTGATATACCGTAAGAAGTGAAGAACAGGTAAGTAAAAAGATAAGAGATAATAATAAAGAGGAGGAATACGACGCAAGTGTTGGAGAGTACGGTGCTAGAGTGAGAAAGTGGTGACGGTGAGCTGTACCTCCTCCTGAGCTGCTTCTAGCTCCTCCTGAGTCCTGAGGAAGTTTCTGGGTTGTTGAGTGAGTCGTGGCTGACAACTGGAGAAGACGGGTGGGTCGACTTGACGCAGAGTTTGTGAGAGATAGCAGAGAGAGAGAGAGAGAGAGAGAAGGAGACGAATGGAGCAGAGAAAAACGGAGAGAAGAAGAAATCCCAGGGACAACGACAGAGAGCTTGGATCGAGATCAGATGGACTACGACACAAACACCGCGCACTAGTGACAGGTAGCGGTTAGGTTTAGACACTGCCGCCAGAACATCGTGGGGCTCCGACTGAGAGGGAACAAGTGCGGATGGATAGCACCGCAGCTGGAGTCTGAGGTTGGAGTCATTATCCAACAATTTAAACAATCATTCCTTTTTTAAGAGGATTTTGTCCACATCATGCTGTTGGTTTTTTCCTTTTTTCTTTCTCTCATGTGATATGTGTTTTGTTTCCAAAAAAAAAAAAAATCTCTGATTGTCGGTTTGCAATTTTTCCTTGTTTGGCATGTCACATTTTTTTTATTTCAAAAAAAAAAAAAAGTAAAAAAAAATAAAATCGATTTATCCATCAGGTAACAGGAAAAACACCCCTCGGTTATCTCTCATCCCATTTGATCCTATATTTCACTTTCAAAAGAAATTCATGACAAGTAGTGTTCAAAGTCATGTGAAAGATAGAACTTCAAACTAGTGTTTTTTTGAAGCTTGTTCCAAAATCCAAATTTTCATTTTTATTTTGGTTGTTTAATTATGAGGATAACACCCATCTTAAAATTTTGAATTGGTATCTATTAGTCTTTTAAGGATCATTTGACCGCTTCAAGATCGTCAAGGTTCATTTATATAACTTCCCTTGTAATTTTCATTACATTGGTGCAAGATTAAAATTGGATTACACCAAAATCAAAAACTAAGAGTGGTGCTTGATTGAATCAAAGGATATTTAATACTAACCTGAATACTTATATCATTATTACCTAATTATAACGTAAAAGCTTTTCAAACTTCTAAGCTCAGGATGAGATGATTCAAGAATGCTACGAATGGACCCTTGAAACCACCGGTTCCCAGACTTATTTTGCGATGAAAATCCGGAAACGTAGCTCCAAGCCAGCAACCCAGGAAGTATCGACTCTCATTCAGAGAGTTTTCGTAGTAACCTTCAGTCTTTCTCAGCCCTAGGCTTTCACTTGTCGATCGGATTCTTTCTCTGCCCTCAGGTTGCTCCTCCACTTCGATCCTCTCTTTTCCCCTAGATGTCTGTCCGATTTTTTCCCCCCTTTGGGTATGCTCGACCAGCGTCACTGATCGGGGCTTGTCCTTGAAGGGGTCCCATCTCATCTTGGTGACTCCCAGTTGTTCAAATAAATCTCGACTATATCCTTTCGATCTGCTACCCCCGCTCATCAAGCCCTCCACCAACTCTTCCCATCTTTTCTCAAAAAACTCGTAAGCGTTGTGTTGCAGGTCTTCAATTTTCATATTATGCTGTAACGGGAAGGCAGCGCGTAATAATCTGACATCATTCAGAAAGATTGGAAGGAGACGAGGCATGATCTCGTGGGCGAGGGCATAAACCCGGCGTATGAAAGGCTTTGGGCATAACAGTTTTAGAGCAAGGCGGTCAAAGTCCAACGGCCTCAGCTTCCGGGTGTCGAATGTCCGTAAACTCAGTGACTCCATCTGGATCTTGCCCCATGTGTCCGCGGTTTCATAGATCAATCTCATTTTAGCGGATCTTTGCAGTATGTTGTGTGCGGGTGCCTGATTAATCTTCAGGTTAATACCAAAGTTGTCTCTTTGAAAGTTTGCGAACCACAAGAGCGATGGATCCTCCGGGATGGTAGGAGGCAAATGGTAAAAATTTAGATGAGGGTCGTAATCTCGATACAAGGTAAATTCGTCCGGAAATTTTATACGGTCCTCAACCGAGTGTGTTGCCAGAGGTGATTCAAAAAATCGATCGGGATTTGATGATCGAAGAGCTTGAAATCCATCTCCAGACTGGAAAAAGGTGTTATCCCAATCAGCGGATGACCCTTGTGATTGGCGTTTCTGATCGGCTGGGAAGCCTCCGGTCCCGTCGTTGGCGATTGGCGCAAACCAATGTTGTCGAAAGTTCGAATTTTCCGTCGAAGATTCTTGGGTCATCAGTCCATCTCGCCCATACGCACCCATTGGTCCATGCTGGCTCGAAGCGGGGAACCGGGTGATATATTGAAGTCCAGATTGTGGATATGTATGCACTTGCCCGATGTCAAATTGTTGGCCGTTACCCCCAGGAGAAGCGGCAAAGGCCATATCTTGAGGAAAGATCAGCGTGGCGGGTGGTCGAAGCGAGCCATTCCATTGCTGCTGATCACTGTGTAGACGAAATCCTGCTGAGCTGGTATCGTAGGATGGGGGGAACCCTTCACTCATAGAGTGCGCAGGAGGGCGCTCGGCCAAATCATACCCGTGTTGACCAGGCAATCCGAGCCGGAGATGCAGGTCATCAGGAGGAGGATAGCTTCCACCCGAGCTGTGGAGGGTCAACCATTTTGGATCGCACCATTGAGTATCTCCAACCAGTCCGGTCGCAGGCTGTTGAATGGCCTCGTAGGGATCATCACCCTTACCGGGCAGTAAAGGCAATTCATAGGCTTCTGATAACCCTCGAAGTATTAGGCTTGACAGATATAAGCTGATCGATCTCATGTTCAGTCAGTCAACGGCTAAGGCCACGGGAGAAACTCCAGATCGTCCAGGACGGGCTGTTTGGAGATAAGTGACCCATGACAGACGAGAGGACTTAAAAGACCGTTCAACCCGTTCCCTCCTATGCTCTGCACCCGCGTCGTCAAATAAAATACAGATGATGATTTTGAGGGGGCGGCTATTGGGTGTCCATCGTAGGTGATGCTTGCCTCAGCCATATGAGGGTCGTTTAATGGAGAAACTGCAAAATGTCCGACTAGTGGTAGTCTTGTTTACAATAAGTATGTTTTTCGGTAAAAACGCGCTATTGATTACACTTATCGCAATACGATCGGGTGACAGTCATGAAACTAGTAGGAGAGCTATAATGACATAAGCCGGAATATTTGTGCGTGGGGATGAGGGTCCGAGGGATAATCTCTTCATCAAGTCATGAAGTTCATGTTCGTGATCGAGGAAGATGGTTAATTAAAAAATCGTTAGAATTAAAGAAACTGATAGCGCGCAGCCTGAAGAGAGTGCCGTCGACCAAAATCAGGAGACGTGATGAAAGAGTACCTGGACGACACAATGAGTAAAGATAGCTGATAAGAAGCTGATCAGTGAGGAAACAGCAAGAAAAGAAGTTTTGTGACGAGACACGGGCTTCTTTCAGTGGTGCATGTATGTACAATTATATATTTACAACCAGGAGATAGTCTTGACGAGTGATGGGTGTGGTGTTTTGTTCCTGTCTTCGAGAGAACCAACCGTTGGCGAGTCTTAGTTCCCTCGATTTGTTCGTCTGAGCACGTTTGTTCCGCTACCCCCCCATGCTGAAACTTGGGGAGGCCAATCAACTCACATGATTGGTGTTGCAAGGGATTTGGTGAGAAGGTCGGCCACCATAATTGCCGTTGGAAGATAGCAGACTATATTTATAACCTCGTTGTTCGATATCAGGGCCCTAATCCATTGGAGACGAATATTGATGTGCCGCCTCCGATGCTGCAATTGTGGATTGAGGACAGGGCGGTGGCTCCCTCTCTTGCTCAGGGTGAGCTTATCGGGCCGGGTCGACCCCTTTTTGCTGAGCCCAAAACCAGCCCATGTTTCAGCGAACTGAAGCGGGCCGGGTATGACCCAATGTTTGTTCAGCCCAAACCCCACCCAAGCCCGCATTCCCAGGCTTTTTGTGGGTTCGGGCTAGTTAGCGGGTCCTTGTGTTTTTTTTTTTGAATTGGAAGCTGTTTGCTTTGCTTTCAAATAGCTCAATGCAATTTTGGAAAAAGGATAAATGCTTTGAAAGCATGAAAATAGGAGGCATGGATAAAAACAATGATTTTTTATTGATAAGGAGGAAAAGCTAAAGCAATAGTATTCAATTTTTCATGCAACCTTGGTTGGCCAGCTACATCAACACTATTTAATCTTTCAACACCCTTCATTAGCTGGTCCTTTGGCGTTTGAATGGAGCCCTTTGACTTTCAATACCCATTACCCACTGGAAATGACCTGAAACGTGGTTGCAACATCAAAATCCCACCTCCTCTCACCTACCTTGCAAAGACTTATCATGCATCTGTTGCTCCCCTCATGAAACCTATCAGATAAGCTTGTATTTCACCAAGCCATGGGTGGTGCTGCCCCTAGTTTTACAGCTCAGGCCTGAACCCCATAGTTACATTTATAGTGTGCAATGTCAAATCAAAACTGCAATTTTTTTAAAAAAAAAATCAGGGCTTCAAGGGCCTCTGGAACTAGTTTTGTTGTAAATTCATCCAGAACACAACCACTGGTAGAGAAGGCCTAAAAGAGTAAAGAAAATGAATTAATTATCACACAGAATTTAATAAAACAAGGAGATGAGGCTTACTGATTCTGACACAATAGAGGTCATTGGAACCATTAACACTGCCTTTGCTAAACAAGCTGATGTTGGAAATTGGAAGGAATTTTGTTTCCACCAGTTGAGTAAGATAAATTCAGAATTACTTTCAATTATCTCAATCCAAGTTTGTTGAAGGCACAAACCCAATTCAGCCAAAGGAGTGCTTGATTGTGATTGTGTATTTCCTTGTAAAAAATTGCAAAAACCATCTGATTTGGAATTTATATAGGTTTCTTCAACATTTTCACTAGAAGTAAAAGTTTTTTTTTTTGATTGATGATTTGGGAGAATAATATTCAAGATATAGATAGATATTTTTTCTAAGTTCTTTTATTTAATGAACTGATTTAATATTCATTATCCTTGACAGGGTGTATTCTATTTCTTTGGAGTTGTAGTGGGCATCAAAAAAAATTACAAGGGCTAGAAATTCATTCATGTTAGACCGGTACTTTCAAAATTAATCAATCATGGGATGAACTATTGAGTCAATATGATCATTTCCAACTTCTTGAGATGAAACTTCCAGGTGATGTTTTATGTCCTTCAGAGTAAGGAAATATAAGTTGGAAGTTGAATATTTTGGACTAGCTAGTTTATTTTTTGCTTATTGAAAAAATTCAAAGAAGTCCTTCAGTACTCCAATTTGAAACCATTCAGCCTCAGAGGGAAATTCTGAAAACTGAGAGATTAAAATAGAATGATGCTGTAATGCTGATTTGAAGGTGAATTCAGAAAAAAATTCTTTCATAGGTTGAGTTTCATCATGCTAGAACATCATTTGTAGGTTCTATTGGTTTTTTGTGAGATGCCAACAATATCCATGGGGCATTCAAAATGCTGATTTCTGATTGGGAACACCCTAAATACTTAATTCTGGATCTGATTTTTTTGATAGCATCAAAAGAAAAAATCAATTCATCTTTGATAATAAGGTTGAGGATATGAGCTGCACATCAAACATGAGAAAATTTCCACCTATCTCTATGGCATTGTTTGTATTTTAAAATAGTAAATTTCCTAGTTGATTGATTGCCCTATCATTAGAGTTGGAATTATTGGTGTTGAGATGTCACGCTTTGAGCTTAAGGGTTATGGTCCTCCTACTTTGACATACTCTTTTTCTTCAAGTACCATCTACCTCAGTCCATAAGCGTGACAAACTAGAAGGACAACATCGTTGGTGTGTTCTGCTTATCAACTCTGGCTTGCATAAAAACCTTCCATTCTTGGCAACTGACTCAGCATCCACTTGCAAACCTCACAGTCAACTTTACCTTGGTCAACCATCCATGAATGTTCTGCCCTTTTCACCCTGGGTATCAATAACCCTTTGGTTTTCATTTCCGGTAACATGCTATTGATAGTTTTCACTCATGCTAGTCAAGCCATCTCAACTTTATAGTTTGCAAATGGACTAGTCCCTTACCCTGCATAAACTACACCTTCATATTTGCATTGCTTCTGACTTCATTCCCTCATGTCTCAACCATTACATCCCAATACATTCGTCCCCTATTGTCTTGCACTTACACTAAGACCTTGGGAAAAATTCATACTGTCATTTCATTTTTTACTCTGTCAATGTCATTCATTGCCTCATTGCTTGGAACTGTAGTTAACCATCCATCATGTTTTATCTAGTCATCTTGTATTACATTATAAAGGCTACTCCGTTTGCCAGAGGATTTTCTGCTCAGTTAGTTAATTTCATAAGTTCTTCCATTTGCTAAATTCCCTTCATCACATTGGGCTTGGGTTTTGTTTCTTTCCATAGGAACATTCATCCCTCTTGCTGTTTGTTAAGTTACTCCACCTTAAGTTTGCACTTTGCAGTTAGCCCTTGCTAACTTGCACTTGCCCTTGCACTCATCTTTCCTTTTGCACTCACAATCATCTAAGATTTCCCTATAGTACATGGGTTGGTTGTGTGACAGTAAATTAGCTAACTCAACTGATCTATTGTAGCTTTCCAACCTATTATAGATTTCTTTTTACAATGTCACGTACTTGCTCAACCGGGAACGCTTCCCCCACCCCTTACAATGATGATATCCATTGGGTAGGGAGCCCCAGCGTTTCTTGGGCCAGAAAACCTTTAGATCCTGTCCCTTCTTCTAAATCTCCTTTGGTTGAACCTCTTGATTATCCCCCTCTCCCTTGCAGGAGGAAGTGGACCCTCTCAAAGAAATCAAAGACTCCTCCAATGAAACCTTGACTCTTGTCAGATTGCGGGCTTGCACTAATGCTCCAAAACCTGTGATCCGGTGCCTCAACCTAACTCATGACTCTGATCCAGGCACTCAAACAAACTGCCTTGAAATCTTGTACAAGTGGTCCTAGTTTTTGAACCCCGGGCAAGAAGAAGCCTGATCACTTTACTGGGGAACACCCTCATAATCTTAGATCCTACCTAAAGTCCTACAAAATCATCTTCTCAAACACTCCTTATGATTTACCTACTGATAGACTTAGAGTTATGTACGCATCTTCCTTCCTTGGTGGAAGAGCCTTGCAGTGGTTCAAACCTTAGCTCAAAGTATTAGATAACGCTAGCCCCACTTGTATTCTCAACAATTGGGACATGTTTTAGCAACAGCTGTTCACCCTCTTTGGCAACCCTAATGAAGTTTGAAACACCAAATACAAACTCAATAATCTATTCGTGAAGGAAAATAGTAGAGCTTCCATTTATATTTCCAATTTTCAAACTCTGCAGTCTTGTATCCAATGGAACAAGGCATCCCTTTTATTTCATTTTTGAAAAGGTTTACCAGCACGCCTAATTGTTGAAGTACCACCCAGCTCTCTCCCATTGGTGCCCAACCTTCAGCTTACATAATCTGCGGCACCCCAGAGAGAACCACGGAGCTCATGTCCTACAACTTGGAACCGGGGGAATTTGAACCCCACTTTCCTTTTTAATCATTGTTGTTCCTTCATCATTTCAGTTTCATCTTTTTCATCTGTTTCTCATTTTATCCTAGTTTCTCTTCTTACTATCATCCCTATCCGCCTCAAGCCTCAACTTCAATCTCTACCAAATTCATGCTCCTTGGATCAAGAACATTGATGACTCATCCATCCAACTCCTCAATCTCAATTTGTGACTGGTGAGAGTTACTCCTTCATTGTCCTTGCAACCTCTGTCTGATTTGTCCTTCAGCTTCTCAATCTCAACACTCTCAGTCTCCCCATGATCACCCTGCCAAGTAAACCAACTTCTGCCAATTCTCAAAGCACCTCTGCCAGTCCCATTGGTCACCTTTCATCTCTTCCAATTCTGTTATCCTCTTTCCTTTCCATTGTGTTGTCTTTTTCACAAACCTGTGTCTGATTCAATCCCCTTAGTCCCTCTGTTGGTTGTAACTCAATTCAAATCTCAAAAAAGTTTCATGGTTAAAAGCCAAAGGCTCACCACAATGGCCAACGGAGGCACACACAATGGCGGAATACTCCAGCAACTTCTCCGGAGATGGATTCCAACAGGCAATGCTCAAAACCGCTCTGGAAACCATCCCCCTACTCTCAGAGGATAATTATGGCATCTGGCGTGATAAGATGAATGGACTTCTCAGACTCAGAGGAGTACTGGCAACCCTTGAATCCAGCTCTGATCAACTCTCCTCACTGGATAACGACAAAATCCAACTCCTCCTCATCTCCAAGGTTGACTCGGTGACACACAACAATATCATCACTGCCACCAACGTCAACTCAGCTAAAGCCATTTGGCAGGAAATAAAGGAAAGGTACTCCTCATTGGAAGCCTCCAATCAAGCCCGGATCTTCAACAACTTTCTCCACATCTCTTTCAAAGAAGAAGACATCACTCACTTTGTCACAAAGATCAAAACCCCAATCAAGAAAATGAACAATATTGGCTTTGATCTACCTCAAGACATCCTGCCTTACCTCATCCTCTTCAAATTCCCCATCACACTTCACAACCTCAAGCGCCAACTCATGCACTCCAACAAAACCATAGGAGTTGACTTTGTATGCAACCATCTAATTCAGTACAACAACAAAGTGAAGGCGGAGTCCTCCAACAAAACCATCTCCGTGCCAGAGACCGCTCTTGTGTCAAGCAAGAACAAATTCAAATCACAGTCAATCAACCGCTGCGTAGAAGGCTACCACAACCCCAAACAAGATAATAATCACCAAGAAAGCAAATGTTTCCACAGTTGAACAACCTATTGAATCACATTCAGAACCTTTTAGAACTGAGTCTAATAGGATGACGAACTTTGAGATAACACACAAACCTACGACAAGTGGTTTATTTAAAAGTTTTTCATCCTATTAGACTCAGTTCTAAAAGGTTCTGAAGGTGATTAAATAGTTCTTTCAACTGGTTATGAGCCCAGAGCTGCCACTCTGAAATCAACATTGAAAGTACCATGTCTTTTGATAATGCTCCTTGCAGTCTTCCCAAACTCTTGGATACCAATTACGCAGAATGGAGGATCCAAGTCGGTGCCCATATCATGGAAAGAGGATTAGCCAAATTCATCGGAAATGTCATTCCCGGTCTTTCCAATCATCCCATAACAGACCCCTCTGAACTTTGCCAGCATTTTTCCAGAAAACTCCAAGCCACTGGAATTATCCTGCGTTACATTGGACAACCCTATATTGACCAATTAGTTAATGACAATAACCATACAGATCCTCTTAAGCTGTGGTTGGATATCAAAAATCACTTTCAATCCAACTTGATTGAAAATCAGGCCAAAGTATTCCAGAGATTCTTGAACATATCATTCAACAATAATGTTGACAACTTCCTTAAAGAACTAGCACACCATAGAAGGGCAATGCGCTCGGTAGGAATCAACATAGGAATACCTCAAGACTTTCATCTTCATGAAAACTTGTTAGCGGAAGTGATTATCAGTTGAATTCCAAAGCACCTAGAGAATGTTAAAGACCTACTTACAAGCCAACGACCATTAACACTGGACACCATACAAAGATATCTTGAAAACAAATCGAGAGAGACTACTGTGACAACAAAAAATCACATAATTAAACAAGAATCTGCCTTGTTAGCAAAGAAAAACATTGAATGCAAGAATGGGGAGAAAAATGCGAACGCCTGGCATCCAATACATAGATGCTGGGAACTTCATCCTGAGCTCAAGAAAGCTGCAAAAGAACGAGCCAATAAGAAAAAGTCAAAGAAAAAGAACATTGTTACCAATGGAGGCGGAGAGTTCCATTCCCGCGAGTTCAAAACATTCTTGGCAGAGAATGGAACAAGCGTGCACATCTCAGCTCCCTATACGCCCCAACAGAATCCAGTCGCGGAAAGAGGTAACAGAACAACCACTGAAAAAGCCCGAGCTCTGTTAAAAACAGCCAACATACCTCACCGCTTCTGGAACGAGGCAGTTATGACCGCCGTCTTCTATGAGAACATAACTCCCACCAGAAAGACTAACTGGAGATCTGCTCACAAGCTATGGTTTGGAAAACCGTATACGCTCTCTCTTTTGCATCCCTTTGGATGTCGCGCGTACATTCACACCCTCAAAATTCATTGGAACTCCAAATTCGATGATACCGCTAAGAAAGGAATCCTGCTAGGATACCAAGTGGGTATGCATAACTGGAGATTACTCACGGATGATGGTTCCATCACCATGAGCCATGATGTAGTTTTTGACAACACCACATTTCCTGGTATTTCTGGTTTGCATGCCAGCAATGCTATCCAGCTCTCGGAAGATGAAGCGGAACTTGTTTTACCCTGCAATTACCCCTCAGCTCCTGATCCACCACCCATTCTGTCTGACACTGCAGATGAACGGATTCCCTCCATTCCATCTGTAAATGACGGCCCGCCTCAATCCACCAACCCCATGGAAGAAGATCACTCCCCACCTGTTCTGCCATCCCGGCCCAATAAGCCAGGGTGGGACCTTGTCCTGGAACCGGCGGATCGTCCTGCACCAAAGAACATTGATTTGAGCATTGGAGAACACAATATCATCAGAAATCCACGCCGCCGTGCGCATGTGTCTATCTCTGACTCCCATGACCTTTTCTCTCGCTACCATGTTAGAATCCAAAATGTAGTTGTGCACTATGGGATTTGAACCCATGACCTCAACATTCATGAGTGATGCTTTAACCACTAAGCTAAGTGCGCCATTGCCGGATGGGCCATTGTGCCTGTCCACTCAACAAGGGTTTCCTTGGATTTAGCTGTAAAGACCTGATGTGTTGTTTGACAATGCTGTTCAGGCTTTCAGTACCAAGAGTTAGAGCCCTTGGGTGGCAGTCTGCATAAGATCAGATTTGACTCCAACATCCACCTTCACCCAGAGAAGGCCCCAGAATGGTGGAGGGAAAACCAAGCCAAATGGAGAGAGAAGTAGAAAGCAAAATCTGAGTCAGCCCACTACCATGCTTTTGTCACCAAGTGGATCAAATCAAGAGTAACTTCAAGCCAAAACATACTGATGGATAGTGGCGCATCAGCACATTTCTTCAACAACGAGGGATTCTTCTCTGAGTTTATCAAATCCGACAATGGGGAACACATCTCAACTGGGAAAGACAGTGCTAACCTTCCTATCAAAGGCACGGGAACAGTCAAACTGGTCTGGAAACATCAAACCATTGTCCTCAGCAACTGCCTTTTTGTTCCCAATATAGTGGTCAATCTAATAAGCCCTGGCAAGCTGATTTCCAAAGGCTTCTCCCTGAAATCCACCAAAGGACAGTTCCAACCTCTGCAAAAATCGCTGCCTCTTGGAAGGCAGTATTATCAAGAATCTGTTTGTGGTTAATGACCCCAAGAGCATCGGTGTAAGACTCCAAACGGTGCTAAGCCGTGGCAGTTCTGTGGAGGGGAAAGGTGCTGTTTAGGCTGCCCTCCTAGGAGTTACAATAATATTTAAATGTAACCGGAATCAAGGTCCAGAACCTTATGGATGAGAAATCAAACTAAGAGAAGAGGATAAGAGTTGTTGGTAGCAATGGAAACAACACTATCTGAGACAAGATGGTGCAGGGAAAGACTTGAACAAATAAGTCAAGGTTTTTTCAGAGTTCAATAGAACAAGGCAGTTGTAAGTAACAACGCCCACAAGCTAATAACTCTGGTCGTAAGCAGCTGATTAGGAAAGATCAACTCAATCCCAACCAACCTCCAGTTTCTCAATGAACCTGCCCAACTCTCCGCAATCAAGCGCTTGAAGGGTACCAGATAACTGTGGGAGGCTGAACAAAACAAAAGAAATTTGTTTATGAAGCTCTAGAAGCAAATCAATAACAAATTTGAGCAAGAATATCCCAACACTTCTCAAGGAACTCAAGAATAGTGTGGCGAAAATCAACCTCAAAGAAGAAGGGAGGTATAACACTCCAGGTTTTAAGCTTAATAAAACCTCTTCAATCAAACGTGATGGCTCCAGAAAGATGATCAAGGAGAGATCAAGACCAGTATGGTCGGAAAAAGGGATCAGAGTGGTATAACACACTCAAGAATTCAGGCAGACAGGAATTCTTCTTCAACCAGCAAGGCTATTGGTTGGTGATAAGGATCAAGGTCACAAAGGACTGAGTTTGAGTATGGAGGCTCAAAGGATCAAGGGGCAATAATAGATATACCCAGATAATTTGCTCAGATAAGTGGGGAAGGATGCCCACGGATAAATTGCTTATGATGATGGGATGCTGGAATGCTGCAATGCTGATATGCTGATATGCTGGGAGGCTAGGATGATAGGATGCTAGGATGATAGGATGCACGGCCAAAAGGCAGGGGAGAGCCCCTCCTTATATGGGCAGGAGGCCCTGTTAGACTATATACAAAGGATTCTACAAATAGAGCGGAAAAGGGAAGGCAACCATGTGGTCACTCGCGTTGGTCAAGGATCTGCCAAATGCTTGCGGGCGCGGTCGGGATGGATTCAGTAGATCATGGATGAGCGCCGCGCGACGGTAGCAATGAGGAGATTGGGAGGCGCAACGACAAAGACAAAGACACGCAACAACAAAGATGAGGACGTGCTATAACAACGGGGGAGATGACAAGCAACACGGATAAAGGACGCGCGACGCGCGCGGATGAAAGGAGCGCGGCGCGCGACGCGGATAATGGAAGCGCAGCACGCGCGGCGCGGCGCGCGCGCGGGTAAATAATGGTTTGGATGAGCCTGGGGATAAGTTGTTCAGCCGGGCGGTACGTTTGCGCAACAGTTTATGGATTGAGGTCTTAAGGCAGCCAGGGTGTCCAGGATGGGGCACCACATCTCTCCCCAACTTACAGACTGTCCCTAGTCTGCTCCCGAGTTCGATGCCATAGAAAGAAAAGAAAGGAAAGACAGATCATTGAAACCAAAGAATGGCCATTTTGATCTTGAGAGTGGTTGAAGAGTTGATGAAAATATCTTGATTCTTCCAAATGAACCCTAGAAGCGGCAGGAATAGAACAAGGAGGGCGTCCCAGGTGCTCACATATGTGGAATACAGTAGAGTTTTACAACAAAAACGCAGCAAATGACCCTGGTGGTGCACAATTGGGAGGACTTACTTCTGAGATAAGTTGCCCCCACGACAATGGAACTTCTTGACTTGATAAGCAGAGAACCTTCTGGCCAACCGAGTACCATCCAGCTCCTCCAAAACATACGATCCACCTCTAACTTGATGAACCACTCGATAAGGGCCATTCCAACGATTAGAGAAAAGCTTGCCCCACTGGGTTTCCAAAGATCAATTATAAGCTAAAACTAGGTCACCAGGGTTCAAGGGCTCCCTGATTTGATTAGAGTGCTTGTCCTCCCAATACTGGACGGATTTTGCTCTGGCCTCCATCATCGTTTGATAAGCTTCATCACGAACGTCTTCACTTCGCTCCAGTTGCTTGGATCTAGCAACTAACAGATCAGTGGTTGAGGACACCTCTTCCCAAGAGATACCCAAGAAAGATTCCATTTCCAGATCCAAAGGAAGGACTGCTCTTTGACCAAAGATGATTTCATAAGGTGAGTAGCTAGTAGTCCTTTTGGTTGAGATTTGATCAGAAAAGAGAACAAGAGGAAGGAATTTGCAACAATTCTTGCCACTTTCACCAGCCAGTTTAACAAGTGCAGCCTTCAAAGGGGCATGGCCTTGTTCCACCATGCCTTGGCCTTCAGGATAATAAGGAGTAGTAACTCTATGTTGTCCAGGAAGGGATCGGATCATTTCAGCAAGCTTGCCCCCAAATTCAGAGCCACCATCAGTAGAGTAAGATTGAGCCAGGCCATAACGCATTGTCCAGGTCTCGTAGAGGAAAGCTGCCACTGATTCAGAGCTAAGGTTCTTAAGAAATTTTGCTTCAACCCATCCGGAAAAATCATCCCTAGCCACAATGAGGTACTTAGCACCACCTGCCTTAATATGAACCACATCCATAGCAATCCTTCCAAAGACAGTGGACTCCCCAGTAGGATAATGAATTTTGGCTGGGCGCCTAAGATCACGTTTTTGGCAAACTTCACAACTCTTGCACCATTGGGAGACAGATTTCTTCAAAGATGGCCACCAGAATCGTTTGGATAATCGTTGATAAGTTTCAGTTTCCCCACAATGACCAAGGCCTTCATGGAGACTTTCAAGGATAGAATCTTGTTTAGAGGGAATAGTAACAACAATAAGAGCACAAGGATTGCCCCTCTTCATAAGTCTAGAGCCTTGAACAAAAAAATTAGAAGACTTTTGTTTAAGAGATCAAAATTCCTTAGCAGAGAGATCAGGAGGTTTTTGAAGAGTTGAAAGGTACTGCTCTAATTTAAACCAGAAGCCTTGTTGAAAGCCAGAATAATTTTGTGAAGAAAAAGAGAAAATAGGTTGAATTAAAGGTTCCTCTTCATTGAAATTGGTTCCAACATCAGATTTGTTGTCCCCAAGAGGTCGTCAAGATAAACCGTCAGGCATGGTGAAAGATTTTCCAGGCCTGTGAACAATATCAAAAGAGAAAAGCTGGATAAAGGCCACCCAACAAGTCATAGGAGCATTGGGAAGACTGGGAGCGTTGATCATTTCAATGATAGATTGAGCATCAACTTGCAATTCGAAATGTTGGCCCCAGAGAATGGTTTGAAGTTTCTTCATCATTCGAGCCACACCACAGAGTTCCAGTTTGGGCTGGGAGTATCTAGATTCTACATCTGAAAACAACAAAGATTCATAAAGAGCAGGACGGTCCCAACCATTTTCATCTTCCTGAGTAAGGACGGCCCCAACAGATTGATAACTAGAATCAACAGCCAGCTTGATCTTGCCAGCTCCAGGTCCATAAGAGATATTTTTCAAAACTATGTCTATACCAACTATCCTTTTGAGTAGCTGGAAAGCACATTCACAATCTTGGGTCCAAATCCATTCAGCATCTTTTCTGGTTAGACAACGCAAGGGTGCACAGATTTTGGATAAAGATGGGATAAAGATTCTAACATAAGTGACAACACCTAGAAAGCCCCTAACTTCAGTTGGATTGATTGGGGTAGGCCAAGAGATGATCTTGTTGACTTTGGCTGGTGCCATCCTTCTTCCTTCCTTGCAGACCACATGACCAACAATTTCCAGAGCAGGGACACAAGCCGCCAGTTTGGATCCAGAGACAGTAAGGCCAGATTCCTTGATTCGAAACAGAATCCTCTCCAAGGTAGTAGCATATTCCCAGATAAAACGACGAATTCCTGAATGCCAAGGTAAGAGCTCATTATCATAGTCAGATACTGGACCTTTAATTCCGCCATCGTCAATAAAGATACCAGCATGATCAGGGATTTCATCCTGGAGGATCCACATCATCTGAGCCTGATAGACTGCAACCGAGTTGGTGGCTCCTTGAGGCAATCAAGTAAGTTGAAATCAACCAAGAGGAGTGTTGAAAGTAGTAAGGGGACAAGAAATAGGATGTAAGGATCGTTCGTCATAGCCACCCATAATATCCCCTAGACCATAGCAAGCTCTTCCCGCAAAGGATTCAACAAATTCTTCAGTAGCAGGAGGGATACCAGAGTCTTTAATAGTAACTTTATTAAGTGGTTGAAGATCGTGAACTATTCTAAGTTTACCATTACTCTTGAGGACACACAAGACGGGGCTGGAGTAACTAGAAGTTGACTGTTCATACAGGCCAGTTTGAACTCGTTCCCGGACCAACTTGACAAATTTGTCAACTTTAGCAGCAGGGATATGGATCTTTTTCTTTTGCCAAGGATCATGTTCAACTACAGGGATGATATAAGGGAGGCCATAGGATTCCCGCAAGAGACCTCTCTCTTCTTCACAGAAAGCAATAGATTTTTCTCTTAGAGATAAGACATTTTTAATTAAATTTAACTCATCAGGAAGAAGCCATCCATCTGGACCAAAGTTGACCACCTTCAGACGTTCTTCAGTGACCCATCCATTAGGCACAAAGGGACCAGTAAGAGCTTGAGGAAGACCACAGTAAGGATCGCGAGATAGAGGAGGACGCATAAGGGGAGGATTGAGGTTGAGAGGCATAGGCTGGTTGACTGTTTGGATCTTCTTAGCAACTGGTTTATACTTAGTGGCAAAAGAGAGATGTTCTTGTTTCCTCCAAGAGTTGACCAGAGAGACTTGGTTACAAAAGCTGAGTCCAAGTTCCAACATCTTCCAAGTCCGATGTTCTGCAATATCCTTGAAGGGTGCCTTTTCCATAAAAGGAGAACCAGGAGATAATACGTTTCTCACATGTGTGGCACAAGGTAGGGTTTCGAAAATGACGGTAAAAGATTGCCCTGGCAGTGCACAATTGGGAGGACTTACTTGTACCCCAAATTGCCCCCACTGCAGCCCATATTCCTTCATACCAAAATCACCAAAAACGGAATTGCAATTTGGATCTAGTTTAGACTCATTGTGGAGATTTGAACCGGAACTGAGAGAAGATTGATCAGACTTAAAAGTAGAAGGAAAAGGAGACACAACAGATCCAGAGAGAGAAGGAGATGGAGGAGAAATATTTTTGGATTTTTCTATTTTGATATGTTTTTGTTTTTTAATATTCTTGAGCTCAGAAGAGAATGATGAAAGGAATGAAAAATAAGCCTGAGGGATGGGAGTTGACCCTTGAGTTTCAGTCTGAGGCTGAAAAGAACTACAATCATTGGTAGGATCAACTATTCCCCTAAAAAATGAGAGGAACTAGAGTTATCCTTCTGCTTCCCCTTAAAAGATGATTTGGGAGAATGACCAGGAAAATCTCTTTCCCAGCAACCAGAATCCAAAGAGCAAAGAGGAACTTCAATTATCCTGCCATCAGCATCAGGGAGAAGAATTCCCTCCCCAACTTGATCAGAAAACATCAGGGTTGCACCAAAGTCCATTAAGAAGGGTCGTCCCAAGATCATAGGACTGTCCAAACGAGTGATCCAGAAGTGGCAGGTTCCAACAATATTTCGACCAATCCTGACCGGTAAATCTTCAGCAATACCAACCAGTTCACAAGCTTGATTTCCTATCCCATATACTGCAGAGTTGAAGCTGACCCTAGGACTAAGTTTGAGCTTGCAGGCCATAGCATCCGAGATTAAGTTGAGCTGAGATCCAGAATCCACAAGAGGAGAAACAGTTTTAGCTGAGTCACCAAGATAACAAGGAAGAAAGCCAAGGGGACAGGAATAAAGATTGGATTCTATAGAAGGACTGGTTCCACCAGAGTCCTCCATTAAAGTGCCAGAGGAGACTTTGAGTTCTTCAGGGCCAATTTCCACACGTCGACAAGAGACCCATTTCTTCATTCCTTCAGCAACAAATGGAGAGATCGATAGGAGTTCAGCAACAGATAGATCAGGAATTTTGAGATCAGAAATTTTCTTTAATACTCCCTCCACAGCATTGGGGTGATCCTTGGAGATGCCTCTTTCAAATCAAACTTTGGGCTGGGTGGGGGGAGGAAGTTCAGGTGACGCAGAATCTAAGATAGGATTAGAAGGTTGAGGTGAGGGAGAAGTATCAGGGTGATCTGGGAACCTTTCCATGAGTGGTTCCTTTTCCACCTCCATGTCTTCTACATCAGAGGAAGGAGGCTAAAGTGATGATCGACGTTTAACGGGTTTTCAAAGGATTGAAGTTGGCAAGGAAGGAGCCTTATGAGGTTTAGGTTCCTCATGTCGTTTCCTGGCTGGATCAGATTGATAAGTAGTCCCGGCAAGACTAGAGGAAGAAATGGCTGGAGGATACCAAGGTTGGAGGGTACCACAGGATGATCGAAATTCAAAGGAAGCAAGAGATGCTTTCACAGGAGGTGATGGCTGGTAAGAGGCCACCACATGTCGGATAGGACAAGACGAGTCAAAAGGGATTAGGGCACCATTAGGGAGGAAGTAATTGTTTCCCCTCTGCTCTACCAACTTTTCCTTTAAGTCCTTCTGAAGTTCTTGACATCGTCCGGTTCCATGGCCTTCCCTATGACAGTAGTAACAGACCAGAGTTGATTTGGGGACAGAAGAAGGAGTTTTAGGAGTAGCTAGCAAAGAAATCTTTTGATCTATTTTGTTCTCAAAGGCTCTAAGTAACTTGGTGATTTCATCTATGGTAGTAGGTTCTCGATTGGAATTAGGATCTGCTTTAGGCCTACGATCTGCCTCCATTTTAATCATAATATCGTTTGACTCTTTAAAAGAAGGAGCATGGACTGGTTCAGTAGTTCTAGGCTTTTCAAAGGTAAGAGCAGTTTGACCTTTCATGACTTTATCCACAGTACTCCTAAGGGTGAGAAAAACAGGGAGCTTGAATCAATTATCCTTGGTAGTAATCATGGATCCAGATTTGACCAGTTCTTCTTTAATCCTTAACTGCACAGCCGACGAAAAAGATTGGAAGAACTTTGCTCGAATTTCCTCCACTGTGTCAATGTGATCGTTTCGGATAAGATAGTTTTGAATGGGATCCCAAGACTTTCTAAAAATCTGATAGTCAGAGGCTGAAGAAATACCACCATTGGAGATCCACTGAGAATCCAGAGCGTCCAAATCCTGCAGAGTAAACCTAGCCACATCTATTTTACCCCAGTATGCCAACATAGCCTCCCTGAGAAGCGTCCAGTTGTGGGATTCAAATCCCTCGAAAGACTCGATTACCTCCATAACTTCATCTGAGGAGATAAAGAATTGCAACTGATAAGCCATATTGAATTCACTATCTCCATCTACTTCAGCAGCCATTTTGTAGGAGTCCAAGAATCTCTTGACATTTGTACCGTTGAAGCCTAAGTTCTTGTTCTGGGGTTTGATCTTTACCATCTTAGGTCGAACAGAGGCGGTTGGAGTAGCGGGAGATGCCATATCAAATAACAGAGTTCCTAGGGGATCCAAAGAGCAGATTTCCAAAGTGGCTCACGAGTGTGGCAAGAGTAGGGTTTCGCCAAAAACAACAAGTATCTTGCCCGAGCGGTGCACAAATTGGGAGGACTTACTTCTAGACCAAGCTGCCTCCACGGATTGGAAAAAAAAAGAACAAACAGAAAAAGAAAGAGAAATTGGATAGGATTTCGGAGTTGATTCTTCAAGTTGGGACTGTAAATCCCAAGGTTGCTGGTTTGATCCCGGCCCGGGGGACCAAATGTAAGACTCCAAACGGTGCTAAGCCGTGGCAGTTCTGTGGAGGTGAAAGGTGCTGTTTAGGCTGCCCTCCTAGGAGTTACAATAATATTTAAATGTAACCGGAATCAAGGTCCAGAACCTTATGGATGAGAAATCAAACTAAGAGAAGAGGATAAGAGTTGTTGGTAGCAATGGAAACAACACTATCTGAGACAAGATGGTGCAGGGAAAGACTTGAACAAATAAGTCAAGGTTTGTTCAGAGTTCAATAGAACAAGGCAGTTGTAAGTAACAACGCCCACAAGCTAATAACTCTGGTCATCAGCAGCTGATTAGGAAAGATCAACTCAATCCCAACCAACCTCCAGGTTCTCAATGAACCTGCCCAACTCTCCGCAATCAAGCGCTTGAAGGGTACCAGATAACTGTGGGAGGCTGAACAAAACAAAAGCAATTTGTTTATGAAGCTCTAGAAGCAAATCAATAACGAATTTGAGCAAGAATATCCCAACACTTCTCAAGGAACTCAAGAATAGCGTGGCGAAATTCAACCTCAAAGAAGAAGGGAGGTATAACACTCCAGGTTTTAAGCTTAATAAAACCTCTTCAATCAAACGTGATTGGCCCAAGAAAGATGATCAAGGAGAGATCAAGACCAGTATGGTCGGAAAAAGGGATCAGAGTGGTATAACACACTCAAGAATTCAGGCAGACAGGAATTCTTCTTCAACCAGCAAGGCTATTGGTTGGTGATAAGGATCAAGGTCACAAAGGACTGAGTTTGAGTATGGAGGCTCAAAGGATCAAGGGGCAATCATAGATATACCCAGATAATTTGCTCAGATAAGTGGGGAAGGATGCCCACGGATAAATTGCTTATGATGATGGGATGCTGGAATGCTGCGATGCTGATATGCTGATATGCTGGGATGCTAGGATGATAGGATGCTAGGATGATAGGATGCTAGGATGATAGGATGCACGGCCAAAAGGCAGGGGAGAGCCCCTCCTTATATGGGCAGGAGGCCCTGTTAGACTATATACAACGGATTCTACAAATAGAGCGGAAAAGGGAAGGAAACCATGTGGTCACTCGCATTGGTCAAGGATCTGCCAAATGCTTGCGGGCGCGGTCGGGATGGATTCAGTAGATCATGGATGAGCGCCGCGCGACGGTAGCAATGAGGAGATTGGGAGGCGCAACGACAAAGACAAAGACACGCAACAACAAAGATGCGGACGTGCTATAACAACGGCGGAGATGACAAGCAACACCGATAAAGGACGCGCGACGCGGATAATGGAAGCGCCGCGCGCGCGGCGCGGCGCGCGCGCGGGTAAATAATGGTTTGGAGGAGCCTGAGGATAAGTTGTTTGGCCGGGCGGTACGTTTGCGCAACAGTTTATGGATTGAGGTCTTAAGGCAGCCAGGGTGTCCAGGATGGGGCACCACATCGGACAGAAAAACTGCTATCTGTCCACCTCTAAAAACCTCGCCACATCCACTCGCAACCTTCACCTTGCACTTGGCCACACTTCCATCAGCAGACTCAGAGAGATACCAGAACTCAAGCTTAACAATGACAACTTCTTTTGCAAGGACTGTGCACTCTGCAAAATTATTAAGTCTCTGTTCAAGATACAGGCCACCCTCACCACAAATCCCTTTGAAAAAATACATTTCAACCTTGTTGGACCAATCAAACCCAAGTCACACCAACAAGAGAAGTACATCCTAACTATTTTGGACAACTTCTTGAACTACTTTAATGGGATTCCTCTCTTCAGCAAAAAATACACACCAAAAACCCTCATAGAAATTATCAAACAACAGAAATCCAAATTGGGATACTACCCCTGCAAAGTCTGCTCCAACGGAGGATCCAAATTTGTCAACAACAGACTCTCCAGGTTCCTCAAGGAGATTTCATGGAAGCAGCTCATTCATCCAGAGCACAATGGTAGGGCTGAAAGAGCCAATAGGACAATTGTCAAAAGTTTGCGTACATCCCTCAGCTCCTCCAACCTACCCAAGAGGTACTGTTTGGAGATACTCAAAGCATGTTTCCTTCCTCTGAATCAGATTCCCCGCAAGGGCTGTTGCCAATTGCCTTGGGAAATTATGCACGGTAGTTCCCTTCCATTGTCTTACTTCAAACCTCTGGGAACCTCAGTCATCTACCTCAACCATCTCAGAACCAGGGGAAAGAAATTCCATCCGAAGGGCCTGGAAGGAAGACTAATTGGATACAATCCAGAATTCTGCTCCTACAGAATTCTCTGTCCCAACGGATCCATCATCTCAAGCAAACATGTCCAATTCAACAAATCTTCCACAAATTGCAGGGAGTCGAGTCCAGATCTGGACTTCTCAATAAATGGATTTAAAATTAGCAATGATCCAGATGTCCTGAACGGTTGCCCATCAGTAGCAGAAGAAGAGTCCTCCGCCTTGGAGCCTTCTCCTGACAGGAACTTCACCCAGTACAGAGAGACTCTGGAAACCCAATTGGAATCATCTGACTCGAACCGCCCAGAAAATAGTGACTCAGATGCCTCAAATCATCCGTTTGTGTCCCTGGAAGATCACTCCCCACAACCTAATCCTGTCCCAGAACCTCCAACTTATCCCGCTCCTCCTCAACTCCTGAAAAATCGCGCAAATCTCAAACCTCCACAACGCTACGGGTTTCACCACTATTTCAAACCCAAAACATACCTCCAAGCTTTCACCTGTGAAGAGGCAGAAAGATGGAAACAGGCAATAAGAACAGAGCTGGATCAATGCAAGGATCTGGAGGTGTGGGAAGAGTACAATTGACCTGAACCAATCAATCCGCTCAAGACTACCTGGGTTTTCAAAATAAAAGACAACAGCCACAACAATTGTCTCATCTTCAAGGCAAGAGTGTGCGTGAATGTCTACAATCAAATCCACGGGCTCGACTTTGAAGAAACCTTTGCTCCCACGGGAAAAATTTCATCTCTCAAAGTCATCCTTCAACTTTCCCTAAGAGACAATCTTTAAATCAAACAATTTGACGTCAAGGCTGCCTTCCTCCATGCTCCCATTGACAACAAACTAATCATCAAGACTCCCGACAGATCTTCTTGACAGAAGCCAAACTCAACCCCCTCCTGGACTCCTTCCTGGAGGGAAGATGGCTCAAACACCTCCTGGGAGAGGTTTTCAACATCTTCATCCCCTTCACAACTCACCTCATCCACAATAAGGGCCTCAAGGACAAGCTCAAGCGATTTGGTTCCAACGCCAAAACAAGACACATGGACGTCAAGACCAAAGGCTTGCGGGAAGAACTTGCACTGGGCAACCTGAAGTTCAAACTCATAACCACGGACCGCATGTTGGCTGATCCTCTGACTAAAGCGGTAGCCAAACCCGCCATCCAGGCCTTTGTACAAATCCTCAACCCTAAATTCAAAATCAACAAATCATCCTAGTCAAACTCTCTCCAGTCATGGGGAGTGTTGAAGTACCACCTAGCTCTCTCCAGTTGGTGCCCAAACTTCAGCTTAAATAATCCGCAGCACCCCAGAGAGAACCTCAGAGCTCATGTCCTACAACTCGGAACCGGGGGAATTTGACCCCCGCTTTCCTTTTTAATCATTGTTGTTCCTTCATCACTTCAGATTCATCTTTTTCTTCCGTTTCTCATTTTTCCTAGTTTCTCTTCTTACTATCACCCCTATCCTCCTCAAGCCTCAACTTTGATCTCTACCAAATTCATGCTCCTTGGATCAAGAATTTTGACAACTCAACTTCAATTGACTCATCCATCTGACTCCTCAATCTCAATTTGTGACTGGTGAGAGTTACTCCTTCATTGTCCTTGCAACCTCTGTCTGATTTGTCCTTCAGCTTCTCAATCTCAACACTCACAGTCTCCCCATGATCACCCTGCCAAGTAAACCAAATTCTGCCAATTCTCAAAGCGCCTCTGCCAGTCCCATTGGTCACCTTTCATCTCTTCCAATTCTGTTATCCTCTTTCCTTTCCATTGTGTTTTCTTTGTCTCAAACCTGTGTCTGATTCAATTCCCTTAGTCCCTCTGTTGGTCGTAAATCAATTCAAATCTCACAAAAGTTTCACTAATTGAACAACTCGCAGTTGGGGGACATAAGAAAACCTCCCTTCAACAGTTAATTGAACAGGTGATTGAGCTTGATAATGGTATCACAACAAGAACCTCTCTTGACAAAAAAAAACATGGAAAGTCAACTTCAACTCAGAAGAAAGACAAATTCTTAAAACAATATTTCAAGAACCCAAAGCAATACAGACTGAATCCAACCTTGCACTTGAACCCAAAAGGAAAATCCATTGCCCAAAATCCAAGTTTCCTGGATAAAGAAACTGGGATGCTCTGGAATGAGGAATGTTTAAGGAGGGAAACAAATGGGTTATGTATGTATTTCGGAGGTAAAAATGATGTTGATAGTTGTGCAAAGCAGCTAGCGCCTGAAGCGGTCAAAAAATAAGCTTTTAGTTTTCCTGACACTTGCAAGGAAGGCTACACATTATCTAAATTACAGCAAGTCAGACCTTTGACTTTGCACCTCCCTTCCAGATGCTGCTGAGACATCTTGAACTGGCTTGCCACTTATAGGGAATGTACAAGCAACCTTGCGCAAGCAGAATTGTTTGCATTTGTCTCAAATACCTAGCGTGGCTGTACTAGGGACACATTGCTTGTTTTGTCAAATGCAGTTCTTGCAATGGAACAATGAAGATGACAACATAATTAATTATGAATCTATTTAAAGAAAAGAAGTAATGATTAATGGGTGTAAAGTAATTTTAACAACTTTGGAATTGATGGGAAAACTTCCTAAACGCTTGCAGGAGCTTGCATCTTCATACCCAGGAAACTGTCACGCTTTGAGTTTAAGAGTTATTTTCCTCCTACTTTGACATACTCTTTTTCTTCAAGTACCATCTACCTCAGTCCATAAGCATGACAAACTAAAAGCACAACATCAACGGTGCCTTCTGCTTATCAACTCTGGCTTGCATAACAACCTTCCATTCTTGGCAACTGACTGAAAATCCACTTGCAAGCCTCAAAGTCAACTCTACCTTGGTCCACCATCCATTTGTGTTCTGCCCTTTTCAATCTTGGTATCAATAACCCTTGGGTTCCCATTTCCGGAAACATGCTATTGATATTTCTCACTCATGCTAGTCAAGCCATCTCAACTGTATAGTTTGCAAATGGACTAGTCCCTTACCCTGCATAAACTACACCTTCATATTTGCATTGCTTCTGACTTCATTCCCTCATGTCTCAACCATTACATCCCAATACATTTGTCCCCTATTCTCTCACACTTACGCTAAGACCTTGAGAACAATTCATACTGTCATTTCATTTTTTACTCTGTCCATGTCACTCATTTCCTCATTGCTTGGAACTGTAGTTAACCACCCATCAGGTTTTATCTAGTCATATTGTATTACCTTATAAAGGCTCCTCAGTTTTCCTGAGGATTTTCTGCTCAGTTAGTTAATTTCATAAATTCTTCCATTTGCTAAATTCCCGTCATCAAATTGGGCTTGGGTTTGGTTTCCTTCCATTGGAAAATTCATCCCTCTTGCTGTTTGCACCAGAAGTTTGAAATTTGCAGTTAGCCCTTGCTACCTTGCACTTGCCCTTGCACTCAGCTTTCCTTTTGCGCTCACAATCTTCTAAGATTGCCCTATAGTAGGTGGGGTGGTTCTGTGACATGAGGAAGCAAACACTATAGATTGGTTTTTGGCTTTACTCATTTCTACTATGTAATAAAGAAGTTTTTGATTCTTTCAAATTAAAGAATGAAGAAACAACCAAGAAAATTTTAATCACACCCTTATGTGATAAGAAGTCACCAAGTATTGGTGAAAAGAGTAATGAAATAAAACTTTCTGAAAAAGTGGATTATATTCTCAAAAACAATATTAAGGACATAATACATACCATGTTTTATGGACATAAAAATTGACAAAAAATTGATTAAAAAAGAGATCTTCACATGGATGAAATAAGGAAAGCTTTTTTGGTAAGATATTGTCTGCTACCACTAGTACCTGCAACAACCCTGCCATGGTACCAGAAAATTTTCTAGTCCTTGAGGTATAATACCTGCTTCAATCAGATATCTCAGAAAAAAGCTGCTCCTGCAGAGCAGATTATCATGAACCTAAACACATGGAAAACACCCCTAAATACATTCTCCATTGTTTGTGTAACACCTCCGCTCCCTTTGGACTCTTCTTTGACCAACACACAATAAAATAACATTAATAAAAAATATGGACTCTAAAACAAGCTCCCCACCAAAATATTCCTCCACTAGCACTCCAAGTAACTCCAATAAAAAGACACACCTCCTAGAAAAAATAACACACTATACAATGATACTCTGGTGATAAAATAATAAATCCAACAATATGATAAGATAAGATCCCCTTGCATGATGCTCCTCCCTTTTATCTAAAAAACAAAATAAAGCCCCAAAGAAAGAATAAAACCACAAATGATTCCCTCTGAACCGCCTTCCCCATGCATTTAGCAATGACACTGATCACTATTAGCAATGATCTTCTTAGCTGACTTGTCCACATAAATTAGTTACAGTGATATTTCTTTAATATCCAATGACCCTACCAGTTGATTTTCCCCAATGCATTTATAATGGAAGATCCCCATTGATCTTCCTTAGAGTATTCCCTTTGACCATGGATACAGCATAAAAAATGAACACCATCATTCTTCCTTATGGATCCCTGTCAACCCGCATGCTGCCCCCTGAAATTTAGTGTTTGATTGTAACAACAATCAGATAGCTTCCCACAGTACTAATGAATACCCCATAGTTGGATTTTTGGATACATAACACATAGTTCCAATCACTTGCTTCCCCTTGCTCTGAAAGCCATAATTGCAGAAGTTTTGGTTGTTGGCCACATCTATTTTCTGAAAAAGACAAAAAACCTGGCTCTGCTTTTCTATTGTGCTGTGGATTCTACATCTGCCCACTACTGAGCCTTCCAGTCAAATTTGGCTTCTGAGCCTACTTTCTTTTGTGCCTACAAATAACCACCACAACCTGGAGGAGAAAAAATTGGTAATTTAAAAATTACAGGATACAATGCTGTATCAGTTTATGCAGAGTAGTGTGAATTGTAATAAGTAAAGCTTCAAGCCACACAGAAAATTCCATTAACTGCAAAAAATTTCAATGATAAATAAACATGTTCCAAAAAAAATGCAAAACCCCTAACCAATAAATGAAAAGGAAGTATTCATATTCAAGGCACAAAGATAGAGCTAACCAAAAAAGATAAATCTCCAATCAAAGTAAATGAAGAAAAGGAAAAACAAAATGGCCAGGGAAAATTTCAATAGGGCGTATCAGAGTTAAAATGTTTAAAAAATTAAATGGCTGATTTTAGGCCTATCCATTTTTTTTCAAAATTTTATTTTTTTCAGTTAAATCCATTGATTCATGGTTTATTTTGATAAAAAAAAATGTTTTTTGAAAATTGATATTTTTCCTCAAATAAGCTATTTAAATTAGCCAAAATTTTAACTTGGATATGCTCTAATGGGCCAACCTTACCTTCCAAGTCTCTAAAGACTATCTGAGAAAGGGATTTTCCCACTGACCTGTTGTTTTCTTTTGTTATCATCATCCAAAATAATTTATTCTTATAGGAACCACATGTATCTGATTTCCGTATCCTGTGCAAATTTCATAAACAACATATATATTTTATATACTTTTAATAGCCATATTTCATCAATCAGAAGTAATAAACAAGAATTATCCATGAATTTCCAAGCATTAAAGTTCTGTGCTAGTTGTTCACTGGTTGCAACTCCAGCATTTGGACCTGGAAGGTTTTTGAATGATAAAATGTTTGTGTCAAGTTGCCAGTTATTATCTATGAATTGAGAAGTTACCATCATTTACCAATCATTTTGATAGGATTTCCACTGATCTATTTTAAGTTCAATGTTTTCTAATTTTTCAAACAAGCTTTGGATTGATTCATTGAGGTTATTATATAACTACATCAAATCACGTCTAACAGTATTTCATCTGATTGGTTGGAAGAATTTTTTTGCTTGCTATAAAAATGTCCTGAATACTTCACGGTTGGCCATCATGAATGGGTAACCATGCTTAATGATCAACTTCATCATTTCCAATCTTTCAATCTTCAGTTCAAAATTCAAATTTGAAAATTTCATCTTCTCAGTATTCAATAGAATTTGTTTTAATGGTCAGATGAGTCCCCTGGCTGTGCACATCTCTCAGAATGAAAAAAAATTTAATTTAAGCTTCCTAATACCAGGAAACTTGCTATCCCTTTAGCTACAGAAAGTGATGTATTAATGGAATGATAATATTTCCAAAAATTGAAGCAATAAGAGCTCCAAAAGATGAATAATATTGGGAGCAAGTGCAAGATTTGAATAGGTTTGGTTAAAGACTTTTAAAAAATTTATAGAGGGGAAACAGCTTATAAAAAACTGCGGATCTTTACAGTTAAAAAAACTGTCTCCAGGGGATCCCTTTGGACCATTTAAAACCCTGGACCAATGGGTTTAAGAATTAATCAAAAGGGTAACGCCCAAAGGAACAGTGGTTAGGGCTGGGATTAACAGCACACAAGCCTATGCAGGGAGAAAATAACTTACTTTGAAGCATTTTCTCACAACAGTTCTGCAGGAATTCATGGTTCAAAGGGTCTCAGATCAAGGGTTGGGGTGTTTTGCTGATTTTCTTCAATGGGATAACAATGGTATTGGAATTAATAATAATAATATCAGTCTGGGGCCACAGATTTCTTTCTTCTGTCTTAAAAGCACCTGATCACAGAAGGGAGAAGTTCTGGATTGATAATTAATATTCAATGGGGTTAAAAAAACCAAAAAGGTACTGTATATATACCTTTTTGGGGTGAAGGGGCCTTCCCAGGTCACCAAGAGAGGTTAGTGCTTGTGTGATATGGCTTGCAAGCTAAACAGGGCTAATTTTGCACGCATTATTAGTGCTTTCACTCAGATTTACCTTTCTGGTTAGTATTTATGTGTGAAATCTATGTCAAAACCTGTCTTTGCAGTAATTTTTTATTTCTGAATTCTTGACATATATCTTTATTTTTTACTGTATTTATTTGATGCAAGTTTTAAGAGGCACAAATTATTAGATGCTCTGTCATCTTCTGATAACTATGGCAGTTCTTTTTATTTTTTCATGTGAACTCCTTGAGGAGTTTTTTGGTTCATGAAGATTTGCTTGTGTCATTTTTGTGACAATCTTTTATATTTTTTTATTTAAGTTGTCTACTTTATGACTAACTTCTATATGTTTTTATTCATTTTGAAGAGGTTTCAAAGAATCCTCTATGCATCTGTAAACTTATTAAATACGCATGGCACATGTACAGGGGTTTTATCAGTTGACTGTGGTACCTTGTCAACAGAATTTGTCCTGGAAGGTTTGATGCGCGTGTGCTTAACAGCTGCGGGCAGTATCCAAGGAATTCAAGCAGACCACAGCCAGACACATATTGAATGTGTTTTTCTGGCAGGTGTCTGCTGTTTTGCAAGTCAGATGTGCACAGCTTGCATTGTATGGATGCAGAGCTGCACCCAGGAATGGTGACAAAACACAAAACTGGCCATAACTACCAAACCACACACAAAATTCTAATTCTGACTGAGTTTTTGTTGTGAAACCTACATCAAATACATGTGAAATTTTAAAATGGCAAAAAACTCACTTGTAGTGGTGTTGTGGTTTTGTGCCATTTAAATATTTATTTATTTTAGAATATAAGAATTTGGAATTCTGTGGTGGGGTCATTGAGTAAACCTACCTTATCTTGTATGAGGAATTGAAATTTGTAATAATATTTCATGATTTTACACTCCTTTTTTATTTTATAATTTATTTATTTTTATTTCATTTTATCTGCTTTTAAAGGTTGCTCTGTACAAGTAGCAAGCTGACTGGTGTGTTTTCAAATAATTCCCCATCCCTGAAAGATAAGCCTTGTAATATTTTCAGAGTTCAGACATAATTCCCTGAAACATGAATTATTCTTTGATTAAAAATTGAAAAAGAGAAATTCCCCAAGAAAATTTATATTTAACTGTCTCTGTTTGCTCAAAAAAAGATTTACATGATGCTTTTTGTTTGCAATTATTTTTTTCATGGCTCATCAAAAAATAACACCATCATATTTGTTTTTCATTGAAGGCATTTTGGTTTATTCTGGTGTCAAAATGACAGTCATAAGTGGAGGTAATGCAAGCAGAGGAAATGGATAGGTTTAATGAAGGGGAAGTTGAGGGATTGGTAGCTTGGAGCAAAGAAGGATAGTACTCTCTTTAATCTCATCAAATCCTTAATCTATCCGAGACTCCTGAAAATAAAACATTGATACCAAACCCCCATTATCAAATTTTAAATCATTGGTTTCACCCATTTAGAGGCAGCTATGCCAACAATAAATTCCCAAAAAATCATACAACCTCATACTTCAGCATCAAATTCCTTCATTTTTTGAAAATTTGATTCAAAATATTCCTCAATATAAAATTGTGTGCCCATAAAGCAGCCTTAATGCATATATGCTGACCAGATATGAATTACGAAGCCTCATGATCTTTGAAAATTTGTTTTTCTTACAAGGGGTTAGCCCAAACCTGAAATCCAACCTATCAGGTTCAGGCTAGCCTATGGGCTGCCTGGCGTGATAAGCACTCTGAATAAATGAGTTATGGTTGAATTTAGAATACACTGTTAATTTTGGGGGATAAATATAAAACATTTAGTGGTAATTGAACTCACATCAACCTATTGCATGCAAGTTTCTCCAAAAATTGAGTTAAAACTTCTCATTGCAATTTTTAAATCACACTGGACCCTCTGGAATGAGACCACCAACCCACACAAGTTCTTTAAATCCATCTCAAAATTATTATGCTTTGCCTTGGCAATCAAGAGGACCACATTCCACATTTTTCTGCTTTGAGGCCTGCAACATTATTGCACCAAAACAGAATATAAAAAATCCAATGGTATACTTTAAGTAATTTACCTTGATCCAGTTTGAATCATGAAAGGAACAGAAGCAGTTAGCACAACTTTTGAACTGATGGGGGGGGTGGAAGAACACAAACTGAGAGCCCCATCATGTATTCTGAAAAGGCACCTCAACAAATGGTTGAATGCAGAAATGTGAGTGAAAAATGGATAATTTAGGAACTGGGACAAGCAAATATCTGAAAAAGATAGATCTTTAAAAGAATGGTGGACCAGATAATTTAGGAGCCCTGCTGAATTCTGGAAATTAAAAATATCATAAATTGGTACATTCTTTGTAGCTTTCAGCATCTTGATTCCCAGGGAAAATTCCATTCCAGATTGGAAAATATCATACATACCATATTTGAATGGAATATAATTAATTTAATGGAACCTCTTATGTGAACTCCTAGTTAGCCTCATCCACATACATACCATATTTCAATAAAATATGATTGTTTTTCTGGGACCTATTCTGTAAATTCCTAGTTAACCTGATACAAAAGCTGGATCTTGTGTTGACAACATAATCCACTTTGAAATTATTTGAAGGCACCATTTTTGCATGTGAAACATTCAATGCTTGGATGAAGCCAAAATTATGCCTTTAAAATTACTCAAATAACATGTCAAAAATTACTAAGATATGGTGTATCAGATTTAGCAAACCCACCATTAGAAAATTTAAATTTTCATTGAAGTTTTCTGTAATAAAAATACAGCCTAACTGGTCTCTTTAAAAATTTTTTTTTGATTGAAATGATTTGCTTCAAAAACCAAATCCACCATTTATGAATCACCATCCATTCTTTATCCCTGGAATTCAAAACACCCATGAACACCTCCAAATTTTCTAATCCACACATACAATCATTCACTATTGGTTCAAACATCAAATAAACAAATCCAATATCATCTCAATCTCATCATAATCTTCAAACTCCATCCTACCATATCATAAAATAATCATACCATTTCCCCATAAACTCATTTATCTGTATCAAATTCACAGAACTCCCAACATTTCATAACAAACTACTCAAAATTCAATTCAAAAATAAATAATTCTGACTGAAATTTTTTTAGCATTTGAATCTCATTCAGACCCTGACTTGGAATCTAATGGGTTATCCTTTAATTATCCATTGGAAAAGAAATACTTGCTTCCTAGAAGACAGATACTTCATCATCCCATTTCTACATGAAAGGAAAAAGCTTCATCCTCTCCCTGAATTTAGATTATACCAATTTTTCAAAACTTCTTTTGTTTCATTCATGAAAAATTTGGGCATGATTGAAAATAACCAAAAATTTTGGAATAAATCTTGGAATACTCAAGATGATCAAGCTTTCTAACTGGAATTTTATCTCTGTATATTTGGATAAAATCAGAATGGAGCAGCTATTTATTGATTAAAAAATGTCTCATCTGTTGAATATGTAACAATTAAATCATACACCAAAAGGGATTTTATTTCTATCCTAAGATTCTGTCTCTCAGTCCTTTTCTGGCCAACCAAGGAAAAGCGGAAGGAGATATCTCAGTGCATTGAGACTGAAGGTTTTCCTGGTTTGATTGGCTTTTTTTCTTGCACGCCCATCCCCTGGATTCCAAACCTTATGCTTGATGGACGGCACTATTTTGATTGGAAGAAAAGGAAATCCATTCTTTCAATCTCAAATTTATTTTATTAGAAACTGGAAAACCATCCTTCCTCCATTTTATTAGTGATTCTGCTTCTGTTCAACTAATTTTTTATAAAACACAATGATTATATTTCTATCAATTCTGAAATTTAAGGTTCCTGTCACAATTAATATTTTTTCAATTGGATGAATATTTGACAAGAAACACATAAATAATTTGATGAAGATCAATAACTTCCAGAAGATTCAGCTGATGCTAGCAGGAAACATGTAGTTCCAGCATAGCAGAATTTTTATTCAAATAATAAAGGCAAAAATGTTTTTAACTATCATATTTCTTCATCAAAAGTTTGAATTTAGCGCACCATAGGAGTGTGGAAGGAAATTTGGGTCAGCTGAAAAAAAATTTAGAACTAGATCTAAAATTACAAATGCATGAGGATACCTATACAATTAAAGAGTTTATGGTGCTTTCTAGCAAGTGCCATCAAGGAGCTGTTTCCCAACCAATGCCTAATCTTGGGATGAGTGTCTGAATTTTATTTTTTCAAGCTGAAGCTTAGCCCTACTGCACACTTAATGTGCATTTGGCACAGTTACTAGTTATTTTGAAATTTTGCTTTACATTTTTTTGTGCAAATCTCATGTGCATTTTGTTGTGCACATCTCATGTGCATTGTGCACCGTTCATGTGCATTGTGCACAGTTCATGTGCATTGGGCACAGTTCATGTGCATTGTGCACAGTTCATGTGCATTGTGCACAGTTCATGTGCATTGTGCACAGTTCATGTGCATTGTTCACAGTTCATTTGCATTGTGCACAGTTCATGTGCATTTTGCACAGGTCATGTGCATTGTGAATCATAGGACACATTCACTTTGAATTTGGAATCATTAGCCTGCATGATTTTTCAAATTTAATTTGAATTGTCAACAGAAAGTTTGAATTTACTTGGTCACTGTGCATCATAGTGCAAAATTTCTGAAAACCAAATGCTTGGTCAAAGAATGGAGATGGGCTCAATTAAATGATGGAACCTTCCTCAGCTGGAGATTCCTTGATAGAAATGGCTAGCAAAAGACATTCAATTTTTTGTTGTGAGCTATCAACCAAATTTGATTCTGTATTAATTTATTCTGGGCAACTTATTTGCCAACATCAAAGATGAATGGGATGAAATATTTGAAGAGAAAATCCCTAATACTCCTGAAGCCATTCCAGTCTTGTATTGTCTTTTGCCTTTTAAATGAGACATTTTATTCTACCTGTCAATATTTATCAGTTGGAATAATGATTTTTTTTGCTCTCATTTCAAACCTCAAAACTTCACGTTTTTTTTTTTTTTTTTTTTTTGGAATAAGTTTTGAAATTGTCTTCACTCAGAGCATCTGATATTGTGCTTGATAACACCAATTGATAGGTAATTAAACAGAGTGGTGTCCCCAGCCATGGCAAAAACATACCCTCACTTACAAGCAAGCTCCATAACTACAACCCCAAATCAACAAAGTTAGAGAATATTATGGAGCTTGCTAAGCCCTTTGCTGACCAATATGGTACACCTCAAGAAAAGGGGCAAAATTTACATTTTTTTTCTTAGTTTTTTATCTTATCCAAAAAAAAAACAATTTTTGCTATGGGATCTTCCTCTTTTGGTCCTCCCAACTCCTCCCTGTCCCAGCAGACTATGAAAGCCTCTCCAGGCACTTGAACGCTCTGATCATCTGTTCAAGTCATTCTTTCTGCGCCTGCTGTATGGCCTTTTTGCCGAGCGCCTGCATGGACAGCCTTTTTCATCTTTGCCAATTGTTGCCATCATCACCTTCAACTGACCAATATCATTTGAATAGGAAACAACAACAAAGATTTCCGCAACCACCTTCCTTCACGTGTCTTTTCCCACTCTCTCTTGCTATTCCCAAGTCATGCCCTGACCATGTCAAAAGGGACCAGACCTTTGCATGAACAGAATACCTGCTTCTGGGTATGTGGTACATTGTTAAATCCCAATAAAAGCTAAAAACTCAATTTAATTCCATGAGACCAAGTCCATGAAACCCATTGTCATCCGTTCATCCAACATCCACCCTTGGATGATCTTCTCATTTCATTCATTTTTGAGCAACCACCTCCCATGGTTTCTCTCATTGGCCTGAGTCACACCATGTCCATCCTTCCTCTCCAGGCAATCAATCAAACTAATGGGTTGCAATTACATAGCCTATCTTTGACTGATGCATCTCACTCAAGAGAAAGAAATCTTGGGAGCAATTGGATGGCGAGCATAGCTCTCATAACATCAAGGCAGCCCAGCTTATGGATCTAGTCACTCCTCAGCCACAGTCCTCTCCGGGAGGAATTGTCAGCTACCGTAAATCCTCTCAAACCTCAATTTGTTGCTTCTTCCACCCCTCATCCCATCCAATCACTGCCTCAACTCCTGTCGCTGTTGCTCATGCTTGAGGCCCCGCAACCGCTGTTGCGGATGATCATCCCCCTATCGCTCATCTGCCAACCTGCAGATGTCCATCCGCTACCCGCTTTTATCCGTGATGTGGGCTGGAAGCATTCCTTTCATTTTTTTTCTCACATGTAAAAATCATCTTTGTTGTTATTATTTGATTTTCATTTCCCTTTTCTCACATCATTTGATTTTCTAAAAAAAAAAAATCCATGATAATCTGTAGTATCACTTGTAAATAATCTAACAGGATCTTTTTCCCATAAAAGTAGGGGCTTGCTGTGAGAATTATTGGCCCACAGGCTTAGTCAAAGAGCAGTATTTAAAGCAAAAGAAATTCTGAGAGAATAATGTCTTATGATTGATCCTTAATCTGAGGCAGGGGGAATTGCACACTTGTGAATTTGAATGATTTGATGAATGAATGGATGGAAAAAAGCAGGGAGAAGAGCTCCAAAATAAAAAATATGGTTCTCATGTGGAGCTCATGTAATGACAAGCAAAAGGCAAAACTTCTTCCCCAAATGGGCCCTACAGGCTCTACAAGCCCTGTTACTTGGTTGGGGATTACTAAACTCACTTACCATTAGTTCTGAACCCTTTCAACTAGCCTGTACCGGTTGAATTTGGTGCTTCCATCCTCACAGGGCTGAACCATCCCCTTTCTGTTCAGACACTGGCTGGTTTTCTATTACAAACAGCCCTGTTAACTGGTTACATCTCTCTTGTAACCATACTGGCCCTTTCTATACACTCAAAGGCCTGTTTGCCTCCTGAAACCAGGCCCCTGGCTCTCAAAATGGCCAGGGTGGACCAAGAATCACTCTGGTTCCAGCAAAGAAATCATGAGGGGGGGGGTGGAACCAGCGGGCATGTGGGCCCCCCTCCTTCGCTTGAATCCCCTGGGGAGGTGATCAAATCCCCCTCCAGGTGTCCTGGGGTTCAATACCCCCAGGGCAATCACACAGAAGGTGGGCTGGGTGGTGGTCAGGCCCACTCAGCCCCATTGGTTGCCTCCCCGTTGGTAACAGAGAGGAGGGGGGGGAGATGGCCCTATTTTAATTGGTCTTGAGGTGGGGGGATGATAAGGTGCTCTCCCACCTCAAAATTTGCCTTTGTTGCAACCAGCTGGCTGTTCTGGTTGAGGAGGAACCAGCCATCATCTCTCCACCTTGCAACAGAGCAAGGGTAGGGAGGGAGGCAGGGGCTGCCAGCCCCAGCAGCTGCAACCAGCCAGGTGAGCCCCACACACAGCGGGTGGAGGGACTTCAAAAAGAGTCCCCTCCCCGCTAAAACAGCCCTGTGCAGACTATTGGGCCTGAAAATTGGCCCCAGGTGAGAAACATGCATCCCCAAGCAAGGGGCAACATGGGCAGAGGCCCCAATGACCCCAAAAAACATACTTTGGCAGGCCAGCCCATCTGGCCAAGTATTTCCATAAAAATCCTTGGGCCCATAAATTCCCAGAAAAGCCCATCTGGCTAAGGTGGCCAATCCACCCTGATGGGCCTGTCAAGGCCCGTGTCCCAATTGACTTGAAAAACATGTTTTGGCGCCCAAATTCCCAAAACCAATAACGTTCACATAGGGCCACGTGGCCACATGGTTTCCATTGGGCCATGGAGGCCCATTTGTGCATCCCATTTGGATTACATTCTAATATGCACATTACCTGAGTGCATCCGTATTTTAACACACCCCCTTAATCCAAAAGGGATTCCATTTGCATACTAGACACAAAAACTTGATGTTTGCCCCTATCTAACTCCTTAGTTAAGATATCTGCAATCATTGCTCCAGTGGGCATGTAACGTAAAACTATATCTTTGCAGTTCAATGCATGACCTACATAGTTATAATGAACATTGACATGTTTTCTTCTTGAATGGAACACTTGGTTCTATGGCAACTCAATGTCACTCTGATTATCAGAATAGAACAATGCAAACCCTTGTGCTTTATGTGTATCCTCTAAGAACTTTCTCTACCATTTTTCTTCCTGTGAAGCTGACAGGTACACTCTGTAATCTGCTTCTGTTGATCAAAGACCTATTTCTGACACCTTTTTTGACATCCATGACACTAAATTCTTCCCTAAGAAGAATACAAAACCACTTGTTGATTCCCATTTTTTACCATCTTCCCAACTTGCATCAGAATAACCAACCAATTCAAAGTTTTCCAACTTTCAAAACTAAAGTCCCAGACTGATTGTTCCTTTAAGATTCCTCATAACTCTCTTAAATGCTTACCAATGCATCATGGTAGGTCTCTCTAACTATTTTGACAAAATACCAATTTAAAATGCAAAATCTGGCCTTGTAAACTGCCCCAAATAATTTAAAGATCCAATAGCTGACCTATAATCACTCCCAGATTGAACAAACTCTAGATGCTCTTCATCTGTAGACTTTCCTAACCTAATGTTAGACTGCATTGGAGTACCAAACTCTTTTGCATCCTCTAAGCCATAATGCTTAAGTAAGCTGGCACATAATGGTTCCAATCAAAATTTATCCCATTCTTGCTCTTACTAACTTTCATTCCCAGCACCTTCTGTGCCAGACCAAGATCTTTAATCTTGAACTCCTTTTTGAGTGTCTCCATGACTCTCTCCTTACCATTTCCAATAATGATAATGTTGTTGACAAAAACAAACAAAATTGCATCCCTTCTCATAAAAAGACAAGGGTTGGCCCCACTTGTCCTGAAACCAATCTCCATCAGTTTCTTACACATAGTGTTATACCATGACATAGCTGCTTGCTTTAATACATACAGGGATCTACACAAATTGAGGACATATTCCCCTTTAATTGCTGAGAGATGAGGATTGACGTGGGTTCTTGATTGTTGAACTTGACATGTTTATTGTTGATTATCTCGCCGGTGATTGAGAGAACTTTATAAGATAGCAGAGCAGGGTTGAATCTGAGAAGAATTCCAGAAGCCCCCTTTTTTCTGAGTTTGGTACTAATGTTGGTGTCATTTAACCAATAAGTTAGGCTAGAGCCAATAGGTTTGACGTAATTCTCCAGTAGTTGATTTTGATGCATTATCTTCCACGTTGAATCTTTTCCTTTTTCTTTTGGGAACTGATTTAACATAAGACAACAGCCCTTCAAGAACTCGTGCCAGTATGATTTGGGTATGTTGGAGTCAGAAAGAGTTGCCCTCACAGCTTCCATGATGGTCCTATTCGCACGTTCCGCTTGACCGTTGTGTTGAGAATGATACGGTTTGCTCACAATTTGGTTGATATGGTGAGTCTTGTAGTAATTTTGAAGCTTATGATTTACAAATTCGCCCCCACCATCAGAGCACACATCTCTGGGGTATTGACCTGACTTTCTATGTTGATTTTCTATTATGAATATCAGGGTATCAGCAGTATTGCTTTTCAATCTAAGAGGGAAGCCAGCTAAGTATCCAGAGTGCAAGTCTATGAGAGTTAGGACGTAACAAAAACCACCCTTAGAGGTAGGGTTGATAGGTCCAGTGAGATCCAGATGGATCTTTTTGAAGCAACTCTGCGCTTTCCCTTGTTGACGGTTGAATGATGCGCAAGTTATCTTTGCCTTGTCACAACTGAGGAAATCAAACGAGTTACGTTGAGAGTCTGAAAGCTTGATATTGAGGAACTTTTTGATTCGAGATAGGCTGGCGTGACCCAGCGTTTGATGAATTGTAGACAAATTGGCATTCGAGTAATAAGAGTCTTGAGGTTTGTTGGTCATGTTGATTACGAAAAGATTCTTAATGATGGAACCAGAGAGTAAAGTTGTACCGTTAGAAGCCAGTTCAAAGGTATGAGGATATTTTGTTCTGTCAACGCGCAGGTTGGCTCCTCGACTCATGAGAGCTCCTAATGAGATGAGATTTACTGTTGATTTGGGTACCCACGCAACGTCGGACAGAATCAGTTTGGCGTCCTTGGTAGATAGCGCAGCTTTGCCACTTCCTTCTATCATGATTGAAGCATCTCTTTTTCCAGTTTGAATTCTTTTGTTTCCATTGCTCTTCTCGAAGGATATGAACAAATCCCAATCAATGATCATGTGGATCAAATATCCGGAATCCAGTATAAATTGTTGTTGATCAATTGTTTTGGTCAGAGAGTTTGAGTTGAGGCCGCAAAAGAAATTTTAGAAATGAGCCTTGTCCCTAGGTTTAGGTTAAGATTTCCTGGGCCCTCAATTTGGAGCGTTAGCTGGTTTGAGTTCAGGGAATTCAAACCAACACGGACTTGCAGTATGTGAGGTCACCGCTGGATTGTGCTTTCCATTCTCACATCGCGGCCCTCAATATAGCGCAACATTCACCGGTTTGACACGTTCTCCTTCAGCTATTGATTTGTTCTTATGTTGTATCAGGTGATTGAGTACCACGTCGACTTTCATTTCCGTGGTTGAGTGCATGATTTGAGATTTCATGTGCTGCATTGAGGATGGAAATTTGAATAGAACAAGATAGGCGATAATGTTGGAGGGGAGTTCAATGCCAACTTCGGTCATTTTCTTCAGATAGATTTTGACTGTCGTAACAAATGCTTTGATGTTGTTTTCCATCGAGAGGTGTAAGAATCCATTGAAAAAACGAACTCTATTAGCTGACTGAGAGGAAGCAAAATGTTCTTGAGTAGAGATCCATATTAGTTTGGCATCGTCCTCGTTAGTGTCGTCGATGATGTTGTTATAAGAGTTTGTATCAAGTTTAGCAAGAATGTGGGCTACAAATTCTTGATTGGTTTCCTCGTCCAGACAGGTTGAGCTTGTTGAATTCATGATATCAAAGATTCCATGTAGTTTGAAGAGCTTTTCAAACTTTTTCCTCCACATGCTGTAATTATTGGCAGTTAGGAGTGGCGTGGATTCGATGAGTGACTTGATTGCTAGCAATTTGTAGTTGGTATTGTCCCCCCCTGGTCCTGGCGTCGATGAGGTTCCCGGTTGATCCATCATACAACCGGCGCAGGCTTTTAACCGTGCAAAAGGTTGAATTGGAGACCAAGACCAAGCTGGATTACATAAAAAGGAGATGTGAGCACAAGAGTGAAAACAAGTAGTTATGCGCAACAGGATTGATGAAGAGTGACCAACAGTGACAGTTCTGGCTGAGACAAGATAAGTTGAGAAGCAGCCAGGAAATAATGCGCAAGCCAGTTTGTTTAGAAGCTCTTATGATGAATGATAAACTGAGACAGAGAAAGATGTAAGTCCAGGCTTGATCAACGAGTTGCCAGATAATATTCTCACCAGAGTCTGACTGGTCGCTCGTCTAGTAAAGTTGGGAAATCAAATAGATTTGGTGATTGGGCTGGAGAGTTGAAGATCTCATATAGTGGATTGTTGAGTTGGTTGGATTGATATTGATTGTGAGATTGGATTGATCGTGATTGGATTTGATTGATTGGTTGATTCGGAAACAGCGACTGGATGGAGGGTTGATTCGGTTGAAGGATTGTCCATCCTGTCTCTGAGTCCCGTTGCTTGGTAAGTGAAGCGCCGCACCATGGTGCGCGGAATTGGTTGAGATAGTATGTGCGCGCATCCCCAACAAAACAAACGCAATGCACATAAGGCGGTTTCTTAGAGAAGACAACACAGTTGAGTAATAAGAAGATAAGATAAAGAATAAGAAAAATAGAATAAAAAAAATAATATGACTGAATGAGAAACAGATGAAAGAGAGAGTGAGAGTCAGAGCATTAAACATTAACACTGAGGGGTACAAGGGCTCAAAGGGACGGACACTAAGGCTAGAGGGGTAACCAGTGGTAGCCTGTCACGTGTTCTTGGTGCTATAGCACGGATAGCATCTAATTCCTCAGGGTATGGGAATTATTAAACTTTATAACAGATATTAGGACGTGTGAATAACACTAATCTGTCCCATTTATGTGTTATTTAATTAATTATCCTTAGTAAATGTTCCCAGCAATTTAATAATTATTTAAATAGACATTTCTACGGACATATTTTTCAGGTGAGTTCTCATTATGTATTAAATAACTGGAGTAAATTCATGATATTGATTTTACTCCTTATGCTCGATTTCCAGTTGATTTACTAAAATAATTACTTAAAAATATAATTCATGGGAATTCATGTAATATTGTTACATCATTAGTTTTCTTAGTATGTCACGAAGATATTGATGTCCAGGAATTCTCATAAAAGTATATTAAAGTGTTTTAATATATTTTTAGAAGTTGTCATTGTCTTATTTTCTACATTCTTGGTACTTTGAATTATATTTAATAAAAAATATGTATAAGGGTTAATTAAGTATTTTCATATAATATTATAAACTTTTAGACTATCTACTATCCACGGGAACATTTACTACATATGTAGAATGTTCCCCTGTGGGTTGTAGCATGTTTACGCATTACCTAAGCCTCTCAGGCCGCCAGTCACTCTGTCAACCCATAGTCCCGCGTCTGCGTACTTGTCAGAGGCCCGGGGCTGCGTACACAATCTTGACAAAGTGACAGGGCTGTATCTCAGCCGCGCACGGGTGCATTGGCTGCCACGGCTGCATGCGGGAATTGTGACAAAGCACATTTCCGTCCGTAACTCCTAAAATATACACAACACCTCAATTCTGACTGAATTTTAGGTGTGAAACCTATATGTGAGAATACGTGTGGAATATTTAATTGACCAAAAGCTCAATAGTGGAGCCGTGGTATTTTGGTCTTTCTTTCCTTAATTATTTAAATATATAAGGAGTTGGATTTCAAGGGTGGGGTCAGTGAGTGAACCTACCTAATTTTGGGTGGAAAATCTATTTCTGTAAAAATATTCATGGTTTTCCTACTCCTTCTTAGGTTAATTATATTATTATTATTTTTATGTAATTTTTGTTTCTTTTGCAGCTTTCTTTGCAAAAGTAGCAAGCTGACATTCCCCCACTCCAAGATATGGCCATATCTGAAAAAAAATCTGGAGGATGTTGGGAAAAAATTAAATTCATGTGTGTTTCATTTCCTTTTGCTGGCCGTGTAGTTTCTGAGATGTATTGGTCCATCAGGTATGTTATTTTCTGGTAACCATTCATATTTGTCTGCAGATTCTCCTTCTTATCTTACTAAGTACAGTCTAACATCTTTTCCTTGTACTCTCTCTTTCTTGTCTCTAAATATCCTGCTGACTTTCCATTTTTCTTTCACAAGGTCAGGTTCTATTGGGATTATTGCTGGAGGGAGGTTTCTACCTTCTCTTGGTTGAAAGTGTTTGACTATGCTAACAGGAAATACTGGGTGTTTCCTTGATAATTCTTCATGCAAGATTACTTCTGCAGCCTTTTTGCCATGCATCTCCTTGATAACAAATGGTCCAACAAAGGCTGGTTTCAGTTTTCTGTTACCTTCTAGATTGTTGTAATTGGTTGTAGATATCAAGATCTAATCTCCTATTTTAAAGTCAGGTTCTTTATGTGATTTGTCCCATCTTTGTTTGTTGTATTCTACTGCTTCTTCTACAAATTTTTGAGCATGATTATTTGCCAGATCTATCATCTTCTTGAAGTCAAGATATGTGGGATGAATAGTGGCTAAGTCATATTTTAAGTTATTCCTAGGGAGTTTTGGAATCCATCCTCTTTCTAGTATGTAAGGAGCTTCTTTAGTAGTAGAATGCTTACTGCTGTTATAAGCCATTTCTAGGGCTGGGAGTAGGCTTACCCAATCATGGCAATAACCATCTGAGTTTTTGTATTCTAGAACAAAGCTACAGAACCTTCTTGACATATCTTCTAGGGTCTGTATCATTCTTTCAGCTAATCAATCAGTTTGGGGATGGTATGCTGTAGAAAATGCTAGAGTAGTACCCAGTATATCATGTAGATTCCTCCAAAACTCAGAGGTGATTTGGGGTCTCTTTCACTGATTATAATCTTGGTCATACTCACATCAGCTATGATCCTGTTCCAGAATAGTAAAGCTACATCCATAGCACTATCTTCTTTGTGGTTAGGTAAGAATTTTGCCTTCTTAGAATATCTTTCAAATATAACTAGGACAGAGTTATATGAATGAGTACCTCCAGGGGGGAGGCCGGTGACAAAATCCATATTAATGATTTCCCATCTGGTTGTAGGTTTGGAGATTTTATGTAAGATTCCAAACCTTTTTCCAGTAGTTTTATTAGATTTTTGGCAGGTTTCACAGCTAGTAACATATTTAATAGTGATTTCTTTCCCGTCTATCCACCAAGCAGTTTGTTTCACTTTTTCCAAAGTTCTTTCTGTGGATAGATGCCCTGATGAACAGTTGTCATGGCATTCCTGGAGTATATGTTGTATATGTTCTTTGTTTCTTAGTACTAATACAATGGAATTTTGGTTTCTGTAGTAAAGGAGACCATCCCAAAAGGTAAATCTTCCTGCTTTATAGGGTTTAAGTAATGAAGCAGGTAGACTCTTTATCAGAGCTGCTTCTGGGGATTCACATTCCATCATGGTAATCAGCAGCTTGATTTCAGGAGAGTAGTTGTCCCTTACTAGGTTGAAGAAAGCAGTATCTAATTCACATGAGTGGATCCCCATTATTGGAGCATTCAATGAAAAAAGATTGATGTTCAGGATAGGAAAAATATCTTGATCTTCAGGGTCATATGCTGGATTGTTAGAGTCATTAGACAAAGAATTCCTACTTACACTATCAGCATTCTGATGTTTAGCTCCAGCTTTATGCCCTATAGTCATCTGACCTCCATACTGTTGTATAGCAATTTGCCACCTAAGCATATTTCTGCTGGGAGTTTTCATGTTCATAAGAGTTCTTACAGCATTACAGTCTGTGATTACTTGAAAAGTGGTGCCTTCTAAGTAATAGTGTAGCTTTTCTAAAGCCCATACTAGTGCCAAGCATTCCAACTGACTGGCTTCATATCTCTTTTCTGTATCTTTGATCTGTCTAGATATGAAGAGTACTGGTTTCTCAACTGGTCTGTCTTCTTCTATCCTTTCTTGATGTAGAGCAGCTCCTAACCCTTCCATACAGGCGTCAATGTACAGTTTGAAGGGCTTGAAGTAATCTGGTTGGATGAGTAAAGGAGTAGAGGTCATAGCTATTTTTATTTCCTCATAGTTTTTCAGTCTCTCATGAGTCATTTCAAATAGAGTCTTGTTGTTGCACACTTCATACAGACTCTTAGTTAGCATAGCAAACTTTGGTATGTATTGTCTTTAATAACTGCAAAAAATAATGAAAGACAGTAACTCTGTTTTGTTTTGAGGCATAGGTCTATTCATGACAGCAGCTATCTTATTTTGATCAGCAGCTAGAGTTAAACCAGAGACTATATGTCCTAAGGCTTTCAATTCTCCACAGCCAAAGTTGCATTTCTTCATGGACACCTTCAATCCTGCTCTGGAGATAGTCTGGAGTACTAATATTACTTGGTTAATATGAGTATCCCAATCATCATAGTATATGATCACATCATCTATATATACCATCATCCATCCTTGTCTGATGTATGTACCTAGAACTGTATCCATTTTTCTCTGGAAGTGTGATGGAGCATTCTTTATACCAAAGGGAATCCTAAGATATTCATATATTCCCAAATGACAGATTATTCTCATGAAATTCATGCTTTCAGGGCTTATTGATATCTGGTGGAAACCTTTAAGCATATCCATAGTAGTGATGTAGTTGGCCTTGGACAAGTTATGCAGAGCATGATAAATCCTAGGTATAGGATAATAATCTGCTTGAGTATAATTATTGCGCATTCTGAAGTCTCCTACCATTCTTGACTTGTCATTATTCCAAGCTATTATTACAGGTGTGGTCACATCTACCTGTTCATTATGCCCTACTTTCCTTAATACTTGTAAGTCTATTACTTCTTGGATATGTTCCTCAAGAGCTTTTCTAGACTTGGGACTAGAAGGATAGGCTGGAATTCTTAATTTTGGAGGATAAGGAGGCTTAATGGTCAATGTCAATACCATATCATGTCCTTTAATATCACCAATGGGATTATCTTTAGGACAAAAAGCATTTTTGTTCTCAAAGAAGACTTTCAATATATCTTTCTTCTGTTCCTGAGAAATTTCCATATTCACAACTGCTTGAGAGAAATATTCTTGGTCAAAGTCTTCTAAATTCTTTTGATAAGTAGAGGAAGGGAAGTTAGACTGAATGGTGCATATCTTAAACTTCTGGTCCCAATTACCACCTACTGTGAAGTATCTGCCTTTACTCTGGAACACATCTATACCATATAGAAATAAGGCATCATTACCCAGTATCAGGTAGTCACATAGTCCATTAAGCAATAATACAAATTCCACTTGTATCCTCAAAGATCCTTAAGTATGAGGTAGTATTATAGGAGCATTCCATACTCCAATAGCATTCATGGTAGAGTTGCAAGAGCTGAACCTGGCTTTTGGGAAGGGCAGAAGATTTTATTTCCAATTTGGATCCCATTTTTTTAAAAATTCAGCACAGACACATGAGCAAAAAGCTCCACTATCCAGTAATAAACTTAAAGGTCTGTTTTTATACAATCCTGTGGCATAACAAGTTTGACCAGTGGTATAAATTTTCCCACTCATAGTTTTAACTGTTAATGGTTTGACATCCCTAATATGTCTAGGAATTATGGTAGGATCCCATTGTTTCGGCAAGCTAGAATCCCCATGGATGTTATTTATTTCTACAGAAGTGCCTATATCTCCTTCTATAACATTAACAGGGTTGGTCAGGATCAATTCACATTCAGAAAGAGATCCTTCAGTATCAGCTATATCTTTATAATTCTGAATCTCTTCAACCTCCTGTTCTCCTTCCAAGACCGCTATCTTCCTTTTTGGTAAAAGGCAGTCTTGCCTCATATTCCCAGTCTTGTTACAATTCCAACAAGTTGCTGGCATCCTCTCTTTATCCCTATTCTCATTAGGTTTCTTATTATCAGAGGCATTTATCAAAGGAGGTTGTTCTCTGGCTTTTTTGATGTTATAGTTCTCTTTGGGTCTGGAAGGGGCTTTCTTGTCCAACCCATTCATTTCTATTACTTCTTCTAGCACATTGATTAGAGTGGGCAAGTCCGCATCAATAATCATCCTACATCTTACACTATGGTGAAGATTGCCAGGACACAGGTTGAGGAGTCTTTCATTTACTACCCCTTTATCAGCATCTGGATAGAAGCAATCCAATCTTTTCTTCTGTTCCAAGCACCATTTGTGAGGTTTGTCCTTGGAGGGGTCAAATAAGGAATTTTCGAAATTTTTCATCATTTTCCTTTTCCACATTCTAGAACCAAATTGTTCTTTGATCAGAAGTTTCCAAGAATTCCATGGTAAGGATCCTAATTCTTCTCTCTTACTGATAAACCAGTCCAATGCTACTCCTTCAAATAGTCTTGGTAGCCGGACTACAGCTATAGCTTCTGGTAGGTCATAAGAGTTAATGGTTTAATCAATAAATTTAATAAAATTTATTTGATTTTATTCTCCTTCACCGGAGAAATTGGGCCATTCTGAAATAGGGGGCAACAGTTTGAGGGCTTGCTCCATCTCAGGGGTAGGACTAGGCCTAAATTTTTCACTCCTATGCATTCCTAATAAAGGTGGTGCATATGGAGTAGTGGTTTGTCTGAGAGGTTTTGGTTTGTCTGTGGTACTCCCCAAGGGGTTGGTCAGACGGAATTTTAAGTCTCTAAGATCATTTTTGATGAGATTAAGTTGCAGGTCCGCTTTGTTATCAAGCACATCCAGTTTTTCACTAAGGGATAGAATGGAGCTGTTAGTAGTGGTTACCAATTCTTCTTTTAAGGGTTGGAAAGAAATAATAAAATCTTCTTGGATTCCTGATAACATATTCTCAATTTTTTGAGTCTGCCTGATCCTACGTTGATTAATTGTCTCCAATAACTTTTCTGTATGTTCTTTGATGTATTTCATTCCTACTGTCTTTGTTTGGTTATTAATCAATTTGGCTACTACTGAGGTTAATTTATCCATGTGGGTATAAACGCCATCCAAATTTTCACAAACAATCTTGAAATTATGACGCATATCATCAGAAAAGGAAGTAATTAAATCAGAGCTTTGTTTGCGCTCAGAATTAGAAGCTAATTTTTGTAAACCTTTTTCCATTTTTGAGCTAGGAATATTATCTGATCCCAGTCTTTCTTTCCCTTTGGTTTGGGATGTGAAGAGGATCTCTTCTTTCATGATCCTTTTCCTTTCAGTTGGGCTAATTGATCCCAAGGATTCCACTTTTCTACTTAGGATTCAACCTCTTTCCTTGGAATCATTTTCTGAAGAGCTATCTGTGTAGGTTTTGCCTGGGAGATAATCTTTTTCATAGACACCATTTCCTCTTTGGCTTGGGCTTCTTTGAACTCTTCCCAATATTTCATGTGCTCTCTGACTAATTCTTTGATCCTGGCTTCCTTGGCCAGATTCTGCTGGGGTGGCTGCAGGGAATCTTCTTGTAAAGGAGGGTGGCTTGATTCTAATACCTTCTCCGGCTCTAGGTTGGGAGAGGGCAGAAGTAATTGGTGCTGCTCCTTGTCCATCAACATTTGATTCACGGGTTCCAGTCCCTTCATGGTTGTCCTTATTGGTCGTCTCACGGTTACTGGGAGCTGTTGGAAAAGATCCATAGGAGGGAATTCTCCCTGAGGCTCTTGTTTTACGTCTATTCATTTTTGAATAATATGTTTATAAGTATTTTACAGAGAAAATCTGTAAAAATAAGTTTTATTCAAAACTCAGTAAGTCAATGTTCAAAGGTACCAAGACTTTATTGGGATGAAATTGATCCTTAGTAGGTGATCCTAAGGGGTCTTGGTGTGTTCCAATGAGGTCTTCACCTGCCCAATCAATATTTTCAGGGCGTCCAGAGATATCTGGGATTTCTTGATCCAATAAATCAACTTCAGTGGCAGTAGTTTCTTGTACAGGAGGGTTCACTGATAAAAAGGTTTATTTTATTGGTTAATAAAATATTTAATATTATTTTTAAAAAATGATATGGTAATACAAGTTGTATACTTACTTTTATATTTCAAAAAGTAATTTATATGGTATTTCTTCCAAGATTTATGTTTCCTTAATAGGGCCTGAAAGTTGATGCGCCTTTCAATATCTTCTTTTTCAAGGAGTTTATCTAAGTGTTTACGTTTAGAAGAGATATTAAGTTGCTCAGCTTGAGTTAAAGCTTTCCAACCAGTAGGTTTATAATTTTTAATATATTGATCTTTTCTTATCTTTAAAAGATTTAAATAATATATTATTAATTCTGCATTGGTTTTTAAATCCACTGCAAAAGAATTTAATGATAAATCACGGTTATAAAGTCAGATAAATTCATCTTTGATTTATTCTTATGTGAAATGTCTGGTCCAAGCTATTAAATATAATAAAATGGAATATTTCCCAGCCAGACACCCAATTGCCAGCCTCCTTGATGCCAAGACCCTTGCTATCCTTTAGCTACCAGAGGTTATAGAATAAATAATAAATATATTATTTCATAAATGCAGCAAAAATCCGTAAAATATTTGGAATAAGCTTATTGCAAGGTTAAGTGGTTTGGTTATTGTTTATTGTTTTAAATCAATATGAATAAATTGATTATTAAATACTTTTACAGAGGGGCCACAATTATTTTGGGGATCTTTAACACCTCCCTTCAGGGATTTCAGTATGAAAACACGTAGTCCTGGTTACTTTGGGCTCTTTAGTTTGAAGGATATTTTACCCAAAGATAATATGTATATAAGATACAGGGTGGAGTGGCAGGGCCTTGTAACCAAGCTGCCACGACAGAGAAAGGATAATAAAACTCACGGGTATTTTATTAAATCCTTTGGTTATCTATTTGAGACTTGCACTGATGGGTTAAACCTGTATACTTGGGTTATAAGGTTTTTCAACAGTTTTAATTGATAAAAAAGAGGTTGAGGACGGATATTATTGATCAGACTTAGCCATAAATCACTTACTTATCTCTTATAAGTACTTGATTACCTTGAAACGGTGTCTGGATCAAAATATAACTGGGTCTCTGCCCATCAATATCCCCGAAAGAACTCTTTATTTATAGCTTTTGGAGTCCCAATACTATTCTTCTGAGGGGTACAGGGGCTAAAATGGGACAATCACTAAGGCTAGCAGGGTAACCAGTGGTAGCCTGTCACGTTTTCTTCGTTCTATAGCATGGGTAGCATCTAATTCCTCAGGTTATGGGAATTATTCTACTTTATAATAGATATTAGGACATGTGAATAACAGTAATCTGTCCCATTTATGTATTATTTAATTAATTATCCTGAGTAAATTTTCCCAGAAATTTAATAATTATTTAAATACACATTTCTACGGACATACTGATGTCAGTTGAGTTCTCATTATGTATTAAATAACTGGAGTAAAGTCATGATATTGATTTTACTCCTTTTTTTTGAGTTCCAGTTGATTTACTAAAATAATTACTTCAAAATATAAGTCATGGGAATTCATGTAAAATTTTTACATCATTAGTTTTCTTGGTATGTCACGCAGATATTGATGTTCAGTAATTTTCATAAAAGTATATTAAAGTGTTTTAATATATTTTGAAAAGTTGTCATTGTCTTATTTTCGACATTCTTGGTACTTTGAATTATATTTAATAAAAAATACGTATGAGGGTTATTTAAGTATTTTTATATAATATTATTTACTTTTAGACTATCTTCTATCCAAAGGAACATTTATTACATATTTAGAATGTTCCCGTGTGGGTTGTAGCATGTTTACGCAGTACCTAAGCCTCTCAGGCCGCCTGTCACTCTGCCAACCCATAGTCCTGTTAAGTATCCAATGACAGGGAGGAGCAATAGAGGGGGCTGTGCAGGGAAAAAATCAAGGGGATGTAGACACTCCCATTCAAGAGTATGAAAACAGAAATGAGTAGTCTTCCTCTCTCAAGTCCCGCGCACAACAGAAAGAATCAGCTTCATGCAATCTCTCAATCTCAGAACTTGACCAGACAACAACCACAACTACCCACTCCCTCACCAATTTTCTCCATCCATTGACTTCTGCTCTTATTCTCTTCTCTCATTTCTTTCATTCTGTCATCTTCATCATCATCTCCGTCTTCTATCCCTCATCCATGATCCCTGTGCCCAGTGAGATTCCTGATCTTTTCATTCTTCCAATACGTCTTGACTGTCACCTCAACTTCCAAGAACTCCTCATTTCTCAATCTTGTCTCACTGTATTTTCTCAATGCTTCTCTAATCCTCATTTCCACCGATGTCAAGATCCTCAAAGCCTGATGTTAATACCTACACGCTTCATCTTCTATTAAGAATAACTTGTTGATTCATTTTTCTTTTAATCTATCAGTTTCCAGTTTCTGGTTCAATCAATCTCAATTATCTATTATGGTTAAAAGCCAAAGAAAATGCTCTATTGAATCTGCAACCAATTCAATCAAAGAAACTGTAAAATGGCAGGCTCAGAAGGATTTTGTCAAGCTATGCTGAAAACGGCTCTGGATACCATTTCAAGGCTAAGCGAGGACAACTACGGCGTCTGTAAAGACAAGATGGACGCTATACTGGACATAAGAGGATGCGCAAAGGCCTTAAAGGACAAAGTCTCAACTCTAGATGGAGACATGAATGATGAGATCAAACTTCTTCTTATCTCCCGACTGGAACCATTGACTCACAACAATATTGTAATGCCAACTAACAAGAACTTGGCTAAACTACTATGGAAGGCAATCATAGAGAAATAAGCATCATCCCAAGCATCAAACAGGGCAAGAATATTTCAGGATTTGCTTTATATAAAATTCAAACCAAACAAAATTGAAGAATTCATAACAAAAATTAAAGTCTGCCTAAGAAAAATGTTGGAAGTAGGAATCACACTCCCAAGCAACATCTTGGCCTACCTAATTCTTTTCAAATTTCCCATGAATATGAAGGATTTCAAGAGAAAAATCATGCAAACGGACAAGGAACTCTCGGTTGACTACGTACTCAACCATCTCACGCAAATAAAAAATGAATCAAAAGCTCAAGGCCCTCAGGAGAAACCAAATGAAAGATCAGAGATAGCTCTGGCAAACACCAAATCATCAACCAGCAACACCCACAGCTTAGAGAGACAAAGATGCACGGAGGGCTGGCACAACCCTAAATAAGATAAATTATACTCAGCCAACAATTGTTGGCACCTTCATCCCAACATGGCCCCAGATTGGTGGAGAGAAGACCAATTGAAATGGAAGGCTTGAAGAAACAAAGCAACCACCTCAGCACATTAGCTGGCACTGCTCACGACGTGGATTGATCACGGAGATCCCAAATCCAAATTCATACTCGACAGTGGAGCATCACTGCACATGGTCAATGATAGCAGGTATTTCAAGGAAATGTCCCCCTGCAAAGAAGACACTATCAAGACAGTAAATAAAGGAGCCAAGTTGGAAATTAAAGGAAAAGGTACAGCCGTCCTTATATGGGGCAACTTGATGCTGGAACTGTTGAACGTATACTACATACCAAGTCTAACCATAAACCTACTGAGCGCGGGTGCAATAAACAAAGTGGGATGTGTATTGAAGGGCAAGAAAGGAAAATTTCAGGTGATGAAAGATGAAATACGTCTGTTTTGTGGAAAAATAGTCAGCAATCTCTATACTCTGGACACCCCAAAATTCTCTCAACTCAACGCTAAATATGCTCATCTGGCCTACTCTCACAAGGACAACTTGATGGAAATCCACCAAAATCATGGACATGCTGCAATCACCCGACTCAAGGAAGTAACAAAACATATCCCAACAGAAGTCAAAAAGAGATCTGAATGCATCCACTGAATCAAAGGCAAAATCACAAAGGCATCCTTTAAAGAAACCTCCCAACCTGTGAACAAAGTCTTTGAAAGAATTCACCTAGGCCTCATGGACCCCTCAAACCACAATCAAAGAGTGAGCACAGCTACATCTTAACCCTAGTAGATAAAGCCTCAGGCTACATTGGCGCCTTTCCAATGCAATCAAAGGATGAGACACCAAAGATTTTAATAGACGTGATAGAAAAAGAACATAGAAGTAGAGGCTACTATCCGACCAAAGTATGTTCAGACAGAGGTTTGGAATTTGTCAATCAAAAACTCAAACATTTCTACAACAGCAAACACATACGCCAAATAATGTCTGAACCTTACAACCCGGAACACAATGGAAGAGCAGAACAGGCCAACAGAACCTTAATCAAATCCACTAGAACTATGCTTAAGGATTGCCACCTTCCTGTGAACCTATGGCACGAGGTGATTAAGGAAAGCTCCCCCATTTTGAATCAAATCCACAGGGAAAGGCATCATGAATCACCCTGGGGTAGAATCCACGGATATGAATTTCCTCCAGGCTTCTTGAAACCAATTGTAAATCCATGCGTCTACCTCTTGTCTAGGCGGGAAAAAGGTCAGAAGTTTAAGGAAAAAGGGGCAGAAGGAATCCTTGTAGGCTTCAACCCTCTTCTCCTTTCATACAGAATCCTGAATAAATCAAATTCTGTCATTCTCACCAAGCACTTCAATTTTATCAAGATGGTGAATCCTCAACACTCAAGTCTTCTTCTATCTGAGGACAAGGTATCAGAAGAAAATAACAAAGAGGTAAACAAGAACTCCCACACCAATCAACCTCCAGATCCAGCTCCCATCACGAATAGGCCAGCATACTATCACGACTGCCCCTGGCGTGCAAGGGGCTGAAGGCACAGGCACTACTGTTCATAGAACTCAAGGATGATTGATTTGATTTCAATGAAGGAGATGAAAGGAGGAGTACAAGTGATGAGAAGAGGAAGGATGAGAAGACCAGTCCAGGAGGTTGTTGAAGAGAGAGTTTTTGAATCCTATAAGAGTAACATCAGGAAGGGGAAAGGTGATATGAGTTAAGCAGGTTGGGTGAAGGTTTTCTTGTGCTGAGATGAAACCTACTGGCAGAGGGACTAACCAGTAAGAAGTAGTATACTAATTCCTTGGGGGGAATTAGTCCAGGAGGAGAGGAGAGGCCAGTATATGTGAGAACTGGGAGGAGGCCTTGAGGAGGGATGACTGTTGATGGTCTGAGAGGCCCATGGCATTACATGTGTTGACCAAATGGGCTGGAGGTTGTAGCTTGACAGATTGAGTATGGCCCTGTCCAGGAAGGTCATGTACGGGGCTGGGTTATTGGTTGTCCAGCCAGGAGTATGTACTATTGGTTGACTGTGTACTTCTCCTACCAGATAGAGTTTGAAGGAGAGATAGAGATGAACCAAGCCATAGAGAGGTGGAGAGTATGCCCGGGAGATTACCTAGGGGATATGCAGTATGTAGTGCAAGGTAGATTGTACTGTGAGTGGCTGAGGGTTGAGTGTGACTGAGGGTTGAGTAAGGCTGAGTCGAATTGTGGTTATGACAGTACCCCGCCAGAAGAGGAAGGGGTAGCTCCTGATACCCATAAGAAGAGGTGAGAACAAATTGAGATTTCCACCATGTCTGTACTACTCTTTCCATCACCATATCTGTCACCGTCACCACCTGACACCTGTCCATCACTTTCATCTTATAATAGATCATCCACCCCTTCATTCACCATGGAAATTACCAACGGCTATTACCCTGTCAACCAATACTATCCTCCTTGTTCCAGGTGTGCTGAGACTGACAAGGTTTGCATCACCAGCATCACTCCCAAGTCTGGGAAGTGCGAGTATTGTCGACGCTATAAGAGGCCTTGTTCTGGAGCCCACGACGCCGGAAGGAAGGTGCTGGGACCAGTTGTTTGGGTGAGGGAAGAGTTTTGCCCCAAGTTCAAAGTGAAGGAAGCGCCGGACGATTCAAGCGTGTTGCTAGGCGTGGAGAGTAGGGTAGGAGCTTTGGACGGTGAGTGGTGTGGCAGTTCGAGTTTTTTTAGCAGTGCTGACTCTTCTTGTGCGGGCGTCTCACTATAGTGGAGGCGCTGAAGGAGAAAATGAAGAGGATGGAGAAACGTTGCACGTAGTTGAGAAGGAAAGGACAGTTGGCGTTGGACGGTACGTTGAAGAAGGAAGTGGCCAGTTCGAACGCGATGGACGTCCGTTGGGGGACCCCATATACCTCCTCAATTAGTTCGCTCGCGGATTCCGAGGGCCAAGAAGGCCAGTCAAACCTTCATCGAAGTGCGGCCGGCCCGGTCGAAGTTGATCGAACCCTTGTCAAAGCGGTTGAAGCAGGCCAAGACATGGTCGAACTGGTCGAAGTTTGAAAGGGTCAAATCGAATCCGTCAAAGTTCAACGGTTGAGGGTTGAACCTGTCGAAGTTCGACGGTTGAAGGTCGGGGCCGTCAAAGTTCGACAGTCAAAGGCCGGAGTGCCCAAGGTTCAAAGGTCCGGGATGGGGCCTGACAAGGTTTGACGCGACATGGTCGAGGCGTTTGAGCCGCGTAGGAGGGCCGTCAAAGCTGTGGTGATCCAATTGAAGCATGGTCAAAGCAGCGGCAAGGGGGTTGACGAGGCGACGAAGCATCAAAGAGAAGTCGAAGTTTGAAGTTTGAGGGTGGTTTGAATTGCCGGGGAGCCGCCCATCGGGAACGTTGCCGCCGCCTCTATCAAAGTCGAAGTCGAACCAGTCAAAGTCAAAGTCAAAGAGGGAAGAAATGAGGACGAGGACAAGGATGCTCCTGGAGAGCCTGATGACGATGAAGAAGAAGAAGAGGAAGAGAGAGAAAATGGAGTGGAGAAAGACAAAGGGAAGGGCAAGGAGGTTATAGAGTTGGAGGATGATTCCCCTGGTCCTAAGTCTGTTGGAGAGTTGGTTGGAAGACTACTGGCTGAGGATGGAGTGATGGGTAAGTATAGGAAGGTGAACCAGGGGGATATTGGTTTTTATGCTTGCTCTGGAGGAAAAGTAGTTGGACCCATGGATGCTATTGAAGATGATCCAGTGGGGGACTTGAAGGAGATTGAAAGTCGTCTTGGGAGGTTTTCAAAGGATTCCAGGAGCAATGCTATTTTTGGATGGAGCTTAAATAATGGGGAAGAAGTGGAGAAGAAGAAGGAAAAGAAGGAGGCAAAAAAGGAAGTGTTGGCAGAGCTAGAGGATTTTTTATCTTTTTCTGGTGTAACATACGAGTTGGGGGCTACTGCTAAGGACAAGGAGGAATATGAATGGAGGAAGATAAAGTTGGCTAGTGTTTGGGTAGCTAAAATTACTGATTTGATTGATAAGATTGAGGAGGATTGGTCAATAGAAATTGTTTTGTTTTCTTTTACTTTTCTTTATATAGATGGATGAAATGGAGAAAGGGTTGTTTTGATTTATTGTTTTGGGAGAGAGAGAGAGTGGAATTTAAAATTGTGGAGAAACCAAAAGGACAAAAGATGGAGCTGGTTGGGGGACAGAGTGGCTATTATGAGGGTTTGGGTTTGGAAGGATAGAGTGAGTGGAAGTCGTGGAGGAGGGCTGAACAGTTGGTGAGGTTGGCTACTGGTTCCCATGAGGTTCTTTCAGAGTCTTCTAAAAAACCCTTCCATTCGACTAAGTAAAGGAGTTTGCCACGTCTAATCTTGGAGTCCAGGATTTGAGACACTTCCCATTCTTCCTGGCCATCAATTTCCACTGGTTCTGGGGGTGGAGGATGGTTAGGAGAATTTGGGTCTGGGGAGTAGGGTTTGAGAAGGGAAGCGTGGAAGACAGGATGGATGGACAACCATTGATCAGGGAGTTGGAGTTTGAAAGCATGAGATCCTATACATTCAATGATGAGAAAAGGACCCAACCAACGCTCAGAGAGCTTCTTGGAAGGTCTGTTAGTATTGATATTGTTTGCAGATAACCAAACTTTATTCCCAGGAGTAATACCTTTCGGAATATCTTTTCTATTAAGGTCAGCATAGTACTTATACTTATCCATAGACTCTCTTAATTCTTTCTTTAGTTGAATCTGGTTCTTCTGATTCTGGTCCAGGTAGTGACTGGCAGGTTGATTGTCCAACACATGTAGGAAGTCAAAACTTGGGTGCCTTCCATAGAGGGTAAAGAAGGGTGATTGCTGGGTAGAAGTATGGACACTGTTGTTGTAAGAGAATTCTGCCAAGGGGAGCCAAGTATCCCAGTCGTCCTGGTGATAACTGATGTACATTCTGAGGTATTGTTCTAGTACTTGGTTTACTCTTTCAGTTTGGCCATCTGTTTCAGGATGGTAGGCTGTGGAGAGATTCCTTTGGATCTGTAATTTTTCACAAAGTGTTTTCCAGAAAGAAGAGATGAATAGGGAGCCTTGGTCACTTATGATGTCAGCAGGTAGGCCATGCTTGGAGAAGACATGACTGATGAAAAGGTTAGAAAGTTCTACTGCAGTCAGTGTTCCGGTTGTTTTAATGAAGAGGGCCATCTTAGAGAAACGGTCCACCACAACAAGGATAGAATCAAATCCATTGGAGAGAGGGAGTTGAGAGATGAAGTCCATAGAGAGTGAAGTCCAAGGGCCATCAGGGATTGGAAGAGGTTTGAGAAGTCCTAGTTTCTTTTCATGCCTTGCCTTGTTCCTGTTGCAAAGGTAGCAGGCTGAAACATAGTTCTTGAAATCCTTTGACATTCCATTCCAGGAGAAAGATCTCTTGATGAGGTTGAGAGTCTTCTGTTGACCAGGGTGACCTGCAAGAGGAGATTCATGTCTTTGATAGAGTATTTTTTGTTTAAGATGGTTAGCTTGGTCAGGTATGACCACTTTACCCTGGAACAGGAGTAAACCACTAAAGGGGTCTAAGGAGTAATCAGTTACTTCGTCATTCTTATTCAATCTTTTAATGATGTCCTGAAATAACTTTTCAGCTTGTTGACCAGAAGTCAATTCACTCAGTTGATTTTCAAGTTCATTAGCAGAAAGAAAAAAGAGTTTAGAAGTCTCAACTTCATTTTGTTTCAGAAGCTGTTGAAAATTTCCAGGATTCTTTTCAGAATATGGCGTTCCCCCCGCTGGGTACACGTTTTCCCGACGTGACAAGATATCTGGGATGGTTGAGAGTCTGCCAGGCCTGTAAGTGATCAGAAAATTGAATTCAGAGAGGAACTCTGCCCAACGGGCCTTTCTTCTAGTGAGGATTTTGGAAGACATGAAATAATTCAAAGAGGAATGATCAGTTAGGACTTCAAAAGGGTCAGTAACGCTCAAGAGGTAGGATCTCCATTGCTGGAGGGCAAAGACAATGGCAAGGAGCTCTTTGTCATGGATCTCATAGTTGAGTTCAGCACTGGAAATTTTTCTGCTGTCAAAGGCAATAGAGTGTTTAGTGTTATCAGCAGTAACCTGGTGCAGGACTGCTCCCAGGGCATAGTCGCTGGCATCAGTCTCAAGATAAGTTCTCAGGAGGTGATTGAAATGGCGAAGGACTGGAGCTTGGGTAAAAGCTTGCTTGATGTTTTCAAATTGTTGCAAAGCTTCAGGAGTGAGGTTGAAGGGGGAGCTGTTTCCAGCGACAGAGGTGAGGTGGGAGACCTGTTTGGAGTAGTTCTTTATAAACCTGCAATAGAAGTTAGCAAACCCAAGGAAAGATTGCAGGGCCTTTCTGTTTGTAGGAGTGGGCCAGGCAAGGATGGTCTTGAATTTGTTGTTGTCCATAAAAATCCCATCCCCTGAGATCACATAGCCCAGGTAGTCCACAGAAGGTGCATGGAAGTCGCATTTGGAGGCTTTTGCATATAACTTGTGCTTTCTGAGCCTGGTCAATACTTCACACACATGAGGGATGTGTTCCTGTAAGTTTTTTGAGAAAATGAGGATATTGTCAAGGTAAACCACCACATAAATTGTGAGGCGATCAGCAAGGATGTCATTTATAAGATTTTGGAAAGAAGCTGGGGCATTGGTCAGCCCAAAGGGCATGACCAGGTATTCATAGCTTCCAAACTGAGATCTGAATGCTGTTAGGTGTTCATCTCCTTCCTTGATGCGCAATAGATTGTAGGCGCCTCTGAGGTCAATTTTGGTGAAGATAGAAGAACCTGAGAAGACAGTCAGTAAGAAAGTCATTGGAGGAAGTGGGTAACGGTTCTTCCTGGTGACAGCGTTAAGCTTGCGGTAGTCAACACACAACCGCAAACTCCCATCCTTCTTTTTAACAAAAAGAACAGGTGCTCCAGTGCTTGAAGTGCTGGAACGGATGAAACCTTTCTCTACATTCTCTGCTATGTAGGCTTGTAGGGTTGACTTTTCAACTTGGGATAGTGAATAGATAGGCCCAACTGGAGGGAGTGGGCCTTCCAGTTCGATGTGATGATCGTAAGCGCGGTGAGGTGGGAGTTGATCTGCTTTAACCTTGGAGAAAACATCTAGGAAAGAATGGTAATCAGCAGGAACTTTTTTCAACACAGTTTCTATTTCTTCAGGGTCTTCGTTAATGTCAAACTCGTCCCAGTCAGCTGAAATAATCTTATGGGGAGTGACAGAAATGTTAGAAGAGGTAACCAATTGCATGATAAGCAAGGATGAATCCCTAGGTTCCTCCTCCAGAGGAATGGTCAAGGGATCAGTGAATATCCAAGCTAGATGGGAAATTGTTGAACTTGATGGAAATTGGATGGAGTGTTGAGGATGCAAAGGTTCTGAAGTAAAGGGGAATGCAATGGACTGCAGTGCCAAGGGAAGAGTGAAAGAGGGATTATTTGAGGGTAGGCTGGCCCTGTTGAGTTCAACGGATTGGGAGGAAAAGTCGTCAGTTGGCTGGTGTCTTGGGGTGATCAGCCCCATTTTCCAGTTTACTTCAGGATTCCAGTGGTGGAGGAAGTCTATTCCCAGTAGGAGGTCTTCTGAGAATGGCACGTTGACAAGGAGAAATTCCCATTCAAAGCTAGGAAAGGAAGGAAGAGAGACCACCCAAGTTACCTTGTGGGTAATCAGTTGAGAGGGTGACTCATATGGACTGAAATTGAAAAGAGGAATAGGTTTTCCCAGAGGCGTGGGCTGCAATGAACACTTTAGAACCATGGTATTAGCCATTACAGATTGAGTAGCACCTGAATCAATCAAAACACTATAACTCAAGTACTGGTGAAAGAGAATAAAACGTAAGCCTTTGGAGAGTTGGTCAGAGTAGTCTTTTTGTATCTTTTGTACCCTAAAATCAGTAGGGTGATAATCCTGGAGTACAGCAGGAAAACCACCTAGTTGTTTTTTGGCTTGGGGTTAGAGGAAGGGTTAGTATTGGAGGCAGGCTTCTTTTTACAGTTGTCTGTCTTATGCTTCCCTCCACAATACATACATAGTCCCTCCTTCTCCCTTCTTGCCTTTTCTTCAGCCTTGAGCTTGCCATCAGGACCTAAGTCCAAGGTAGGTTTGGTTTGGGAAGATTGCTTCTTTGCGGATTTGTCTTTCTTCTTGGCCTTGCCTTTGCCCTTGTCAGACTGGGAAGAATTGGCTTGGGATTGAGAGGAGTTTTGCTGTTTAGAGTGACTTGGATGGGAAGACTTCTCCTTGACTCGTTCGTGGTACCTGGTATTGTAATCCAACACTACATCCATGAGGTCTTGGAGGGTGTCTACAGAACCTTCATAGCCGGCTAGCTTGTCCAGAAGTCGGGCAGGGAGGCTTTGACGAAAATGGAAGTAGAAGGCTCTATCACCCCATCCAGAAACTTTACTCATGAGGGAGCGAAATTCTGTGATGTGGGTTGAGGCATATCCAGAGTCCTTCATCTTCAAATTTACAATGTCCTTCTCTGCCTTGGCCGTCTCCAGACGATTGCCAAAGAGAGTATGAAGTTGTTCCATGAAGTGTTGCCAGGAGTTGAGCAGGAATGAGGGCTCTTGATTGGAGAGATGAGCCAAGTAGGGTTGAATCCAACGATTTGCGTTCCCAGTGAGGTAGGAGACAGCAAATAGAACTTTCCTTTGGTCCACACAGAATGACCCTTCATCATTTGCAAAGATGATTTCACAAGCTTGTAGGAAAGGTCTGAGCTTGGTAGGGTTATTGCCTTCAAATTTGTCTGGCGGATTCGTTGATGGGGCTTTGAAAGTTCCAGAGTGGGAAGTACTAGTTGTTGGGGGTTGGGAGAGTTTGGCCACTGCCAAAGTCATGGTTTGAAGCAAGGCTAGGAGAGTAGGGTCCACAGTTGGAGGTTGAGGAGGTTGACTTGGGGGAGCAGGGATTGCAGTTGAGACAGAAGGTTGGGAAGCTTCTTCTTGAGGTCCAGAGGTTGGTGAGTTAAGGTTGCTAAGGATCCTCAAATCAAAACCTGAATCCTCACTTTCTTCCTCCTCTTCCTTGTCCTCAGGGAGAGGAATTAGGCTGGGATTGTACAATGGAGAATCCAATCCATAACCTGCTTGGGGATATTGACAAGTCACTTTATTAATAAATGGTCTGACAACAGGAGGAGCAGGGGACAGAGAAGCTCTTGGGGGAGCTGGAGGAAGGATACCAGTGTCCATGGTGTTGGAAGCTGGTGCAGGGAGGTTGGAAAAGGTCCTCCCTTGTCCACGGGCTTGAGGGGTAGATTGATCGTGGTTTTGTATGTCCATAGTAGCGCCACGTCCACGGGCTGCCCTGGTAAGAGGTAGACTGGTGATGATGGAAGGTCGTGCACGTTGAGGAGGCATGGTTCCAAGTATGCCGTAGGGAAGTGACCCAAGAGAAGTACCCAGAGAAAAAAGAAAGGAGGACGGAAAATTGGCCACAAAAGAATCTTGAGCTTGTACAACGTCCCGTCGTAATCAGGGGTTGAAGTCAAAGGTTGAAGTCAAAGGTCAAAGTCAAACGTTGAAGTCGAAGGTCAAAGTCAAAGTCGAAGTATCAAAGTCAAAGCGTTGAAGTCAAAGTCAAAGTCGAAGTCGAAGTCAAAGTATTGAAGTCAAAGTTGAAGTCAAAGTCAAAGTCAAAGTCAAAGCGAAGTGTCAAAGTCAAAGTTGAAGTCAAAGTCAAAGTTCAAGTCAAAGTTGAAGTCAAAGCGTCAAAGTCGAAGTCAAAGTCAAAGTCAAAGTTCAAGGGCCAATTTCAGGGGAGGGGTTGAGACGGACAAATTCCGCAGGGTGTACCCTTGGAAACGTGGAGGCCACACACTGTTTAGCTCTGTACCACGCACGCCCACAAATATCCTAGGTAGTGTTATCCGGGAGATGAAACGGTTTGGAGGTTGGATGGAATGGGTCTATTGGAATATAGAGATGGGTAGTAATCAAGGGGAAGGAATTAGTATAATGTCACGATTGCCCCTGGCGTGCAAGGGGCTGAAGGCACAGGAACTACTGTTCATAAAACTCAAGGATGATTGATTGGATTTCAATGAAGTAGATGAAAGGAGGATTACAAGTGATGAGAAGAGGAAGGATGAGAAGACCAGTCCAGGAGGTTGTTGAAGAGAGAGTTTTTGAATCCTATAAGAGTAACACCAGGAAGGGGCAAGGTGATATGAGTTAAGCAGGTTGGGTGAAGGTTGTCTTGTGCTGAGATGACACCTACTGGCAGAGGGACTAACCAGTAAGAAGTAGTATACTAATTCCTTGGGGGGAATTAGTCCAGGAGGAGAGGAGAGGCCAGTATATGTGAGAACTGGGAGGAGGCCTTGAGGAGGGATGACTGTTGATGGTCTGAGAGGCCCATGGCATTACATGTGTTGACAAAATGGGCTGGAGGTTGTAGCTTGACAGAATGAGTATGGCACTGTCCAGGAAGGTCATGTACTGGGCTGGGTTATGGGTTGTCCAGCCAGGAGTATGTACTATTGGTTGACTGTGTACTTCTCCTACCAGATAGAGTTTGAAGGAGAGATAGAGATGAACCAAGCCATAGAGAGGTGGAGAGTATGCCCGGGAGATTACCTAGGGGATATGCAGTATGTAGTGGAAGGTAGATTGTACTTTGAGTGGCTGAGGGTTGAGTGTGACTGAGGGTTGAGTAAGGCTGAGTCGAATTGTGGTTATGACACATACACGGAATACAGAGATTCAGCTGAGGAATCATCCTCAGCAGAGTCCGAGGACAACTCCAACTCCGATTTGGCACCATTGAATGACAACAATCCCTACCCCCAGTCAAGAAGCTTGTCTGAAAGCAATCAGACAGATGGATCAAATCATCAACTTCAATCCTCTCAAAAAAAAACTGCAGAACCAACGCAACCCACAAGATCCCTTTGAGACCATTCATCTCTAGGCCCTCCGCAAAGGTATGGATACTTTCACTACTTTGAACCAAGAAGCTACAAGGATGCTAAAAGGTGTGAGAAAGGAGAAAGATGGATCAAGGCCATGGACACAGAACTCAGTTCTATTGAATCATTAGAAGTTTGGGAGGACCAAGGCTAGCAATATCAAGGCTAGCAAGATTCAACGTCAAGCCAGGACTCACTCATTGAAACAAACTAAAGAAAACGTGGAAGTATCTGAAGACTACCAGAATTTGTTTCCTGAATTCACCTGTCAACCAAAATCTGATCCTCTGCAAGTATACTCAGACGCTTCATGGGCAGATTATCCAGACACACGTAAATAACAAACGGGATACCTTTGTATTGTATTTGGCAGTCTTGTCTCATGGAATAGCTGCAAACAACAAAACATAACCTGGTCATCCACAGACACAGAACTCAAAGCCTTGGTTGAATTGTACCACCAAGCTACCTGGATAAAGGCTCTCCTATATGACATATTCACTCAATTGGTCACAACTATCTTAATGAATATTTACAAGAGCAGCTTAGAAGATAGAATCAGAAAGTTTGGTTCAAACTCAAATACCAGACACCTAGATCTAAAAACAAAAGAGATGAGAGAGGAACTCAAAGCTTTAGAGTTTCACAACCTGGAAATCCACCACCGACGGCCTTTAGCTCCAATATTCGGCCATCCCGGGATCCAATTTCTGGTTTTGCATAAGTCAATACTCACCTGTACATCCACCACCAATGGCCGTTAGCTCTGATATTTGGCCATCCTGGGATCCAAATCTTGGTGAGGAGAAAGGGGGATCCCGGGGCGGGTGGATGTTGAGGTGATATATCTATTTACAAGGCGTGTGACATATGGGGAAAGTTTGAAATGTTGTAGATGTTGGTCTGTGACATAATTGTGCCTTACCTCGTATTCCAACACCCCCTCCCACAATTTAGTCCCTAAACTACCCCCAAGGCTGATGTTCCTTTGGTGTGTTTGGTGGCCCCCAATGCTTTGGTCATGATTTCAGCAAGCTGTGTTGCTGAGCTTGTCCATTGCAGGCCAATGCAATCCCGTCTGATGAAGTCATTGACAAAGTAGAACGCGCGATCCAAGTATTTGGTACGCTTCCTTGAGCCATTGCTGGTTGCGATCAGCATGGCCGCTTTGTTGTCACAGTGTATTGTGGATTCACATTTAAAGTTGAGATCATTCAAGGTTAGTCGCAAATGGGCTAGTAGTTGAGATCCCTCCGACAAAGCTATGTACTCTGCCGCACAGGTGGAAAGTGCAACAACTGTTTGTTGCCTTTCCCCCCATGCCACTGTGTTGCCATTATGTCTGATGAAATATCTGCTTGTAGAAAGTTCATGTTCACCGCCAAAACTAGCATCAACCCACATGGAGAGACCCCCCAAACGGCCCCGGGTATATTGGAGGGATTTTGCCCAGGTTCCCTCCAGGTAGCCTACAAGGTGGTCGATTTTGGCCCAGTGTGTTGATGATGGAGATGAGCTGAACCTTGCTAGCAGATTCACCGCGTAGGTTATATTGGGCTGCGTTCCACATGCGAGGTACATCAGCGAACCTACTATCAACTGGTATTCCGTTGTTTGTACCGGATCCGCATCGTTAGTAGATACTTGAGTGCCTGAGAGAGGTGCCCTCCTTGGGAAGACCGGTCGGTGGTAGTCATTGAAAATCTCTCAAGCAAAGAGCTCCTTGTCTAGGGTTATGCTCTCCCCTTCAGCCCGCACCCTGATCCCCACAATCTTTTCCAACAACAATTTCCACTTGATCTTCAGCTCACTCTCCAATCCCCTCCAAAACCGTTGCAGCATCCAATCCGAGGACGCCATTACCACCCCATCTTTGACATGCAACCACACCACAAAGAAATTGTTACCGTCTCTGCAAATATACAGGGAGTCTTCCAGCTTTCTTGCCTTCAGCACAACTTGCTCCACCACCGACTTGAAATGCTTCCACCAACATCTTGCCGCCTGCCGGGTCCCATACATGGATTTCTTAAGCTTCATGACGTACCCTTTCAAGTGCAGGCAAACAAGGACCAGCGGTTGGACGTAGACTTCACCCTTGATTGGGCCGTAAAGGTAAGCAGCACTGACATTGAAACTGGCCAGTGCATAACCCCCATGGTGCGCCATGGCAAGGAGCATCCGGAGAGTGTTGAGCGAAGCAGTCGGTGTGTAGATTTTGTACACATCAATTCCCATTCGCTGACTGCACCCCTTTGCGACGTAACGAGACTTTTTCTGAACCAGATTCCCATCTGCTTCCCTTTTGTGTGCCAGAACAAACTTTGCGCCCAGGACTTTCATCCCCTTGTGTGGGCTTACCGGCTCCAAAACGTCCATATCATTGCATTGTTGGATTTCCTCTTTGCCACTCTTCATCCTTTCCTTGGCCCACTCACACTTCAGTGCCTTGGGCATCAATCTAGGTACCGCTTGCTTGATGGTCCTTGGAAGGCGGTCAATTGCAAGCTGCTTGGCTTCCGCCATTTCATCTGTGGCGAATTTTCCAAGAAGCAACTGACTGATGATATCCATTGGCGGATTCTTGATTGGACAAACCGGCAGATTCTGAAAGAACAGAAATATTGCTGATGTTGAATGTATGACCCGCCTCTTGTCCTCCAACCAGAATAGCCATCCAGCGCCTCCAGATGGAAATCCCAAGAGGCGGCATTGCTGGCCTCTCTCGTCAAATTTATTGCGGCGCTCGGAAGGTATGTGAACAATGGCTTCCGCTCCAAAAGGGTACAAGATGGCAGGGTTTGGCTTGACTCCCGACAAAAGCTCAAGCAGGGTTTTACCACCCGTTCTAGAGTTAGGGAGGCGATTAATTATGTATGCGGCTACCTGGTAAGAGAACAACCATAACTTGTTGCTCATGCCACTTTCATTCAGCATAGTCTGCGCCATATCCCCCAGAGTCCGGTTGACCCTCTCAGCTTCACCGTTCTGCTCCGGATGGTAAGGCCTGCTTGTGGCCATCTGTACGCCAAGGGGCTCCAGCTTGCGCTTCAAAGGCCCTGTATATTCCGCAGCGTTATCACTTTTTATGAATTCCGGGTATCTCCCCTTGGTGTTGCGTATATTTTCTAGCCAACCCAGAATTTTTGTAGCCACCTCAGATCTTGATTTCAGGACCGCAATGAAAGTGTAAGTAGAGGCATGGTCCCTGAACCTCAAAAGGAAACGTGCCCCAACTAGATCCTCCTCAAAGGGGCCCGCAACATCTGTGACAAAGAGATCTAGAGACTCATCCCATAGTATACCAGATATAACTTTGGGAGGTTTTCTGTTGATGCTCTTAGATACGGCACACCTCTCGCAAAAGAAAGACCGCCAAGGGCCATTGATGTCATCCGGGTAATGAGTTCTAAGGAACTGTCTCACTATTGCCTTGGAAGCATGGCCCAGGCATACATGCCACTTAAACAGGTTGAATGAAGTCTTTGAAGAGATTTTTATTGCAAGATTGTATGATACATGAGTAGGGATGGTCCAACAATAGTCGCAAAAGGAAGTATTGTAGGAGTTCCCAAGAGGGTCCCTAGAGATAGCCTTCAAACCCTGGTAAGTTAAGTTCCATCCCTGCGCCAAGAGCCGCCCAGTTGACAGGATTATCCCACTGACCCCAGGGCACAGATAGACATCATTGATGGTCATTGTACCCGTCCTCGTTTGGATTGTGAGGCTGCCGATGGTAGATGCAAGTACATTATGTCCATCAGGGGCCAGATAGAATCTCCTTGGCTGGCTTAAGGTTTGTAACGGGCTAAAATATTGGGAGGGGCCACTCACGTGTGCGCTGGCCCCGTAATCTAACAAAATTTCTTCTCTGTCCACATCCGGCATGTCAATGACCCAGATGCGTTCCTTATTCTGAGCCTCACGCGGAGGCCTTGGCGGTGGGAGATACCTTGATAGGTAGTTCAAATGGTTAGCCGGGGGGATTGGATCTTCCCCATGCAAACGTCCCCCCAGAAAACATTGCAGTCGGCGTATCAATGGCCTTTGTCGCCGCAGTATCTGCAAGTGCACCCGTAAGCATCCAAGAGCCACTCCGGCTTGTGTTTCCCGGCATAGAAGGCGGCCCGGTCAACGGACAAGTTCGGTTTGGTAGGTGGGGGCCCGTTTTGAACCCCTCTTTGAGGCGGTACGTAGCAGTTTCTAACTGCTTGTATTTTGTCCAGCTCCATCAAGTCCACCAACCCCGAGGTCTTTGGCGGAAGCTTGCCAATAGCGCTTTGAAGTACGTTTGCTACGTCTATAAACTGCGGTATTGATTTTGCCTTGTTCAGTTGTTGGGACACTGAATAGTCATAGGTCTTCCAATCAATCCCTGGTGGTGCAATGGTGACGGATTGGACAAGGAGGCCAATTAGCTTGTTGCGGGATATGTTGAGAAGGTTCAAGTCCGCCATGATGGTATGGAAGGACGTGATCCAAGCCATGTCGGCTTCTGGCACGGTAAGTAGAGCCATCATCCTCTCAGTAACAGCTAGCTTATGCCTCCTGTCGGAGCGCTTGCACGTGTTGACAAGGGTGTCATAAATTGCCATAGCAAGCTCCATCTGGGACACCTCGATGATGGCGTAGAGCTTGTCATCAACCAAGTTTCTCAGTAGATTAACAACTGCTCTGTTCTCTGACGCGAACAGGGTTTTGAAATTATGTTGTTTTCCGAGGAACGTGGGATATTTATTGAAGGCTTGCCGGAGAGTGCGGTCAACCGCCCCCTCCCACAGATTGAAGTTGGACCCGTCAAATTCCAATATTGGCTTCTTGGTGTTAATGTTCCAGTGGAACAACATCGGATCCTTCACAAACTTCAAGGCCAATGGGTTGCCGGTAGGTTGTACAGTGTCTTCAACATGCGGTGGAACCGATTGGGTATGCATTTCATGTTGGGCCACAATCCTCCCCATGGCCGCCTCGACGCGTTAGAATTGTTGGGTAAGGGTTGATTGAAGCGTTTTGAAACGCGATTCAAATTCCGTTTTCAATACAAAATTTGGTTGGTTCTCCTGGTCACCCATTGCGTTGGCGTATGACTTAGATCCCTCTCCAGTGGTGTTTTGTTAATCCAATCTTCTTTTTTCTATTGATACCGTTTATCCATAAAAATTGTTCCTTTAGGTCAGGCGGTTCTCGCCGGCTTTTAACCTGTAGAGTTTCACAACCTGGAAATCCACCACCGACAGCTGTTAGCTCCAATATTTGGCCATCCCTGGATCCAAATCTTGGTTTTGCATAAGTCAATACTCACCTGGACATCCACCACCGACGGCCGTTAGCTCCAATATTTTGCCATCCCGGGATCCAAATCTTGGTGAGGAGAGAGGAGGATCCCGGGGCGGGTGGATGTTGAGGTGATATATCTATTTACAAGGTGCGTGACATATGGGGAAAGTGTGAAATGTTGTATATGTTGGTCTGTGACATAATTGTGCCTTACCTTGTATTCCAACAAAAGCCAACAACATTAAGCTAAAACTAGTTAAATCCACCGCAATGATTCCAAACTCATTGACTAAATCCGCCTCTTCTCAAAGTATTGCTCTACTATTTTGTTTCTTTTCTCATTTCAATCCTACTAAAAAATTCTGTCATCTCATCGGGCATGGAGGGGTGTTAAGTATCCAATGACAGGGAGGAGCAATAGAGGGGGCCTTGCAGGGACAAAATCAAGGGGATGTAGACACTCCCATTCAAGAGTATGAAAACAGAACTGAGTAGTCTTCCTCTCTCAAGTCCCGCGCACAACAGAAAGAATCAGATTCATGCAATCTCTCAATCTCAGAACTTGACCAGACAACAACCACAACAACCCACTACCTCACCAATTTTCTCCATCCATCAACTCCTGCTCTTATTCTCTTCTCTAATTTCTTTCATTCTGTCATCATCATCATCATCTCTTTCTTCTATCCCTCATCCATGATCCATGTGCCTAGTGAGATTCCTGATCTTTTCATTCTTCCAATACGTCTTGACTGTGACCTAAACTTACAATAACTACTCATTTCTTAGTCTTGTCTCACTGTATTTTCTCAATTCTTCTCTAATCCTCATGTCCACTGATGTCAAGATCCTCAAAGCCTGATTTTAATACCTACACGCTTCATCTTCCATTAAGAATAACTTTTTGATTCATTTTTCTTTTTATCTATCAGTTTCCATTTTCTGGTTCAATCCATCTCAATCATCTATTAATTCCCGCGTCTGCGTACTTGTCAGAGGCCTGGGGCTGCGTACACAACCTTGACAAAGTGACAGGGCTGTATCGCTGCGGCGCACGGGTTCATTGGCTGCCGCGGCTGCGTGCGGGGATTGTGACAAAACACATTTCCGTCCGTAACTCCTAAAATATACACAACACCTTAATTCTGAATGAATTTTAGGTGTGAAATATATACGTGAAAATAAGTGTTAAATATTTAATTGAACAAAAGCTCAATAGTGGAGCTGTGGTATTTTGGTCTTTCTTTCCTTAATTATATAAAAATAAAAGGAGTTGGATTTCAAGGGTGGGGTCAGTGAGTGACCCTACCTAATTTTGGGTGGAGAATTCATTTCTGTGATAATATTAATGGTTTCCCTATTCCTTCTTAGTTTATTTATATTATTATTATTTTTATGTAATTTTTTTTACTTATGCAGCTTGCTTTGCAATAGTAGCAAGCTGACAGGTACTTCCATTCCCCATACCTATCAACAGATATTCTCATCCTGCCACTCCTTTTAAATGGAGGTGGATGCTCATCAGGTTCTGATTCCACTGACTCTTGTGAAGTGGGTACAGAAACCTGCTGTGGCACATCTGCCAACTCAACATAATCCTTAATGAAATTCTCCCCAGCCTCTGCTGGTTAAATAGGCTCTTATGCTATTTCCTGCTGTGATTCCTGAACAGAAGAATCTTTACTCCTCTTGATTTGAAATGTAACTTCTTTTCATTTTACATCTCTACTATGGATAAACTTTCTTTTCCTTGGACAATAAATCCTATATGTCTTACTTTTTGAATCATAGCATTAAAATGCCCCTGTTCTGGCTCTAGGATCTAAATTACCAACCATCTCATTATGGTGGAAACTATAACACACTAAGCAACAAATTGTTCTTAGGTGTGATGTTTTTGGGTTCAACTTCCAAAAATGATAATGCGGACTATTACCATTAAAACTTCCTATATTGTGCAACAGACAAACTGTGCACACTGACTCAGCCCATGAAAAATATGGTGGACCAGATTGAGCCATGATATTTCTGAATTTGTCCATGAAAGTCCTATTCATCCTCCCAACTATTCCATTGTTTTGTGGAGTACTAGCAGTAGTAACCATATGAGTGATGCCATAATCATTCAACAGTTTTTCAAACTCTTTACTCACAAAATCATACCCTTCATCAGTAATAACCCTCTTGATCTCCTTCATCAAACCATTCTGTTTCAAGACTTTGAAGATTACTGAAACCTCCTCTCTGGTCTGATCTTTTGATCTTATTGGTTTCACCCAAACATAATTTAGTTGCTGTATCAACTAAAGTGGTGAAGTATCTTTCCCCTCCAAGGGAAACTGGTGTAAATGTCCCTGACAAATCTATGGAAAATTCCTCTCTAGGATCTTCTGTGCAATCTCTACTCTTTGAGAACCCATTTCTGGTCTTTGCCCCTAAGGGAAAACTTTGACAGTTGCTTTCCTTCACCTTATGGCCACTTCAATTGTGAGAAACAGTGCTCAGAGCTGAAAACTTGAAAAAGTTAGCACAGAGCAAGTTATTCTGAATTTTTCCGCTCAGGATAGTTCTCCAATTCAAATAAATAGCAAAATTATCTTCTTCAGGATAAAAAATCTGGAACCCTTTTTTCCAGAGAGAACCAAGAGACACAAGTTTATAAGGTAGTTCTGGTACATAGAAAAATTTCTCAAAATACATTTTAAAACCCAAGTGATTTGCAAGAATAACTTTTCCAAATCCTTTAATCTGAATTGTTCTCCCTTTTTTTCCAATATTTACAACATCAAAATCTCTCAGATTTGAAAACAAACATGGCTTGAAAAAAATGTGGTCTGTACAACCAGAATCAATCAAAACAAGAACATACTACTTAAATCCTCCTTTAAGGAAAAAAAAATTATCTGCAACTGATAAGTTCTTATCATCAAGGTTAAGAGTGCTCACTTCATAATCAATCAAGTCAATTTCTTGAGCCTCAATGAGCTTTGCCTTCTTTTTGGGGACATGTTCCTCATTAGCATTTTCTGATGGGCATTCCAATGTCACAATAGAAATCTTCTCCATTGCAAAGTTTACCTTGTTGATTATTTTTATTGTTAACTTTACCTTGACCCTTGCGTGTTATTCATTTCTGTTGAGGTTAACCTTCCCCTACTATGAGTGCATAGCTACTGTAGTGCATTTTTCTGCCTAGTTTTTTCATCTTCACTGTCTGTGGTCCTGTTACTTAACTTTCACCTATTGATTCCTATCACTGGATGTACCACTGAACCCACCTGGAATCCCAACACTCAATTTGATTGCTCAACCTCCTCAGTCAAACTTGTCATAGGACTTCTACAATTAATCACAAGTGCGGCGTTTCAACTCAACCTCAAGCAAAAATCAACTGTTTAGGACATTTTTATGTAGTTTCAAGTTTTTCACCTCATCCTCAGTGTTGAAAAAGTTTCCTTATATCACCCAGAACAACGGAAGGGATTCAATCGGATAGCTGTTTAGCTGTTTGTGCATGTAGATCTACTTAGTCTATTTAGAGGCCATAATCTGGCCTGTGGAACTACATTTGCCTTTTGGTTTTTTCTGAGAATCTCTTTTTAAATCTTGTTCTCCTTCTTGAAGTGTCTCTTGTGATCTATCTCATCCTGTTTTTACATTCCTCATGAAATAAAAGCTGGGTCCAGGTTTCTAGATCCTTTTATTTTTTTCAGACCTCCTTTTCTTCCTTGTCTTCTTCTTCAAAATTTTTCCTCTTCTTTTCCTCCTTGCAATCCTTTTCATAGTTCCACTCCTTCTGACAATTATAAAATAAGACCTTTGATAAAGACCTCTTGGTCTTTACCTTCTTTGAATATTTTCCTGTATTGCCAAACAAAGAAGTTGCTGTGCCCTCCTTCATGTTAAATTTAAGATCATCCTTTCAAATTCTCTTCAGCACATCCTCTTCCCCCAGAAGTGGATTCAACAGAGATATAATCCTAACAAAGGACTCATACTCTTTTGGTATCTTCTGCAGAATTAAGAGTGACAAACACTCAGGATCCATGTTAAGCCCAGATGACTTGAACTTAGTAATGCTTGATCTTGCCTACCCAAAAAAGTGTTTACAGTTGAAAAATTTCAACTTGAAAAACTTATTGAAAGCAATCCCCTTCTGATGAACAAAATTAACGGCATACTTTTCCTTGAGAATCTTCCACAAAATGTTTTCCATCCTCTTCTATTCTTCTTTCAAAGTTTCAGCAACCCATGCCATATGAATTCCATCCAAATGCCTACGAATGAGATTGTAAGACTTCTTCTCTACCTCCAAACTAATAGAGGTAACATCTATGTCCATAATTTACCCCCAAAGTTTTTTTTCCAGCTCACTGTCCATTAAGAGAGACCAAGCACTATAGATTTTATCATTTGAAACAATATTGGTGGAGCTGGATTCTGGGATATAAGACATATTCTTGGAAAAATTGAGGTCCTTGAGGGTATCCAAAGTAAGGTATAAGGTTCTATCTTGCTTGGAAATAATGATGATGATGGCACGGATAATTTGTGAGCTTTATTGGCCCAAAAGCTTAGTCAAAGAGCAGTATTCAAAGCAGAAGAAATGCTGAGACAATAATGTCTTGTGATTGATCCATAATTGGAGGCAGAGGCAATGGCACCCTTGTGAATTTGAATGAATTGATTAATGAATGGATGGAAAAAAGCAGAGAGAAGAGCTCCTTAATTACAAAAAATGGTTCTCATGCGGAGCTCATTTAATTACAAGCAAAAGGCAAAAGTTCGGCCCCAAATGGGCTCTACAGGATTAAAAAGCCCTGTTACTTGGTTTGGGCTAACTCAACCCACTTACCATTAGTTCTGAACCCTTTCAACCAGCCTGTACCGGTTGAATTTGATTTTTCCATGCTCACAGGTCTGAACCAGCCCCTTGCTGTTCAGACCCTGGCTAGTTGTCTATTACAACCAGCCCTGTTAATTGGTTAAATCTGTCTTCTAACTTTACTGGCCCTTTCTATACACTAACTCGCTGGGTTGCCTCCTGCAATCAGGCCCCTGGACCTCAAAATGGCCAGGGTGGACCCAGAATCACTCTGGGTCTGGCCAAGAACTCATGAGGGGAGGGGGTGTAACGGGCAGGCATGCCCTGTAAGACTCCAAATGGTGCTAGGCCGTGGCAGTTCTTTGGAGGGGAAAGGTGCTGTTTAGGCTGCCTTCCTGAGTGTTACAAAAATATTTAAATGTAACCAAGATCAAAGTCCAGAACCTAGTGAACAAGGGTCCAAATGTAAGAGGATAAAGATGATAGTAGTTGGTAGCTGGGGAAACAACACTATCTGAGGCAAAATGATTCCGGGTAAAACTTAAATAAAAGAAGTCAAGGATTTTTCAGAGTTAAACAAGACTTGGCAATTGGAAGTGACATTGCCCACAAGCTAATAGCTCTGGTCTTCAGCTGAAGCTTAGGAAAGATCAACTCAATCCCAAACAACCTCCAGGTTATCAATGAACCTGCCCAACTCTCCGCAATCAAGCACTTGAAGGATACCGGATAACTGTGTGTGGCTGCACAAGACAAAGGTAATTGTTTGATGAAGCTCTAGAAGCAACACAATAACTGATTTGAAACAAGAATAACCCAACACTTCTCAAGGGACTCAACAGTAGCGTGGTGGAATTCAACTTCAAAAGGACATAAAGGGGAGGTTTAACACTCCAGGTTTTATGCTTCATAAAACCTCTTCAGTCAAACGTGACTGGTTCCAGAAAGATAATCAAAGGATGATTGGGACCAGTATGGTTGGATAAAGGGATCAAGAGTGGTGTAAAATACTCAAGAATTCAATCAGTCAAATTCTTCTTCAACCAGAAAAGCTATTGGGTGGTGATAAAGATAAAGGATCAGGGTTTTTATTATGGAGGCTCAAGGATCAAGGGGAAATCATAGATATACCCAAATTTTAGCCTCAGATAAAGGGGAATGAGACCCCACAGATGATATATTTCAAGGTGATAATGATGATGTTCCTCTCTGGTTGGATGCCATATGATGCCCTCCCAAAAGGCAGGGGAGAGACCCTCCTTATATGAGCAGGAGGCCCTGTTAGACCATGTACAACTGATTCTTCAAATAGAGGGGATTTTTTTTTTTTGATTTTCAGGTGATCAGAAAAATTTGATCACTCAGGCCGGTGGAAACCCGGCCTCCCTGACTAGGGCAGGATCTATTCTCATACCTTCACCTCTCCTGTGTCTGTCTGTGGATGGGCGCCCGCAACAAAACCTGAATCACCCACCCCTCACCCAAAGGCAGAATTGGTGGGAAAGGAAAAGGACCAGACCGCCCGCGGATGTCCGCAGACAGTAGTCTACACTTTCCCACCCCCACCCAAAGATGGAAGGGGGTGCGAATGGTGACAGATTGTTGTTGGCCGATTTGCAGACCAAGGGGGATTGGGTGGAGGATTGGATGGAGGCAGAGCTTGAAATTATTGTTGGGCATATTCATCATCATCATAACTGGATGCCGAGTGACTAATATCATTGTGAGAACCAGCACGAGAGACGCTAGTACTTGATGGACGTGAATAAGGTTGGAACAAATGGAAATGGGTGCAACGGTGAGGATGAGGGTGACTGCTAGAGACTTGGTGAGAGAGTTAAATGAGATCATCATATGATTTGACGGGCTGTTTCTGGAGTTTGTGATTGATGAACTTTGATGAGAGAGGCTGGGAGAGCTGATCAGATTCTTGGAAGGCTTGCTGGTTGTTGATCATTAAATTAGCGCTAGGACTGTTGATATCAACCAAGAGGTGTGGTAGGTGGTATCTAGCTTATTCATGATTATGATTGAGGGGACAATTGTTCAATGGAATGGACTTGGAATGGTTCAAATAGAGTTGAGGTGGAGATCTATGATTGGGGGACTGACGTTGGGTGAATTGAGAGTAGGAAGGAGCGACTGGATGGTTCTGATGGGATGGTGAGGATGAGGATGGCGATGAGGATGATGGATTGGATGGTGGGAATATCTTGGGCCAAGCGGGTCTTGGCCCGCAATTTTGGCCAAAAGGAAGGGGGGTAACAAAGAGAGAAGGGATTGATTGTGCTTCCTAGGTGATGAGACCAAGAGAGGCCTGTCATAGACTACTGGGACAGAGGAATGTTTAGCAGGATGAGAAAATTGGAGGAGTGATACTTATAAATTGAAATTTCAATGTTTTTTTTTTCCCAGATGATGTTAGCATGTTTGACTGATCTTTTTGTTGCCTAAATCTTGAGTGCAACTGTACTGTCATCAGTGTCTACCAATATTCTCTATATTGTGAGATCCTATGTGTCAAAATTATGCTTATTAAACCTATTTCTTACATTCACCTTGCCAACCACTTGTCAGCCACCCTTTAATTATTCTATATATAGTGATTCCTGATCAAGTCAATTAACATTGTCTGTTCTTCCTCACACTGAAACGGAGTTCTCCCTTTGACTCCCTGATCCGCTCCTCTTGGCATCACAAGATTCTTTCTCCTCATTTCTTAAGTGTCTTGACCAGAGAATTCAACTAAAACTTCAACAGATGACACCTAAATAAAAGAATTGTAAAATTTTTTTTGAATTTTTCTGCATCTGGTCCAGGGTGTCCAGATTTGGTCACCACATCTTTCCCCAACTTACAGACTGTCCCCAGTCTGAATCTGAGCTTGATGTCATAAAAAAAAGAAGGGAAAGATGATTGAACACAAGAAAATGGCAATTTTATCTTGAGGGTGATTGAAAAGAATATCTTGATCCATCCAAAGAAGATCCTAGAGTTGACTGCAATAAGATGAAGAAGGCATCCCAGGTGCTCACGTATGTGGCATACAGTAGAGTTTCACAACAAAACACAGCAGATGACCCTGGTGGTGCACAATTGGGAGGAATTACTTCTACCCCAATTTGCCTCCACTGAAGCCCATATGCTTCCATACCAAAGCCACCAAAAATAGGATCAAGATTGGGATCTAGTTTAGACTCATTACAGAGATTTGAACTGGAACTTAGAGAAGGTTGATTAGGAATAATAGTACAAGGAAAGGAGAAACAACCAATGAAGAGGAAATATGTTTTGGATTTTTCCATTTTTATTTGTTTTTGATTTTTTGATACGTTGAAAGAAAGAGAAATAATCCTCTGGGATGAGAGTTGACTCTTGAGTTGAAGTTTGAGGCTCAAAAGCACTACAACTATTAGTAGGATCAACTAACCCATAAAAAATGAGAGGAACTGGAATTATCCTTCTGTTTCCCTCCTAGAGATGACTTAAGAAAATGTCCGGGGAAATCTCTTTCCAAGCAACCAGAATCCAAAGAACAAAGAGGAACCTTGATTTTTCTTCCATCAGAATCAGGGAGGAGGATTCTCTCCCCAACTTGATTGGAAAACATCAGAGTTGCTCCCAAGTCGATTAAGAAAGGTTGACCCAAGATCATAGGTCCATCCAGGCGGGTGATACAGAAATTACTAGTTCCAACAATGTTTTGGCCAATACGGACTGGAAAGTCTTCAACAATTCCAACCAATTTGCAAGACTGGTTTCCTATTCCATACACTGAAGAGGTGAAGTTGACACTAGGGCTGAGTTGAAGCTTGCAGGCCATAGAATCTGAGATCAGGTTGAGCTGAGAGCACAAGGAGCAAGAATTTTTTAGCTGATTCACCAAGATGGCAGGGAAGAAAACCAAGAGGACATGAGTAAAGACTAGACTCAGAAGAGGGATCTGTTCCACCAGAATCATCTATCAAAGTTTGAGAGGAGACCATGAGTTCTTCAGGACCAATTTCCACATTTCAAAAAGAAACCCATTTCTTCCTTCTTTCAGCAACAGATGGAGAGGTTGACAGGAGTTCAGCCACATATAGATCAGGAATTTTAAGATCATAAATTTTCTTTAATACCCCTTCCACAGCATTGGGGTGATCTTTGGAAATTCCCCTCTCAAACCAAACTTTGGGCTGGGTGGAGGGAGGAAGATTGGGTGAAGCAGGAACAGGATCAGGGGATTGAGGAGGTTTAATAGATGAGGGATGAGGATCAGGGTGATCTTGAGACCTTTCCATGAGTGGTTCTTTTTCCACCTCCATGTCTTTTACATCAGAAGAGGGCTCAGGTGAGGATCATTGTTTGGGTGGTTTTTGGAGGATTGAGGTTGGCAAGGAAGGAGCTTTATGAGGTTTGGGTTACTCATGTTGCTTCCTAGCTGGATTGGATTGGTAAGTACCAACCAGAGAGAAGTAGGAAATAGCTGGAGGATACCAGGGTTGAAGAGTACCACAAGAAGATCGGAAATCCACAGAAGCCAAGGATGCCTTCATAGAAGGGGGTGGTTGGGAATAGGCCACCACATGATGAATGGGGCAAGATGAATCAAAGGGGATTAGGGAAACATTAGGAAGAAAAAATTCATTCACTTTTTGCTCTACCAATTTATCATCTTTGTCCTTCTGGAGCTTGAGACATTGACCGGTTCCATGGCCTTCCCTGTGGCAATAATAGCAGACTAGAGTATTTTTGGGAACAGCACTAGAAGGTTTAGGAACAGCAAGAGAGGAAATCTTTTGATTCATTTTGTTCTCAAAGGCTTTGAGCAGGTTAGTGATCTTGTCTATTGTAGCGGTTTCTTTGTTAGGCTGAGGGTTCATGGGCCTGCAATCAGATTCCATTTTATTCATAATCTGGTTTGACTCTTTGAAAGAGGGGGCATGTACTGGTTCAGTGGTTTTAGATTTTTCAAAAGTGAGTGCTGTTTGACCCTTCATGACTTTATCCACCACTCCCCTAAGGATAAGGAAACCAGGGAGCTTGAATCAATTATCCCTGGTAGTGATCATGGATCCAGACTTGACCAGTTTGTCCTTGATCCTTTCCTGCACTCCAAGAGAAAAAGATTGGAAAATAAGGACTCAAAATTTGTCCACTGTGTCAATGTGATTTTTTTGGACAAGGTAGGATTGGATGGGATCCCAAGATTTCCTAAAAGACTGATAATCAGAAGCTGAAGCCACACCACCATTGGAGATCCACTGGGAGACAAGGTTATCTAGATCCTGCAAAGTAAGTTGTCCTACATCTATTTTTCCCCAATAAGCCAACATTTCTCTCCGCAGCAGGGCCCAGTTATGCCATTTGAAATTCTCAAACGACCCAATGATTTCCATAACTTCATCAGAGGAGATAAAAAATAGTAACTGGTAGGCCATATCAAATTTCCTAGCCCCGTCCACCAGAGCAGCCATCTCTTACCAGTCCAAGAAGCATTCCACATTTGTACCATTGAATCCTAAGTTCTTGTTCTGGGGCTTGATCTTAACCATCTTAGGACAAGTAGAAGATTCTCTAGTAGATAACATTTTGAACAAGTTTCCTAAAAGATAGAAAGAGCAGATTTCCAAAGTGGCTCACAAATGTGGCAAGAGTAGGGTTTCTCAAAAAAAACAAGTATCTTTCCCAGATGGTGCACAATTAAGAGGACTTACTTCTAGAACAAGTTTCCTCCATGGATCTAGATGATGACAGAAAAAAAAAGAAAGAGATTGGATTTCAAAGTTGATGATTGTTGTTGGGACTGTAAATCCCAAGGTTGCTGGTTTGATCTCTGCCTGGGGGACCAAATGTAAGACTCCAAACGGTGCTAGGCCGTGGCAGTTCTGTGGAGGGGAAAGGTGCTGTTTAGGCTGCCCTCCTGAGTGTTACAAAAATATTTAAATGTAACCAAGATCAAAGTCCAGAACCTGGTGAACAAGGGTCCAAAATGTAAGAGGATAAAGATGATAGAAGTCGGTAGCTGGGGAAGCAACACTATTTGAGGCAAGATAATTCCAGGGAAAACTTGAATAGAAGAAGTCACAGATTGTTCAGAGTTCAACAAGACAAGGCAATTGTAAGTGACAAAGCCCACAAGCTAATAGCTCTGGTTGTCAGCAGAAGCTTAGGAAAGATCAACTCAATCCCAAACAACCTCCAGGTTCTCAATGAACCTGCCCAACTCTCCGCAATCAAGTGCTTGAAGGGTACCAGATAGCTGTGGGTTGCTGCACAAGACAAAGGTAATTGTTTGATGAAGCTCTAGAAGCAAAACAATAACTGATTCAAAACAAGAATAACCCAAAATTTCTCAAGGGACTCAAGAGTAGCGTGGCGGAATTCAACTTCAAAAGGACATAAAGGGGAGGTTTAACAATCCAGGTTTTAAGCTTAATAAAACCTCTTCAGTCAAACGTGACTGGTTCCAGAAAGATAATCAAAGGATGATTGGGACCAGTATGGTTGGATAAAGGGATCAAGAGTGGTGTAAAATACTCAAGAATTCAATCAGTCAAATTCTTCTTCAACCAGAAAAGCTATTGGTTGGTGATAAAGATCAAGGATCAGGGTTTTGAGTATGGAGGCTCAAGGATCAAGGGGCAATCATAGATATACCAAAATTTTAGTCTCAGATAAAGCAAAATGAGACCCCACGGATGATATATTTCAAGGTGATAATGATGATGTTCCTCTCTGGTAGGATGCCATATGATGACCTCCCAAAAGGCAGGGGAGAGCCCCTCCTTATATGGGCAGGAGGCCCTGTTAGACTATGTACAACTGATTCTACAAATAGAGCGGATTTTTTTTTTTTTTTGATTTTCAGGTGATCAGAAAAATTTGATCACTCAGGCCGGTGGAAACTCGGCCTCCCGGACTGGAGTGGGATCTATTGTCATACCTTCACCTCTCCTGTGTCCGTCCATGAACAGGCGCGCGTGACAACACTGGAATCCCCCCCCCCTCACCTGAAGGCGGAAGGGGTGGGAAAGGAAATGGACCAGAACGCCCGCGGATGTCTGCAGGGGGTAGACAACACTTTCCCACCCCCACCAAAAGATGGAAGGGGGTGCAAATGGTGACAGATTTGTGTCAGCCAACTTGTGGACCAAGGGGGATCTGGTGGAGGATTGGAAGGAGGCAGAGCTTGAAATTATTGTTGGGCGTATTCATCAACATCATAAATAGATGCCAAGTGACTACTATCATTGGGAGAACCAGTGCGAGAGATGCTAGTACTTGAGGGATGTCAATAAGGTTGGAACAAATTGCAATAGATGAAACGGTGAGGATGAGGGTGACGGCTAGAGACTTGGTGGGAGAGTTGAATGGGATCATCATGTGATTTGACGGGCAGTTTCTGGAGTCGGTGATTGATGAAGTTTGATGAGAGAGGCTGGGAGAGCTGATCAGATTATTCAAAGGCTTGCTGGTTTTTGATCATTAAATGAGCGCTAGGACTGTTGATATCAAACAAGAGGTGTGGTAGGTGGTATCTAGCTGATTCTTGATGATGATTGAGGGGACAATTGTTTGATTGAATGAACTTGGAATGGATCAAATAGAGTTGAGGTGGAGATCTATGATTGGGGGACTGACGTTGGGTGAATTGAGATTAGGACAGAGCAAAAGGATGGTTCTGATGGGATGGTGAGGATGAGGATGGCGATGAGGATGATGGATTGGATGGTGGGAATATCTTGGGCCAAGCGGGTCTTGGCCCCTGCATTTGGCCAAAAGGAAGGGGGGGGAACAAAGAGAGAAGGGATTGAACGTGCTGCCTAGGTGATGAGACCAAGAGAGGCCTGTAATAGACTACTGGGACAGAGGAAAGTTTGGCAGGATGAGGAAATTGGAGAAGTGATACTGATACATAAAAATTTTGATTTTTTTTTTTCCAGATGACACCTAAATCAAAGAATCGTAAAAAGTTTTTTGAATTTTTCTGCATCTGGTCCAGGGTTTCCAGATTTGGTCACCACAGGGCCCCCCACCTCTTTCACTCAAATCCCCTGGGTAGGTGGTCAAATCCCCCTCTAGGGGCCCTGAGGGTCAATACCCCCAGGGGATGTCACACAGAAGGTGGGGTGGGTGGTGGTCAGGCCCGCTCAGCCCCATTGGTCGCCTCACCCTTGGTAACAGTGGGGGGGGGAGATAGCCCCATTGTCATTGGTCTTGAGGTGGGGGGGTGATCAAGTCACCTCCCACCTCACCGTTTGCCTTTGTTGCAACCAGCTGGCTGGTCTGGTCAAGGAGAAACCAGCCATTCTCCCTCCCCCTTGCAACCAAGGAAGGGGAGAGAGGGGTGCAGGGGCCGCAAGTCCCTGCAGCCGCAACCAGGGGTGTGGCCCTGCACACAGCAGGTGGGGGACTCCAAAAAGAGTCCCCTGCCCCCTACAAGGTCTCTGCGCGGGCAGTTGGGTCCCAGGTAAAAAACAAGCGGGCCCCAACATGGGAAGCAGCCCCAATGGGCCACAAAGGACCAATGACCCCAAAAAACATACTTTGGAAGGCCAGCCCGTCTGGGCAAGTATGTCCATAACAATCTTTGGGACCATAAATGCCCAGATAAGCCCATATGGCTAAGTTTGCCCATCCACCCTCATGGGCCTGTCAAGGCCCGTCTCCCAATTGACTTGGAAAATTTGTTTTGGCCCCCAAATTCCCAAAAATTATAACATCCACATAGGCCCATGTCTCCCATGTGATGTCCAATGGGCTGTGGCGGCCCATTTGTGCATCCCATTTGGATTACACACTAATATGCACATTAACTTAGTGCATCAGTATTTTAACACTCTCACCTTCCTTTTTGCCCCATCATCATATCATAAAATCATCCATCATCATATAAGTAATAATCCATGGGGCCCTTCCGCTTTATCTGAGCATCCTCATCCTGGATATATATTTTGATTTCCCCATTAATCTTTGAGCCTCCATAGTCAAATGCTTTGATCCTATTCTGTGACCTGATCCTTATCACCAACCAATAGCCTTTCCGGTTGAAGAAGAATTCTTGGGTTGAATTCTTGAGTGTGTTAAGCCACTTCTTTGATTGTTTTCTCTGACCACTTTTGTCTTGAAAATTTATTTGATTTCCTTTCCAGAACCAGTGACGTTTTACTGAGAGATTTTTTCAAGCTTGAAAACTGGTGTGTTAAACCTCCTTTTATTTCTTTGAAATTAAAATTCCGCCACACTATTACTGATTCCCTTGAGAACTGCTGAGTTATTCTTGTTTGAATTTGTGACTGCTTTGCTCCTAGAGCTTCATAAAAAAATATCTTTTTTATGTAAAGCCACCCACAGTTATCTGGTACCCTTCAAGGGCTTAATTTCAGAGAGTTGGTTGGGATTGAGTTGATCTTTCCTAACTTCTTCTGAAAACCAGAGTTATTAGCTTGTGGTTGTTGTTACTTACAACTGCCTTATTCTATTGAACTCTGAACAAAAATTTGGCTTGTATGTTCAAGTATTTTCCCGCACCATGTCTCAGATAGTTTTTTTTCCATTGCTACCAAATACTATCAACATTAATCCTTTTCACACGACCACCCCACGTACTATAGGGTAATTCTTAGATTATCTTGAGCGCAAAGGAATGCCAAGTGCGAGGGCAAGTGTGAATAGAAAGGCCCAGTTGCGAAGTGCAAACTTGGTTATGCCACTCAAGAAACAGCAAGATGAATGGAATGTATTCCAAAGAAGGAAACTCAACCTGAGTCCAATGTGATAACTAGGTTGTAGCAAAATGCAAGAACATATGAAATTAACTAACTGAGGAGACAATCATCAGGCAAGGGGATAGCCCTTATAAGGTAATCCAAAGTGACTAGATTCAACCTGGTGATGAGCTAACTACAGTTGAAGCGGTGAGGCAATAAATGACAGGAACGGGATAGGAAATGAAGCAGTGGTATAGATCCAAGGTCATAGCATAAGTGAAAGAAAATAGAATCTGAGCATACAATTGTATGACAAATTGGGACAGGAGCGAGCGACGTTGAAGGTAATGCAAATGAGAGGTAATAGTGTATGCTGGGTAGGGACTAGTCCAATTGCAAACTATACAGTAGTGATGGCTTAGTTAGACATAGATGCGAACTAATTGCCAATGCATGACCAAAGATGGAAGTCCGAGGCTGTTGATTGGCCAGGGAAGGAGATTGGATATCATAATGGATGGCCGGCCGGTATGAAGTTAACCGCAAAGTTTGCTAGTATATACTGAGTTGGTTTCCGAGATTGGAAGGTCAGCGCAAGCCAGAGGAAATAGCGGATTGCACCATTGATGTTGTGCTTTTATTTGTGTCACGCTTTTAGACTGAGGTAGATGGTACTGAGGAGAGGACATGTTGAAGTGGTGAAGACAATAATCCTTAAGTGTGAAGCGTGAAAGTTGCCCGGGTATAAAGACGCGAGCTCCTGCAAGCGTTAAGATAAATTTTCCCATTGATTTCAAGTAGTTAATTATTATGTATACACCTTATATTACTTAATTCTTTACTCAATAAATTTATTATTTATATAAAATGTTGTCATCGTTGTCATTGTTTTCCTGCAGTTTCGAAAACTTTATTCGCCCAAACAAGCGTTGTGTTCCCAGTACTTCTGTCCGAGGACTTTGAGGCAAGTGCGAGCAATGTTTCCTTTGCAAAGTGGAATGCAATTTCCCTATAAATGTTGAGTCAACTGTCAAGGGTCCTTTTGAATCATTGAGGGAGATGCAAAGTCGTAGGTCCGCGCCAAGGGTTAATGACAAGATACCACCATTGCCGGAGATCGAATACTTGGGGACTCAAGTTCCTGGTAATTACTAATCTGGACTGACTAATGATCATAGAATAATAACTAATGTTGCTTGTTTCGCTAGTGTTGCCTTGTTTCCAAAGGTATACCACAAATACACCACCACCAACACCACCTTACTGGGGACCGCTGAATGAACTCCCAGGGGCCCAGATGAATGCCGAGGTGCGAGGCAAAGTGTCCGGTGCGGAACCAGTAGGAGTAATAACCAAGGAAGTGAGGGAGGAGGAAGGAAACAAAGCGGGAGGAGAATTGGGAAATGGAGGAAACAGAAATGGAGAGAAAGGAAATGGAGCGGATGAATTAGAAGGAGGAAATGAAGGATATTGAAGGGATGGAGTGGATCGGACGGAAGGAATGGAGCGCCAAGGCAAAACGGATCCGGTGCAAGTGGTAGGGCCGATTTAAACGGATGCAAGGCGGCTGACGGATGATATTGGAGAAGGCACGTCGGGAGGCCAAAGGAAGATAGCGTAAAAAGTGCTCTAGGAGGAAGGGGGATGGAATGCTTGGCCAAAGCAAGCTCGGGTTGCAAGGTGCAAGGAGATATTCAAGAGGCACATCATAACGGAAGTGCTAGTTCTCCAAAGAATGTCTGCATTAATCAATGATGAAGACCTGGATACTTTTTGATCCATGGTTGCAGAATTGACGGCAAATTGGGAGGATGCAGAGAAGGAAGTAAAGGATACTTTGTAATTATTTAAAATATATATATTTTCTTTTTGTTTTATTTTTAAATAGAAATATTTTCTTTTTTTTTAATAATAATAAGGAATGAAGTTTTATTTAGTAGAAATGAAAGGGAAATGAGAAAAAGGAATAACATGGTGAGATGGAGGAATTAACTGATGGAATGATGGTGTGAAATAAAATGGGGTTAAATGGGATGGAATATGGAATGGAATGGGATTGGATGAGATAGAATGCGAGATGAAATGAGATTGAATAAGATAAAATGTGGAATGGAATGGAATGGGATTGGATGGGATGAAATGTGGAATGGAATGGAATGGGATTGGATGGGAAAGAATCATGATTGTCAAGGTTTGCCAGGGTAGCTCGCATGGAAGTCTCAAATCAGATTGGGTGAATTGCAAAGGTGATGGGCTGGTTCCCAGGAGGTGCAATCTTTGTTGGACTGGAAGCCAGACCATTTGACAAGGTATTGAAGTTTTCCTTTGCGTAACCTGGAATCCAGAATACGGCTTACTTCCCACTCTTGATGATTGAGGACAGTGACCGGTTCAGGAGGGGGATGAGTCTTGCCCGGGTATAGGAATTGAGCTGGCTCTAGGAGAGACACATGAAATACCGGGTGGATACCTTTCCATTTCGCAGGTAAAGTAAGTTTAAAGGCGTTAGGGGAGATAAATGATTCTACTTTAAAGGGGCCAAGCTTTCTTTTGGAGAGTTTGCAAGTTGGGCAAGTGCTGCGAATGTTGTGAGCATCAATCCATACTTGATCTCCTACTGCAAAGGTTGGAGGCAAAGTGCAAGATCGGTCTGCTTGCTCCTTATAGCGCTGGTTTGCTTCTTTGAGGTTGGTTTGAAGCTGCAATTGAAGGGATTGAATTTGTTCAAGGTAATTGGTAGCAGGTTGAGAAGGTGCTACGTGAAGGGAAGAGAAAGTTGGGTTTCTACCATAAAGAGTTTGGAAGGGCAACTGTTTGGTGGAGGAATGAGTGGAGTTGTTGTAGGCAAATTTGGCAAGTGGGAGCAATTGCGACCAGTTGTCTTGTTGATAGGCGAAATACATTCAAAGATATTGTTTGAGAATCTGATTAACTTGCTCGGTTTGTCCATCCGTTTCCGGGTGGTAAGCCGTTGATAAATTGCGAGTGATCTTCAAATGTTGGCATAGCAAGGTCCAGAAGCTTGAGACAAACAGAGATCCACAATCACTAACTATATTATCAGGGAGACCATGTTTCAAAAATACATATTCTATGAACAAGTTAGCTAAGTCTTCTGAAGAGGCTGTCACATTACTGCCTAAAAATAAAGCCATCTTTGAGAAGCAATCTACTATTACTAGAATAGCATAATATCCACTAGAAGAAGGTAATTGAGAGATGAAATCCATAGACAGCAAGTGCGAAGGACGAGGCGGAATTGGAAGTGGCTGGAGCAGCCCATACTTCTGGTGTTTCAAGGACTTGTTACAATTGCAATCATAGGACGTGCTAACATAGTCTTTTACTTTTTTGGTCATACCAGGCCAGTAGAAGTCTTGTGCAATCAATTGGTAGGTTTTATCCTGCCCATGATGACAGCAAGCAGAGAATTGTTCCTTGACTTGAAGATATTTAACTTAATGCAAGAATTATCTGGTACTACTATACAATTATCATAGACTAAAAAGTCATTATCATCAATAATGTAACTACTATCTAATAATTTCGCACTTTTGCAAAGTTTAATAAGATTTGAATGTATTTCTTGAGAACTGAAAAACCAGCAAACTAGAGACAAGAGTTAGAATGATGAAGAATTTAAATTGAGAAGACAAAGAGAATGAAACTACCAACAGCTTGAGTCACTTAGATAGAAGAAAAGAAATCAGACGGCATAGAGAGTTGGGGGCAAATCAAGAGAGTGTAGACAGGAAGAAAGAAGACTATAAGGTGGAAGAGGTTGTTAGAGTGACCATATTGGAATGACCTTGAGGACTAGATTCTTACCAGGCAGAAGTTGGACAACAAGGCGAGAGTTTGGATCAGAGTAGAGAAGTTGAGAGTTGGGATCAAGGTAGTTGAGAGTTGGGATCAAGGTGAAGTTGTAAGATTGGACTTGAGAAATGAAGATAAGAAGAGTAAGAAAAGGTAAAAAGAATAATGAAAATTAATAGGAATAGAAAAGATCAAAAAGGAGGAAGAAGAGAATTGGAAGAAGTCGATTCTAGAAGATAAAAGGAGAGAGTCATCCCAAGAAGTGCGCCCGGGGATTCTGGGAGGTGAAGGGACTGGGGAAGAGAGACATGTCACAAGGACCCGCCTCAGTTTGTCCGCGGAGCAGGTTGAGTGAAAGGCAGAACATCAGGGAAGATGGCGTAGTCTTAACACCCCTCGTGACTGGTAAGAGGGTAGTCTGAAAGATCAACTATGATTTGGCTCAAAGATTGTGTTTTGGAGGAGCTGTAGAGAGGTCGGTGAAGAAGCCTTTGTAAGGGAGTCCGCAAACATTGAGTGACTTTGGATTAGGTTAAGTGTAAACTTGTTGTTCGCGTAGTCCTCGCGCAGTCCTTTGGTTTTGATGTCTATGTGTCTCAATTTAGAGTGCGACCCAAAATTTTTTATTTTATTGTCTAAGCCCTTATTGTCAATATGTAGAGTAGGTTTTAGTTTGGTAATTTGGTGAATTTCAGCAATGAGATGATTTATCCACTTGAATTCTAAGTAGCAGTCCAATAGGGCATTCAACTCCGACTCAGTGGAAGGATATGTGATGTTTTTCTGTCGAGTAGAGTTCCAGATGGCTGGACTACCGTAGTGAAGAATCACATAACCTGTTTGAGATCTGCGAAGGGTGGGATCATCTCCCCAGGTAGCATTGCTAAACCCTGAGAGAATCTCCTGCTTCGGATTGTAATTGATTAACAATTTTAGATCTTTTGTTGTTTTGAGGTACTTCCAAACCTTTTTGACTTCCCTCCTGTGAATCATGCCTGGCTTGGTATTGAACCGGGACACACTAGAGACAGAGAATGAGATATTGGGCCGGGAGTAATGATCCAAGTGATTTAGAAGTCCAATAGCGGACCTATAGTTGATATTAAGTTGACAGAATTTGGTGTGGTCGACGTCGAAGGCAGGTTTGAGGTTTAGATTTTGAGTCAGTGGAATGTGGGTATCTTTGCAAGAGGTCAACCCGAGTTCTTCCAAGCCTTTTGCTATGTGTTTGGGCTGACTCAGGAGAATTTTGTCATCCTTGACTTCCATGAGCATCCCGAGTATGGTGTTAGGAGGGTGGCACGAAGAATTCTTGAACCGTTTGAGGAAGTTGACTTCAAAGAGGTCGGAGTTGCCTACATGAATAAGATCATCTACATGGAAATAGAGGATTTCGCCGGTTTTGGCTTTGAGATATAGACAAGGGTCCCTGGTTGATTCATAATAACCTTGAGATTTGATCCATGACGTCAGAGTTTTGTACCAATTCTTGGGGGATTGTTTCAAGCCGTAAAGAGATTTGTTTAGTTTAAGGTAAGGAGATTTTCTAGATGTCCCTTCTGGGGTCCTTATGATGACAGTTTTGTTAATAGGAGCATGGAGGAATGCGCCTTTCATGTCAAATTGGGTGAGCTTCATCTTGTTTTTCAAGCCGTAGAAAAGAGCTACTTGAAGGGAACCAAGTTTACCGGTTGGTGCCCAAGTTTTGTTATAGTCTATTCCTAGGACCTGATCAATCCCTTGAACGCAGATTCTAGCTTTGTATTTGATGGGGTTGCCATGGCAATTTTCTTTGATCTTGAAAACCCACTTCGTATTTAGGACATTTTCTGGGGTTCCGTGGTATTTTTCCCAGACACCTTGGAGTTCTATTGAGCTCAATTCCTCTACTGAAGCTTCCTTCCACTTTGGCCATTCTGGGCAATTGCGTGCTGCTTTGTAGGAGGGAGGCTTGTAGTAGTGATGGAACCCGTATTGTTGGGGCCTTCTTACCTCCCTTCTGGGTATTTGAGAGATAGTTTGAATTGGAGGATCAGGGACTGGCGACAGAGGAAGGGAAGGATCAGAAGGTGGAGAGACTGTAGATGCCAAATCAACTTGATCTGAGTCGGATTTGGAGGAATTGTCTTGAGTTTCTCAAAATGTGTATTTCTTTTTGATTGTTGAAGAGTTAAGTCCTTGAGATTCAGATTCAATTTGAGTGAAAAGGTTGATTCCCGGTGATTCAAGGAGAAGGAAGTCGTGGAGCGGATTCTTGATAAACTGTACATGTTTGGTTTCAATAATGGCACCAGATGAGCTGAGTATCAGATAAAAATGAAAAACGGGATTGAACCCAACTAAGATCCCTTCCAATCCTTTCTCATCAAACTTCCTTCCCTTTTGTAGCTTGTTTGCCAGATAGACGACAGAAGATCCTACAGGTTTGAGATAATTGGTAGGGAGTTTCTTGCTGAACATGAGTTCCCACGGGGATCAATCATTAACTTCCCTCGGAACTTGATTAAGCATAAGGCAGCAGCTTCAAATCATGACGTGCCAATAGCACTTATTGATCCTAGATGATGAGAAGGTTGCGCGAGCTGATTCTACAATTGTTCTGTTACCTTGTTCAGCTCGACCGTTGTGTTGAGAGTGATATAGCTCCAAGGTGAGAAGTTTGATATGTTTAGATTTCGCGAATTCCTTCAGGGTGGAGTTGGTGAATTCCGTTCCTTTTTCTGAAAAGATCTAGGTAGGCTAATAGTTTAATTGCTTATATTCAGTCTGGAGGATGTTAATAATGACGTTGGGAGTTTCTTCTTTGGAATGGAGAGGAAAGGCTGCTAGATAACCCGTGAAGTTATCCACGAGTGTCAAGATGTACCTATGACCAGCTTTTGACTGAGGGGTGATCTGTCCAATCAAGTCTAAGTGAATTCGTTCAAGAGGTTTAGATGATGGCGTTGAGGTGCCTGAGAAGGGAGCCCATGTGATTTTTCTCCTTACGCAGCCATCACACTGGAACCTGTTCAGCTCGTCTTTAGAGTATAGGTCCTTGATGATTGGTTTGAGCATTGAGATGGAGGCATGACTGTATGTCTTGTGGATATTGGATAATGTTTGAGTTTGACTAAGTTGAGTAATTGATGATTGGCTGGAATGATTGACCAAGAGGTTATTCCCGGCAGTTTGAGGCTTCTCGATCACGAATAGATTATCCCAAATTAGACCTCTAAGAACTGTCGAGTCGCCACGGGTGACACTGAATTGATCTTGTTTTTGAGATAAACTGCAGCACTTTTTTGCCAAGAGGCTGGGACTGATCAGATTGACAACAATATCTGGGACATAAATGCATTCCTCAAGGGTGACGAAAGAATCCTTCCACTCGAGTCGCACGGTACCAGTCCCTTGTATCTTGAGGTTTGCTTCCAACTTGCCTGTCTTAATTTCTTCGAGCTCATTGTGCAGGTCAATAGAGATGAAATTTTTTAAATCATTGAAGATATGTATGTGAGCGCCTGAATTGAGAAGGAGATTAGGAGTGCTATCTGCGTTTATCCAGAGGGTGAGAAGGGAATGGTAGTTGATGGTGGGTGTCTTCTTCGTCCTGTTCTTCCACTCATTTTGCTGTTTGATCCACCAATCGGGAGCAATATTAGGATGCAGGTGGAAACAAGAGGATTCAGGATGAGGAGCATTTGGATCGTGAAAACCTTCTTTGCATCTGATCCTCGGCTTTCTATCATCTTCATCGGGTCTGCTCTTGACCGTCACCAAGGAAACATTGGTGGTCGATTTGCCAGTCTTGAATTGCGCCTTTCTCTTGTTTTTGTATTGAGTTAGGTGATTAAAAACAACTTCTACTGTTATAAACTTTTTGCCGTGCATGATTTGCTATTTCAGATTTTCTAGATTTGATGGAAATTTGAATAGAATTAGGTACAACAGTATGTCATTTGGGAGATCTATCCCTACGTTGGCCATTTGAGTAAGAGATTTTTGAATGTCCGCTATGAATCCTTTGATCGTGTGTTTGTTGAATGGAGCGTGAAGGAACTGATTAAAAATCCGTGCTCTATTAGCTGTTTTGGATGAAGCAAATCTACGTGTGATCTTGGTCCAGAGTAACTTGGAGGATGTGATGTTTGAGGAATTGACGACATTGGCGTGTGTAGTGCTATTGAGTTTGGATAGGATGATAGCCTGGATCTCTCGGTCTTGTCGTACTGGGATTTGTCCAAGGTTCTTAATCATGACGTCCTTGACGTCCTTAAGATCAAATAGCATCAACATCTTGTCGCGCCAAATGGAGTAGTTGTCCTCGTTGAGTGGGGGAATGGCATTGACGGAAGCCTTGAGTGCAACTTGATGGAAGTATTCACTTGCTCCGGCTGGTTTGTTCATCTTCAATAACACGGAGTTGTCTTTTGGCTTTTAACCGTAATAAGATTTGAATGTATTTCTTGAGAACTGAAAAACCAGCGGACTAGAGACAAGAGTTAGAATGATGAAGAAAGTATATTGAGAAGACAAAGAGAATGAAACTACCAACAGCTTGATTCACTTAGATAGAAGAAAAGAAATCAGACAGCATAGAGAGTTGGCGGCAAATTGAGAGAGTGCAGACAGGAAGACAGAAAACTATAAGGTGGAAGAGGTTGTTAGAGTGACCATATTTGAATGACCTTGAGGACTAGATTCTTACCAGGCAGAAGTTGGACGACAAGGCGAGATTTCGGATCAGAGTAGAGAAGTTGAGAGTTGGGATCAAGGTAGTTGAGAGTTGGGATTGAGGTGAAGTTGTAAGATTGGACTTGAGAAATAAAGATAAGAAGAATAAGAAAAGGTAAAAAGAATAATGAAAATTAATAGGAATAGAACAGATCAAAAAGGAGGAAGAAGAGAATTGGAAGAAGTCAAGTCTAGAAGATAAAAGGAGAGAGTCATCCCAAGAAGTGCGCCTGGGGATTCCGGGAGGTGAAGGGACTGGGGAAGAGGGACATGTCACAAGGACCCGCCTCAGTTTGTCCACGGACCAGGTTGAGTGAAAGGTGGAACATCAGGGAAGATGGCGTAGTCTTAACAAAGTTCAATGCACTTGGGGTTGTTGCGTTGAGCTTGTCGGAGTTTGGAAGCCGAATCTGGTAAGCGAGCAATGATCAAACTGAGTTGGGCAGATTGGGTTGAGAAGAGTGTCCTAACATTTTCAGGGTTGTTTTTGGCAAAGGTGCTCCCCCCCCTGGGTAAACGGTGTCCCAAAGTGATAAAGCATCAGGAACAACCGCTGGTTTCCCAGGACGGTACGTGATCGTAAAGTGGAACTCGGAGAGGTATTTGGCCCATTGTGCCTCTCTACGTGTGGGGACTTTTGAGCTCATGAAATACTTCAAAGAATTATGATCAGTTAAAACCTCAAAGGATTCCCTAAGGCTCAAAAGGTATAAAGGCCATTTTTTCAAGCAATAAACAATTGCAAGAAGTTCCTTGTCATGAATCTCATAGTTAATCTCTGCAGCGAGCAACTTGCAAGACTCAAAAGCCAGGGGATGAAAGAGAGAAGTGGAGGAAGAAAACTGCAAGATTACTCCTGCGATTGCATAGTGGCTTGCATCTGTTTTGAAGATAGTGCGAGCTATCTTGTTGAAGTGAGCAAGTATTGGAAAAGTGGTGAACGCTTTCTTCAGAGCTTCAAACTCCAAAGAAGCTTGTTTGGTAAAAACAAAAGGAGTGTCTTTTTGAAGAAGGTTAGTAAGATTCACGGTTTTTTTGGCCTAACGCGCAATAAACCTTCTATAGAAATTACTGAAACCAAGGAAAACTTGAAGGGATTTAACGGAAGAAGGTGGGGGCCAGTCCAATATGCGTTTTGCTTTTGGCCGGGTCCATCAATAGTCCTTGCTGCAAGACTAAGACCACTAGAAACCAAAGAGAAGAGGAATGGAATTTGCACTTAGAGGCTTTTGCAAACAGGTCATTCTTGCAAAGTCGCTGCAGCACCTCTTGCACATGTGCAATGTGATCTTTGAGGTTCCTTGAGTAGACTAGTATATTATTGAGATATACCATGAGGTATTTACCTACAAGATTGGAGAAAATGTTGTTGACAAAATGCTGAAAAGTGGAAGGAGCGTTACAGAGGCCAAAAGGCATGACGGTATACTCATAACTGCCGAACCAGGTTCTCATCGCAGTTAAATACTCATGAACTTCCTTAATGCAAATCAGGTTATAGGCACCCCAAAGGTCTAACTTTCAGAAATAAGTAGCTCCATGGAAGAGATTGAGGAGATGTGAAATAGGCGGTACTGGATAGGCATTCTTCCAGGTTACCTAGTTCAGTTTCCTGTAGTCAACACAAAGGCAAAGTCCGCCATCCTTTTTTGGAACAAATAGGACAGGATAACCGGTGTTCAAATTGCTTGGTTGAATAAATAATTTTGGTACATTTTCCGCAATGTAGTCTTGAAGCGCAATTGATTCTTGCGTCAATGTCACGCTTCAAACTTAAGGATTCTTGTCTTCACCACTTTGACGTGTCCTCTCCTCAGTAACATCTACCTCATTCTAAAAGCGTGACACAAATAAAAGCAAAACATCAATGGTGCAATCCGCTATTTCCTCTGGCTTGCGCTGACCTTCCAATCTTGGGGACCAACTCAGTATATACTTGCAAACTTTGAAGTTAACTCCATACCGGTTGACCATCCATTATGAGATCCAATATCCTTCCCTGGCCAATCAACAGCCTTGGACTTCCATCTTTGGTCATGCATTGTTTGTTAGTTTGCATCTACATCTAACCAAGCCATCACTACTGTATAGTTTGCAATGGGACTGGTCCCTACCCTGAATACACTATTACCTCTCATTTGCATTACCTTCAAGGTCACTTGCTCTTATCCCAATTCGTCATGCAAATGTATGCTCAGATTCTATTGTCTAGCACTTAGGCTAAGACCTCGGATCTATACCACTGCTTCATTTCCTATTCCGTTCCTGTCATTCATTGCCTCACAGCTTCACCTGTAGTTAGCTCATCATCAGGTTGTATCTAGTCACTTTGGATTACCTTATAAGCGCTATCCCCTTGCCTGATTATTGTCTCCTCAGTTAGTTAATTTCATACGTTCTTGCATTTTGCTGCAACCTAGTTATCACATCGGACTCAGGTTGAGTTTCCTTCTTTGGAACACTTTCCATTCATCTTGCCTTTTGTTGTTGGCATAACCAAGTTTGAACTTCGGAACTGGTTCTTGCTATTTGCACTTGCCCTTGCACTTGGTATTCCTTTGCGCTCACGATCATCTAAAAATTGCCCTATAGTACGTGGGGTGGTTGTGTGACAGTCAAGAGAGAGTAAACTGGTCCTGGTGCGGGAGGTGGGCCAGTAAGTTTGATCTTGTGATTGTAAGGACGGGATGGAAGCAGTTTATCTGCTTTCGCAGCTGAAAAGACGTCAGAAAAGTCATGATAAACAAAGGTAAAGACTCTCGAATTATTTCTAAATCTTCAATCTTGTCATCTTTGAGCACCGGGTTCAAGGTGCTTGCATGGTGCGAGAGGATTAGGGAGATCAAAATACACCGTTTGGTTGGTGTCTTTTTTTCTTTGAAGGAAAAGGAAAGAGGTAAGCTGGATAGGTAAGCAATAACTCCTAAATCTGAAGAGGGAATTTGGGAATGAAGGTCAGGATATTGCAAATCTCCTGGCGGAAAAGTGTCATCCAACTCAATGACAGTGTCAGGTAGGCTTTTTAATTCCTGATTGACGGAAATCTTAGCTTTTTGGGGGTGCAAGGTTTGAAGGTTAATTACTCCTTCTTGCCAATTCACATCCAGATTCCAGTAAACTAGGAAATCATGGCCTAGAATGGTATCATCCATTCTGGGTATAGCCAAGACAAATAAATCCCATTTGAAGCTGGGGAAATTGGAGAATGGGAAGGCCCATTTTGCCTTTTGGGAAACCCAATAAGAGGGTTCAGTTGCTTTACTTACTAAATAGATAGGAAATTTATCTATCTTGGAACGCGTAAGATTTTTGGAAGTGGCAAAAGATTCACTGATGAAGGAAACATTAGCGCCGGAATCAAGTAATACTTGATAAGGAGTGTTGTCAGAATGGAATAGGATAAATCTCAAACTTGGAGCACCTAGTGACTCAAAAGTGCAAAGATTTACTCGCGGTGATTTAGATAATGTGTAGTTTTCCTTGCAAGTATCAGAAAAACTACAAGCTAATTTTTTGACTGCTTAGCCTCTTCACACGCTAACCACTTTGCACATTTGTTGAAATCATGTTTTTGTCCACAATACATACAAAGCCCGTTCTTTTCCCTTTGTAGCCGTTCCTCGTTTCAAAGCATCCCGGTTTCTTTGTCCAAGAAATTTGGAGTTTTGGCAACGGCTTTCCCTTTTGAGTTGGAGTTTGAAGTTGGTGTTGGTTTGGATGGCTTTGGGTTCCTTGTGTTTTGCTTTGAGGAGTCTTACACCCTTGGAGCCAAGGTGGATGGTCCATGGTTGTTTTGCCAAGAGTGATTCTTGTCAGGATAGCCATTATCAAGCTCAATCACTCAATCAATTAGCTGCTGAAGCAAGGTTGTCTTATGATCCCCAACTGCGAGCTGTTCCATTAAGTGTTGTGGTGCCCCATCCTGGACACCCTGGCTGCCTTAAGACCTCAATCCATAAACTGTTGCGCAAACGTACTGCCCGGCCGAACAACTTATCCTCAGGCTCATCCAAACCATTATTTACCCGCGCACGCGCGCCGCGCCGCGCGCGCTGCGCTTCCATTATCCGCGTCGGGCGCCGCGCCGCGCCGCACCGCGCCGCCCTCCTTTCATCCGCGCGCGTCACGCGTCCTTTATCCGTGTTGCTTGTCATCTCTGCCGTTGTTATAGCACGTCCTCATCTTTTTTGTTGCGTGTCTTTGTCTTTGTCGTTGCGCCTCCCAATCTCCTCATTGCTACCGTTGCGCGGCGCTCATCCATGATCTACTGAATCCATCCCGACCGCACCCGCAAGCATTTGGCAGATCCTTGACCAACGCGAGTGACCACATGGTTGCCTTCCCTTTTTCCGCTCTATTTGTAGAATCCGTTGTATATAGTCTAACAGGGCCTCCTGCTCATATAAGGAGGGGCTCTCCCCTGCCTTTTGGCCCAGCATCCCAGCATCCCATCATCGGAGCATCAGAGAATCCCATCATTCTATCATCATAAACAATTTATCCATGGGCATCCTTCCCCACTTATCTGAGCAAATTATCCGGGTATATCTATGATTGCCCCTTGATCCTTTGAGCCTCCATACTCAAACTCAGTCCTTTGTGACCTTGATCCTTATCACCAACCAATAGCCTTGCTGGTTGAAGAAGAATTCCTGTCTGCCTGAATTCTTGAGTGTGTTATACCACTCTGATCCCTTTTTCCGACCATACTGGTCTTGATCTCTCCTTGATCATCTTTCTGGAGCCAATCAAATTTGATTGAAGAGGTTTTATAAAGCTTAAAACCTGGAGTGTTATACCTCCCTTCTTCTTTGAGGTTGAATTTTGCCACGCTATTCTTGAGTTCCTTGAGAAGTGTTGGGATATTCTTGCTCAAATTAGTTATTGATTTGCTTCTAGAGCTTCATAAACAAATTGATTTTGTTTTGTTCAGCCTCCCACAGTTATCTGGTACCCTTCAAGCGCTTGATTGCGGAGAGTTGGGCAGGTTCATTGAGAACCTGGAGGTTGGTTGGGATTGAGTTGATCTTTCCTAATCAGCTGCTGACGACCAGAGTTATTAGCTTGTGGGCATTGTTACTTACAACTGCCTTGTTCTATTGAACTCTGAACAAACCTTGACTTATTTGTTCAAGTCTTTCCCTGCACCATCTTGTCTCAGATAGTGTTGTTTCCATTGCTACCGACAACTCTTATCCTCTTCTCTTAGTTTGATTTCTCATCCATAAGGTTCTGGACCTTGATTCCGGTTACATTAAAATATTATTGTAACTCCTAGGAGGGCAGCCTAAACAGCACCTTTCCCCTCCACAGAACTGCCATGGCTTAGCACCGTTTGGAGTCTTACATTTGGTCCCCCGGGCCGGGATCGAACCAGCAACCTTGGGATTTACAGTCCCAACTTGAAGAATCAACTCCGAAATCCTATCCAATTTCTCTTTCTTTTTCTGTTTGTTCTTTTTTTTTCAATCCGTGGAGGCAACTTGTTCTAGAAGTAAGTCCTCCCGATTTGTGCACCGCTCGGGCAAGATACTTGTTGTTTTTGGCAAAACCCTACTCTTGCCACACTCGTGAGCCACTTTGGAAATCTGCTCTTTGGATCCCCTAGGAACTCTGTTATTCAATATGGCACCTCCTGCTACTCCAACCGCCTCTGTTCAACCTAAGATGGTAAAGATCAAACCCCAGTACAAGAACTTAGGCTTCAACGGTACAAATGTCGAGCAATTCTTGGACTCCTACAAAATGGCTGCTGAAGTAGATGGAGCTAGTGAATTCGATATGGCTTATCAGTTGCGATTCTTTATCTCCTCAGATGAAGTTATGGAGGTAATCGAGTCTTTCAAGGGATTCGAATCACACAACTGGATGCTTCTCAGGGAGGCTATGTTGGCATACTGGGGTAAAATAGATGTGGCTAGGTTTAATCTGCAGGATTTGGATGCTCTGGTTTCTCAGTGGATCTCCAATGGTGGTATTTCTTCAGCCTCTGACTATCAGATTTTTAGAAAGTCTTGGGATCCCATTCAAAACTATCTTATCCGAAACGATCACATTGACACAGTGGACGAAATTCGAGCAAAGTTCTTCCAATCTTTTTCGTCGCCTGTGCAGGAAAGGACTAAAGAAGAACTGGTCAAATCTGGATCCATGATTACCACCAGGGATAATTGATTCAAGCTCCCTTTTTTTACTTACCCTTAGGAGTACTGTGGATAAATTCATGAAAGGTCAAACTGCTCTTACCTTTGAAAAGCCTAGAACTGCTGAACCAGTCCATGCTCCTTCTTTTAAAGAGTCGAACGATATTATGATTAAAATGGAGGCAGATCGTAGGCCTAAAGCAGATCCTAATTCCAATTGAGAACCTACTACTATAGATGAAATCACCGAGTTACTTAGAGCCTTTGAGAACAAAATAGATCAAAAGATTTCTTCGCTAGCTACTCCTAAAACTCCTTCTTCTGTCCCCAAATCAACTCTGGTCTGTTACTACTGTCATAGGGAAGGCCATGGAACCGGACGATGTCAAGAACTTCAGAAGGACTTAAAGGAAAAGTTGGTAGAGCAGAGGGGAAACAATTACTTCCTCCCCTCTCTGGTCAACTCTTGGAGGAAACAAGAACTTCTCTCTTTTGCCACTAAGTATAAACCAGTTGCTAAAAAGATCCAACCAGTCAACCAGCCTATGCCTCTCAACCTCAATCCTCCCCTTATGTGTCCTCCTCTATCTTGCAATCCTTACTGTGGTCTTCCTCAATCTCTTACTGGTCCCTTTGTGCCTAATGGACGGGTCACTGAAGAACGTCTGAAGGTGGTCAACTTTGGTCCAGATGGATGGCTTCTTCCTGATGAGTTAAATTTAATTAAAAATGTCTTATCTCTAAGAGAAAAATCTATTGCTTTCTGTGAAGAGGAGAGAGGTCTCTTGCGGGAATCCTATGGTCTCCCTTATATCATCCCTGTAGTTGAACATGATACTTGGCAAAAGAAAAAGATCCCTATCCCCGCTGCTAAAGTTGACGAATTCATCAAGTTGGTCCGGGAACGAGTTCGAACTGGCCTGTATGAACAGTCAACTTCTAGTTACTCCAGCCCCGTCTTCTGTGTCCTCAAGAGTAATGGTAAACTTAGAATAGTTCATGATCTTCAACCTCTTAATAAAGTTACTATTAAAGACTCTGGTATCCCTCCTGCTACTGAAGAATTTGTTGAATCCTTTGCGGGAAGAGCTTGCTATGGTCTAGGGGATATTATGGGTGGCTATGACGAACAATCCTTACATCCTATTTCTCGTCCTCTCACTACTTTCAACACTCCTCTTGGTTGATTTCAACTTACTCAATTGCCTCAAGGAGCCACCAACTCGGTTGCAGTCTATCAGGCTCAGATGATGTGGATCCTCCAGGATGAAATCCCTGATCATGCTGGTATCTTTATTGACAATGGCAGAATTAAAGGTCCAGTATCTGACTATGATAATGAGCTCTTACCTTGGCATTCAGGAATTCGTCGTTTTATCTGGGAATATGCTACTACCTTGGAGAGGATTCTGTTTCGAATTGAGGAATCTGGCCTTACTGTCTCGGGATCCAAACTGGCGGCTTGTGTCCCTGCTCTGGAAATTGTTGGTCATGTGGTCTGCAAGGAAGGAAGAAGGATGGCACCAGCCAAAGTCAACAAGATCATCTCTTGGCCTACCCCAATCAATCCAACTGAAGTTAGGGGCTTTCTAGGTGTTGTCACTTATGTTAGAATCTTTATCCCATCTTTATCCAAAATCTGTGCACCCTTGCGTTGTCTAACCAGAAAAGATGCTGAATGGATTTGGACCCAAGATTGTGAATGTGCTTTCCAGCTACTCAAAAGGATAGTTAGTAAAGACATAGTTTTGAAAAAGATCTCTTATGGACCTGGAGCTGGCAAGATCAAGCTGGCTGTTGATTCTAGTTATCAATCTGTTGGGGCCGTCCTTACTCAGGAAGATGAAAATGGTTGGGACCGTCCTGCTCTTTATGAATCTTTGTTGTTTTCAGATGTAGAATCTAGATACTCCCAGCCCAAACTGGAACTCTGTGGTGTGGCTTGAATGATGAAGAAACTTCAAACCATTCTCTGGGGCCAACATTTCGAATTGCAAGTTGATGCTTGATCCATCATTGAAATGATCAACGCTCCCAGTCTTCCCAATGCTCCTATGACTCGTTGGGTGGCCTTTATCCAGCTTTTCTCTTTTGATATTGTTCACAGGCCTGGAAAATCTTTCACCATGCCTGACGGTTTATCTCGACGACCTCTTGGGGACAACAAATCTGATGTTGGAACCAATTTCAATGAAGAGGAACCCTTAATTCAACCTATTTTATCTTTTTCTTCACAAAATTATTCTGGCTTTCAACAAGTCTTCTGGTTTAAATTAGAGCAGTACCTTTCAACTCTTCAAAAACCTCCTGATCTCTCTGCTAAGGAATTTCAATCTCTTAAACTAAAGTCTTCTAATTTTTTTGTTCAAGGCTCTAGACTTATGAAGAGGGGCAATCCTTGTGCTCTTATTGTTGTTACTATTCCCTCTAAACAAGATTCTATCCTTGAAAGTCTCCATGAAGGCCTTGGTCATCGTGGGGAAACCAAAACTTATCAATAATTATCTGAAAAATTCTGGTGGCCATCCCTCAAGAAATTTGTCTCACAATGGTGCAAGAGTTGTGAAGTTTGTCAAAAACGTGATATTACACATCCAGCAGAAAGTTGTTATCCTACTGGGGATTCCAATGTCTTTGGAAGGATTGCTATGGATGTGGTTCATATTAAGGCAGGTGGTGCTAAGTACCTCATTGTGGCTAGAGATTATTTTTCTGGATGGGTTGAAGCAAAATTTCTTAAGAATCTTAGCTCTGAATCAGTGGAAGATTTTCTCTATGAGACCTGGACAATGCATTATGGCCTGGCTCAATCTTAATCTACTGATGGTGGCTCCAAATTTGGGGGCAAGCTTGCTGAAATGATCCGATCCCTTCCTGGACAACATAGAGTTACTACTCCTTATTATCCTGAAGGCCAAGGCATGGTGGAACAAGGCCATGCCCCTTTGAAGGCTGCACTTGTTAAACTGGCTGGTGAAAGTGGCAAGAATTGTCGCAAATTCGTTCCTCTTGTTCTCTTCTCTGATCAAATCTCAACCAAAAGGACTACTGGCTACTCACCTTATGAAATCATCTTTGGTCAAAGAGCAGTCCTTCCTTTGGATCTGGAAATGGAATCTTTCTTGGGTATCTCTTGGGAAGAGGTGTCCTCAACCACTGATCTGTTAGTTGCTAGATCCAAGCAACTGGAGCGAAGTGAACACGTTTGTGATGAAGCTTATCAAACAATGATGGAGGCCAGATCAAAATCTGTCCAGTATTGGGAGGACAAGCACTCTAATCGAATCAGGGAGCCCTTGAACCCTGGTGACCTAGTTTTAGCTTATAATTGATCTTTGGAAACCCAGTGGGGCAAGCTTTTCTCTAATCGTTGGAATGGCCCTTATCAAGTGGTTCATCAAGTTAGAGGTGGATCTTATGTTTTGGAGGAGCTGGATGGTACTCGGTTGGCCAGAAGGTTCTCTGATGATCAAGTCAAGAAGTTCCATTGTCGTGGGGGCAACTTATCTCAGAAGTAAGTCCTCCCAATTGTGCACCACCAGGGTCATTTGCTGCGTTTTTGTTGTAAAACTCTACTGTATGCCACATATGTGAGCACCTGGGACGCCCTCCTTGTTCTATTCCTGCCGCTTCTAGGGTTCATTTGGAAGAATCAAGATATTTTCCTCAACTCTTCAACCACTCTCAAGATCAAAATGGCCATTCTTTGGTTTCAATCATCTGTCTTTCCTTTCTTTTCTTTCTATGGCATCAAACTTGGGAGCAGACTAGGGACAGTCTGTAAGTTGGGGAGAGATGTGGTGCCCCATCCTGGACACCCTGGCTGCCTTAAGACCTCAATCCATAAACTGTTGCGCAAACGTACCGCCCGGCCGAACAACTTATCCTCAGGCTCATCCAAACCATTATTTACCCGCGCACGCGCGGCGCGCCGCGCGCGCTGCGCTTCCATTATCCGCGTCGCGCGCCGCGCCGCGCCGCGCTCCTTTCATCCGCGCGCGTCGCGCGTCCTTTATCCGTGTTGCTTGTCATCTCCGCCGTTGTTATAGCACGTCCTCATCTTTGTTGTTGGGTGTCTTTGTCTTTGTCGTTGCGCCTCCCAATCTCCTCATTGCTACCGTCGCGCGGCGCTCATCCATGATCTACTGAATCCATCCCGACCGCACCCGCAAGCATTTGGCAGATCCTTGACCAACGCGAGTGACCACATGGTTGCCTTCCCTTTTTCCGCTCTATTTGTAGAATCCGTTGTATATAGTCTAACAGGGCCTCCTGCCCATATAAGGAGGGGCTCTCCCCTGCCTTTTGGCCCAGCATCCCAGCATCCCATCATTGGAGCATCAGAGAATCCCATCATTCTATCATCATAAACAATTTATCCGTGGGCATCCTTCCCCACTTATCTGAGCAAATTATCCGGGTATATCTATGATTGCCCCTTGATCCTTTGAGCCTCCATACTCAAACTCAGTCCTTTGTGACCTTGATCCTTATTACCAACCAATAGCCTTGCTGGTTGAAGAAGAATTCCTGTCTGCCTGAATTCTTGAGTGTGTTATACCACTCTGATCCCTTTTTCCGACCATACTGGTCTTGATCTCCCCTTGATCATCTTTCTGGAGCCAATCACGTTTGATTGAAGAGGTTTTATTAAGCTTAAAACCTGGAGTGTTTTACCTCCCTTCTTCTTTGAGGTTGAATTTCGCCACGCTATTCTTGAGTTCCTTGAGAAGTGTTGGGATATTCTTGCTCAAATTTGTTATTGATTTGCTTCTCGAGCTTCATAAACAAATTGCTTTTGTTTTGTTCAGCCTCCCACAGTTATCTGGTACCCTTCAAGCGCTTGATTGCGGAGAGTTGGGCAGGTTCATTGAGAACCTGGAGGTTGGTTGGGATTGAGTTGATCTTTCCTAATCAGCTGCTGACGACCAGATTTATTAGCTTGTGGGCGTTGTTACTTACAACTGCCTTGTTCTATTGAACTCTGAACAAACCTTGACTTATTTGTTCAAGTCTTTCCCTGCACCATCTTGTCTCAGATAGTGTTGTTTCCATCGCTACCGACAACTTTTATCCTCTTCTCTTAGTTTTATTTCTCATCCATAATGTTCTGGACCTTGATTCCGGTTACATTAAAATATTATTGTAACTCCTAGGAGGGCAGCCTAAACAGCACCTTTCCCCTCCACAGAACTGCCACGGCTTAGCACCGTTTGGAGTCTTACAGCGTGCCAGAAGACCCTTTCGGAAATGGAATGGAAGAGCGGCCTTGTTCCACTGGATGCAAGACTGCAAGGTTTGAAAATGAGAAATATAAATGGAAGCTCTACTATTCTCCTTCATAACTAAACTATTAAGTTTTTATTTGGCGTTTCAAATTTCATTGGGATCACCAAACAGGGTGAACAGTCGTTGCTAAAACCTGTCCCAGTTGTTGAGAATACAAGTGGGACTGTTGTTGGACAAAAGTTCCAGGTACAATTCAAACCACTGCAAGGCTCTACCTCCTAAGAAAGACAAAGCATACATAAATTCATGTCTATTGGAAGGGAAATTGTTGGAGTCATTTGAAAAGATGATTTTACAAGACTGTAGGTAGGATGTAAGCTTATGAGGGTGTTCTCCCGTAAAGTGATTGGGTTGTTTCATGCCCGGAGTGCGAAAGCTAGCAGTGCTTGGACTAGATTGCTGGGCACCATGAGTGAGGGCCTGGATCAATGTCAAAAGCAGGGTTGGAGCATTGGGCTTGGGAGCAGTAGTGAGAACCCCTGGTCTACCACAAGTTGAGGTTTCATTGGAAGAATGGTTGGAGTCTGCTAATTCCGCGAGAGGGTGTGTTGGAGCATCCCATGGAGGAGCCCAAGGATCATCGAGAGGTTCCACAGATGGCAATTTAGAAGGAGGAACTGGATCTAAGGGTTGTTGGGCCCAAGGAGCGCTGGTTCTCCCTACCCAATGAATCTCATCATTGTAAGGGGCAAGGGAAGTGTTCCTGGTTGAGCGAGTACGTGACATTGAGAAAAATAAGTCTACTATAGGTTGGAAGGCTACAATAGATGAGTTGAGTTAGTTGATTTACTGTCACACAACCACCCAAAAAACTATAAGGTAATTCTTAGATGATCGTGAGCGCAAAGGGATGCCAAGTGTGAGGGCAAGTGCAAATAGCAAGGCCCAGTTACAAGGTGCAAACATGTTTATTCCACTCAACAAACGGTGAGAGGAATGGAATGTGTTCCAAAGAAGGAAACTCAACCTGAGTCCGATGTGATAACTAGGTTGTAGCAAAATGCAAGAACGTATGAAATTAACTAACTGAGGAGACAATAATCAGGCAAGGGGATAGCCCTTATAAGGTAATCCAAAGTGACTAGATACAACCTGGTGATGAGCTAACTACAGTTGAAGCGGTGAGGCAATAAATGACAGGAACGGGATAGGAAATGAAGCAGTGGTATAGATCCAAGGTCTTAGCGTAAGTGCAAGACAATAGAATCTGAGCGTTGTGGAAACTAAAGGGGCAACACCCCAGAAGTTGTCCTTGAGTTCCAGAAGTTATTTGTCAAAGAGTCTGTAAGGAGATTGGATGCAGCCGTTCAAGAGAGAGATAGAGTGAGAGGGAGGGAGCAATAATAAGATGAATTCCTTCTTTTCCAATCCAATCCGATCCAATGCCATAAAAAGTAATATCCTAAAGTGAAGTCCAGTCCGTAAAGCGAAGTGAAGTGGGGTGAAGTGTTTTTTTCCCCCGTCCTTCCTCCTACAACCCGGAGTTGAGAGCAAAGTATTTAAGTCCTCCCTCTCAATCTCTAACCTAAGTACAACCACAAGTAGGCAAGAATGATGAAATACAACCCCTAAGCACAGAACCCTAGCCCGATCCTACCCCTCCATCCCTTGCCCCATAACCCATGCCCCTCAATATCAACGTACGCCTGGCTTGCCTGCCCGCGCGCCTCCACCCAACAACCCGTTCCAGGTATCCGCGTACCCGCGTGACCCAATCCGCGTGTCTTGCGATGCGCGGTCCGCCTGGTCCGCGCAAGCCGTCCAATCCGCGCAAGCTTTCCAATCCACGGAAGCCTTCCAACCTGCGCAAGCTTTCCAATCCGCGCAAGCCTTCCAATCCGCGCAAGCTTTCCAATCCGCGCAAGCCTTCCAATCCGCACAAGCTTTTGGATCTGCGCAAGCCTTCCAATCCGCACAAGCTTTCCGATCCGCACAAGCCTTCCAATCCGCACAAGCATTCCGATCCGTGCAAGCTTTCTGGTCCGGGCAATCCGTTGTCTCCCTTCTCCAGGTGCTGAGCCCAACCCAACCGCTGCTGGGCCTACCTGACTGCTGCTGAGCGCGCCGCCTGCATCCCTTTCCTGACTCGCGTCCATAAAAGAGCACCACATCCCTCCCCAACTTGAGTTCTTTCCCTAGAGATCTCCCACCATCTCAACTTCCGTAGTTATCCTTTCTCCTTTGTATTTAGCGCCTATACACAAAAAGACATAGGTTGTGCGCAATTGAGTAGCCTTTGGTCTTGTGAGTCCCTGAGAAAGAATAAGAACCACGCGCAATATCCGCCCCTTGGAGAGAGAAGATCAGCGCCAGTGAAAAATTGGAAAAGGTGAGAAATCTGCGCCAGTGAGAGTCTGAAGGTGAGAAATCCAAGCCAGTGAGAGTCTGAAGGTGAGAAATCCCCACCAGTGAGAGTATCCGCAAGAGTACATGGGGAGACGTTGGCGTGCCAGTGTGCGTACGCAATCCTTGAGAGAGACAGGAAGAGGAAAGAAAAGAAAGAAGAAGAAAAAAAGAAAAGGAAGAATGAATAGATAAGAAGGAACAAGAGATTTTTTTTTTTTTTTTTTTGAGCCCGCGTCCTGGGTCCCAACTCCAACCTTCCACCCCACGCTAGCTCCCCCCCAACTTTGCTGCTGTCCTCAGCCGACCGCGCCCCACCCATTGCCAGATCCGCGGCACGTTGCCTCAACCAATCCCGCAGGGACCTTGTTTGCAAATTGTTGTCCCAGACCGCCTAGGTGCACCTCCCGCCGCCAAGACCCTCCTGCATCCTTTGAAATTTGAGCCCATCCGCGCGCAAAACCCAAACAAAAGCGAACATCCCCAGACTTCCTTACAACAACCCGCCGTGGAGGAGGAAAGAGGCTTTGAAACTCTTTCAATCCCAGCTCTCTTCTCCCCCACCCCATCCACACAACATCCTTTGCCCTTTGCCGTTCTTGCAGCCTTGTTCTCCCCTCCGGAGATTTCTGACTGCTCCCTGCCCGCCAGACCGCGGGTGACCACTTGATCCTTCCGCTCCACCCCACCGGCTGTCCATTCCGTGCCCATCCTTTCCTTTGCTGCCACTACCCTTTCCAAATGCGCAATCCCCGCCCTCAAAGAGGTCCGGCTCGGGTCGTGATTCTCCAACGCGTGGTCCGTCTCTTCCGCCGCCGCGTGTACCGTCTTTGCAAGATCCGTCCGCCGCTGGCCAATTCCCAAACCGCACAGAGCATCCATTTCCCGTTCCGTTGTCCTTGCCCGCTTCCTGTCAGTAGGCCGCACTGGTCCCATCAAGTCCCGCTTCCCCAACACGTTCTTAGCCCACACTGGGGAAACCAATTTCGCGTTTGAATCCGCTGTCCGGTCCCTTTGTCCCGTCTGCCAACGGTTGTTGTCCTCCCCATTTGTGCACACGCGGGGCGCAGACGCGCTGGGAGACTGAATACTCTCCAGATAGGCCTTGAGGCCCCTTGCCACCTCTGCAAGTTTGCGAGCCCAAGAGATGGTGGCCGGTGGTGGGGCCAGAACATACTCTGCCCTGTAGTACTCCAGTTCTGCGAAGTCCACTTCCGCTTGCAACTGGATCCCGTTGCGCGCGCCTGCCTTGTAACCCAATTCCACGGATGGCTTGAGATCATCCTTCCGAAAGCAAGAACCGCGCCTCCCCCATCTTTCCAGCATGTCCTCCTTCAGTTCCGGCCAATCCAGTTTCAGGTAGCCATCCATCTCCTCCACATCCCGACGCGCTTCCACATCCTTGATTAACAGGACAACATGGCGCGCCTTCTCAAAATCCAAAACGCCTTCAGAGTCCACGATTGTTTCATACCGCAAGATGAATCGCTCCACTTCCGCAATGTTGAGTCGAATATGTGGGTAAATCCATGGGGTAGCGCGGAAGCCATGGGAGGAGGAAGGAAGAGAAGCGGCCGTTGGTAGCATCCATGAGTACCTTTGAGAGACTTTGACAAAAGATCTTTCCCAGCCAGACCCCCAGATGTGGAAACTAAAGGGGCAACACCCCAGAAGTTGTCGTCTGTAAGGAGATTGGATGCAGCTGTTCAAGAGAGAGATAGAGTGAGAGGGAGGGAGCAATAATAAGATGAATTCCTTCTTTTCCAATCCAATCCAATCCAATGCCATAAACAGTAATATCCTAAAGTGCAGTCCAGTCCGTAAAGCAAAGTGAAGTGGGGTGAAGTGTTTTTTTCCCCCGTCCTTCCTCCTACAACCCAGAGTTGAGAGCAAAGTATTTGAGTCCTCCCTCTCAATCCCTAACCTAAGTACAACCACAAGTAAGCAAGTATTGGAGTAGCCATTCCCCAGACCTTTTCTTTTCGTATCTTTGTTACTTTCTCGTCTCATGTCTCTGTCAATCCTGTTCCAAGTTTCCTCCATCACCATGATCATATCAGCCTACACTCAATGTATGCCTCTCACCTCCAGAAGCGCAGATGTCAATTTCATTATTAAAATTCATTTTCATCTCTACACATGTCACCTGCTCCTGTGAAATCTGATCAGGATAAAACACCTGAGGACAGATTGCAGGTCAGAGAGAAGATTTCTTTCCTCATCCTTCTCTCTGAATTCCAAATCTGAATATCCTCAGGTAAGCGTCTCTTCTGTTTTCTTTTGACTCATTATCATTTATCATTTTTACTTTCCATATTCATCTTTTCATTCATCTCTGTTTCATTCTTTATTTCATTTCTGAAATCAATTCATCCTTCTCTCTGACTTCCAAATCTGAATATCCTCAGTCTCAACAGCAAGAATGATGAAATACAACCCCTAAGCACAGAACCCTAGCCCAATCCTACCCCTCCATCCCTTGCCCCATAACCCATGCCCCTCAATATCAATGTACGCCCGGCTTGCCTGACCGCGCGCGTCCACCCAACAACCCGTTCCAGGTATCCGCGTACCCGCGTGACCCAATCCGTGTGTCTTGCAATGCGCGGTCCGCCTGGTCCGCGCGAGCCGTCCGATCCGCGCAAGCTTTACAATCCGCGCAAGCCTTCTGACCGGCGCAAGCTTTCCAATCCGCGCAAGCCTTCCAATCCGTGCAAGCCTTCCAATCCGCGCAAGCTTTCCAATCCGCGCAAGCCTTTCAATCCGCACAAGCTTTTGGATCTGCGCAAGCCTTCCAATCTGCACAAGCTTTCTGATCCGTGCAAGCTTTCTGGTCCGCGCAATCCGTTGTCTCCCGTCTCCAGGTGCTGAGCCCGACCCAACCGCTGCTGGGCCTACCTGACTGCTGCTGAGCGCGCCGCCTGCAGCCCTTTCCTGACTCGCTTCCATAAAAGAGCACCACAGCATACAATTGTATGGCGAATTGGGACAGGAGCAAGTGACGTTGAAGGTAATGCAAATGAGAGGTAATAGTGTATGCAGGGTAGGGAATAGTCCAATTGCAAACTATACAGTAGTGATGGCTTAGTTAGACATAGATGCAAACTAACAAACAATGCATGACCAAAGATGGAAGTCCAAGGCTGTTGATTGGCCAGGGAAGTAGATTGGATCTCATAATGGATGGCCGACCGGTATGGAGTTAACCGCAAAGTTTGCAAGTATATACTGAGTTGCTCACCGAGATTGGAAGGTCAGCGCAAGCCAGAGGAAATAGTGGATTGCACCATTAATGTTGTGCTTTTATTTGTGTAACTCTTATAGACTGAGGTAGATGGTACTGAGGAGAGGACATGTCAAAGTGGTGAAGACAATAATGCTTAAGTGCGAAGCGTGACAATCCTTTCCATTGATTTGTTATTTACAAGTTTCTGGATCTTGTTTCCATTTAAATTTAAAATTTTTTGTAAAACTCAGGATTTCAGCCTAAACAGAACCTTTTCCCCTCCACAAAACTGCCTGCGGCTCAGCACCGTTTTGAATCTTCCATTTGGTGCCCCAGGCTGGTATCAAACCAGAAATCTTGGGATTTACAGTCCCAATATGTTTGGAATCAACTTCAAAATCCAATTGTTGTTTTCTTTTTTTCCCTGTTTCTCTTTTTCTCAGATCTGATACGTGGAGGCAACTTATCCCAGAAGTAAGTCATCCCAATTGTGCACCACTGGGGCAAGATTCTTGTTGTTTGTGTGAAAACCTACTCTTGTGACACTCATGAGCCACTTTGGAAATCTGCTCTTTTGATCCTCTAGGAAATCTTTTATTCAAATGGAATCTACTGGTCCCTCCTCCTCCTCTGTTTGTGCTAAGATGGTTAACATAAAACCGCAGAAAAAGAACTTGGTTTTCATTGGGAAAAATTTCAAAAAATTCCTGGATTCTTACAAGATGGGTGGGGAAGTGGATGGAGCTAGTAAAAACAATATGGCCTCTTAGTTACATTTCTTTATTTCCTCTGATGAAGTTATGGAATTAATCAATTCTTTTGCTTGATTCAAATCACATAAATGGACACTTCCATAGGAAGCAATGCTGGTGTATTGGGGAAAGATAGACATAGCTTGTTTTACACTACAGGACTTGGAAAATCTTGTTTCTAAGTGGATCTTAAAGGATGGTATTTCTTCAGCCTCTGAGCACCAATCTTTCAGGAAATTGTGGTATCCTATCCAATCTTATCTCCTTATAAATGATCAAATTGACACCTTTGACAGAATTTGAGTCCAATTTTTCCAATCTTTTTTTCTAGGATTCAAGGATCAAATAATGGACAAATTGGTTAATCCTGGATCTATTATTGCAACTAGGGATAATTTTTTCAATCTTCCAGCTTTTCTTGTCCTTAGGAGTGCAGTGGATAAATTCATGAAAGGCCAAACTTCCCTAACTTGTGAGAAACCCTGCATGAATTATTCAACCATGGTATCCCCCTGATATCTCCTCCTCCAGCTTCTCTGGAGCTTATCAATCTGATCCAGCTGGGAAACAACATGAGGAACCCAAATGTCTCCCCTGAGCCTCCTTCCTCTGCAGTGGAAGACATGGAAATAGAAATGGAAAATCTGATGAAAAGTTTTCAAAACCACACTGATCCTTTTCCTGTTTCAACACCTCAACCTCCTGATCCTGTCATAATCCCTGCTTCACCTGATCATCCTTCTTCCATCCAGCCCAAAGTTTGGCTTGAGAGGGGAATCTATAGGGATCACCCCAATTCTTTGGAAGAGGTATTAGAGAAAATATCTGATCTAAAAATCCCTGATTCATATGTTGCTGAGCTCCTGTCAATTTTTCCCTCTGTTGCTGAAGGGATGAAGAAATGGGTCTTTTGTTGAAGTTTTGAAATTTTCCCTGACAGATTAAAGTTTTCCTCTGCAATGTTGTTTGAGTACTCTGGCAGAAGGAATCCTTCCTCAGATTCCAACCTTTACTCTTTTAAGCTTGGTTTTCCTCCTTGTTGTCTTGGAAAGTTGGATAGAACCGTTTCTCTCCTGGTGATTCTGGTTCTTAAATTAACCTGATTTTGAATTCTATGGCCTGCAAACTCAAGCTCAGTCCTAGAGTTAGCTTCAAATTTGCGGTGTATGTAATATGGAATCAGTCTTGGGAGCTAGTTGGTATTTCTGAAGATATTCCAGTTTGAATTGGTCAAAATATTGTTGGAACCTGTCATTTTTGGATTGATTGTTTGGAAGGACCTATGATGTTGGGTTGACTTTTTTTAATGGACTTTAGTGCTACCTTGATTTTTTCTGATCAAGTTGGAGAGAAAATTATTTGCCCTGATGGTGATGGAAGGAAGATTAAATTTCCTCTCTGTTCTTTGGATTTTGGTTTTTAGGAAAGAGATTTCTCTGGTCATACTCCCAAATGAATTTTCAAGGGGAAGCAGAAGGATACTTCTAATTCCTCTCATTTTTTAGCAGAGTTTTTGATTCTACTGATAGTTTTAGTGCTTCACAGCCTTTAACTTCAACTCAAGGATCAATTCTCATCCCAGAGGCTTATTTCACTTTATTGTAATCATTTTTTTCTTATCTGAAAAGTATTAAAAATAAAAAACATGTCAAAATGAAAAATCCCAAAAATATTCCCTCTCTCTCTGGATCTGTGGTTTCTTCTTTTTCTTTTTCTCTTAATCCTGTTGAATATTCTTTTAATTCTTGGCAAAGAGGATAAAGTAGATCTTGATCTTGATGGATGTCTTAATAGTTTGGGCATGAAGGAATATGCACTTCAGTGGAGGCATGTGTCAACCTCCTGGATGCCAAGAACCTTTCTATCCTTTAGCTACCAGTGGTGATAGAATAAATAATAAATATATTATTTAATAAATGCAGCCAAAATTGGTAAAATATTTGGATAAAGCTTATTGTAAGGTTAATTGGTTTGGTTGTGGTTTATTGTTATAAATCAATATAGATAAATTGATTATTGAATATTTTTATAGGAGGGCCACAATTATATTGGTGATCTTTAACACCTCCCTTCAGGGAATTCAGTATGAAAAAACGTAGGCCTGGTTACTTTGGGTCCTTTAGTTTAAAGGATATTTTTCCCAAAGATAATATGTATATAAAATACACGGTGGAGTGGCAGGGCTTTGCAACCAAGCTGCCACAACAGAGAAAGGATAATAAAAATCACTTTTATATTATTAAATCCTTTGGGTATCTTTTTGGGACGTGCATTGATGGGTGAAACCTGTATACTTGGGTTAAAAGGTTGTTCCGCAGTTTAAATTGATAAGAAGAGGGTTGACGACAAATTTATTAATCAGACTTAAACCATAAATCACTTACATATCTTTTATAATTATTTAATTACCTTGGAATGGCGTCTGGATATAAATATAACTGGTTCTCTTGGTATCAAAATCCTCACAAGAGCTCTTTATTTATAGCTTTTGGAGTCCCAATATTTTCCTTCTGAGGGTTACAGGGGCTCAAAGGGACGGACAATGAGGCTAGAAGGGTAACCAGTGGTAGCCTGTCACTTCTTCTTGGTGCTGTAACACGGGTAGCATCTATTTGCACGGGGTATGGGAATTATTCTACTTTATAATTGTTTTTTGGAAGTGTGAATAACATTAATCTGTCCTTTTTATTTATTATTTGATTAATTATCCTTAGGAAATGTTCCCAGTAATTTAAGAATTATTTCAATAGAAATTCCTACGGATATTCTGATGTCAGGTTATTTCTCATTATGTATTAAATATTTGGAGTAAAGTCATGATATTGATCCCACTCCTTATTTTCAAAATTCAGTTTATTTACTAAAATAATTAATTAAAAATGTAAGTCATGGGTATTCATGTAATATTTTTATATCATAAGTTTTCTTAGTATTTTGCAAAGTTTTTGATGTCTAGAAATTATCATAATAGTATATTAAAGTACTTTAATATATTTTTAGAAGTAGTCAATATCTTATTTTTTACATTTTCAGTACTTTGAATTATATTTAATAAAAAATACCTATAAAGGTTATTTAAGTATTTTTATATAATTTTATGTATTTTTAGACTATCTACTATCCACATGAACATTTATTACATATGTAGAATGTTCCCGTGTAGGTTTTAGCATGTTTACGCAGTAATTAAGTTTCTCAGGTTGCCTGTCACTTTGTCAACCCGTAGTCCCGCAGCTGCATACTTGTCAGAGGCCCAGGGCTCCGTACAAAACTTTTACAGAGTGACAGAGCTGTAGCTCAGCCGCGCGCGGGTGCATTGGCTGCCGCAGCTGCATGCGGGAATTGTGACAGAACACATTTCTGTCTGTAAATCCTAAAATATACACAACACCTCAATTCTGACTGAATTTTAGGTGTGAAACCTATACGTGACAATACATGTGAAAAATTTAATTGGCCAAAAAGTTCAATAGTGGTGCCAAGGTATTTTGGTCTTGCTTTCCTCAATTAATTAAGAATATAAGTAGTTGGATTTCAAGGGTGAGGTCAGGGGGTGACCCTACCCAATTTTGGGTGGAGAATCCATTTTTTCAATGATATATTTATGGTTTTCCTACTCCTTCTTAGGTTGATTTTATAATTATTATTTTTATTTTATTTCTTTTAATTTTTCAGCTTGCTCTGCAATAGTAGCAAGCTGAAAGCACGTGGGGGTCAAAGTAAGTCCTCCCAATTATGCACCTCCAGGGGGTCTTTCTACCTTCATTGTTGAAACTCTACTTTGTGCCCCACCTGTGTGGAAATTATTATCCCTTGTTTTTTTGTTTTATGGACAAGTCGCGCTTTCAGAAGATTTCAGAACATAGGATGTGGAAAATGTTGGAACTGGGTCTCAGTTTTTGCAGTCAGGTCTTGCTGGTCAACGCTTGGAGGAAACAGGAAATTCTGTCTTTTACCACCAAGTATAAACCAGTTGCAAAAAAGGTCCAAATTGTCAACCAGCCTACGCCCCTCAACCTTAATCCTCCTCTCATGTGCCCTCCCATGTCCGGTGATCTTGACTGTTGTTTATCTTGATCTATTGCTTGAACCTTTGTGCCTTGTGGTCGTGTCACTGAAGAACATTTGAAAGTGGTGAAATTTGGTCCAGATGGATGGGTTCTTCCTTATGAGTTGGATTTGATCAAAAATGTCTTATCTCTGAGGTAAAATTCTATTGCCTTCTGTGAAGAAGAGAGAGGTATCTTGAAAGAATTCTATGGTCTCCCTCATTTTATCCCCATAGGTGAGCACAATCCTTTGCCAAAGAAAAATATTTCAATCGCTGCTGCTAAATTCAACACATTTATCAACTTGATCCACAAACAAGTCTGTACTGGTCTATGTGAACAGCCCACTTCCAGTTATTCCAGCCCTGTTTTCTGTGTCCTTAGAAGTAACAGTAAACTTAGATTAGTTCACAATCTCCAACCTCTCAATAAATTCAGGAGCAAAGACTCTGGCTGTCCTCCTGCTACTGAAGAATTTGTGGAATCCTTTTCTGGGAGGGATTGCTATTTTCTGGGGGAAATTATGTGTGGCTATGACAAACAATCTCTACATCCTATCTCTTGTCCTATCACTAATTTTTAGACTTCTCTTTTTTGATTCCAGCTTACTTGATTGCCTCAAGTTTGTACCAATTTGGTTGCAGTCTATCAGGCTCAGATGATATGGATCCTCCAGGATCAAATTCCTGATCATGCTGGGATCTTTATTGAAAATGGAAGAATTAAAGTTCCAGTTTTGGATTATGATATTGAGATTTTATCTTGGCATTCAGGTTTTTTTCAATTCATTTGGGAATAATCTACTACTTTGGAAAGGATTCTGTTTCAAATCAAGGAATTGGGTCTGACTGTCTCTGGATCCAAATTGGCTCCTTGTTTCCCTGCTCTGGATATTGTTCGCCGTGTTTTCTTCAAGGAAGTAAAAAGGATGGCACCATCCAAGGTCAAAAAAATCATCTCTTGGCCCATTCCAATGTTCAAATCTTCATTCCATATTTATCCAAAATCTGCGCCCTTTTGGCCTGTCTAACCAGGAAAGAAGCTGAATTTATTTGGACCCAAGATTTTAGATAATATTTTTAATTTGTTTAAAATTATTGTTGGGATAGACATAGTCTTGAAAAATATTGCTTATGGACCTGGAGCTTGCAAGATCAAGCTGGCTGTCAATTCTAGTTACTGATCTGTTGGGGATGTTCTTACTCAGGAAGATGAACATGGTTGGGACTGTTCTGCTCTTTATGAATCTTTCTTATTTTCAGATGTGGAATCCAGATACTCTCAATAAAAACTGGAACTCTGCGGCAAAGCTCAAATGTTGAAGAAACTTCAAACAGTCCTCTGGGGTCAAAATTTTGAATTACAAGTGAACGCTCAATCCATAATTGAAACAATCAATTCTCCCAACCTTCCAAATGCTCCCATGAATTTTTGGGTGGATTTTATTCAGTTTTTCTCTTTTGATATTTTTCCAAAGCCTAGAAAATCTTTCACTATTCCTGATTGTTTATCTTGACATTGTGGTGTTGTTATATAGCCTTGGGATGGGAACCCCAACGTGGTCGGTGCGCTCAGAATTTGGTAGGTCAGGTTCAGCATTGGGATTCCCATGGTCTCAGAAGTAGCCACTGCGGGCTCAGCAGCAGCTGCAGCAGGTTTAGTAGTAGGCGCTCTGGGGCTCAGCATACCAGGCTTGGGTTGGGCTTAATCAGATGTGGCAGGCCGCAGCGCTCTTGGACATTACGGACCCAAGAATGGATCTGGCCTGACCGGGTCTGCGGGCGGCTGGTTTGGGAAGGTAGAGTGGGGCAATTGGGGATATAGGAGCGGGAAAGGCGCGCACAAGCGCAGGTCAACACACGGGGAAGGATATTGCACGGTGCGCCAGGCGGATACGTACAACACCGGGGGCTCCAAGTAGGGCACAGCGGAGGGCCGCATCATGAGAAGGAAAAACAAGGTGTGTGTTAGGGTAGGTGGGCTGGAGGGTGATTGGGGCATGGGAAAGGGTTAGGTTTAGGCTATTATTCTGGTTTTGAGGGTTTCTTTTATATTTGTTGTTGGGCTGTCATTGCGCTTTTACCTAGGTTAGGGTTGAGAGTTTCGGAATAAAGTCCCCACTCTCAACCTCAGCTTGGAGGTCATACATATATAGAGGGAAGGGTGAGGATGTGAAAAAGCTTTGGAAAACAGCTTTGGAGGATAACTTTTTGGATCAAGGCTTAGGATACAGAAAGGAAAGGAAAGGAAAGGAAAGGCAGGAAATTAATCTCTCTCTCTCTCTCCAAACTGAGGAATACTTATCCTTACAGATGCTAGGACCATTAATTCCGGAACTTAGGGACAACTAGGGGAGTTAAACTCTCTTACTTTCCACATCTGGGGGTCTGGCCGGGAACCTCTCTTGTCTCAAGTCTCTCAAAGGTACTGAGGATGCTACCAGCAGTCACCTCTCCTTTTTCTTCCTCCTGCGGCCCTTGCCGCATTGAGCCAAAGGATTAACCTCACATTTGATTCAACACTGTGGATGTGGAGGAATTCATCTCACAATATGAAGTGATTGCAGACTCTGAAGGCGCATTGGATTCAGACAAGGCACAAAATCTTTCATGTTAATCATGGAAAAGGAAGATTTTTGGGAAGTGGAAGATATGGAAGGCTAACAAAAACTTGATTGTCCAAAACTGAAGGGGGACATGCTGGCAAGATGGAGGAAGCACATGCCTTGCTTCCGGGAAGGCAATTTCAAACAATCCACCGCAAAGGCAGGCGCTTTAGAGAATTCAAGGCATAAAGGGATTATTTAGGAAATAGCTTTCTGGCAGTCAGTTGAAGGGGAATTTAGTATTACTACTACTGAGTCAATAGAGGTAAACTAAGGTGGTTTTGAATTGCCTGCCCTTCAGGACTATAGTAAGTCTCAACAATAATTTTTTAATTGGTGGCTGGTTTCTTTGAGATTTAAAATAGGCCTCTCGTCAGACCTAGATTAATTATTAATAGAGATTCTTTCAAGATCTATAAGGCTATTCCCAGATGGTTTGGATTATTGGTAAAGATTGGCCAAATCAATCAATCAAGAAATTTTGACTTTTTTGGCTATTTTTTTCCCATTCCAATTAAAGGGTGTAAGGGTTGACTAAAAGGTGTTTAAAAATTAAGAGGACAAAAAGATGGGCTTTCCCACAGGGGGCTGGGCGGAAAAAAAGATTGGTTGGTGGTTCTGTTCCTCTCTCTCTTTTATATAAGTTTACTAACTGAAAATAAGGGTTCTTCCCTCTTAATAATAGGTGCTGAATATCAGGCCTTTTCTCAAGAACCCTTCTTCAAAAACACTAAGGTATGGTCAAATGGTCAATGCTAATTTTTTTTGATCCTTTATTTTGTTTTAAATTTATTCTGGTTCAATAAAAAGCTGGTACTGATCAGGCAGACGCCATAGATCTTAGGTTTTATATATCATGGTTGGGGGCTGATGCCATGGCAGACAACTTGGATAGGGCAAAAGAGGCCCCTTAAATAAACATATTATTCCTCAAAGGATGCTCAGGGCTCCCCTGAGTGCAATTATGAGCCTCTCTCTGCAATTTTGAAGCACAGGAGGGTACAGTTACATGAGAAATTAATTCTGGTGAGAAAACGTGTAGATCAGGCTGTGATAACTTTATTTTTTAGTATAATTTTTGATATTCAGGCTAAGATAAGAGATATATGATAGGATTGGTGAGATTTTTGGAAGCTTTTGAGTGCTTATCTTTTATAGGATGTTTCAGTATCCACCTGCAGCTGAATTGGATTCTTCTGGGTGGTAAATGCATGAAAGGTGCTTGGCAGCTGCAAGTCTTCCTTGGTAAATTAAATGGTGAAACTTGCAGAAATTATTGTGCTGGGTGTTTCTGAGGAAGCTTGCAAGCCTTTATCATTTATAGAGTTTTGAATGAACTAACTGCATGCCTTTTCAATAGAATTAGCGGTAGAGATATGATGTATGCTGTGCTACCAAATGCTCCCTTGGGTGACTTGAGAGTGTGGCTTCCAGGTGTTGTGTGGTTGGTATGATGGCAAACTGAGTATCAGGGTGCTTAGGAGGACGATTCCAAGGCCTTATCTTGTGGTTGCAGTTCCAGAAAGATTATTTTTACTGAGTTGTTTTTGCTTGTTGGAAAAAAATAAGACATACTTGGCCGCATAAGCCCCTACTTCTATTGGTGCGTATCTGTGTGTTGTATGTTTGAATTGGGGGAAAACTGAGTATCAGAGTGATTCAGAGGACTGTTGAGAGGCCTTGGATTGTACTGAATGATCCATTAATTTAGTGTAACTTGGTTGTGTAGGAATGGTTGTAGTGTAACAGTGGTACTGAAATGGTTTAAGTCCTGCTGGTAGGGGTTATGTTTTTTTGTTCTGGTTACTTTAAGAATAATATGTTGCTATTAACTATTAAATTAAGCTTTTATTTATTACTACCTGTGACATGATCCAGTCTGTTCCAGGTGTTGGGTTGTTTGTGACAGGTGTTTTTTTATGGTTGAAATGGGTTTATCTGGTGATAGATTTAGGCTTTGAGGTTGGTTTGAGCCTAGAGTATGGACTATGGGTAATTTAGAATTAATTTATGGGTTTGGTTTGATGAAAAGAATAATATTTAATAATAATAATGAGTCTGATGCCTATAGGACAGGTTTGGTTTACCACAGTGGGCACGGAAGGGTCTGGTTGAAAGCATAATCTGATTACGTGGCAGCATGTGCTCCAGCCCCACCACCGGCAACCATCCCTTGGGTTAGTGAGCTTGCAGAGTTGGAAAGGGAACTCAAGATCTATAGGAGCCATGTGTCCCAGCACTGATGTGGTTTTCCACCTTGCGCAGCAGAGGGATTTCAGCTCCCTAGCGCGCAGCGCCCCGGGTGTGCATGCATGGTGACAATAATGGCTATTGGCCATTAGGACGCAAGAACTGGACAATTGACTCAACCGTGGGATGGGTTTCCCCAGCTGAGACAGGATATGTGTTTGGAAAGCAGGTCTTGGATTAGTTGGATCAGCCTGTTGCTATGAAGCAAGTGAGGACAAAGGGAAGAGAAATGGAACTAGTTGAAGCAGAGGGAAGGGGAGCTGCGGGGGATGGAATGGGAGCAGATATTGTGCACAAATAGGGAACCAATGAGCAGCAGGCAAGTCTTGCAGAGAAGAAGAAAGAAGCAGATATTGCCCGCAATTTGGGAACCAATGGGTGGCAGGCAAGTCTTGTGGAGAAGAAAAAAGCAGCAGATATTGTGTACAGCTTGTGAACCAATAAACAGTGGATGGGTCTTGTGGAGAGGAGGGGAGCGGTGGCAAAAGGAGTGGACCAGGTGTTGGAGGATTGAAACTGAAGTTGGACCCCTTCAATGGTGGGGAGAATGCATGCAGAATGGAATGAGGTGGAGCACGGGGAGTGCAGGATGGATGGTCCAACGGCGGGCTCATTTCCATCACAGATAGCAGAAATTTTGGCATTTGTGAAACGGAAAGGCGCGGCGGGGCTTCAGGTGAAGAATGGGAAGGGATTGGGAATGAAAAGTATGGCTGGCAAGAAGGAGGTTGGGTTTTCAATGGCTTTGACAACAGAAGGCGCGCCTGGAAAGAAGTTTGGGACAACAGCCTGTGGACACGGTCAGCTTGGCATTGGATGAGGCTGTTCAAATATCTCTCCTGGCGGAGCAAAAGGATGCAAACCACTGGGGACAGCAGCTAGGTATGGGGGGGACAAAAAAAAGGCATAAAATTGCAGGAACTCAGGTGCGGCACAATTCCAGGTCCACAAACATGAGGAAAAGCACTGTGGCAAAGAAAAAAGGTGAAGCAGAAAGCGGGACAACAAGAGCTGCAAAAAAAAACCTCTATCTTTCCTTACTTTTTCCTTTTGTGGTCTGGGTTTTTGTCTCTGTTTCTCTTTATCTGTTTCTTTTTTTCTGCAGATGGGTGTAATGTTTAATGGGTGCAGAAGTATGATTGGGACATGCGTGGGACAAGTTTGATTTGGTAAGGAGGTGTCCTAGCTGGTTCACAGCGGGAATGTGTAGGCACCCCAGAATGTCTGTTTCCCTTATTGTCTTTCTCTCAAGTGGTTGTGTGCGCCCTGGGGGCTTGTCTTTTTTATTTTGTAGGACAGGTACAGGGGAACTGTGTGGCAGTTTGTCTGGGGTGGTCCAGGTACCTCAAGGAGCTCTTGGAAACTCACAAGATGCGGGCTCAAAGCATAATAGTAGAACTTGCAGTTGCGCAATTGCCTGTGGGGCAAAGCGGGACTCAGGTTTTCTCACTCACTCACTAAGGTAAGCATGTCTTCCTAACAGGATCACTAGCTTAAGAAGAAATGCACCCGCAGGAAACATTTATTTCTTTAAGAAGTTAAGATAGGAAGATAGGCGTGGATACAAAGAATTGAGAGAAGAGAAGAGGAAAGGGTTGAAATTGATCTAAGCCATTTTCCTCATTTGCTCCATTTCCGCCCACCACAACACTAACAGGGCCCAGAATGAGGCCAGGAGCTTGCATCGGTATTCCAAGGATTGAGATCCAGGAGCCGCAAGGAAAGTTGGCAACATCAAGGTCAACCATTCAGCAAAATTCTCAAAGTTTGCCGCCAAGAGGGGCATCACGGTGGGGATCTCAGGGATATTGGATGGGGTTGGAGGAGGGGAGGCAGGCAGCAAGGAAGGGACTTATGGAGGACCACTTGGGGGGCTTGGTCCTGGAGGAGGCAACTACGCAATCACAATTTGGCACAGTGGCCATGGGGGAGTGACCTGCGGGGTTGCGGGCCTTTTGTCCAAGTCAAAGGAATACCTTGGGTTGGGTTCCAGTGCCAGAGAAGGAGTAGGCTGCTGGTTTGAAGGAGGCACCGGAGGAGGAGCCAGAGGGGGAGCCGCAAACAATTGAGTATCTCCTTTTCTGCCTCCTTTTGTCATCCTGTCCATTACTAAATCAAACTATATGGCGCGCGGCGGTACTTCTCGAACCCCGCTGGGAATACTTCAATTCCAACCGATTCTCAACTCCACTTCACTATCCTCAATCAAGCTCTACCATCAAGACCTCATTCGACAGACGATCAACCAACCTCTTGCCTTTCCAACGCTCGATCCTCAACTTCAGCAACAACTATCAACTCAATCCTCTCAGCAGCCAGCTTGATCAAAGTAAGAACAGCAAGCTTTCAACTCCTCACCTCCTTGCTTACCTTCTCACTCTCTCAGATTGTTCAAGGCGCTCGAGTACGATTCATTGATCATCCAAACGCTGGCCTCAACGGATTCGCAACTGGCTTACAGTACATCGCCATCTTTTCAACCTGTCTCTGCCAACGCTCCACTGACTCACATTCCTGTAAGATTTTCATTTCCTGCTTAGTCTCATTTTATCGACTCCTTGAACTTGACATCAGAAAGTTGCCAGTCATAACTCCGTTGGTCACTGTTTTCAAATCCTTTCTTAATTTGTTTTAATCCTTCATTTCACCAGTACTCATTGTCTTTGCCTGAAATGAATCATAGCTTGGTCTTGGTTACCAACCGTATTTTTCTCACGGTTAAAAGCCTCTCTCTCCGCCATGGCGCAATTGGGACCATCGACAACGCCAGGGCCAGGGGGGGAACTCAACTACAAATCTCTCGCTGTCAAGTCTCTAATTGAATCCACCCCATTACTTACGGCCGACAATTACAGCATGTGGAGGAAAAAGTTCGAGAAACTTTTCAAGCTGCAAGGAATTTTTGGCTTAATGAATGATCCCGACGAGTTGATACAATTGGACAAAGAAGTCAATCAGGAGTTTGTAGCTCATATCATCGCCAAGCTGGACTCAATCACGTACAACAATGTCATTGATGATACGAACAAAGACGATGCCAAACTCATCTGGATCTCAACACAACATCATTTTTCCTCCTCTCAATCGGCCAACAGAGCAAGGGTTTTCAACGGATTTCTTCATCTAGCCATGGAATCCAACATCAACGCTTTTGTCACATCCATCAAAGTCTATCTCAAGAAAATGACCAAAGTGGGCATAGAACTTCCCACAGACATCATCGCCTATCTTTTGCTCTTCAAGTTTCCAACCACAATGAACAACATGAAATCACAAATCATGCATACGACGTCTGATATGCGAATCAAAGTAGTTCTCAATCATCTCATTCAGCATAAGAGCAAGGTAATCGCTCAAGATGAACGCCCCGAACCTGTCAGTGTAGCTCTCTATTGAGGACCTAGGTGTGAGAATGGCAAGCACAACCCAGCCGTCACCTTGCACCCAGCCAGCTCGTGCTGGTTTGAATTTCCATAACTCAAGCCAGATCATCTTCACAATCGGGGTAAGAAGACAAAAAATAAGCCTCCTAACGAATCCCACTTTTACTCGTTCTTCTGCGGAATGAACACCGACTCCATCATCCATCCCAGTCGATTCATCTTAGACTCAGGCTGCTCAGTCCATATGATTACTGACAAGGATCTCTTCAATCACATCAAGCCCAGCAATGGCAATGAGAAGATTCTGACCGGGAAGAAGGATGCGGCGATTGTCATAGAAGGGACTGGTGAGGCTGCATTGGCTACCAAGGAGGCCTACCTAGCTCTCTCCGACGCTGTATGGGTACCAGAGTCGACGGTCAATCTAATCTCGCTAGGAGCCCTCATGACAAAAGGAGCGTCTCTCTCATTCAATTCCAAGAACCATCCCAGCACCTTCAAGCTCTAAAAAGAGGGAAAAACCCTACTATTGGGGAAAATAACCAATAATCTATTTGTCATCGACATGATGACCAAAGCAAAAAGCGCTTATTACTCTCAGGCCGAGCTGATGACGATACACCGTTTTTAGGACATGCAAGCCTCAACAGAATGGAAAAGTTCCTGAAGTACTCCATCCCGTCAGCTGAAAAGGACAACTTCGAATGCCTCAGTTGCGATAAGGCAAAAATCACACGCAAACCATTTCCTCATCAACAAACTGTCGCCTCAAAATGCTTCGACAAGATTCATTTAGATCTAATGGGTCCGATCAACCCCGTCTCAAAGGGTGGGTTTTGATACATACTTAACTTGATTGATTCCTACTCTGGGTACATAGCCAGTTTCCCCCTCAAATCAAAAAGCGACTCGGCCGATATCATCATCTTTGTCATTGAAAACCAACATCGCAAGACCAATAACTATCCCAAAGATGTCTGCTCTGATGGTGGGGGAGATTTTGTGAACTCTAAACTTCAAACTTACTATTGATCCCACCAGATCAATCAGATAATTAGTGAGCCCTATCACTCACAACACAACGGTCGCGTTGAACGGGCAAATCAAACAATCATCAAAGCTACCAGAGCTACCATTTCCAACTCAGGGCTTCCAAAATCCTGCTGGCACGAAGTTGTGAAAGGTTTCTGTCTAATGCTCAACCAAATTCCAAAACAGAAAGGCGAAGGCCCTCCTTGGGTTAAAATGCACGGTAAAGAATTACCCAAGGACTACATCAAACCCATAGGGACTTCACTCACCTACAAACTCAATGAGACTGAAATAAGTTCCAAATTGGACGAAAAAGGAGCGTCTGGCATCCTGGTTGGGTTCAATCCAAACCTTCTCTCGTACAAAATCATCAATGCGACCGGGAGGATCATAGATTCAAAACACGTCATCTTCAACAATCAAGAACCGATTCGAATCTCATCCAAAGATGAAATTGACAACTCACCCGTACTACCTGTCTCCGCTCCCAGTGGACCTACTCCCTCTCAACCAATTGTCGAAATCAAGGAGGAGACGCCCACTGAATGCTCTGACGCAAACAGTGACACTAGCTCTGACAGAGAGTCCCTAGAAGGAAATCTACAACCAACCTTACAAAATCAAAACAATCTTTCCAAACCCAATTGATACAGATTCTTAGCCAACAAAATACCAACAAGCCTTGAAGAGGCTATGGAGATTCCTCACTGGAAAGATTCAGCAACCAAGGAATTCGCCACTATAGAGGATCAAGCCGTCTGGGAAGAAGCTGAAGATGGAGAGGTAACTAATCAATTAAACACTGTTGCTGTGTTCAAAATCAAGCATAACGCCCACGGCGAGCCCGAAACCTTCAAAACCCAACTATGCGTCCAGGGATTTAATCAAAGGTATGGTCTCGACTATCTGGAAACTTATGCGCCAACTGGAAAAGTGGCTTTGCTTCGAACGCTTCCCACCTATGCGGCCGACAAGGGTCTTGATCTCTTACAACTTGACGTCAAGGGAGCATTCCTTCACTCTGAACTCGACAAACAAGTGTATATAAAAACTCCCTATGGCTGCAATCGAAAATCAAAATACCTACAACTCAAGAAGTCCTTGTACGGCCTCAAACAAGCTCCTCAAAACTGGTATTGCATGCTGAGTACATGGATCAAGTCTCAAGGATTCAATGAATCCAACTGTGATCCCTGCCTGTACATAGGCAATGACGGTAGCTCGGTTGTTTTCTTTCACGTAGACAATCTTGTTGTGGCAGGAGACGTCAAACGCTTCAAAGACGCCTTCCTGACTAAATTCAAGAACTCGTCCGCTCACGAACCAAACACACTCCTCGGGATGAAAGTCACTCGCAAAGACGGACTGATTCATCTATCTCTACCACTCCATATTGAGAAAGGACTGAGCGAGCTCAACATGACTGGTTGCAAGCCAGTATCTACTCCTCTCACTCCCGGATTACACCTTGCACCAGCTGATGACGCTAATCATCAAAAGTTTCTAGATTTGAAAATCAATTACCGATCCCCAATAGGTAGACTAAATTTCATCGCCGGTCTTGCACGCCCCAACATCAGCTTTGCTGTGTCCAGCTTAGCCAAATACTGCAAACGACCCGGCTTAAGTCACTGGAAGGAGATATGCCACGTGTGGAAATACCTTAGCCAAACGAAAAATCTAAGTCTTACTCTAGGACAACCTTTGATCTCAGAAAGACTGGTGTGCTTTAGCGACGCAACTTGGGGCGATGACCCAGTAATGAGAATATCTCAAAGCGGTTTTATCTGCACCTTCAAAGGAAGTCCCCTTTACTGGACCAGTAGACAACAAAAAAACATCACTCACTCCTCTACTGAATCAGAGTGTGTGGCACTGTAAAGCTGTCATCTAGAAGCCCAATGGTTAAATCAGCTCATCGAAGAAGTCTATCAAAGTAAGTTTAAGTGTCCCCTTCACCTCATAGACAACAAGGGACTCAACGGCAAAATTAAAAAATTTGGTTCTATCTCAAAAGCCAAGCACATCGATCTCAAAACAAAAAGTCTTCGAGACGACTATGAACAAGGCTTAATTGAACTCAAGTTGATATCATCTCTATCTATGACCGCTGATGCACTCACCAAAGCTGCCAACAAAAACTCGAACACCAGACTCTTTAATTCATTTAACTCTCTTTACCATTGAGTTCGGAGTTGTGGGGGTGTGTTAATTTCTGTTCTGACATTTCCTCCCAATATACTTGTTCTTCTAGATCTCTTCAACTGGTTGTCTGGCCTATCTTTTGGTGTTTATTATCTATTGTAATTTCCACCTTAGATTGGTGCGTACTTGTTGTTTTCTTTCTGCCTCCTTTTGTCATCCTGTCCATTACTAAATCAAACTATATGGCGCGCGGCGGTACTTCTCGAACCCCGCTGGGAATACTTCAATTCCAACCGATTCTCAACTCCACTTCACTATCCTCAATCAAGCTCTACCATCAAGACCTCATTCGACAGACGATCAACCAACCTCTTGCCTTTCCAACGCTCGATCCTCAACTTCAGCAACAACTATCAACTCAATCCTCTCAGCAGCCAGCTTGATCAAAGTAAGAACAGCAAGCTTTCAACTCCTCACCTCCTTGCTTACCTTCTCACTCTCTCAGATTGTTCAAGGCGCTCGAGTACGATTCATTGATCATCCAAACGCTGGCCTCAACGGATTCGCAACTGGCTTACAGTACATCGCCATCTTTTCAACCTGTCTCTGCCAACGCTCCACTGACTCACATTCCTGTAAGATTTTCATTTCCTGCTTAGTCTCATTTTATCGACTCCTTGAACTTGACATCAGAAAGTTGCCAGTCATAACTCCGTTGGTCACTGTTTTCAAATCCTTTCTTAATTTGTTTTAATCCTTCATTTCACCAGTACTCATTGTCTTTGCCTGAAATGAATCATAGCTTGGTCTTGGTTACCAACCGTATTTTTCTCACGGTTAAAAGCCTCTCTCTCCGCCATGGCGCAATTGGGACCATCGACAACGCCAGGGCCAGGGGGGGAACTCAACTACAAATCTCTCGCTGTCAAGTCTCTAATTGAATCCACCCCATTACTTACGGCCGACAATTACAGCATGTGGAGGAAAAAGTTCGAGAAACTTTTCAAGCTGCAAGGAATTTTTGGCTTAATGAATGATCCCGACGAGTTGATACAATTGGACAAAGAAGTCAATCAGGAGTTTGTAGCTCATATCATCGCCAAGCTGGACTCAATCACGTACAACAATGTCATTGATGATACGAACAAAGACGATGCCAAACTCATCTGGATCTCAACACAACATCATTTTTCCTCCTCTCAATCGGCCAACAGAGCAAGGGTTTTCAACGGATTTCTTCATCTAGCCATGGAATCCAACATCAACGCTTTTGTCACATCCATCAAAGTCTATCTCAAGAAAATGACCAAAGTGGGCATAGAACTTCCCACAGACATCATCGCCTATCTTTTGCTCTTCAAGTTTCCAACCACAATGAACAACATGAAATCACAAATCATGCATACGACGTCTGATATGCGAATCAAAGTAGTTCTCAATCATCTCATTCAGCATAAGAGCAAGGTAATCGCTCAAGATGAACGCCCCGAACCTGTCAGTGTAGCTCTCTATTGAGGACCTAGGTGTGAGAATGGCAAGCACAACCCAGCCGTCACCTTGCACCCAGCCAGCTCGTGCTGGTTTGAATTTCCATAACTCAAGCCAGATCATCTTCACAATCGGGGTAAGAAGACAAAAAATAAGCCTCCTAACGAATCCCACTTTTACTCGTTCTTCTGCGGAATGAACACCGACTCCATCATCCATCCCAGTCGATTCATCTTAGACTCAGGCTGCTCAGTCCATATGATTACTGACAAGGATCTCTTCAATCACATCAAGCCCAGCAATGGCAATGAGAAGATTCTGACCGGGAAGAAGGATGCGGCGATTGTCATAGAAGGGACTGGTGAGGCTGCATTGGCTACCAAGGAGGCCTACCTAGCTCTCTCCGACGCTGTATGGGTACCAGAGTCGACGGTCAATCTAATCTCGCTAGGAGCCCTCATGACAAAAGGAGCGTCTCTCTCATTCAATTCCAAGAACCATCCCAGCACCTTCAAGCTCTAAAAAGAGGGAAAAACCCTACTATTGGGGAAAATAACCAATAATCTATTTGTCATCGACATGATGACCAAAGCAAAAAGCGCTTATTACTCTCAGGCCGAGCTGATGACGATACACCGTTTTTTAGGACATGCAAGCCTCAACAGAATGGAAAAGTTCCTGAAGTACTCCATCCCGTCAGCTTAAAAGGACAACTTCGAATGCCTCAGTTGCGATAAGGCAAAAATCACACGCAAACCATTTCCTCATCAACAAACTGTCGCCTCAAAATGCTTCGACAAGATTCATTTAGATCTAATGGGTCCGATCAACCCCGTCTCAAAGGGTGGGTTTTGATACATACTTAACTTGATTGATTCCTACTCTGGGTACATAGCCAGTTTCCCCCTCAAATCAAAAAGCGACTCGGCCGATATCATCATCTTTGTCATTGAAAACCAACATCGCAAGACCAATAACTATCCCAAAGATGTCTGCTCTGATGGTGGGGGAGATTTTGTGAACTCTAAACTTCAAACTTACTATTGATCCCACCAGATCAATCAGATAATTAGTGAGCCCTATCACTCACAACACAACGGTCGCGTTGAACGGGCAAATCAAACAATCATCAAAGCTACCAGAGCTACCATTTCCAACTCAGGGCTTCCAAAATCCTGCTGGCACGAAGTTGTGAAAGGTTTCTGTCTAATGCTCAACCAAATTCCAAAACAGAAAGGCGAAGGCCCTCCTTGGGTTAAAATGCACGGTAAAGAATTACCCAAGGACTACATCAAACCCATAGGGACTTCACTCACCTACAAACTCAATGAGACTGAAATAAGTTCCAAATTGGACGAAAAAGGAGCGTCTGGCATCCTGGTTGGGTTCAATCCAAACCTTCTCTCGTACAAAATCATCAATGCGACCGGGAGGATCATAGATTCAAAACACGTCATCTTCAACAATCAAGAACCGATTCGAATCTCATCCAAAGATGAAATTGACAACTCACCCGTACTACCTGTCTCCGCTCCCAGTGGACCTACTCCCTCTCAACCAATTGTCGAAATCAAGGAGGAGACGCCCACTGAATGCTCTGACGCAAACAGTGACACTAGCTCTGACAGAGAGTCCCTAGAAGGAAATCTACAACCAACCTTACAAAATCAAAACAATCTTTCCAAACCCAATTGATACAGATTCTTAGCCAACAAAATACCAACAAGCCTTGAAGAGGCTATGGAGATTCCTCACTGGAAAGATTCAGCAACCAAGGAATTCGCCACTATAGAGGATCAAGCCGTCTGGGAAGAAGCTGAAGATGGAGAGGTAACTAATCAATTAAACACTGTTGCTGTGTTCAAAATCAAGCATAACGCCCACGGCGAGCCCGAAACCTTCAAAACCCAACTATGCGTCCAGGGATTTAATCAAAGGTATGGTCTCGACTATCTGGAAACTTATGCGCCAACTGGAAAAGTGGCTTTGCTTCGAACGCTTCCCACCTATGCGGCCGACAAGGGTCTTGATCTCTTACAACTTGACGTCAAGGGAGCATTCCTTCACTCTGAACTCGACAAACAAGTGTATATAAAAACTCCCTATGGCTGCAATCGAAAATCAAAATACCTACAACTCAAGAAGTCCTTGTACGGCCTCAAACAAGCTCCTCAAAACTGGTATTGCATGCTGAGTACATGGATCAAGTCTCAAGGATTCAATGAATCCAACTGTGATCCCTGCCTGTACATAGGCAATGACGGTAGCTCGGTTGTTTTCTTTCACGTAGACAATCTTGTTGTGGCAGGAGACGTCAAACGCTTCAAAGACGCCTTCCTGACTAAATTCAAGAACTCGTCCGCTCACGAACCAAACACACTCCTCGGGATGAAAGTCACTCGCAAAGACGGACTGATTCATCTATCTCTACCACTCCATATTGAGAAAGGACTGAGCGAGCTCAACATGACTGGTTGCAAGCCAGTATCTACTCCTCTCACTCCCGGATTACACCTTGCACCAGCTGATGACGCTAATCATCAAAAGTTTCTAGATTTGAAAATCAATTACCGATCCCCAATAGGTAGACTAAATTTCATCGCCGGTCTTGCACGCCCCAACATCAGCTTTGCTGTGTCCAGCTTAGCCAAATACTGCAAACGACCCGGCTTAAGTCACTGGAAGGAGATATGCCACGTGTGGAAATACCTTAGCCAAACGAAAAATCTAAGTCTTACTCTAGGACAACCTTTGATCTCAGAAAGACTGGTGTGCTTTAGCGACGCAACTTGGGGCGATGACCCAGTAATGAGAATATCTCAAAGCGGTTTTATCTGCACCTTCAAAGGAAGTCCCCTTTACTGGACCAGTAGACAACAAAAAAACATCACTCACTCCTCTACTGAATCAGAGTGTGTGGCACTGTAAAGCTGTCATCTAGAAGCCCAATGGTTAAATCAGCTCATCGAAGAAGTCTATCAAAGTAAGTTTAAGTGTCCCCTTCACCTCATAGACAACAAGGGACTCAACGGCAAAATTAAAAAATTTGGTTCTATCTCAAAAGCCAAGCACATCGATCTCAAAACAAAAAGTCTTCGAGACGACTATGAACAAGGCTTAATTGAACTCAAGTTGATATCATCTCTATCTATGACCGCTGATGCACTCACCAAAGCTGCCAACAAAAACTCGAACACCAGACTCTTTAATTCATTTAACTCTCTTTACCATTGAGTTTGGAGTTGTGGGGGTGTGTTAATTTCTGTTCTGACATTTCCTCCCAATATACTTGTTCTTCTAGATCTCTTCAACTGGTTGTCTGGCCTATCTTTTGGTGTTTATTATCTATTGTAATTTCCACCTTAGATTGGTGCGTACTTGTTGTTTTCTTTCTGCCTCCTTTTGTCATCCTGTCCATTACTAAATCAAACTATATGGCGCGCGGCGGTACTTCTCGAACCCCGCTGGGAATACTTCAATTCCAACCAATTCTCAACTCCACTTTGCTATCCTCAATCAAGCTTGACCATCGAGACCTCATTCAACATACAATCAACCAACCTCTTGCCTTTCCAACGCTCAATCCTCAAATTCAGCAACAACTATCAACTCAATCCTCTCGGCAGCCAGCTTGATCAAAGTAAGAACAGCAAGCTTTCAACTCCTCACCTCCTTGCTTACCTTCTCACTCTCTCAGATTGTTCAAGGCGCTCGAGTACGATTCATTGATCATCCAAACGCTGGCCTCAACGGATTCGCAACTGGCTTACATTACATTGCCATCTTTTCAACCTGTCTCTGCCAACGCTCCACTGAATCACATTCCTGTCAGATTGTCATTTCCTGCTTAGTCTCATTTTATCGACTCCTTGAACTTGACATCAGAAAGTTGCCAGTCATAACTCCTTGGTCACTGTTTTCAAATCCTTTCTTAATTTGTTTCAATCCTTCATTTCAGCATTACTCATTGTCTTTGCCTGAAATGAATCATACCTTGGTCTTGGTTACCAACCGTATTTTTCTCAGTGTGAAGAGGAGTGCAAGAACGGGTTTGGATGGTATGGGGAGGGCACAAAGATGGTCAAGGTAGCAATGGGGAGACCTGTGGGGACCGAACTCAAGTTGGGGGGGATGTGGTGATGTTATATAAACTTGGGTTGGGAACCACGCCGCAGTTGGCGCGCTCAGCATTTGATAGGTCACACTCAGCATTCTGGATGCTCAAAGTCTCAGCAGTAGCTGCTGGGGGCTCAGCAGCAGCCACAGATAGTTCAGCAGTAGGCACTGCAGGGCTCAGCATACCGGGCGTGGGTTGGGCTTAATTGGATGTGGTGGGCCGCAGCTCCCTTGGACATTACGGACCAAAGAATGGAGATGGCCAACTGGGTTTGCAGGTTGCTAATTTGGGAAGGTAGAGCGGGGGATTGGGGCTATAGTAGCGGGCTGACCCGTGGGGAAGGAATCCAGGCTGTGCGCCGGGTGGATATGGACAACATGGGGGGATCCAAGTAGGGTGTGGCAGAGGGCCGCATCATGAGAAGGACAAACCGGGTGTGTGTAAGGGTAGGCAGACTGGAGGCTGATTGCGGAATGGAAAAGGGTTAGTCTTAGGATATTTTTCTGGTTATTAGGGTTTCTTTTCTATTTTTTTGTTGGGCTGTCACTGCGCTTGTACTTAGGTGAGGGTTGAGAGGGTCGGAATAAAGTCCGCACTCTCAACACCAGCTTGGAGGTCATACATATAAAGAGGGAACAAGGAGGATTGGAGATGGCTTTTGATCACGGCTTAGGATAAGGAAAGGAAAGGGAAGGAATTAAATTTATCTCTTTCTCTCTCTCTCCAAACAGGCGCATCCTTATCCTTAAAGACGCTAGGACCATTGATTCCGGAACTTAGAGACAACTAGGAGAGTTTCACTCTCTAAATTTCCACTATGTCCTTGGGGAGATGATGAATTGGATGTTGGAATGGATTTTTACAAGGAGCAACCTATAATTCAACCTTTATTCTCTTTCTCCTCTCAAGTTTATTCTGGCTTTCAGCAGGGTTTCAGGCTTAAATTAGAGCAGTACCTTGTTAGATTTGAGTTTTCATTTATGTGACTTTCACTGGAGGTTAAAGTACTATTGATTGGATTGATTTGATTTATATTATTGTTGTTATTGAAGTATTAAAATAATGGTTAAAATATAACTAGGCTGTGTTCTTAGTAGTGATTGTCAGACTGTCCAAGCATAACATTTCACTTACCATGTCACTTAAACTGCTTATGTTAATTTTGCCTTATTCATTTTGTACTCAACCACTTGTTGGCCAATCATGTATTTAGTCTATTTAAACAATGGTGCTCTCAAGTGGAATTCAAGCATCTGTCCTTTCACCAAGTCAACCGGAGTGTCCTTTTTCCTCCTGATCCCAGGTCCGTTACGCTTGATGTTACAAGCCTCTTTCACTCATTTCTTATTAACCTTTTACTTCATTTGAGCCTAAGCTCTTTTTATTTTTACATACCTTTCAATTCTCCAAAGACCCCCTAATCTTCCCTCCAAAGAATTTCGATCCCTCAAAAGAAAGTCCTCTAATTTCTTTGTCCAACTTTCTAGGCTTATGAAAAGAAGAAATCCTTGTGCTCTTATTTTTAATATCCATTCTAATAAAGATTCAATTGTTGAAAATCTTCACAAGAGTCTTGGCCATAGTGGGGAAGCCAAAACTTATGAATGCATATTCAAAAAATTATGGTGGCCATCACAGAAGAAATAAGTCTCTCAATGGTTCCAGATTTGTGAAGTTTGTCAGAAATGTGATCTTAGGCGCCCAGTTGAAATTTTTTATCCTACTGGGGAGTCAACTGTATTTGGAAGGATGGCTATGGATTTGGTTCTTATTAAGGAAGGTGGTGCTAAGTATTTCATTGTGGCTAGGGATGATTTTTCTGGATGGGTTAGAGCCAAATTCCTTAAAAATCTCAGCTCTGAATCAGTAGCAGCTTTCCTTTATGAGAACTGGAAAATGCCTTATGGATTGGCTTGATCTTTTCCACTGTGGTGGCTGTTAATTTGGTGGAAAAATTGCTGAAATGATCCAATCACCTCCTGGAAAACATCATGTTAATACTCCTTATTATTTGGGAGGCCAAGGCATGGTAGAACAAGGCTATGATCCTTTGAATGCTGCTCTTTTCAAAATGGCTGGTGACAGTGGAATGAATTTTTGCAAATTTCTCCGTCTGGTTCTCTTCTCTGATCAAATATCAAATAAACAGACAACTGGCTACTCACCTTACAAAATTATTTTTGTCCAAAGGGCTGTCCTTCCTCTTGATCTTGAAATGGAATCTTTCCTGGGTATCTCATGGGGGAAGGTTTCCTCAACCACTGATCTATTGGTTTCCAGATCCAAGAAACTGGAGCAAAGTGAAGATATTTTTGAAAACGCTTATCAGAAGATGATGGAATCCAGAAAAAAAAAACTTCAGTATTGGGAAGATAAGCATGCAAATTGAATCAGAGATCTCTTATACTCTGGTAATCTAGTTTTGGCTTATAATTGATCCTTGGAGACTCAGTGGGAAAAGCTCTTTTCAAATTGTTGGAATGGTCCTTATTGGGTGGTTTGTAGATTCAGAGGTGTATCCTTTGTTTTGGAAGAACTGGATGGCACTCATTTGGCCAGGAGGTTCTCTGCTGATCAAGTCAAGAGGTTTTGTTTTTTTGAGGGAAATTTAGGTTCAAATTAAGTCCTCCCAATTGTGAATCACATGGGTCATCTACTGTGTTTTTTTAGTAAAGTCTGCTTTATGCCACAAATGTGAGCATCTGGGAAGCCCTCTACATTTTATATCTGCTGCTTCTAGGGATCCTTTGGATATATAAGGATTTTTTCCTTAACTCTTCAGTCACTATCAAGATCAAGAAATGCCCATTCTTCTGTCTCAATTCCTTTGTATTCCTCCTTTTTATCAATATCTTATACTTTGAGATGCAGACTAGGGGAAGTCTGTAATTTTGGGAGAGATGTGGCGACCAAATTGGTACGCCTCAAGAAAAGGGGCAAAATTTAATTTTTTTTTCTTAGTTTTTTATATTATCCAAAAAAAAAATTGTTGCTATGGGTACTTTTCATCTGTTGTTCCTCCCAACTCCTTTCTGTTCTAGCAGACAAGGAAAGCCTCTCCAGGCACTCAAAACCTCTGATCCTCCATTCAACTCCTCCTTTCTGCCCCCGCTGCATGGCTTTTTTGCCAAGCACCTCTGCAGACAGCCTTTGTCATCTTTGCCAATTGTTGCCATCGTCACCTTCAACTTCCCAATCTAATCTTCATTTGAAACAAAGATAAAGATTGCCACAACCATCTTCCTTCACACATCTTCTCCCACTCTTTCTAGCTATTCTCAACTCATTCCTTGGCCATGTTAAAAGGGACTGGACCTTTTTATGACTGGATTACCAGAAACTAATAGTCTTCAAACTAGAAATTATATAGTTTATATCAATATTTCTGAATCAAAGATTTTCTGAGAAGTTCTCATGAATACCAAAATTCCTAGATCCCCTGTTTTCTTGGATTTGTCACACAGTGGTATGTGCCACCATAAAACCTGAAAATGGAATTTTTTCTCATCCAGTTTCATAGCTTTTTTGTTAGTCCTTGCATCTTGATTTTTTCAAAAATCCTGAGGTATAAAAGAATTGGACCCAGACAACAAAAGAATTAAAAGGAATCAATATTATCATTATTTTCTTGTCAAAATAAAACATATGGTCTTTCCTCCTCATCCTCCTTCATGAAATAACCAATAGGGAGTATTGGAGTTAGCAAATCAGCCATTAGAAACCTGCAATGTCTTTGGACCAAACCAGCCATTAGAAATGGCAGGTTTCTGAAATATAAATACCCCCTAATTTGAGTTTTTTTTAAATAGTTTTTTTGACAGAAATGAAATTTTTTGACCAAAAAACTGGTCATTTATGCAAATAATTCATACAAATGCAAAAGCACCCCTTCAAATAATCAAATATACAAAGTAATCCTCTGTCAAACCCAACAAACCTTCTGTCCCCCCTTGAAAGGCCTCTCAACCCATGCAGTCTCTATGTCACACCTTGCACTTAGAAATTATTGTCTTCATCACTTTGACATGTCCTCTCCTCAGTAACATCTAGCTCAGTCTATAAGCGTGACACAAATAAAGCACAACATCAATGGTGCAATCCCCTACTTCCTCTGGCTCGCGTTGACCTTCCAATCTCGGCGACGTACTCAGTATATACTTGCAAAATTTGCGGTTAACTCAATACCAGTTGGCCATACATTACAAGATCTAATCTCCTTCCCTGGCCCATCAACAGCCTTGGACTTCCATCTTTGGTCACGCACTGTTTATTAGTTCGCAGGTACGTCTAACTAAGCTGTCATTACTGTACAGTTTGCAATTGGACTATTCCCTACCCTGCATACACTATTACTTCTCACTCGTATTACCTTCAACTTCATTTGCTCCTGTCCCAATTCATCATACATTTGTATGCTCAGATTCTATTGTCTTACACTTAGGCCATGGCCTTGGATATGATTGTACTATTGATTTATTTCCTATCCCGTTCCTGTCACTCATTGCCTCACCGCCTTCAACTGTAGTTAGCTCCCCACCAGGCTGTATCTGGTCACTTCAGATTACCTTATAAATGCTACCCCCTTGTCTGATGATTGTCTCCTCAGTAAGTTAATTTCATACATTCTTGCATTTTGCTACAACCTAGTTATCACATTGGACTCAGGTTGAGTTTCCCTCCTCGGAACACACTCCATTCCTCTTGCCATTTGTTGAGTTGCATCACTAAGTTTGCACTTTGCAACTGAGTGTCCCTATTGGCACTTGCCCTTGCACTCAGCATTCCTCCGCACTCACAATCATCTAAGAATTACCCTATAGTATGTGGGGTGGTTGTGTGACAGTAAATTAACTAAGTCAACTCATCTATTGTAGCTTGCCAACCTATAGTAGACTTCTTCTTCTCAATGTCACGTACTTGCTCAACTGGGAATGCCTCCCTTGCCCCTCACAATGATGATATCCATTGGGTAGGGAGAACCAGCGTTCCTTGGGCCCAACAACCCTTAGATCCCTTTTCTCCTTCTAAATCGCCATCTGTTGAACCCCTCAATGATCCTCGGACTCCTCCATGGTATGTTCCAACGGACCCTCTTGCCAAATTCGCCAATTCCAACCATTCTTCCAATGAAAACTTGACTCGTAGTAGACCAGGGGTTTGCACTACTGCTCCCAAGCCCAATGCTTTGACCCTGCTTTTGACATTGATCCAGGCCCTCACTCATGGTGCCCAGCAATCTAGTCCGAGTACTCCTAGCTTTTGCACTCCAGGCATGAAGCAACCCAATAACTTTACGGGAGAACACCCTCATAACCTTAGATCCTACCTACAGTCTTGTAAAATAATCTTTTCAAAAAACTCCAACAATTTCCCTTCCAATAGGCATAAAGTTATGTATTCTTCGTCCTTCTTAGGAGGTAGAGCCTCCCAGTGGTTCAAACCATACCTCAAAATTTTGTCCAGCAACAGTCCCACGTGTATTCTTAACAACTGGGACAGGTTTGAGCAACAACTATTCACCCTGTTTGGAGACCCCAATGAAGTTAGAAATGCCAAATACAAACTCAATAGTCTAGTTATGAAGGAAAATAGTAGAGCTTATGGTTATATTTCTCACTTTTGAACCTTGCAGATTTGCATCCAGTGGAACAAGGCCGCTCTTCTATTCCATTTCCAAAAGGGTCTACTGGCACGCTTAATCAAACAGCTTGCACTTTGGGGTCTTAAGACAACCTTGCTTCAGCAGCTAATGGATTGAGTGATTGAGCTTGATAATGGCTATCACAACAAGAATAGCTCTTGGCAAAACAACCATGGACTGTCCACCTTGGTTCCGAGGATGGAGGACTCCTTGAAGCAAAACGCAAGGAACCCAAAACCATCCAAACCAACCCCAACTTTGAAATCCAACTCATAAGGGAAAACCGTCACCAAAACTCCAAAGTTCTTGGACAAAGAAACCGGGATGCTACGGAACGAGGAACGGCTACAAAGGGATAAGAATGGGCTGTGTATGTATTGTGGAGGAAAACATGATGTCAACAGTTGTGCAAAGCGGTTAGCGTGTGAAGCAGCTAAGCAGTCAAAAAATTAGCTTGTAGTTTTTCTGATACTTGCAAGGAAAACTACACATTATCTAAATCACCGCGAGTAAATCTTTTCACTTGCAAGTCACTAGGTGCTCCTAGATCAAGATTTATCCTATTCCGTTCCGACAACACCCCTTATTGAGTCTTCCTTGACTCCGGCGCTAATGTTTCCTTCATCAGTGAATCTTTTGCCACTTCCAAAAATCTTACGCTTTCGGAGATAGATAAATTTCCTATCTATTTAGTAAGTAGTGCAACTGAACCCTCTTATTGGGTCTCCCAAAAGGCAAAATGGACCTTTGAATTCTCCAATTTCCCCAGCTTTGAATGGGATTTATTTGTCTTGGCCATACCCAGAATGGATGATACCATTCTAGGCCATAATTTCCTAGTTTACTGGAATCTGGATGTGAATTGGCAAGAAGGAGTAATTAAACTTTGAATCTTGCACCCCCAGAACGCCAATCTTTCTGTCAAACAGGAATTAAACAGCCTACCTGACACTGTCCTTGAGTTGGATGACACTTTTCCGCGGGGAGATTTGCAATATCCTGATCTCCATTCCCAAATTCCCACTTCAGATTTAGGAGTCATTGCTTAGCTATCCAGCTTATCTCTTTCCTGTTCCTTCAAAGAGAAACAGACACCAACCAATTGGTGTATCTTGAGCTCCCTAATCCTCTCGCACCATGCAAGCACCTCAAATTGGGTGCTCAAAGATGACGAGATTGAAGATTTAGAAATCATTTGAGAGTCTTTACCTTCAGTTTATCATGACTTTGCTGACGTATTCTCAGCTGCAAGAGCAGATAAACTGCCTCCATCCCGTTCTTACAATCACAAGATCAAACTTACTGGCTTACCCTTGGCACCAGGACCAGTTTACTCTCTCTGGAAGCAAGAATCAATTGCGCTTCAAGACTACATTGCGGAAAATGTAGCGAAAGAATTTCTTCAACCAAGTGATTCAAATACCGGTTCACCTTCCCTATTTGTTCCAAAAAAGGACGGAGGACTTTGCCTTTGTGTTGACTACAGGAAACTTAACCAGGTAACCCGGAAGAATGCCTATCCAGTACTGCCTATGTCACATCTCCTCACCCTCTTCCATGGAGCTGCCTATTTCTCAAAGTAAGACCCTCAAGGTTCCTATAACCTAATTCACATTATGAAAGGTCAAGAGTATTTGACCGCAATGAGAACCCGGTTTGGAAGTTATGAGTATACCATCATGCCTTTTGGCCTCTGTAACTCTCCTTCTACTTTTCAACATTTTGTCAACAACATTTTCTCCAATATTGTAGGTAAATACCTTGTGGTATATCCAGATGATATACTAGTCTACTCGAGGAACCTTGAAGATCACATTGCACATGTGCAAGAGGTGCTGCAGCGACTTTGCAAGAATGACCTGTTTGCAAAAGCCTCTAAGTGCAAATTCCATTCCTCTTCCCTTCGTTTTCTAGCTGTTGTAGTCTTGCAGCAAGGACTATTGATGGACCCAGCCAAAAGCAAACACATATTGGACTGGCCCCCACCTTCTTCCATTAAATCCCTTCAATTTTTCCTTGGTTTCAGTAATTTTTATAGGAGGTTCATTGAGCATTACGCCGCAAAAACCGTCAATCTTACTAACCTTCTTCAAAAAGACACTCCTTTTTTTTTAACCAAACAAGCTGCTTTGGAGTTTGATGCTCTGAAAAAAGCTTTCACCACTGCTCCAATACTTTCTCACTTTAACAAACTGGCTTGCACTATTGTCAAAACAAACGCAAGCAACTATGCGATTGCAGGAGTAATCTTGCAGTTCTCTTCCTCCACTTCTCTCTTTCACCCTGTAGCTTTCGAGTCTCACAAGTTGCTGGCTGCAGAGCTTAACTATGAGATTCATGAAAAGGAACTTCTTGCAATTGTTTATTGCTTAATGAAATGGCGTTCATACCTTTTGAGCCTTAGGGAATCCTTTGAGGTTTTAACTTATCATAATTCTTTAAAGTATTTCATGAGCTCAAAATTCCTCACACGTAGAAAGGCACAATGGGCTGAATACCTCTTCAAGTTCCACTTTACAATCACGTACCTCCCTGGGAAACAAGCGGTAGTCCCTGATGCTTTATCACTTTTGGAAGACATCTACCCAGGGGGGGGAGCACCGTTGCCAAAAACAACCCTGAAAATGTTAGGACACTCTTCTCAACCCAATCTGCCCAACTCAGTTTAATCATTGCTCACTTATGAGATTTGGCTTCCAAACTCCAACAAGCTCAACGCGTTGATCCCGAGTGCATCAAACCTTGCAAAAGTGCGGACTTATTAGATAGTAGTTACAGTATTGATGATAATGACTTCTTAGTCTATGAAAATTGTGTAGTAGTACCAGATAATTCTTGCATTAAGTTAGATATCTTTGAGTCACGGCATGATTCTCCGCTTCCTGGTCATCATGGGCAAGATCAAACCTACCAATTGATTGCATGAGACTTCTACTGGCCTGGTATGACCAAAGAAGTAAAAGACTATGTTGGCGGGTGCTATGATTGCAATCGTAACAAGTCCTTGAAACACCCAAAGTATGGGCTGCTCCAGCAACTTCCAATTCCGCCTTGTCCTTGGCACTTGCTGTCTATGGATTTCATCTCTCAATTACATTCTTCTAGTGGATATGATGCTATTCTAGTAGTAGTAGATCGCTTCTCAAAGATGGCTTTATTTCTGCGCAGTAATGTGACGGCCTCTTCAGAAGACTTAGCTAACGTGTTTATAGAATATGTATTTTCAAAACATGGTCTTGCTGATAATATAGTTAGTGATTGTGGATCTCTGTTTGTCTCGAGCTTCTGGACCTTGCTATGCCAACATTTGAAGATCACTGACAATTTATCAACGGCGTAACACCCAGAAACGGATGGGCAAACCAAGCGAGTTAATCAGATTCTTGAGCAATATGTTTGAATGTATGTTGCCTATCAACAAGAAGACTGGTTGCAATGGCTCCCACTTGGCGAGTTTGCCTACAACAACTCCACTCATTCCTCCACCAAACAGTTGCCCTTCCAAAATCTTTATGGTAGAAACCCCACTTTCTCTTCTCTTCACGTAGCACCTTCTCAACCTGCTACCAATTACCTTGAAGAAATTCAATCCCTTCAATTGCAACTTTGAACCAACCTCGAAGAAGCAAACCAGCGCTATAAGGAGCAAGCAGACCAATCTTGCAATACGGCTCCAACCTTTGCAGTAGGAGATCAAGTCTGGCTCAATGCTCGCAATATTTGCAGCACTCGCCCAACTTGCAAACTCTCCAAAAGAAAGCTTGGACCCTTTAAAGTAGAATCAGTCATCTCCCCAAACACCTTTAAACTTACTTTACCTGCGAAATGGAAAGGTATCCACCCGGTCTTTCATGTGTCTTTCCTAGATCCAGCTTGAGTCCTATACCTGGGCAAGACTCATCCCTCTCCCAAACCGGTCACTGTCCTCAATCATCAAGAGTGGGAAGTAAGCCGTATTCTGGATTCTGTTGGTATTCAAGTATCTGCTCAAATCAGTCTACCTCATTCTGTTCCATGTTATTCTATTTGACCCTATCTCTTTTCTATTTTTCTCTGTTCTATCTCATCCTTACCTTGTTTCCTATTCTCTACCTACTACTTTGTTCTTTATAAGTTTACCTCATTTCCTAAAAGCTCCCAACCTGCTGCCTTCATTTTCTCTTCCTCCCGTGCGCCCCCTTTATTCAACTGCTGCCAATACTCCATTTCTGAAGGCTTGCAAGACTGCTCCCCTGGATCTCTCAAACCTTCATCCTCAATCACCTGGACGGGCAATCACTCTTCAACCAACTGGAAGCTCGACATCAACCAGCTCACTCACCAGCCACCGCTAAAGCTCAAGCTCAAGCTCACTCAATTACCAACTCCCAACTCCTGGAGCGCTACACCGGATCACTCCTCAGCTATTCCTTCTTTTCCCCTTCTTCTTCTTCACCACCTTGTCTAGTCAACACGCCATCTGGTCCTTTTAAGGTGTCTACTCTACTATGTTTTCTTTCTCTCTGATTCTTCCTCTCTGACCCTTCCTTGCTGAAATCAAACGTCCTTTTAAGTCTCTTATTCCTTCAGATTTACAGTCCCAGCACTTATTGGACCAGATAGGCTCTATGTCCGACTCAGATGAACAACTCAACTCTTCAAAGCTCAACATTCCCCTCCTCAATGACTTGAACTTCCCATCTTGGAGTCTCAGGATCAAGAGTTATCTCCGCAGGAAAGGACTTCTTGAATTGACCATTGAACCCCCTCCTTCACCCATGACCGGGCCCCAAAAGAAGAAGATATATGAGGCCGCTGACATAATCATCCAACACCTCGGCCAATTGGCTTTCGAATCCATTATCAATGACAACAACGACGGTAATCCTCACGCCATATGGCAGGCCATTCTTGAACGATACGCCTCACAATCCTCCAACAATCGCGGCCGCATCTGGCTTAATTTCATCCGGTATCTCTTCAAAGGCAATCTGAGGACCTACATCAAGGACTGCAGGAAGCTCATGAACGAACTAACAGTTGTTAGACTTGAGGTTCCTCCCGACATCCTCAGCTACACCATCCTTGCCAAACTCCCCAGCTCATTCTACCACATCGTCAACTCCCTAATTCTCAATGACTCCCTACTTCAAAACCCAACCGGCATCTTGAACAAGCTTTGCGAGGTCCTTCACCTCGAATCTTCTCGACTACCGGAGATCAACTCGTCACTAGATACAACTCCTTCAGTCGCTCTGCACAAGTCCACAGCTAGGTCCACAACAAGGAAAAAACCCAAACACCCCTGCTCCAAAGGACATCACAATCCCTTAGCTGAACACCCAGAGAGCAAATGCTGGTTTGTCCACCCTCACCTCAGACCCGAATGGAACAAGATCCCCTCATCAAATCTCCACTCAGTCAACAAATGCCCTTCCACCAAGGATGTAAGCAGCTCCAAAGGTGCCGAACTACACTTCAACGCTCAAATCTACCTGTCATCTCACAGAAAAGACTCTCACCTCCCGGTCTTGGACTCTGGGGAAAGTCACCACATTGTCAATGACCCCAAGGTTATGTTTGATTTCACTCCCATTCATCTTGAGGTGGGAACCGGCTCCCCAAACAACTCCCTTACAGCTACGCATTCTGGATCAGCCAAACTCACCAACCATCTTGGCTCATCTATCATCCTCCAAAACGTTCTTCTCATTCCGTCAATTAACCGGTGTCTCATCTCTCTCACTCAACTAAACTCTTCTAAGGCAAACTTCTCAAAAATTGGATACTCGGGCTTTGAAGTGAAGCTGGATAAGATTAGCTTTGTGGGCACCACAAAAAACAAACTAACGGAACTTTGTGGAACTAAGTTTCAGCAATGCGATCAATCCACAATGCTCTTCAAGGCTCCGGACAACCTCTGGCATCTGCGACTTGGCCACGCTAGTAATCAATCCCTCAAGACTCTCAATCTACGCTCCGATGACTCTGACGCTCGATCCTCCGTCTGCCAAATATGCAAGACTTGCAAGCAAGTGTCGACTCCTTTCAACCACAAATTCAAAAGGGTCACCAACCTTCTTGAAGCTGTCCACCTGGACATGGTCGTACCTTTCTCCATCACCTCAAACTTGGGGTTCTCCTATTTCCTCTCCCTCACAGATCAATTCTCCGGTTATCGCTCCGTGGCTCTGCTCAAACAGAAAAGCAAGGCTTTTCCCGCCATCAAGGACTTTGTGACGCGAGCCGAACGTCAAACTGGCCATTCCGTGAAACTTCTGATCTCTGATAACGGCGGCGAGTTCATCTCCTCCGAACTTCACGCCTACTGCCTTGAAAAAGGAATCTCTCAACACTTCTCTCCCCCTTACACTCCTCAGCAAAACGGACTGTCTGAAAGATCAAATCGCCTGATTCTGGAGAAGGCTCGCTGCCTGCTAAACCAAAGCAATCTACCGCTCAAGTTCTGGGACGAAGCTGTCAACACCGCCACCCACATCCTTAACGCTCTCCCCTCTAGAACTCGTGGCAACACTGTTCCTTACAACACCTGGCACGGACGACCTTTCAATCTCAACTGCTTACGACCTTTTGGATGTGCCGCCTTTGCTATCATTCCCAAAGCTGTTTGAACCTTCAAACTCCTCCCCACCAGCAAAAGAGCGATTCTGCTTGGGTACGTCAATGACTTTTTGTCATACAGACTGTTGGACCTGGACTCCTCCAAAATCTTCATCTCCGCGAACACGTCGTTTGACGAGCTCTCCTTTCCTTCCCTGCCCGGCTCAAAACCATTGCATTGTCCTACCAGCTCCGACCACATACTGACCCCCTTCTCTCCTCTTTCCCCTTCCACATACAACTCTTTGAATCCTACCTCTGCTCCTCTTCTCTCCTCCCCGAATTCCCTTGTTGTCTCCCCCGCCAACTCAACCCCCACACCTGTATCTTCTCATAACAACCCTGGCTTCACCATTCCATCTGCGATCAATCCCCCTCTCTCTGCTCCTCAACTGTCACAAGACAGGCTAACCCACGACAACATTATCTCCCATCCACGTCGTCTCAACTCAAAAGTGGGCCTTCCCGCCATCTATCTCATTGTCAACAAAGGCTATTCGGATCCCAAGTCAGTCCAAGAGGCCCTCAACTCGAAATACCGAGAAGAGTGGCTTGAAGCGATGAGGCACAAGGAACTCAACTTACTCGACTATCAAGTCTGGGAAGAGACCAACCTCCCCGAGGGCAAGCTGGGACTTCGATGCGTATGGGTTTTTCGGACAAAGCGAGACGAGCAAAACCGGATCGTTGAGTTCAAAGCCGGCCTATGTGTACAAGGCTTCAGCCAACAGTATGGCATTGACTTCACTTCCACCTTCTTGCCCACTGGGGACAAGACCTCTCTCCGTATGCTCATCGCCCTGGCAGCTCAGCTAAAACTCAAATTCCACCAGGTCGACGTAAAGGCCAGCTTTTTAAACGCCCCTCTTCGCGAAGAAGTCTACCTCACCCCTCCACCCTATATCTCCGTGGCAAGCGGAAAGTATCTCAGGCTCAAGAAGGCCTTATACGGTCTCAAACAGGCACCAGTGGCCTGGTACGACACACTGAGCAGCTGGCTTGTCGACCTTGGTTTCCACAAGAGCGAGGCCGACCAATGTGTCTTCTGGAAAGATTCCACCTACCTCTACGTCCATGTCGACGATATCGCAATATTCAGTGATCGCCCGGACATTTTTGTTAACCAACTCAGCTCCAAATTCAAGACAAAGGACCTGGGACCGGCCTCCATACTTCTCGGAATGAATGTCACTCACCTTTTGAATGGATTCAAGCTCTCCCACTGCTTGTACATCAACCAAATTTGCGGACAATATGCGCTTCCGCCGCACAAGTCATTCTCAACTCCCTTCAGGCCTCATGGAAAGCTGTATGCCTCAAGCGAGGAAGACCATCACGAGTTTCTACATTCAGGGGCAAATTATAGAAAGATCGTTGGTGAGCTCAATCATATCAGCATATGCACAAGACCCGACATCACCTTTGCGGTCAACTACCTGGCTCAATTCCTCGTCAAACCTAATCTTCACCACTATCAGGCGGCGCTGCAAGTGCTCCAGTATCTCCAGCACAGCTCTAGCCGAGGAATAACTTTCACTTCCTCCTCTGCTCCCCCCGGCCTTGAAGCATATGTCGATGCCGACTGGGCAACCTGTCCCACCACAAGGAGGTCTGTCTCTGGGATGGTCATCCGCTGGCTCGGCAGCGTCATCACCTGGAAATGTAAGAAACAGCCGACTCTCTCACTATCCACCACTGAAGCCGAGTACAAAGCGCTGGGCGACGTCATCAAGGAAATAAGCTGGGTAAAATTGCTCATGAGCAAATTTCTGCCGGAAGAAGCAATCAAACCGTCCATTGTCCACGAGGACAACGAGGGCTGTATTCAACTAGCTCTCAACCAAGCTAATCACGCCACGTTTCACACCAAACACATGGAATTGCGATTTCACTATGTTCGCAATGAAATTCTGAGAAACGCGATCAAGCTCCAGAAGGTGTCCTCCAAGATGAACCTGGCGGACTTCCTCACCAAACCGTTAAGCAGGATAGCGCTTCATCGTGCGCTAGACACTCTAAACATCTCAAATTGATTTGAGCAAGGGAGGCTGTTGGTATTCAAGTATCTGCTCAAATCAGTCTACCTCATTCTGTTCCATGTTATTCTATTTGACCCTATCTCTTTTCTATTTTTCTCTGTTCTATCTCATCCTTACCTTGTTTCCTATTCTCTACCTACTACTTTGTTCTTTATAAGTTTACCTCATTTCCTATAAGCTCCCAACCTGCTGCCTTCATTTTCTCTTCCTCCCGTGCGCCCCCTTTATTCAACTGCTGCCTATACTCCATTTCTGAAGGCTTGCAAGACTGCTCCCCTGGATCTCTCAAACCTTCATCCTCAATCACCTGGACGGGCAATCACTCTTCAACCAACTGGAAGCTTGACATCAACCAGCTCACTCACCAGCCACCGCTACAGCTCAAGCTCAAGCTCACTCAATTACCAACTCCCAACTCCTGGAGCGCTACACCGGATCACTCCTCAGCTATTCCTTCTTTTCCCCTTCTTCTTCTTCACCGCCTTGTCTAGTCAACACGCCATCTGGTCCTTTTAAGGTGTCTACTCTACTATGTTTTCTTTCTCTCTGATTCTTCCTCTCTGACCCTTCCTTGCTGAAATCAAACGTCCTTTTAAGTCTCTTATTCCTTCAGATTCCAGGTTACACAATGGAAAACTTCAATACCTCGTTGAGTGGTCTGGCTTCCAGTCCAACAAAGATTGCACCTTGTGGGAACCAGCCCATCACCTTTGCAACTCTCCCAATCTGATTTGAGATTTCCATGCAAGCTACCCTTACAAACCTCCACAATCATGATTCCATCCCATCCAATCCCATTTCATTCCACATTCCATCCCATCCAATCCCATTCCATTCCACATTCCATCTCATCCAACCCCATTCCATTCCACATCATCATTCCATCAGTAAACCCCTTCATCTCACCCTGTTATTCCTTCTTCTCATCACCCTCTTATTCCTACAAAATTAAATTCCATTCCTTATATTAAAAAAAAAAAAAAAAAAAAAAAGAGAGAGAGAAAAATTTATTTATAGTTAAAAAAAAAAAAAGAGAGAGAAAATATATATATTTATAATAATAAGTTAAAAAGTTTCCTTCACTTCTTTCTCTGCATCCTCCCAATTAGCAGTCAACTCTGCAACCATGGATCAAAAGGTATCCACGTCTTCATCATTTTTCAGTGCAGACATCCTTCAAAGACCCAGCACCTCTGTTAAAATGTGCCTCTCGAATATCTCCTCACACCTTGCAATTCAAGCTTGCTTTGGCCAAGCATTCCATCCACCTTCCTCCAAGAGTTCTTTGTATGCTCTTTTCCTTTGGCCTCCCAACAAACCTTCCCCAATATTGCCCGTCAATTGCCTTGCATCAGTTTTGATTGGCCCTACAACTCGCAATGGATTTGCTTTGCTTCAGCCCTCCATTCCTTCCGTTCCATCCATTACATCCCTTCCATCTCCTCCATTCCCTTCTCCCAATTCTTCCGTTACAGCCTCTTCTCGCTCCGTTCCCTCTCTTCCTCCACTTCTTTCTCCATCTTCTCCATTTTCTGATTCTCTTTCCACTTTGTTCCTTCCTTCCTCCCTTGCTTCCTCGGCTATGACCCCAACTGGTTCCGCACCGGGCACTTCATCTTGCACCTTGGCATTCATCTGGGCCCCTGGAAGTTCAGTCAGCGGACCCCAATAAGGTGGTGGTGGTGGTGGTGTGTTCGTGGTATATCTCCGGGAACGGGGCAGCACTAGCAAGACGAGTAAAATTTGGCTACTACCTTTATTATCACTAGTCAGCCCCAATTACTACTCACCAGGAACTTGAGTACCCAAGAATTTGATCTCCGGCTACGGTGGTATTTTGTAATTAACCCTTGGCGCGGACCTTCGAATCTGCATCTCCCTTGATGACTCCTTGGGACCATCGACAGTCAACTCAATATTTATAGTGAAATTACAGGCAACCTTGCAAAGACAACATTGCTTGCACTTGCCTCAAAGACCTCTGACGGCAGTACTGGGGATAAACCGCTTGTTTCGACAAATACAATTTTTGCAACGGCGGGATGACAATGACAACATTTTATGTAACTTATAAGTCTAACAAGTAATGAATTAAATAATAGTAAAGGGTATACAGTTATTATTAACAACTTAAAATCAATGGGAAAATTTATCTGAACGCTTGCAGGAGCTCGCATCTTTATACCCGGGCAACTTTCATGCCTATCACTTAGGAATTATTGTCTTCATCACTTCATCATGTCCTCTCCTCAGTACCTTCTACCTCATTCTATAAGCGTGACACAAATAAAGCACAACATCAATGGTGAAATCTGCTACTTCCTCTGGCTCGCATTGACCTTCCAATCTTGGCAACCAACTCAGTATATACTTGCGAACTTTGCGGTTAACTCCATACCGGTTGGCCATCCATTACAAGATCCAATCTCCTTCCCTGGCCCATCAACAGCCTTGGACTTCCATCTTTGGTCACGCACTGTTCGTTAGTTTGCAGCTACGTCTAACTAAGCCGTCATTACTGTACAGTTTGCAACTGGACTAGTCCCTACCCTGCATACACGATTACTTCTCACTTGTATTAACTTCAACATCATTTGCTCCTGTCCCAATTCATCATAAATTTGTATACTCAGATTCTATTGTCTTGCACTTAGGCCATGGCCTCGGATATGATTGTACTATTGCTTTATTTCCTATCCCGTTTCTGTCACTCATTGCCTCACCGCCTTCAACTGTAGTTAGCTCCCCACCAGGCTGTATCTAGTCACTTTGGATTACCTTATAAGGGCTACCCCCTTGTCTGATGATTGTCTCCTCAGTAAGTTAATTTCATATGTTCTCGCATTTTGCTACAACCTAGTTATCACATTGGACTGAGGTTGAGTTTCCCTCCTTGGAACACCTTCCATTCCTCTTGACTTTTGTCAAGTGGCATAACTAAGTTCGCACTTTGCAACTGAGCCTTGCTAGTTGCACTTGCCCTTGCACTCAGCATTCCTCCGCGCTCAGAATCATCTAAGAATTGCCCTATAGGACGTGGGGTGGTTGTGTGACACTCTAGTTACTATTGCAAGCAATCCTAAATCCTCATCTCCCACAATGAAACCTGCAACTGGCCTGACCACCACCAGCCCATCTACAATTGAAACAAATATTTGAGTTCAAGAGAATCACTCCAGGTCAAACCAAAAGAACTCCAATTCAATCTGGTATGGTCATCATCTTGAGCACATCCATCCATCTGGTCAAGTCAGAACTAAAAATTCCAATTCATTGATGAGCTCACTGGAGCTTGACCACAAGGGCTAACAATCAAAGGCATCCCCCTGTATACTCCATCATTCAATTATCTATTCCTAAGAAATAACTCAAATCCCTTGCTCCCAAGCTTTCTATTTTGGATTCAAATGTTGTTGAGGATTCAAACAAGATCAATAGTGGGAAATTCCTCATCTAAAATTCTGATCCTTTCCATCAATCTGTATTTTATTTCACTTGCTATCAACCCAATAATCTAATTGATTTTTGTTCATCCTCCTTACTGGAGTAGATCCAATTTCAATTTATCCATGGGATAAACTTTGGAGTGAGAAGAATAGCCTTCAATCCCACCAACATTTTTTTGATCTTTCTTTAGATCTTTCTGGGGATTTTGAAGCTCATAAACTTCCACAAATCTCATGATTCAATCAGATTTATGATATTTCTCAAGTTCCCAACCCACCCCCCTCAAAAAAAGGGGGTGGGGGGGGAGAGAATTTTCAAACAGAATATAAAGCAATGAGTCCATATTTTCTTTTTTTTCATCTTTTACAGAAAAAAATTAGAGATTGATACTAGAATCCCACCAAAACTCCTTGTGAGTGACCAAAAATATGAAAGTTTTAACAGAGGTGTAATGATAATTCAAAAAAAGAAACCAAGGCTATAATATGTTGATTATAGGTTGCAAAAATTGATCCAGAAAGAAATTTATCTTTTTGAGATTGAGAGAATATATTGACCATATCTGTCTCCATTAAATATTAATCAAAAATAGAGAGAGATGGGATTTTTGGTGATATTTTACATACATACACATCATTGCAAAAATTGATACAAGCACAATCACATTTAAAAATACAATTTCATATCCATGTTAATCAATAAAATACATACATACATGAGAGAGAGATAGAGAGAGAGGAGCATCAAAAGGTGTAAGAGAGAATTAATAATAAGGGGAAAAATTATTGAATGGGGAGGGGGAGGATTTATAAAAAGCCAAAGAAAAAGGAAAGATTCATAACAAAAGACAGAAACAGGTTTAAAAAAATCAAATCAAACAACCAAGAATTTGAGTTAGGGATGATGATGATAATGAAAATGCATAGATGAAAGAAGGGGGGGAAGACCTAGAGGTTCAAAAAAAATACAATGAATTGATGTTATGTAAATCTACCAAACAATATTCAATTTGATGTATTTATTTTCATTTGGTCATCACTGTGAGAGACCATGAATAGTGTGCAGAAAATAGCAGCGCAGAACAAAATCCTGAATGTTGAGGAGGATAAAGGGTTTTTTTTTGTGAGGCCGGTTGGAAAACATGTGTATTTTTTTGTTCAAACATTGTTCTGACTTGGTTTACATACATATACCATCTTCCTTAAAACCATAAATCTTAAAAAATGAAAATAAAAAAAATGATCTTCTCTAATTCTAATAATATTTCCATCCTAGAAGTAGTGGATCATGCAATTGAGAGAATGTTGAGTTATATTTTTTTATTGGTTTTGGTTGATCAAAATAGGAGGCTGATCTGATTCACCTGATCAGCCTTCTTTTGTTAAATGGATAGAAATTTACCGAAATTATTTTTCATGTTTGGAGGGACTAGGTACAATCTGAAGACATGCAGTCAGAAGGGTCAAGGAATGGTAGACAGGAAGAAGCAGATAATGAAGAAACAGAATTGAGAGATGAGAAAAAATCATACCAGAAAGTCAAAGTTCTGAGCTGAGCAATGAGGATTTGGATGAATTGAGAAGTTGGCAAAAGATTGATGTTGAGGGTAGGGATTTGATTTTGTTGGGTTTTTTTGAGTTGAAAAAGTGAAGGTTGAATGAGAAAAAGAAGGAAAAAAAAAACAGAAATTAAAAGGAAAGAAAAAATAAGAGAAATCAATAAAAGAGATGGATCACAAGATCCACAATCCAATTGAAAGAACCCTGATCCCCTGAGAGACTACTGAGGCGGGCCTCCAATTAGGTAACACTGGCACTATCAGCTGGCTGTGCGGCAAGTACACTTGTGTGGTGCTTTCTGTTTGAGTTTGGAGTGCAGACCAGGACTTGATTGAGTGGGAGTCATGTTGAGAGAGGGAGGAGGAGATTTGAAATCTTTTTTCATGATTGGTTGATCATCTGAGATCACTCTTGCCCTTTAATAACCACAACTTGGATCTCTATACTCAGTCTCCTCAGCCATTCTCAATCCTCAGTAAAATCAAAGTTCTACCCCTGAATCTACCAGCTACATCTCCTGAACTATCTCCGTGCACTCCATGTATGCCCTTGGAAATCTCCCAGGATCTACCTCTCTCTCTATGGCTTGGTGAGCTCTTGATCTCCTTCAACCAAATTGTTATGAGAAGTACATGCAGATCCCATACTGTATATCCATGGTAAATACTCCTGTCTGGAAAATACATACTTCCAGTTTAGTACATGCTACAGCTTCCTGGAAAGGCCCATTACCCAATCTGTAAAGCCACTTCCTCCAGACCATCGGGTCAAAATGTAATTCCATGGGGAAAATCAGCCCAAGCACCAGTCACTCCCCTATCAAGTCCTTCATCTCAGCTCTCACATACACTGGCCTCTCCTTTGAAGGAATTTCATAAAAAAATTATCTGAAGCCAAGCAAAATGACAAAGACAGAGGACATGAAAAATGGAAGGAGTAAAATTAAGGAGAGGCATAACTGAAAAGAAAGAGTTTTTGTAAGTGAGATTAAATGTTAGGCCGTCTGAATACTCATTCTCACAAGACAGGCACCTATGGTATGAGGTCAAGGCAAAGTGGAGTTAATTGGAAGTAGAGGGCTGACAGGATTGAAAGGTGGGATATGGAAGATGAGAGGTAGACAAGGATGAAATTCTGAGAGGTGGGAAAAGGGGAGAGAGAAGATGGATGTGTTTTCTGAGGTAGGACAAAATTGCTGAGATGAGGCTGAGGAGTTGAAGCTGAAGAACAGGAGGCCCACAAGGTTCAAGCTGCACCAATTCCATCCAGTCAAGAGATTTTGTAAGCCTCAGACAAGGAATGAAGTTTTTGTTTTCTTTGCAGGTGAGTTCCTGTGTGTGGGAGCCTTAAGATGGACATTAATACCAACATCCTTCCCTCCTGGACTAATTTCCCCCAAGGAATTAGTATGCTACTTCTTATTGGTTAGTCCCTTCCAATAGTTTTCATCTCATCACAAGAAAGCCATCCAGCCTACCTTACTGATCTCACCTATCACCTTGGTGTGAATCTTATAGGATTCAGCCAACCAGTGCGCCTTCAAGAGCCTTACTCCTGGATTAATCTGAGCTTCTACTTCATTCATCTTTTTCATCAATTCATCTCTTATCATTTCAATAAACCCCATCATCTCTATCCTGAGTTCTGTGATGATTATCTCCTGTGCCTTTGCATGCCAGGGGAAGTGTTGTGGCATTTTATAGCCATCAATATAGAACTGTGTTGCAGGCTGTGCGCTCAGAATTTGGTGCAAGCTGGCTCAGCATTTAGTTACAGGTTCACTCATAATTTGGGATTGCTGTGGCTCCGCAGCAGCAGCTGAGGGCTCAACAGTAGTGACGTGTCTGGATCAGCATTGAGTTTAGTGGTTTACATGGGGGAACAGGGAGTTCATTGCAAGTATGAGTGGGGACCGGCTTGCAAACTCTGGATATTGAAAGAGGTTGTGTTGGTTGCTTACAGACAGGCATGGTACAAGGGCCGTGCCATGAGAAGGATGAAACAGATTGAATTTATTGCAGGCAGGCATTTTAGGATGGGATAGGGTTGGGTTAGTGTTCCTGTTGTACATTTTTCTTCTTGTAGTTGTTAGGCTGTAGTTGTGCTTGTATCTAGGTTAGGGCTAAGAGTGAGGGCTTAAATCCTTGCCCTCAACTCCAGGTTGTTGGGGGGAGGGGAAGGAGGAGGATCAAATAAAAATAATAATTGCAAATAAAAGGAAGTATCAAATTTCATATCTAATATCTCTCTCTGTCATTGTTGGTTGAAGGGGCTTTCAAATCCTTACATGCGCTTTGGAAAGAGATTCTGTGTTCCGTAAAAGTCCCCACAAAAATCCCACTCCAAGTTCCAGAAACCCCACTAGCCCTTGAGTTACAATTCTTTACCTCTGCAAATTCAATAAAATCTGTTATGAAACAAAATTTTCTACAGCCTGCAGAGGTTGAAAATCATGCGCAACTCCCGCTCTGCTATCTCCAAAACTACCCTGCATTAAGCCAGAAACTCCTTAAGCTAAATTGCAATGAAGTGATAGTAATAAAAAAGACAGACTCCCCAACAAGCTCTGAACTTGAAATTATCCTATTAAATTCTCCCTGATACTCTCAAAAGAAGAATGATACTATACACCTTAATCTGGTAAGTTGATTTTTTCATACCCCAATATTGATAATTTTATTTCTCTGATGATACCATTCTAAAATAAAATACCCCCCCATTTCTGGTTCAGGAAATGTTCCCCTTTTATATAAAACTCAAAAAACTACTCCAAAAAGAGAGAAAACAACAAAAGAAAAAATTTTCCTTCTAACCACCTCTGTGCATCTGGCAATGGTCCTTCTCACCATTAGTCCAATCCCCTAGCTGATTGGTTTGTTTACAATAGATTTGGTGATCATGTTTGCCAATTTACCTACCAGTTGAGTTGCGCCAATGCATTACTAACAAAAGATCCCTTTCAATCTTCTTTAGTGGATCTCTCCCAATCCTCCATGAAATCTAACAGATCCCCAGCAATCTGCATGCCTCCAGATCAGATTTAGTGTTGATTGTGACACAATCCCGCCAACTCATTGCATTCACCATATTCAGACCTTGGTCTTCTAGTACATAGCTTTGATCACTTGCTTCCGCACTTGTAAATCCATAGTTGCGGAGGGGAATTTATTTTCAAAAATGTCCATTTTCGGCAAAAGGCAAAGCTCTTGCCCATCCTTGCTATCTTTCTGTGGAAACCCGTGCTGCACCAAATTCTGAGCCTTGAACTATCTGATCTTGATTAAAAATTCTTCCAAAGCCCTTTTCCAAGCCTATTGTGCTGCAGACTTCCACCCAGTTCTGAGCCTCTTTTGGTTTAATTTCAACTGCTGAGCCTGCTTGCCTCTGTGTCTATAAATAACCACCACATCCCCCACAACTTGAATTCTTTCCCCAGGATTTCCAAGCTCCACAACGCTATTAATCCATCCTTCCCAAATAACCCACTTCACACAAATCCTAAAACTACAACCAAGAACTTCCCATTAAGAAACTCTTCACCATGTAATGGTGCAATTACTGTACAAAAAATCAGAGGGCTTGCGCCCGCACCACTGGTTTTCCAGCCTGAATTTCCTGCTTTCTAGGCCACCCCAGGTGTTTTTTTTGTTTCCCCAACCCCGGGATCATTGCCAAATTTTCCTCTGCCTTGTTCCTGTTCAACCTCCAGTCTCTGCTGCAAGCTTTGCCCTTATGGCCCAATGGCCAACTTTGTAGTTGATGATGATGAATCAATTGAGACAGAAACCTGGACTCTGGAGCCAGATTGCCCCACTTGCCTTTCACCCATTGCAGAAGTCAAGGAATTTCTTTCTCCCCTGCCTTGAAGGTTGGATTTTGCTTCTCTTCCGCCTGGGGCCATTGCCATAAATTGAAAATTGCACTTGGCCAAGTACAGCGGGGACCTCACAAAGCTCCCATAATTTTTTTGTGTGGCTACGCATCCAATACATCCTCCGGCTGTGCCACTCTTCCCTCTCTTTGGGCCTTCATCTCCTACTCCTCTGGCATCTACCACTTCAACTGCTTCCCCTCTGACCATGACTTGGCCTGCGGAGGCTGAGTCCCCCCACTCGGCAATGGTGATCAGCTCCAATTTGCCGCCAATACCACATAATTTTTTTAATAACTCCAAAAAACTCCTAACAGCTCCCGCCCCCACTGCAGAGTCACTGTTTCCCCCGTCAGCAGTCCCAAGATCTCCATGTTGTCTTTCACCAATCTGGAATCTGCTGCCTCAACCTTCTCTACAATCCCCCAACTCTTTCCCATCTTGGTAAACCCAATTCTGACTGGTCTTTCCATACCACATGGCCATCCAAAGCAACAAAAAATAATGCGGCCAAGCAATTGATGAAGCCAAACTTAACCAGTACCTCTGCAAATTGGATGATTGAATACTGACCATCCTCTGACAACTGGTAGGTGTCACATGACCACCCCATGTACTATAGGGCAATTCTTAGATGATTGTGAGCGCGGAGGAATGCGGAGTGCAAGGGCAAGTGCAAATAGCAAGGCTCAGTTGCAAAGTGCGAACTTAGTTATGCCACTTGACAAACGGGAAGAGGAATGGAGTGTGTTCCGAAGAGGAAAACTCAACCTGAGTCCAATGTGATAACTAGGTTGTAGCAAAATGCAAGAACGTATGAAATTAAATATCTGAGGAGACAATCATCAGGCAAGGGGGTAGCCCTTATAAGGTAATCCAAAGTTACTAGATACAAAATGGTGGTGAGCTAAATACAGTTGAAGGAGGTGAGGCAATGAATGACAGGAACGGGATAGGAAATGAAGCAGTAGTACAACCATATCCAAGGCCATGGCGTAGGCGCAAGACAATAGAATCTGAGCGTACAAATGTATGATGAATTGGGACAGGAGCGAGTGATGTTGAAGGTAATGCAAGTATAAAGTAATAGTGTATGCAGGGTAAGGACTAGTCCAATTGCGAACTGTACAGTAATGATGGCTTAGTTAGACGTAGATGCGAACCAACAAACAGTGCGTGACTGAAGATGGAAGTCCGAGGCTGTTGATTGGCCAGGGAAGGAGATTGGATCTCATAATGGATGGCTGACCGGTATGGAGTTAACCGCAAAGTTCGCAAGTATAAACTGAGTTGGTTGCCGAGATTGGAAGTTCAACGCAAGCCAGAGGAAGTAGGGGATTGCACCATTGATTTTGTGCTTTATTTGTGTCACGCTTATAGACTTAGGTAGATGGTACTGAGGAGAGGACATGTCAAAGTGATGAAGGCAATAATTCCTAAGTGCAAGATGTGACAGTAGGTATCTCAGCTGCAGAGCGCTGCAAGCTCCTCTGTGAGCATCATTTTGCTTTTTTTGATCTCTTCCGCGCCATCTTTCTTGCTTAGATGCCCCATAACTAATCTTTATATAAAAACCAAAATATATATATAAATAGAAAACTACCATAAAAGACTTCACCTAAAAAAAATCAAATTTTTTGCCACACTCCCTGTATCTTGTATCTGGTTCTTGAAATGAATATTATGCCTTGCCCTACCTAGAAAGTAATTGGCTTGGCTCCCCACACCACCTAAAAAAGAGACACCCAAAAAAAAAAAGAAAAAGACTCTGAAACCTATAGTGAGAACCCCTCCCTATCTGAGAGTGAGATAAAAACAGAGATACAAAACCTGAGACAGAACTCAGGAACAAAGACAAGACTCCATAAGACTAAAAGAAAAATAATCATGCTAAACAGACTCTGAAAACTAAGCTAAGAATAGATAATCCAGAGCTCTGCAAATAACATGAAACCTAAGAAACCTGGACCAACCCAGATAAAGGCCTCTAGAAACTAGACCTTCCTTCCTTCTCCAATGATCTGAGCTTCCCCATCCCATTATCCCCCCACAAATTTAACTTTGACCACAACCATTCATTCCTCCAAGGACTCCTGCCCCAAAGAATCCTTCTCCTCCTCAGCTGGTTCCTCCACTTTGGCCATCTCCTGGTCTTTGTTTCCCAAACCAGGGGTTTTTTTAAAATACGTAGTGCCCCGCATGTGAAACTTCTTTACATGAGCCGCAGCCATCTTCTGCTTAAGCGGAGTACGTTACAATTCCTCCAGCTGATAACTTCTGCCAGGAAACTGGCTCATGATCCAATAAGGTAAATTCCAGCATTCTGCCAATAGCTTACCCCACTGCATCTCCAAACTCCAATTGTAAATGAGAAGAAGATTGCCCTTCTGCAACAGGTCCCGCAAGCAACTAGTAAACCTCTTGTCCCAGTACCAGACCAAGTTTGTGCAACTTTCCTGCAGCCTCTTTGCCGCCTTTGCCACCATCTCCTTCCTCTGAAAAAGTTTCTTCTCCTGCGCCCAAACTAAATACTCCATGGATTTCACCTTCCACCAGTCAATGGGATGATAGGTGAGGGTTTTGAAATCTACGGGAGAAACCATCTTTCACCCATACAACAGCTTGTAAGGTCAGTACCCTGTACCATGCTTGACCAATATCTGATCTGCAAACAGCATGATTGGCAAGACTTCCTGCCACTTCTTACTGCTGTTTCCGCAGAGCTTGAGCATTTCTTCCTTGATTGGCTGATGCCTTCTCTCCACCACCCCAGCTCCCTCTAGATAGTACTCTGTAACTTGCCCAAGATTTAAATCACAAGATTCAAACAGCTTCCAAAGATTGCTTCACTGTCCACTGTGATGAGATGCAAGCACCCAAAACGGGCAAACCAATCCTCCTCCGCAAACTGCCCAAATTTCTCCACAGAAAATTTGACCAATGTAATTGCCTCTGCCCACCCATACAATTTGTCCCAACCCACAATTAGATACAGAAAATTGCCGGTCTTGATTTGGACTACGTCCAATGAGACCCAAACAAAAAGAGTGCCCTTTCACGTTGGAATACCCACCTCCCAAGGCAACCTGGCACTCCAGCACTGACAAGCCTTGCAACTTTGCACCCAATCCGGCAGCGTCCACCCCAGAACTGGCCACCATAACCTGCTCTTAACTATCCTCTGCATTCCTGCCTCCCCCCTGTTCCCCAAGTCATCATGGAGTCTCCTGAACAATTCCTCCTTATCCACCCTCCTTGTGACCACAACCAGGGGTAGTGGAAGTGCCTGCTTCCACAACTTTCCATCCTTACAAAAGAAATGCGGGAACTTCCCCCAAACCCACCTCAGCTCCTCTGGAAGCAAACCTTCTGGAAAATTAACATCTGAAGATAATCCCCTAATGCCTGAAACCTACAGAACTGCTTCAGTGGAAGTTTCCTGACTTCCACAACCTTTTTTTCCACCGTCAAGAGCTGTCTTTCCACATCTAAATCCTCTTTTGCCGCGCGCAAAACCTCTGTATACCATGATAAATCATCCTGCATTGTAAAAACCTTCCCTGGAACATGCCTGACGGTTAAATTGAAAAACTTTAAGTATGCAATTCAACAAGTCATAGGAGTTTTAGGCAAGGTTGGGGAATTAATCATCCCAGCTAGCACCTCCCCATCTATCAGGAGCTCAAATTTCACCCCCCCATAGCACATGCTGTAACCTCCACACAATCCTTTTCACCCCTCACAACTCCAACTTGGCCTGTGAGTACCAAGCTTTGACGTCTGAAAAGGTTATCAATTTGTAGATTACAGGCCTGCCTTTCCCTTCATCTTCTTTGGTTAGCACACCGCCCAAACCAAAATTGCTAGAATCTAGCGCAAGCTTTATTCCCCCCTTCTTTCAATCCAAGTCCTTCAACAATATCTGCAAGCCAAAAATCTCCTTCAGCTCCTTGAACGGGTGATCACATTCTTCCATCCAAATCCACTCAGCACCTTTTCAAATCAGCCTCCGCAGCAGGCATTCTATCTCCGCAAATTGCTCAATGAAGATCTTCACCCATCTGTACAGACATACAAAATGGGAAAGGTGATTAGCGTTTTGTGGAGTATGCCACTCCAAAGCCTTATTGAATTTGGTGTTAGTGATCTTTGTCCCCTCCATGGAAACTTTGTGACCCAGGACCTCGAAGGCCGGAATGCATACCACAAACCTTTTACCCAACACAGTAAATCCTTCTTCCTTGATTTGGGAAAAGATCCTCTCCAAATTCTGTTTTTATTCCAAAACCAGCCCCCTGATCCCTTAGTTGCCTGAAATGGTCTCCCCCCGTAGTTGCTCCACAGCCCCTTGATACCCATGTTGTCAATGAATATTAGCACTTTTTCTGGGACATCATCCTGAAAAATCCATGTAATTTGGGCCTGGTAAATCACCACCAAATTAGTGTCCCCCTGTGGAAGCCACGTCAACTGAAGTTTCCCCAATTACATCTTGAATGCAGTCATTGGACAGGATTGCAGATGTAGCTCCTGTTGGTTTTACACCCCCCCCCATTACGTCCACTAACCCATAGCAGACTCTTCCCTTCATGTTTTCTACAAACTCATCCACCTGTGGAGGCAACCCAGCGTCCCTGATGGTGACTGATTTCAACTTTAGAAGGTTGTGGAAAATCCACAGAATCTTCCTGTCTTTTTTTCAGAACTGCAATCATTGGGCTAGAATAGTTAGAACAAGAAGGTTCTTACAGGCCCATCCGCAATTGTTCCCACACCAACTCTGTAAGATGATCCCTAACCACTTAACAAATAGGAATGGGCTTGGTCAGCCAAGGGTATTGAGCCACCGTTGGTATCTGGTAGGGGTCTGCAATTTTGGGTTTGAGCAAACCTCACTCCTCTGGACAGAATGATAGTGCCTTCCTCTGCATGACAATGACTTCTTTCAGAGGTTTTACCTCCTCCTCTTGCAACCACCCTTCCAGCCCAAAGTTGAGTTCCACCATCTGCTCCTCTGTTACGCCCTCCAAATCTTGCTCCTAAATTGTGGGTTTCAGTGGCAACTTATACCGGTCCCACAACCAAAGGATTGACCTCATTGGTTTTTTGAGATCCTGTGTCCACACTTTCTTGGAAATAGGTTTGTACTTTCCACTTTAAGACCACACTTTGATTAACTTCAATCCTTTGGATCTCTCCTCTACTTGTAATTGTTGGCCTGTAGCAAAATATGGGTTTCTCAAAATTGTGGCAAAAGGGTAGCTGCTTGTGTTAACACCCATTGGAAAGGAATACAAGGAAGGACACAATTTTAATCCTATCCCTTCTGTGGAAAAAAAAGAGAGGTACTACTCAAAGTTATCCTCAAGTTTGGAGGTTAATGTCCTGGTTTCTGTAAGATGTGGGATGTGCCCTTAAGTTGAGAGATAGAGATATGAATTCCTTCCTCCAAACTTGTAATCCATAGGGGCCTTGTATGATATGATTCTCCCCCTCAACCTGGTTCTGAGTGTAGCAAACTTTATATCTGTTGGAATTATGGCCAGCAATTAGCTTAGGGAAATGAGCAGTGTTTAAAGCAAAAGAAATGCTGGACACTGGGTGTCAATATTTTCTAATGGGGCTCTCACAATGGGGCAATATTTTGGATGAATTTGATTGGAATGATGAATGAATGGATGGAAAACAGCAGTGAGAAGAGCTCCTTAAGTACAAAAGATTGGGCTCTTGTGAGCCCATGATACAACAAGCCAAAAGGCAAATTTTCCGCCCCAAAAAAGCTCTACAGGCTCTACTGGCCTTGTTACTTAGTTTGGACTACATCAGCCCACATGGCATCAGTCCCTGTACCCTTACAACCAGCCTATTCTGGTTATTTCTGGTGTTTTCACCTCAATGGGGCTGAACCAGCCCCTTAACTGTTCAATCCCCTTGGCTGGTTGTCCGTTACAAACAGCCATGATGACCTCATTTCCTTTTTTAGGGGCTGGTTGCCTCATGCGGCCAGCCCCTGGCCCCTCAAATGGGCAAGGTGGGACCCAGGGCACACCTGGGTCCAGTCTCAGACTCACATGGGGGGGGGGGTGACCAGCGGACATGCTGTCCCCCCCTCTTTCTCTCAAATCCCTGGTGGGGGAGGTCAAATCCCCTCACCAGGGGCCCTGGGGGTCAATACCCCCAGGGCGCCGTCAAGTTAGTTGGCCTGGGAGGTGATCAGGTCCCCCCAGGCCCATTGCTCCTCCCCCTTGGTAAAGGGGGGGGGAGAATGCCCCTGTCCTGCTTGGTTGCCTCAACCAATCAATGGTGGGGGGGTGATGAATTCCCCCCCACCTGCCGGTTGCTACCCTTGCAGCCAGAGCCGCCACCTGCTTGGGCAAGGGGGTGGTCAGGTCCCTCCTGCCCTGACCCACCGCACTGTAGCAGTTTGTTGCTGGCTGGTTCAACCCAGCCAGATCGCCCCCATCCTCCTTGCAACGGTGAGCAAGGGGAGGGGGAGTGAGCTGGGGCCGCAAGCCCCAGCTCCGTGGCACCTGTTGGCAAGAGCGACCAGCCGGGCCCGCGCAGCATCCCACCCCGCGGGATCCCTCGGCCGCGCAACAGCCCCGCGTGGGCCGTATGAAGGAACACAGGCAGCCCCAAATGGGCCCCAAGGGGGGAAGCGGCCCCAAGCGGGCCGCAACATAGGCGGCGGCCCCTAGCGGGCCGCGACAGGGGCGGCGGCCCCAATGGGCCTCCCCAAGCCCAAATTGTGAGAATTACATACTTTGGAGGGCCAGCCCGTCTGGCCAAGTATGTCCATAATAAAGCTTGGACCCTTTTATGCCCAAATAAGCCCATCTGGCTTGGGTGGCCCATCCACCCTGGCGGGCCCGTGATGGGCCCGTGTACCAAAAGACCATAAAAACGTGTTTTGGCGCCCAAATGCCCAAAACCAATAACACCCACATAGGCCCATGTGGCCCACGTGATGTCCAATGGGCCGTGGAGCCCAATTTTTGCATCCCATTTGTATTACACACTTCTATGCACATTACCTGAGTGCATCCACATTTTAACACACCCCCTTAATTGAAAAGGGATGCCATATGCATACTAGACACAAAACCTTCATGTTTGTTCCTATGTAACGCCTTAGTTAAGATATCCGCAATAATTGCCCCAGTAGGCAGGTACCGTAACACTATCTTTTTGAAGTTAACTGCATCCCGTATATAGTTATAATGAACATCAATATGTTTCGTTCTAAAATGGAACACTTTATTTTCTGCCAAAGCAATGGCACTCTGGTTATCAGAATCCAACAATTCAAACCATTTTGGTTTATGAGTATCCTCTAAGACCTTTCTCAACCATTTTTCTTCCTGTGAAGCTGACAAGTAAGCTCTGTACTCTGCTTCTGTTGATGAAAGACTTATTTCTGACACCTTTTTAGACATCCAAGACACTAGATTCTTTCCTAAGGAGAATACAAAACCACTTGTTTATTCCCTAGTGTTACCATCTTCCCAACCTGCATCAGAATAACCAACCAACTCAAAGTTTGATGTCTTTGAAAACTGAAGTCCCAGATTGCTTGTTCCTTTAAGATACCTCATAACTCTCTTAAACGCTGACCAATGCCTCATGCATGGTTTCTCTAAGTGTTTTTACAAAATCCCAATTGCATAAGTAATATCTGGCCTTTTACACTGCCCCAAATAATTCAAAGATCCAATAGCTGATCTATAATCATTCCCAGATTGAAAAAACTCTAGATGCTCCTCATCTGTAGAATTTTCTAACCAAATGTTAGACTGCATTAGAGTTCCAAAATCCTTTGCATCTTCTAAGCCATACTGCTTAAGTAGAGCTGACACATGATATTTCTGATCCAACCTATCCCATTCTTGCTCTTACTAACTTTCATTCCCACCACCTGCTGTGCCAGACCAAGATCTTTTATCTTGAACTCCTTTTTGAGTGTCTCCATGACTCTCTCCTTACCATTCCCAATAATGATAATTTCATTGACACATACAAAGAAAATTTCATCCTTTCTCACAAAGAAACAAGGGTCAGCCAAAATCGTTTTGAAACCAATCTCTATCAGTTTCATGCTCATAGTATTATAGCATGAACTAGCTGCTTGCTTCAATCCATACAGGGATCTACACAGCTTGAGGACATACTCCCCTTTATCTGCTGAGAGGAAAATTCTCACACAGATTTTCTTCATAGTTTCTAGCTTGGTCTGGACCAGCCATTCCTTGAAACCATCCGGAATTGACATATAAACAGTCTCTTCCTCTCCAAGTTTTGAATTCAAGTATGCAGTCACAAAATCAGCCTGTCTGATTTCTTCACCCAACTCCACTGCCAAAGAAATGATGTACCTGAATGTGGACAGCCCTCCAGTTGGCAATAAAGTCTCCTGGTAATCAATACCCTCTCTCTGTTTGAAGCCCTGTGCAACATATCTAGCCTTGAACCTCTTCAAAACTCCATTTTTATCAAACTTCTTTGTTAACACTAATCTAGACCCAAAAATGGTCTTTCCTTTTGGAACTGAATCCCGCTTAACCACTTCAAACACACTATTATTCTCAAGAGAATCAAATTCCTCAAAAATAGCTGTCTTCCAATTGGCTCTCTCATCAGAATTCATAGCTTGGCCAAAGCTATTTGTGTTAACTCTATCACCCATTTCTGAACTCAACTGTAGAATCTCATTAAGGATACACTGTTCCTGAAGTGTATCTTCCTCATATTCCGCAGAAGCATAATGGGACTTCCATTCCCCATACCTATCAACAGGCATTCTCATCCTGTCACTCCTTCTAACTGGAGGTGGAGGCTCATCAGGTTCTGATTCCACAGACTCCCCTGAAGTGGGTACTGAACCCTGCTGTGGCACGTCTGCCACCTCAATATAATCACTAATGATATTCTCTCCAGCCCCTGCTGGGGTAATAGGCTCCAATGCTATTTCCTGATGTGATTCCTGAACAGCACTAGGTTCACCCCTTTTGAGTTGCAAGGTAATTTATTCAAATTTTACATCCCTACTACAGATAACGTTTCTTGTCCCTGGACAATAAATCCTGTATGATTTACTTATTAAGTATTAGCCCACAAGTGCCCCTGGTCTGGCTCTAGGATCTAACTTGCCAACCATCTCATTATGGTGGACACTGTAATAGACCAAGCAACCAATTGTTCTTAGGTGTGATGTTTTGGGGTACAACTTCCAAAACTGATAATAAGGACACTTCCCATTAACACTTAAAATATTGTGCAACAGACACACTGTGCACACCAACTCAGCCCATAAAAACTTTGGTAGACCAGATTGAGCCATAATAGTTCTGAATTTGTCCAATAAATTCCTATTCATCCCCTCAACTATTCCATTGTTTTGTGGAGTACTAGCAGTAGTAACTATATGAGTGATACCATAATCATTCAATAGTTTCTCAAAATCTTTACTCACAAACTCACCCCCTCCATCAGTAATAAACCTCTTGATCTCCCTCATCAAACCATTCTGTTTCCAGACTTTGAAGATTACTGAAACCTCCTCTGTGGTTTGATCCTTTGATCTTATTGGTTTTACCCCAACAAAATTAGTTGCTGAATCAACCAAGTTGATGAAGTATCTTGCCCCTCCAAGAGACACTGGTGAAAATGGCCCGGCCAAATCACTGGAGAATTCCTCTCTAGGAAATTATGTGTGGTCTCTACTCTTTGAGAACACATTCCTTGTCTTGGCTCCTAAGGTACAACTCTCACAGTTGCTGTCCTTTAACTTATGGCCACTTCTATTGTGAGCAACAGTGCTCAGAGCTGAAATCTTGAACAAGTCAGCACAGAGCAACTGATTCCGAACTTTTCCACTCAGGATAGTTCTCCCATTCAAATCAATAACAAACTTATCTTCTTTAAGATAAAAAATCTGGAAACCCTTTTTCCAGAGCACTCCAAGAGACACAAGGTTAAAAGGCAAATCTGGTACATAGAATACTTCCTCAAAAATTATTTTGAAACCCATTTGATTTGCAAGAATAACTTTTCCAATCCCCTTAATCTGAATTTTTCTTCCTTTTTGGCCAATATTAACAACACCATTAAAATCTCTAATATTTGAAAACAAATTTGGCTCAAAAAAAATGTGGTCTGTACAACCAGAATCAATCAAAACAAGAACATCATCCTTCAACAATCCTCCTGTAAGGAATGAAGAATTATCAGCCACTGATAAGTTCTCATTTTCAAGGTTAAGGTTATATACTTCATAATCAATCAAGTCCATTTCTTGGTCCTCTTTGATTTTAGCCTTCTTGTTGGGGACTTGTTCCACAACAGCCTGTTCCATTGAAACATCCATTGCCACCATAGCAAAATTTTCCATGGCAAGGTTGACCTATTTGTCTTCCTTTTCACTTTCCTTGGATTTATTCCTCTTCTTGGCCTCCTTGCAATCCTTTGCATAGTGCCCCTTTTTCTGACAATTATAACACAAGACCTTTGATAAATCCTTTTTGGCCTTTGCCTTCTTCCCGGATTTTCCTGTATTGCCCACCAGAGAAGTTCCTGTGCTCTCCTTCATCTTGAATTGAAGATCATCCTTTTCAATCCTTCTAAGCACATCCTCTTCTCCTGGAAGGGGATGAAACTGAGATATGATCCTGACCAAGGACTCATATTCTTTTGGTAGCTTTTGAATAATTAAGAGTGACAAAAAATCAGGATCCATTTTCAGCCCAGATGACTTGAACTTAGAAATACTAGATCTAGATTCCCCCACAAATTGTTGACAGTTGCCAAATTTCAACTTAAACAATCTATGGAAAGCAATCCCCTTTTGATGAACAGAGTCACCAGCATAATTTGACATGAGCATTTTCCATAAAAGACTCCCCTTCCTCTTCTGTTCCTCCAACAGAGTATCAGCAACCCATGTTACATGATGCTCATCCAAGTGTCTAAGAATAAGATGATAGGCCTTCTTCTCCACCTCTGAACTGATCAAAGTATCATCTCCTTTCATAATATCCACACTGTTATAATTATGGCCAGCAATTAGCTTAGGCAAATGAGCAGTATTTAAAGCAAAAGAAATGCTGGACACTGTGTGTCAATAATGGCTAATGGGGCTCTCACAATGGGGCAATATGTTGGATGAATTCGATTGGATGATGAATGAATGATGGAAAACAGCAGGGAGAAGAGCTCCTTAAGTACAAAAGATTGGCCTCTTGTGAGCCCATGATACAACAAGCCAAAGGGCAAATTTTCCGCCCCAAAAGAGCTCTACAGGCTCTACAGGCCTTGTTACTTGGTTTGGACTGCATCAGCCCACATGGCATTAGTCCCTGAACCCTTACAACCAGACTATTCGGGTCCATTCTTGTGTTTCCACCGTTACGGGGCTGAACCAGCCCATTGCTGTTCAGTCCCTTAGTTGGTTGTCTATTACAACCGGCCCTGATGGCATCATTACCCCTGTTACGGGCTGGTTGCCTCATGCATCCAGCCCCTGGCCCCTGAAATGGGCCAGGTGGGACCCAGGGCTCACCTGGTTCCGGTTTCAACCTCACATGGGGGGGTGTGACCAGCGGACATGCTGTCCCCCCCTCTATCTCTTACAAATCCCTGGTGGGGGCGGTCAAATCCCCTCACCAGGGGCCCTGGGGGTCGATACCCCCCAGGGCGTCGTCACAGAAAGTTGGCCTGGGAGGTGGTCAGGTCCCCCCAGGCCCATCGCTCCTCCCCCTCGGTGAAGGGGGGGGGAGAGCGCCCCTTTGCGCTTAGTTCGCTACGATGGTGGGGGGGTGATGAAATCCCCCCCACCTGCCGGTCGCATACCATGCGGCCGGCGCCGCCACCTCCTGGGGCAAGGGGGTGGTCAGGTCCCCCCTGCCCTGACCGACCGCCTTGTTGCGGCCGGTCGCTGCCTGGTTCAACCCAGCCAGCCTGCCACCTCCCCCTCGCAACGGCGAGCAAGGGGAGGGGGAGCGAGCCGGGGCCGCGAGCCCCGGCTCCGCGGCGCTGGTTGCCGGTCCCGACCAGCCGGGCCTGCGCGGCATTGCACCGCGCGGGATCCCTTGGCCGCGCAACAGCCCCGCGCGAGCCGTCGGGCCCCGCGTGGGCCGTGCCGAGGAACACAGGCGGCCCCGAACCGGCCGAGACGCGAGCAGCGGCCCCGAGCGGGCCGCCACACGGGCGGCAACCCTAATGGGCCGCGCCAAGCCCGAATTGTGAGAAAAGACTACTTTTGCGGGCCAGCCCGTCTGGCCAAGTATGTCCAAAAGAAACCTTGGGCCCAATTATGCCCATACAAGCCCATCTGGCCGTTTTTGCCCATATACCCCATCGGGCCCGTTAGGGCCCGTGTACCAATGGGTCTATTTCACGCGTTTTGAGGCCAGTTTCCCCAACTCTGTAACATCCACATGGGCCCGTATGGTCCGTGTGTGTGTCCAATGGGCCTCAGAGGCCCATTTGTGCATCCCATTTGGATTACACTTATACGTAGCACCCGCGTAAGTGCTTACGTATTTTAACACACCCCCTTAATCCAAAAGGGGTGACATCCGCATATTAGTCACAAAGCCTTGATGCTTGTTTCTGTCTAATGCCTTAGTCAAGATATCTGCAATCATTGCTCCAGTGGGCATGTACCTCAACACAATCTCATTGCATTTAACTGCATCGCGAATATAGTTATAGTGAACATCAATATGTTTTGTTCTTGAATGGAACACTTGGTTTTGTGCCAACGCAATGGCACTCTGGTTATCGGAATACAACAACGCAAACCCTTGTGGTTTATGTGTATCCTCTAAGACTTTTCTCAACCATTTTGCTTCCTGTGAAGCTGCTAAGTAAGCTCTATACTCAGCCTCTGTTTATGAAAGACTTATTGCCGACACCTTCTTGGACATCCATGACACCAGATTCTTACCTAAAAAGAATAAAAAACCACTTGTTGATTCCCTAGTGTTACCATCTGCCCAACTTGCATCGGAATAACCAACCAAATCAAAGTTTGCTGACTTTGTAAACAACAGTCCCAGACTGTGTGTTCCTTTAAGATACCTCATAACTCTCTTAAACGCTGACCAATGCCTCATGCTTGGCTTCTCTAAGTGTTGCAACAAGACCCCAATTGCAAAAGCAATATCGGGCCTTGTACACTGCCCCAAATAATTAAGCGATCCAACAGCTGACCTGTAGTCATTCCCTGATTGAACAAACTCCAGATACTCCTCATCTGTAGACTTCTCTAAACGAATGTTTGACTGCATGGGAGTACCAAACTCCTTTGCATCCTCTAAGCCATACTGCTTAAGAAGAGCTTCAACGTAATGGCTTTGGTCTAACTTAATACCATTCTTGCCCTTACTAACTTTCATTCCTAGCACCTGTTGTGCCAGACCAAGATCTTTTATCTTGAACTCCTTTTTGAGTGTCTCCATGACTCTCTCTTTACCATCACCAATAATGATAATGTCATTGACCCATACAAACAAAATTGCATCCTTTCTCACAAAAAGGCAAGGATCAGCCTCAGACGTCTTAAAACCAATCTCTATCAGTTTCTCACTCATGGTGTTATACCATGACCTAGCTGCTTGCTTCAATCCATACAGGGATCTACACAGCTTGAGGACATATTCTCCTTTATCTGCCGAAAGAAAAGTTCTAACAAAGATTTTCTTCATGGTTTCTGGTTTAGTCTCTACTAACCATTCACGAAAACCATCATGAATCGACATATAAACAGTCTCCTCCTCTCCAAGTTTTGCATTCAAGTATGCTGTTACAAAATCAGCTTGTCTGATTTCTTCACCCAACTCCACTGCCAGAGCAATGATGTACCTGAAGGTTGACAGCCTTCCAGTTGGTGAGAAAGTTTCTTGGTAATCAATACCCTCTCTCTGCTTGAAGCCCTGTGCAACACATCTAGCCTTGAACCTTTTCAAAACTCCATTTGTGTCAAACTTCTTGTTTAACACCAATCGAGACCCCACAATGGTCTTTCCTTTTGGAACAGAATCCCGCTTAACCACTTCAAAGACACTATTATTCTCTAGAGAATCAAATTCCTCAAAAATAGCACTCTTCCAGTTGGCTCTCTCATCAGAATTCATAGCTTGGCCAAAGCTATTTGGGTTAACCCTGTTACCCATTTCTGAACTCAACTCCAGGACTTCATTGAGCATACACTGTTCCTGAAATGTATCTTCCTCATATCCTGCGGCAGCATAATGGGATCTCCACTCCCCGTACCTGTCAACCGGTACTCTAACCCTACCACTCCTTCTAACCAGAGGTGGAGGCTCATCAGGTTCTGATTCCACAGAATCACCTGGAGCGGGTACTGAACCCTCTTGTGGCACGTCTGCCACCTCTTCATCTTCTGGAACCACATGTTCCACAGCTTTTGCTGGTGAAATAGGTGCTAATTCTATTTCTTGTTGTGGCTTAATCACAACAACATCTTCACTCCTTTTGAGTGGAAAGGTACTTTCGTCGAATTTAACATCCCTGCTACGGATAACCTTTCTTGTCCCTGGACAATAGATCCTATAAGATTTACTTATTAAATCATAGCCTACAAGTGCCCCTGTTCTGGCTCTAGGGTCTAATTTTCCGACCATTTCATTATGGTGGACACTATAATACACCAAGCAACCAATTGTTCTTAGGTGTGATGTTTTGGGGTACAACTTGCAAAACTGATAATGGGGGCACTTCCCATTAACACTTACAATGTTGTGCAACAGACACACCGTGCACATCAACTCAGCCCATAAGAACTTTGGCAGACCAGATTGAGACATAATAGTTCTGACTTTGTCCAGTAAAGTCCTATTCATTCTCTCAACTATTCCATTATTTTGTGGATTACTTGCAGTAGTGACTATATGAATGATACCATAATCTTTCAACAGCCTCCCAAAATCTTTACTCACGAATTCACCCCCTCCATCGGTAATAACCCTCTTGATCTCCTTCATCAGACCATTCTGTTTCCAGACTTTGAAGATTACAGAAACCTCCTCTGTGGTCTGATCCTTGATCAAATTGGTTTAAACCAAACATAATTAGTTGCAGTATCAACTAAATTGATGAAGTATCTTGCCCCACCAAGGGACTCTGGAGTGAATGGCCCAGCCAAATCAATGGAAAATTCCTCTCTAGGAACATCTTTGTGATCTCTACTTTTAGAGAACACATTTCTAGTCTTAGCCCCCAAGGTACAACTCTCACAGTTGCTGTCCTTTACCTTATGGCCACTTCTATTGTGAGAAACAGTGCTCAGAGCTGAGAATTTGAACAAGCTTGCACACAGAAGCTTATTCCGAACTTGTCCAATAAGAACAGTTCTCCCATTCATATCAATAACAAACCTATCTCCTTTAAGATAACGAATTTGGAAACCTTTTTTCCATAACACCCCAAGAGACACAAGGTTGTAAGGCAACTCTGGTACATAGAACACTTTATCAAAAGTAATTTGGAAACCCAGTTGATTTGCAAGTCCTATTCATTCTCTCAACTATTCCATTATTTTGTGGAGTACTTGCAGTAGTGACTATATGAATGATACCATAATCTTTCAACAGCCTCCCAAAATCTTTACTCACGAATTCACCCCCTCCATCGGTAATAACCCTCTTGATCTCCTTCATCAGACCATTCTGTTTCCAGACTTTGAAGATTACAGAAACCTCCTCTGTGGTCTGATCCTTGATTGAATTGGTTTAAACCAAACATAATTAGTTGCAGTATCAACTAAATTGATGAAGTATCCTGCCCCACCAAGGGACTCTGGAGTGAATGGCCCTGCCAAATCAATGGAAAATTTCTCTCTAGGAAAATCTGTGTGATCTCTACTTTTAGAGAACACATTTCTAGTCTTAGCCCCCAAGGTACAACTCTCACAGTTGCTGTCCTTTACCTTATGGCCACTTCTATTGTGAGAAACAGTGCTCAGAGCTGAGAATTTGAACAAGCTTGCACACAGAAGCTTATTCCGAACTTGTCCACTAAGAACAGTTCTCCCATTCATATCAATAACAAACCTATCTCCTTTAAGATAACGAATTTGGAAACCTTTTTTCCATAACACCCCAAGAGACACAAGGTTGTAAGGCAACTCTGGTACATAGAACACTTTATCAAAAGTAATTTGGAAACCCAGTTGATTTGCAAGAATAACTTTTCCAATTCCTTTAATCTGAATTGTTCTGCCTTTCTGACCAATATTTACAACCCCATCATTATCACTAAGATTTGAAAATAAATTTGGTTCAAAAAACATGTGATCTGTACAACCAGAATCAATCAAAACAAGAACATCCTCCTTCAATCCTCCTAGTAGGAAAGAAGCTTTATCAGTCACTGATAAGTTCTTATCTTTGAGGTTAAGATTACTCACTTCATAATCAATCAAGTCCATTTCTTGATCCTCATTGATTTTGGCCTTCTTGTTGGGACCTTCTTCCACAACAGCCTCTTCAATTGGAGCATCCAACGCCACCATTGCAACGTTTTCAGTTGTGAGATTGACCTCCTTGTCATTCCCTTCGGACTTCTTCCTTTTCTTGGCCTCCTTGCAGTCCTTAGCATAGTGACCCTTATTCTGACAATTGTAACATAAGACCTTGGACAAATCCTTTTTTGCCTTTTTGCGAGATTTTCCAGTCTTTCCAACTAGGGCTGTTCCAGAACCCCCCTTCATCTTGAATTGAAGGTCATCCTTTTCAATCCTTTTAAGCACATCCTCCTCCCCAGGAAGAGGATCCAATTGAGAAATGATTCTGACTATGGAATCAAACTCTTTTGGCAGCTTTTGAAGGATTAAGAGTGACAAACACTCTGGATCCATGTTAAGTCCAGATGACTTGAACTTGGCTATACTAGACCTAGCCTCTACCACAAACTGTTTACAGTTTGAATATTGTAACTTGAACAGTTTATTAAAGGCTATACCCTTCTGGTGAACAGAATCACCAGCATACTTGGACTTAAGCAGCTTCCAAAGGATGCTGCCCCTCCTCCTCTCATCTTCCCTAAGAGTATCAGCAACCCATGTCACATGATTCTCATCAAGATGCCTAAGGATGAGATGGTAAGACTTCTTCTCCACTTCTGAACTGATCAGAGTGTCATCTGCATCCATAATTTCCCCACAGCAGATGTTATCCAGCTCACTATCCATAAGGACAGCCCAAGCATTATAGTTCTGACTATTCAGAACTATTTTGGTAGAGCTAACATCAGGGATATAGGACATCTTCTTGGAAAACTTGAGGTCTTTGAGGTTCTCCAAAGTAAGGTACAAAGGTCTAGATGGCTTGGAAGTAATGATGATGTTGGTACTGATAATGTGTTATAATTATGGCCATCAATTAGGTTAGGCAAATGAGCAGTATTTAAAGCAAAAGAAATGCTGGACACTGTGTGTCAATAATGGCTAATGGGGCTCTCACAATGGGGCAATATGTTGGATGAATTCGATTGGATGATGAATGAATGATGGAAAACAGCAGGGAGAAGAGCTCCTTAAGTACAAAAGATTGGCCTCTTGTGAGCCCATGATACAACAAGCCAAAGGGCAAATTTTCCGCCCCAAAAGAGCTCTACAGGCTCTACAGGCCTTGTTACTTGGTTTGGACTGCATGAGCCCACATGGCATTAGTCCCTGAACCCTTACAACCAGACTATTTGGGTCCATTCTTGTGTTTCCACCGTTACGGGGCTGAACCAGCCCATTGCTGTTCAGTCCCTTAGTTGGTTGTCTATTACAACCGGCCCTGATGGCATCATTACCCCTGTTACAGGCTGGTTGCCTCATGCATCCAGCCCCTGGCCCCTGAAATGGGCCAGGTGGGACCCAGGGCTCACCTGGGTCCGGTTTCAACCTCACATGGGGGGGTGTGACCAGCGGACATGCTGTCCCCCCCTCTATCTCTTAAAAATCCCTGGTGGGGGCGGTCAAATCCCCTCACCAGGGGCCCTGGGGGTCGATACCCCCCAGGGCGTCGTCACAGAAAGTTGGCCTGGGAGGTGGTCAGGTCCCCCCAGGCCCATCGCTCCTCCCCCTCGGTAAAGGGGGGGGGAGAGCGCCCCTTCGCGCTTAGTTCGCTACGATGGCGGGGGGGTGATGAAATCCCCCCCACCTGCCGGTCGCATACCATGCGGCCGGCGCCGCCACCTCCTGGGGCAAGGGGGTGGTCAGGTCCCCCCTGCCCTGACCGACCGCCTCGTTGCGGCCGGTCGCTGGCTGGTTCAACCCAGCCAGCCTGCCCCCTCCCCCTCGCAACGGCGAGCGAGGGGAGGGGGAGCGAGCCGGGGCCGCGAGCCCCGGCTCCGCGGCGCTGGTTGCCGGTCCCGACCAGCCGGGCCCGCGCGGCATCGCACCGCGCGGGATCCCTTGGCCGCACAACAGCCCCGCGTGGGCCATGCCGAGGAACACAGGCGGCCCCGAACCGGCCGAGACGCGAGCAGCGGCCCCAAGCGGGCCGCGACACGGGCGGCAACCCTAATGGGCCGCGCCAAGCCCGAATTGTGAGAAAAGACTACTTTTGCGGGCCAGCCCGTCTGGCCAAGTATGTCCAAAATAAACCTTGGGCCCAATTATGCCCATACAAGCCCATCTGGCCGTATTTGCCCATATACCCCATCGGGCCCGTTAGGGCCCGTGTACCAATGGGTCTATTTCACGCGTTTTGAGGCCAGTTTCCCCAACTCTGTAACATCCACATGGGCCCGTATGGTCCGTGTGTGTGTCCAATGGGCCTCAGAGGCCCATTTGTGCATCCCATTTTGATTACACTTATACGTAGCACCCGCGTAAGTGCGTACATATTTTAACACACACAACAGATGTTATCCGACTCACTGTCCATAAGGAAAAGCCCATGCATTATAGTTCTGACTATTCAAAACTATCTTGGTGGAGCTGGACTCTGGGATATAAGACATCTTCTTAGAAAACTTGAGGTCCTTGAGGCTGCCCAAAGTAAGGTATAAGGGTCTATCTTGATTGGAAATAATGATGATGATGGTACTGATAATGTTTGAGAATTATGGCCAGCAATTAGCTTAGGCAATTGAGCAGTGTTTAAAGAAAAAGAAATGCTGGAAACTGGGTGTCAAAATTGTCTAATGGGGCTCTCACAATGGGGCAATATCTTGGATGAATTTGATTGGAATGATGAATGAATGGATGGAAAACAGCAGGGAGAAGAGCTCCTTAAGTACAAAAGATTGGCCTCTTGTGAGCCCATGATACAACAAGACAAAAGGCAAATTTTCCGCCCCAAAAGAGTTCTACAGGCTCTACTGGCCTTGTTACTTGTTTTGGACTACATCAGCCCACATGGCATCAGTCCCTGTAACCTGACAACCAGCCTATTCCAGTTATTTCTGGTGTTTCCACCTCAATGGGTCTGAACTAGCCCCTTAAATGTTCAATCCCCTTGGGTTGTTGTCTGTTAAAACCAGCCATGATAACCTCATTGCCTTTTTTACGGGCTGGTTGCCTCATGCAGCCAGCCCCTGGTCCCTCAAATGGGCCAGGTGGGACCCAGGGCACACCTGGGTCCGGTCTCAGACTCACATGGGGGGGTATGACCAGCAGACATGCTGTCCCCCCCCCCTCTTTCTCTCAAATCCCTGGTGGGGATAGTCAAATCCCCTCACCAGGGGCCCTGGGGGTTGATACCCCCAGGGCATTGTCAAGTAAGTTGGCCTGGGAGGTGATCAGGTCCCCCCAGGCCCATTGCTCCTCCCCCTCGGTGAAGGGGGGGGGGGAGAGTGCCCCTGAACTGCTTGGTTGCCTCAACCAATTGATGGTGGGGGGGGTGATGAATTCCCCCCACCTGCTGGTTGCTACCCTTGCGGCTGGCGCCGCCACCTCCTTGGGCAAGGGGATGGTCAGGTCCCCCCTGCCCTGAACAACCGCACTGTAGCGGTTGGTCGCTGGCTGGTTCAACCCAGCCAGCTTGCCCCCATCCCCCTCGCAACGGCAAGCGAGGGGAGGGGGAGCAAGCCGGGGCCGCAAGCCCTGGCTCCGTGGCGCTGGTCGCCAAGCGCAACCAGCCTGGCCCGCGCGGGATCCCTCGACCGCGCGACAGCCCTGTTCAGGCCGTCAGGCCCTGCATGGGCTGTACCAAGGAACACAGGGGGCCCCAAATGGGCCTCAAGGCGGGAAGCGGCCCCAAGCGGGCCTTGACAGGGGCGGCGGCCCCAATGGGCCGCCCCAAGCCCTAATTGTGAGAATTACATACTTTGGCGGGCCAGCCCGTCTGGCCAAGTATGTCCATAATAAAGTTTGGGCCCCTTTATGCACAAATAAGTCCATCTGGCTTGGGTGGCCCATCCACCCTGGCAGGCCCGTGAGGGCCCGTGTACCAAAAGACCAAAAAAATGTGTTTTGGCGCCCAAATGCCCAAAACGAATAACGCGCACATAGGCCCACGTGGCCCACATGATGTCCAATGGGCCGTGTAGGCCCATTTTTTCATCCCATTTGGATTACACACTCCTATGCACATTACCTGAGTGCATCCACATTTTAACAATATCCTCCCTCTCAACCCTAACCTAGGTACAAGCGCACTTACAGCCCAACAAGAAATGAGAAGAAAAACCTAGAAACAGAACCCTAGCCTAACCCCAACCCATACCTGTACCACCCCAATCACTCAAGCCCGCCTGCCATTACGCACATCCAGTTTGTCCTTCTCATGACACATCCCTCTGCTGTGCCCTACTTGGAGCCCCCCATGCTTGTCTGTATGCATCTGATGTGCCATTGTGATTTCCCTGTCCCTGTGGGTTGGCTTACACTTGGGAGTGTCTGCCACGCTTGTATAACCACCGCAATCATCCCACTCTTACCTTCCCAAACTAACCTTCCTGCAAACCTGGTTGGGCCGGCTCCATTCCTAGGTCTGTAAAATTCAAGCGGGTGGCAAGCCTGCCACATACAATTAAGCCCAACCCACACCTGGTGTGCTGAGCCACGCAGTGCCTACTTCTGATACCACAGCAGCCACTGAGACCACGTGCACCCCAACTGTTGAGCCCAAACTATCTAATGCTGATCACCCAGGCTGCAATGCAGTTCCCAATCCGAGGCTATATAAAAACACCACACCACCCCCATTATTTTTACACCAATTCCTGCTCTTCTCCATTCCTCCCAAACCATACTTCACTGTGCTGTGGGTGTTCCTCCTTGCTACTCATCTGTTGACCGTCTGTGTGAAGACAGAGCCTTCTCCGCACAGGTAACACAGATGACATCTAAAAATCTTCCGCTAGGGCATTGTTGTGACTGCCATCTGCAAGCGGGCACCCAATCCAATGTTCCCATCCGCCTTTCTCAGGCCAAAAAATGGTTATTTTTTACTGTTTCCCCAAGGCTTCTAAAACAGTAAGGAGTTCCTCCCTAGTATCTGGACAGAAGCCAAGAGATTCTTGGAAGGCAAAAATGAATGGCCTACCAAATATCACCTCCAACCCAATTACTACTAAATAGATGGCAGAGCCAATACCTTACCCACCTGCCATACTTTGCACAACTGCAAACCAATTGAAAGGCAAGGCCTTAAACAAAAGGCTATGAGACTGGATGAAATCCAGTCCACTTTTCAATTGTTATGGTTTCACATACCACCATGTGAAAGTACCCCCGGGTTTCAGGGCACTTTGTCCCAAAGTGTGTATGGCTTGTGGCTTTAACCCACTTTGAAGTTGTGTGGCCATATTCAGACACACTCCTGAAAGCCATAAGGATCCACCAAGACTTGGGAGTCTTGCTGTTGACAGGCAAAAAACGTGGCAATTATTACAGGAGCAAGCCACCCACAAACTTCTCCTGATTGCAGATGAAACCTGAAACAGGGTTATCCAGTCTATCGTTGTACTTTGCACCACTGCAAACCAAATGCAAGGCAAGGCGTTAACCAAAAGGCTATGAGAGGGGATGAAAGCCAGTACACTTTCCAATTTTTATGGTGTCAAATACCACCGTGTGACAACACCTCTGTCATCTCCTTCTCCACTACCCCCTCAACCATGCATTGAAAATCTCCCAGATTCTATAACCCAATATTTTCCTTTTGTTGGACCAACCCTGCATTTTGGTAGTCTTTTATGGACGCAAGTTGGAATGGGCTGCATGCTGCACGCTCAGAAGTAGCCATCAATCAGCAATGGGTGCGGCTTTGCCGCAGGAAGCCTTGCTTGGTGCTCAGCAGCAGTCAAATTGGGTTTGGCATCTGGAGGCTTGGGGCAGATTGGATTGCGTGGATTGTGTGGATGTAACATGGATATCTGGAATGGTGCATTGGGCTGATGCGGAAATGCATGGGGGGCTCCAAGTTGGGTGTGGCGCACGGGCCATGTCATGTGAAGAACAACCCAGTGTGGTGACCAAATTGGACACCCTGGACCAGATGCAGAAAATTCAAAATTTTTTTTACAATTCTTTTATTTAGTTGTCATTCCAAAAAAAAAAAAAAAATTGGAATTTTTTTTAATCAGTATCAGTCCTCCAATTTCCTCATCCTGTCAAACATTCCTCTGTCCCAGTGGTCTAGGACAGGCCTCTCTTGGTTCCATCACATAGGCATTGTGTTCAACCCCTTCTCTCTTTGTCCCCCCCCTTCCTTTTGGCGAAACGTTGTAAGACTCCAAACGGTGCTAAGCCGTGGAAGTTCTGTGGAGGGGAAAGGTGCTGTTTAGGCTGCCCTCCTAGGAGTTACAATAATATTTAAATGTAACCGGAATCAAGGTCCAGAACCTTATGGATGAGAAATCAAAGTAAGGGAAGAGGATAAGAGTTGTCGGTAGCGATGGAAACAACACTATCTGAGGCAAGATGGTGAAGGTAAAGACTTGAAAAAATAAGTCAAGGTTTGTTCAGAGTTCAATAGAACAAGGCAGTTGTAAGTAAAAACGCCCACAAGCTAATAACTCTGGTTGTCAGCAGCTGATTAGGAAAGATCAACTCAATCCCAACCAACCTCCAGGTTCTCAATGAACCTGCCCAACTCTCCGCAATCAAGCGCTTGAAGGGTACCAGATAACTGTGGGAGGCTGAAAAAAAAAGCAATTTGTTTATGAAGCTCTAGAAGCAAATCAATAACGAATTTGAGCAAGAATATCCCAACACTTCTCAAGGGACTCAAGAATAGCGTGGCAAAATTCAACCTTAAAGAAGAAGGGAGGTATAAAACTCCAGGTTTTAAGCTTAATAAAACCTCTTCAATCAAATGTGATTGGGTCCAGAAAGATGATCAAGGAGAGATCAAGACCAGTATGGTCGGAAAAAGGGATCAAAGTGGTATAACACACTCAAGAATTCAGACAGACAGGAATTATTCTTCAACCAGCAAGGCTATTGGTTGGTGATAAGGATCAAGGTCACAAGGAACAGAGTTTGAGTATGGAGGCTCAAAGGATCAAGGGGGCAATCATGGATATACCCGGATAAATGGCTCAGATAGGTGGGGAAGGATGCCCACGGATAAATTGCTTATGATGATGGTCTGATAGGATGATGGGATCCTCTGATGCTCTCATGCTGGGCCAAAAGGCAGGGGAGAGCCCCTCCTTTTATAGACATGAGGCCCTGTATACTATGTACAAGAGAGATTTACAAATAGGTGCGGGAAAAATGAAAACATAAAAAATAAAAAAAAATAAAAATAAAAATAAAAAAAATTACATGAGAGGAAAAAAAGAAATGTCACCCGCATCGAGAATGACCGCGGGCAACCAGATGGACACACGCGACAGCGGTCGCGGGTTTTGACAACGGTTGTTGTCGCCCGATCGGCGGCGACAACGGGGTGAAAGTTCCGACGGCCGCTCGCGGTCGCTCGCGGTCATCGGTCGGATTGGATGATGGGCGAGGAGGGCTAGGGTGGATGAATTGGATCACCGGCCTTGGGATCATGACTTGGTTGGTACGTTGATTGAAAGCGTTTTGGAGTGGTAGTAGTAGCAGCAAGAAAGGACAAAGACTAGAGCAAGAGAATAACCCAAGAGTTGAAGGATGGTGACGGTAGAGCTGAGTAACAAGACCGATCCAACGACCAACAAGACGTCCTTCAACACCCCACTTAGCGTTAGGACCAACAAGGAGGCCGATCCGATCAAGAAAACGACGGCTACGTTCAATGCAAACGCAACGGAGGCATTTGTGATGAGGATGACTGGACCAAGGGTCGCTAGAGCTTCCTTGAGAGGCGCAGATCCTTCGTAGATCGGTATCAGTAATGCGTTTAAGGTCGCACAGACCGGTGCAAAATAGTAAAGCAAGACAAGAGGGTCCATCTTCATACCGTGCAAGAGCTTTTGGATGGTCACTAGACGCATGGCTTTGAAGAGGATGCCCAAGGTTTGACAGATAAAGCCACTGAGGGCGAACTTGAGTTCACCAATCAAGGCAATGGCGACACCAAGGGAGATGAGGAGGACAATGAGCATGGTACTTTGGTTTGCTTTTTCCAATCCGGTTACAATCAAGATGGCCAGGACGGCGACGGATGTAAAAGCTTCCAACATCTGAATGAATGAGACGCTGAGGGTGAGATAGGCCATATTACTGAAGATGAGACTAGCGCTGAAGAGGGCGCCAATGGGTAAGATCGAGCGCGCCCAACCATCCCAGCCCATCTGAACCTGAGCAAGACCATCGAGGAGGGAGGAAGATTTAGCGAGGATCCTAGTACCGATGGTAGCGAAGGTGAGATGCCAGGTGGTGAGGGAGATTGGGTAACCAAATCTCAAGTCTGAGAGGATGTACTTGTTGTAGATGATGACGGATGAGGAGAGAGCGATCCAGATGGAGATGATGATGGCCAGATGGAAGGTGGGATGAGGTTGTTTGAGGGAGGTCGAGTTAGATTGAGGTGGTTGGTTTGAGAGGAGTGAATGGGAGGGAAATGAAGGTACCCATAGGGGTACAACCAAAAAATATTTTTTTTTTTTTTTTTTTTTTTTTTTTTTTGCGTGGTGTCCCGGATTGGTCACCACAACGTGCGGGCCAAGACACGCTTGGCTCAAGATATCCCCACCATCCACCCATCCCCGCTCCAATTTGATCTAAATCAAACCGCTCCCACTAATCTATCCCCTCCTAAACTCTCAACACCCTCCTACTCCTCAGCCCAACCTTCATTGTTCTACCATCAACCTCCCGGTCCGAGGAGGGCTTCATTACACCTTGTAGGTTCAAGTGCCCCTCCCCATCAAAGGATATTCCACCCTTGGCCGCCTGGATTGTTCCTATTGGCTTGGTTCTACTTTCAGTTCAAAGGCTACTTCAAACAACAGGATAAGCATATTGATCTAATCCACTTTCAATCCTTACGCAATCCTCAAACCCATGGTGGCAGCCAGCTGTTCCCAGACAATCCTGAAAATCTCCATTGATCCAATCCAAGACCAACCTGGATGGCTTGGCTCTTTGGCTCGAGTCCTCCAATCAATTGTCCTTCCAATCATCACCCTCACCCGCCATCATCTTCTTCCTTCTCCTCACGATTCAATCATCATCCCTCCTGGGACTCTCCCACCTCCTTCAATCATTCGCACCCCCTTCCATCTTTGGGCAGGGGTGGAAAAGCGTCTTCTACCGCCCGCGGACATCTGCAGGCGGTCTGGTCCATTTTTTTTCCCATCCGTTCTTCCTTTGGGTGAGGGGTGGTTGATCCCGGTTTTGTCGCGCGCGCCCATCCGCGGACAGAGGCAAGAGAGGTGAAGAGATGAGAAAAGATCCCACCCCAGTCAGGGAGGCCAGATTTCCATGGGCCCGCGTATTTTATTTTTCTGATCACCTGAAAAAAAAATCTGCTCTATTTGTAGAATCACTTGTACATAGTCTAAAAGGGCCTCCTGCCCATATAAGGAGGGGCTCTCCCCTGCCTGTTGAGGGGGTTATGAGATGGTATCCTATCAAGGACAATTATCCTCTCTATCCTCTTGAAATAAATTATCTGTGGGGTCTCATTCCCCTTTATCTGAGAACTGAATTCTGGGTATAACCATGATTGCCCCTTGATCCTTGAGCCTCCATACTCAAATCCTGATCCTTGATCTTTATCACCAACCAATAGCCTTGCTTTTTGAAGAAGAATTCAACTGATTGAATTCTTGAGTGTGTTAAAAAACTGCTGATCCCTTTATCCAATGTGGAAACCAAAAGAGACTTACGCTCCTTAGTTGTCCTAGAGTTCCGGAAGTTTTTGATTGAAGCATCTGGAAGGAGATTGGATGCAGCCAGTCAAGAGAGAGAGAGAGAGAGAGAGATAGAGAGTGATAGAGAGATAATAAGATGAATTCCTTCCTTTCCAATCCAATCCAACACACGTATTCAAGTGATAAAGTGATAAAAAATTGATAATCCTCATCCCTCCTTCTTACAATACAGAGTTGAGAGTGAAGTATTTAAGTCCTCCCTCTCAAGCCTAACCTAAGCACAACCGTAAGTAAGCAAGAATGATGGAATAAAACCCCTAAGCCACAGAACCCTAGCCCAACCCTATCCCTCCATCCCCCGTCCCGTATCCCATGCTCCACCTCCCCTGCCCCATGCCCCGTCCGTGTTGCCCGCTGGTTTGTCCTTCTCATGATGCGTCCGCCCGACAACCCGTTCCAGGTATCCGGGGAGTTCCCGCGTTGTTCAATCCGCGCGTCTTGCAATGCGCAATCTGCTTGATCCGCGCAAGCCGTCTGATCCGCGCAAGCCGTCTGATCCGCGCAAGCCTTCCGATCCACACAATTTGTCCAATCTGCGCAAGCCTTCCAATCCGCGCAAGATTCCCAACCTGCGCAAGCCTTCCAATCAGCGCAAGCCTTCTGATCTGCGCAAGCATTCCAATCCACGCAAGCCCGCAGCGCGCAGCCTTTCCCAACTCGCATTCATGAATGAGCACCACATCCCCCCCCCAACTTGAGTTCTGTCCCCAGAGATCCCCCACCATCTCACCTACCACGCTCACCCTCCAAGTTGCCTTCCCACCCGCCTGCTCTCTATCCTTCTCGTCACCTTCCCACAGGCCTGCCCTCTATGCTGGAAACCTTCTGCTCCATCAGAGAAAGGATCCGCATGCCTTCATCCAACCCCACACGGGTTCCGCGCGCAAATTGTTGTCCCAAACCGCCTAGGTGCACCTCCCGCCGCCAAGACCCTCCAGCATCCTTTGAGATTCAAGCCCATCCGCGCGCAAAAACCAAACAAAAGGGGACACCCCCAGACCTCCTTACCACAACCCGCCGTGGAGGAGGAAACAGGCTTCCAAACTCTTAGAGAGAATAAGAACCTATCAATATGTTGGGGCTGTCCTCTCACAGGAAGATGAAAATGGTTGGGACTGTCCTGCTCTCTATGAATCCTTGTTATTTTCAGATGTAGAATCCAGGTACTCCCAACCAAAGCTGGAACTCTGTGGCGTGGCTCAAATGTTGAAGAAACTCCAAACTGTCCTCTGGGTTCAACACTTTGATTTACAAGTCAACGCACGGTCCATCATCAAAATGATCAATGCTCCCAGCCTCCCAAATGCTCCTATGACTCGCTGGGTGGCCTTTATCCAAGTTTTCTCTTTTGATATTGTTCATAGGCCTGGAAAATCCTTCACCATGCCTGATGGTTTATCTAAACGCCCCCTTGGGGATAAGAATTGGATTTTGGAGTGGAATTTGATGAGGAGGAGCCTTTAATTTTTCCATTCTTCACCTTTTCCTCCCAAGATTATTCTGGCTTCCAACAAGGTTTCTGGCTAAAATTAGAGCAGTACCTTTCCACTCTCCAAAGGCCTCCTGATCTCTCTGCTAAAGATTTTTGATCACTCAAAAGGAATTCTTCTGATTTCTTTGTCCAAGCTACTAGGCTTATGAAAAGAGGCAATCCTTGTGCTCTTATTGTTGTCACTATCCCCTCTAAACAAGATTCAATCCTTGAAAGTCTCCATGAAGGCCTTGGGAATTGCGGGGAAACCAAGACCTATCAACATGTATCCAAAAAATTCTGGTGGCCATCTTTGAAGAAATCAGTCTCTCAATGGTGCAAGAGTTGTGAAGTATGTCAGAAATGTGACCTTAGGCGCCCGGCGCAAATTTGTTATCCCACTGTAGAGTCCTTTGTCTTTGAAAGGATTGCTATGGATGTGGTTCACATTAAGGCTGGTGAAGCTAATTACCTCATTGTGGCTAGAGATGATTTTTCTGGATGGGTTGAAGAAAAATATCTTAAGAACCTCAGCTCTGAATCAGTAGAAGCCTTCCTGTATGATACTTGGACAATGCGTTATGGCTTGGCTCAATCTTATTCAACTGATGGTGGCTCTGAGTTTGGTGGCAAACTGGCCAAAATGATCCAATTGCTTCCTGGTCAACATAGGTTGACCAGCCCTTATCATCCTGAAGGACAAGTCATGGTGGAAAGAGGCCATGCCCCTTTGAAGACCGCTCTTGTCAAGTTGGCTGGTGAAATCGGAAAGAATTGTTGCAAATTTCTTCCTCTGGTCCTCTTCTCTGATTGAATTTCAACTACACAAACCACTGGCTACTCACCTTACAAAATCCTCTTTGTTCAAAGGACTGTCCTTCCTCTTGATTCGGAAATGGAATCCTTCTTAGGTATTTCTTGGGAAATGGTTTCTCCCACCAATGATCTATTAGTTGCCAGATCCAAGAAACTCGAGCAAAGTGAAGATAATGATGACAAATCTTATCAGAAAATGATGGAGTCAAGGGAAAAATCATTCCAGTATTGGGAGGATAAGCATTCCAATTGAGTCAGGGATCCCTTCAATCCTTGTGATCTAGTTTGAGCTTATAATTGATCCTTGGAAACTCAATGGAGGAAGCTTTTTTCCAATCGCTGGAATGGTCCTTATTGAGTGGTCCGTCAAGTCAGAGGTCAATCATATGTTTGGAAGAACTGGATGGTACTCAGATGGCCAGAAGGTTTCTGCTGATCAGGTTAAGATATTTCATTTTTGTGGAGGCAACTTTGATTGGAAGTAAGTCTCCCAATTGTGCACCACCAGGGTCATCTGCTGCATTTTGTTGTGAAACTCTACTGTATGCAACATACATGAGCACCTGGGACGCCTTCTTCATTGTATTGCATTCAACTCTAGGATTTTCTTTGGATAGATCAAGATATTGTTTTCAATTTCCCTCAAGATCAAATGGCCATTTCTTTTGTTCAATCATCTTTCCTTTCTTTTTTTTATGCCACATACTGCAGATGCAGGCTAGGGACAGTCTGTAAGTTGGGTAGAGATGTGGTGACCAAATCTGGACACCCTGGACCAGATGCAGAAAATTCAAATTTTTTTTTACAATTCTTTTATTTAGGTGTCATTCCAAGAAAAAAAAAAAACATTGGAATTTTTTTTATCAGCATCACTCCTCCAATTTCCTCATCCTTTCAAACATTCCTCTGTCCCAGTGGTCTAGGACAGGCCTCTCTTGGTCTCATCACCTAGGCATTACGTTCAACCCCTTCTATCTTTGTCCCCCCCCTTCCTTTTGGCCAAACCCGCAGGCCAAGACCAACTTGGCTTGAGATATCCCCACCATCAAACCATCCATGCTCCAATTCAATCTCAATCAAACCGCTCGCACTAATCTATCTCCTTGTAAACTCTAGACACCCTACTACTCCTCAGCCCAACCTTCATTGATCTACCATCAACCTCCCAGTCCAAGGAGGGCTTCATTACAACTCATAGGCTCAAGTGCCCCTCACCATTAAACAATATTCCACCCTTGGCCGCCTAGATTAGTCCTATTGGCTTTGTTCTACTGTCAGTTTGAAGGCTACTTCAGACTACAGGATAAGCAAATTGATCTAATCCACTTTCAATCCTTACGCCATCCTCAAACCCTTGGTGGCGGCCAACTTGTCCCAGACAATCCCAACAATCTCCATTGATCCAATCCAAGACCAACCTGGATGGCTTGGCTCTTTGGCTTGAGTCCTCCAATCAATTGTCCTTCCAATCATCACCCTCACCCGCCATCATCTTTTTCGTTCTCATCCTGATTCAATCATCATCCCTCCTGGGACTCTCCCACCTCCATCAATCATTTGCACCCTCTTCCATCTTTGGGCAGGGATGGAAAAGCGTCTTCTACCGCCCGCGGACATCTGCGGGAGGTCTGGTCCATTTTGTTTCCCCACCCCTTCCGCCTTCAGGGGAGGTGTGAATGATTCTGGTGTTGTCACACGTGCCCATCCACGGACGGAGGCAAGAGAGTTGAAGGGATGAGAAAAGATCCCACCCCAGTCAGGGAGGCTGGATTTCCACTGGCCCGCTTACTCTATTTTTCTGATCACCTGAAAAAAAAAATCTGCTCTATTTGTAGAATCACTTGTACATAGTCTGACAGGGCCTCCTGCCCATATAAGGAGGGGCTCTCCCTTGCCTTTTGAGGGGGGTATCTGATGGTATCCTATCAAGGAGAATTATCCTCTCTATCCTCTTGAAATAAATTATCTGTGGGGTCTCATTCCCCTTTATCTGAGGACTGAATTCTGGCTATATCCATGATTGCCCCTTGATCCTTGAGCCTCCATACTCAAATCCCAATCCTTGATCTTTATCAACAACCAATAGCATTGCTGGTTGAAAAAGAATTTGACTGATTGAATTCTTGAGTGTGTTACACCAGTCCTGATCCCTTTATCGGACCATACTGGTCCTGATCATCCTTTAATTATCTTTCCGGAGCCAGTCACGTTTGAATGAAGAGTTTTTATTTAGCTTAAAACCTGGAGTGTTAAACCTCCCTTCATTTCTTTTAAAGTTGAATTCCCCCACGCTACTCTTGAGTCCCTTGAGAAGTGTTGGGTTATTCTTGTTCGAATCAGTTATTATTTTGCTTCTAGAGCTTCATCAAACAATTAGATTTGTCTTGTTCAGCCACCCACAGTTATCTGGTACCCTTCAAGCGCTTGATTGCGGAGAGTTGGGCAGGTTCATTGAGAACCTGGAGGTTGTTTGGGATTGAGTTGATCTTTCCTAAGCTTCTGCTGACAACCAGAGCTATTAGCTTGTGGGCATTTTTACTTACAATTGCCTTGTCCTGTTGAAATCTGAGCAAACCTTGACTTTTTCTATTCAATTTTTTCCCCGCCATTGTCTTGCCTCAGATAGTGTTGTTTCCCAGCTACCAACTACTATCATCTTTATCCTTTACTCTTTGGACCCCAATATACAAGGTTCTGGACTTTTATCTTGGTTACATTAAAATATTTTTTAACACCCAGGAGGGCAGCCTAAACAGCACCTTTCCTCTCCACAGAACTGCCATTTCCTAGCACCGTTTGGAGTCTTAAACTGGGTGGATTTAATGGCAGGTGGGCAATACAGATGGGATATGGGGTAAGGGATATGGGATATCGATCATGAGATGGGGATGGAAGGATAGAGTTTGGGGTAGGGTTCTGCACTTAGGGGTTGTACTTCATTATTCTGGTTTACTTGCAGTTTTACTTAGGTTAAGTTTGAGGTGAAGGCTACTTAACCTGCACCCTCAACCCAGATGGCAGGGGAGGAGGACCTCTGGTGATCATCACATCAGGTTGAAAGGGCTCTTTACATTCATCTCTCTATCTCTCAATTTTAGGGTGAATGTTTGCACTCAGGGTTTACAGACGCAAGGGATCAATAACTTCCAAACTTGGGAACCATTTAAGGACAAATACTCTTCTGAATTCCACATCTGGGGGTCTGTCTGGGAAGTAACCTTTTGTTCCTTGTCTCTCCAAACTAGAAAGCGTGATGTCCCAGTACCACTCATTGACTGTTTTGGGGTCAATTAATGTTGCCCCTACTCCTCTTCCTCCTCCTCCTCCGGCTTCTTGGAAGCAACCTTCATCAGGGGGCAGGATACTGTGTCCCTTGCTCCGACAATGGCACCAATCACAAGCCCATTTGTATCAGGCTGCGGGACTATCCACACATTTTGTTCAACGCTGAGGACTTTGAGTGATTCCTTGCGCAATAAAAAGGAATTTCCTATGCAGAAGGTGCAAGCGGTTTGAATAAGGCTTGTCTTGTTGTCCTTTTCATTATGGAAAAAGAGAAGCTTTGGGATGTGGAAAAGATGGAAGGATAAGAGGATCTTGATTGGCCAGAAATGAAGGCAGAAATCTTGGTGTGGTGGGGAAGGCCCAAACCTTGATTTTGGGAGAGCAACTTCAAGCAATCCACGGCGGAAGCAAGACCAAATTGTGGAGGCGGGATGCGGGTGCAATGGGGGGAGTATGTAGCAATGTTTTACTGGATATACGGCTACCTTGCAAAGAAAAAGGTGAAGCGGGCGCAATGGAGAGGGTTTTTTTGGGTGGAATTGGTCCCCAACTCCGTGCACGGGTGCAGCGGCACTTGTACAACAACAACTTGGTAAAGAGGTTGTTGGATGGGAGTATTGCACTTCTTCCGGACATCCTGATCATTGGTTGGGCAGAGGAGAGCAAGTTGGAATTGGAGGAACTGATAAAGGACACAGAAAGGTTGTTCCTGATGGAGTCAAAGAAGTCCTCTTCTCACCTTCCAGAAGTGCCAAAGCAGGCTCCGGTCGCAGGCCCCTCAAATGAGGAAAGCTCTCGGGCAACACCATCAACAACAAGCCTGGAGATTATCAAGATGATGGAATTGATGAAGGATTTAAGTATCTTCATGAGTAGAATGTTGTCAGTGCCGCGCAATCCATCTCCTCACATTGGGGGACTGCTTCCGCCGTCAAATCCGCCCATGCCGCGGTTATGAAATTACTTCAGGGACAACAGGCATTGGCTGTTGGGGTGACATAACATGACCAGGGACCCAAGGCAGGATTGGTTTGACTGGTGGGAATGGGATTCATCTTTCCAACAGTCAAGCGGATCTCCACTGAACCTGGGAATCCAACCATCATGGAGCAAGTTCCCTTGCAAGGTCAGGAATCGGGGGTAACTGCTCAAGCTATGCTTGGGATTGTCACTGGTCCCGGGGTATGGCAATCACCGCTCTGGAAGCGGAAGTGAGGGTACTAGCAACAGAGGAGCCAGCAGCAATGGAAAGAATGGATGTTGATGCAAAAGAGCGGGAACCACTGGTAGCTCCTAAGCCAGTTGCGGGAGTTCCAAAAATTGAAGTGCAGCCGGTGAATCTGGTACAGAAGAAGAAGGCAGTGGAGATTTTGACCAGATTGATGGGGAATGAAACAACTATTCACATGACCTTGGAGGAGTTGGTGGCGGTGTTGCCAGTGGTAGTGGATCAGATGGCTCAAGCATTGAAGGATTGCAGACACAATAGGATTCCTCCAACAGTGCAGCTGGTGAATGTGACTTGGGATGGAGCAAAGTGTGGGCTAGCGGGGATGAAATTGGTTTCAACCCTGCTGGTTTACGTTCCAATGAGTATTTCTGGAAGGAAGTTATGGGAGCTGGTGGATTGCAGTCATATGGTGAACCTCCTTCCGTCTAGATTTGTTGATGAATTGGGATTGGTTTGGCAGAAATGCACAATGGGGCTTCACCCGCTTAACGGCTGGGAATGTTGCGTGGATGGGGTTCTGGAGGAGGAAAAGGTTGAGGTTGCAAGGGTGTATAAACCACTTTCTTTTCTATTGGTTGATTTTGGGGAGGCTATTTTAGGGCAGCCATTCATGTTTGGGTTCCAAGCGCAAATGGCATTTGATCCAGAGGAGGGGGTGGAAGCATTGATGGTGGAAGATTTTTCCAGCAGTAAATTCAAAACCACAATCTGCAATCAAGGGTTGGGGAAGTGGAAGCAGGATTTCGCAAGAGAAGAGGAGGAGAACCCCTTCAAAAAGTTGGTTTGCAAGGGTAGGCCGGAGGTGGATTTTGATTAGTCAGCCAAGGTTACCGCACGGGGAAAGCTCTGGTTTTGTGCAGGCGGTCAACTAACAAGGAGCAGGTGGAAAGTAGGGAAGAAGCGCCGGACGCACGGGTGCTGGAAGTATGTCCCCTTCCACAGTATGCATTGCCAGGAGGTATTTTTCAAAAACACTATCATTGTGCCACAATTGTGAGCAAAGGTAAAAGCCGCTGTTTGGTTTTGACTAGGACCTATGGTAACAGATGCGTGCGGATGGCGCGGTGCAATTTGGGAAGTATAAGCCTATTTTGCAGAAGGTCCATCCCTGGAACAAAGAAATGCTGCAGGATCTGAACAGACCACTGCGGCCAATCCCTTGGATGTGGGACGCTTGGAAATCTCTGCTGAAGGTGTTGGAATGAGTGACGCGGTTGGAGCAAAAATGGATGAGCAAATTGTGGCCCTTAACTTTGGACCACCGGGTTGGTTAAGCGCCGACGAAGGGGATTTGCTGATGTTGGTACTTGTCCTCCAGGAAAGAGCGCTTGCGTTGTGGTGCCCCATCCTGGAAACCCTGGCCAATCTTAGCTCAGCCTCATATCACCCATCCACCCCCGGTGAAGATCTTAATAACTTCATCTGGGATGCTACCGATCAATCACAGCATCCATCTTCATCTCCCATCATCCCTACGCTCTATCATGTCACTTTACCAGTCAAATGCACTTTTCCTGCACCTGCTCATCCCATCCTCAACCTCGCGCGTCGCGCTTCCCTCATCCGCATCGTCATCGTTGCGCGCTGCTCACCGTCATCATCGCGCGTGGCTCATCTATCATTGTCCCGCTTCCTTATCCTTGCGCGTCCCGCGGTGCTCATCCTCATTGTTACCGTCGCGCGGCGCTCCTCAATGACTTACCAAACCCATCCCGACCGCACCTCCAAGTGCTTGTCCAAAGCGCTTATCCTTCAATCTCCCACCTCACTCAATCTATCAGTTGTCAAATCTCAAGCCGTCAGGATTTACTCAATTGCCTCAAACCAATCTCCTATACGCCCATCCACGCTCTCACAAAATTCATCTGTCGTCCTTCCTGGGACTCTTCCACTCCCTTTCCATCTCCGGGTGGGGGTGGAGAAGTGTTTAATGTCAAATAAAGCACTAAAAATTACTTTCCCTTGTATTCCTTCTTTTTCTTTATCCCTTTTTTATTTTCATTTCCTTCAGTCTCTGTTCACAATCTGTCCCTGTCAAGAGTCAAGGTCAAGTGTCACATCCGTGGGTCTCTGACCACTGTCACTTGTCACTTCCATATTTCACATTTGTGTCGCTCGATCTTTCTCTTCTCACGATCCTCTCATCTACAATACTTAAGGAAGCTACACGGAGGCTCTCCTCCTCATCCTCCTGGTACGACTCCTTCGACTCAACTAAATTGATTTTCCCTCAACAACAACCTCTACGACTCGAATCTTTTCCTTCATCCTTCAGCGCTCTCTTCTCGTCATCCTCACTCTTTCCTTCTCTCTTAATTCTTTCTTAACAATGACTCAACTATCATCTCTTCATCAATTCTCTTAATCAAATCCTCCAGCTTGTCAAGTTCTGACTGGTAAGAACTCAACCCGTCTTGTCTGCCATTCAACTCACATCAATTTACTTATAATAACTTTCTTTTTCAACTCTTTTATCGTCACCTTCACCTCTCTTCCTCAAACACTCACACTCTCAAACTTGTCAAGATCTCAATTCTACACCGTTGCTTGATGTTTGTTTTTCTTCCTTTAATCTTTTTTTTTCTTCTCTATTTTTCTTTAAGATCTTGGTTTTATTCTTAACTAATTTCTTTTATGATTCAGCCCTCTTGATTCTTAATTCATTCAAGTCTTTCACAGTAATTCATCATGGTTAAAAGCCAAAGGTCCGTCCGACAAAACTAATCAAAAAAATGGAGGGATCCAGCAACAATGGATTTCTACAAATTATCCTCAAAGCCGCCCTTGAAGCTGTTCCAATCCTTTCTGACAAAAACTACTCAATTTGGAAGGAAAAAATGTCCATGCTTCTCAAACTCAAAGGCATCAAGGAGGCTCTTGAAGATGATTCAAAAAGCCTGAGTCCGGTCGATGATATGGAGACGCGAGTAATTCTACTCTCTCGAATAGATTCAGTTACTCATAACAACGTCGTCAATCCGGCAAACATTTCTTCAGCCCAACTAATCTGGAAAACTATTAAAGAATGCTTTGCTTCCTCTCAAACCGCAAATAGAGCCCGCATCTTCAATGAATTCCTTTACCAACAATTCAAACCCAAAGCTATCAATCTCTTCATCACCAAGACAAAAGTATCTCTTAAGAAAATGATCGACGTAGGAATAGATCTTCCAGAAGATATTCTTGCCTATCTCATTCTCTTTAAATTTGCATCCTCTCTGCATTCCTTACGCCAACAAATAATGCACTGGGACAAAGTCGTCACCATGTATCTTGTCATTAATCACCTCACACAGCTAGATAATGAGACTAAGGTCAAACACAAGGAACCTAAACTCAATGACACTGCTCTCCTTTCTTCCAAACCTATCAATAAATCCGTACCTGTCAAATTCCAATGCCGAAGGGGTTATCATAATCCACAATCCCCGGATCACCCCGAAAACAAATGCTGGCATCTACACGAGCATCAAGCCCCAGACTGGTGGAAAGAGTCTCAGATACGATGGAGAGCTCAACTCAATTCTCAATCCAAATCTAAAGAAGTCGCCCACTAATTGGCTCTTATCACTACCTGGATTGAAGAAATTAATCTTTCAAATCGCATCATCATGGACTCAGGTGCCTCTAGTCATATGTTCAACTCCAAACTTTTCTTCACTCAACTGGACGAACAGATTCCCAAAGACTTCATCAACACCAGAAAAGAAGGAGCTAGAATGCCCATTAAGGGTAAAGGTGTTGTCCAGCTATTGTGGAAAGGTTCCTCTATCACTCTCAACAATTGTCTATACTTCCCAGATCTGGTGGTTAACTTAATCAGTCCCGGCAAGCTTATCTCCTCCAAAAACTGCTCCTTCTCTTCTTCCAATAATCAATTTGTCCTCTATGCTGGCTCTCAGCAAGCCTTTTCTGGATTCATTAAAGAAAACTTATTTCTTCTCAATCCACCCTCTTGAATTGGTCACAATTCAAAATTTTGTCATCTCTCACTGCAGGACTCGGACTCATCTCACATCAAATCCCTACACCAATCCTTTGGGCACGTTAGTCCTCCTCGCCTCAAGAATCTTTTTCCATCTTTAAACTCCAAAACCCTCTCAGAATTTCAGTGCAAAGATTGTTTCTTCTCCAAAATTGCAAAAACCTCCTTCAAAAACACTTCAAGACTTGCTTCTTAACCGTTTGAACAAATCCACATTGACTTAATTGGTCCCATATCTCCACCTTCTCAAAACGACATGAACTACATTATGACTGTAGTCAATAACTTTTTGGGATATATTTCTGCTATTCCACTTCAATATAAGTCAGACGCTTGTCAACAGCTGAAAGTTATCCTCAATCACAAAAGACAGAAACGCGATTGTTTTCCAGCTACCATCTGCACCGATGGCGGCGGAGAATTTACCTCTTCCAAACTCAAAAGCTATTTCAACACCAACTTGATTCAACATCTAATCACAGAGCCTTATCATCACAAACAGAATGGAAGGGTTGAAAGAGCTAATCGGACTCTTACAGAATCTATGAGAGCCATTCTCCAAAGCTCGAATCTTCCTCTCAATCTTTGGGCCAAAGTTGCTAAGGCCGCCTGTCTTTCTCTAAATCAAATTCCAAAAACGATCAACTCCCCTTCTCCTTATCTTCTCTTCACAAATAAATCTGTTCCCACCAATTACTTCCATCCTATAGGATCTAAGTTAGTCTACCTCAACCACAAAATTAATCAAGGCAAAAAATTTAAGGATTGTGGACTTCCTGGTATCCTTGTTGGTTACAACCCGAGTTTCCTGTCATTCTGAATTCTTAAACCTGATAGCTCAATCATTTCTTCTAAACATGTCCGTTCTCTCAAAACTAATGATTCTTCCCAGGTTTCCCCAAACTCCAAGGCCGTCGAAGATCATCTAATAGTCGAACTCAACGATGATCTCTTTGAGATCCCAAATGTTCCTCCTTCTTTGACTTCCCCTGTCTCTGTCTCCCGACCTGTTTCCCCTGTACTCAATCATTCTCCTCCTCTGATTCCGTCACCCAACCTGCGCGACGAATCATCTTCCAATTCCGAATCTATTTCCTCTGACAAACTTGCGCAACAATTGATTCCCAAATATAGTCTTTGCGATTGCTCTAGTTTGAATCCCCCTCAACAATACGGCTACCACCACTATTACATTCCCAGAACTTATGAACAGGCAAAAACATGTACAGACAGCCCGAAATGGGAAGCCTCTATGGATGTTGAACTCAACGGTATCAAGGCACTCGATGTGTGGGATGATTATGACGGTCCCAATCCAGTGAATCCTCTCAACACTACATGGGTGTATCGTCTCAAGGACAACTGCCATGGAGATCCATTGGTCTATAAAAGTAGGCTCTGCGTTCAGGGTTTCAATCAGATCTACTGTATTGATTTTCAAGACACCTTCTCACCCACTGGTAAAGCTGCATCCCTTCACATTGCTCTTCTCTTCGGCTTGTACCATTCTCTTCCGATCTCCCAATTCGACGTAAAGAGCGCCTTCCTTCACGCGCCACTATCTGACAAAGTAATCATCAAAAGACCAAAAGGCTCAAACCGCAAGTCCAAATATCTTATTCTTCAAAAATCTCTTTATGGATTAAAAAAAGCCCCTTCTAATTGGTTTCACACTTTCACTTTGTGGATTTGAGAGAAAGGATTTCACGAATCAATCTCTGATCCATGTCTCTACATTCATTCAGCTTCAAATTCTGTCCTGTTCTTTCATGTAGACGACCTCATCCTGGTCGGTCTTGGGGACAACTTCCAAAAGAAATTTCTAACTAGATTCCCTAATTCCAATCACCACAAACCTAACACGATTCTTGGAATGAAATACAAACGAAACAATAATAAAATCCTACTTTCTCAACCTAAACATATAGAACACGGACTTGAAGAATTGAATATGCTCAACTGCAAACCAGCTTCTATCCCTCTAACTGCAAACGTCAATCTAACCTCTGCTAGCAATGAAGAACACAAAGAGTTCAAAGCATTGAATATCAATTATTGTTCCGCAGTCTTCTTAATGAACTACATAGCTTTTTTAACTCATCCCAACCTCAGCTTTGCTGTCTTGAGTCTTTCCCGGTTCTGCAAAAAACCCAGAATTCAACATTAGAAAGAGGTTAAACGATGTTGGAAATACTTAAAGGCGATGAAGGATCTCAAACTCACTCTACAAGTCAACCAAACCAATCTTCAAATTCAGTGCTACAGTGATGCCACCTGGAGCAATGACTTAGAGACCAGGCAATCTCAATCCGGTCATCTCTCTCTTCTCTTTAACTCACTTATCTCCTGGAGCAGCTACCGTCAATCAAATGTCACTCACTCCACTACCAAAGCCAAACTTAATCCTCTTGTCGATTTGTTTCTTGAAGCTATTTGGATGAAAGGACTTGTGGCTAAACTATGGAAATCAAAAATCTCTCCCAGCAAACACTTCATCAACAATAAGGGTCTTGACTATAAACTCAAGAAATTTGGCTGCAATTCTAAAACCCGCCACATAGACATAAAAACCAAAGCTCTTCGAGAGGAATTGAAACTCAAAAATATATCTATTGAACTTATCTCCGCTACCAACATGAAAGCCAACGGTCTTACCAAAGCCCTTCCTCTTAACTCTCTAACCTCTCTACTTCTTCGTATAAATCCGTCCTTTACCAATCCAGCGTCAGTCTTACCAGTCACGGGGGGTGTCAAATAAAGCACTACAAATTACTTTCCCTTGTATTCCTTCTTTTTCTTTATCCCTTTTTTATTTTCATTTCCTTCAGTCTCTGTTCACAATCTGTCCCTGTCAAGAGTCAAGGTCAAGTATCACATCCATGGGTCTCTGACCACTGTCACTTGTCACTTCCATATTTCACATTTGTGTTGCTCAATCTTTCTCTTCTCACAATCCTCTCATCTACAATACTTAAGGAAGCTACACGGAGGCTCTCCTCCTCATCCTCCTGGTACGACTCCTTCGACTCAACTAAATTGATTTTCCCTCAACAACAACCTCTACGACTCGAATCTTTTCCTTCATCCTTCAGCGCTCTCTTCTCGTCATCCTCACTCTTTCCTTCTCTCTTAATTCTTTCTTAACAATGACTCAACTATCATCTCTTCATCAATTCTCTTAATCAAATCCTCCAGCTTGTCAAGTTCTGACTGGTAAGAACTCAACCCGTCTTGTCTGCCATTCAACTCACATCAATTTACTTATAATAACTTTCTTTTTCAACTCTTTTATTGTCACCTTCACCTCTCTTCCTCAAACACTTACACTCTTGAACTTGTCAAGATCTCAATTCTACACCGTTGCTTTATTTTTGTTTTTCTTCCTTTAATCTTTGTTTTTCTTCTCTATTTTTCTTTGAGATCTTGGTTTTATTCTTAACTAATTTCTTTTATGATTCAGCCCTCTTGATTCTTAATTAATTCAAGTCTTTCACAGTAATTCATCATTTACTACCGCCTGCGGACATCTGCCGCCGTCCAGTTCATTTTCTTTTCCCACCCCGTCCCCCTTTGGACAAGGGGTGGGTGATTTGGAAGTTGTCGCGCGCGCCCATCCATGGATGGACACAAGAGATGGTGAAGGGATGAGAAGGATTTCCACCGGCTTGCGTGATCAAATTTTTCCGGTCACCTGATTTTTTCTTTTTCCGCTCTATTGGTAGAATCCGTTGTACATAGTCTAACAGGGCCTTCTGCCCATATAAGGAGGGGCTCGCCCCTGCCTTTTGGATCCAGCATGGAATCATCCAGCATGAAATCAGCAAACCTTTGATCCTTGAGCCTCCATACTCAACCCTTGATCCTTGAGCCTCCATACTCAAACCCTTGATCCTTGATCCTTATCACCAACCATTAGCCTTGCTGGTTGAAGAAAAATTCTGTCTGTTGGAATTTTTGAGTGTGTTATACCACTCATTGATCCCTTTCTCTGACCATACTGGTCCTGATCCTTGATCATCTTTCTGGAGCCAATCACCATTTATTGAAGAGGTCTTATTCAGCTTATGACCTGGAGTGTTATACCTCCCCTTATCTTCTTTGGAGTTGCATTCTGCCAGCCTACTCTTGAGTCTCTTGAGAAGTGTTGAGGTTATCCTTGCTTCAAATCAGTTACTGTTTTGCTTTTAGAGCTTCTTAAACATAGTGCTCTGTCTTGTACAGCCACCCTCAGTTATCTGGTACCCTTCAAGCGCTTGATTGCCGAGAGTTGGGAAGGTTCATTGAGAACCTGGAGGTTGCTTGGGTTTGAGTTTATCATCCCCAATATTCTGCTGACGACCAGAGTTATTAGCGTGTGGGCGTTGTTTGCATACAACAGCTTTTGTTCCTTGAACTCTAAGCAGACTTTAACTTCTTTTGTTCAAGTTTTTCCCTGCATAATCTTGTCTCAGATAGTGCTGTTCCATTGCTACCAAACTATTGTCATCTTTATCCTCAACTCTTTGATTCCTCATTTACCAGGTTCTGGACCTTGATCTTGGTTACATTTAAATATTTTTGTAACACTCAGGAGGGCAGCATAAACAGCACCTTTCCCCTCCACAGAACTGCCACGGCCTAGCACCTTTTGGAGTCTTACAGCATTTGGACCTGAAGAGCGGGGACTGTTAAAGAGTAAGATAGGAGACTCTTATGTGATTCCAATGGTTCTGCATGAGCCTTGGAAGATCAAGCCAATTCCAATTCCACAGGCGGTTCAGGGGCCCTTTTTGGAGCTGGTGTGCAAGTGTGTAGGGACAGGACTTTACAAGCAATTGACATCAAGTTACTCAAATCCAATATTTAGGGTGGTTAAGTAGTATGGGAAGTCATTATGGATTGTTCATGATTTTCAGAGGCTTAATTTGTTTACAATCTGAGACACAGAACAACCTCTGCTTGTGGAAACGTTTTTGGAATCTATGGCAGGGCTTGCGTGCTACGGGTTGGTGGATGTGATGGGTCAATATGATCAGTGCAAAATCAATTGGAGTTCATCAATGATTACTGCGCTTGAAACTTGATTGGGCAGGATGCAACTGACATGGCTGCCGCAAGGCGCAACCAACTCAGTTGTGGTTTACCAAGTGCAGATGACCTGGATTCTGAAGGAAAATCTCCTGGAGGGGGTGCAAATTTCCATCAACAATGCGGGAATCAAAGGCCCAAAAATGGATTACGGAGGGGAAATGCTTATTGAAACTCTGGGAATTTGCCAATTTGTCTGGGAATTTGCACAAACACTGGAACAAATCTTGTTCAGGATTGATAAAGCAGGGCTCACAGTGTCAAGGAAAAAGTTAGTGGTATGCGTAGCCTGGCTGGAGGTTCTAGTGCATGTGGCGGCTTCCAACGGAAGGCAGATTGCGGAAAAGAAGCGCAACAAAGTCCTCAAGTGGCCAACACAAAATACTGTATTGCACATTCTCCAGTTCTTGGCATTGTGTAGCTATGTGCGGATGTTCATTGAGCTGTTTGGGGATGTTGCTAGTCTGCTGTGGGCATTGAAGCATAAGGGTGCGGAATGTGCCTGGGGTTCAAAATGTGACAACGCCCTTGGCAAACTCAAGGAGATCATTGGACGCAATATTGTTCTGCGGGACTTGGATTGCAAAACCAGGGAAATTAAGTTGGGCATGGATTTGAGCAAGCTTGGCATGGGGGAAGTGCTGACACAGGAAAATAAGGGGAAAGATCAACCAGTTCTTTACGAGTCCTTTACGTTTACGCAAACAGAGAGCTGTTATTTTCAGCCAAAGTTGGAGCTTTGAGGGGTCACTAAAATTGTGTAGAGGTTTCAGGATTTTCTATGGGGGATTCACTTTATGCTTCTGGTGGATGCCGAGGTTCTGGCACGGATGATCAATTTTCCAATGATGCCAAAAGCTCCTATGAATAGGTGGGTTGCTTTCCTTCAGTTGTTTTTTTTCATGGTGGTACATTTTCCAGGGAAGGCTTTTACAATGACGGATGCGCTGTCTTGGTACCCACGGGATGATCCATACAAAGGCATGGAACCACTGGATTTGGAGGCTCCAATGGTCAAGGGGGGAGTAATGGAATTAGGTGTCTGACTTCCATGCCAACATTCCGGGAGGTACACAGTCCTCAGTTTGTATTTGCAGGATCTTTTGTTTCCAGGTGATACGCCAGCCAATACTTTCAGATCTATTTTGCAGAGATTGAGAAATTGCTACCTGCAGGAAGGACAGCTGTGGCTATGGAGAGCACCGGTACTGCTTGTGTTCAGCATTTCAAGGGCCCATCAGGAGGTAATCCTGGGGAGTCTGCATGGAAATCTTGGCCATTTAGGCAAGGTTGAAATGCAGAAGTGGGTGAGGGAAATATTCTGGTGGCCGGGTGGAGTAACCGCAGTGAAGGAGTGGATATGGTTGTGCAAATGTTTTCAGAAGCAGAGCGCAAAGCTGCCCCCCAAAGTTTGTATTCCGGCTGGGAAGGACGCTTTGTTTGGGCAGGTTTCCTTGGATGTTGTGCGCATCAAGGCAGGTAAGTTTTCCTATCTCCTAGTTGCGCTGTAAGACTCCAGACGGTGCTAGGCCGTGGAAGTTCTGTGGAGAGGAAAGGTTCTGTTTAGGCTGCCCTCCTGAGTCTTACAAAAATATTTAAATGTAACCAAGATCAAAGTCCAGGACCTGGTAAACAGGGAACCAAATGTAAGAGGATAAAGATTATAGTAGTTGGTAGCTGGGAGACAACGCTATCTGAGGCAAGATGATGTTGGGGAAAACTAAAATAGAAAGAGTCAAGAATTGTTCAGAGTTCAACAAGACAAGGCAATTGTGAGTGAAAATGCCCACAAGCTAATAGCTCTGGTCGTCAGCAGGAGCTTAGGAAAGATCAACTCAATCCCAAACAACCTCCAGGTTCTCAATGAACCTGCCCAACTCTCCGCAATCAAGCGCTTGAACGGTCCCAGATAACTGTGGGTGGCTTCACAAGACTAAGATTATTGTTTGAAGAAGCTCTAGAAGCAAAAAAATAACTAATTCAAACAAGATTAACCCAACACTTCTCAAGGGACTCAAGAGTAGTGTGGCGGAATTCAACTTCAAAAGAGATGAAGGCAGTTTTAACACTCCAGTTTTTAAGCTTAATAAAACCTCTTCAGTCAAACATGACTGGGTCCAGAAAGATAATCAAAGGATGATCAGGATGTTAGAGTATGATTGGACCCTACTTCCGTTTCGCATCCCCATGCTTTGACCCCCTTGGATTGGGACACCCCATGCCCCTCCTACTCATGCAACCTCCGCGCCTCATCCTTCACTACATAAAGACCTGTTCCTCCTAACCTGACTCAGCCCCAGACTCAGCCCACATCTCCAGTCCAACAACCACCAGCTAACCCCTCTCCCATCCTTTCCACGTGCCCCTTCTTGACTTCACCCATCCTTCCCGTCCATTTGTAAACCCATTCCAGGTACAACCTCCACCACTGACCCATTACCCATCCAGGAGGAGCAACCCTCACTCTCAACCAGGCCAGGAAGTAAGGATTGCAACTCAAGGACGTACAAGGTAATCTCATTGTCCTGTCCCCTTGCTTCACATGCCCTTTGCTTTTCCATGTCCTATTTGTTGTCCTCATCCACTAATTTTCTTCCTGAAATTTTGTCTAAAAGCTGTTATCCCTGTTCAATTCATTTCTATGATTAACTCTTATTGGTGACTGCAATAAAGAGCGTTTAAATTATCTCATTGTAGCAAGAGATAGCTCTTGGTCAAGATAAAAAACAAATAGAAAGAAAATAACCAGACACAGCAACCAAAGGTTTACCCAAGATGCCGGAGAGGTACCCTGAGTTGAGCTCAAAAGGAAAATCTATTCAGATCCCCAATTCCGATGAAAGCTCAGAGGATGACTACTCAAGCAAGATTTGGATACTGGAGCTCAATCACCATAACTGGCTGGACTGGAGGAACCAACTCGAGAACACTATAGCCCACAACAAGTCCACAAAGACATACAGAAAGAAAAATGCCCTCGCCATCAACATCCTATACCAATCCGTCAACAAAGAACTCCTGCCCTGAATGAAGCAATCCCAGAAAAACTTCAATCTAGCTCTTGACGCACTGGAAAAAGAATGTGGAGGGAAATTGGTGATATTAATTTGCAACCTCCTAGCCCATCTAGTAAACCTCACGTACAAACCCCAATCATCTCTTTGAGAAAACACCTCCAATTTCAAGGACGCATACGTAACTCTTAGCAAAACTATAAACGCCCAGCCACATCAAGATAGGATCATGGAGGTCTCAACTGGAATGGCCGCCGCCCTATACCCAAAGAGCCTCTGCCTAGAGAGCTCCATATCAAGTCTGGTCCAATTGCTATACAACACTCAACCATTTGCCCTAAACAAAGTATGCAACCGTATCATGTTGGAAGACGGAAGAAGATAGTCAAACACTGCGGAGTTGTCATATTTCTCCTCACAACCTCAAAACCAAAAACACTCCAGAGGCCGGTTTGAACAACGAAAGGACCCTAGACCACCAATACTTTCCTCCAAACCTTGTCCAGCCACACCCACCAGAAAGAACCCCACGACTAGCAACCTAACCAACAAGATCAACTACATCATGGACCTACTCAAGCTAGCTAAAGCAGGTTCACTCAACTCCATAGAAGACGATGAAGACTGTGACTCCCATGACAAAGAGGTAAACCAGCTGTCCAAACGCAACTCCGACCTGGATCAATCTGGGTTCCTCATTCAAGATGATGCCTTATATACACCCATGGATAAGGGATCCAAGAACAAGCTTGTATATGACTCTGGTGCAACCAAATCAACTGTGTCCAACCCATATCTACACACCAACATACGGCACTATGTGAAGGAAATGAACACCTACGGTGGACAGGTGACCATCACGCACGTAGGCTACCTAAATTTAGGAGGAGTGGACATATATCCCTTGTATTATGCCCCCTCAGGACCACGGAACCTTGTCTCTGCGACCCAGCTTGAAGACCACGGACTAGAAATAACACACACGCACTGCAACATACTCATCAAACTGGGAAAGAAAACGGTATACAAGTTCCCCTGGGTAGGCAACCTATACGTTGCAAACCAAAAACCCTTCTCATCTACCATCAACTCCGTTTCAGACAAAAAACCTGTCAAGGACTGGCACGTAATGTTGGGACATCCATCCAACAAATACCTAAAACGGTTCCTACAAATGAAAAACATCACCAACTCCAACCCCAACCACTCCTTGACAAACTGCAATGTCTGCAAGCAGTGCAAGTTGAAACAATCATCTCACTCTAATCCCATCCCCTCTGCAATCCGACCCTTTGCAAAACTTCACCTTGGCATCCTACAAATAAATCCACCTTCCCGGACTGGCTACCAATACATCCTGGTCATTGTGGACGACTACTCACAGTTCAATTGAATCTACCTGATGAAACATAAATTGGAAACCAAGATTAAAATCATTAGCTTTGTCAACAAAATCCACAACCATCTGGGAATATTCCCGGCAACGCTGCACTCTGACCAAGGTGGTGAGTTCTCATCCTCAACCCCTACCAGCTTTCTCTCTGCTAAAGGAATATCTGTTGAACAAGGCCCCGCAAACTCCCCCCAAACAAACGGCATTGCGGAAAAATTTAACCACACCATACTTGTCAAAATGCGCTGTGTACTTGGGCACTCAGCCATCCCAATTGCATACTGGGATGAAGCCGCTTGATACTCATCAATGCTGATCAATGTGCTTCCATCAAAGGCTCTTAGCTGGAATTCCCCGTACAACATGCTCCAGCGGGAATCTTGTTCTATCAAGCCGGCACAGGATCTATTCACCCTCCTTCCTTTGGGAGTCAAGTGATTTGTGCACCATCAATCCCCATCTAAATTGGCCCCCCATCAAATCCAGTCCTGTTCCTGGGGTACAAACCCTTATCCAATGCCGGTTGATTTCTCAATGTAGACTGCCATTCCACCATTGTCAGCCGCAACTTCACCTTGTCTATGGTCTATTCCCTTACAATAATCCCCTGTCTGTAAAGAAACCTCCCCACTCCCTACCCCTCTCCTCGCGCCTGCCTCTCTCCCCCTCCCCCACCACCATCCGTGTACCCCTCCCACCTGATGAACCAAGCAGCCGTCTCCCCAGCTTGCCTCATTCCCCAATCCCTCCTACTCCTCCCCTCCCCCAATCTCCCCCTCCCCTCCCCCAATCTCCCCCCCCCTCCCAGCCTTGGTTGCACCCAAATCACAACCGACCGCCCCCCCTTGCCCGCCGGACCACCGCCTACCCTCTTGGTCTCTCCTCCAATGCTACATGATCCAAGTCGGCCGATTGCCCCCAAACACTACGCCTTTGTTCCCCACTATGATGCGGCACCACAAAACATCACCAGCAACATCTCCACCGCTAACATCCTACCTGGCAGGCGCCTAGGAAACGCGCAAGCTGAACCCCCCAACAATGAGGCCCCCAATGAACTTCACCTGTTGGAACCAGTAACGGTTGAGGAGGCTTTCTCAGACACCGCGGAAAAGCCTCTCTGGATCGAGTCAATGTTGGCCAAGAATGCCTCGATCCTGTCCAAAAATACGGGGACGCTGGTACCTCGGCCTTCAGACAATAAAGTGATTGGTGGGATGTGGCAACTGGTCTGGAAGAAAAACAAGTTTGGTGAAATCATGTGAAGGAAGTCTTGATGGGTGTGCTTTGGCAACCGCCAGGAATTCCCACGGCACTACTGGGAGACTTACTCCTCAGTGGTTTGGAACAAATCTTTCAAGTTCTTACTGGCCCTGGCCGTTCAACATGCCCTCCCAGTATTCCAGTTTGTTGTGGAGACGGTGTTCCTCTACAGCAACATTGACTCCTCAGTCCACGTCTTTCAGGTGTCTGGCTTTGAGGTACACGACAAGGAAAATTGGATTTGGAAGCTCAACAAGTACCTATACAGGAGAAAGCAGGCGCCACAGTGCTGAAGATTGAACCTGGTCAACACGCTTGCAACATTTGGAATGTCCCCGTCTACTGGTGACAAATCTCTCTTTCTCAACAAAATTTGTACAATTTTCCTGCACATACATGTTGATGACGGCTTCCTGGTCGGGTTTGATTGTGCTGAACTGCTTGGATTTTTGGACAGGCTTGGCAAAGAGTACACCATCAAAACACAGGAGCGGCCATGTCAAAATCTGGGCTACACCCTTGATTGGAAGGAGGATGGCTTGTTAATCCTTCATCAATTGGATTTTTGCAACAAAACCCTGATTGAATTCAACGTTAATCCTTCATCAATTGGATTTTTGCAACAAAGCCCTGATTGAATTCAACATGAGTGACTCATATTCAGTCAAGGCACCCGCCCCAATGGACTTCCACAAACTAATTGCCGAAGAATCCCCACCTTTTGACCCAACGATCATGCAAAAGGCCATAGGGAGATTAACACATCTATCCATCAACTTGCGACCGGATATTGCCTTCACCACCAACATTCTATCACAATTTTCCAACAAACCAACCAAAATCCACTGGAAGATGGTAAAACACCTCCTTTGATACCTCAAAGGCACACAAACAATAGGCATACTTTACTCCAAATTGCCCAACCCTACCAATGAACTGTGAGGCTGGGCAGATGCTGACTACGGCACATCCCTTTTCACAAAGAAATCCACCACCGGCTACGTTGTAACACTATATGGTAACCCAATCAGCTGGACCACCAAAAAACAAACTATTGTTGCTCAGTCCACCACCAAAGCAGAGTTTGTAGCCATCAATCTGTGTGCAAAACAATTAAGATGGCTCTCCATACTTATCAGTGGCCTTGGAATCCCCCTATCCAAACCCATCACAAAAAACAACAACCAAGGTGCTAACTTCCTAAGCCGTGAAGCCCAACTAAACCCCAACTCCAAAAAAATCAAAATCTGTTATCAATACCTAAGAGATCTTGTTTCCAAATCTCTGATCTCTGTGACTCACGTACCCTCCAAAGAAATGATAGCTGATATCCTCACCAAACCTCTTGGACCAACCAAAGTCAAAATTGCTCTTACCCAGCTAGATCTATCACCAGCCTAATCAAGGAGGAGTGTTAGAGTATTATTAGGCCCTACTTCCGTTTTGCATCCCCACGCTTTGACCCCCTCGGATTTGGACACCCGATTCCCCTCCTACTCACGCAACCTCCCCGCCTCATCCTTCACTACATAAAGACCTGTTCCTCCTAACCTGACTCAGCCCAGGAATCAGCCCACATCTCCAGTTCGACAACCACCAGCTAACCCCTCTCCCATCTTTTCCACATACCCCTTCTCAACTTCACCCATCCTTCCCGTCCATTTGTAAACCCATTCCAGGTATGACCTCCACCACTGGTCAATTACCCATCCAGGAGGAGCAACCCTCACTCTCAACCCAGCCAGGCAGTAAGGATCGCAACTCAAGGACGTACAAGGTAATCTCATTGTCCTGTCCCCTTGCTTCACATGCCCTTTGCTTTTCCATGTCCTATTCGTGGTCCCCATCCACTAATTTTTTTCCTGCAATATTTTCTAAAAGCTGTTATCTCCGTTCAATTCATTTCTATGATTAACTCTTATTGGTGACTGCAATAAAGAGCGTGTAAATTATCTCACAGGACCAGTATGGTTGGATATAAGAATCAGGAGTGGTGTAACACACTCAAGAATTCAATTCGTCAAATTCTTCTTCAACCAGCAAAGATATTGGTTGGTGATAAGGATCAAGGATCAAGGAGTTTGAGTATGGAGGCTCAAGGATCAAGGGGCAATCATAGATATACCCAAAAAAAATTTTTCCAGGTAAAGGGGAATGAAGACCCCAGGGATGACGTATTTCAAGAGGATACTGATGATCTTAGGATGTGGTGTGTGTTAGCATACCATTTGCTGATCTCATGTGATTTCTGATGTCCTCCAAAAGGCAGTGGAGAGTCCCTCCTTATATGGGCAGGAGGCCCTGTTAGACTATGTACAACAAATTCTACAAATAGTGCAGAAAAAGAATTTTTTTTTTTTTGATTTTCAGGTGATCAGAAAGATTTTATCCCGCAGGCCCGTGGAAATCCAGCCTGCCTGACCGGGGTGGGATCCTTCTCATCCCTTCACCATCTTTTCCATCCGTCCGTGGAGGGGCATGCGCAAAAATACTGGAATCACCCACCCCTTGCCCAAAGGCAGAAGGGGTGGGAAAAGAAAATGAAGACATCCATGGGTGGTAGACAATGCCTTTCCACCCCCACCCAAAAATGGAAGGGGGGGTGGGAGAGTCCCAGGGGGAAGTTTAGGGAGTTGAGGTAGGCATCGAGACCGTCTTGATCTCAATCAGAGTGAGATTGGATGCGAGGATGATGGCAGGCAGGACTCAACGGCTCAAGGCGATTTAGTAAATCCTGATGGGCTTGAGATTGGCGACTGACAGATTGAGTAAGTTGGGAGATTGATGGATCCAAGGATTGGACAAGCGCTTGGAGGTATGTGGCCCAGATTGGTTGTATCAGATTGATCAAATCCCGTTGCATCAGGATTGGATGGTTGGACTTGAGATGGATTGGCGCTTGGGATGGGTTTGGTAAGGCATGGATGGAGGAGCAACGCGCAAAAATGAGGATGAGGATGAGCAACGCGCAACAATGAGGATGAGGATGAGCGATGCGCAACAATGAGGATGAGGATGAGAGAAGCGCAACAATGAGGATGAGGATGAGCAACACGCAACAATGAGGATGAGGATGAGCAACGCGTGACGATGAGGATGAGGATGAGCAATGTGCAACAATGAGGATGAGGATGAGCAACACACAATAATGAGGATTAGGATGAGCGAGGCGCAATGATGAAGATGAGGATGAGCGAGGCGCGAAGATGAGGATGAGAATGAGTGACGCGCGAGGACAGTTTTTATTTTTTTTTTTTTACAATTTTTGAATTCTTTTCCCAAGGTGTCCCAAATGGTTCACCACATCTCTCCCCAACTTACGGACTGTCCCTAGTCTGCATCATAATTTTGAAAACATGAAAAAGAAAATAATTGGCCGTTTCTTGATCCTCTAAGTAAAAAAATGTTGAAACCCATCCTGATCCATCCAAAAGAGCCTAAATGTGGAGAAGATAAAAGAAAAGGCGTCCCAGGTGCTCACCTATGTGGCATAAAGTAGAGTTTTTACAACAAAATGCAGCAGAAGACCCTGGTGGTGCACAATTGGGAGGACTTACTTTGAACCCCAACTGCCCCCACAAAAATAAAATCTCTTAACTTGATCAGCAGAGAACCTTCTAGCCAACTGAGTACCATCCAGTTCTTCCAAAACATAAGATCCACCCCTGACTTGACAAACCACTCTATAAGGACCATTCCAACAATTTGAAAAAAAGTTTTCCCCACTGAGTCCCTAAAGATCAATTATAAGCCAATACCAGATCACCAGGGTTTAAAGGATCTCTGATTTGATTCAGATGTTTATCTTCCCAATACTGAACGTATTTTGCTCTTGATTACATCATCTTCTGATAATCTTTGTTACAAATATCTTCACTCCACTCCAGTTGCTTTGATCTGGCAACTGATATGTCAGTAGTTGAAGAAACTTGTTTCCAAGAGATGCCCAACAAAGACTCCATTTCAAGATCAAGAGGAAGAAAAGCCCTTTGACAAAAGATGATTTCATAAGGAGAGTAGCCAGTGGTTAGCTTGGTGGAAATTTGATCAGAGAAGAGCACCAAGGGGAGAAACGTTTGACAATTCTTGCCACTTTCAACATCCAGTGAAACCAGAGCAGCCTTCAAGGGAGCATGTCCTCTTTCCACCATGCCTTGTCCTTCAGGATAATAGGGAGTAGTAACTCTATGTTGCCCAGGGAGCGATTGGATCATTTCAGCCAGTTTTCCACCAAATTCTGAGCCACCATCAGTAGAATAAGATCAAGCCAAACCGTAACGCATTGTCCAATTCTCATGAAGGAAAGCTGCCACAGATTCATAACTAAGGTTCTTAAGGAATTTGGCTTCAACCCATCCAGAAAAATCATCTCTAGCCACAATGAGTTACTTAGCACCACCTGCCTTGATATGAACCACATCCATAGCAACCCTTCCAAAGACAGTGGACTCCCCAGTAGGATAGCAAATTTCAGCTGGATGCCTAAGATCACGTTTTTGACAAACTTCACAACTCTTGCACCTTTGAGAGACCGATTTCTTCAGATATGGCCACCAGAATTGTTTGGATAATCATTGATAAGTTTTGGTTTCCCCACAATGACCAAGGCCCTCATTGAGACTTTCAAGGATCAAATCTTGCTTAGCCGGAATAGTAACCACAACAAGCGCACAAGGAGTTCCTCTTTTCATAAGCCTAGAACATTGGACAAAGAAACTAGGGGACTTTCTTTTAAGGGATTGAAATTCTTTGGCAGAGAGATCAGTAGATCTTTGGAGAGTTGAAAGGTACTGCTCTAACTTAAGCCAGAAACCTTGTTGGAAACCAGAGTAATCTTGGGAGGAGAAAGCAAAAACAGGGCGGACCAAAGGTTCTTCCTCATCAAAATCCATTCCAACATCCAATTCATTGTCTCCAAAGGGTCTTCTAGATAAACCATCAGGCATAGTAAAAGATTTCCCAGGCCTATGAACAATATCAAAAGAGAAAAGCTGGATAAAAGCTACCCAGAGAGTCATTGGAGCATTTGGAAGACTGGGAGCATTGATCATTTCCACAATGGATCAAGCGTCAACTTGCAATTCAAAATTTTGTCCCTAGAGTACTGTTTGGAGTTTCTTCAGCATTCTGGCCACACCACAGAGTTCCAGTTTGGGCTGAGAGTATCTAGATTCCACATCCAAAAATAGAAAAGATTCATAAAGAACAGGGCGGTCCAAACCATTTTCATCTTCCTGAGTAAGAACAGCCCCAACAGATTGAGAACTCGAGTCCACTGCCAGCTTGATCTTGCCGGCTCCGGGTCCATAAGTGATCTTTTTCAAAACAATTTCTTTCCCAAAAAACTTTTTGAGCAACTGAAATGATTGTTTGCAATCTTGGGTCCAAATTCATTCAGCTTCCTTTCTGCGTTCTTCAGTGAAATGACCACAAGGTAAAAATGGGCCAGTAAGAGAGTGAGATAGACCACAATAAGGATCACAAGATAGAGGAGGACGCATGAGGGGGGTATTGAGATTGAGAGGCATGGGTTGGTTCACAGGCTGGACCTTTTTTGAAACTGGCTTATACTTAGTGGCAAAAGAGAGAAGTTCTTGTTTCCTCCAAGCATTCACCAGCAAGACCTGAGTAAAAAAACTGAGACCAGATTCCAACATCCTTCAAGTTTGATGTTCCATAAAATTTTTGAAAGGTGCCTTTTCCATAAAAGAGGATCCAAAAGATAACGCTTTGCTCACATGTGTGGCACAAGGTAGAGTTTTGAAAACTATGGTAGAAGAATGCCCTGATGGTGCACAATTGGGAGGACTTACTTTTACCCCCAAGTGCCTCCACTGAAGCCCATAATCCTCCATACCAAAACCATCAAGAAAAGAATTGAGATCAGGATCTAGTTTATACTCATTGCAGAGAATCAAACCAGAGCTAGAGGAAAATTGATCAGTGATAAGAGTAAAAGGAAAAGAAGAAACAACAGAACCAGAGAGAAGAGAAATATTTTTGGAATTTTGTGTTTTAACATGTTTTCAATTTTGAAAATTTTCGAGATCAGAAGAAAAACAAGAAAGAGATGAAAAGGATGAAAAATATGCCTCAAAGATGAAAGTTGGCCCTGTAGTTGAAGTATGAGGCTTAGAAGAACTACAACTATTAGTATTACCAACTATTCTGCTAAAAAATGAGAGAAGTTAGAAGAATCCTTCTGCTTCCCCTTCAGAACCAATTTAGGTGAAAAACCAGGGAAATCTCTTTCCCAAAGACTAGAATCCAAAGAACAGAGAGGAACTTCAATCTTCCTACCATCAGAATAAGGAAGAGGAATTCTCTCCCCAACTTGATCAGAAAACATAAGGGTGTCTCCAAAGTCTATTAAGAAAGGAAAACCCAAAATCATAGGACCTTCCAAAAAACCAATCCAAAAGTGACAGGTTCCTACAATATTTTGACCAATTTTAACTGGCACATCCTCAGCAATACCCACCAACTCACAAAATTGATTCCCAATTCCATAAACAGCATATTTTAAGCTGATGGTTGGACTGAGATTGAGCTTTCAGGCTATTGCATCCAAAATTAAGTTTAGTTGGGACCCAGAATCAACAAGTAGAGAAACCGTTTTGGGTGAGTCACCTAGAGAGCATGGTAAAAATACAAGAGGAAAAGAATAAAGATTTGAATCAGAAGGAGGATCTGTTCCACCAGAGTCTTCCATCAAGGTTCCAGAGAAAACTTTCCATTCGTCAGGACCAATCTCCACACATTGCCAAGAAACCCATTTCTTCATGCCTTCAGTCACAGATGGTGAGATGGAAAGGAGTTCAGCCACAGATAGATCAGGGATTTTAAGAGCAGAGATTTTCTTTAACACCCCCTCCACAGCATTGGGGTGGTCTTTGGAAATTCCCCTTTCAAATTGAACCTTGGTTTGAGTTGGAAGAGGAAGTTCAGGTGAGGGTGGCACTATAACTGGATCAGTTGGTGAAGGTGATTTGGATTGCAGAGGAGCAGGGTCAGAGTATTCTGGGAACCTATCCATGAGGGGTTCCTTTTCTACTTCCATTTCCTCTACCCTCAGAAGAAGGAGGCTCCAGTGAAGATTGACGTTTGACAGGTTTTTGAAGAATTGAAGATGGAACAGGAGGAAATTTATGAGGTCTGGGTTCTTCATGTTGTTTCCTAGCTGGATCAGATTGATAAGTTCCAGAAAAGCTGGAAGAAGAGACAGCAGGAGGATACCAAGGTTGAAGAGTTCCACAAGCAGATCGAAAATCAAAAGAGGCCAAGGATGCCTTCTTGGGAGCAGAAGGCTGGAAAGAGGCCATCACATGACAAATTGGACAAGATGAATCAAAAGGGATAAGTGAACCATTAGGCAGAACAAAGTTACTCCCTTTCTGTTCCACCAACATTTCCTCCTTGTCCTTCTGGAGTTCAGGACAGCAACCAGTTCCGTGACCTTCTCTGTGGCAATAATAGCAAACTATAGTTGACCTAGGAACAGAGTTGGATGGTTCATGGACAGCCAGAGAGGAAAGTTTCTGATCCATTTTATTCTCAAAAGCTTGCAGGAGTTTGGTGATCTGATTGATAGTAGGTGTTTCCCGGTGGTTCTGAGGATTTGGTTTAGGTCTGCGATTGGCTTCCATCTTATTTATGATTTCATTACATGCTTTAAAATAGGGGGCAGAGACTGGTTCAGTGATTCTAGGTTTTTCAAAGGTGAGAGTTGTTTGACATTTCATTAATTTATCCACAGTATTCCTAAGAACCATGAAAGCAGGGGGCTTGAACCCATTATATCTTTTAGTGATCATGGATCCAGATTTCACCAATTCATCATTGATTCTTTCCTGCACTCTTGGAGAGAAAGACTGAAAAAATCACACTTGAATTTTGTCCACCATATCAATGTGATTGTTTTGGATAAGATAGGATTGGATAGGGTCCCAAGATTTTATGAAAGCTTGAAAATCAGAGGCTGAGGAGATACCACCATTGGAGGTCCGTTGAGAGACTAGGGCATCCAGATCTTGGAGAGTGAACCTGACTATATCAACTTTGCCCCAGTAGGCAATCATTGCCTCCTTAAGAATTACCCAGTCATGGGATTCTAATCCATCAAATGATTCAATCACTTCCATGACTTCATCAGAGGAGATAAAGAATTTCAGTTGATAAGCCATGTCATATTTGCTAGCACCGTCCACTTCAGCAGCCATCTTGTAGGAATCCAGGAACCGTTCAACATTTGTACCGTTAAAGCATAAGTTCTTGTTCTGAGGTTTGATCTTGATCATCTTGGCCCAAACAGAGGTAGAATGGGTACCAATAGATTCCATTTTGACAAAAGATTTCCTAAGGGATCCAAAGAACAGATTTCCAAAGTGGCTCACCAGTGTGGCAAGGGTAGGGTTTACAAAAAAAAACGACTAGGATCAAACCCCTTGATGGTGCACCATTCGGAGGACTTACTTCTGGAACAAGTTGCCTCCATGGATCATATCTAGATGATAACAGAAACACAGAAAAAAAGAGAAAAAGAGAAAAAGAGAAAAAGATTGGATTTCCAATTTGATTCCACAAATTTGGGACTGTAAATCACAAGGTTGCTGGTTTGATCCCGGCCTGGGGGACCAAATGTAAGACTCCAGAAGGTGCTAGGCCCTGGCAGTTCTGTGGAGGAGAAAAGTGATTTTTAGGCTGCCCTCCTGAGTGTTACAAAAATATTTAAATGTAACCAAGATTAAAGCCCAGAACCTGGTAAACGGGGAACCAAATGTAAGAGGATAAAGATTATAGTAGTTGGTAGCTGGGAGACAACACTATCTGAGGCAAGATGATGTTGGAGAAAACTCAAATAGAAAGAGTCAAGAATTGTTCAGAGTTCAACAAGACAAGGCAATTGTGACTGACAATGCCCACAAGCTAATAGCTCTGGTCGTCAGCAGGAGCTTAGGAAAGATCAACTCAATCCCAAACAACCTCCAGGTTCTCAATGAACCTGCCCAACTCTCCGCAATCAAGCGCTTGAAGGGTACCAGATAACTGTGGGTGGCTGCACAAGACAAAGCTAATTGTTTGAAGAAGCTCTAGAAGGAAAACAATAACTGATTCAAACAAGAATAACCCAACACTTCTCAAGGGACTCAAGAGTAGCTTGGCGGAATTCAACTTCAAAATAGATGAGGGAGTTTTAACACTCCAGGTTTTAATCTTAATAAAACCTCTTCGGTCAAACGTGACTGGGTCCAGAAAGATAATCAAAGGATGATCAGGACCAGTATGGTCGGATAAAAGGATCAGGAGTGGTGTAACACACTCAAGAATTCAAATAGTTACATTCTTCTTCAACCAGCAAAGCTATTGGTTGGTGATAAGGATCAAGGATCAAGGAGTTTGAGTATGGAGGCTCAAGGATCAAGGGGCAATCATAGATATACCCAATTTTTTTTTTCTCAGATAAAGGGGAATGAAGACCCCACAGATGACGTATTTCAAGAGGATACTGATGATCTTAGGATGTGGTGTGTGTTAGCATACCATGTGCTTATCTGATGTGATGTCTGATGTCCTCCAAAATGCAGGGGAGATCCCCTCCTTATATGGGCAGGAGGCCCTGTTAGACTATGTACAACGGTTTCTACAAATAGAGCGGAAAAAGAAAGAATTTTTTTTTTTTGATTTTCAGGTGATCAGAAAAATTTGATCATGCAGGCCGGTGGCAATCCAGCCTGCCTGACTGGGGTGGGATCGTTCTCATCCCTTGACCATCTTTCGCGTCCGTCCGTGGAGGGGCGCGCGCAACATTACCGGAATCAACCACCCCTTGCCCAAAGGCAGAAGGGGTGGGAAAGGAAAATGGACCAGACCACCCGCAGATGTCCGCGGGCCATAGACAATGCCTTTCCACCCCTGCCCAAAGATGGAAGGGGGGGTGGGAGAGTCCTAGGGGGAAGGTGAGGGAGTTGAGGTAGGCATTGTGACCTTCTTGATCTTGATCATAATGATATTGGATGGGAGGATGATGACAGGCAGGACTCAACGGCTCAAGACGATTGAGTCAATCCTGATGGGCTTGAGATTGGCAACTGGCAGATTGAGTGAGTTGGGAGATTGATGGATCCAAGGATTGGACAAGCGCTTGGAGGTATGTGGCCCAGATTGGTTGGATCAGATTGATCAAATCCCATTTCATCAGGATTGGATGGTTGGACTTGAGATGGATTGGCGCTTGGGATGGGTTTGGTAAGGCATGGATGGAGGAGCAACGCGCGACAATGAGGATGAGGATGAGAAATGCGCAACAATGAGGATGAGGATGAGCGACGCGCAACAATGAGGATGAGGATGAGAGACGCGCAACAATGAGGATGAGGATAAGTGACGCGGGAAGATGAGGATGAGGATGAGTGATGCGCGAGGACATTGTTTTTTTTTTTTTTTACAATTTTTGAATTATTTTCCCAAGGTGTCCCAAATGGTTCACCACAGCGCAAGACAATCTGTTGGGATGGGTGGAAGGGCTGCCTCTAGTGAAACTCTTGGCGTAAAAAGTTGAAAAGTTTCTGGAGGAAGACTGGTTTGCATGTTACAGATAACTTCACTTGGTAATGGTTGATGGGGGTGCAGAGTTCTGGGGATGGTTGGTGGAGTTGGTGCAAAGTTGCGGAGTAAAGTTTGGGCAAGTGATGGAGTACTATCCAGAGGGCGCGGGGATGATTGAGTGCGGTCACCAGCTGATCAAGGACACAATGATGAAAATGTGCAAAGAGGATGGCAAGCAGTGGCAGGAAACTCTTCAGATAGTCCTCTTTGCGGATTGGATTTTGGTGAAGAGATCAACGGGTTAGTGGCTGTACAAGCTGCTGTTTGGGAAGAACCCGTGCTGCTGATTGACATGAAGCTGGAAACCTTTCTGGGTATTGATTGGTGGAAGGTTAAGATGTTGGCGGATCTAGTCAAGGCCTGCGCCAAGCAGCTCCTGAAAAAGGAGGATATGTTGGAGAAAGCGGCTGGAAGGCTGAAGGCAACCCACACAAAGTCACTCTGATACTGGGATTAGGGCTGTGCGCACAAATTCTGGGATCTTTTGCGGAAGGGGTAGTTAGTTCTGCTTTACAACCAGAGCCTGGAAACTCAATGGGCAAAACTTTTGGCAAGTTAATGGAACTTTCCTTTCCAAGTAATGTCTAAGTTCACTGGAGGTATTTACCAGTAGGAGGAATTGGATGGAACTCCACTCAAACAGAAAGCTGCGGCTTTGCACATGAAATAATTTTCAGCGTGGGGCTAAACTTGATTCAACAAGACTGCTGGTTTGGATAGCAAGGGGGATGACAATGCGGATACTTTGTCCAAGGGAAAGCCTGTGTGTGCAGTTTGCGTCCGGAGGAGTAAACAACTGCATACCACTGGGGAAAGTAGCCAAGATGGGGGGGAACAATGGGTGAATAGGGGATATGATTGGATTTGGTGAGGGGGTGCTCTAGCCGGTTCACAGCCGGAACAACTAGACACCACAGAATGTTTGTTTTCTTATTTCCTTCTCTCTCGATTGAATTTTTGGGATTATTACTGGCTAGGTTATGATTTTCTTTTAGGTAGAGCATGGCCCAAAGCTGGGTCTGTGGCCGCAAGGACAAGCCCTGCATATGAGAAATTCAAACGCAAGAAAAATTTCTGACGGATGATCCAAGGAACTAGGAAAGGGTGTGTTGCAAAACAGATGTGGGTCAAAGATCAAGGCCCGGGCTTGGCAATGGGTTGATGCTTAAAAAAAGCTCTCTCTTTTAGGTTTTCTTTGGTTATCTTATAGACAGAAGGTATAGATGGCTGGGGTGGATACTCTTTTTCTCTTCCTCTCTCTCTCAACAATGTGCGCGTGCAGGGGGTTTTCTTTGTGCTCTCTCTGTTCTGTAGATGGGTACAGGGAACTGTGAGGCAGTCTGTCTGGGGTGGTCCAGGTACCTTGAGAAGATACTCTCATTTGGCGCAGATTGTCTCACTCTTAGGAATTTCTCTCAGAGCACCAATCTTGCGCACAGTTTCTTATTTCTCTCAAGGTTCTCACAAGCTCAAAGGCTGTTAAAATACAGATGCACTGAATTAATGTGCATATTAGTGTTTAATCCAAATGGTATGCACAATTGAGCCTCCATGGCCCATTGGACATCACATGGGTCACAAGGGCCTATGTGGATGTTATTGGTTTTGGGCATTTGGGTGCCCAAACATGTTTTCCAGGTCTTTAGGGACACCGGCCTGCCAGAGTGGATTGATCACCTTAGCCAGACAGACTTATTGGGGCATAACTGGGCCCAAGGTTTATTTTGGGCATACTTGGCCAGACAGGCTGGCCCACCAAATTCTGTATTTTAATGCTTTTGGGCCTAGGCGGCCCATTGGGGCCGCTTGTTCCTTTCCTGGGCCCATTGCTGGGGGCGAAGGCCCACGCCGGTCCATTGTATGGGAAAGGGGACTCTGTTTGGAGTCCTCCCACCCCCTGTGTGTGGTTCCGCAGCCCCGGTCGCGCCACCCGGCTGGTTGCTGCCGCGGTGGCTGGCGGCCCCTGCCTCCCTCCTGATAAATTTCTGAAGTTTAATTCAAAGAAATAGTAATAAAAAGTGCTGCACAGAGCAAAGCATCAGTAAAAGAATAGAAAAAAGATAAGAAAAGAATCTAAAAAGAAAGAAGAAGACAAGCATAAAACCAACATCAAGCGGATTGACTCTAGAGATAGTGGAAAGAGATCATTGGAAAAAGAGTGGCCAATATAGTTGATGGTTGAGGAGCGAGCAGGCTAATATAAAAATAGACTAAGAATCAGATTGAAAGGTTGAGAACTTGAAATAAACCAGCCATAGCAGACATACTCAAGATTGAAGACAGCCAGGGTGTGAGATTTGAGGTAGAGATTGAGTGGGAATGAAGAAAAGAGTTGAAGAAATATAGAGAGAGGAAAGAAAATGGGAAAGAGGGTGGTGCTGAAGAGAGAAATTCATAGTGAAAGTTGAGATTTGAAGAGAGAAATTGATATTGAAAGTTGAGATTTTGAGATTCAAAGCATATTGAGTTTCTGGATTTGTAGAGTAGCAATTTTTGGTTGAGTTGATCTTTTTCAAGTGAGGTGTTGCCTGGATCACCTCCATTCCAGGTAATGGATTTAGGTTAGGTCAGGGAGCTAGGAGAGCGCGCGTGAGTGAAGGCAGTGACAGCCAGGTGACAGAGGAACAGTGAAGCTAGATAGCGGAAACTGAGAGGAAAAGATAGAAAAAAGAACTTAAAGAAAAGAAAAAATAGAACATAGAACATAAAAGAAAAGAATTTAAGAGAAAATAAACAAAGAAAAAGAAGAGCAATGAAATATTCAACACCCCCTGTTTCTGGTAGCGCTGGAGACAAGAGAGAAGTTTGGATTGATAAAAGAGGTGAGATTGGCTAAGAGAGTTGGTGGCAAGGCTTTTGTGAGTCCTTCTGTGTTCATTTTTTCAGATGGAATGAGATCAATAACCAGACTTCCTTGTTTCCATTCTTCTCAAATGGCGTTTGTTTTGATGTCGATGTGTTGAGTTTTAGAATTGCACCCAAAATTTTTTGATTTTATCAATAAGACATTTATTATCCACATAGTCTTTGCTGGTTTCTACATCTTTCTTCCAGAGTTCAGATACTAATTCTTTCATCCAGATGGCTTCCAGAAATGATTCCACAAGAGGATTGAGTTCAGCTTTGGTGGTTGAGTGAGTAAAGTTCCTTTGAAGGTAGCTTCTCCAGGAAATGAGATAGCCAAAAAGTAGGGATAAATGACCTGATTGTGATCTTCTAGTTTCTAGATCATCCCCCCAAGTAGCATTGCTGTAGCATTGAATTTGAGTTTTGGAATTGCAAACAGAGAGTGACAGTTTGAGATGCTTAGTAGCGTTTAAGTACTTCCAGCAACGCTTAACTTCTCTCCAGTGTTGAATGCTGGTTTTTTCACAAAATCTAGCAAGACTTGAAAATGCAAAACTTAGGTCCAGATGAGTCAGACAAGCTATATAGTTCATCAGGAAAAGAGCTGATTGATTTTTGATGTTAAGTGAGAGAAACTCTTGGTGTTCTTCATTGGAAGCTGAGGAAAGATTGGTTTTGACAGTAAGAGGGATGGAGGAAAGTTTGCAATCCATCATTTTTAATTCTTCGAGTTGGTGTTTGATGTGTTTGGGTTGGGATAATAAGATTGAGTTGTTGAGTCTTTCAAATTTAATACCCAATATGGTGTTGGGTTTGTGATGACTAGAGTTTGGAAATTGATTGAGAAAATTAGTTAAGAAATTATTGCCGGAACCAACAAGGATGAGATCATCTGTTGAGCTATAGTAATCCAGTCTTCTCTGTTTATCATCAATCTCCTGTTTCTTTCCTGTTCCTCACCAATCACATGTCTAGAATCTCCTACCCGCTCATCTAAATCTTCCGAACACATGTCATTCACCTGTCACGTAGAGCTATAGACTTGTACTACATCTGGGTCAGCACACGGAGATGGAAGGATTCTTTTTCCTCATCCTTCCATCTCTTTTCCATACTGCTGCCCCAGGTACGTCTCTATTTTTCATTTTCCAGATACATATCTTTTCTGTTCCATGTCTTGATGAAATTCCATCCTTCCATCTCTTTTCCATACTGCTGCCCCAGTTAACCTCATCATCATCAACATGGAAGAAACAAACAGAGTTGGTCAAGGGATGAATGTAGAGACACGGATCTGACATAGATTCATGGAAACCTTGTTTGCAAATCCAAGAGGTAAGACTACTGAACCAGTTTGCAGGGGCCTGTTTCAGTCCATATAGAGATTTGTTGAGAATGAGGTATTTCAAAGTTTTTTTTGATCCTTTGGGTTTTTATATGATAACCATTTTGGACAATGAGGCATGAAGGAAAGTTCTTTTAACATCAAGTTGGGTGATGCCGAGAGAATTTTAAATTCCAGAGAGAAGAGCAATACAAAGAGAAGCAGCCTTTCCGGTGGGAGAAAAGGTGTGGAGATAGTCTATTCCATAAATTTGATTGAATCCCTGAACACAGAGCCGGCTCTTATAGATAAGAGGGTCGCTGTGGCAATTATCCTTAAGACAATAGACCCAGGTTGTATTTAGTGGATTGACAGGTTCAGGTTGGTTTTAGTCATCTCACACTTTGATTTCTTCACTTCTGTTGAGTTCAACGTCCATAGAAGCATCCCAATTGAGTGAGTCAGAGCATTTCTTGGCTTGTTTGTAAGTCTTAGGTACAAATTAATGGTGATAGCCATATTTTTGAGGAGGGTTGATGGATGATCAATCTTGCAAGGAGTAGTTTGTGTTTAGTTGAACAGCAAGGTTTTCAGAGGACTTGGATGAGGAGTCTGAGTGGAGATCCTCCAAAGTTTTGGAAGAGAGAGAGGGAGAGATATTTTTCCAGTTGGGTTCAACAGGATTATCGCGAGAAAGGGGAGAAGAGGAAGATTCAGAAAGAGAAAGAAAGAGGAAGGTCAATGTTCAAGTTGAGATGTGGGAGAGTATTGGATTTGGAATTAGGAGAGGATGAGAGTATCTGGGGAGAAGAAGAATTTTTGAGTATTTTTACATTTTGGAAGAGAATTGTCAGGACAAAGAATACCGTAGGAAATAAAATGAAGGTTGTAGCCCACAAAGATGCCAGCAAGGCTGCGTTCTTTTAATTTTATGCCTTGATCTACCTTGGTTTTAAGATAGACAGCCTTGGAGCCAATTGGATGAAAGTAGTTGAGAGGAAGAGTTTTATTGATAAACATTTGTTAGGGAGAGGGTGAGTTTGTAGTCTTAGTAATTTGATTGAGAACCAGACAAGCAGATTTGGAGACTTTGGCCCAGATATTAAGAGGCGTATTGGAGCTTTGGAGGATGGCTCAAATAGATTCTGTTAGTTTTCTGTTAGCTTGTTCAATTTTGCCGTTGTGTTTGTGATTATAGGGCTCATTAATGAGATGTTGAATGGAGTTTGATTGAAAGAAATCCTTTAAGTCAAAGGAAATGAACTCTCCTCCTCCATCAGAGCAGATGGTAGCAGTAAAGGAGTTTTGTTTTTGTTTTTTGAATTTTAAGATTATCTTGCGTTGCAGAGCGGCATCTGACTTTTGTTGGAGCGGAATTGCAGAAATGTAACCTAATTAATTTTCAATAATGGCCATGATTTAATTCATACCGTTTCTGGAAGGAGGAGTTATGGGTCCAACAAGGGTGAAGTGGGATTGATCAAATGATTGGGTAGCGGAGGTTGAGGTGTTTTTGAATGAACTTTTGGTTATTTTAGAAAATAGACAATCTTTGCATTGAAAGTCTGACATAAAATTGGAAGAAACATCAGGAAAAAGGTTTTTGAGTCAATATGGACTGGCATGTCCAAAGGATGGATGAAGATTTTTGAGCTTGTTGGAGTTCCAATTGTTTTGGGAGATGTAGCAAAGTTTTTAATTGAGTCCTACCTTAGAGGGATTGTTTAGGACAAAAATATTACCTTGAATAAATCCCAAGAAGAAAGGACAAAAGTTGGAGAAACGTAGAAACTGATTTCCATCAGTGGTTAAAGAACATCTTTTAGAGGTGATGTGTCAGCTCTCTGATACCAGGAATCTTGCAGTCCTTTAGCTACAAAGAGTGATAAAAATTCTGGAGGATAATAATCATTATTATTCCAATAATAAACAATTAGAAGCTCAAATAAATGATATGATAAGAGCAGTTGCAAGTTTTAATTGGTTTGTAAATAAATGGTTTTCAATATAATATAAAAGAGGGGCCACAATATTATACTACTGGGGATCTTTACAGACTAGCAACCTCTCTTCAAGGGGCCTCCTTAGGCATTTTAAGAACCTTGGAATAAAGATGGGTGCCTTAGAAAGGATTTATTCCACTAATGGCCGGGCTTAACAGCAAAAATGGCCAAGCCAGGAAGGGTAACACTCAATCTGAGCACTTTACCACGAAAATCCTGGAATAATTGGAAGGGTTTCAGAGCAGATGGGGTAGATTGCTTGACTAAACTTCAGTGGTTGATTGGTTAATAAGGGTAAATAATACTACTACAGACCAAGTCATAAATCACTTGCTTATCTTCATATAAGCACTTGATCAACAATAAAACGGTGTCTGATTGATAATAAATAATTCCTGGTAACTGATGATGGAATAATGGATCCAAAGAGGTCTCTATAAATACATTTTTGGGTTCATTATGATCTTCTCAGGGCATGTAGAGTGGGTTCTGCTTGTGGGCTGAGGCTGGAAAGCCAGTCAGGGCAATATTAGCACGTCCACTTGGTGCTGTCAATCAGCTGTCCTTAGATCTGCTGGGTTCCTGTACTATTTTAGCCACAGGATCTGTTAATCTTTTATGGCGTAAATTTGATCATTCTGTACTCATCCTTCATTTTTACTATTGATATCGCTTTAAAGCGTGCAGATGTGAATGTTTACTAATTATTCATTATCTGCTGATCATTTAGATAATTTATAATAATTTTTATGAACACTCCTTGTAGTGTTTTGTGGTCTTCAAAGATCAGGAACAGTGATTTACGTGATAATCCTTGATCTTTGATTTATTATTAAAAAATGTTTTAAAATTAATTTTCATTAATTTTACTTAAGTTTTGATCTTTTTAGATAATTAGTAATGCATATTTCAGTTTTTTACATATACTAGGCAACCCTAACTAGGTTGTAGCTCTTCTGAGCGGTACCTGGTTGTCAGATTAGTCACAACTGATCCAGACGCGGGGATCAGTTAGTACAGATGCGCGCGGGGTAGGATCTGCTGCGTGCGTGGCAGAAAAAGCTGCGCGCGGGTCTCTAGTACGCAGGAATCTGCTACTACTAGTATGTAGGGATATGTAATGATGCGGGGCTGCGCGCGGGAATTGTGACATAACACATTTCCGCGTGTAACTACTAAAATATTCACAACACCTCTATTCTAAGTTAATTTTAGGTGTATACCCTATACGTGACAATACGTGTGAAATATTAGAATGGCCAAAAAGTGTCATCCTGGTGTCCTAATTTTTAGTACTTTTCTTTTTAATTATTTTTAAAAATATAAGGACTTGGAATTCAAGGGTGGGGTCAGTGAGTGACACTACCTAATTTTGAATGAGGAATCCATTTCTGTAATAAAATTTATTGATTTCCCACTACTCATTTTTTTAATTGAGATATACTTTATTTTTCATAGTTTTGTGTTACTATTTGACAGTTTGCTCTGTACATAGTAGCAAGCTGACATTCCCCCACTCCAAGATATGTCTATATCTGAAAAAAAAATTGGGTTAATGCCTCCTGTTGGCTCTTTAGTTCCTCAGGTGTATAGGTCCATCAGGGATATTATGTTCAGGCAACCATTCATCTTTATCAGCTGATTCTCCCTTGTATCTAACCAGTTAGATTCTGACGTCTTTCCCATTGATCCTATCTTTTTTATCTTTAAGGATCTTGCTAATTTTTCCTTTGTCCTTTTCAGTTTCTTCTTTAACAGGTATTTCAGGTGAAGGATTATGTTCTCCACTCCTTTGGTGGTAGTGTTTGATGAGGCTTACTTGGAAGACTGGATGTTTCCTAGAAAGCTCATCACTGAGGATTCCTTCCACAGCATTTTTACAATGAAGTTTATTAATGGTGAAAGGTCCAACAAAAGCTGGTCTAATCTTTCTATTTCCACCCTAGTTGGTAAAGTTAGTGGTAGAGATCAAGACTTGATCACCAATCTTGAAATCAGGTTCCTTATGGGTTTTATCCCACCTTTGCTGGTTATACTCCACAGCATCCTGGACACACTTAACAGCATTTTTGTTGGCTACGTCTATCATGTTTTTGAAATCAAGTGATGTAGGGTGAATATTGGTTAGCTGGTGGTTAAGGTTATCCTTGGGTAATCTAGGAATCCATCCTCTTTCCAGTGTGTAAGGTGCTTCCTTAGTGGTAGAGTGCTTACTACTGTTGTAGGCCATCTCCAGTGCAGGTAAAAGGCTAACCCAATTGTGGCAATAACCGTCAGAATTCTTGTATTCTAGTCCAAAGCCACAGAATCTCCTGATCATGTCTTCCAGGGTCTGAATCATCCTTCCAGCTAATCCATCCATCTGAGGGTGATAAGCGGTAGAGAAAGCAAAGGTGGTTCCAAGCATATCATGAGGATTCCTCAAGAACTCAGAGGTTAATTTAGGATCTCTTTCACTGATAATAATCTTGGGAACTCCAACATCAGCAATGAGTCGGTTCCAAAATAATAGGGCAACTTCCATAGCAGTGTCTTCTTTGTGATTAGGTAGGAACTTTGCTTTCTTGGAGAACCTATCCACAATGACTAAGACTGAGTTGTAGGAATAGGCTCCTCCTGGTGGTAGTCCAGTTACAAAGTCCATATTGATGATCTCCCATCTTTTCTTGGGTTCAGCAATCTTTTTCAGTAGTCCAAATCGTTTCCCAGTTGTCCTGTTGGACTTCTGACAAGTTTCACAACTTGTAATGTACTGTATAGTGGAGTCTCTCCAATTAACCCACGAAGCAGTTTTTTTAACCTTATCCAAGGTTCTATCAGCAGATAAAAGACCAGATGAGCAGTTATCATGGCACTCAGCCAGAACATGTTTGATATGGTCATCCTTATTTAAGACTATAACACTTGAATGTTGATCCCTATAGTATACCAGACCATCCCATATGGTGAACCTTCTGGCTTTGTATGGTTTCAAAACAGGTTCAGGTAGGTTATTGTTCAATTCAGAAGGTCAAGAAGTAGTTTCCATAATAGTGATCAGAGTCTTTATGCCAGAACTGTAAGGTTCTTTGATTGAGTTGAACAATGATTCCTTCAATTCACAAATGTGGATTCCCATTATAGGAGCTTCTATTTTCAACCTGTTAATGTTGATGATAGGGAATATATCATTATCCTCTGGATCATAAGCAGGGTTACTTGGGTCATTGGGTAACTCATTCCTGCTTAAACTATCAGAATTCTGGTGTTTAGTCCCAGCTTGATGAACTATGGTCATCTGACCTCTGTACTGTTGTATAGCTATCTGCCATCTTAACATGTGCCTACTAGGGGTCTTCATGTTCATCAATGTCCTGAAAGCGTTGCAGTCAGTAATCACAGTGAAATTGGTGCCTTCTAAATAATAATGGAGTTTCTCTAGAGCCCATACTAAGGCAAGACATTTCATTTGGCTTGCACCTTACCTTTTCTCAGTTTCTTTAATTTTTCTGGATATGAAGAGTATAGGTTTTTCCACTGGTTTGTCCTTCTCTATGAATTCCGGCTGTAAAGCAGATCCTAGCCCTTCCATGCTGGAATCTATGTAGAGTTTGAAAGGTTTAGAATAATCTGGCTGGATTAGTACTGGAGCTGAAGTCATTGCCATTTTTAGTTCCTCATAGTTCTTGACTCTGTCATGAGTCATTTCAAAAACGGTAGTGTTGTTTCAGATTTCATACAGACATCTGGTTAGAAGAGCAAACTTTGGTAAATACTTTGTATAGTAGCTGCAGAAGCTGATAAAGGATAGGAGTTCAGTTTTATTCTTAGGCATAGGCCTATTCATTACTGCTGCTATCTTGTTTTGTTCTTCAGCTAAGGTTAGTCCAGAGACAATGTGTCCTAAGGCTTTGAGTTCCCTGTAGCCAAAGTTACACTTTTTCATTGATACTTTTAATCCCATGGCAGAGATGGTTTTGAGGACTGGCCTTAATTTCTACATGTGAGTATCCCAATGATCAGAGTCAATGATAACATCATCAATGTATACCATCATTCATCCCTGTCTGATGAATAATCCTAGGAAAATGTCCATCATCCTTTGAAAATGAGAAGGAGGATTTTTAATACCAAAAGGCATCCTAAGATACTCATAAATTCCCAAATGACAGAAAATTCTCATGAATTTCCGGCTATCAGGGCTGATAGGTATTTGGTGAAAACCTTTCAGCATGTCCATGGTAGTGATCTACTTAGCCTTGGACAGGTTATGCAGAGCATGGTCAATTCTTGGAATTTGATAATAATCAGCTTGGGTGTAGTTGTTAAGCGTTCTGAAATCTCCAACCATTCTTGACTTATCATTGTGCCAAGCTATAATTAATGGGGTAGTAATATCCACTTTTTCATTTTGGCCTACTTTCCTTAAGACTTGTAAGTCAACCAACTCTTGAATATGGGTTTCCAGAGCAGCTCTAGAATTTGGAATAGAAGGGTAAGCAGGTCTCCTGAGGTTAGGTGGGTAAGAAGGCTTAATGCTCAGGGTTAGTATCATATCATGTCCTTTGATGTTACCAATGGGGTGATCCTTGGTACAGAAAGCATTCTGATTTTCAAAGCATACTTGTAGCATATCCCATTTCTGTTCTTTATTGAGAAGGGAATTCAAAGCAGCTTGGGGGAAGTATTCCTAATTGAAACTCTTTAAGTGTTTTTCATAAGTTGAATCAGAAGTTTGAGAATTGACATCACATATTTGGAACTTCTTATTCCAGTCTCCACCTATAGTGAAGTATCTACCTTTGCTTTGGAATACATCTATACCATACAAGCAAAGAGAATTGTTTCCAAGGATAAAATAATCACACACTTGGTTTTGGAGCACTAAAAATTCAATGCTCAGTTTGTGTGATCCTTTAGAGTGAGGGAGTATGATATCAGATGAACATACTCCAACATCATTGAGAGCAGAATTACAACTGCTGAACTTAGCCTGAGGTACTGGTAGTAATTTAAGTTTCCAGTTTGGTTCTTGTTTCTCCAGAAAAGTTGAACCAACACAAGAGCAAAAGGCTCCACTGTCTAGAAGTAAATTAAAAGGGGAACCTTGGATTAAACCAGTAGCATAGCATGTTTTGCCTGAAGTGTAACTTTTACAGGCAGAAGGTTTTAGAGTCAAGGCCTTAGCCTCAGAAATGTGGTGAATCTTCATGTTGGGATTCTGTTTTTGAGGTAAGTTAGAATCATCATTGACAGAATTTATGTCCAGAGAAGACTCAATACTACCTTCAATAACATTGATATGGTTAGTGATTATTAGATCACAATCAGAGAGTGATCCATCAGTATCATCAAGGTGAGGGTCAGGATTGTCATACTCTTCTCCTTCAATAAGATTAATCCTTTTCCTATGTAGAGGACAATCAGGTTTTACGTGTCCTGTTTGGTTACAGTTCCAACATACTTTCTCTTTTGATTCTGGAGTCTTCTTGACTTCCAGGGTAGATGGATTAGCAGCAGGGGATTCTTTAGTTTTGGCAGTATATTCTTCCCTGTTCCTAGTATTTTGTTCCCTGGGGAGTCTATTGACCCTTTTATCAAGACCATTCATATCAATAGTCTCTTCCAATAAACCTATTAAGGTGGAAAGATCTGAATTCATAGACCTTCTGAACCTTACACTGTGGTTGATTTGTCTGGGAAATAAGTTGAGGAGTCTTTCATTGACTTCTTTTTTATCAGAATCAGGGTAGAAACAGCCTAACCTCCTTTTCTGGTCTAAGCACCACTTATGAGGTTTGTCCTTGGATGGATCAAACTGGGAAGTTTCAAAATTTTTCATCATCTTTCTTTTCCAAATCCTGGTACCAAACTGCACTTTGATCAATTCTTTCCAAGAATTCCAGGATAAAGATCCAACTTCTTCTCTTTTATTGATAAACCAATCAAGAGCTACTCCTTGAAATAGTCTGGAAAATCTTACCACAGCTATTGCATCAGGGAGCTCATAAGAAGAAAGAGTGTAGTCAATAAATTTAATGAAACTGATGTGGTTTTATTCTCCTTCTCCAGAGAATTTAGGCCATTCAGTGATGGGAGGAATTAGCTTCAAATCCTGCTCCATTTCAGGAGTAGGACTGTGTCTGAAAGACTCATTCCTAGTTATCCTGGTTGATGAAAAAATAAAGATTGAATTTGACAAAAAAGCCAAGACTGGAGAAATGAAGGAAATAAAACAAAAATGACAAATTTTAAAAAGAAATGACAGTAAGAAAAATAAGCATCAAAGAATCAAAAGTTAAAAGAACAACAGGGGAACTTGAATGAAATCATACCACTAAAGACCACTTGGTCTAAAAAGGAAAATTAGTGAAGTTCCAAGAAACAGAGTTGGATGAGTTCTAACAAGAAGCCAGTGAATAACACATCAAGAAGTTATCTCCTCTGGAGAAAAAAAAATTAATCTATATTCGAGAACAATAAAATATAGAGAAAGGAAAATGAGATGATAAGAAAAAGAGAAAAAAAAAGAAGAAAGAAAAGGAATAGTTGGAGTTGATTGGAATCATACCAAATAACTTGATGATGGATGAAGTCAAAAATACAATTGTCAAATTTTTTGAGTATTGTTGATTTGAGTTTGGTCAAAATGGTTTAAGTGAGGAAAAAGTAAATGAGGAGTTGAAGGGCGCAGAGAGAGAGAGAGAGAACTGGGATGAAGATGGGAATGGATTGGTTGCAAGTGAGATGACAGTAGACAATGGAGAAGGGGAGGAGACTCAAGAACAGTTGAGGAGGATGGATGGACAGGAGAGAGGGAGTGTCTCAGGTGTGATACTTAGGAGACACCGGAGAGCGCGCGCGGGGGAAAGAATTGATGATACTTTTCAACACCCCCCATTATTTGGTATGAGGAGACAGAAGAAATGAGGAGATGAAGGTGTTTAGGGAGGTCCTGGTGCACGCCTTGGTGAGGAAATCAGCAATCATGTCCTTGAATTTAATGAGATTGACCGAGATGAGCTTGTTGCTGAGATCTTCTCTAAGTTTTTTTGCCTTGATGTCAAGGTGTTTTGTTTTTGAATTATGTCCAAAGTGCTTGACCTTTTCTGGCAATCCTTTGTTATTGATTTTGAAATTTGAAGGTTCAAGATCAATTCCCCAGAGTTCTTCAATAAGGTGGGAGATCCAGAGATTCTCTTGACAGGCATTGGAAAGAGCACACAATTCGGCCTTGGTGGAAGATAGTATGATGTTTTTTTGGCTGGAACTGCAACCACGAGAGAAGACAATTTTTCCATGTGCAAAGATATGCGCTTCTGGATCTTCTTGAGTGATGATTGTCCCCCCACATTGAATTGCTATAATATTGGATGTTGCAGAAAGGTTCTTTCCTTGGTTCAATTTTTAGGGAGATGTTGATGGAGCCGGCCAGGTATTTAAAGACATGGATCACCTCTTTCCAGTGATTAATACCGGTTTCATTGTTGAATTGAGAGAGAATTGATACAGAAGGGGAAATTTTGGGTCTCATACGGCACGCTAGGAAGTTCAGGATTCCTAAGAATGTCCAATAATTGACATTCAGAGCCTTGAATTTGTCTTTTTCTTCTTTGGTGGCTGGGAACAGTTGGATGTTAGGTGTTAGGGGAGTTAATACAGATCTGCAACCTTGCATATTCAGAAGTTTAAGTCCTTTTTCTACAGGATTACGTTGATTTAGTGTGATTTGATTTTTATTGATTTTCATTTCCATTCCAAGGAGAAGATCCGGGTCATGAGCTGAGGATTTGGGAAAACGAGAGAGAAAATGTTTTTTGAACTCATCAACCTTGCCGGCAACTATAAGATTGTCAACATGGAAGAATAAGAAGGAGTGTCTATCTCAATGGATGAAGAGGCAAGGGTCAGAGTCAGAGGCAAGAAAATTGATACTTTTAAGCCAGTTGGTTAGCGTGTTATACCAATTGACCGGAGCTTGTTTCAAGCCATACAGCAATTTCTTTAACTTTAAAAAAGGGGCAGACCGTCGCGAGAATTTTGGTGTTTTAATGAAGATTTGCTCTTGTAGAGGGGCATAAAGGAAAGCGGCTTTGAAGTTGAACTTTCTTAACAGGAGAGATTTGTCTAAGCTAAGGGATAGAAGGTCAAGAAGACAAGGTAATTTTCCCATAGGAGCATAGGTTTTGAAGAAGTCAACTCGTGGAACTTGTTGAAATCCTCGGATACAGAGTTGAGCCTTTTTCCTTTCTTTGGATGAGGCTGACTTAGGTTTTGTTTTTAGAATTAAGGTGGTGTCTAGAAAGCTATCAGGAATCTCGTGATAATCTTTCCACACTTCCTTGGATTCTATGGATTCAAATTCTTTTTCAATTGCGTCCTTATAAGTTGAGATATCTTTGGTAAGGTAAGAATATTTTGCGGGCTTAACTTTTTCTGATCTATCTTGTAGATGGTACCTAGGGGTGGAATCACAAACTTGTGAGTTGGATTCCTCTGGGATCATACCACAAAGAACCGGCCGCAACAAAGTGGCCGGCAAGGTGGAGTGGGATTTGACCACCCACCCACCTCAAGCTTAGCAACAATGGGTCACAGGGGCCATCTCCCCCCTCTGTTACCAAGGGGGAGGTGACCTGGGGCTGGTGGAGTTTGACCACCACCCAGCACACTATTTTTTTTCTTTGCTCTGGGGGGTATCAACCTCCAGGGTTCCCTGGGGGTGGATTTGACCGCTCCCTCCAGGGATTGAGAGAGAGACGGGGGGGACATGCATTTCTGCTGGTTACAACCCCCCTCCTGTATGTTTGACCTGACCCAGAGTGTTTCTGGGTCCACCCTGGCCAATCTGAGGGCCAGGGGCTGGTTTCAGGAGGAAACCAGCCATGTGAGTTGGTAATAAGGACAAATATGGTCAAGAGGGAATTTTAACTGGGTAACAGGGCTGATTATAATAGACAACCATCCAGGGTCTGCACAGCAAAAAGGGCTGGTTCAGCCCAGTAAGGGTGGAAAAACCAAACTCAACTGGTACAGGCGGGTCATAAGGGTTACGGGACTAATGCCAAGTGGGCTGAGTAAGCCCAAACCAAGTAGCAAGGCTTGTAGACCCTGTAGAGCCCATTTGGGGCGGAATTTTTGCCTTTTTTTTGTCCTTACATGAGCTTCACATGAGCACCATCTTTTCTATTTAAGGAGCTCTTCTCCCTGCTGTTTTACATCCATTAATTCACCAATTCATTCACATTCAACACTGTGACATTCCCTCTGCCTCATATTTAGGATCAATCATAAGACATTATTGTCTCAGAATTTCTTTTGCTTTAAGTACTGCTCTTTGACTAAGCTTGTGGGCCAATAATTATCACAAAGGCTACTTAGGTTGGCGCGGCAAAAGTCTATTTTCTTTGCAAGATAGGCGCAGGAATAGGTACAAGATCAAAATAAAGGAGAGGGGGTAAATCTGTCTTTGTTGGACAAGTCCTCATCACCTCCTCCGTGTCCCCCCAAGCCGCCGCAGCTAGGTTTTGGAATGCCGCTAGGAGTTTGTGTTGCGCAACAATGATATGAGCGTGAGGAACCGCTAGGAAGCATCAGAGTAGTTTGTCCGCATTGTTCACCATTGCGTTGAACCTTGCAAGCAGAATTGCGAGAATAAGAGTGATCTCCGGAATCTGGGGAGTGGCAACTGGAGGGGTAACAGAATGAGCAGGTGAGGGAATTGGCTTGGGAGTAGGAGCGGCCGCGGGTTCTGGAGACGACTCAATGACCATGTGAGTTGATGCATGCATGGGTTCTGGTGACAACCTGGGAGCCGGTGATGGAGATGGCGGCGGAGGATTAGGTGTTGGAGGAACAGGTTGCAGGGGAGTGGGAGGATGTGGTGGTGGTGGAGGAGGCGCAGTTGGTTGGTTGAAAATCTGCGGGTCTGTTGCCGGTTTGTTTATCTTTACCCGTGCAGCCCACTTGAGGGAGGCATTCCAATAAGCTGCAAAATTGGGGAAGTCCTTGTCCTGCGGTGGTCCAGCCCAATGGAATGGTAATCCTGATTCATGGCTTTTGCATGAAGGAGGGTGAGGAGCAGCGCGTTCTGGTTTGTTGCAAGGTGATCTGGGCCGGTTCCATTTATTGGTTGGGATGTCCTCATTGCTTTAGACTACAAACAATTTGCATTGGGTCCTCTTGCGCAGACAACCTTGAGGAAAGTTGCGGGGCATACCATTGGATAAGGAGCAGCAATGGTGGCTGGCTTGGCATGGAACGCAGGCGTGCCAATCCAGAAGGATGGGGAAGGTGAGGCTGTTCCAACTGCAGAGCATGCAGGAAATGTTGAGAAAAAGGGTGTGGAGGGTGTTTCCTTGGTGTGGCATTGTTGTGCAGCAAGGGGATGGGATAACTGGGGGTACGTGAGATAGTGGTGGATCTCTGGGGACTGAACTCAATTTGGGGGGGATGTGGCGGTCTTTTATGAACGCCAGTTGGAATGGGCTGCGCGTTCAGCAGTAGCTGCAGGCTCAGAATTGGTAGCATGCTCGGCAATGGGTGCGGCTTCACTGCAGCAATCTGTGCTGTGGGCTCAGCAGCAGTAAAATTGGGCTTGGAATCTGGAGATGTGGGGAAGCTTGGATTGGATTAGACAGATCACGCATTGCAAGACGCATGTGTGTACCTTGGATATCTGGAATGGCGCTTTGGGCAGATGCCAACATGCGCGGGGGGCTCCAAATTGGGAGCGGTGCAAGGGACGCATCATGAGAAGGATGAACCGGTTGGACATAATGGCAGGCGGGAAATACAGATGGGATATGGATCATGGGATGGGTATCAAAGGATAGAGTTTGGGCTAGGGTTCTGCACTTGGGGGTTGTACTTCATTCTTCTTGTTTAATTGCAGTTGTACTTAGGTTAGGGTTGAGGGGAAGGCTACTTAACCCGCACCCTCAACCCGGATGGAAGGGGAGGAGAATCTCTGGAGATCATCACATCAGGTTGAAAGGACTCTTTAAACTTATCTCTCTATCTCTCAGTTGTAGGGTGAATGGTTGCACTCAGCGTTTAAAGATGCAAGGGATCAATAACTTCTGAACTTGGGAACAATTTAAGGAGAAGTCCTCTTCTGAATTCCACAGCGTCCATTTCCAACTTCAATGGAAGTAAATTTGCCATTGAGCTGCGTTCAAACATTGCCTGACACTGTTTCCCTCCAATCAGCATTTCCACATACCCGAAGGGGCATATCATTGCGCCATTTGCTCCTAGAACATCCACCCCCAAATAAAGAGTACCCACCTTTGCCTCCTCCTTGGGTTTTGGTTTGTCCTCTTTATTTCCCCCATACTGCTTAAAAACCACAACCATCTCCTCTGCATTTACCAGTGAGATTGCTTCCAGCTCCTTCAAGGTTAGGGAAACCGGTTGATCTGTTCTGCAACTCCTTCTTTCTACTTCTCCAGCCCTCCTGTGGGATCCCCTGCTTTAACTACCACTGCCTGCTCCAGAGATTTTTCAGGAGGAGGACCATAATTTCCATACTACTCTTGTTGGAGCAGACCGCTGTGGTGACCAATCTGGGACACCTCATGGATTATGGAAATTTTTGAATTTTTTTACATTCCCTTATCCATCAATTCAATCTTCAAAAAAAATATCTTCTCTCATTTGTAAGTATCTCTTGTAAATAGTCTACAGGCCTCTGGCCTATAAAAAGAGGAGCTCTCCCCTGCCTTTTTTTATCCATCTCATCCAATCCATCTCAGATAGTAATAAATAATCTGATCATTCCAAAGGGGCTCTTCCCCTTCATCTGCAACCTTTATCCTGGGTATATCTGTTGATTGACCCTTGATGCTTTGAGCCTCCATACTCAAAATTTGATTCCTCCATCTGTGACCTTGATCCTTATTGCCAACCATAGCCTTTCTGGTTGAAGATAATTCCATCTGCTGGAATTTTTGAGTGTTTTATACCGCTCTTGATTCCTTTTTCAGACCATACTGGTCTGATCTTCCCCTGATCATCTTTCTGGATTCTGTCACGTTTGACTGAGAGCTTTTTTTAAGCTTGAAACCTGGAGTTTTATACCTCCCCTTATTCTTTAAAAGTTGAATTCTGCCAGGAAACTCTTGATTTCCTTGAGAAGTGTTGGGTTATTCTTGTTCATATCTGTTATTGCTTTGCTTCTAGAGCTTCATAAACAAATTGCTTTTGTTTTGTTCAGCCACCCACAGTTATCTGTTACCTTTCAAGAGCTTGATTTCAGAGAGTTGGGCAGGTTCATTGAAAACCTGGAGGTTGGTTGGGATTGAGTTGCTCTTGCCTAATCTTCTGCTGACTATCAGAGTTATTAGCTTGTGGGCGTTGTTAATTACAAACTGCCTTGTTTCATTGAAATCTGAACAAACTTTGACTTATTTTTTTCAAGTCTTTCCCTGCACCATCTTGCCTCAGATATTGTTGATTCCATTGCTACCAACTATTCCCAAACTCATCCTTTATAGTGATTCCTTATTTACAAGTTCCTGGACCTTGATTCTGGTTACATTTAAATATTATTGTAACCAATAGGAGGGCAGCCTAAAAAGCACCATTCCCTTCCACAGAACTGCCTGCGTCTTAGCACCGTTTGGAGTCTTACACCTCCCTTACCTCCTCCAAAACTTCTAAGGGTTTCCAAGTCAAGGGAAATTTGTACCCTGCCAAGGTTGTTGCCTCCTTTTTCTCCTCCACTTCTGCTCAAGCCAAATTGCTTGGCAACAGTTTATCTGGTAGATACAGAATAGCTTATCCAAAAGGATAGAAAAACTCCCTTCCATCCCTATTAAAAATCTTGCTTTTCACATCTGCACTTGGGTAATTCCACAATCTTTTGAGATAGCTGTCCTCCCAAAAATAATAACATTGGAAAAAACAAGGCTTGCTTTTTTTTCTTGGTGGTGCCCTTGGTATTGCCTGAGTTGGTGCATGCGTTTTTGATGCCTTTGGTGGCTCTGGAACTGACGCAGCTGGCTTCAACCTAGCTTTCTTCCAGAAAAGACACATCTTGTTAAACATCTCTGCCATTTTGGCAGTTTATTTTGGAGTTACCTGCCCCTTCACCCTCTTCACCTGTACCTCCTCCTTTTCCAGACCCTTTGGGTCCTCCTGCATGAGTTCTGAGGATTCCAATTTGCCCACAACCACTGCTTGGATCTCCTTCATGTCCGGGAGTAGTGATACTCCTCTGTCCCGCCACCTCCAAATTGATCCTGCGTAATAGAGCTTCCTGTGGACACCTATGGGCCACTCTGGGCTTAGCCCCTGCAGGAAAGTCCTCTTGCTGAATCTTTATTCTCCTCCATAATCTTGTTGGGGACAAGTTACCTTAAAATGCAATGAAATGAGGAAAAGTAAACACTGAATGACATCCTTGAGGAAACATCTCCATCCTTTGCTAATTCCAATGAAAGACGCTTGAGATCCACCTCTTGGAACCTCTTCTCCCATGCCCCCCATTTATCCACTATTTACTTTGAGAATTATTGTCCCACAAGCTTAGTCAAAGAGAAGTACTTAAAGCAAAAGAAATTCTGAGGCAATAATGTCTTTTGATTGATCCTAAATATGAGGCAGAGAGAATGGCACAGTGGTGAATGTGAATGAATTGGTGAATTAATGGATGTAAAAGAGCAGGGAGAAGAGCTCCTTAAATACAAAAGATGGTGCTCATGTGAAGCCCATGTAAGGAAAAACAAAAGGCAAAAATTCCGCCCCAAATTGGCTCTACAGATTCTACAAGCCTTGCTACTTGGTTTGGGCTTACTCAGCCCACTTTGCATTAGTCCCGTAACCCTTATGACCAGCCTGTACCATTTGAGTTTGGTTTTTACACCCTTACTGGGCTGAACCAGCCCTTTTTGCTGTTCAGACCCTGGATGGTTGTCTATTATAATCAGCCCTGTTACCCAGTTAAAACTCCCTCTTGACCCTATTTGTCCTTATTACCAACTCACATGTCTGGTTGCCTCCTGCAACCAGCCCCTGGCCCTCAGATTGGCCAGGTTGGACCCAGAAACACTCTGGGTCAGTTCAAACTTACAGGAGGGGAGTTGTAGCCAGCGGACATGCATCTCCCCCCCCTCTCTCTTAATCACTGGACGGAGCGGTTAAATCCCCCCAAGGAACCCTGGATGTTGATACCACCCAGGGCATTACACAAATGGGTTGGCTGGGAGGTGGTCAAGCCCAGCCAGCCCCAGGAACCTCCCCCTTGGTAATAGGGGGGGAGATGGCCCCTGCAACCTCTTTGCCGCCACACAAGAGATGGGGGGGTGGTCAAATCCCACCCCACCTTGCTGGTTGCCTTGTTGCGGCTGGCCTAGTTAGTCCACACATGAGGTGGAGGGGTGATCAATTGCCGTCCCACCTTGTTGCAGCTGCCTTGCTGGTTGAGGACCAGCCAGCCTCCTCTCCCCCTTGCAACCAAGCCATGCAACGGGGGCTGCAAACCCGCACAAAAGTGGTTGGGGGGATTCCAAACAGAGCCCCCTGCCCCATACAATGGCTCGCGTGGGCGGTTGGGCCCCAGAGAGAAACAAGTGGCCCCAAGCAGGCCAGGACACGGGCGGTGGCCAAAAAGCCATAAAATACATACTTTGGTAGGCCAGCCCATCTGGCCAAGTATGTCCAAAATAAACCCTGGGCCCATTTATGCCTAAATAAGTCCATCTAGCTAAGGTGGCCCATCCACCCTGGGGGGCCCGTCAGTGCCTGTGTCCCAAAAGACCTGGAAAATGTGTTTTGGCGCCCAAATTCCCAAACCCAATTTCATCCACATAGGCCCACATGGCCCACGTGATTTCCAATGTGCCATGGAGGCCCATTTGTGCATCCCACTTGTATTACACACCAATATGCACATTACCTGAGTGCATCCATATTTTAACATTTACCTCTGTAATTTTTCCCAATCTTTCCCCCTATAACCCTCCATATCCTCCACATCCCAAAAATCTTCTTCTTCTGGAATGAAGCTGACTTTCTTCCAAACCCAGTCAACGTTGTTTGCATTCTTGAAACATTCAAGGAACTGGTGGACATCCTTTGGGAAGAACCTGAACACAGGGTAATCCCTTGGCCTAATCTTTTCCCCACTTCCCTGCTGCTCCTGCAGTAACTCCAGTGCCGCATATGTCAATTGCCCGCCCGTGGTCACCCTGGGTGGTGGCCCAGCTGGACTTGTGGTTTGATGCAGAGTTCCTTGATAGGGAAAAGCACTGCCAGCTGCTGCCTGTAAACAATTTGGGAGGGAGTTGCCCATTCAGGCTTGTAATCTCCAATCATCATTGACATATTGAGGTTAAGTAATAAAAAAAAGGATAAAAATCCGCAGAAATTACCAGTTTTTTAACTAGGAAGCAACATTCCTGCCAAGACCCCAATTTTTGGAAAGAGATTATGTGTTCTGTGAAATTTCTGCAAAACTCCCACTCCTAGTTCCAGAAAGCCCACTAGCCCTTGAGTTAAAATCCTGAACCTCTGCATATTGAATAAAATCTTCTCCGCAAGGAAATTTTCCACAGCCCGCAGAAATTGAGAATCATGCCCAAGTCCCCTCTCCGCTATTTTCAAAACTACTCTTTACTCAGCCAGACACTCCTTGAGCTAACATGCAATTAAGTAATATTAATAAAAAAGACATACTCTCCAACATGCTCCGCACTTGAAATTTTCCTATTAAAGTCTCCAAGTTCCTTAAGCAAGCTAATACTCTCAAAAGCAGAATGATACTATTCACCTTAATCTGGTAATTTTATTGTTTTATATCCCAATATTGATACTTTTATTCCTCTGATGACACCATGATACAATGCAATACCCCCCATTTCTGGTTCACGAAATGTTACCCTTTTATATACAACTCATAAAACTACTCCAAAAAGAGAGAAACCAACAAAAGAACAAATTTTCCTTCTAACCGCCTCTGTGCATCTGGCAATGATCCTTTTCAGCATTAGTCCAATCCCCAGCTGATCTTTTTGTTTACAATAGATTTGGTGATCATGTTCCCCAATCTCCCTATCAGTTGAGTTTCACTGATGCATTTCTAACAAAAGATCCCCGCCAATCTTCCTTAGTGGATCTCTCCCAATCCAGCATGCAACCTAACAGATCCACAGCAATCTGCATGCCGCCTCCTCAGCTTTATTGTTGATTGTCCCACAATCCTGCAACCCCAGTGCATACCCCGTAGTCAGGCCTTGGTCTTCTAGTACATATCTTTGTTCACTTTCTTCTGCACTCATAAATACATAGTTGCGGAGGGGAATTTATGTTTGATCACACCTGTTGTCCCCAAAAGGAAATACTTTGGCCCATCCTTGCTATTTTGCTGCGGAAACACACGCTGCACCAAATTCTGAGCCTTGAATTTTCTGCTTTGTGCTGCAGACTTTGACAAAAAATCTTCTGGGAAAGATGCTGGAATTATGTGTTCTTAATCAAAAACAAGTTTCCAAACCCATTGTTATTTATGATGTGGAGATTTGGATGGTGTTGATGATCTTCATTCAACCAATTGATTGGACTGGAAAATAAAATCATGAAATTTAACACAATTCAACAATTGATTTGAGCCAGAATTTAATGAAACCAGGCCTGGATTCAATCTTAATACCATTAAAGGCTGATGTTAGATTTGAAAACCAACAAATTTGATTTCATTAACCTTCTGAGGGATTGCTTCACAACCCATTCTCAACAATAAATTGAACCAGATCACCAAAAAAAGGAGCCTGAAAATAACAACTGAGAGATTTGGGAAAGGCTGTACTTTTTGAGGTTTGAGTTTGAAGCTCTGGTTGACACACTTAAGAGGAGGAGAGGAAAGATCTTGTGACACAAAGAGGAGCGGATCTTGGGAGTCAAGGGGGCACTCCAATTCAGTGTAGGGAAGAACAGATGACAAATTTCACTAGATCAGACACTGAATTAAATAGATTAAGCACAATATGGCTGGCCTGTGGTTAAGAAGAAAGAATAAAAATGAATAAGGAATATTCAATATTGAACCATAGATTCCGCACTAACTAGAGGACAGCATCCAACTGGGAAGCAACTGGGATCTAGGACAAAGGTGTAACTGGAACTGTAACTAAATCAGTAAATTATAGAGTACACACTAGGCAGTGGTACTCAAGAGCATAACAATAATAATGAGAAGTCACATTGAGATTCACTAAAGATTCAGGAGAAACAATTACATGACAAAAATTCCAACAATACTCTATTTCAGTTTAAACCATCATTGGATCATGATCAAAAAAAAAATTGGATTGTTTCTGATTGTTGAAGGGATTGATGAATGCAAGTGTTGTTAGGGTCTGTTTCAATTTTGGCTGTATGGATGGTGAGTCACAAGACCTAATTGGCCTATCCTGAATTGATGAGATCTTTGCTGATTTGTTTTTTTACCAAACCAGAATATCTTGGATTGACCTCTCCAAATCAATCAATCAACTTTGTTATTTTTCTCCAAGCTCTTGATTCTTTTTTGAATAGTTTGATTGCTCAAGTGGTGGATTCAAAATGTCACTCACAAATCCTGGTGACTTGGAAAAACTAAAAATTGGCCTGAGATTTGAAGTTCTGGGTCCTACTCAGGATTAAAAACCTTTATTTTGATTATTTTTGGAACAATTCAGATTGGTAACATAATCCAAATTCATAATAAACAAAAATATGAAGAGGAGGAATATCACAATTGGGTTTTCTCCTTTCTTCAAGAAAAAAAAAGGGGGGCAATGTTAAATTCACAACCCTGGGGTTTAAAACAGGCATTGAAAGCTGTTTACAACCCATATGAACTGTGAAAAGAGGTTCACAACTCAGAAAGTTGCAATCAAAAATAAATAAATAAATAAATAAATAAATAAATAAAATTAATAAATAAAATAAATAAATAAAGTAAAAACCTAAGTAAGTAAGTAAGTAAATTTAAAATAAATAAATAAATTTATAAATTAAAATCATATAAATAATATAAATTAACAATAAAATAAAAAAATTAATCAATTAATTCATTAAAAATAAAGATGAAAGTTTGCAAATGGAACACCACAACTCAAAATGGGTTTCAAACAGCCTTTCACAAAATAGGCGAGTTGAAAACCATGCCATGCAACCCATTTTAAGTTGTGAATGGGTTGTGTTATGTTGGAAATTTAACACTTCCCAAAAAAAACTAATCACAGCAATCAAAGGAATAATGAGATATTGACCATTAATCTCATGCCAATTTGGGTGTTGAAAAAAATTTCTTAGGGTGTTCCAAACCAATAGAACCACCCAGACCAGCTGAATTAAATTAAAGATCTTGACCAAATTGATTTTCAAACATAAACATTGCAGAATCTGGACTACAAGCCCCAAAAGCTTTGATTTGATGATAGAACAAAAAAAAGCAATACCCTATTTAATCAGTTTTTTCATGATGTGGGTTTTACTCTCTTGACTGCCGGTTGTTTCAAGTATTCTATAAAACTTTTTTTATTATTTCCAGGCTTGGGTTGGTTTGGAGATCAATCCAATTGAATTTGAATCCAAAATTGGGTTTGTAATCAATCTGGTTCATCATGATGAAATTTGGGTGAATAGTATCTTCCAGTAATCAAATTCAGATCTGGATGATGGAAATTCTGATTTGTTGTAAGTGATGAAAATATGAACCCTCTGGGTGGTTCTTAAATTGGGCCTGAATGAATAGGGTATATCAAAGTTGAAAAACACGCCCTTTGTTATTACCAAACCTGCCATTTTTGATTGTGTTTTTTCTGAAATACGCATAACCCCAAAATTTTGTATTTCAAAATGGCGGATTTCAAACTTAAAACCCGCAATTATTCACCATCATCCATCCACTATCCATTGCATCAAAAACACCCATCCACACCTCCACCTCAGCAAATCCATACCCATCCCATCTCCATTGCATCACACACATCTCATCTTCATTGCTTCACATCTCCATTGCTTTGCATCTCCATCACATCACACACATCCCATCATCATCTCATCAACCCACATCACATCAATATCTTTCTCAACATGTACAATCAAACTTCCCAGCAGCTAGTTGAAAATGCAAGAAAGCTGAATGAACTTTTTTTATTATTTTACTCTGATTCAGACTCCAATTTTGAATCAACTTGGTTAGCTTTGAATTCTCTATTGGAAAAGCAATACATAGTTCCAAGAAGATATACTCTCCACAATCCTATGTATGAAAGGCAAAAGCTTCATCTCCTCCCCAACTTAAACTTCCAGCAACTTTTTCAAAATTTATTTCCTTAATTAATGAAACATTTGGAGAATATTGAATATAACAACTTGTTCCAGAGCAATTCTTGGAATCCTCAAAGCAATCCAGCTATCCAACTGGCCATTGCTCTTTGTAGATTGGGATAAAATGGAAATTGAGCAGCCATTAATTGTTTAAAAAATATATTCTCAGTTGGTTATGGAACCACTATCCCATTGAGTCAAAAACCCAAGCTAGATGGCAACCACTATTTCTTTTGGAAAAAAGGAAATCAATTCATTTCTTTTAAAAAGCCTTTGATAACCCACTGAAAAAATATGTTTTATCTGTTTTTATAGATAATCTGTGGCACTACAACTTTTTTTTTAAAACAAAAAGAATTTAATAATCCTCCATGCTGGCCTTCCAGGTTCTTCTCCCCATTCATATGTTTTCAATTGAATTCTGATTTCCCAACAAAAATAGAACCACTTTGATCAAGATCAAAAACTTCTGGCTGATTTAGCTTATGCCATCAGGAAACATTTGGTTCCAGAATAACCCAATGTTTCATCCAATGATCAAGCCAAAACTGATTTCAATTATCATCTTTCCCAATCATGAGTTTTGATTGAAAATGCAATAGGTGTTCTGAAAGGAAGATGGGAAAGCTTACCGGGAATGTGAAACAAAATTCAAAATCCCAAAGAAACAAAGATACTCATCAACTGGATTATCTGCTGTGTAATCCTTCACAACCTTCTTGCCAAAATCAAAGATGAATGGGAAGAAATAGTTGAAGAAGATATTCCCAATCCTCCTCAAGTCATTCCTGTCTCTCCTTTTCACTCATCTTTTGCCATGAAATAGAAGATTCTAACCCACACACTTGCTCAATTTGATGAGTAGAATTTGGTTTTTAAATACTTAAAAATTCACATCACCCTTCTTTTTGGGTTTTGGTTCTTCAACCCAGAATTCTAGGCTGACTCATGGTTTTTTTATTTTCTTTTTTTTTTTTGATGGAATTATATAAAACCAGCTGATACCTCACCACTCACCAAACAATGAACCCCACCCCAATTACTCACCAATCAACTACTTCATTCTCCTCAAAAAACCACCACTCCAATCCTTCCTCCTCCTCACCAAACATCCTCACCCACCACCTCTGCCTCAAAGTCCCTTGCTTTAGGACACCTCCTCCTCCTCCTCCTCCCCTCATCTATTAATTACCAATTGATTAGCAAATAATTGATTGATCATTTGATTTAGAACCCCCCCTCCTTGCTTGATCCCCCAGGTAAGCACCCCCCCCCCTCATCCATTAAAAACCAATTGATTAGAAACTAATTCATCAATCATTTGCTTTAGGACCACCCCTTCCTCGCTCAATCCCCCAGGTAAGAACTCTCCCCTCCTCCTCATCCATTAACAAACAATTGATTAAAAACAAATCAATTTTCCATTGCCATTGGAACTTGCTCACCTGCCCTCCTTGCTCAAGACAATTGATTGAGTGATTGATCAATCAACCAATCAACTAACCTACCCTCTCATTTCTCAAGACAATTGATCAATCAATCAATTAATTAATAAACCCGCCCTCCTTGCTCAATTTAATTGATCAATTGATCAATTTCCCCACCCTCCTTGGTCAATTCAACTTATAAATTGATCAATTTCCCCACCCTCCTTGCTCAATTGGATTAATCAATCAACCCACCCTCCTTGCTCAATTCAATTGATCAATTGATAAATTTCCCCACCCTCCTTTTTCAATTCAATTGATCAATTGATAAATTTCCCCACCCTCCTTGCTCAATTTCATTGATTTACCCACCCTCTTTGCTCAATTGAATTGATTGATCAATCAATCTCCCCAAACTCCTGGCTCAATTTGACCAATTGATCAATCAATTTCCCCACCCTCCTTGCTCAAGACCATCAATCAATAGGTAAGAAACTGCCCCTCCTCCTCCTCCTCCTCCTCAACTGATTCATTTTTTTAGGCCCCCCCTCAATTTATTCCCCTCATCCATCCTCAGAAATCCAAGGTTGGTGTCCCTGCCTCCTGCTCCACTCTTCCATCCATGATTATCATGATAAAAACATCTGACAAAACATGTTTTTTTCATTTGTTATCATAATTGACCAGTATTTTTTTTCTATTTTTGTTGATTTTCCACAATTATTGAAACATGAATAGTGATTTTTTTTTGTATTCCATTCAATGCAACACCCCTCTTGACCCCTTTTTTTTCAACCCCTTCCCCTTTTCTGGACTACCAATGCTTCTCCCACAAGACTCAAAATTTTATAAAATGATTTAAATCCCTTCTTGATCCTCAAACCAAGCGCAATAAGCGCCTTGGAGGGATCAAGATGGAAGGAGATGATTTGAAAAACATAAAGAGAGGTGGCAAGAAAAGGCTCTTTGGCAAAGGAGGCCTCACATGAGACATTCCAAAATCTCTTTGGAAGTTACTAACAAAGGGTTTAATTTAAAGGTTGTGTGTTCTGGAAAAAAACTGAAACCTTGAAATTTTTCCCTGCTATTAATGCTGAAAAGAAAAATAATACTAGAAAACCCTCACCTGAAGAGTTTGGACAACTCAAGCAGAAGATTGAAAAATTCCATTTCTTCATCTCCGGAAAGGTGGCTGTTCTTGACTGCTCCAATCACCACTCTGTGGTTACAATAATTGAATTTTTCCTTTTGGATGAACTCTCCTAGCAAGATGAGAAGTAAATCAAATATGTTTCCACTTTCCTTTTCCAACTTAAAAAATTTTTCAATACTGTTGGCCCCTCATGATTTTGGGGAGGAAAAATGTGGGAAATTGGGTGGCAAAAATCAATGCACCCTTCTGAGTTATTTGGTTTATATTTGAATAAATCTGCTTTTCAATCTTCCAATCAAGAGTATACTATTTTGATCCTTACTTCCAACAAATTCTCTCAAATTTTAGGTAAAATGTTCCAAAAATTAGCCAGAAATGTATTTGAATCAAACCATTATACCATGAATGTCCTTCTCTTCTTTGGAATTTGGATCCTGCCTCACTTCTTTTGACTGTTTGCCACATATCACTTTCACTTCAGATTCCTTGTACAATTCTCCCCACATTGACGAAGGTGAAATCCCTTCCTATTCCTTTTTACTGGTGGTTCCCACCAAAAAATTGAATTGGAAAATTATTAAAAATGAGGAAAAATATCAATTATCTGATGGGTTTTTTTTTCCTGACTTGGGTTTGGACATTAATTTCAAAAAAAAAAGTATTTTCAGAATGTTTTTGGCAGTAAATAAGTACAATCACTCTACTTTTCCTGCTGTGGAGACTTCCAGTCATACAAGGATTGCCATTTCTATGCAAATCAACAAAACCACCCGGAACACTTGCAGGGACTTGAACAGTCAAAAAATATACTCTAGAAAAAAATTTTAAATAAAAAGAAAAAAAATTTCTTTATTGGTGGGGTTAAAAATATTCTCAAAAAGTTTTGTTATCATAAATAATTGTTTTTTTTATTTTCAAAGTTTTTATCAAGGTAAATATTTTACAAGCCAAGCAATTGAGTCATTTTTTTTATTTTTCCACTGTCCTACTGCTACCAATAAACTCCATGGCTACCAATAGTCTATCTTTTTTCATTGGCCAGCTTTTTCCCTCTCCTTTTACATTTTCTCTTCCATTCAATCCTTCTCCTTTTCAGCTTTTTGAAACTCTATCTCTGCCTGTTTCAATTTCCACTCAGCATCCAATTTTTTTTTAATAAGCAAACTCTTGGCTTTCTGCTTTTGACAATTAATAGACAGTCTAAAATCCCAGTTTCCTTTTCAAATTGAAGTTTTTCAGATTAAATTTTTTATTTCACTGTTTTTCGGAGGTGAATAGGAATGAGCTTCATTTTGAATTCAAGAATAATAACTCAATGCACTTAATTGAATCTTACTTCTCCATGATATCCTCAAAGCCAGAAAAATTGGAAGTGTTTCTCATCTTTTGATGGCTATTGGGGTTGATGTTGATGGAATTGGAGGCCTTTCACTTTCCCTTTTCAAAGGATGTTTGTGTGGGAACGTCATCACTCTTATTTGAAGGTGATGTGGGAGGCCCCATTGGCTTTAGTGTTCAGCCATTCAGAAAAGGATGAGCCTGGTTTTTTAAAATGTAAATCATTCAGGATCAATCAGACAGAAAAGACAAGAAATTGCTTAGTCACTTGAGCAGATGTTGCTTGAAATGGAGATGGTGGAATAACTTACTCTTCATTGGCCAAGTTTCCCAGTTCTTCCTCCCCACAAAGGTAAAAATACCAATAATTAAGTGAGGGATCAAAAAAAGGGTTTGAATGATTAATCAATGCTGATGTAGGCATGAATGGAGCTGAATGTGTTGGAATATCCTTTGAAATCTCAAAAACAAAAAACTAATTAAAAATAATGAAAAATTAAAATTTACTCATTTTATTGATATTTGCGCTGAAAAACTACATTGCAACTACCCAGGAGTTATCCCAATTGGCATAAATTGATTTATTTGCAGGTATTTGGCTTCTGAAAGCGCTGAAAACAGTAGTTATACTGATTTGGATAACTGTGTGTAGTTGCATGGGCCAGAACCTTGTGCAACTACACCAGCAGCAAAATCCCCCCTCCAGCTCCCACCCAACCTAGCCACCATCCTTGTCCTGACCACAACATTGAAAACTGACCAGCAAGCTGCAGGCCAGCAGACCTTTGACAATCAGCTACCATTATGGGACAACCTATTGACCACCCAGCCCAGCTCTCATTAAGTAACCAAGCAATCAAATGACAGGCCTCCAGAAAGAAGAAGCCAAGCAAACCGGCCTCAAGATCAAGTCCAACCAGCCATAAAAGACCAATCAACTAGGTAAGACAGGCCCAGACAGGCACAGAAAGACAGAAAGGCCCAGCAAGAGCATACAGGCCCCGCAAGCCCATACAGTCCAAGAAGCCCAGACAGGCCTGTTAAAATACGTATGCACTTACGTGTGTGCTACATATGAGTGTAATCCAAATGGGATGCACAAGTGGGCCTCTGAGGCCCATTGGACACACACACAGACCATACTTGCCTGTGTGGATGCCACGGATTTGGGGAAATTGGCCTCAAAACGCGTGACACAGGCCTATTGGTACATGGGCCCTGTGGGTTACATGGGCAAATACAGCCAGATGGGCTTGTATGGGCATAATTGGGCCCAGGGTTTATTTTGGACATACTTGGACAGAAGGGCTGGCACACCAAAGTATTTTGAACTCACTTTTTGGGCTTGGGGCGGCCCATTAGGGGCCGCTGACTGTGTTGCAGCCCCCTGTGTTGCGGCCTGCTTAGGGCCACTTTTTTTACTGAGGGCCTGTTTATGGGGCCCAATGTTTTTGCTTAGGGCCTGTTCATGGGGCCCAATGTTTTTGCTTAGGGCCTGTTTATGGGGCCCAATGGCCCGCGCTGGGCAGGGGGACTTGAAATGGAGTCCTCCCACCCCAGTTGCGGCTGCGGGGCTGGGCCCAATTGCCCCGGCTCCTCCCCCTCCCCTCGCTTGCCATTGCAAGGAGAAGGAGGAGGGCTGGCTGGGTTGAACCAGCCAGAGACCAGTTGTAACAGGCAACCAGTCAGGTTGGGGGGGACCTGATCACCCCCCCCCACCAAATGTTGTGGCTAGGCAGGTTGTAGCAAGGCAAGCGGTGGTGGGGGGGAATTGACCACCCCCCACCACCAAGAGGGGCGCTCTCCCCCCCCCCTTTAGAAATGGGGAGGAGCAACGGGCTTGAGGGGATTTGACCACCCCCCAGGCCACCTACCTTAACAACGCCCTGGGGGTATTGACCCCCAGGGCCCCTGGTAGGGGGATTTGACCGCCCCCTCCAGGGATTTGAGTGAAAAAGGGGGGGCGGCATGTCCACCGGTTGCACCCCCCCCCCCCATGTGTGTCTGAGACCAGACCCAGGTGTGTCCTGGGTCCCACCTGGCCATTTTTATGGCCAGCGGCTGATTTCATGAGGCAACCAGCCAGCATGTGAGGTAACGGGCCATTTGTAACAGACAACTGGCCAGGGGTTTGAACAGCTAAGGGGCTGGTTCAGCCCCATTAAGATGGGAACACCAGAAATGACCGGAAAAGGCTGGTTTTAAGGTTACGGGGACTGATTCCGTGCAGGCTGATGTAGCCCAAACCAAGTAACAAGGCCTTCAGAGCCTGTAGAGCTACTTTGGAGCGGAAAATTTGCCTTTTGGCTTGTTTTATCATGGGCTCACAAGAGGCCAAGATTTTTCACTTAATGAGCTCTTCTCCCTGCTGTTTTCCATCATCCATTCATCATCCAATCAAATTCATCACCAATATCATCCAACCTATTGCACCATTGTGAGAGCCCATTAGCAATTATTGACACAAGGTTTCCAGCATTTCTTTTGCTTTAAATACTTCCCATTTGCCTAAGGTAATTTCTGGCCATACTTATAACTCAATCTCAGTACCAACATCATCATTACTTCCAAGCCATCTAGACCCTAGTACCTCACTCTGGAAAAACTCAAAGACCTCAAGTTTTCCAAGAAGATGTCCTATATCCCTGATGTTAGCTCCACCAAGATAGTTCTGAAAATTCAGAACTTTAATGCTTGGGCTGTCCTTATGGATAGTGAGTTGTACAACATCTGTGTAAATTGAGTAGGTGAGAGGTGATAAGAATTATCAAATTGAAGGGACTAGGAAAAAACCCAACAACAACAATAGCATGAGTTGAAGTATTAGATTAAAACAAAAGAGGAGATGAATAACAATGAGAAGATTGGACAAGATTGAACTGAAATCTTACCAGACAGTCAAAAGAGTGAGCGTGGTGAGCCTGGAGCAGTGAATTGGATCAGGTTGAGTTGAGAAGTTGGTTGAGTGCTTGATGGCAATATGGCAACGTTGAGGATGTGACAGCATTAAGTTATAGATTAAAGAACAAGGAAATGAAAAACAAGAAAGGAGACTTTGAGGATAAAGGAATAGGAAGGAAAATAGAGATAAAGGAAAGAGTTGGAAGAAAATGGGATGGGGAAAACTGAAAGGCAATCCGCCGCGGTGAGGTTCAAATGACCCAAATGATCAGATGAGAGAGATCCCCCCTGGTGCAGTTGAGTTTGTCCAGGGATGCGGGGGTTACTAAGTATCAGGATTTGATAGCTGCGCAGAGAGTTGCTCAGTGGATGATTTGACAATCTGTTGTGGGGAAAAAATGGATGCAGATGACACTTTGATCAGTTCAGAATTTGAGAAAAAGTCTTATCATCTCATCCTTAGGCATCTTGATGAGAATCATGTGACATGGGTTGCTGATACTCTTAGGGAAGATAAGAGAAGAAGGGGAAGCATCCTTTGGAAGTCTCTCAAGTCCAAATATGCTGTTGATTCTGTTCACCAGAAGGGTATAGCATTCAATAAACTATTAAAGTTACAATATTTGAATTTTGAGCAGTTGGTTGCAGAGGCTAGGTCTAGCATAGCCAAGTTTAAGTCATCAGGACTTAACATGGACCCTGAGTGTTTGTCACTCTTAATCCTTCAGAAGATACCAAACAAGTTTGATTCTTTATTCAGAATTATTTCCCGATTGGATCCTCTTCCGGGGGAGGAGAATGTGCGGAAGAGGATTGAAAAGGATGATCTTCAGTTCAAGATGAAGGGGGCTCTGGAACAGCCCTTGTTGGAAAGACTGGAAAATCTTGCAAGAAGGCAAAAAAGGATTTTTCCAAGGTCTTATGCTATCATTTTCAGAATAAGGGGCATTATGCTAAGGATTGCAAGGAGGCCAAGAAGAGGAAGAAGTCCGAATAGAATGACAAGGAGGTCAATCCCACTACTGATAACGTTTCAATGGTGGCGTTTGATGGTCCAATGGAAATGGTTGTTGGGGAAGAAGTTCCCAATAATAAGGCCAAAATTAATGAGGATCAAGAAATGGACTTGATTAATTATGAAGAGATTGAAGGAGGATTTTGTTGTTTTGATTGATTCTGTTTTTACAGATCACATGTTCTTCAAACCAAATTTATTTTCAAATCTTAGTGATTATGATGAAGTTGTAAATATTGTTCAGAAAGGCAGAACAATTCAGATTAAGGGAATTGGAAAATTTATTCTTGAAAATCACTGAGGTTTCAAAATTTCTTTTGAGAAAGTTTTCTATGTACCAGAGTTGCCTTATAACCTTGTTTCTCATGGAGTTTTGTGGAAAGAAGGGTTCCAGATTTGTTATCCTAAAGAAGATAGGTTTTTTATTGATATGGATGGGATAATTTTTCTTTGTGGACAAGTTTTGAATAAGCTTTTGTCTGCAATCTTGTTCAAATTCTCAGCTCTGAGCACTGTTGCTCATAATAAAAATGTGACATAAGGTAAAGGACAGCAACTGTGAGAGCTTTACCTTGGGGGCTAAGACCAGAAATGTGTTCTCTAAGTGTAGAGATTTCACTGATGTTCCTTGAGAGGAATTTTCCATTGATTTGGCAGGGCCATTCACACTGGAGTCCCTTGGTGGGGCAAGATAATTCATCAATTTGGTTGATACTGCAACTAATTATATTTGGGTTAAACCAATTCAATCTAAGGATCAGACCACAGAGGAGGTGTCTGTAATCTTCGAATTCTAGAAACAGAATGGTCTAATGAAGGAGATCAAGAGGTTAATTACCAATGGAGGTGGTGAATTTTTGAGTGAAGAGTTTGAGAGGTTATTGAAAGATTATGGCATCATTCATATAGTCACTACTGCAAGTACTCCCCAGAATAATGGAATAGTTGAGAGATTGAATAGGACTTTACTGGACAAAGTCAGAACTATTATGTCTCAATCTGGTCTACAAAAGTTCTTATGGGCTGAGATGATGTGTTCAGTCTCTCTGTTGCACAACATTGTAAGTTTTAATGGGAAGTCCTCATTATAAGTTTTGGAACTTGTACCCCAAAACATCACACCTAAGAAGAATTGGTTGCTGGTGTATTATAGTGTCCACCATAATGAGATGGTTAGAAAATTAGACCCTAAAGCCAGAACAGGGGCCCTTGTAGGCTATGATTTCATAAGTAAATTTTATAGGATCTATTTTCCAGGTACAAGAAAGGTTATCCGTAGTAGGGATGTAAAATTGATGAAAGTACCTTTACACTCAAAAGGAGTCAAGATGTTATTGTGAATAAGTCACAGAAATAAATAGAATTAGCACCTATTTCACCAGCAAAGGCTGAGGAACATGTGGTTCCAGAAGATGAAGAGATGGAAGACGTGCCACCAGAGGGTTGAGTGCACGCTTCAGGGAAATCTGTTAATGATGAGCCTCCACCTCCAGTTAGAAGGAGTGGAAGAGTTAGAGTGCCAGTTGATTGGTACAGGGAATGGAAGTCCCATTATGCTGCCGCAGGATATGAGGAAGATACATTTGAGGAACTGTCTATGATCAATGAAGTCCTGGAGTTGAGTTCAGAAATGGGTAACAGGGTTAACCCAAATAGCTTTGCCCAAGCTATGAAGTCTGATGAGAGAGCCAACTGGAAGAGTGCTATTTTTGAGGAATTTGTTTCTCTGGAGACTAAAAGTTTCTTTGAAGTGGTTAAGCGGGATTCTGTTCAAAAGGAAAGACCATCGTGTGTCTAGATTGGTGTTAAACAAGAAGTTTGACACAAATGGAGTTTTGAAGAGGTTCAAAGCTAGATGTTCAAGCAGAGAGAGGGTATTGATTACCAAGAAACTTTCTAACCAACTGGAAGGCTGTCCAGATTCAGTTACATCAGTGCTCTGGCAGTGGAGTTGGGTGAAGAAATCAGACAAGCTGATTTTGTAACAGCATACTTGAATGCAAAACTTGGAGAGGAGGAGACTGTTTATATGTTGATTCCTGATGGTTTTTGTGAATCGTTAGTAGATACTAAACCATCAACCATGAATAAAATCCACGCTAGAAGTTTTCTTTCAGCAGATAAAGGGGAATATGTCCTCAAGCTGTGTAGATCCCTGTATTGATTGAAGCAAGCAGCTAGGTTGTGGTATAATACCATGAGTGAGAAACTGATACAGATTGGTTTCAAGATGTCTGAGGCCAACCCTTTCCTCTTTGTGAGAAAGGATGCAATTTTTTTTTTATTGGTCAATGACATTATCATCATCAGAAATGATAAAGAGAGAGTCATGGATACACTCAAAAAGGAATTCAAGATAAAAGATCTTGGTCTGGTGCAACAGGTGCTAGGTATGAAAGTCAGTAAGAGAAAGAATGGTATTAAGTTAGACCAGAGCCACTTTGTGCCAGCTCTTCTTAAGCAATATGGCTTAGAAGATGCGAAGGAGTTTGGTACTCCCATTCAGTCCAACATTTTCCAGAGAAGTATACAGAAGAGAAGTCTACAGATGAGGAGTATCTGGAGTTTTTTCAATTTGGGAAAGACTACAGGTCAGTTATTGGATCAATTAATTATTTGGGGCAGTGTACAAGACCCAATATTTCCTTTGCAATTGGTTTCTTGTGGCAAGACTTAGAGAAGCCAAGCATGAGGCATTGGTTGGCGTTGAAGAGAGTTATGAGATATCTTAGAGGAACGCACAGTCTGGGAATGTTGTTTACAAAGTCAGAAAACTTTGATTTGGTTGGTTATTCTGATGCAAGTTGGGCAGATAGTAACACTAGGGAATTAACAAGTGGTTTTGTGTTCTTCTTAGGTAAGAATCTGGTTTCATGGATGTCCAAGAAGGTATTGGCAATAAGTCTTTCATCAACAGAGGCTTATTATAGAGCTTACTTAGCAGCTTCACGGGAGGCAAAATGGCTGAGGTAAGTCTTAGAGGATACCCATAAGCCACCAGGGTTTGAATTGTTGTATTCTGATAACCAGAGTGCCATTACGTTGGTGCAAAACCAAGTTTTCCATTCAAGAACAAAACATATCAATGTTCACTATAACTATATTTGTGATGCGGGTAACTGCAAGGAGATTGTGTTGAGGTACATGCCTACTGGAGGAATAATTGCAGATATTTTGACTAAGGCTTTAGATAGGAACAGGCATCAAGGCTTTGTGACTTATATCCAAATGTCACCCCTCTTGGATTAAGGGGGTGTGTTAAAATAGGTATGCCTTCTGTGTGTGCTACGTATGAGTGTATCCAAATGGTATGCACATGTGGGCCTCTGCGGCCCATTGGAAACACACACGGACCATACGTGCCTGTGTGGATATCACAGATTTGGGAAAACTGGCCTCAAAACATGTGAAACAGGCCTATTGGTAAACAGGCCCTAATGGGCCCAGTGGGGTATATGGGTAAATACAGCCAGATGGGCTTGTATGGGAATAATTGGGCCCAAGGTTTATTTTGGCCATACTTGGCCAGATGGGCTGGCCGGCCAAAGTATGTTGAACTCACTTTTTGGGCTTGGGCCACCTGTGTTGCAGCCCAATTGGGGCTGCTGCCAGTTTCCCGGCCCGCTTTGGGCCGCTGTTTTTGCTTACAGCCCGTTTATGGGGCTCCATGGCCCGCATTGGGCCGTTGTATGGGGCAGGGGGACTCAAAATGGCGTCCCCCCACCCCGGTTGCAGCAGTCAAGCCGGTCGCGGCTGCCACCCTGGGTGGCGGCCGCAGGGCTGGGGCCAGTGGCCCTGGCTCCTCCCCCTCCCTTTGCTTTCCATTGCAAGGAGGAAGAGGAGGGCTGGCTGGTTTGAACCAGCCAGTGACCAGTTGCAACAGGAGACCAGTCAGGGTGGGGGGGACCTGATCACCCCCCCCCCCACCAAATGTTGTGGCTAGGCCGGTTGCAGCAAGGCAACCGGAAATGGGGGGGAGTTGACCATCCCCCCACAACCAAGAGGGGTGCTCTCCCCCCCCCCCCTTTGCCAAGGGGGAGGAGCAATGGGCTGGAGGGGATTTGACCATCCCCCAGCCCACCTACCTTAACAATGCCCTGGGGGTATTGACCCCCAGGGCCCCTGGTAGGGGGATTTGACCGCCCCCTCCAGGGATTTGAGTGGAAAAGGGGGGGGCGGCATGTCCACCGGTTGCACCCCCCCCCCATGTGTGTCTGAGACCAGACCCAGGTGTGTACTGGGTCCCACCTGGCCATTTGTATGGCCAGGGGCTGGTTTCATGAGGAAGCCAGCCAGCATGTGAGGTAACAGGCTGGTGTGGTGCCCCATCCTAGACACCCTGGCCGCCTTAAGACCTCAACCCATAAACTGTTGCGCAAACGTACTATCCGGCATCCAAAAAAAAAAAAAAAAAAAAAAAAAAAAAAAAACCAGTTTATCCTCAGGCTCATCTGATCCGTCATCATCGGGTGTCGCGCGTTGCGCGTCCTTCATCCGCGCGCGTTGTGCGTTGCGCGTCCTTCATCCACGTTGCTCATCATCCTTGCCTTTGCGCGTTGCTTTTCATCTCCGCCGTCGTCATTGCGCGTCCTCATCTTTGTTGTCGCGCTTCCTCATCTTTGTCGTTGCGCATCCCAATCTCCTCATTGCTACTGTCGCGCGGCGATCATACATGATTTACCAAATCCATCCCGACTGCACCCCCAAGCATTTGGCAAATCCTTGGGTCCGTCAAATCTCCCATCTCACTTGATCTATCAGTTGTGAATCTCAAGCCTATCAGGATTTACTCAACCATCTCAAGCCAATCTCTTATCCGCCCATCCGCGCTCTCATGGACTTCATCTGTCACCTTTCCTGGGGCTCTCCCACCCACTTCCGCCTTTGGACGAGGGGTGAAGAGTGCCAACTACCACCCGCAGACATCGGCGGCGGTTTGGTTCATTTCTCTTTTCCACCCCGTCCGCCTTTGGAGGAGGGGTGGGCGATTCCGGTATTGTTGCGTGCGCCCATCCACGGACAGACACGAGTGACCACATGATTTCCTTTCCTTTTTTTGCTCTATTTGTAGAATCGGTTGTACATAGTCTAAAAGGGCCTCCTTCCCATATAAGGAGGGGCTCTCCCCTGCCTTTTGGATCAATAATCAGAGCATGGAATCACCCAGCATGAAATCAGCACACCCTTGATCCTTGATCCCTGATCCTTATCACCAACCAATAGCCTTGCTGGTTGAAGAAAAATTCTGTCTTTTGGAATTTTTTTTGAGTGTGTTATACCACTCCTTGATCCCTTTCTCTGACCATACTGGTCCTGATCCCTGATCACCTTTCTGGAGCCAATCACGATTGATTGAAGAGATCTTATTAAGCTTAAGACCTGGAGTGTTATACCTCCCCTTAGCTTCTTGGAGTTGCATTCTGCCAGCCTACTCTTGAGTCACTTTAGAAGTGTTGAGGTTATCCTTGCTTCAAATCAGTTACTGTTTGCTTTAGAGCTTCCTAAACATTGTGCTTTGTCCTGTACAGCCACCCACAGTTATCTGGTACCCTTCAAGCGCTTGATTGCGGAGAGTTGGGCAGGTTCATTGAGAACCTGGAGGTTGCTTGGGTTTGAGTTGATCATCCCCAATCTTCTTCTGACGACCAGAGTTATCAGCTTGTGGGCGTTGTTTACATTCAACAGCTTTTGTTCCTTGAACTCTAAGCAGACTTTAACTTCTTTTGTTCAAGTTTTTCCTTGCATAATATTGTCTCAGATAGTGCTGTTCTGTTGCTACCAAACTATTATCATCTTTATCCTCTACTCCTTGATTCCTCATTTACCAGGTTCTGGACCTTGATCTTGGTTACATTTAAAAATTTTTGTAACACCCAGGAGGGCAGCCTAAACCCCACCTTTCCCCTCCACAGAATTTCCACGGCCTAGCACCGTTTGGAGTCTTACATTTGATCCCCCGGGCCGGGATCAAACCAGGAACCTTGGGATTTACAGTCCCAACTTGAAGAATCAACTCCAAAATCCAATCCAATTTTTTTCTTTTCTTTTTCTGTTTGTTCTTTTTTCAGATCTGATCCGTGGAGGCAGCTTGGTCCAGAAGTAAGTCCTCCCAAGTGTGCACCATCTGGGAAAGATCCTTGTTGTTTTTGTGAAACTCTACTCTTGCCACACTTGTGAGCCACCTTGGAACTCTGCTCATTTGGATCTCTTAGGAACCCTTCAAAATGGAATATGCTGGATCCTCTTTATCTGTTTGGGCCAAGATGGTCAAAATCAAACCTCAGAACAAAAATTTAGCCTTCAACGGGACCAATTTCAAACAATTCCTGGACTCCTATGAGATGGCTGCGGAAGTGGATGGTGCCAGTGAATATGATATGGCTTATCAGTTACGGTTTTTTATCTCTTCTGACAAAGTTATGGAGGTTATCAAATAGTTTGAGGGATTCAAAACTCACAACTGGCGACTCCTGAAGGAGGCTATGTTGGCCTATTGGGGAAAAATAGATGTAGCCAGATTCACTTTGCAAGACTTGGATACCTTGGTTTCTCAATGGATCTCAAATGGTGGTATCACCTCAGCCTCTGACTATCAGACTTTCAGAAAATCTTGGGACCCTATCCAGTCCTATCTTATCCGGAACAATCACATTGATACGTTGGATGAAATTTGAGTGAGATTTTTTCAGTCTTTCTCTCCAGGATTTCAGGAAAGAATTCAGGATGAATTGGTGAAATCTGGATCCATGATCACAACAAGAGACAATTGGTTCAAGCTCCCTGCTTTCACGGTTATTAGGAATACTGTGGATAAAGTGATGAAAGTTCAAGCAGCTCTCACCTTTGAAAAACCTAAAATCACTGAACCAGTCCTTTCCCCCTCTTTTCAATCATCTAACAAAATCATGAATAAGATGGAAGCCAATTGCAGACATAAACCCAATCCTCAGACCCACTGGGAGACACCTACTATAGAAGAGATCACTAAATTACTTCAGGCATTTGAGAATAAAATAGATCAGAAAATATCCTCTTTAGCCACTCCTAAACCTGCTAATTCTGTTCCTAAGTCTACTATAGTCTGTTATTATTGCCATAGGGAAGGCCATGGTACGGGTAGATGTCCTGAACTCCAGAAGGACAAGGAGGAAAAGTTAGTAGAGCAGAAGGGAAATAATTTTTTTCTTCCTAACGGTGCTTTGATCCCTTTTGATTTGTCTTGACCGATCCGTCATGTGGTGGCCTCATACCAACCACCAACTCCTAAGAAAGCATCCTTGGTCTCTGTGGATTTTTGATTGTTCTGTGGAACCCTGCAACCTTGGTATCCACCAGCTATCACTTCTTCCAGCTTGCCTGGCACCTATCAATCCGATCCAGCTAGGAAACGCCATGAGGAACCAAAAACTCATAAGTCTCCTCCTTTTCCATCCTCCATTCTGCAAAAACTCGTTAAACGCCAATCTTCACCTGAGCCTCCTTCCTCTGATGTGGAAGACATGGAAGTAGAAAGGGAACCACTTATGGAAAGGTTCCAAGAAAACTCTGATCCTCCCCCTCTTCAACCTGCCCAACCCTCAGATCCTCTTCCATCACCTACTACACCTGATCTTCCTGCCTCCACCCAGCCCAAAGTTTGATTTGAGAGGGGCATCTCCAAGGACCACCCTAAAGCTGTGGAAGGAGTATTAAAGAAAATTTCTGATCTTAAAATCCCTGATCTATCTGTGGCTGAACTCCTGTCAATCTCTCCATCTGTGGCAGAAGGGATGAAGAAATTTGTTTCTCGTCGACGTGTGGAGATTGGTCCGGACGAATTAAAGGTCTCCTCTGGTAATCTGATAGAGGATTATGGTGGAACATATCCCTCTTCAGATACCAACCTTTATTCCTGTCCTCTTGGTTTTCTTCCATGTTGTCTTGGTGATTCAACTAAAAAGGTTTCTCTCCTTGTGGATTTGGGTTCTCAGCTCAACTTGATTTTGGACTCCATGGCCTGCAAGCTTAAACTTAGCCCAAGGGTCAGTTCCAACTCTGCGGTCTATGGAATTGGGAATCAGTCCTGTGAACTGGTTGGTATTGCTGAGGATATTCCTGTTCAAATTGGTTGAAATATTTTTGGCACCTGTCACTTCTGGATGGTCCCATGATCTTGGGAAGGCCTTTATTAATGGACTTTGGTGCTACCCTGATGTTTTCTGATCAAGTTGGGGAGAGAATTCTCCTCCCTGATGCTGATGGCAGAAAGATTGAAGTTCCCCTTTGTTCTTTGGATTCTGGTCATTGGGAAAGAGACTTCCCTGGTCACCCTCCCAAATCTGTCCTGAAAGGAAAGCAGAAAGAAAACTCTCATTCCTTTCATCCTCATTTTTTAGCAGAATAGTTGGCCCTAATGATAGTTGTAGTTCTCCTCAGCCTCAGAATTCAACTCATGGACCAAATCCCACCTCAGAGGCATATCTTTATTTTTCCTCATCATTTTCTTCTCATCCAAATAAGATCAAAACCCAAACACATGAAAAATCCAGGAAATCCAAAAATATTTCTTCTCTGTCTGGATCTGTTGTATCTTCTTTTCCTTTTTCTTTTCAGCCTGATCACTCATCCTCTATACCGGTTTCAAATCTCTGCAATAAGTCTAAACTAGATCTTGATCTCAATTGTTTTCTTGGTGGCTTTGGTATGAAGGATTTTGGTCTTAGGTGGAGGCAATTTGGGGTAGAAGTAAGTCCTCCCCATTGTGCACCACCAAGGGCTTCTACTACAGTTGTTTTCAAAACTCTACCCTGTGCCACACATGTGAGCAATGTGTTATCTTTTGGATCCTCTTTTATGGAGAAGGCACCTTTCAAGAACGTAGCAGAATATTGGACTTGGAAGATGTTGGAACATGGCCTCAGTTTTCGTAGTCAGTTCTCACTGGTCAATGCTTGGAGGAAGCAGGGATTCCTCTCCTTTGCCACCAAGTACAAACCAGTTGAAAAGAAGGTCCAGCCAGTCAACCAACCACAACCTCTCAACCCAAATCCTCCTCTTATGCGTCCTCTGCTATCCCGCAATCCTTACTGTGGTCTATCCAAACCCCTCACTGCTCCATTTACTCCCTCTGGCCAGGTCACTGAAGAACATCTGAAAGTGGTCAACTTTGGTCCAGATGGATGGCTTCTTCCTGATGAGTTAAATTTGATCAAAAATATATTGTATCTAAGGGAAAAATCTATTGCATTCTGTGAAGAAGAGAGAGGAATCTTGAAAGAATCCTATGGTTTTCCTTACATCATCCCTGTAGTTGAACACAACCCTTGGCAAAAGAAAAAGATCCCAATCCCTGCTGCTAAAGTCAACAAATTCATCAAGTTGGTCCGCGAACGAGTCCAAACTGGTTTATACAAACCATTGACTTCTAGCTATTCCAGTCCTGTTTTTTGTGTTCTAAAGAGTAATGGTAAACTTAGAGTGGTTTGTGATCTCCCACCTCTTAATAAATTTACTATTAAAGACTCTGGTGTACCGCCTGCCACTGAAGAATTGGTTGAATCCTTCTCTGGCAGAGCTTGCTATGGTCTAGGTGACATTATGGGTGGCTATGACGAACGATCCTTGCATCCTATTTCTTGTCCCCTCACTACTTTTGATACTCCCCTTGGTCAATTCCAGCTGACTCGATTGCCTCAAGGTGCCACCAACTCGGTTGCAGTCTATCAGGCTTAGATGATGTGGATCCTCCAGGACGAAATCCCGGATCATGCGGGTATCTTTATTGATGATGGTGGGATTAAAGGTCCAGTTTCTGACTATGATAACAAGCTCTTACCTTGGCACTCAGGAATCTGACAATTTATCTGGGGGTATGCTACTGTCTTGGAAAGAATTTTGTTTCAAATTGAGGAATCTGGCCTTACTGTCTCTGGATCAAAACTTGCCGCCTGTGTCCCTGCCTTGGAAATTGTTGGTCATATAGTCTGCAAGGACGGAAGAAGGATGGCACCCTCTAAATTCAACAAAATCATCTCCTGGCCTACCCCAATAAATCCAACGGAAGTTAGAGATTTCCTAGGTGTTGTAACTTATGTCAGGATCTTCATTCCCTCACTATCCGAAATCTGTGTTCCCTTGCGTCGCTTAACCAGGAAGGATGCTGAATGGATTTGGACCCAAGACTGCAAACAATCATTTCAGTTGCTCAAAACAATTGTTGGGAAAGACATTGTTTTGAAAAAGATCACTTATGGACCCAGAGCCGGCAAGATCAAGCTGGCAGTGGACTCGAGTTATCAATCTGTTGGGGCTGTTCTTACCCAGGAAGATTAAAATGGTTTGTATCTTCCTGCTCTGTATGAATCTCTTCTTTTCTCAGATGTGGAATCCAGGTACTCCCAGCCAAAACTGGAACTTTGAGGTGTGGCCCAAATGTTGAAGAAGCTTCAGATTGTCCTTTGGGGTCAACACTTTGAGTTACAAGTTGATGCACAATCCATTATTGAAATGATCAACGCCCCCAGCCTCCCAAATTCTCCGATGACTTGTTGGGTGGCTTTCATCCAGTTTTTCTCTTTTGATATTGTTCACAGGCCTGGAAAATCTTTCACCATTCCTGATGGTTTATCTCAACAAACTATTGGAGACAATGAATCAGAGGTGGGAATGGATTTTGATGAGGAAGAACCCTTGGTCCGCCCTGTCTTTGCCTTCCCCTCCCAAAATTACTCTGGTTTCCAGCAAGGTTTCTGGCTTAAGTTGGAGCAGTACCTTTCAACTCTCCAAATACCCCCTGATCTCTCTGCCAAAGGATTTCGGTCCCTTAAAAGGAAGTCCTCCAAATTCTTTGTCCAAGGTTCTAGGCTTATGAAAAGAGCAACTCCTTGTGCACTTGTTGTGGTCACTATCCCTTCTAAGCAAGATTCAATCCTGGAAAATCTCCATGAAGGCCTTGGTCATTGTGGGGAAACCAAAACTTATCAACAAATAGCCAAAAAATTCTGGTGGCCATCCCTGAAGAAATCCGTTTCTCAATGGTGTAGGAGTTGTGAAGTGTGCCAGAAACGTGATCTTAGGCGCCCGGCCGAAATTCATTATCCCACTGGAGAGTCCACTGTCCTTGGGAGGATTGCTATGGATGTGGTTCACATTAAGGCCGGTGGATCTAAGTACCTCATTGTGGCTAGAGATGATTTTTCTGGATGGGTTGAAGCAAATTTCCTTAAGAACCTCAGCTCTGAATCAGTAGCAGCTTTCCTTCATGAGACTTGGACAATGCGTTATGGCTTGGCCCGATCTTATTCTACGGATGGTGGCTTGGAATTTGGTGGAAAACTTGCTGAAATGATCCAATCGCTCCCTGGACATGATAGAGTTACTACTCCCTATTATCCTGAAGGAAAAGGCATGGTGGAAAGAGGCCATGCTCCTTTGAAGGCTGCTCTTGTCAAATTAGCTGGTGAGAGTGGCAAGAATTGCCGGAAGTTTCTCCCCTTGGTTCTCTTCTCTGATCAAATTTCCACCAAGAAAATCACTGGTTACTCTCCTTATGAAATCATCTTTAGTCAGAGGGCTGTTCTTCCTCTTGATTTTGAAATGGAGTCTTTCTTGGGCATCCCCTGGGAACAAGTTTCCTCCACTACTGACCTATTAGTTGCCAGATCAAAGCAACTGGAGCAGAGTGAAGATATTTGTAACAAAGCTTATCAGAAGATGATGGAATCAAGAGCACAATCAGTTCAGTATTGGGAAGATAAACACCTAAATTGAATCAGGGACCCTTTAAACCCTGGTGATCTGGTATTGGCTTATAATTGTTCCTTGGAAGCTCAGTGGGGAAAGCTTTTCTCTAACCGCTGGAATGGTCCTTACCAAGTAGTCCGTCAAGTTAGAGGTGGATCATATCTTTTGTAGGAGCTGGATGGTACTCAGATGGCCAGAAGGTTCTCTGCTGATCAGGTCAAGAAATTTCACTCTTGTGGAGGCAACTTGGTCCAGAAGTCAGTCCTCCCAATTGTACACAATCTGGGCAAGATCCTTGTCATTTTGTGAAAACTCTACTTCATGCCATGCGTGTGAGCACTTGGGACGCCTCCTTCATTTTATCTCAGCCACTTCTAGGATTATGGTTGGATTGACATATTTTTTTCTCAACCACTCTTGAGACCAAAATGGCCATTCTTTGGTTTCAATCATCTTTCTTTCCTTTCTTTTTCTATGGCATCAAACTCAGGAGCAGACTAGGGACAGTCTGTAAGGTGGGGAGAGATGTGGTGCCCCATCCTGGACACCCTGGCTGCCTTAACACCTCAACCCATAAACTGTTGGGCAAACGTACCATCGGGAATCCAAAAAAAAAAAAAAAAAAAAAAAAAAAAAAAAAAAAAAAAAAAAAAAACCAACTTATCCTCAGGCTCATCTGATCCGTCATCATCGCGTGGTGCGCGTCGCTCCTTGCGCGTTGCGCGTCCTTTATCCGCGTTGCTCATCATCCTTGCCTTTGCGCATTGCTGGTCATCTCTGCCATTGTCATTGCGCATCCTCATCTTTGTCATTGCGCGTCCCAATCTCCTCATTGCTACTGGTGCGCGGCGCTCATCCATGATTTACCAAATCCATCCCAACCGCACCCCCAAGCATTTGGCAAATCCTTGGATCCGTCAAATCTCCCATCTCACTTGATCTATCAGTTGTGAATCTCAAGCCTGTCAGGATTTACTCAACCATCTCAAGCCAATCTCCTATCCGCCCATCCGCGCTCTCATGGACTTCATCTGTCACCTTTCCTGGGGCTCTCCCACCCACTTCCGCCTTTGGACGAGGGGTGAAGAGTGCCAACTACCGCCCACAGACATCCGCGGCCGTTTGCTTCATTTCTCTTTCCCACCCCGTCCGCCTTCGGACAAGGGGTGGGTGATTCCGGTATTGTTGCATGCGCCCATCCATGGACGGACGCGAGTGACCACATGATTTCCTTTCCTTTTTTTGCTCTATTTGTAGAATCCGTTGTACATAGTCTAACAGGGCCTCCTGCCCATATAAGGAGGGGCTCTCCCCTGCCTTTTGGATAAATAATTGGAGCATGGAATCATCCAGCATGAAATCAGCACACCCTTGATCCTTGAGCTTCCATACTCAACCCTTGATCCTTGAGCCTCCATACTCAAACCCTTGATCCCTGATCCTTATCACCAACCAATAGCCTTGCTGGTTGAAGAAAAATTTGGTCTGTTGGAATTTTTTTTGAGTGTGTTATACCACTCCTTGATCCCTTTCTCTGACCATACTGGTCCTGATCCCTGATCACCTTCCTGGAGCCAATCACAATTGATTGAAGGGATCTTATTAAGCTTAAGACCTGGAGTGTTATACCTCCCCTTAGCTTCTTGGAGTTGCATTCTGCCGGCCTACTCTTGAGTCACTTGAGAAGTGTTGAGGTTATCCTTGCTTCAAATCAGTTACTTTTTGCTTTAGATCTTCCTAAACATTGTGCTTTGTCCTGTACAGCCACCCACAGTTATCTGGTACCCTTCAAGCGCTTGATTGCGGAGAGTTGGGCAGTTTCATTGAGAACCTGGAGGTTGGTTGGGTTTGAGTTGATCATCCCCAATCTTCTGCTGACGACCAGAGTTATTAGCTTGTGGGCATTGTTAACATTCAACAGCTTTTGTTCCTTGAACTCTAAGCAGACTTTAACTTCTTTTGTTCAAGTTTTTCCTTGCACAATCTTGTCTCAGATAGTGCTGTTCCGTTGCTACCAAACTATTATCATCTTTATCCTCTACTCCTTGATTCTTCATTTACCAGGTTCTGAACCTTGATCTTGGTTACATTTAAATATTTTTGTAACACTCAGGAGGGAAGCCTAAACCGCACCTTTCCCCTCCACAGAATTGCCACGGCCTAGAACCGTTTGGAGTCTTACATCGGTTGTAATATACAACTGGCCAGGGCTTTGAACAGCTAAGGGGCTGGTTCAGCCCCATTAAGGTGGAAACACCAGAAATAACCAGAATAGGCTGTTTGTAAGAGTACAGGGACTGATTCTGTGCGGGCTGATGTAGCCCAAACCAAATAACAAGGCCTGTAGAGCCCGTAGAGCTCCTTTGGAGCGAAAAATTTGCCTTTTTCCTTGTTGTATCATGGGCTCACAAGAGGCCAATCTTTTGAACTTAAGGAGCTCTTCTCCCTGCTGTTTTCCATCATCCATTCATCATCCAATCAAATTCATCACCAATATCATCCAACCTATTCCCCCATTGTGAGAGCCCATTAGCAATTTTTGAAACAAGGTTTCCAGCATTTCTTTTGCTTTAAATACTGCTCATTTGCCTAAGCTAATCGCTGGTCATGATTATAACAAGGCCAAGCAAGCCCAGAAAGGCCAAGCAAGCGCAGACAGGCCCTGCAATATTAGACAGGCCCATCTAGCTCAAACAGGACCAACCAGACAGAATGACAGACCTAGCCAGTCTGCCAGCCATAGAAAGCCATTCAATCAGCCGGAATAGACCTAAACAATCCAGAACCTCAGCCAGTCAGCCCCTGGACACCAGACCCAGACCCAGCCAGCCAACCCAGAAATAGTCAACCCAGACCAAGCTAGCCAACCCAGACCAAGCAAACCAGCCCGGACCAAGCTAGCAAACTCAAAGAAAGCCAGTCAGTCAGACCAACCAGTCAGAAAGAGAGCCATCCAAATTGAGCTAACAAGTCCAGTCCAAGCCAGCCATCCATATTGGGCCAGAAAGTCCAAAAAAGGCCAGCCAGCCCACCAGACAGCCAGTCAGACAGCAAGCAAGATCAGCCAGACAGTCAGACAGTCAGCGGGTCAGCCATCCAGCCAGACCATCAGCCAGTCATCCAGTCAGCAGGCAGACCAGCCAAGTCTACCAGAAAGCCAACTAACCAGACATCAAGCTAGTCCTAGCCAGCCTGTCAATCAGCCTGTCAGACTGCCACTGGAGCAGTCAGTCAGTCAACCAGCCTGCCATACTTGAAGCAAGCAATTCAATCAGCCAACCAGACAACTAGCCAATCATCCAACCTGCCAGCCAACAAGCCAGCCATTCACTCAGCAAGAAAACTAGCCAGATGTCATACCTTTCACAAATGCAAACAAACTGAGAGTCAAGGACTAACCAAAAGTCTATGAAACCAGGTGAAAGACCAGTTCATTTTGCAGTTTTTATGGTGTCACATACCACCGTGTGACACCAGCCAGCCATACTGATGTAAGACTTTAAATGGTGCTAAGCCGCAGCCATTTCTGTAGAGGGGAAAGGTGCTGTTTTATGCTGCGCTCCTAAGAGGTACAAAATATTTAAGTGTAACCTGGATCAAGATCCAGGAACTTGTAAATAATGAATCAATGTAAGGGATGAGTTTGATAGTAGTTGGTAGCAAATTGAAAAAACACTATATGAGGCAAGATGGTGCAGGAAAAGACTTGAACAAAATAAGTCAGAGTTTTGTTCAGAGTTCAATGGAACAAGGAAGTTGTAAGTAACTACGCCCACAAGCTAATAACTTGGGTTGTTGGCAGAAGATTAGGAAAGATCCACTCAATCCCAACCAACCTCCAGGTTCTCAATGAACCTTCCCAATTCTCTGCCATCAAGCGCTTGAAGGGTACCAGATAACTGTTGGTTGCTGAAAAAAACAAAAGCAATTGTTTTATGAAGCTCTAGAAGCAAAGTAATAACTGATTCAAACAAGAATAACCCAACACTTCTCAAGGAACTCAAGAGTAGCGTGGGGGAATTCAACTTTAAAGAATAAAGGGAGGTTTAATACTCCAGGTTTCAAGCTTAAAGAAACCACTCAGTCAAACGTTACTGAATCCAGAAAGATGATCAGGGGAGGATCAGACCAGTATGGTCATAGAAAGGGAACAATATTTGTATAACACACTCAAGAATTCCAGAAGACAGAATTCTCTTCAACCAGCAAGGCTTTGGTTGGTGATAAGTATCAGGGTCACAGATTGACAGATCAAAGATTGAGTATGGAGGCTCAAAGGATCAAGAGGCAATCAAAAGATATACCCAGCACAAACGTTGCAGACAAAGGTAAAGACACCCTCTGGAATGATTAGATTACTGATTCATATATGAGATAGATTCCCCAAAAAAGGCAAGGTAGAGCCCCTCCTTTTATAGACAAGAGGCCAGCTTTAGACTGTTTAAAAGATATACTTACAAATGAGTGCAGAATTTTTTTTTTTTACTTTTTTTTTGAAAAACAAGATTGGCAACAGGAAGTGCCTGACATGGAAGAAAAAAAAAGCAAAATATGATGAGGAAGGTGGAAACCTGCCCTTGTCAAGGACCACGGCGGCAGTGGATGAGGTGTTTCAAAAAGTTTGACTGGCTGCAACCGTGGTTGGCCAAGGGAGGATCAATGGACACACGCTAGATGGAGATGGTTGCGGAGCAACCGTTTGTGCAAATTTTCTGACTGCGGCAAACAACAATGTCAGCTTGCGGGCATCAGAGAGGGATTGGATGGATGCAATGGTTTGGATTTTTGGGGCCAATTGGTCAAAGCTAGCGTAGAGCAAGGAGGATGACGGCCGTTGCGACAGGAAATGGCGTCATTGGTGTTTACATGGATGATTGGTTGGTCGACGCAAAGTCACCAATGGCTGCAAGTATTGGTCAATGGCGGAAATCTACGTTGTTGTTGCCAATGCCAATGATGGCAAGCTGGGTGCCGCTAATTGGTGGCTGACAAGTGTCAGCAAGTTGCAAGGCAACCATCTTTGCCTTTGACTGCCGGCAATGATGGGGTTGGAGGTGGATGATGATGTGATGAGGAAGAGGATGTCTGCCGGCGCGCTTTGCCAAAAAAAACCAGGCTAAGGCGCGTGCAAGAGGGGGGGGTTTGAACAGAGGAGGAAAGTATTGGATGACCAGGGAAGGCCTGCCTAGACCACTAGGACAGGGGAGATTTGGGATAGTGGGGAATGAGTGGGTACCTATCAAGGCACAAGAGATAACACATTTTTTAAGGATGTATTAATGGATAAGGGAACGTAAAAAAAAATTCAAAAATTTCCATAATCCACGATTTGTGTCCCGGATTGGTCACCACATCTCTCCCCAACCTGCAGACTGTCCCTAGTCTTTATCTTGAACTTGAAGATATAAAGAGAAGGAGAAATACAAGGAAATTGAACACAAGATTGGCCATTTCTTGATCTTGCAAGGGACTGAAGAGTTGGAAAATATCTTGATCCATCCAGAAGATCCCTAGAAGCGGCAGAGATAAAACACAGAAGGCATCCCAGGTGCTCAAGTATGTGGCATACAGTAGAGTTTACAACAAAAACCGCAGCAAATAACCCTGGTGGTGCACAATTGGGAGGACTTCCTTCTGAGATAAGTTGCCTCCACAACAATGAAACTTCTTGACTTGATCAGCAGAGAACCTTCTGACCAGTTGAGTACCATCCAGCTCCTCCAAAACATAAGATCCACCTCTAACTTGGCAAACCACCCAATAAGGACCATTCTAGAGATTTGAGAAAAGCTTTCTCCACTGGGTCTCCAAAGATCAATTATAAGCTAAAACTAGATCACCAGGTTTCAAGGAGTCCCTTATTCATTTGGATTGCTTCTCCTCCCAATACTGAACTTATTTTTCCCTGGACTCCATCATCTTCTGATAAGCTTCATCAAGAACATCTTCACTTTGCTCCAGTTGGTTGGATCTAGCAACTAATATATCAGTAGTTGAGGAAACCTTGTCCCAAGGGATACCCAAGAAAGATTCCATTTACAGATCCAAAGGAAGAACTTCTCTTTGGCCAGAGATGATTTCATAAGGTGAGTAGCCAGTAGTCCTTTTGGTTGACATTTGATCAGAGAAGAGAACAAGAGGAAGGAATTTGAAACAATTTGTGGCACTTTCACCAGCAATCTTAACAAGTGCAGCCCTCAAAGGAGCATGGCCTTGTTCCACCATGCCTTGGTCTTCAGGATAATAGGGAGTATTTACTCTATGTTCTCCAGGAAGAGATTGGATCATTTTTGCAAGTTTGCCACCAAATTTGGAGCCACCATCAGTAGATTAAGATTGAGCCAGGCCATAACGCATTGTCCAGGTCTCATAGAGAAAATCTTCCACTGATTCAGAGCTAAGATTCTTAAGAAATTTTGCTTCAACCCATCCAGAAAAATAATCTCTAGCCACAATGAGGTACTTAGCACCACCTGCCTTAATATGAACCACATCCATAGCAATCCTTCCAAAGACATTGGAATCCCCAGTAGGATAACAACTTTCTGCTGGATGTGTAATATCACGTTTTTGACAAACTTCACAACTCTTGCACCATTTTGAGACAAATTTCTTCAGGGATGGCCACCAGAATTGTTCATATAATTATTGATAAGTTTTGGTTTCCCCACAATGCCCAAGACCTTCATGAAGACTTCCAAGAATAGAATCTTGTTCAGAAGGGATAGTAACAACAATAAGAGCACAAGTATTTCCTCTTTTCATAAGCCTAGAGCTTTGGAAAAAGAAATTAGAGGACTTTCTTTTAAGAGATCAAAATTCTTTAGCAGAGAGATCAGGATTTTTTTGAATATTTAAAAGTTAGTGCTCTAATTTAAGCCAGAAACCTTGTTGAAAGACGGAATAGTCTTGAGAAGAGAAAGAGAAGACAGATTGGATAAAAGGTTCTTCTTCATCAAAATCAGTTCCAATATCAGATTCACCATCTCCAAGAGGTTGTTGAGATAAACCATCAGGCATAGTGAAAGATTTCTCAGGCTTTTGAACAATATCAAAAGAAAAAATCTGGATAAAGGCCACCCAAAAAGTCAAAGGAGCATTGGGGAGGCTGGGAGAATCGATCATTTCAATGATGGACAAGCATCAACTTGTATTTTTAAATTTTGACCCCAGAGAATTGTTTAAACTTTCTCCATCATTTGAGCCACACCACAAAGTTCCAATTTGGGCTGAGATTACCTAGTCTCTACATCTAAAAATAGCAAATATTCATAAAGTGCAGGACGGTCCCAACCATTTTCATCTTTCTGAGTAAGAACAGCCCAAACAGATTGATAATTAGAATCAAAAGACAGCTTGATCTTGCCAGCTCCATGTCCATAGGAGATCTTTTTCAAAACTATGTCTTTACCCACCATCATTATGAGCAACTGAAAAGAATTTTCACAATCTTGGGTCCAAATACATTCAGCATCTTTCCTGGTTAGACAACGTAAGGGTGCACATATTTTGGATAAAGATGGGATAAATATTCTAACATAAGTGACAACACCTAGGAAGCCCCTGACTTCAGTGCGATTGATTTGAGTAGGCCAAGAGATGATCTTGTTGAATTTTCCTGGTGCCATCCTTCTTCCTTCCTTGCAGACAAAATGACCAACAATTTCCAGAGCAGGGACACAAGCAGCCAGTTTGAGCCCAGAGAAATTAAGGCCAGATTCCTTGATTTGAAACAGAATCCTTTCCAAAGTAGTAGCATATTCCCAGATAAAACAACAAATTCCTGAATGCCAAGGTAAGAGCTCATTATCATAGTCAGAAACTGGACCTTTAATTCCACCATCATCAATAAAGATACCAGCATGATCAGGGATTTCATCCTGGAGGATCCACATCATCTGATCCTGATAGACTGCAACCAAATTGGTGGCACCTTGATGCAATCAAGTAAGTTGAAATTGACCAAGATGAGTATCAAAGGTAGTGAGAGGGCAAGAAATAGGATGTAAGGATTGTTTTTCATAGCCACCCATAATGTCCCCTAGACCATAGCAAGCTCTCCCAGAGAAAGATTTGAAAAATTTTTCACTAGCAGGAGGAATACCAGAGTCTTTAATAGTAACTTTATTAAGAGGTTGGAGATCATGAACTATTCTAAGTTTACCATTACTCTTGAGGAAACAGAAGACAGGGCTGGCATAACTATATGTTGACTGCTCATATAGGCCAGTACAAATGTTTTCATGGACCAACTTGATAAATTTGTCAACTTTAGCAGCAGGGAAAGGGATCTTGTCTTTTGCAAAGGATCATGTTAAACTACAGGGATGATATAAGGGAGTCCATAGGATTCTTTCAAGAGACATCTTTCTTCTTCAAAGAAAGCAATAGATTTTTCCCTTAGAGATAAGACATTTTTTATCTAATTTAACTCTTCAGGAAGAAGACATCCATATGGACCAAAGTTGACCACCTTCAGAAGTTCTTCAGTGACCCAATCATTGGGCACAAAAGGACCAGTAAGAGATTGAGGAAGACCACAGTAAGGATCATAAGATAAGGGAGGACACATAAGAGGAGGATTGAGGTTGAGAGGCATAAGAAGCTTGACTGGTTGGACCTTCTTGGAAACTGGCTTATACTTGGTGGAAAACAATAGAAGTTCTTGTTTCATCCAAGAGTTGACCAGCAAGACTTGATTACAAAAACTGAGTCCAAGTTCCAACATTCTCCACGTCCAATGTTCTGCAATATCCTTGAAGGGTGCCTTTTCCATAAAGGGAGAACCAGGAGATAATAAGTTGCTCACATGTTTGGCACAATTTACAGTTTCAAAGATGATGGTAGAAGGTTTCCCTGGCAGTGCACAATTTGGAGGACTTACTTGTACCCCCAATTGCCACCACTGAAGCCCATATTCCTCCATACCAAAACCACCAAGAATAGAATCAAGATCAGGATCTAGTTTAGACTCATTATAGAGATTTGAACCGGAGCTGAGAGAAGATTGATCAGACCTAAGAGTACAAGGAAAAGAAGAGAAAACACATCCAGAGAAAGAAGGAAAAGGAATATTTTTGGATTTTTCTATTTTGACATGTTTTTGATTTTTGATATTTTCCAGTTTAGATGAAAACAATTAAAAGAATGAAAAATAAGCCTGATGGATGAGAGTTTACCCTTGAGTTGAAGTCTGAGGCTGAAAATAACTATAACTATTAGTAGGATCAACTATTGCCTTAAAAAATGAGGGGAATTGGAATTATCCTTCTGCTTGCCCTTTAAAGATGATTTAGAAGGATGACCAGGAAAATCTCTTTCCCAACAACCAGAATCCAAAGAACAGAGAGTAACTTCAATCTTTCTACCATCAGCATCAGGGAGAAGATTTCTCTCCCCAACTTGATCAGAAGACATCAGAGTAGCACCAAAGTCCATCAAGAAAGGTTGTCCCAAGATCATAGGCCCTTCCAAACAAGTGATCCAAAAATGACTGGTTCCAACAATATATTGACCAATCCTGACTGGAACAACTTCAGAAATATCAACCAATTCACAAGATTGATGACCTATCCCATAGACTGCAGAATTGAAGCTGACCCTAGGACTGAGTTTGAGTTTACAGGCCATAGCATCCAAAATTACGTTGAGCTGAGATCCAGAGTCCACAAGGGGAGAGACAGTTTTATCTGAATCACAAAGATAACAGGGGAGGAAACCAAGAGGACAGGAGTAAAGATTGGAATCTGAAGAAGGACTAGTTCCACCAGAGTCCTCCATCAAATTGCCAGAGGAGACCTTCAATTTGTCAGGACCAATCTCCACACGTCAACAAAAGACCCATTTCTTCATTCCTTCAGCAACAGATTCAGAGATTGATAGGAGTTCAGCCACAGATAGATCAGTAATTTTGAGATCAGAAATTTTCTTTAATACTCCTTCCACAGAATTGGGGTGGTCCTTTGAGATTTCCCTTTCAAATCAAACTTTGGGCTGGGTGGAGGGATGAAGTTCAGTTGAAGCAGGAACTAAGATGGGATCAGAAGGTTGAGGTGACTTGGATGAAGGAGAAGGATCTGAGTGATCTGGAAACCTTTCCATGAGTGGCTCCTTTTCCACCTCCATGTCTTCCACATAAGAGGAAGGAGGCTCAGGTGAGGATTGATGTTTGACTGGTTTTCAAAGAATTGAAGTTGAAAAGGAAGGGGCTTTGTGAGGTTTAGGTTCCTCACGCCGTTTCCTAGCTGGATCAGATTGATAAGTAGTCCCATCAAGACTGGAGGAAAAGATAGCTGGAGGATACCAAGGTTGAAGAGTACCACAGGAAGATTGGAAATCAAAGGAAGCAAGGGATACTTTCATTGGAGAGGGAGACTGATAAGAGGCCACCACATGAAAAATAGGGTGAGATGAATCAAAAGGGATCAGAGCACCATTAGGAAGAAAGAAATGGTTCCCCTTCTGCTCCACCAACTTTTCCTTTATATCCTTCTGGAGTTCCAAGCATTTTCCAGTTCCATGGCCTTCCCTATGACAGTATTAACAGACCAGGATAGATTTAGCGACAGAATTATAGGGTTTAGGAGTAGCAATAGAAGGAATCTTTTGATCTATTTTGTTCTCAAAACCTTGAAGTGTCTTAGTGATTTTGTCTAGAGTAGTAGGTTCTTGAGTAAAATTAGGATCAGCTTTAGGTCTTTTTTCTGCCATCATCTTAATCATAATATCATTGGATTATTTAAAAGAAGGAGCATGGACTGGTTCAGTGGTTCTAGGTTTTTCAAAAGTTAAAGCAGTTTGAACTTTCATGACTTCATCCACAGTACTCCTAATGATAAGGAAAACAGGGAGCTTGAATCAATTATCCCTGGTGGTGATCATAGATCCAGATTTGACCAATTCTTCTTTAATCCTTTCCTGCACAGCCAAAAAAAACAATTGGAAGAATGTTGCATGAACTTCATCCACTGAATCAATGTGATTTTTTTGGATAAGATAGTTTTGGATAGGATCCCAAGTGTTGAGATTATTGAGATCATTATTGTTTCCTAGATTATTCTTGTTTCCTTTTATTTTATCACAGTTTCTCTATTTTTCTCTGTTCTATTTATTTTTTTTCTTTCTTTTTTTTTATATTTTTATTTATTTTTTATTTTATTTATTCTACTTTATTTCTTCTTGATCTCTATGTGTGGTTCTATTCCATCACCCGCGCTAGTCAAAATTACATTGAATATGCAACAAGAACAAACCTCCTCCTGGCCTGGGAAAGACCTTATAATCCTTCTTGGAACTACCAAAGACGGGGGAGATCTCTGCTTCTTGATCCAACAGACTCTCCATCTTTGCGTCAAGATTTCCCATCTGGCTCTTTGTTGGAATAACTGATGATCTCGCGGTGCATGCAGGCGTCAACTGCCTGTGACATGTCTCATCTAACCGGAGACCCCGATTCTCACCTCCTTGACTCTCAAACTTGGCCGCAACTACTCCCTCCTTGAAGCACAAAAAATAACAACATCAACTTTGAAATCATCAACTCATTCCTATTTCTTTTCCTTCTATTATGTCATTCTTCTTCTTCTTCCTTCTCCCTACTTTCCATTTTACCTTCTATTTTTATTTTTAACCTCTCCATCCTTGACTCCCTCAACATACTGCACATTGAATCAGCACCCTCAACTACCAATCACCAAATCACTGACGCAAAGCAAATCCTATCAACCGGCAACAAATTCTCCTGTTTGGTAAGAAGGAATTAGAAAACTTAGACTCAAGACGTGCCTTGTGTTCTGATCTTCTCTTGATGTGATTTCTGTCACAAAGATCTGAACTCCTTAGCCAACTCATCTCTTCAGTCCTTTAGTCCGTCATACTGTTCCTGCATACAGTATTGGTGGGTAATTCCTTTTTCTTCACAGCTGTTCTTGACCTACTTCTGTTAATGACTGCCTTCATCTGTTGTAGTCTGGTTCTTAATTCCTATTATTATAAAGTAGTTTCAACACTCTTCATCTTTGTCAAGATTTCCCATCCGGCTCTTCATCTTTGTCAAGATTTCCCATCTAGATCTTCATCTTTGCATCAAGAATTCATACTTGAGGGACTTTCAAGTATATTGTGATCTGGAGTAGTATTAATTTGGTACAATACAACCCAACCTAGACTCCCTATCATATAAACACAACTTTTCTGTCATCTCATCTAACCATCTCACTACATAGTGAGTGTCTGATCTTACAAGTCTGGAGAAAGTGGCCTTTTCAAGAAGTGGCCTTTTCAAGTTTTTCTATTCTCTCTTGCTGTCTATTTCATTTATCAATAAGGCCTGGGTAGGCATTGAGTTTCACATTGTTTTCCATAATTTGTTTCATTAAATCTTGGTGATATGAATTTTTCTTCAGAACTGGTTTTGGTTTGTTAATTCTGAAATATAAAATTAGAGAAATCCAACACAATTTACAGTCAAAAACCATTGGCACTCAAGTTATTCAGCAAACCAACCAGTTATCCAGCATGAACAATTCACTAAAAGCCACCCTTCTAAAGACAGCCATAGAAGCCATACCTTTACTCACTCAAGACAACTTCTCTATATGGCGTAATTGAGTTATAATTATGACAGACCTACAGGAGGACCTCTACATAAAACTCACCAAGAAACAATCAGACGCAAATGGATTTCCTATCATTCTTAGCCATATGGAAAATGTTTGAATTCAAACCATTCTCATTTCTAAATTTGATACTACAGTCCAAGCAAACATTATCACCCCCAAGAACCAAAAGGATGCTCATCTCATTTGGGCAGATATCAACAACTATTTTGCCTCTAATAACGCTTTGAATTGAGGTAGAATTTTGAAAGAATTCCTTAGGACTCCATTTACGTACTCCAATATACTTGGATTCATCACTGACACTAGAACAGCCATTTCATGCTTACATGAAGTAGGAATAGACTTACCTCCCAAAATTATTGCATATCTCACTTTGTAGAAACTTCCTGTGTCAATGGACACCGTTTTTCAACAAATCATCCATTCAGATACTAAAATTACTCCGGATCAAGTCTTAGATCATCTTTGAATGTTTCACAGTAATAGATTCCTTAACAAAACATCATCCATCCAAGATAAAAAGGAAGAAAGTTTGGTGTCATTTTGACCTCTAATATCAAACCATGTGAATATAAGTGGCATAACCCAAAAGCGAGTCATCCTGAAGGCAGATGTTGGAAACTCTACCCTCATCCTAAACCATCATTTCCATCAAGAAAAAATGAATTGGGATCCAACCAATCCGGCAGCAAAATCATGTTGGTCAGCTCTTTTCATACAAGTTCCCTATTCTCAAAAGACAGCTTTTTACTGAATTCTGGGTCCTCAAGACACATAATGTCTGAACCGTCCATCTTTTTTCACTAGGACCAATAATTGAAAGGGCTTATATCAACAAGCTCTGGGACTGACTCTATAGTATACAAAGGAAAAGGCACTATCAAACTGGTAGGCAACAATGGATCTTTGATCTCTATTCCTAATTTTATTTTCTTGCCCCTAACTACTGTTAAAATACGTATGCACTTAGGCATGTGCTACGTATGAGTGTAATCCAAATTGGATGCACATTTGGGTCTCTGCGGCCCATTTGAAACACGCACGGACCATTTTTACCTGTGTGGATGTCACGGATTTGGGGAAACTGGCCTCAAAACGCGTGAAACAGGCCTATTGGTACACGGTCCCTAAGGGGCCCGGTGGGGTATATGGGCAAATACAGCCAGATGGGCTTGCATGGGCATAATTGGGCCCAAGGTTTATTTTGCACATACTTGGCCAGACAGGCTGGCCTGCAAAATGATGTTGAACTCACTTTTTGGGCTTGGGGCGGCCCATTAGGGGCCGCTGGCCGTGTCGCAGCCCATTTGGGGCTGCTGCCCTTGTCGTGGCCCGCTCGGGGCCCCTGTTTTTGCTTATGTCTCATTTGTGGGGCCTGACAGTGTGGTTCCCCATCCTGGACACCCTGGCCAGTGCGGAGGTTTTAATTTTTTATGATTTTTTCCTTATCAATATTCATAGGTAACATTATCAAAAAAAAAAAAAAAAAAAAAAAAATCATCCACTCCCCATCCTCACCGCCTCCATCCCCTCCATCAATCATCAACCTCCAATCTATCTCCAACATCTTCTTCACACCTGCTCTGCCTTGGACCCATCCCGATTCTCTGCCATTGTCCGCTTTGACGATCTAGATTCTGGAATCCATCAAATTGATTCACTCTGGTCTTCCAATCCTCCCCAACCCCCAATCTGGTCCACTTGTCCCAACCATCATCCCATTTGATCCATCACCTGGTCTCTCATCACCTCCCCTACGCCCAACCTCACTCATCTGAGACTACCCATCAATTGGTCCGATAACCTATCCATCCTCAACTCAATCAATCCTTCCTCATCCAAATCCTCCATCTATTGGCTCCAAGGTCCCAAGGCCATTGGCCAATCTACCTTCTCAACCTTGCTCATCAATTCCCTCCTCAAAACCTTCCAATCCGTCGCCCTGCTTGACCTAGACCTTGGTCAACCCTTACTAACACCCCCCACGCGCCTATCACTCCATCTACTTGATTCACCCATCCTCGGCCCTTTGTTCAGTTGCCTGGTCTCCCCCCATCAACCCTTGTCTCATTCAATCTACCTTGGTCATAAAACCCCAAAGGATTGTTTGAATCGCTACTTGGAAGCTGCCTTGGATCTCTTCCACCTCTACCAAGCTCTCTACTCCCAGCCCTTGATCTCCAACTCGTCAAATCATCAAAACCGGCGTCTTCTACGTCTCAAGCGGCTGTCCATCAATCCTGTCCACCTCTAGCTCACCGGTCTCCCACGCGGCTTTTCCGTTGCCCGTGCGGGTCTCTTACGTTGCCGGTGCCCGTCAGACACCTTCTGGCGGTCATCCGCGGCCTCAGCAGTTGCCCGGGCCCATCAGGATGCCCGCGGGCGTCCCTCTTTGGTTTTTTTTCTCAGAGTGCTTGTTTTTTTCTTTTTTTTCTTTTGTTTTCTCATGACACTGATCCTTAATAAAAAAAAAATCCCCTCTATTTGTAAATCTCTCTTGTAAATAGTCTACAGGCCTCTGGTCTATAAAAGGAGGGGCTCTCCCCTGCTTTTTCTGCATCAGATATCATCATAGAAATTCTTCCAAGGGGAGTGTGTGCTTGTGCCCCCCCCATTATTGTAAAATTGAATCCTGATCCTTATACTGGGTATTTCTATGATTTTCCCCTGATCCATTCTTGACCCTTAGTCTTTGCCCCTCTTTGGCCTGATCCTTATCACCAACCGATAGCCTTGCTGGTTGAAGAAAAGTTCTGTCTGTTGGAATTTTTGAGTGTTTTATACCACTCCTTGATCCCTTTCTCTGACCATACTGGTCCTGATCCTTGATCATCTTTCTGGAGCCATTCACGATTGATTGAAGAGGTCTTATTAAGCTTAAGACCTGGAGTGTTATACCTCCCCTTATCTTCTTTGGAGTTAAATTCTGCCAGCCTACTCTTGAGTCCCTTGAGAAGTGTTGAGGTTATCCTTGCTTCAAATCAGTTACTGTTTGCCTTTAGAGCTTCTTAACATTGTGCTTTGTCTTGTACAGCCACCCTCAGTTATCTGGTACCCTTCAAGCGCTTGATTGCGGAGAGTTGGGAAGGTTCATTGAGAACCTGGAGGTTGCTTGGGTTTGAGTTGATCATCCCCAATCTTCTGCTGACGACCAGAGTTATTAGCTTGTGGGCTTTGTTTACATACAACAGCTTTTTTTCTTTGAATTCTAAGCAGACTTTAACTTCTTTTGTTCAAGTTTTTCCCTGCATAATCTTGTCTCAGATAGTTCTGTTCCATTTCTACCAAACTATTATCATCTTTATCCTCCACTCTTTGATTCCTCATTTACCAGGTTCTGGACCTTGATCTTGGTTACATCTAAATATTTTTGTAACACTCAGGAGGGCAGCCTAAACAGCACCTCTCCCCTCCACAGAACTGCCACGGCCTAGCACCATTTGGAGTCTTACAACGGCCCAGGTGGGGCCATTGTAGGGGGCAGGGGGACTCAAAATGGAGTCCCCCCACCCCAGTCGTGGCTTTCAAGCCGGGTTGCGTCTGCCCTGCTGGGTGGCGGCTGCAGGGCTGGGGCCAATGGCCACAGCTCCTCCCCCTCCCCTCGCTGGCCATTGCAAGGAGCAGGAGGAGAGCTGGCTGGGTTGAACCAGCCAGCAACCCGTCAGAGTGGGGTGGACCTGATTACCCCCCCCCCCCCCCACCTAGTGCAGTGGGTAGGCCGGTCGCAGAGAGGCCACCGGTGGTGGGGGGGAATTGACCACACCCCCACCATTAAAGGGGCACTCTCCCCCCCCCCCTTTACCAAGGGGGAGGAGCAATGGGCTGGAGGGGATTTGACCACCCCCCAGCCCACCTACCTTGATGATGCCCTGGGGGTATTGACCTCCAGGGCCCCTGGTAGGGGTATTTGACTGCCCCCTCCAGGGATGTGAGTAAAAGAGGGGGGGCAGCATGTCTGCCGGTTGCACCCCCCCCCCCCCCTCATGTGTGTCTGAGAACAGACCCAGGTGTGTTCTGGGTCCCACCTGGCCATTTGTATGGCCAGGGGCTGGTTTCATGAGGCAACTAGCCAGCATGTGAGGTAACAGGCCGTTTGTAGCAGAAAACCGGCCAGGGTTTGAACAGCTAAGGGGCTGTTCAGCCCCATTAAGATGGAAACACCAGAAATGACCTGAAAAGGCTGATTTTAAGGGTACAAGGACTGATTCTGTGCGGGCTGATGTAGCCCAAACCAAGTAAAATGGCCTGTAGAGCCTGCAGAGCTCTTTTGGAGCGGAAAATTTTCCTTTTGCCTTGTTGTATCATGGGCTCACAAGAGGCCAATCTTTTGTAATTAAGGAGCTCTTCTCCCTGCTGTTTTCCATCATCCATTCATCATCCAATCAAATTCATCACCAATATCATCCAACCTATTTCCCCATTGTGAGAGCCCATTAGCAATTATTGACACAAGGTGCCCAGCATTTCTTTTGCTTTAAATACTGCTCATTTGCCTAAGCTAATTGCCAGCCATAATTATAACACAATATCATTACCAACATCATCATTGCTTCCCAGCCATCTAGACCCTTGTACCTCACTCTGGAGAACCTCAAAGACCTCAAGTTTTCCAAGAAGATTTCCCATATCCCTGATGTTTTCTCCACCAAGATAGTTCTGAAAATTCAGAATTATAATGCTTGGGCTGTTGTTATGGATAGTGAGCTGGAAAACATCTGTTGTGGGGAGACAATGGATGCAGATGACACTTTGATCAGTTCAGAAGTGGAGAAAAAGTCTTATCATCTCATCCTTAGGAATCTTGATGAGAATGATGTGACATGGGATTCTGATACTCTTAGGGAAGATGAGAGAAGGAGGGGCAGCATCCTTTGGAATTTGCTTAAGTCCAAATATGCTGATGATTCTGTTCACCAGAAGTGTATAGCCTTTAATAAACTATTGAAGTTACAATATTTGAATTGTAAGCAGTTTGTTACAGAGGCTAAGTCTAGCATAGCCAAGTTTAAGTCATCAGGAATTAACATGAATCCTGAGTGTTTGTCACTCTTAATCCTTCAGAAGCTACCAAAGGAGTTTGATTCTTTAGTCAGAATTATTTCTCAATTGGATCCTCTTCCTGGGGAGGAGGATGTGCTGAAAAGGATTGAAAAGGATGATCTGCAGTTCATGATGAAGGGGGGATCTGGAACAGCCCTTGTTGGAAAGATTGGGAAATCTTGCAAGAAGGCAAAAAAAGGATTTGTCCAAGGTCTTATGCTATAATTGTCAAAATAAGGGGAATTATGCTAAGGATTGCAAGGAGGCCAAGAAGAGGAACAAGTTCAAAGAGAATGAAAAGGAGGTCAATCTCACTACTGAAAACATTGCAATGGTGGTGTTTGATGTTCCAATGGAAATGGTTGTTGGGGAAGAAGGTCCCAAAAAGAAGGCCAAAATTGATGAGGAACAAGAAATGGACTTGATTGATTATGAAGTGAGTAATCTTAACCTCAAAGATGAGAACTAATCAGTGACTGATAAAGCTTCTTTCCTAATAGGAGGATTGAAGAACAATTATCTTGTTTTGATTGATTCTGGTTGTACAGATCACCTGTTCTTTGAACCAAATTTATTTTCAAATCTTAGTGATTATGATGGAGTTGTAAATATTGCTAAGAAAGGCAGAACAATTCAGATGAAAGGGATTGGAAAAATTTTTTCTTGCAAATCACTTGGGTTTCAAAATTTCTTTTGAGAAAGTGTTCTATGTACTAGAGTTTCCTTATAAACTTGTGTCTCTTGGAGTGTTATGGAAAAAAGGTTTCCAGATTTATTATCTTAAAGAAGATGGGTTTTTTATTAATATAGATGGGAGAAATTTTCTTAGTGGACAATCTTGGAATAAGCTTTTGTGTGCAAGCTTGTTCAAATTCTCAGCTCTGAGCACTGTTGCTCATAATAGAAGTGGCCATAAGGTAAAGTCAAGCAACTGTGACAGTTGTACCTTGGGGGCTAAGACTAGAAATGTTTTCTCGAAGAGTAGAGATTGCACTGATGTTCCTAGAGAGGAATTTTCAATTGATTTGGCAGGGCCGTTCACACTGGAGTCCCTTGGTGGGGCAAGATACTTCATCAATTTAGTTGATACTGCAACTAATTATTTTTGGGTTAAACTAATTCAATCTAAAGATCAGACCACAGAGGATGTTTCTGTAATCTTCAAAGTCTTGAAATAGAATGGTCTAATGAAGAAGATCAAGAGGTTTATTACCGTTGGAGGTGGTGAATTTGTGAGTAAAGAGTTTGAGAGGTTATTGAAAGATTGTGGCATCATTCATATAGTCACTACTGCAAGTACTCCACAGAATAATGGAATAGTTGAGAGATTGAATAGGACTTTACTGGAAAAAGTCAGAACTATTATGTCTCAATCTGGTCTACCAAAGTTCTTATGGGCTGATTTGATGTGTACAGTCTTTCTGTTACACAAAATTGTAAGTGTTAATGGGAAGAGTCCTCATTATCAGTTTTGGAAGTTGTACCCCCAAACTTCACACCTAAGAACAATTGGTTGCTGGTGTATTATAGTGTCCACCATAATGAGATGGTTGGAAAATTAGACCCTAGAGCCAGAACAGGGGCACTTGTAGGCTATGATTTAATGAGTTAATTGTATAGAATCTATTGTCCAGGGACAAGAAAGGTTATCTGTAGTAGGGATGTAAAATTTGATGAAAGTACCTTTCCACTCAAAAGGAGTGAAGATTTTGTTGTGAATAAGTCACAGCAATAAATAGAATTAGCACCTATTTCACCAGCAAAGGCTGAGGAACATGTGGTTCCACAAGATGAAGAGATGGCAGACGTGCCACCAGAGGGTTTAGTGCCTGCTTCAGGGGAATCCGTTAATGATGAGCCTCCACCTCCAGTTAGAAGGAGTGGAAGAGTTAGAGTGCCAGTTGATAGGTACAGGGAATGGAAGTCCCATTATGCTGCCGCAGGATATGAGGAAGATACATTTCAGGAACAGTCTATTCTCAATGAAGTCCTGGAGTTGAGTTCAGAAATGGGTAACAGGGTTAACCCAAACAGCTTTGGCCAAGCTATGAATTCTGATGAGAGAGACAACTAGAAGAGTGCTATTTTTGAGGAATTTGATTCTCTGGAGAATAATGGTGTCTTTTAAGTGGTTAAGGGGGGTTCGTTTCCAAAAGGAAAGACAATTTTGGGGTCTAGATTGGTGTTAAACAAGAATTTTGACACAAATGGAGTTTTGAAGAGGTTAAAAGGTAGATGTGTTGCACAGGGCTTCAAGCAGATAGAGGGTATTGATTACCAAGAAACTTTCTCACCAACTGGAAGGCTGTCCACCTTCAGGTACATCATTGTTCTGGCAGTGGAGTTGGGTTAAGAAATCAGACAATCTGATTTTGTAACAGCATACTTGAATGCAAAACTTGGAGAGGAGTAGACTGTTTATATTTCAATTCCTGATGGTTTTTGTGAATGGTTAGTAGAGACTAAACCAGAAACCATGAAGAAAATCTGTGTTAGAAGTTTTCTTTCAGCAGATAAAGGGGAATATGTCCTCAAGCTATGTAGATCCCTGTATGGATTGAAGCAAGCAGCTAGTTTGTCAGAGTATTGCCTCTATTGCTATAGTAGCTGTGGCAGATACCTGCACAAAAATAATAATAATTGCCAAATATCAGTTTTAAGGATTACACTGATAATATCAATCAAAAACTCAACTGATAGTAAGTTATCAGGAGTAAAAAAGGCACACCTTGAACCCTCTAAAGAGATAAGGGGCCTAGCTTTAATAAATAAAGCTCAAAGGAGACTTGCTTACACAAGGAAGCTCACACCCTTTATGATAGCTTAAAAAGGACTATAACTCCAATAGGACCTTGGACTCGAAATTGAAGTTGATTGTTTGATTGATAATATAATAAGATGTTGAATAAAAAGGCCGCAGTCAATCCTCTTGGTGGACTAAGTTGGATGGGCTTTTTAATGTGCACTATCTGGTTTATTAAATACAATGAGGAATAGGTCTTGTAGGGACAAGGCCCTCCTCTTTTATATTGCAAGAGTCCTCAGGGGGACTCAGGGCATCATCAGGGGAGAACACCACTGTCCTAGATTTCGTCTCCAGTGGCTCAGAGCGCCCAGCAATCATCCCCAATGTATAATAACATTTACATACTCATTGGGGTCTATTTTCAAGGTAAGGTTGTAATTTATTTACTCAGAAGTTTAAAGTGATGGGGGGAATCACCCCAGTCACTTGTTCTCCTTCAAGAGGACGCTCTCAAGGCTTCAGAATCCATTTACCTACCCTCTAATTCTCTGTAGATCCATCAGAGCATTTGTTCAAAGAATTACAACCATATTATTAGATATTCTTAATCCACATAGATATGTATACTCTGGGTGAGTATTCCCACAGAGTTTATCTGCACCAGGGGAGTTTCCTAGCTTCTGAGTGTACGCTTTTCCAGCATGATTAACTTCTTGAAAGTTATCTACAAGCTGGAAGGAGAGTTCTTAGAAAATAATTTACAATTCACCTAAAAATCTGGGTTATGGTAGATAAGGATTATTACAGAATATAGTTTCCACAGAGGGAAATCTTTAAGGACATTAATTTAACATCCAATTGGACGCTTCCAGAGGATTTTAATCTAGATTAAAGTTATAAGATCTCCCATAAATTATAATATAAACCTTCAAGGTTTTATGGGATGATTTCTAATATTAAGACATACTATAAAAATATGATTATATGAAACTTTATATGTCAAAAATATGGATATGTAATGGACTAATGGAGGCTTGAACACACTACCTAGGTACTCCAAAGGGTACTAAGACATTCTTTAACCACTATGCTACCAAGACTTGTGAGTTGGGCAGCCTATAGGACAGCAATACATGTCTCATGGCTGACATAGGTTGTGGTATAACACCACGAGTGAGAAACTGATACAGATTGGTTTCAAGACGTATAAGGCCAACCCTTGTCTCTTTGTGAGAAAAGATGCAATTTTGTTTGTATGAGTCAATGAAATTACCATCATTGGAAATGGTAAAGAGAGAGTCACAGAAAAACTCAAAAAGGGATTCAAGATAAAAGATCTTCGCCTGGTGCAACAGGTGCTAGGAATGAAAGTCAGTAAGAGCAATAATGGTATTAAGTTAGACCAGAGCTACTACATGGCAGCTCTTCTTAAACAATATTGCTTAAAAGATGCAAAGGAGTTTGGTACTCCCATGCAGTCATACATTTGTTTAGAGAAGTCTACAGACAAGGAGTATCTGGAGTTTGTTCAATCTGGGAACAACTCAAGGTCAGCTATGGGACTTCTTAATTATTTGGGGCAGTGTAAAAGGCCCAATATTTCCTTTGCAATTGGTGTCTTGTTGCAACACTTAGAGAAGCCAATCATGAGGCATTGGTCAGAGTTTAAGAGATTTATGAGGTGTCTTAAAGGAATGCACAGTCTGGGACTGTTGTTTACAAAGTCAGCAAACTTTGATTTGGTTGTTTTTCCAATGCAAGTTGGGAAGATGTTAACACTAGGGAATCAAAAAGTGGTTTTATGTTCTTCTAAGGTAAGAATCTGGTGTCATGGATGTCCAAGAAGGTATCATCAATAAGTCTTTCATCAACAGAGGCTGAGTATAGAGCTTACTTAGCAGCTTCACAGGAGGCAAAATGGTTGAGGAAAGTCTTAGAGGATACACATAAGCCACAAGGGTTTGCGTTTTTGTATTCTGATAACCAGAGTGCCATTGCGTTGGCGCAAAAAGAAGTGTTCCATTCAAGAACAAAGCATATTGATGTTTACTATAACTATATTTGCAATGAGCTTAACTGCAAGGAGATTGTGTTGAGATACATGCCTACTGGAGCAATGATTGCAGATATCTTGACTAAGGCTTTAGATAGGAACAAGCATCAAGGCTTTGTGACTAATATGCGGATGTCACCCCTTTTGGATTAAGGGGGTGTGTTAAAATACATATGCACTTACGCATGTGCTACATATGAGTGTAATCCAACTGGGATGCACATGTGGGCCTCTGCGGCCCATTAGAAACACACACAAATCATATTTGCCTGTGTGCATGTCACGGATTTGGGGAAACTGGCCTCAAAATGCGTGAAAAAGCCCTATTGGTACACAGGCCCAGTGGGGTATATGGGCAAATACAACCAGGTGGGCTTGCATGGGCATAATTGGGCCCATGGTTTATTTTGGACATACTTGGCCAGACAGGCTGGCCTTCCAAAGAATGTTGAACTCACTTTTTGGGCTTGGGTGGCCTATTAGGGGTTGCCGCCCGTATTGCAGCTCATTTGCGGCTGCCGCCTGTGTTTCAGCCCACTTGGGGCCGCTGTTTTTGCTTATGGCCCATTTATGGGGCCCCACTTCCCGCACGGGGAGGTTTTTGGGGGCAGGGGGACTCAAAGTGGAGTCCCCCCAACTCAGTCGTGGCTTTCAAGCCAGGTTGCAGCTGCAGGGCTGGCTGGTGGCCGCAGGGCTGGGGCCAATGGCCCAGGCTCCTCCCCCTCCCCTTGCTGGCCATTGCAAGGAGGAGGAGGAGATGTCAGCCACAAGACAGTTAGACTTGTCCAAATGTCTGGAAACTCATATGTCCTGCTGGTATAGTGGCTAAGTACTAGGCTCACTTCCCAGTATCTGATACCAAGGTCACTGGTTCAAACCACAATGGAGAAAATAATGAAAATGTTGAATATTTTTGTAATTATATATTAAATCTTAATAATATTATATAATGTTGTATAAGTATGTTTTTATGAGTATGGATTATGGAATTAAAACCTTGATAATTTATATTATCAAGAAGGAGACTCAATATAACTTTAAATTAAGTTATGAGGACTCAGATGCGTCCCAATTATTGATATAGAAGTTCCCAAAGTGTTTCCTCTCTTTGGGAAGGAGTTACAGTAATCATATTAACCCATACTCTCTATACTGTATAAATTAATTACACATTATCCTTCTTTGGGATGTAATTATAAGTAATACTCCCTCTGTACACTTAATACACCTTACTGAGCCTTGAGAGCGTTCACTCAGAGGCTTTAGAACTTAATTTTAAGCTATGAACCTTCTAGTAGCACTGCCAAGAGTATATACCCCTTATAGGTATAGTATAATTATAAATTAGTTACTTATTTAATACTATCCCCTTTTGGATGTAATAATGCTTTAATATACTTCACTGAGCCTTGAGTGCTTCCACTCAGAGGGCTCAGAGTTCATCTGTAGGCTGTAAACCTTTTAATAAACATTTCAAAGAGTATACATACTCTATGTGTATAGTATGAGCTAAGATACTTATAATTAAAGTTAAATTATTTGCCAAGGTATTAAGCTACATTAAATAAATATAAATAATCATTATGATGGAATCTAAGGCTTCTATACCGTCCATCTGAGTGATGTATAAGTCCTAAGACCCAGTAAGTAACCTTTTAGTAAGTAAAATGAAAACTTTACCTTGAAAATCCTTCCCAATGGGTACTAGTTCTTCATTACCCATTGAGAATGATGTAATGATGTCTTGGGCCTTTGAGGACGAAACCAAGGAGAGCCTGACACTCCCCTGGTGATTACTAGAGTCCCCTGAGGGCTCCTGTTACCTTAAAAGAGCAGGGTCTTTACCCTATAGCCCTTTCATCATCCATTATATATTATTATTTGAACAAGAATACAAGCAAGAGTTAACAAGCCCATTAACCTTAATCTCAAGAAGAAGATTGACTGGGGCTATAAACTTTAGTATTAAATTCAATCAATAACCTATCTGGCAACACCAATTTCGAGTAGAAGGTCTCACTTGGATAAGTAACCCCTGTGTGTTACTCTTTAAAGGGTGTGAGCTTATTTATAAGCAAAGCTCCTTTTGGTCTTACTCCTTTAAGACTAAGGACCCTTACCTATTATAAAGGTTTAAGGTGTGGCTATTTACTCATAATACCTTGGTATTATTCGAGTCTGTAAACTTTGAAAGTTGCTGTTTGGAATATATAAGTCAAAACTAATTTAAATATTGGTTTGTCTTTATTCTTTTGCAGGTTTAACCACAGCTAGGTACAGCTATAGAGGTTAAATCCCTGACAGGAGAGCTGTCTGGGTTGAACCAGCCAGCGACCGGTTGCAAGAGGCAACCGGTCAGGGTGGGGAGGACCTGATTACCCCCCCACCAAGTGCAGTGGCTAGGCCGGTTGCAGAAAGGGGACCAGAGGGGGGGGAATTGACCACCCCCCCATCATCAAAGGGGTGCTCTCCCTCCCCCCCCCCCTTTACCAAGGGGGAGGAGCAACAGGCTGGAGGGGATTTGACCACCCCCCAGCCCACCTACCTTGACAATGCCCTGGGGGTATTGACCTCCAGGGCCCCTGGTAGGGGGATTTGAGTGCCCCCTCCAGTGATTTGAGTGAAAGAGGGGGGGTGGCATGTCTGCCAGTTGCACCCCCCCCATGTGTGTCTGAGACCGGACCCCGGTGAGTCCTGGGTCCCACCTGGCCATTTTTATGGCCAGGGGCTGGTTTCATGAGGAAACCAGCCAGCATGTGAGGTAACAGGCTGGTTTTAATAGACAACCGGCCAGGGGTTTGAACAGCTAAGGGGCTGTTTCAGCCCCATTACGTTGGAAACACCAGAAATGACTGGAAAAGGCTGGTTTTAAGGGTACAGGGACTGATGCCATGCGGGCTGATGTAGCCCAAACCAAGTAACAAGGCCTGTAAAGCCTGTAGAGCTCTTTTAAAGAGGAAAATTTGCCTTTTGGCTTGTTGTATCATGGTCTCACAAGAGGCCAATCTTTTGTACTTAAGGAGCTCTTCTCCCTGCTGTTTTCCATGATCCATTCATCATCCAATTGAATTCATCACTGATATCATCCAACCTATTGCCCCATTGTGAGAGCCAATTAGCAATTATTGACACAGGTTTTCCGGCATTTCTTTTGCTTTAAATACTGCTCATTTGCCTAAGCTAATTGCTGGCCATAATTATAACAACTACTGCAAACCTACTTTCAATGAGACTTTTGGTTCTTGATGGATTTGTTGTGAAGTTCAGAGATGAATATTTTCTTGTTAAGAAGGGGAATTGGATTGTGTTTGGTAGCTATATATGCAAAATTCCAATCTTGTATCTCTCTACTGAAAAGCATCAACCAGTTTCCTATCTGTCTCAAGACAAGTGTCTTCATAAATTGCTTGGTCATGTGAGTTATAGTCAAATCTGACAGAAATTAGGAATTAAAATAAACAGACCCTCTCTATGGGAATCATGTACCATCAGCAAAATATCTTGTTCACCCTTCAAGAACAAGCATCTGAGAGCAGAAAGACCCTTCCAGGAATTTCACTGCCATCTTGTTGGACCTATCACTCCCATAAGTATTAATGGTGACTTGTATTGTCTACCCTTTGTCAATAGGTAAACTAGGTTCTTTAAAGTGATACCAATTAAGAGCAAAAGTGAAGCCGCAACCACTCTCCAATTCTTGATCAACATGGAAGCTAAGAGGTTCAACTACACCCCAATGATTATTCATTCAGATTGTGGGACCAAATTTTGGAATTCCTTGATGGCTAACTATTGTATAAAAATTATATAAAACAGACCTTTGCTGATCCGTATACACCGGAACAGAATGGATTAGCAGAGCAATTCAACAGGCTCATACTGGAATCACTGAGAACTGTACTAGTGGACTCTCAACTTCAGAAAAGATACTTGAATTTTGTGATCAAATTGTGCGCCCTAGTACTCAATCAGATTCCCTCTCACATCTAAAGACCGTCTCCTTACAAAAATTTCAAGGGAAAAACAATTGAAATCAATTACTTTCATCCAATAGGAAATACAGCCTTGTATATCCTTGGGAATATAAGGCTTTTGTCAAAGCTGGAACCCCAAGGACTTTTTGGAAGACTGATAGGGTATAACAAAAATCTTTTCTCATACAAAGTACTAACCTCCAACAACAAGATTGTGGAAACAAAACATATCCAGGTGCTTGACTTCAAGTTGATAATGACATTGAAATAGGAAATCCGTTTGAAGATGTTCCCTCCAATGAGAACAATATCCCTGCTGATGACTGTTTAATGGAAGAGGTAGTGAGACCCTCCAAACTACTTGACCAAGTTTTTCTTGATCAATCTTGTCAGCTTGCTACTATGTACAGAGCAACCTGTCAATAGCAACACAAAACTATTAAAAAATAAGAATATCTCAATTAACAAAATAAGGAGTGAGAAATCCATAAATATTATTACATAAATGGATTCCTCACCCAAAATTAGGTAGGGCCACTCACTGAGGCTACCCTTCAATTCCAAGTCCTTACATTTTTAAAATAATTAAAAAGAAAAGTACCAAAAATTACAACACCAGTATGGCACTTTTTGGCCATTCTAATATTTCACACGTGTTTTCATGTATAGGGTTTACACCTAAAATTCACTCAGAATTGGGGTGTTGTGTATATTTTAGGAGTTACAGGCGGAAATGTGTTATGTCACAATTCCCGCGCACAGCCCCTCATCATTACATATCTCTACGTACTCGTAGTAGCAGATTCCCACGCACAGCTGATTCTTCCACGCACGCAGCGGATCCTACCCCGAGCGCATCTGTACTAACTGATCCCCGCGTCTGGATCTGTTGTGACTAATCTGACAACCAGTTACCGCTCAGAAGAGCTACAACCTAGTTAGAGTTGCCTAGCATATGTAACAAGTTGACATATGCATTAGTAATAGTCTAAAAAGATCAAAACTTAATAAAAATTAAGTTTAGAACATTTTTTAATAATAAATCAAAGATCAAGGATTACCACGTAAATCACTGACTCTGATCTTTGAAGACCACAAAACACTACAAGGAGTGTTCATAAAAATCATAAAAAATTATCTACGTAATCAGAAGATAATGTACAATCAGTAAACATCCACACTTCCCGCTTTGAAGCAATATCAATAGTACAAATGAAGGATGAGTACAGAATGATCAAATTTAGGCCATAACAGATTTACAGATCCTGTGGCTAAAATAGTCTAGAAATACAGCAGACCTAAGGAAAGCTGATTGACGGCACCAAGTGGACATGCCAATTTTTCCCTGACTGGCTTGCAAGCCTCATCCCACAAACAGAACCCTCTCTACATTCCATGAGAAGCTCAAAATCACCCCAAAAAGGTATTTATACAGACCTCTTTGGATCCAATAAGTTAATCAGTTTACCAGGAATTATTATTATCAATCAGAAACCGTTTCATTTTTGATCAAGTTCTTATATGAAGATAAGCAAGTGATTTATGACTTAGTCTGTAGTAGTATTATTTATTCTTATTACCCAATCAACCCTTGAAGTTTAGTCAAGAAATCCACCCCATCTTCTCTGAAACCCTTCCAATTATTCCAGGATTCTTGTGGTAAAGTGCTCAGAGTGATTTTTACCCTTCCTGTCTTGGCCATTTGTGCTTTTACGCCCGGCCAATAGTGGAATAATTCCTTTCTAAGGCACCCATCTTTATTCCAAGGTTCTTAAACTGCCTAAGGAGGCCCCTTGAAGAGAGGTTGCTAGTCTGTAAAGATCCCCAGTAGTATAATACTGTGGCCCCTCTTTTATATTATATTGAAAACCATTTATTACCAAACCAATTAAACCTTGCAACTGCTCTTATTATATCATTTATTTGAGCTTCTAAGTGTTTATTATTGGAATAATACTTATTATTATTATTCCAGCATTTTTATCACTCTCTGTAGCTAAAGGACTGCAAGGTTCCTGGTATCAGAGAGCTGACAAATCTCAATCCAAAATCCTTGATTTGATGGTAGAAGATGAATCAGAAGAACTGGGCCATCCAGTATCATCTTATGAAGAAGCATCAAGATATACTTTGCGCAAACAAGGTCCAACTGTGCACCCAGTTAATTCATCTCATTTTTCACTCCATAAGCAATTGGAGGATTGGTCACTTGAGTGCAAGATCAAGTTGGATGTTATTGAAGCTCAAGATTTGTGGGAATTTTGTGACACAGTTCCAGAGAATTACTTACGCACTATTTTGGTTGATAAGATCAAAGCATCTACAGGCCTGGCACCGGAGAAACAAAAGTCCCAACCTTGCATCATGGGTAATTATCAAGTTCTTGGAGTCAACTGTGGCAATACTTATGTTTCAACTGGAAAGTCCACCACATTAATCCTTCTTCTGTTGAGTGCTTTGGATCTCAATCTACCTCTGCGCCAATTTGATGTAAAGGCCACATTTCTGTTTGCCCCTCTAGAGGAAAAAATTTACATCCTGAAGCCCAAGGAAAGTTCTTGGTCATCCAATTTCATGAATCTCAAGAAATCTCTCTATGGGCTCCATCAGGCTCCTGCAAACTGGTATAAAACATTGACCAGTTAGCTTGAGGAGGTAGGATATAGGCAATATATAGCGGATCCTTGCCTATATCTTCACAAATCTTGGCTTTCATTGTTGTTTTTTCACGTAGATGACCTGATTGTTGCTGGAGAAACGTATTGGTTTGAGAAAGTGTTTCTTGAACAATTTCCTAGGTTGAGTACGCATGATCCTGACATGATACTGGGGATGGAGTTTCAGAAATGCAATAAGAAAATCTTGCTCAACCAAAGCAAACTGATTCTTAACAAACTTTCCAAACTCAATCTGATGTCATCTAAACTGGTGCAAAAACCACTCAATCCAGGGATTCAACTGCTTCCGGAATCTCAACAGGATCAGGTTGAGTTTCTCAAACTGGGGATTAACTATTGGAAGTATACTGGTATATTGAACTATCTGTCATGCAGGACCAGACCGGACCGAGCCGCTGCCATCTCCATTGTCTCCCAATTCAATCAAAATCCTGGATTAACTCACTGGAAGCAAGTACTTCATGTGTGGAAATATCTAGCAGGAACATCTAGGTTGTCCCTTCTCTTGCAATCAGACACCAGTGCGGGAGACTTCCTAACCATCTACTATGATTCTACATGGGCAGACAATCCTCAATTGAGAATATCTCAAACGGGCTATATCACCTTCTGGAAGAATTCCCCAGTATCATGGAAAAGTGGGAAACAATCCAATGTGATGTTATCATTGATGGAGGCTGAATTGAATGCCCTTCTACACCAGGCGCAAGAGTCAATTTGGATCAAGTCTATCATTGGGGATCTTTGGAAAGAAAAAAAAATTGGTAAGACCAATTTTATGGTGGACAACAAAGGCTTGATCAATAAGATTTTACACTTTGGGTCAAATTCAAAGACTAAGCACATCAATATGAAAGTCAAGTGGATGTGCAACCAATACAGTGCCAACAATATTGGTGTCAAGCTGATACGCACGGAGTGCATGGTTGCCAACTCTCTCACTAAAGCCTCAACCAAACAAGCAAATGATATAATCATCTCCAGGAGTATGAAATAGGAGTATCACACCAAATTATGGGGGGTGTTGAGATTATTGAGATCATTATTGTTTCCTAGATTATTACTGTTTCCTTTTATTTAATCACAGTTTCTCTATTTTTCTCTATTATATTTATTTTTTTTCTTTATTTTTTTTCTATTTTTATTTATTTTTTATTTTATTTATTCTAATTTATTTCTTCTTGATCTCTATATGTGGTTCTATTCAATCACCCGCGCATTTCAAATTTACATTGAATATGCAACAAGAATGAACCTCCTCCTGGCCGGGGAAAGACCTTATAATCTTTCTTGGCATTACCAATCCAGGGGGGAGATCTCTGCTTCTTGATCCAACAGACTCTCCATCTTTGTGTCAAGATCCCCCATCCCGCTCTTCATCTTTTTCAAGATTTCCCATCCGGCTCTTCATCTTTGCGTCAAGAATTCATACTTGAGGGACTTTCAAGTATATTGTGATCTGGAGTAATATTAATTTGGTACAATACAGCCCAACCCAGACTCCCTATCATATAACCACAATTGTTCTGTCATCTCATATAACCATCTCACTACATAGTGTCTGATCTTACAAGTCTGGAGAAAGTGGCCTTTTCAAGAAGTGGCCTTTTCAAGTTTTTCTATTCTCTCTTGCTGTCTCTGTCATTTATCAATAAGGCCTGGGTAGGCATTCAGTTTCATGTTGTTATCTATAATTTGTTTCATTAACTCTCTCTGATCTGACTTCTTCTTAAGAACTGGTTTTGGTTTGTTAATTCTGAAATATAACATTAGAGAAATCCAACACCAAGACTTCCTAAAAGACTGGTAGTCAGAGGCTGAAGAGACACCACCATTTGAGATCCATTGAGAGACAAGAGCATCCAAGTCCTGCAAAGTAAACCAAGCTACATCTATTTTACCCCAATATGCCAACATTGCTTCCCTCAGAAGCGTCCAGTCATGGGATTTGAATCCTTTGAACAACTCAATTACTTCCATAACTTCATCAGAGGAGATAAAGAATTGTAACTGATAGGCCATATTGTATTTGCTTGCTCCATCCACTTCAGCAGCCATTTTGTAAGAGTCCAAGAACCGTTTGATATTTACCCCATTTAACCCTAAGTTCTTGTTCTGAGGTTTGATCTTGACCATCTTTGGTCAAGCAGGGGAGATTGGGGTACCAGTAGATGCCATTTTTAATAAAAGAATTTCTAGAGGATCCAAAGAGCAGATTTCCAAAATGGCTCACAAGTGTGGCAGGAGTAGGGTTTCACAAAAAAATGACAAATACCTTGCTTGGATTGTGCACGAATTGGGAGGACTTACTTCTAGGATAAGTTGCCTCCACAGATCAGATCTGAGAAGAGAGAGAAAAACAGAGAAGAAAAAGGAAAAAGATTGGATTTTGAAGTTTGATTCCAAACATTGATAGGATTGTAAATCCCAAGGTTTCTGGTTCAATCCTGGCCCGGGGGACCAAATTTAAGACTAAAAACGGTGTCAAGCTGCAGGAAGTTCTGTAGAGGGAAAAGGTGCTGTTTTAGGCTTCCCTCCTAAGAGTTACAGGATATTTGAATGTAACAGGTATGGAGATCCAGTAACTTGTAAATAAGAAATCAATCTAAGGGATGAGTTTGAGATTAGTTGGTAGCAAATGGAAACAACACTATCTGAGGCACAATGGTCCAGGAAAAGACTTGAATAAAATAAGTCAGAGTTTTGTTCAGAGTTCAATGGAACAAGGCAGTTGTAAGTAACAACACCCACAAGCTAATAACTCTGTTTGTTGGCAGAAGATTAGGAAAGATCAACTCAATCCCAACCAACCTCCAATTTCTCAATGAACCTGCCCAACTCTCCGCAATCAAGCGCTTGAAAGGTACCAGATAACTTTGGGTGGCTGAAAAAACAAAAGCAATTTTTTATGAAGCTCTAGAAGCAAAGCAATAACAGATTTGAACAAGAATGACCCAACACTTCTCAAGGAAATCAAGAGTAGCCTGGCGTAATTCAAGTTTTAAAGAATTAGGGCAGTTCTGTAATAAAGGGAGGTCTAACACAAAAGACTTGAATAAAATAAGTCAGAGTTTTGTTCAGAGTTCAATGGAACAAGGAAGTTGTAAGTAACAACACCCACAAGCTAATAACTCTGGTTGTTGGCAGAAGATTAGGAAAGATCAAGTTAATCCCAACCAACCTCCAATTTCTCAATGAACCTGCCCAACTCTCCGCAATCAAGCGCTTGAAAGGTACCAGATAACTGTGGGTGGCTGAAAAAAACAAAAGCAGTTTTTTATGAAGCTCTAGAAGCAAAGCAATAACATATTTGAACAAGAATGACCCAACACTTCTCAAGGAAATCAAGATTAGCCTGGCGTAATTCAACTTTTAAAGAATAAAGGGAGGTCTAACACTCCAGGTTCCAAGCTTAAATAAACCTCTCAGTCAAACATGACTTGATTGGGAAAGATGATCAGGGGAGGATCAGACCAGTATGGTCAGAAAAAGAAAACAAGAGTGGTATAACACACTCAAGAATTCCAGCAGACAGAATTCTCTTCAACCAGAGAGGCTATGGTTGATGATAAGGATCAGGGTCACAGATTGACAGATCAAATATTGAGTATGGAGGATCAAAGGATCAAGGGGCAATCAAAAGATATACCAAGCACAAAAGTTACAGACAAAGGGAAAGATTCCATCTGGAATGATTAGATTACTGATTCATATATGAGATAGATGAGCCCAAAAAGAAGGCAAGAGCCCCTCCTTTTATAGACAAGAGGCCTGTAGACTATTTACAAGAGATACTTACAAATGAGTGCAGAATTTTTTTTTTTTTTGAAAAACAAGATTGGCAACAGGAAGCGCCTGACATGGGAGAAAAAAAATCAAAATATGATGAGGAAGGTGGAAACCGGCCCGCATCAAGGACAACGGCGGCAGTGGATGTTGGGTTGCCACAAGTTTAACCGGCTGTGACCGCGGTTGGCCAAGGGAGGATTGATGGACATGCGCAAGATGGAGATGGTTGCAGAGATACTTTGGTGTGAAGCTTCCGACAGCCAGAAACAACAATGTCAGCTTGCGGGCGTCAGAGAGGGATTGGTTTGATGCAATGGTTTGGATTGTTGGGTCCAATCAGTCAAAGCTAGCGTAGAGCAAGGAGGATGACGGCTGTGGCAACAGGAGACGGCGTCATTGATGTCAACATGGATGATTGGTTGGTAGATGCAAAGTCACCAACGGCTGCAAGCAACGCTTGCGGTAATTGGTCAATGGCGGTGATCTACATTGTTGTTGCCAATTCCAATGATGGCAAGCTGGGTGCCCTTAATCGGTGGCTGAGGAGTGTCAGCAAGTTGCAAGGAAACCGTCTTTGCCTTTGACCGCCGGCAATGATGAGGTTGGAGGTGGATGATGATTTGATGAGGAAGAGGATGGCCATCCGCGCGCGCTTGGCCAAAAAAAAAACAGGCTCAGGCGTATGCAAGAGGGGGGGGATTTGAACAGAGGAGGAAAGTATTGGATAAACAGGGAAGGCCTTCCTAGACCTCTAGGACAGGGAAGAGTTGGGATAGTGGGGAATGATTGGGTACTCATAGAGGCACAAGAGATAACACATTTTTTTTTAAAGGATGTATTGATGGATAAGGGAATGTAAAAAAAAAATCAAAGTTTTCCATGATCTGTGAGGTGTCCTGGATTGGTCACCACACCGCCATTGACCTCAGCAAGCCCTTCTAGACCAGCTAGAAATACCCAGGCCAAAAATCAAGCCCAACGGGAAGACCATGCCAGACACAGAAGGAGAAGACAAAGAACCTCCTCTGGATCTTCAAACCAGTCAACCTCTGATAACCCTTCCAGACCAAGGTGGGAAGCAGGATCAAGAGGAAGGTCAAGAAAATCAGAGGAAAAGTTCAGTACCCCCACCAGACCAAAACACTGGTGGATAGAAAGACTGAAAGAAAGACTTAGACAGACAGAAGGACCCAGACCAATAATCAAGCAGACAGACAGTCCCAAGGAAAGACCAAGATAGACCAAGATTTCAATAAAATTATTCTAGAAGTTGTGGTCATATTTCCCCATATTATCATCTCTGTTTTCATTTGAAGCCACTTTCCTCATACTAACGCCAGAATTCCTTTGTTATTTCTCTGTTTCCATTTGTTTCCTCATTTGGATGTAGACTGAACCTAGCCCAGAATTTCTGGTTTTAGAAATAGTAATAAAAACAGAAATTGAGGATCAGGAGCCAACTACCTGATCAATATCCTCCTCTGCATCTGACTGGGGCCACTGATAGGTTTATCAGCATTGCAAGGCTGATCATCCACAGCCAAGTCCTCAGCATCAACTGAAGCAGATTGTTGGGCGTCAAAAGCAGCTAAGGGGGTGATTTTGGCCTTCTTTCTAAAGATTTCATCCATATGAATTTAAGAAGGACAAATTGAGTCCAACTTATCAACAACCAAGTGGATTCCCTTGGACTTATTGGAGTTGGTGATACAAAAGCCAGCGGAGATTGAAATTGAGTGAGCCTTTTTGTAATTAGCTCAATCATTCTTGAATCACTCCTGCATCTGTTTGGATGAAAGATCCAGCCTACCTTTTGTTTTATTCTTGATTTCATTGGCCATCAGGAGATAAAAATTAACCTTAGAGGATGGAGGCTGGCCAACTCATGCTTTTTTTTGGATCCAAAGTTGAAAGCATCAGAGTTGGAGGGAATCTTGAGTCAGTTGACCAGGATGATGTGATCAGATCTCTTGAGCTGACATGAGCCTTTGGAAGCTAATGGGGGAGGATTGTTTGATGTAGATTTCCTTGGGGATGTTTGCTTTGGTCCTTTGGATTTTTTTGTGAACTTTCAGGGGGATGTTTGCTGAGGGGCCATTTGAAAAGAGTAAGAGGGAGGAAGGGAGGAAGCAATGAGAGCAATAAAGCAATGAGAGTTAGGATGTGATTAAATCAATGAACCAATGAGAGTGATGAAGTGAAAAGAGAAATAAATTGATGAGAGTGATGAGGGGATGAGGGGATGAGAGATTAACCAATGAGTATAGCAATGAAGAGATGAGAGTGATGAATCAATTTTTTCCAATGAGGTTGGAGGTAGAATTTTTACAATGAGGTCATAGGTTCAAACCAGGGGTGTATGATGTGGAATGATGTGTGGTTAAGGTGTTGAAAGCCTTTAAATACTTGATTTGGAAAAACCCATTTATTTTCAGGTAACTCTGACACATCCAATGTGAAATAATTGGTTTTTTTTTATTTTTAATGGCAGTTTTGAAAAGGCAGATTTGGCTTGAAACCTGCCATTAAAAAATGATGGGTTTTCCTAACTCTGATACACCCTAATGGTTACACCTTTCAGGATCTCATTAGCACACTGTTTTAACCACTTTTAACAAGATCCTGGTGGGTTTCTTTTCTGGTTAGTCTTGACCAAAGGTTTGAGCAAGTTTACCAATTGCAAAATTCAACCTCCAAAAATTATCAATACATGATTATTATTCTTCTAAAAAGATATTATGTACAAGAACAGAACTTAATACTTTTGAAGCTATCTGTCAGACTGGCAGTGGCAGACCCTGAGGAGAAAAGAGATGGAGGATGAAGGTGATCAGTGAGTGTAGGAATTTTTGAATCAGTCTTATGGGGCAGCCAGTCTATTGCTGGACAACTTGGAAAGGGTACCCAAACTGAAAAAAAAGGATTCAATGAGCATTCGAGGAGAAGGATTGGTCTTGATGACCCCCAAGGCTAAGATTATGAGATCCAGAGGTGAAATTGTGGTACAAGTGAGTTTTGTGGTTGGATGATTGATCTGAATGATTTGATGACCAGGTTGGTTGGAATCTCTGGATGTATGTGGCGTCAATGGCCTGTAGACTCTAGATTCTTCTTCTCCTCTTTGTTCCTCTCCTTTCTGGCACTACTCATGACCCACATTCCCAGGACCTACAATGATGGGCAGGCAGCCAAGGAGCACTGTGGTTTAAGCTAATCCAGCTTTTGTCCAACAACAAGGCTGAGCCCAATGGTAATGACAGCCTGTGCCCAATGGTCCCAAATCCCAATGGCCAGCCAAGGCCGTTAACCCAACACCCAGCTGACTACCACCACCAGGCTCACTGGCCAACAACAAACAAATTTCTTTTAGTGTACATAAGGGCCTTTTTGGACCCACACAAAGCGTCATGAAGTGTTTTTTCATAAACAAGATTAGTTTGATGTTTGATTTTGTGCAAAATCAAACATGAAGCAACCTTATTTCAATTTCACAAGTGTTTGGTGTCCACAAGCAACATGTGGGACTCAAACCCATGTTGCTATCTATGTGTTTGGTGTCTGCAAGTGTCAAGTAGGACGTTTCTCACCTTCTCACTACACAACAGCTTCCCCACAAGTACATTTCATGAAATATTTGATAGATAAGATGGACTTACAGAAATTCCAACAAAAAAAACAATTATATCAGCTTATTTCCCTCCACATTATCCTATTTCCTTAGCAAAAAAATCCAAATTCCCTACAACAACTTTCCATACTTTGGTTATGAGTACACTCAATCATTACTCCATGGGAACCACCTCCAAAATTATTGCAGTCCTGCATTTATCAGCCTGCACCTTCAGCAAGCTTATTGAAGAATTCAATTCCATCAATGTTTATCCATGCTCCAAGTTGATCTCCATAGAGGAGCAACTGGAAATCTTTTGATAAATTTTTGGTCAATCTGCATCCAATTGCCAAGCCCAAGATTAATTTCAACACTCTGGCAATTCAATTTCAAAAATATTCCATCACATTCTTAGCATCCTCATGAACTTGACTCCAAAATACATCTTCCCCTCCTTGCCTGGTAAAACCCCCAATTGGATCATTGAAGATCCAAAGTATTACCCATTCTTCAAGAACTGCCTTGGGGCTCTTGATGGCATCCACATTCCATTAAAAGTGGCAGAAAGGAACTCTGAAGCCTATTTCAATCGCAAGGGATTTCTATCCCAAAATTTCCTGGCCATCTGTGATTTCAAAATGCAAATTGAATTCTTATACACTGGCTGGGAGGGCTCTGCCCACATTGGCCAATGCCCGGATTAAAGACTTCAAAATACCTCCTAGATACTTTCATCTGGCTGATGCGGGTCATTGGTTGAGTTCAGGAATTCTGGTCCATTACAGGGGCGCTAGATACCATCTCAGAGAGCAGGCATTTTCCTCTCAAAGTTAAAAAAAATCACTTGACACTTGAATTCACTTGAAGATTTTTTATTATCAGGCTTTCCTGATTCCATTGATCATTTACAGGCCTCAAAATCCTCAAGAGCTCTACAAAATGTGCCATGCTTCCTTGAGGAATGTGATTGAATGAGTTTTTGGTGTTTTTAAAAAGAGAATCCCCATTATGACACATTGTGTGGAGGATGGACTTACAATTCAGCAAGATCCAGTATTTGGTCTTGGTTTTCTCGACAATATTTGCATGAAAAATCATGGAGACACCAATTTTGCATTTGATGAATCAAGTGAAACAATGGAAAGCCACCCCAATCAAGGAGAAGCGCACATTAATTCAAATTTGACCCATTAAAATTCACATTTGATTTGCTGGAGAGATCATTTAGCAAATCAAATTTGGGAACAGTATTAGGAATTAATTGACATTGGGATCACAGAGGTAATACATCTAGTCATTATAAACATCTTAGGAGATAAATGAACAGGATTTTTTTCAATTTCTTATTTCTCAATAAAGATTTCATTTGAATTTTATTTACACAACATGATATCTTAAAAGCCCACACCACAAAAAATAAACAAAAATAGTGGTAAATATCATGCATATAAGGTGGAAGACCCTTGTGAGTTTTTCATGAAACTGTGGATTTGTTGCTTAAACCAAACCAATTGGAAAGTAGGATCCTTAATCCTTAATAACATTGCACACTTCACCTCACACTCCATTACACTAAATCCAGCGGTAAGTTATTCCATATTGGTGAGCTCAGGTGCAATAGTATCTTGATATAAATCAATTGCAGGATCCATCACAGTTGTTCCAGTGGGTGCTGGTTGATTCCAGGATTCAACTAACTTGTTCACTGCGTTTTGCAGAGCATGGGCTGCAGTCCGTCTATCTTTCCTTTGCATGCAACCACCGGGCTGACTTTGGCCACCCTCTACATCTGATTCATGTGAGGAAGTTACAGGGCCTCCTGGTGGCACCGGTTCCTTGGATGGTCCAAGGTGAGATATTGCAAGGGAACCTGTGGCAGTGTATGACCCAAAAATCACCTTGATCTGTTGAATTTCTGGCAAAGGGGTTCCACAAAACTTGGCAAATTGGGGATATGCCTTCCAAAAAACATTGAAAATGAGATCTTTTGTATTTGAGTTTGGTCAATGCATGGGAAAGACTTACTTGCACAAAGGCATCCCAAACTGAATCCAATCCTTTTACTATAAATTTGGTTTCATCCCATCCAAAGCCACTTTGTTCCTTCAAAGACATAAATGCATGGTAGTCCTTTTTGAAGTACTCAAAAGAACAATTGCTCAGCATTGGTGAAAAATTCTGTAGAAAACCAAATGAACACTGTGGTGCCCAATCTGGGACACCTCTGGACCAGTACGGAAAAATTGAAATTTTTATGAAATTTTCTATAGCCTCCATTTAGATCCTGGAAAAAAAAAATTTTTTGATGCGGAATGATTCCCATATCCAGTTCCCAAACTTCCAGCTCCCACTCTCCTAGTTGTATAGGATCATCTCTTGGGTGCCTAGCGCCTGTTCCTGTGTTCAAATCCCCCCTCTCTGACGGTACTCCTTTCCTTTTGGGCCAAGGACCGGTGTGGTACCCAATCTGGGACACCTGTGGACCATTACGGGAAAATTAAAATTTTTATGAGTTTTTTATAGCCTCCATTTTGATCCAAAAAAAAAAAAAAAAAACGTTTTTCAAAATCATGCCTCAGTTCAGTTCCCAGTTCTCAGCCTTCCCTTCTCCTAGTTGTCTAGGAAGATCTCTCAGTGCCTAGATCCCTGTGCCCGGTGTTCAAGTCCTTCCCGCTTCACTCCTTGTCTTTCAGCTCTCTGTTTTTTTTTTGCCAAACGTGCGCGCCAATGGCCATTGACCCCAATCATCATCTACTAGATCATTTTGATCATCATCCATCATCCATTCAAAACCCAACTCCATCAACATCAAATGGTCCAATCAGTCCAATCAAATCAAACCTATCTCACTCTGACCAAGAAGATCAAGACCAGACTTCCACTTCAGTCTAACCCAAGATCATCAAACAGCTCATTGACCTACTCAATACCCCAATTCAATCAACCCACAACCGCCATTTTCAAAGTTAACCAGGATCCCAACAAGGTTGATTGTCCATTGATCCATCAATTAGATAGATCCCATCATGATCATCAATTCCCAACCATCCCAACCAGATTCATCATCAAACCCTCCTCATCTCAATCGCAATCTCATCTTGTCCTCTCCAACCTATCTCACAAGGAACAAGACCTACTCCAACGGATATCAATTGAATCAAATCCATTGCAATCCAATCCTAATCTATTCCAGTATCATCCCAACCCATCAGTCTTATCCCAAAACCCTCTCCCATCTTACTCACTACTACCCTCGACGCTTACAACCTTGATCCCACTGCCCAAAGCATCATCATTGCTTTCCAACAGTCTCCAAGGCAGCTTTCCCAATCAATCCCCCCTTGGTGATTGGGCCATCCAAAACAAACCATCATCACATCATCCTTCCAACAATCCATCCAATCCAATCCCAAGATTTGACAACTTGTAGCCAGCACTTGTCAAGATTGGTATAGAATACACATCAAGCAGAAGACTTGCTTGGAACTAGACTAGATCCATTGATTGTTCCATCATTCTCCCTTGTATCCATCAATCCTCCACCCATCAATTACTGGTATCCTGCGCGGCTTTTCTGTTGCCCGCGCAGGTCTCAACTGTTTCCCGGGCCTTTCAGCATGCCTGCAGGCGTCTCAACTAGCTACTCTCTTGCCTGTGCCCATCATTGGCACGGGCAAGGGTTTTGAGTCAGTTCTTATTTTTTTGAGTGTTTTTTGTTTCTTTTTTTCCCTTTTGTTTTCTTATGACAATCCTAAAAAAAAAATAAAAAAAGAAAAAAAACTTTTTTTTCCCCTCTATTTGTGGTATCTCTTGTAAAAAGTCTACAGGGATCCATGGTCTATAAAAGGAGGGGCTCTCCCCTGTCTTTTCCAAATCATCCATGGGAGTGTGTGCTTATGTCCCCCCCCCTTGATCATTGAAATCAAATCCTGATCCTCATCCTGGGTATATCTATGATTTCCCCCTGATCCATTGATCCTGAGTCCTTGCCCCTCTATGTCCTGATCCTTATCACCAACCAATAGCCTTGCTGGTTGAAGAGAATTCTGTCTTTTGGAATTCTTGAGTTTGTTATACCACTTGTTGATCCCTTTCTCTGACCATACTTTTCTTGATCCCTCCATGATCATCTTTCTGGAGCTAATCACAATTGATTGAAGAGTTCTTATTAAGTTTAAGTCCTGGAGTGTTATACCTCCCTTATTTTTTTGATTTGCATTCTGCCAGCCTACTCTTGATTTCCTTGAGAATTGTTTAGGTCATCCTTTCTTCAAATCAGTTACTGTTTGCTTTTGGAGCTTCTTAAACATAGTGCTTTGTCTTGTACAGCCACCCTCAGTTATCTGGTACCCTTCAAGCGCTTGATTGCTGAGAGTTGGGCAGGTTCATTGAGAACCTGGAGGTTGTTTGGGTTTGAGTTGATCATCCCCAATCTTCTGCTGACAACAAGAGTTATTAGCTTGTGGGCGTTGTTTACATACAACAGCTTTGTTCTTTGAACTTTAAACAAACTTTAGCTTCTTTTTTCCAAGTTTTTCCCACATAATCTTGGCTCAGATAGTGCTGTTCCATTGCTACCAAACTACTATCATCTTTATCCTCTACTACTTGATTTCTCATTTACCAGGTTCTGGACCTTGATCTTGGTTACATTTAAATATTTTTGTAACACTCAGGAGGGAATCCTAAACAGCACCTTTCCCTTCCACAGAACTTCCATGGCCTAGCACCTTTTGGAGTCTTACACCGGTCACAAGCAAATTTGCTTGCTTCATCCAATGTTCATCATTTCCGCACCCCCCATCATCGCCATTCAGATTGTCCAAAGTTGATTGGTTCACCTCAACCAAGAATTGGCGACCAATTAAATTCAACTGATTGGGAAATGATCATCAGTACATCCATCCTTCATCCCTCCTCTGCCTTGGCTCATCATCAACCAATACTCCAACCGATCCATCATCAACAACCAATCCGCGAGTGATTGGTTGCACTTATCAATCAACTGATCACCCTTTATTGCCTCAATGTTGCAAGGAAAATCAACTGTTGACCAATCACTTGCGGCGGCTCTTCCTCATCTTGCCACAACCTCAAAGGCTCCTCAAGCCCCCCCATCTTGATTTGACTGATTGCCAAGCATCTCAAGACTGATCTTCTTAGGACAATCTCCAGTCCAATCCGCTCACCCATCCAATCCCCGCCAATCCACCAACTTGCTCCCATCCTTTGATTGCAACCCCAATCAAGCTATCAACAAGGATGACCAACCAATTGAAGGTGATTGGTCACCCTTAATCAATCATCCAATCCCCACCGATCCACCAACTTTCTCCAATCCTTTGATTGCAACCCCAATCAAGCTATCAACAAGTATGACCAATTCATCAAAGGTGATTGATCACCCTTAATCAATCAACCAATCCCCCCAATTGCCTTTGGACCAATCCTCAACGGCAACCTTGTTGAATTTCCACCTTGCACCGCCCAATTGCGCGGCTGAACCTCCTCCGGCCGCAAGCTTGGTCTCATGCCGCCATCCTCACCTGTCCTTCATCACCAGCGGCAGCCAACTCTGACCTCTGGACAGCCTCTTTTTTTTGTTGTTGTTTGTTCATCCTCATTTACTATTTTTTTTTCTGTGTTCATTTTTTTATGACACATCCTGGTTGTGTTCTGTTCATCATCACTTTTTTGTTTTTCTGGACCTGATCAATTATTTGAAAAAAAAAAACTTGTTTTCTGCTCTATTTGTAGTATCTCTTGTAAATAGTCTACAGGGACCCATGGCCCATAAAAGGAGGGGCTCTCCCCTGCCTTTTTCAAAATATCCATGGGAGTGTGTGCATATGTCCCCCCATTATCATTGAAATATGATCCTCATCCTTGTCCTGGGTATGTCTATGATTGCCCCCTGATCCATTGATCCTTAGTCTTTGCCCCTCTGTGGCCTGATCCTTATCATCAACCAATGGCCTTGCCGGTTGAAGATAATTCTGTCTGTTGGAATTCTTGAGTGTTTTATACCACTCCTTGATCCCTTTCTCTGACCATATTGGTCTTGATCCCTCCTTGATCATCTTTCTGGAGCCAATCACAATTGATTGAAGAGGTCTTATTAAGCTTAAGACCTGGAGTGTTATACCTCCCTTATTTTTTTTTGGAGTTGCATTCTGCCAGCCTACTCTTGAGTTCCTTGAGAAGTGTTGAGATTATCCTTGCTTCAAATCAGTTACTGTTTTGCTTTTAGAGCTTCTTAAACATAGTGCTCTGTCTTGTACAGCAACCCTCAGTTATCTGGTACTCTTCAAGCGCTTGATTGCTGAGAGTTGGGCAGGTTCATTGAGAACCTGGAGGTTGGTTGGGTTTGAGTTGATCAACCCCAATATTCTGCTGACAACCAGAGTTATTAGCTTGTGGGCGTTGTTTACATACAATAGCTTTTTTCTTTGAACTTGAAACAAACTTTAGCTTCTTTTGTCCAAGTTTTTCCCACATAATCTTGGCTCAGATAGTGCTGTTCCATTGCTACCAAACTACTATCATCTTTACCCTTTACTACTTGATTCCTCATTGACCAGGTTCTGGACCTTGATCTTGGTTACATTTAAATATTTTTGTAACACTCAGGAGGGCAGCCTAAACGGATCCTTTCCCCTCCACAGAACTGCCACAGCCTAGCACCTTTGGAGTCTTACATTTGCTCCCCCGGGCCGGGATCAAACCAGCAACCTTGGGATTTACAGTCCCAACTTGAAGAATCAACTCTGAAATCCATTCCAATCCTTTTCTTTTTTCTTTTTTCTGTCATCATCCAGATCTGATCTGTGGAGGCAACTTGTTCCAGAAGTAAGTCCTCCCAACTGTGCACCATCTGGGAAGGATTCTTGTTGTTTTTTGTGAAACTCTACCCTTGCCAGGCTTGTGAGCCACCTTGGAACTCTGCTTTTTGGATCCCCTTAGGAACTCTGTCTTCAAAATGGAATCATTTCCCTCCACCACTGTTTGGGCCAAGATGGTCAAGATCAAACCCCCAAACAAGAACCTAGGCTTCAATGGAACAAACGTGGAACAATTTTTGGACTCCTATGAAATGGCTGCTGAAGTGGATGGTGCAAGTGAACATGATATGGCCTATCAGTTACAATTTTTTATCTACTCTGATGAAGTTATGGAAGTAATTGAATTGTTTGACGGATTTGAAACTCATAACTGGAGGCTCTTGAAGGAGGCTATGTTGGCTTATTGGGGGAAAATAGATGTGGCTAGGTTTACCTTACAGGACTTGGATGCTCTGGTTTCTCAATGGATCTCCAATGGTGGTGTCTCTTCAGCCTCTGATTATCATTCTTTCAGAAAGTCTTGGGATCCTATCCATTCTTATCTTATCAGGAAGGATCAAATTGACACTGTGGAAAAAATTTGAGTTTGATTTTTCCAATATTTTTTTCCAGGAGTGCAGGAAAGGATTAGGGATGAATTGGTCAAGTCTGGATCCATGATCACTACTAGGGATAATTGATTCAAACTCCCTGTCTTTCAGGTCCTTAGGAATTTGGTGGACAAAGTCATGAAAGGTCAAACTGCTTTAAATTTTGAAAAGCCCAGGATCACTGAACCAGTCCATGCTCCTTCCTTCCAAGAATCCAACAAAATCATGAAAAAGATGGAAGCAAATTGCAGACCTAAATCAAACCCTCAGGCCAATAAGGATACTGCTACCATAGATGAGATTACTAAGCTACTTCAGGCCTTTGAGAATAAAATAGATCAGAAAATATCCTCTTTAGCTACCCCTAAGACTTCTAATTCTGTTCCTAAATCCACCTTAGTCTGCTATTACTGTCATAGAGAAGGCCATGGTACTGGTAGATGTCCTGAACTCCAGAAGGACAAGGAGGAGAAATCATTAGAGAAGAATGGAAATAATTTCTTTCTTCCTAATGGTGCTTTGATCCCTTTGAACTCATCTTGTCCAATCCATCATTTGGTGGCTTCTTACCAACCACCAACTCCCAAGAAGGCATCTCTGGTCTCCTTGGATTTTTGATCATCCTGTGGCACTCTTCAACCTTGGTATCCTCCAGCTATCACTTCTTCCAGCTTCTCTGGTGCTTATCAATCTGATCCAGCTAGGAAAATCCATGAGGAACCCAAGCCTCACAAGTCTCCTCCTGTTCCATCTTCAATCCTTTGAAAACCTGTCAAACATTGATCTTTTCCTGAGCCTCCTTCCTCTGATGTGGAAGACATGGAAGTAGAAAGGGAACCACTCATTGAAAGGTTCCAGGACCACTCTGATCCTTCTCCTCCTCTTCAATCTGGTCAACCCCCTCATGCCTCTGATCCTCTTCCAGTACGGGCCTCACCTGATCTTCCTCCCTCCACCCAGCCCAAAGTTTGGTTTGAGAGGGGCATTTCCAAGGACTACCCTAATGCTGTGGAAGGAGTATTAAAGAAAATTTCTGATCTCAAAATCCCTGATCTGTCTGTGGCTGAGCTTCTTTCTATCTCTCCATCTGTGGCTGAAGGCATGAAGAAATGGGTTTCTTGTTGACATGTGGAAATTGGTCCAGACAAATTGAAGGTCTCTTCTGGCACTTTGATGGAGGACTCTGGTGGAACAGATTACCCTTCAGATGCCAATCTGTATTCCTGCCCTCTTGGATTTCTTCCCTGCTCTCTTGTTGAATCTTCTAAAACATTTTCTCTTCTTGTGGATTGGGGTTCTCAGCTCAACTTAATCTCAGATGCTATGGCCTGCAAACTCAAGCTTAGCCCAAGGGTCAGCTTTACTTCTGCGGTTTATGGTATAGGGAATCAGTTATGTGAACTGGTAGGTATTGCTGAGGATGTTCCTGTTTGAATTGGTCAAAATATTGTTGGAACTTGTCACTTCTGGATCACTTTTTTGGAAGGTCCTATGATCTTGGGCCAACCGTTCTTAATGGATTTTGGTGCTACCCTGATTTTTTCTGATCAAGTTGTGGAGAGAATCCTTCTCCCTGATGCTGATGGCAGAAAAATTGAAGTTCCTCTTTGTTTCTTGGATTCTGGTTGTTGGGAACAAGATTTTCCTGCTTTTTCTCCCAAAACAGTTCTAAAGGGAAAGCAGGAGGACAACTCTCATTCCTCTCAGCCTTATTTTTTATTGGGTTAGGTGATCCTACTGATAGTTGTATTTCCTCTCAGCCTCAGACTGCAACTTATGGATCAACTTCAACCTCAGAGGCATATTTTTTGTTTTCCTCATCATCTCTTCCTCATCCAAATAAGATCAAAATTCAAAAACATAAAAAATCCAAAAATTCCAAAAGTATTTCTTCTCTCTCTGGGTCTGTTGTATCTTCTTTTCCTTTTTCCCTTCAGCCTGATCAATTATCCTCTACTCCTGTTTTGAATCTCTGAAATGAGTCTAAACTAGATCCCAATCTCAATTCTTTTCTTGTTGGTTTTGGTATGAAGGAGTATGGTCTTAAGTGGAGGCAATGTGGGGTAGAAGTAAGTCCTCCCAATTGTGCACCATCAGGGGCCTCTACTACTGTCATTTTCAAAACTCTACCCTGTGACACACATGCAAGAAATTTTTTAGCTTTTGGATCCTCTTTTATGGAAAAGGCACCTTTCAAGGACAAGGTGGAAAATCAAACTTGGAAGGTGTTGGAACTTGGCCTCAGTTTTTGTAGTCAGGTCTAACTGGTCAATGCTTGGAGGAAGAAAGGATTCATCTCTTTTGCCACCAAGCATAAACCAGTTGCAAAAAAGGTTCAACCATTCAACCAACAAATGCCTCTCAACCTCAAACCTCCTCTTATGTGTCCCCCTCTATCCCGCAATCCTTACTGTGGTTTACCTCAATCTCTTACTTTTCCATTCATCCCCTCTGGAAGTGTCACTGAAGAAAATCTGAAAGTGGCCAAATTTGGTCCAGATGGATGGCTTTTTCCTGATGAGTTGAATTTGATCAAAAATGTCTTAGCCCTTAGGGAAAAATCTATTGCTTTCTGTGAAGAAGAGAGAGGTCTCTTGAAAGAATCCTATGGCCTCCCTTACATTATCCCTGTAGTAGAACATGATCCCTGGAAAAAAAAAAGATCCCAATCCCTGCTGCACAAGTTGACAAATTCATCAAGTTGGTTTGCAAACAAGTCTGAACTGGTTTATATGAAAAATCAACTTCTAGCTATTCCAGTCCTGTTTTCTGTGTTCTCAAGGGTAATGGTAAACTTAGAATAGTTCATGATCTCCAGCCTCTGAATAAGGTTACTATTAAAGACTCTGGTATTCCCCCTGCTACTGAAGAATTTGTTGAATCCTTCTCTGGGAGAGCTTGCTATGGTCTAGGTGACATTATGGGTGGCTATGACAAACAATCCTTACATCCAATTTCTTTTCCTCTCACTACTTTTGATACTCCTCTTGGTTGTTTCCAACTTACTCAATTACCTCAAGGTGCCACCAATTTGGTTGCAGTCTATCAGGCTCAGATGGTTTGGATCCTCCAGGATGAAATCCCGGATCATGCGGGTATCTTTATTGACAATGGCGGGATTAAAGGTCCAGTTTCTGATTATAACAATGAGCTCTTACCCTGGCATTCAGGAATCCATTGATGTATCTGGGAATATGCAACCACTCTGGAAAGGATCCTGTTTCAAATTGAGGATTCTGGTCTCACTGTCTCTGGATCCAAATTTGCTGCCTGTGTCCCTGCTTTGGAAATTGTTGGTCATGTGGTCTGCAAGGAAGGAAGAAGGATGGCTCCATCCAAATTCAACAAAATTCTCTCTTGGCCTACTCCCATCAATCCAACTGAATTCAGAGGTTTCTTAGGTGTTGTAATCTATGTTCAGATCCTAATCCCTTCTCTATCCAAAATTTGCATTCCCTTGCGTTGCTTAAACAGGAAGGATGCTGAATGGTTTTGGACCCAAGCTTGTGAAAAATCATTTCAGATGCTCAAAACAATTTTTGGAAAAGACATTGTCTGGAAGAAGATCACTTATGGACCTAGGGCTGGCAAGATCAATCTGGCTGTGGACTCTAGTTGTCAGCCACGAGACAGTTAGACTTGTCCAAATGTCTGGAAACTAATATGTCCTGCTGGTATAGTGGCTAAGTACTAGGCTCACTTCCCAGTATCTGATACCAAGGTCACTGGTTCAAACCACAATGGAGACAATAATGAAAATGTTGAATAGTTTTGTAATTATATAGTAAATCTTAATAATATTATATAATGTTTTATAAGTATGTTTTTATGAGTATGGATTATGGAATTAAAACCTTGATAATTTATATTATCAAGAAGGGGACCCAATATAATTTTAAATTAAGTTATGAGGACTCAGATGCGTCCCAATTATTGATATAGAAGTTCCCAAAGTGTTTCCTCTCTTTGGGAAGGAGTTACAGTAATCATATTAACCCATACTCTCTATACTGTATAAATTAATTACACATTATCCTTCTTTGGGATGTAATTATAAGTAATACTCCCTCTGCACACTTAATAAACCTTACTGAGCCTTGAGAGCGTTCACTCAGAGGCTTTAGAACTTAATTGTAAGCTATGAACCTTCTAGTAGCACTGCCAAGAGTAGATACACCTTATAGGTATAGTATAATTATAAATTAATTACTTATTTAATACTATCCCCTTTTGGATGTATAATGCTTTAATATACTTCACTGAGCCTTGAGTACGTCCACTCAGAGGGCTCAGAGTTCATCTGTAGGCTGTAAACCTTTTAATAAACATTGCAAAGAGTATACATACTCTATGTGTATAGTATGAGCTAAGATACTTATAATTAAAATTAAATTATTTGCCAAGTTATTAAGCTACATTAAATAAATATAAATAATCATTATGATGGAATCTAAGGTTTATATACCGTCCATCTGAGTGATGTATAAGTCCTAAGACCCAGTAAGTAACCTTTTAGTAAGTAAAATGAAAACTTTACCTTGAAAATCCTTCCCAATGGGTACTAGTTCTTCATTACCCATTGAGAATGATGTAATGATGTCTTGGGCCTTTGAGGACGAAACCAAGGAGAGCCTGACACTCCCCTGGTGATTACTAGAGTCCCCTGAGGGCTCCTGTTACCTTAAAAGAGCAGGGTCTTTACCCTATAGCCCTTTCATCATCCATTATATATTATTATTTGAACAAGAATACAAGCAAGAGTTAACAAGCCCATTAACCTTAATCTCAAGAAGAAGATTGACTGGGGCTATAAACTTTGGTATTAAATTCAATCAATAACCTATCTGGCAACACCAATTCCGAGTGGAAGGTCTCACTTGAATAAGTAACCCCTGTGTGTTACTCTTTAAAGGGTGTGAGCTTATTTATAAGCAAATCTCCTTTTGGTCTTACTCCTTTAAGACTAAGGCCCCTTACCTATTATAAAGGTTTAAGGTGTGGCTATTTACTCATAATACCTTGGTATTATTCGAGTATGTAAACTTTTAAAGTTGCTGTTTGGAATATATAAGTCAAAACTCATTTAAATATTGGTTTGTCTTTATTCTTTTGCAGGTTTAACCACGGCTAGGTATAGCAATAGAGGTTAAATCCCTGACAATTGGGGGCCTCATCTGATTTCAGTACCTTTGAGATTGTTTTGTCTCCTTAAAGTACGCTATTTTGTGATATTTTAGGCAAAAGTTTTTGCTGATTTATAAATTTTCGGATAAAAATCAGTAAATATAAAAAAAAAAAAAAAAAAAAAAAAAAAAAAAAAAAAAAAAAAAAAAAAAAAAAAAAAAAAAAAAAAAAAAAAAAAAAAAAAAAAACAGCAAATTTTCGAAAATTCTGGGATTTTTTGCTTTGGGCTTTAAAGTCCTTCTGTTTTGAGTGTTGAAGCATATTTTGTGCGCACTTTTGACCAATTTTGAACAAAGTTTTTTGCTGATTATTGATTTTTTCATTCCATATAGGAAAATTATAGAAAATAGAAAAAAAAAGGAGAAATTTTCGAAAACTGCTTTTAAAACAGTTAGCCTTTTTACAGATATTATTCCACTGAGATTAAGCAATCTTAATCTAGTGTGCTTGGTTTTGACCCGGTTTTGTTTTTTTTGTTTTAAAAAAAAAAAAAAAAACAAGATTTGATTAGGAGAAACCGTTGAAAAAAAAAAAAAAAAAAAAAAAAAAAAAAAAAAAAAAAAAAAAAAAACCAAGTTTTTTTTTTCACAGAATCCTAAAAGGAAATCGTTGTCTATTGTCCAAGGGTGTGTGTTTGACAATCTTGCTCTCTGTCAACTCGGAGTTTGACAAAAATTGACTGCTGCGTAATTCCGGCTAACGTAGCTCCGTGTAATTTTGCGCCAGGGCAGAGAACGACTGACCATTTATCAATTAACGGTGCCGGTGACCTACCGCTGCCCAAACAAAGGATTGATTATCGTGACCAGTACCATTATTGGTTAGAAGAGCAAGTTAGTATAATTTTTTTTTAACAAAAAAAAAAAATAATATAAACGTACCTAAGTTATCTCTTGACACAACATAGTGTCGAGACAACTCTCTATCGCCTCCTTCCTTCCGTCTAACCGAGGAAGGTTTCCAAGCTTTGTATCGGAAACGAGCTCAGTCCCGCGAAGCGAAGCAAGGGGACCAAGTATCCGTAGCGTCGAACCTACGGAAAGGGCAAGATCGCCAACAACGGATATCGTGACTCACCGTGAGTCTTCCGTCGTCCTTTGACTGGCGTACAAACGTATTAAAGTTCCTATTGCTTATTGTTTCTAACTGCGTACGTAAATGGCGATGAACACCAGAAGCAAGGGGGCTCAGCTTGTGCCCCCCGGCGATTTTGAACAGAGAAAGAGGTGACCTACCGCCAGGATCAGCCAATCTGCTGACCTGCCACAGCCAAAACAAGATCAATTATCTGGAGGCTGTGGCGGCCAGCAACACACAGAACCAGGCAATGTTCCTGACCCAAGCCCTGGCAACGCACAGGGCTTTGATCAAGATATTGGGGAGGGAGAAGCTCATGAAAGAAACAGAGAGTTGGGACCCAACCCATATCAAGAAGCCAGTGGCTCCCAAACCAAAGGCAAAGAGGAAAACATCAGGGGGGATAACCCCACAACCAGTAGCCTCTGGTTCCCAGGTTCCTTTGAGGAACAGAGATCCCTCTCCTCCTCACGACCAGGGAGGAAGGATGAGGAAAAGAAGAGATCACAGGAATTCAATTTATGGAGAGATGATGAGGATGGCGAGATCTCTCCAAGGGGGATTTCAATATTTAGAGGAGGAAAGAGCCAAGAGGGCAAAGAGTGGTTAAGATTATCCCTTGAATCAGAAATTTTGTTAGAAAAATTTCGTGATGTTGTATTCAAAGAGACCCTTCACATTAAGAAGGCAGTAGTACACACAAACCAATATTGTGTTGAAGGCTTTGCAGCCATGGACAAGAAGTACAGTTGTATAGTATCTGATAGCATTGCCCTTAAATCTATTTTAGAGAATTCTGCAAAAGATATAGAAGATTTGACTAATAAGACCATTGAACTGGACCTGATCAAGGTCCAGAATAGTGATTTAAGTAATTTAGATGACAAAGTGACAAGTATTAGTGAATCATTGAAAGATTCTGCAGAAGAATCTGTAGCAGTGAGGAAGGATGTCCATTCATTGACATCCATGATGTTACAAATAAGTCACTCCTTGGAGCTGCTGGAACACAAATTTGACCAAAATATGAATTCTGTCAGAGAAGAAATATTGAAATATCAGGTTGTGTCAGAACAAGGTTTAGAAAGTTTGAGTACAAAGATTGATAAGGTACATAAACAAGTAGAGCACAACCATGACAAGCTTGTCAGTAGATTGCTCTCCTTGTCCCCATGCAACCTCAGTCATGCCATGGAAACCACCAACCATGACAGAGGTCATAGGATGGATAGAAAGATAGCGGAAAAAATTGATCCAGTACAAGATTCTAGTAAGAATGAAGTTTTCAAACAGATACTGCAGGGATTGCCCAAGATCAGTGAATGGCCTGATTTCTCCGGAGAAGGTGAATATGACCACACTGAATTCATTTCATGGATTGACACATTGAAAGAGGACACAGGATTACCTGATACTTTGATCACTAGCAGGTTAAGTATCTTGTTTAAAGGTATAGCCTCAGACTGGTATAGAGACAGAAGGAATTCAGTAGGTGTGCAAGACTGGGAATTTTGGAAAAAAGAAATAAGTTCAAAATTTGGTACAGCAAATTGGAAGAGGAAGTGTTTGAATGCTTTTAACAAAGACAGATTCCTGCCAGGTGTTACACCACCAGCAACATGGGTAACCAGACAGAGGAAGAGGCTTAGAGCCTGTGATCCATACCTGGATCAAGATAGTATTAATTTCAAGTTACTATCCTTGATGGATGGTGAAGTTTCATTTGCAGTAAAAACTAGTATGAAAACTACGGATGATTGCTCAAACTTGATTAATATACTGGAAGACATAGTAGAAGACACATCTCTAGGTAGGAGGAAATCATATCCTCCCAAAGAAGTTCCTATGGAGAAATCCAAAGGCAAAACTCAGCCAAAATTGAACCTGCAGGGCACAGAAGTCTCTTGTTATACATGTGGGAAGGCAGGACATACTTCTAGGACTTGTCCTCAGAAGGCAAGCAAAGTAAATAACATAGAAACTAACAAAGAAGAACAAGTGGAGATTGCTTATGATTCTTGTGATGACCATAGTGAGGAGGATGATAACCACTTAATCATAGGATGCATAAATTCAATAGAATCAGCAAATGACTTGGTACAAATGTCATTCTGCGGAAAGCCTTGCAAGGTGCTTCTGGACTCAGGTGCTTGCAAGTCCATAGTAGGAAGGGGATACCTGGAGAAGTTTTATCCCCAATGGAAAGAGCACTTATTAGACTCACCCAAGTTAAATTTACAAAGCTGTTCTGGTGCACTGGAACCTTTAGGAATGGTAAAAATTAGATTGTTCCTGAAAGATTTGGCTCTGGTGATCAAGTTTGTAATAATTGATAATACAATGGTTGAATACTTCATCATTAGAAGTGACTATATGAAAAAGTATTGTTTTAGTTTATTCCATGGGCAAAGTTCTTCATCCTTTACCATTGGAAACAGTGAAAGGTTTTACTTCAATAATTTTGGCATGGATATGGTGAACAATGTTTCAGAAAAGGATTTTGGCCAAGAGCTCTTTAGAGACTCAAGAATCAGTTCTTCCTTGAAAGCAGAGGAAAAGGAAGAACTATTTTCCTTGTTGTTTAGTCATCAAGCAGCTTTTGCAACAGTAGATCAGCCTTTTGGGTCAATCAGGGGTCATGAGGTCAAGATTACTTTAACAATAGACAGGCCATATCCCCCAGCTTTGAGGAAACATCCTTTCCCTGCTAGCCCTAGAAGCAAGGAGGCATTGAAAGAGCATATAGATACATTATTGAGGTTGAATGTGATCAGAAAAGTAGGAGCTAATGAGGACGTGGACATCACTACACCTGTAATCATAGCTTGGCATAACGGGAAGTCCAGAATGGTTGGGGATTTTAGAGCACTGAATTTGTACACAACCCCTGATAGGTATCCTATGCCGAAGATTGTTGAGTCTTTGAGCAAATTGCACCAAGCTAAGTATATTTCTTGTATGGATGTTCTGAAAGGTTTTCATCAGAATGTTGTAGACCATGACAGCAGGAAATTCCTGAGGATAGTATGCCACCTAGGAGTGTTTGAGTATTTGAGAATGCCTTTTGGTATCAAGAATGCCCCATCCCATTTTCAGAGGATGATGGACTCAGAATTTCATGAGGAATTAATGCAAAACTGGTTGATAGTCTACATAGATGACATAATTGTATTTTCAGAAACATGGGATGAACATAAGGAGAGGATTTCCATTGTACTCAAGAAGGTGATAAGGATGAATATGAAAATATCTTTGACAAAGTGTTCATTTGGATTCAATGAATTGATGGCTTTGGGTCATGTTGTGAGTGGTCTGTCACTTGGGATAGATCAGGCAAGAGTAGCAGCTGTATTGCTGAAGCCCACGCCTAGTAACATTAAAGAAATGCAGAGCTTTCTAGTTTTTGCAGGATATTACAGGCTACATATTAGGGATTTTGGAATAATAGCTTCTAGCCTGTATAAGATATGTAGTCCAAATGTTTCATTTGAAATGACTACAGAAAGGTTGAAGGCCTATGAGGTACTTAAAGAAAAGTTAACAAGTGCACCCTTGCTATTTCACCCAGACCCTAAAAAACCATTCAAACTGTATGTGGATGCATGTATGGAAGGTCTTGGAGCTGCATTACACCAAATACAGATTGTGAATGATAAACCAGTTGAGGGGCCAATTTGCTTCATATCCAGACAATTGAAGGATAGTGAGAAGAGATATGGTGCCTCACAATTAGAATGCTTGTGCTTGGTGTGGGCCTTAGAGAAATTGTATTACTATTTGGATGGTTGTCAGTTTGAAGTCATTACTGACTGTACAGCCTTGAAGTCTCTTCTGAACATGAAGACACCCAATAGGCATATGTTGAGATGGCAGATTGCTATCCAGGAGTGGAGAGGCTCTATGACTATAGTCCACAGGGAAGGCCTGGTACATAAGAATGCAGATGGGTTGTCACGATGGGAACTACCTAATGACATCAATAATCCTGCTTATGACCCAGAAGATACTGTAGATACATTACCTATCATGGCCATTTCAATGAGTAGTCTAGCACAGAGTTTTTGGGATTCTGTGTATGACTCTTATTCAGGAGAAAAGAATAATTCACTACTAGTAGAAATTATGCAATCTAAAGTCAATAGACAAGACCTGATTGAGGGACTGGATGAACAATGGAAGAAGGAACTAATTGATGGCAGGCTAGTCCTGTTAGACGGGTTATTATATCATAAGTCAGCCCACTGCTGTTCATTAGTATTAGTGAAGGACGAACACATACAGTTGTTGATGAATGAATGCCATGATAATATCTGTTCAGGACATTTGTCTAAGGAGAGGACAACAGATAGGATAAAGATGATAGCTTGGTGGCCTGGTTGGAGAAACACTGTCTCAGACTACTGTGATTTGTGTGAGAGATGCCAGAAAGCTAACAGATCCACAGGAAAGAAATATGGTTTGCTTAAGTCAATAGAAGAACCTAAGGATAGATGGTCCACTATTAATATGGACTTTGTATCTGGATTACCACCGGGAGGAAAGGATAACCACAATTGTGTACTAGTAATAGTTGATAGGTTCTCCAAAAGAGCTAGGTTCCTGCCATGCTATAAGGATAGCTCTGCCATGGATGTAGCATTATTGTTTTGGAATAGTATTGTGAGTGATGTAGGTTGCCCACAAAACATAATTAGTGATAGAGACCCTAAGTTTACTTCTGAATTTTGGAAGAGTTTGTTTGATTTGTTAGGAACCAAATTATCTTTCTCCACAGCCTATCACCCACAGACTGATGGATTGGCAGAAAGAATGATACAGACTTTGGAAGACATGATAAGAAGGTATTGTGCCTATGGGATTGATTTCAAAGACAATGATGGTTATACTCATGATTGGGTATCATTGTTACCTGCTTTAGAATTTGCCTACAACTCTAGTAAGCATTCCACCACTAACATGTAACCTTTTGAATTAGAGAGAGGTTGGATCCCGCGCATGCCCAAGGATATGCTCCTCAGCAAAAGTATTGTACTGCATCCCACTGCAGATTGCTTTAGAGATATGATGGTTAAAGCCAAAAATTTTGCTAGCAAATGTGTTCAAGAAGCAGTAGAGTACAAGAAGGGTAGATGGGATAGAACACACAAGGATCATGACATCAAAGTTGGAGACATGGTTTTAGTTTCGACAGTGAATTTTTCTAATATAGCAGGGCATAGAAAACTCAAAGACTCATTTGTTGGGCCATTTGTGGTAAAAGCCTTACATGGTAAGAATGCAGTAGAGGTGATTCTGAGCAAGGAGTTTGACAGGAAACATCCAACTTTCCCAATCAGTCTGGTTAAAAAGTTCTTAGAACCCACTGCAAAGTTCCCACTAAGGAAGGTACCTGTGGTTGTGGTCCCACCTCTACAGGATGTTGAAGATGGATTACCTCACAAGATATTGAAACATAAGATTATTAGAAAGGATGGTAAAGATGTAAGAGTTTATCTAGTCAGGTTTAAGAACAAATTAGCTGATAGTGACTTGTGGTTGGAAGCTAAAGACATTAAAAACTCTGATATTGTATTAAGGAGATATAGAGCCTCTAAGAGAGCTAAAAATTCCTCTGAAGAGTAATTTTCTTTTGGTGGTAGGGAGTGTCAGCCACGAGACAGTAAGAGTTGTCCAAATGTCTGGAAACTAATATGTCCTGCTGGTATAGTGGCTAAGTACTAGGCTCACTTCCCAGTATCTGATACCAAGGTCACTGGTTCAAACCACAATGGAGACAATAATGAAAATGTTGAATAGTTTTGTAATTATATAGTAAATCTTAATAATATTATATAATGTTTTATAAGTATGTTTTTATGAGTATGGATTATGGAATTAAAACCTTGATAATTTATATTATCAAGAAGGGGACCCAATATAATTTTAAATTAAGTTATGAGGACTCAGATGCGTCCCAATTATTGATATAGAAGTTCCCAAAGTGTTTCCTCTCTTTGGGAAGGAGTTAAAGTAATCATATTAACCCATACTCTCTATACTGTATAAATTAATTACACATTATCCTTCTTTGGGATGTAATTATAAGTAATACTCCCTCTGCACACTTAATAAACCTTACTGAGCCTTGAGAGCGTTCACTCAGAGGCTTTAGAACTTAATTGTAAGCTATGAACCTTCTAGTAGCACTGCCAAGAGTAGATACACCTTATAGGTATAGTATAATTATAAATTAATTACTTATTTAATACTATCCCCTTTTGGATGTAATAATGCTTTAATATACTTCACTGAGCCTTGAGTACGTCCACTCAGAGGGCTCAGAGTTCATCTGTAGGCTGTAAACCTTTTAATAAACATTGCAAAGAGTATAGATACTCTATGTGTATAGTATGAGCTAAGATACTTATAATTAAAATTAAATTATTTGCCAAGGTATTAAGCTACATTAAATAAATATAAATAATCATTATGATGGAATCTAAGGTTTATATACCGTCCATCTGAGTGATGTATAAGTCCTAAGACCCAGTAAGTAACCTTTTAGTAAGTAAAATGAAAACTTTACCTTGAAAATCCTTCCCAATGGGTACTAGTTCTTCAATACCCATTGAGAATGATGTAATGATGTCTTGGGCCTTTGAGGACGAAACCAAGGAGAGCCTGACACTCCCCTGGTGATTACTAGAGTCCCCTGAGGGCTCCTGTTACCTTAAAAGAGCAGGGTCTTTACCCTATAGCCCTTTCATCATCCATTATATATTATTATTTGAACAAGAATACAAGCAAGAGTTAACAAGCCCATTAACCTTAATCTCAAGAAGAAGATTGACTGGGGCTATAAACTTTGGTATTAAATTCAATCAATAACCTATCTGGCAACACCAATTTCAAGTGGAAGGTCTCACTTGAATAAGTAACCCCTGTGTGTTACTCTTTAAAGGGTGTGAGCTTATTTATAAGCAAATCTCCTTTTGGTCTTACTCCTTTAAGACTAAGGCCCCTTACCTATTATAAAGGTTTAAGGTGTGGCTATTTACTCATAATACCTTGGTATTATTCGAGTCTGTAAACTTTTAAAGTTGCTGTTTGGAATATATAAGTCAAAACTAATTTAAATATTGGTTTGTCTTTATTCTTTTGCAGGTTTAACCATGGCTAGGTATAGCAATAGAGGTTAAATCCCTGACACTAGTTATTAATCTGTTGGGGCTGTCCTTACTCAGGAAGATGAAAACGGTTTGGATTGTCCTTCTCTGTATGCATCTCTTCTTTTTTCAGAGGTGGAATCCAGGTACTCCCAGCCAAAACTGGAACTTTGTGGTGTGGCCCAAATGTTGAAGAAGCTCCAAACTGTTCTCTGGGGTCAACACTTTGAGCTACAAGTTGATTCACAATCCATTATCAAAATGATCAATGCCCCAAGTCTTCCAAATGCTCCAATGACTTGTTGGGTGGCTTTCATCCAGTTGTTCTCTTTTGATATTTTTCATAGGCCTGGAAAATTTTCACCATGCCTGATGGTTTATCTCGACGCCCTCTTGGAGATGAAGAATTGGATTTTGGAGTAGATTTTGACAAGGAGGAACCCTTAATTTGTCCTGTCTTCACCTTTTCCTCTCAAGATTATTCTGGCTTCCAACAAGGCTTTTTGCTTAAATTAGAGAAGTATCTCTCCACTTTCCAAAGGCCTCCTGATCTCTCTGCTAAAGATTTTTGATCACTCAAAAGGAAGTTGTCCAATTTCTCTGTCCAAGGTACTAGGCTTATGAAAAGAGGCAACCCTTGTGCTCTTATTGTTGTCACCATCACGTCTAAACAAGATTTGATCCTTGAAAGTCTCCATGAAGGCCTTGGCCATTGTGGGGAAACAAAAACTTATTGTTGAATATCCAAACAATTCTGGTGGCCATCCTTGAAGAAATCAGTCTCTCAATGGTGCAAGAGTTGTGAAGTATGTCAGAAACGTGATCTTAGGCGCCCAGCGGAAATTTGTTATCCCACTGGAGATTCCAATGTCTTTGGAAGGATTGCTATGGATGTGGTTCATATTTAGGCTGGTGGAGCCAAGTACCTCATAGTGCCTAGAGATGATTTTTCTGGATGGGTTGAAGCAAAATTTCTTAAGAACCTCAGCTCTGAATCAGTAGCAGCCTTCCTCTATTAGACTTGGGTAATATGTTATGGCTTGGCTTGATATTATTCAACTGATGGTGGCTCTGAGTTTGGTGGCAAACTTGCTGAAATGATCTGATTGCTTCCTGGTCAACATAGGGTGACCACTCCTTATTATCCTGAAGGACAAGGCATGGTGGAAAGAGGCCATGCCCCTTTGAAGGCTGCTCTTGTCAAGTTGGCTGGTGAAAGTGGAAAGAATTGTTGCAAATTTCTTCCTCTGGTCCTCTTCTCCAATCAAATCTCAACTAAACAAACCACTGGCTACCCACCTTATGAAATTATCTTTGGACAAAGGGCTGTCCTTCCTCTTGATCTGGAAATGGAATCTTTCTTAGGTATTTCTTGGGAAAAGGTTTCTTACACCACTGATCTATTAGTTGCCAGATCCAAGCAACTGGAGCAAAGTGAAGATATTTGTGACAAAGCTTATCAGAAGATGATGGAGTCAAGAGAAAAATCAGTCCAGTATTGTGAGGATAAGCACTCCAATCAAATCAGGGATCTCTTGAATCCTGGGGATCTAGTCTTAGCTTATAATCAATCCTTGGAAACTCAGTGGGGGAAGCTTTTTTCCAATTGCTGGAATGGTCCTTATCAAGTGGTCCGTCAAGTCAGAGGTGGATCATATGTTTTGGAGGAGCTGGATGGTACTCAGATGGCCAGAAGGTTCTCTGCTGATCAAGTCAAGAAATTTCATTGTCATGAAGGCAACTTGTTCCAGAAGTAAGTCCTCCCAATTGTGCACCACCAGGGGTCATCTGCTGCATTTTGTTGTGAAACTCTACTATATGCCACATATGTGAGCACCTGGGACACCTTCTTCATTTATTTATCTCAGCCATTTTCAGGACCTTTTCTTTGGATGGATAAAGCTCCCTTTTCAATCACCCTCAAGATCAAACGGGCGTTTTTCTGTTTCAATTCCTCAGTTTCTTATTTTATATATATCATCAAAGATACTATTCATCAAAGGTGATTGGTCACCCTTAATCAATCAACCAATCCCCCCAATTGCCTTTGGACCAATCCTCAATGGCAACCTCATTGCATTTCCACCTTGCACCTCCCAATTGCGCGGCTGAAACTCCTCCGGCCGCAAGCTTGGTCTTGCACGGCCATCCTCACCTGTCCTTCATCACCAGCCACAGCCAACTCTGACCTCTGGCCAGCCTCTTTTTTTTTGTTGTTGTTTGTTCATCCTCATTTCCTATTTATTTTTCTGTTTTCATTTTTTTATGACACATCCCGGTTGTGTTCTGTTCATCATCACTTGTTTGTTTTTCTGGACCTGATCAATTATTTGAAAAAAAAAAATTCCGCTCTATTTGTAGTATCTCTTGTAAATAGTCTACAGGGAACCATGGCCCATAAAAGGAGGGGCTCTCCCCTGCCTTTTTCAAAATATCCATGGGAGTGTGTGCATATGTCCCCCTGTTATCATTGAAATCTGATCCTCATCCTCATCCTGGGTATATCTATGATTTCCCCCTGATCCAATGATCCTTAGTCTTTGCCCCTGTGTGGCCTGATCCTTATCACCAACCAATGGCCTTGCCGGTTGAAGAGAATTCTATCTGTTGGAATTATTGAGTTTGTTATACCACTCCTTGATCCCTTTCTCTGACCATATTGGTCTTGATCCCTCCTTGATCATCTTTCTGGAGCCAATCACAATTGATTGAAGAGGTCTTATTAAGCTTAAGACCTGGAGTGTTATACCTCCCTTATCTTTTTTTTTGGAGTTGCATTCTGCCAGCCTACTCTTGAGTTCCTTGAGAAGTGTTGAGGTGATCCTTGCTTCAAATCAGTTACTGTTTTGCTTTTAGAGCTTCTTAAACATAGTGCTTTGTCTTTTAAAGCCACCCTCAGTTATCTGGTACCCTTCAAGCGCTTGATTTTGGAGATTTGGGCAGGTTCATTGAGAACCTGGAGGTTGGTTGGGTCTGAGTTGATCAACCCCAATCTTCTGCTGACAACCAGAGTTATTAGCTTGTGGGTGTTGTTTACATGCAACAGCTTTGTTCTTTGAGCTTTAAAAAAACTTTATCTTCTTTTGTCCAAGTTTTTCCCACATAATCTTGGCTCAGATAGTGCTGTTCCATTGCTACCAAACTACTATCATCTTTACCCTTTACTGCTTGATTCCTCATTTACCAGGTTCTGGACCTTGATCTTGGTTACATTTAAATATTTTTTTAACACTCAGGAGGGCAGCCTAAACAGCACCTTTCCACTCCACAGAACTGCCACGGCCTAGCACCGTTAGGAGTCTTACAACACCCACCTGACTCAGTTTGGACTTAACTCTTTGTTCATCCAAATAGACACTGGGGAATTTCTCAATGATCTTTTGAGCCACAGAACAGCGCACCTTGGCTTTGAAGCCAGAGTTGGATTTATTTCCTTCTTCAAAAGCCTTGACATTTGTCTGGAAGGCCACCTAATAGGTAAAACTGTGACTAAAATTCCAGCCCTCAGATTTTTCACTTCCCACAATCTCCAAATCTTAACATTTTGTCCTTCATACTTGCATATTTTTTGCTTCATCAACACTGCCATTACCCAACCTTCCTTGTCTTCTATCAATTTTAAAATTCCTTATCTTCCTCTCACATCTCATCTGTCAAATCAAAATCATTCTATTCCTTTTCCACTTTTGTTAATTGGTTTTTTTGTGTCACTTATTTTTTCTCATTCAATTTTTGCTCTGTTTTCATTTTTTATCACCTTTTATTAGATTGCAAACGCATGATAAGAAATCACATCTACTTGTCACATTGGTGCCTTTCTTCTTCTTAGGTTGCATCAAGAAAATCTTTTCCAAAATATTAATTCAATAAAAACCTAAGAGAATACAAAAGCAATATAATATAACAAAATAACAAAAAAAATCATAAACAGGAACTAGAAAAAAGCCATCATGTTGTAACAGGTGCATTTACAATCTTCGCTTTTATAAGTTATTTCAAGTTACACAAATTCTTAAAAGACCAAAGCTTCACTCATGCACGTCTTCACACTCATCCGCATCCATATTTTGGACATTACCAATGTCAGAATTTGAAAAATCACCCATTATTTGATTGCAGTTGAAACCAGACTTGTCAGAACTGTTGCTCTCATTGTTGGCATTTCCAATATCTTCTAACCAAACATTTCCTTCAGAAAAAATTTCTTGGATCAAAGCAAACCAAGGATGAACAGAGCCATCCAGACTACCAATGTCACTGCAACTTGTTTGTTTGAAAACTGTTTCAGAATCAGCCTCCCATAAAAGCATCAATCTCTTGTGGCATTGTAGACAACCCAATAATTCATCCAGGAGTATTTTTGAACCCAAATCCTGTCCAAAACAGCTAAATTCTAGTTGCCCTTGTTCTATAAATTTGGATGATACCTTCACCCAGTCTCCATTGTTCCTTAGACTACCTAGTTCCACAATAAAACCACCTGATTTAGTAAGAAAACCTAATAAAAACTTAGAAAATAATGACAATAGACTCAAAAAGGTACTTACTTAAATCAATGAAATTTTTTTGAAGACAATTATGGTGATCAACTGCTCAAGACAGATCCCATTGTACTTCAATTGCTATAATCTGAATCTCCTCTTGAGTTTGCTTCAGCATAAGTGCCGCATTTATTCCATCTTGCATGTCCAGATTGATTGCCCAAGGTTCTTTTGAATGTGAAAATAGCCATCATCCCAAAAGGGGTCATCCAGTGGCAATTTTTTGAACAAAACGTAGTTTAGAGGGCTCCCACCTGGTGTTTTGAGTTTCTCTCAATGGTACTTCTGTAGATAAGCCAGCTGATACATGTTGAACTTTTGAATTAACTTTTCCACAACCCTTTTTTGATTCTTCAATGCAGTTATTATGTGGTCCTTCATTTGGGTTCCAATGTGTCCACCATTGAAAAAGGGCTTGGACTTGCCATGCAATTGAACTGCTTGAGCAAATGGTTTGTATTTAACTCTCCACAAAAAAAGTAAACACTTTTGTTTTCCACCTGGAACAGCAAGCAAGGCACACATGTCAAACAACCCAGGTATGCAAGACACAATTATCACTGTCTCACTTAACATATTCCCCGCTCAAACGCCAGTGATCAAGGTTCCCCAATTGGTCACCTTGTTCCCTTTTGAATTTTTTGCTTTCTTTCAAGTTGTCAATCAGCTAAATTATTTCCTCAGGCAATTTTTTTAATTTCCCATACACAATACGTTCCCTTAAATATTAAGAATAAAATCAATTTTGGCAGAAATTACCCAATGCTCTTAGAAAGGCTGCTAATTGAAGCCTTTTGATTGTTTCCTCCTTCACATAGAACAATGCTAGGTGTTCATCTTGTACATTTGCTTCTTCAGGATGCTGATCATAAAAGCTGCGTTTTTTGTTCAACTGTTTGCAGAAAAAGGCAACATCATAGCAAGCCGCGTCTTCTGCAAATGGATTTTTCATCAAAGTAAGCCAAGATAAATTTTTGCGTGCTTCACCCCTTTTTTTGAATGTTTGCTGGATTTTCCTTGTCATCCATTGCACTAAACAACAAATTAATCATGAACCATCAACAAACAAGAATAACCAAAAAAACAGCAATCATTGTGAAGATCAATTGAATCAAAAAAGAGAGTTGACTCACTCAAATAGCTATTTGTTGACGGTTAAGAAATTGAATGCAATGGGAAAAAGCCCCCAAACAATCATTGTGTGATTCATAGCAGAGGGGACTTAACAGAGGGGAAAGGGATGACGAGAGTCTCTCTAAACCTTCCCCGTCCAATAGTCCCCACCCTTGCAAGTATTGTGGGTTGTATTCAAACTGACAACCCCATTTGTGTACATATGAATGAAAGATGGAGGTGGAAAAGTGAATTTGATGCTGTTCTTGAGGCCAGATTTCTCTCTAATTGATTGAAGTTGTAAATACTTTAGTGCGGTATTCAATTTTCAACAAAAAGGAAAACACTTAGAATTTTCATGATCTTGTGCAATGAGCACCCAATATTGTATAGGACACAAACCTGCCAATTTAGCCCCACCTTGGACATTATTTTTTTGAGTAAAGTCAAAGGATATGACTGCTTCTCGCTGGACTTATAGATGTTGGCCATGTAAATTGTAGGATTGTGACGGCAGCATGACCCCATGAGGCCAGTATCATTGCAATTCTTCCAAGTAGTTGTGTTGCGCTTGTCATCTGCTGCCTTGTGTGAATAAGCCCATCTGTCTGCCTATAAAAAATGACAGGGTATCTTAGCATTTAATACAATGTTTGATATGATCAAAATACACAAACCTTCTTTTCTCTTCTATGCTCTATCTCCTTCAACTTGATATCCTTTTCCATTGCTTTGACCATGATTGGATGCACAAAATTTGATGGAGTTGAAGGCAGGCGTTCATTCACATTGGGTCAAAAATGATGACATTTCTGGAAAAAATTACCATCAAAAGCCACAAAAAGTGCCAGGGAAGGTCCAACTTCACTGCTGCTTGGCTCAAAGCATGCTGGGAAATTTTTTAATGCATGGAGCTGTTGAGCATTGAGCAAAAGTAAACGCAAGCTCTATTCATTGCTTTGCTGGCGGATTTGTCAGTAGATATTAATTGACACGGTGAATGGTCCATGCAATTCACAATGCTAACAGGAAAAGAAATTCAAGAAAAATACCCAAGAAGAATATTGTGGTGTTTTATAAAAAAAAAATCAATAGTTGTTTTTAGTAAAGTTTTGAATTTCCTGATCAGAGAGCTGTTGCAACATACCTTCCCCAGTGAGGTCACCAGTTTTGGTGATCAAATTTTTAACCAGTAACTCAACATGTCCATTAATGGCGTCAAGCTGAAATTGCAAAACTGCCAAGCTAAATTTTAAAAATAGAGAAGAGGAATGGAAAAGGCTGTCCAAGGTGAATCCAGGGAGGCTGCAATGTATCCCCTTGCCATTAATTGAATCACGTTGGGAATGCAACTAAAAAATTCAATGGCTTCTTGCTTTTGATCTATGTTTAAAGTTTTTTTGAGAAAGTCATTGTGTAAGGTTAAATCTACGTTCAAAGAATTATATTTGGAAAAAATATAAGAGTGATTGAAGCAGAATACACACTCACAATGAAGATCTATCAAGTCCACATCTTGCAAGATTTGTCCTGGTGAAGGATATGGTTCACACTGAAACAATTTGTTCACACAATGATCTTTCTCCCATTCTTCACTTACCCAATCATGTTTAATGTTTTTCAGCCACAAAAAGAAATGTGTCATTGGTTTGAGGACCTTTTCCCATTTGGAATGCTGTTGAGCCTTTTTGCGCTGCCAATCACTGTTGACTATGGTGTTGTGGATGGGATCCGTGGGGTTTGAGGGAGTGGCATCTTCAACATGTTCCAAATCAAATTCAGTAACTCTTTCAGCTTGATCATCCCAATTAGCCAGATTGCCTTCTGAAAATCAACCTAGTAATCTGGGCTGGAGATTTGGAAGGGAAGGGGCCTGTTGCTGGAACATCTGCAAAATGTCTTGACCTTGTTTAATTTTTTCTGCATGATTGCAATGTTGGAGCTGCTGATCTCATGAGTTCCTTTGAATTTTCAATTGCTTAATTTTGACCATTTTGGAGGCAAATGTATTGTTTCTTCTCCATGGTGAAACCCAGAAACAATTATTTTGTTAGAATTCCAGACTAAAGTTTCAATATATGAATAAAAATGATAAAATGGGCTATGGCTGGATTTCTGACTCACCTATTGAGTATAAATTGACTTCAGATTGATAGGTCAATGGTGGCCATGTGGTTGGTTGGCTTGCTTGATTTTGGGTAGGCTGGGCACAAAAAAGACATACGTTCAGATTATTGAAGGCAACATGTATTAAATGAAACCAAACCACCTACTTGTGTTGTGCTGTGCGCTATTGAGAACAAAGATGAGGATAAGTATTGTATTATCTGGGTGGGTTGATTGTGTTTGTCCTGTGGTGTTAGGTGTTATGGTCAATGACACCTGGATATGGTGATCACCAGTGGATATTGCCGCGGGGGGATCTGCTACCGGTGGGATCTGCTGTAATGGGGGTGTGGTGTATATGTACACCACAGGTTCAGTTCACTGGCGAGCCAATTGCTAGCGCAACGCCAGTTTGACCACACTCCCTTAGTTGGAGTGCACCCGTCAAACAAACCTTGGCGTGTCAAAATTTCAAAGCTGGTCAAAGTGTCCCTGACAGCCCAACACCAATTCCACCTTGGGCACTGTTCCCGCCTTGTCAATTTGCTGTCAAGATCATTCTGACAGCCCTTTGACTTGAGGGTCAGAAGGTCCCTCAGGGGTCAAATCATCATCATCCTTGACAATGATTCAATCAATTTTTTTTGGTTTCCATTGTTGGCACAGGGGGTTTTCCAGATCAAATAAATCATTGGTATTTTTTTTAATTTTAATTGCTAATGTTGTAATCTGCAATAAAGAGTTTGAGAGCAAAAAAAGAAAGAAGTGGCAGTACAAAAATGAAAAAGAACTTGATCTTTATTTTCTGCTTTTTTTTCTTTATTTCTCTCTGTAGAATAAAATTTGTTCAGTAGTTTTCTTCATAGCCTCTTTTTGTTGTTGAACAAGGGGAGAATGATCTGTTTTTTTTTAAAAAAAAAAAAAGGGGGTGCAGAGAGCAGGCAAAAGCGTAGAAAGGAATGGAAGAATCATCAGAAAAAAAGGGGAAGGGGGAAGGGTATAGAATAACTCCAGCATGGTGATGCCATTGATGTCTATGGGACTTAATTTTTAAGAAACAGTAGATAAACATTTTGGTCCAAGGTTTTGGGTGGGTGATTGACAATATTGATGGGGATGACGGTGATGATCACCATCATTGGTAGGTGTGGCTGGTTTTATTTGATTGATAGTGGAATCATTGGTGGCCGGTAGTGAGACAGTGATACAGGGAGAGGATTGAGGGGATAAAGCTGGAGGTACAGGATCTAGAAATGGATCAGAGATCAATTGATCTCTGAGTAATGATGATGAATCTGCAAAAGGCCCCTCACTCTGTTGAATTCTTATCAGCTCTGATTTTTCTACCTCTAACTCTTGCTGTTCTTTGAGCATCAGAAAATCATCTCCATCAACATGCCCAATCACAACATCTATGGCTCCATCATCATCCTCATCTGGATCAAACGTATGAGAGGTGGAAAACAATGACAGGATAGGAGATCTTTGGAGGGGGGTCTGATGGTGAAAAGGATGGGAGCCTCTGGATGGGACAATAAGGGATGGTTGGTGGGATGGAAGATTGACAGTAACTGGGCTGGTCTCCTACGGTTGATGGAGGGTAGTAGTGAGGTTGCTCAGGGAAGTGTTTGAGCAAGTAGGTGGGATGACAATTTGCTGAGGCAGGTTGGGGTGAGATGATGGTCTGGTGGACTGGGACAGTTTTGGTGAGGGGCATGAAGGGTCCTGATGGATGATCAAGGAAGGGGATGAGATTAGAGTGGTGGGATGAAGGGTAGATGGGCCTCATGGTAGTTTGGATGGTAGCGTGCTTTGCTAGACAAGGGAATGGAGGAGGGAGGTGGAGAAGGGGGGAGGAAGCAGCTGGGACTTGGGAGTTGGACTTGGTTGGATGATTCTTGCTGCTGAGGTTCAAGTAGACAGAGCGGCCAGTTCCTCAGAAACCATGACGTCATACAGATTCACCCTGTGCATCCCGCTGGTGATTTGACCCCATGATCAAGTTGACGTTGCAACAACCCTGACCGCAAGTCACCAACAGGCGGACCCCACTTTTGAATTGACCACGGGGGAAAGGAGAGGTTGTGCCAACCCTAACTTCCAGTCACCAACCAGACCAATGGCAATTCAATGCATTTTTCAATTGACCAACAGCCAATGGTCAATTGACGGTTGACTGATCCTGCCATCAAAATAGCCAGCGGTCAACCCGCAAGACTTCAAATCAACCCTTGTTGTCGGCTCCACAGTCCTCAACCATCCAAAGTGAACCCATGGTGTATGTACCACCGGTGGTTTGTATGTATATGGTGTGTACAATACTCACTGGGCACTGCCACTGCCTCCAGGTCACCCCGGGTTAGTCAATACAATAATATTTGTGAATTGTATCATAAGATCAATGTATTTAAATACAATAAAAATAACTATGTCATCATACTACTATAAAAACCATGTCATATTACTGTATTACACAATATTGTACTATAAATTTTAATTGGAATTTTTGATTCATTTTGTGCATGCATTATGGATATTGATTAGTATTTTCATTTATTTTTTAATGTCCTTGGGGAATGATTAAAGCACTGGAGTTATTTTCCTTGAGGAATGATTAGAGCACTGGATTTATTTTCCTTGGGAAATGATTAAAGCACTGGGTTTATTGTCCTTGGGCAATGATTAAAGCACTGGATTTATTTTCCTTGGGGAGAGATTAAACCGCTGTGGATTTATTGTCCTTGGGGAATGATTGAATCACTGGATTTATTGTCCTTGGGGATGATAACAGCACTGGATTTATTGTCCTTGGGGGATGATAACAGCACTGGTTTCAATAAATTAAAATCAAGTAAAGTAAAGTAAAATTAAATGAGGAAAATTGAAATGAAATCAAATGGGTTACATTAAGTAAATTAAATGAAAGTGGAATAAAAAATACAATGCATTTATGAAGGATAAAACCACTAGCTTTATTAATTATCTTTGGGGGATGATAAGGGAATGATAAAACCACTGGTTTCCTTATTATTGTGATGAAAATAATGGTTTTAATATTCTTGGTGACCAGTGGTTTTAATATTCTTGGTGGATGATGAAACTACTAGTTTTATTATCCTTGGGGGAGGATAAAACCACTTGTTTATTCTATTTGGTGGAACCACTAGTTATATTCTCCTTGGGCAAAGATTAAAGCACTGGATTTATTATCCTTGGTGGATATCCATTGTGGGTGATAAAATTACTTGTTTTTTTTGCCTTGGGGTATGACAAAACAACTGGATTCATGGTCTGTGTTAAGTGATAAAGACACATTGAACAATTATAATAAAACCACTGTTCTTTATCATCCTTGAAGATAAAACCCCTTGGGGAGATAAAACTACTGATTTAATTATTATTGGTGGATGATGAAACCACTGGTTTCATTATCCTTGTCTGTTATCATTCAACAAGGATAATAAATAAAAGGACTGGGTTATTTTCCTTGTTGGATGATAGATGAAAGGACTGGTTTCATTATTCTTGGTTGAAGACAAGGAAGTTTATTACCTCAACCACCATTGCCCATCAAAATTCTTTGATTGGGTACAAACAATGATTTCAGTAAATAGCCAAGTTCAAACTCAGTCTCTCCACTACCATAGCCCATCCAAATTCCTCAATTGGGTACATTTCCAATCACCCCTACCAGTATTTAACCATCATATTTTCTTTTTATGGATGTGACCTTGTTTATTACACTTCATCAAGTAATAATCTCATTTGGCAGTGCTTTAATCATTGCCCAAGGACAATAAATCCAGTGCTTTAATCATTCCCCAAGGACAATAAATCCAGTGCTTTAATCATTGCCCAAGGACAATCAATCCAGTTCTTCAATCATTCCCCAAGGACAATAAATCCAGTGCTTTAATCACTCCACAAGGATAAATAAAATGATGTTTAAAATATAAATCAAAATTAATAATATAAACCATATAATAAGAAGAAGTTTGAGTATGTGTTGAAAGTATCATAGTCATTTATACTGATTACAATGAATTTTAATTCTAAAGATTAAAAACATAACACAAAGATCAAAATAAAATAAACATGAGATTAATAAATATAAAATAGAATCAAAATTAAATAGGTGTGTGTGCCACAATATTTTATTAATTTTTTAGATAGTTGTTTTTTGAATTTTGAATAGATAACATGACCATGTGTGAAGTAAATTTGTGAAGTACATTATAAGGGATAGCATTGCATCAACAGCCTGGCAACATAGAATCTTGGATGCTGGCTTGGAAGATTGGCTGCTTAATTTTCTTCCCCCCCAGAGTATGATATGGAAATTTATACTGTGATTATCAAGATTCTTTTTACCAAATCATCATTGAATCCATACCCAATAATGTTTTTTTTGTGATATGATGTCTGTTTTATGTACAAATGTATTTTGGTGATAATGAATTTTTTTGTATTTTTACTCTCTCTATTCATTAATTTTTTGAGATCTATTTCTTTGATTTATGTTGTGATGTACACCTTGCACCAAGCGGTTATAGCTCAATGGTTAGAGCATCCCGCATGCAATGGGCAGATGTGGGTTTGACTCCCACTGACTGTGTTACCTTTTCCCCATCATTACAGGTTAAAAGCCTGCTCTACCCATTACTGTTATCACGTATATCTTTATAAGAACCGTTCTGTAATCCAATCTCCCTTAATCAACCGTTAATAATCCAAACAGAGCTACTTGAGTCTACAGTAAAGACACATGACTATGGGGTAAAAAGGGCGCGCCAAATGGGTGCTTGGTGTATGGGGGGGTGTCGTGATGTACACCTTGCACCAAGCGGTTATAGCTCAATGGTTAGAGCATCCCACATGCAATGGGCAGATGTGGGTTCGACTCCCACTGACTGCGTTACCTTTTCCCCGTCATTACAATTTAGATCATAAATGTGACAGACCAATATATCTAAATCAGACTTCAAAAGTCATGAATAAGGTATATACGGAATATACAGTTGAGTTTTTTGATTAGATAACATGAATGAAAGATCTGAAACATGCTGATGCAATGAGACAAAACATGTGACATTATTACTACAGTATGCGCGGAACATGCCACATGACATGCACCATAGAGTACGCCGCACTTGTGGTGTCAGCGGCGCGCTTGATGTAGGTCCAAAACTGGGTTTTTGACCCCAGTGGTTTTTGACATCTTACATATGCCAGCCCCCCATCGTTTACCGGTTCATTCCATTCCTCCTTCATTCCATTCGATTTTGCGGTGTTCTTAAGGGATGCTTTTCTTTGCTGGCTTTGTCCAATCCCCTCAAATTGCCTTTTCCCAACCCTAATCACCCCCTTGCTATTCCCTGGCTCATCATGAACTACTCAATGACCTCCTCAATCCAACCGAGAATCCCTTGCCAAAACCCATTAAGGCCAAGGCCATCACAGCCCCTACTACACCATCACCAAAGTTCCAATGATGCTGAAGACAATTCCCCATGGCTTACAGTGCAGTTTCCCGGAAAAAATCTTAGTTCAGGCGAGCTGTCATTGACGGAATCAACCGATACAACCCATTTGATTCACCCGCAATTTTTGACATTTGGAAATAGTCCTGAAGATTTATTGCCAAATGAAGTGTTCCAGGACAGTCTCCCAGATGAAGCAAGTCAACAGCAGCAACTGCGCACATCCCAAGAGTCACCACAAAGGAGACTTGGTCCGACGACTTGAAGTGAACTGGAACAGATGGGCTTTAACAATATTCGTTACCTTGAAGGGCGTGTCTCAAAATCAAAGCGACTTACGGCAAGGATGCAATCCCTATTGAATGATATAGATCGGGAGCTTCAGAAAAGGATTTATGTTATGACCATCAAGGAAGATATCCAGGCGCACATCTTGTTCAGCTACCTTGGCCATGCTCACCGGGTCAGGGGTTCAAGTTCTTGGAATAACTACTGTGAATTCAGTCAAGAAGCGCATATAGCTTTTAAATCATGTCAGGCAGTTTTGTTTTATTGTCCATTTCTTTGTGTCCTATGTCTCTATTTGTTTTTTTTGCCCTATACTAATGTTTTTATTATCAATCGGCCTTTGCACAGGTCAGACAGCTGGGGATGCTGTCAAAGAACTAAGCAAAAAGTGGAATGTTTTATCCTCCGAAGAGCAAGATCGTTACAATGATGATGATTATCTCAAGACACTCCAGTCACGAAAGCAATCTAAATCAAGGTCAACCAGCTCTACGGAGCTTGTTGCAGATGAAACACACAGCTCCTCTGTGGCCCAATCATCCCAGAAAACAATGAACAAAAAACTACCCATGGATCGCGTCTCACTTGCTGCTCGCTACAACACATGTAACGAGTGGGCTAAGAAGACAATCGGCCAATTGAAATCATTTGCGGATAGCCATCAAGTTGAAGGTTTTTTGGTGGTTGCTTCCAAAGACCCAACCAGCTCAATAGCAATAATTGGGGGGACACATTCGGGGGAACATTCTCTGGATCTTTTGGCAAAGTCACCGGATGATCCAAATAGTTTATTTCAGGGCTGGGTGGTTGGGAGGGCTGCTCGATGCAAACTACTAGGTAATGCCAACGAGATTGAAGATCTTCCAGCTTCGACTGTAGCTTCCAACAGAAACAAACGCAAACGGGCAACTGATGAAGAAAGCCGCAGGCACCCTTACGATCGAGGCAACTTCAAAGAAAATCTGAAAGAAGTCCGACGACAGTTAGGTTATATGATTTGGGATGCTTCTGGTGGCGGGTTTGCACAAGGATGGCCAGGTAACACGGCTTCTGCCTTCAAAAGGGCTAACCTTACCCTTTGTGTCCAGGAAAACAATTTACGTGTAACTCCCAAATTGCTTATGCAACCCCTTACAAAATTGGTGCTGGTCAAAACTTAAAATGTCCTTCAAGCCTTGGCCAAAGGGTTAATTACAATAGAAGAACAAAATGAAGATGTCGATTCTCATGCAAAGTCAATTCCAGGTAAAAAGAAGAGGAAAGTTGGCGGCCAGAAAAAAACTTTGCAGGAAGCTACTGATGAGGAAGATTCAAACCATTCTACTGAACCAGATTCAGAGTCCAACAACGAGTCTGAAAATTGGTCAGACTCAGATGAGTCAAATTCTTGACATTTCTTGGTTTTGTTTTTAGTACTACCAATTACTGCCTGTCTATCTACTGTTTTTCGTTTCTATATGTCCGATTACTGCTTGTCATAGGATTGGTGTGGGCCATTCATTTGCAGTAAGATTTTGTTGTACAGTCTTATTGTAGTATTGAGCTTAGCATCTGAATTTCCTTCGCTGCCCACACTAATATAATAAACATATCTTGTCCACGACAAAAAATAATCTTGTGAATTGACAACATGATTGACGAGTAGATGTGATTTCTTATCATGCGTTTGCAATCTAATACAAGGTGATCACAAATGACAACAGAGCAAACATTGAATGAGCAAAAATACGTGACGCAAAACAACCGATTAACCCAAGCGGACAAGGAATGGGATGATTTTGATTTGATAGATGAGATGTGAGAGGGAGACAAGGAATGTTAAGATTGTTAGAAGACGTGGAAGGTTGGGTCATGGCAGCGTGAATGAAGCGAAAGATATGCAAGTATGAAGGAGAGCATGTTAAGATTTCGCGGGGCCCTCGCGGGGGGTCAAACTGTAAGTATGTAGTCAATATTTGGTGTCCGCATATTTAGCTGGTCAACAACTTCCACCCTTCCATATCCCAACATCCCTTCTTCCCATCGATCTCCACTGACTCCACCTGGTGCCTCCTTGATTCTATTCTGCTTTGCCAGATGAGACTCGGACTGAGATCAGCCCGCCCAAGATCACTCTGGCCGACTTGCTCATCTGCCACTCTTTCATCCTCCTCTGCCCCGCTCCTCCCTCGTCCTCGTCCCATGGTTCCCTTCCACAGGACACATGCCTCGTTTGCCTCCGATGATCCCTCGAATCCGGAGCACCAACTTGGAAACTCGAACTCGTGCGATCGTTGGGATGTCATCGTCTTGGGTGGTGGCCATGCTGGAGTCGAGGCCGCCTCAGCTGCTTCTCGGACCCGGTCCAAAACGTTGTTGTTGACGACAAACTGGAGCACCGTAGGAGAGATGAGCTGTAACCCGGTAAAGTTCTCTCCCTCCAGCTACTCGTCATCATCTGCATCATCACTCTCTCACGATCCTGGCTCACCTTTCGATCGCTCATCCTCAGAGCTTTGGTGGGATCGGCAAGGGGACCTTGATTCGCGAAATCGATGCTCTTGGCGGAGTTTGTGCTCAAGCCTGCGGTAAACGATCTTCCTGCTCTTCATGAACCCCCCCCCCCAAAAAAAAAAAAAAAACGTTTGATTTCTGGATATCGATTGATGGAACGATTCGTGTGAACATGATCACTAGATGAGGCCGGCATCGTATTTCAAATGCTCAATCGCTCCAAAGGCCCAGCTGTCTATGGTCCTAGAGCCCAAATCGATCGAGGTTTATACAAAATCGCCATTCAGCGTCAACTCAAAGCTTGCCCTAACTTGACCATCAAGGAAGCCACCGCTTCCGATCTGTTACTCCAAGATCATCCCAATCCCAACCAACTCGGTATGACTTCCTCCCGTCGAGTCATCGGCTTGAAACTTGATACTGGTCAGACCCTGTTTTGCAAGGCTCTAGTGATCGCGACCGGTACTTTTCTCGGGGGAGAGATTCATGTCGGTCTCCAGACTTATCCGTTTGGAAGGATGGGCGAGCGGTCCTCAACTTCGCTCTCGATGTCTCTCAAAAGTTCTGGTTTCAAATTGAATCGGATGAAGACGGGTACTCCTCCTCGGATCTTGAAACAGAGCATTAGTTTCGACAACATGATCGTCCAACCTGGAGACCGATCCCCCAAACCATTCTCGTTCATAAACCAAACCGTCAAATACGCCGATCAACAGTTGTGCTGCTGGAAAACTCATACTACTCAAGCCACTCATGCCATCGTCCAAGACAACTTACACCTCAGCACCTACCTCCGCGAAGAAATCCATGGTCAATATCTTCTGAGCCAGTCCCACAACCTTATACCTTCGATTGATCTCTTCCCCCCCCCCTTGTTTTTAGGTCCACGCTACTGCCCATCACTTGAATCAAAAGTGGTCAGGTTTTCAGATCGAGACTCTCATACCATTTGGCTTGAACCTGAAGGCTTTCGGTCCGATTTAATATACCCCAACGGCATCTCGACAACTATGCCTGAAGATGCTCAACTCAAAATGATGAGAACCATCCCCGGTCTTGAAAAAGTGGAAATGGTGCAACCTGGATATGGCGTTGAATATGATCACGTTGACCCGAGAGAACTGAAAAGTAAATACTCCGATCTTTTGCTGACTCACTCATAGTCGTCTCATTTTACTCTCTACCTCTCTATGTCGTCCGTCTGCCTTACCAACCTATCTTTCAGACACTCTCGAGACCAAAATTATTCAAGGATTGTTTTTAGCCGGTCAGGTCAACCTCATCCTACTTCATATACCCATCCTAATCTACACATCTGACGGCTAACGATATCTGAGCACGTCATCCTTTGCTTTTCCGAACTCCAGATCAATGGAACCACGGGATATGAAGAAGCCGCCGCACAGGGCGTCCTTGCAGGAATTAACGCCGGTCTCATGACGAAAGAAGTTAATCCTCTGATCTTAACTCGCGCAGATTCATTCATCGGGGTGCTTGTCGATGATCTCATCACTAAAGGCGTTCAAGAACCATGTACGTTGGTTGCCCAGCTCAATTTGAGACCTTGATGGACTAGCTCTGAATCTGACTTGACCAAGATCTTGCAGATCGAATGTTTACGAGTCGGAGTGAATTCAGAGTAGCGTTGCGAGTTGATAACGCGGATTTGCGTCTCACGGAGAAGGCTTATCGGTGTGGAGCTGTGGATAGTCAACGATGGAAGCTGTTCCAAGAGACCAAGTCTAACATCGAACGATTGATTTCATCGCTTCAAAACGTCAAATTATCTCCCCAAGCTTGGGCTCGACATGGCATTAAAGTTCGAGAAGACGCCGTTCAAAAATCGTCGGTCGATCTCTCAGCCCCTTTTTCAGCTCAAATGACAGCTGAAGCTCTCGTTTCGTTTCGTTTTGCTTGCTTGCTTTTTTGTTTCTCTCCCGTTCTTTTTTGATTAACAGAGCTTTCGATGTGTTGAGAGTCCAGGGCGTTACGATCGAATCTTTAAAGGCCGTCGTCCCTGACATAGAGACCTTTGATCCAATAATTTGGCCAAGAGTTGAAGTTGAAGGTAACCATCTATTCTGTATCTATCATTCTTGATGGGCCCAAGATGCTGATGACGACTCTTTTTTTTTCTTTTTTTTGCCTCGGTTTCCTTCCCTCAAAGCTCTTTACCAACCGATAGTCAAACGGTATGAAGAAAACGCGAGGCTGCTGATCGAGGATGAGCATATGATCTTACCCCATTCGATCGATTATTCATCCTTAGACTACCTTAGTTTGGAAGCTAGGGAGAAACTGATCGAATCTAAACCTATGACGATCGGTGCGGCTAAAAGGTTACCTGGGATCGATCCCAGTGAATTGATCTTACTAAGGAAACACTTGAAAAATCGGGCTTGATGTTTTATTTTTTTTTCTGAGGAGGGGAAGTTTAATTTAGCCAAAACCTCTATCAAGTTTAGGAATCATTCCTCCAGCTTCTGGAATTTCTTGCCATCAACTCTAAGGCCCTCCCCCTCCCCGGTTTTTTTTTTCTTGTTAGAAAAAAACATGCCGCTTTCAAACCCATCAGGTCGTGAGGGATACGACATCCCCTCCCTCAACGTCAAGGGATCAAGGAGGGGGTGGGGGGTCCGAGGGGTCTTAGCTTGATAGGTTTGGTTGGAGTGGTTGAGTTTAATGAATCGATCGATGAATACACAAAGGATGAATACGATCACAACCTGCGTGGGATCCACATCTTAAGAGCATCTCTCCCACGGGAGGTAAACAGCAAAGCTAAAACCGATCTACCTCTCGACCGCCCAAGAATCCACTGTCCGGTGGGTGATCTGTGCGAAGTCATTTCACCCAGGGAGGTACTTACTAATATGTGAATCAGCAGGTTGGGGTGCCAGATCTGGCAACCCACTAGCTCCCGTGATATTCTCAATATCCGATCACATCCATGTGCCACGTGTGTGACTGAATCCCTGTTGATAACTTTTCTCCACCTCCCTGAAAAAGTATGTACATAAGTGTGATTATTGCCCTTCCTCGACTCCAAAAACACCACCCGATCGGCCTCCCACCCGCCTCCGCACCTCCCTTTGTGACATGATAAGTATCCCTAATCCCACCGGTTAGTTGTATCATACATCCCCTTCTCATTCCACCCTCCCTCCACTATCAACCCCACCACCTCTGCCACTTGCCAAACGACCACCAACGATGTACCGTTTGATTAAAACTGCTTACCGCCACTCAAAAAAGGAGGAAGAGATTAAAGAAGGCTGGATCTGTTGCTTTATGGCCGCGTGGACTTGCCATCACTCCCCCTATCTGGTAAGGTATGATTTTGAATATCCTTAAATCTATTTATCTGTCATGTTATCTTTCATGATTGATGTTTATATCCTCAGGGTCAGGTTCACCATTGCAAGGTCTGTTGAAATCAGTCTCTGACATGGACGCGCACGCTTCCGTACTGATGTAGAAACTCCAGATCCAGATGATCCAGACATCCTCTAGTCTCCTCAAGCCTATGACCTCTCGTGTTGCTTGTCGGAGGATCGAGATCTCTTCAACCACTTCACTTCTTCTTTGACCATTAACCCTCACTCGAATCTCTCTCCAATACTCACCTCACCTACCTCTCATCCATTCTGGATCCATCAAGCTTGATCTTCTTAGCCAAGCCTGGAATCATCTCAAGCTGGTAATGCCTAACACTGATCCAACACTCCGATCTGGCTCACACTGATGGTTCAATCCGCACTCTCTAGGTCCAATCAATCCCACCAGAAGGTCTCAAGATAGATTCCTCGGACCCTCAGACCGCCTTAATCAGTGCGCCGCCCTCAAGCTCTAACTTAGATCTTGTCTCTTTCTAATCTGTTTCTTTTTGACTCCTAATGACTCAAACCACCGTCCCAAAGTGTTTGCAGTTGTGTCTCAATGAAAGCAGTGGAATATTCAGTGCGGAGCTATTGAGCCTATTTCTCTTAGCCTTCCTGTTGGTACTGTTTCATCTTGTCTTCATGTCTTCTCAAGATTACTTGTTCCATTCACTCATCTCAGTTCATCCTTGAAATCAAATAGTGGTCCTGGTCCACTGGGTCATTTAGTTCTTTCACGGTTAAAAGCCGAAGCTCGAAACAACCAAGGCAATGGAACCCACACCAGGACCAGGGGGGATAGCTCCATGAGGGTGATAACGATCAAGACCCTAATTGAATCAACGCCACTGCTAAACAAAGACAATTACTCCATCTGGAAGGTCAAGATGGAGAGTCTTTTTGATTTAAGGGGAATCCTCCAAATCATGGAGGATCCCAATGATTGGTCCCAACTAGACACTGAAGTCAACCGCGACATGGCTCCCTTCATCTTGGCCAAATTAGAACCATCCACTCACTCCAACATCGTCAACTCAACCAACTGTTGCAACGCCAAGAGCATGTGGCAGGCAGCCAAAGACCACTTTGCCTCATCTCAATCAGCAAACAGAGCCAGAATCTTCAATGCCTTTCTCTATCTTCCCTTCAGCAAAGAAAACATTGAGAAATTTGTCACAAACGTACGAGTGCATCTGAACAAATTGAGCAAAGTTGGGATCGACCTACCTCCCAACATTTTGGCGTATCTGCTTCTCTTCAAATTCCCTCCAAATCTGAAGGCCATTGCCTCACAAATAACACATGGGGAAAGAGGCATCGACGTTGATCTAGTCCTGAATCATCTCATACAGTTCAAAAAAGAAAACATCGCCAAAGTGAATGATTCCTCCTCATCTTTGAAAGCTGACATTAGCCTTTACAAAGACTACCCATGTTGCTCCAATGGAATCCACAACCCATCGGTGAAGAATCACTCTTGAGAAAATTGCTGGATTGAATTTCCAGAACTCAGACCTAAAGACTTCAAGCCAAGAAAAAATGACAAGAAGAAGAATGAAAGTGCCAACTTCTTTTCCTATTTCCATTGCCTCACCAACAGTCACTTTGACAACGTCAACCGCTTCATCCTTGATTCAGGCTGTTCAATCCACATGCTTAACGATAGGAGCAGGTTCACTCAAATTTCAGATGAGGATGGTTCAGATATCATTAAGACTGGGAAGCCCGGAGCCAGACTACCAATAATGGGACGCGGAATTGCAAAGCTAAAGTTTGGAATGTCCATTCTAGAACTGAAGGAGGCTACCTGGACCCCCAAAGCGAATGTCAATCTTCTGTCGATGGGAGCCTTCCTTAGTCAGGGAGCCCTCCTAACAAGCGATTGCTCGCGCCGGCCTCCAGAGTTTAAGCTCAGCAAAGATGGCCAGACAATTCTCAAGGGTCGAATCATCAACAATCTACTGATTATTGATTCCCCAGACCACCACGCCTTTACCGCATCCACTAACGCCATCACTGAACTTCACCTCAAATTGGGACACGCGAGTGTCTCCAGAATGGAAAAGTACCTTGGCTCATCTATCCCTAACCAAGTAAAGCAAAGCTTTCAATGTGAGGGTTGCGACAGATCTAAGATCACCAGGTCTCCATTCAAGGAAGTATCGACCCAAGCCTCCAAGGTCTTTCAGCGGATTCACGTCAATCTCATGGGGCCAATTAACCCAACAGCAAAGGGGGGTCACAGATTTGTCCTGACCCTTGTCAATAACTTCAGTGGCTATATAGGCTGCTTTCCGCTGAAAAGCAAAAACAAGGCTGGGCAAGTACTTCAGTTTGTCATTCAGAATGAACACCACCAACTTGGATATTATCCAACCAAACTATGCAGCAACGGCGGCAGTGAGTTCATCAACAATGATTTCACCGCTTTCCTGGAAGAGAAATCCATACGCCGGGTTGTCTCAGAACCCTACCATCCGGAGCACAACGGACGGGCTGAACGTGCAAACCGTACCATAGCCGAGTCCATACAATCCACCCACGCCTCCTCAAAAATTCCGCAATCATACTGGCACAAAACGGTCAGAAGCTGCGCTCTATCTCTCAATCAGATCCCCAACAACTCCGGTTTGACGCCCTGGGAACTAATGCACAGATCAAGACTACCAAACAACTACCTCAAACCAATTGGCGTGAGTCTGACCTATCTGAATCTTGGGAGTCGCAAACCAAATAAATTCAAAGAAAAAGGGGCTCATGGCCAACTCATAGGATACCAGCCAAAACTTCTATCTTATAGGGTGCTCACGCTGAAGGGAGCTGTGGTGGAGACAAAACACGTCCAATTTGACAAGGTCAGTTCCGGTCCAAAGGATGACTGGCCAGAAGAATTGACAGACTGGACGACCCCGGACATCACTCAACCTGCTGTCCAACCTCCTGCATCAAGTGTTGAGCCTGTTCAAAGGGAAGACTCCTCTGCTAACTCCGAATCCAAATCTGAAGACTCCGCAAGCAATGTGGAGACTGTCACCAACCAGCTCACCGTTGATCCCGCCAGAGTGTTGAGGGACCAAAGTCAGCTCAAAAAGCCCCAACGCTACGGTTACTCAGCAAGCTTTGTGCCAAAGAATGTGTTTGAAGCTCTCAAGTCCAAACCCTGGCACAAATCCCTGGATGTGGAACTCAACACCTGCGAGGAACTCGGTGTGTGGGAAGACTACTTTGGAGAAGAGCCCAAAAACGTACTGAACGTAACTTCCGCCTTCAAAATCAAGAAAAACACTCACAGCGGACCCAAAACTTTCAAGACAAGAGTCTGCGTTCAAGGATTCAACCAGAGGTATGGGATTGATTACCTTGATACCTACGCTCCAACCGGGAAGGTAGCCTCTCTGAGAGCAGTACTACTCCTGGCAGTTGAGAAGGATCTTCCCATCCTCCAATTTGACGTAAAAGGGGCCTTTCTCCACGCACCCCTTGATGAAGATGTATACATAAGAAGACCGGCTGGCTCTAAGCAAAAAAGCCCAATACTCAAGCTTAAAAAGTCCCTCTATGGACTCAAGCAGGCGCCAAAGAACTGGTACAAGACACTAAGCAAATGGATACAACGTCAAGGTTTTACCATATCCAACGCGGATCCATGCCTATACATAGGAAACAACAAAAAGTCCGCCATCTTTGTTCACGTTGATGACCTGCTGATGGTTGGGGACGTTGAGACTTTTAAGGCAAGTTTCCTCAAGGAATTCCCCAACTCCTCGGCACATCTTCCAAATACCCTGTTAGGGATGAAGGTTGAACAAGACAATAACTCCATCAAGCTCTCACTTCCCCTACACATAGAAAAGGGACTCAAAGAGATGAACATGACAAACTGCAAATTCTCCAACACTCCGTGCACTCCAGGGCTCCAGCTGACACCCGCCTCTGACAAAGAAATCAAAGAGTTTGATCAGCTGAATGTAAAGTATCGGTCTCCAATTGGGAAGCTCAACTTCATTGCCCAGCTGGCTTGGCCCAACATTAGCTTTGCCGTCTCGTCACTCGCACGCTTCTCTGAGAATCCCGGCATCAAACACTGGAACAAAGTAGTAAAAGTATGGAAATACCTAGCCGGCACAAAGGATCAATGTCTCAGGATCTCAAAGAAACACAGTAATGACAGCTTAACACTCTACAGCAACGCCACATGGGCAGACAATCCCGACACCAGGAAATCTCAGACGGGTTTCATCTGCTTCTTCAGAGGCGCCCCAATCTATTGGACCAGCCGCCGTCAGCAGAACATAACTCACTCTTCAACCGAAGCCGAGTTGAATTCCCTGAGCGATGGTCAATTGGAATCAAGATGGATCAATCACATGATAGCCAAGCTATGGAGAATTGAACAAATCCCCAGCTGTCACCTCATTGACAACAAAGGACTCCTAGATAAGATTATCAACTTTGGCTCAAACTCAAAAACCAAATTTATCGACCTAAAGACAAAAAGTCTACGTGCCAATCTCAAAGAGAATCTGCTCAAGGTTCATCTTGTGACATCCGACTTAATGGTGGCCAATGCTTTGACCAAAAGTGCCAATACCACTTTGATCCTGCAGCTAGTACACCATGTTAGTGTCTGAAATCTGCGTGTTGAATCAAGGGGGAATGTTGAAATCAGTCTCTGACATGGATGCGCGCGCTTCCGTACTGATGTAGAAACTCCAGATCCGGATTATCCAGACATCCTCTAGTCTCCTCAAGCCTACAACCTCTTGTGTTGCTAGTCGGAGGATTGAGATCTCTTCAACCACTTCACTTCTTCTTCGACCATTAACCCTCACTCAAATCTCTCTCCAATACTCACCTCACCTACCTCTCATCCATTCTGGATCCATCAAGCTTGATCTTCTTAGCCAAGCCTGGAATCATCTCAAGCTGGTAATGCCTAACACTGATCCAACACTCCAATCTGGCTCACACTGATGGTTCAATCCGCACTCTCTAGGTCCAATCAATCCCACCAGAAGGTCTCAAGATAGATTCCTCGGACCCTCAGACCGCCTTAATCAGTGCGCCGCCCTCAAGCTCTAACTTAGATCTTGTCTCTTTCTAATCTGTTTCTTTTTGACTCCTAATGACTCAAACCACCGTCCCAAAGTGTTCGCAGTTGTGTCTCAATGAAAGCAGTGGAATATTCAGTGCGGAGCTATTGAGCCTATTTCTTTTAGCCTTCCTGTTGGTACTGTTTCATCTTGTCTTCATGTCTTCTCAAGATTACTTGTTCCATTCACTCATCTCAGTTCATCCTTGAAATCAAATAGTGGTCCTGGTCCACTGGGTCATTTAGTTCTTTCAAGGTCCTGTTGTCAACCTTGATCAAGACAAGCCCACTAGCAAGAAACCCAATCATCAATTATGATGAGATCAAAGGCTTGGAAGTTGTGCAAGTTGTGGTTGGGAGATATCACCAGAAGCTGGCACTGGGCAGACAACCACCTTGTTGTTTTTGAGCGGGGGGGAATGGGTTGAGACAAATTTGATGATCAAGAATTTACCTCAAGCTAACCTGGTTGTTCAACTTGCCTCAAGACCCAATAGGGATCAATCCAAGATGCTTTCAACAAGTTGACTGGTTGGATTAATCAGATCAACCAGGCTAACTGTACACAGTAGAGAAACTTCCTAGGACCAAATCTTGACTAGTACCCTGAAGTTGTACATACATACATCACACTTGAGCTTCCTAAGAAGATTTTTTTTTTTTTTTTTGAATTTGGAATGCTACTACCAACATACTCCTCAAGCTTCCAAGAATGGAGTAAGGATATTATTCAAAACTTGGATTTAAGAAAAAAAAGGTGGGGAACCCCACTGGACTGTGGGAAAAAAAAGGTTCAAGGGATTTCAAGACTAACCCAACAACCACTCTGTCTGCAAGTAGTATGTTTTCAAAGTCCTTTGATTGTTTGTGAGCCTCAAAGACCAAGTGGGAGAAAAAAAAAAAAAGAAAAAGAAAAAGAAAAAGCTAAATAGACTTTGAATCAAACCATCTGGATCTTTGTCCAAGTTATTCTAAAGATGTAGTGGTGTTTTTTTTAAAAAAAAATAATAATCATCATCATCATCATCAAAGTAAAAACACATGAAGATATTTCAAGATCCCAGTAGGATTATTTAGTCTCTGAAGCCACTGACCCATTGATCACCAACTTGTTTCAAAACCAGGAAAAAAAATCTCTGGTTAAGAGTTGATGTCTCCCCCGGTAGATTGATGGTTTGGGTAACCCTTGGATCCCATGAAGCTTTTGAGTTCTCAATGATTGGATTGATTGAATTGATTGAATTTTTTTTTCTTTCTTTCTTTCTTTCTTTTTTTTTTTTGAGAAAAGAAAAAAAAAATATTAATAATAATAATAATAATAATAATAATAATAATAATAATAATAATAATAATAATAATAATAATAATAATAATAATAATAATAATAATAATAATAATAATAATAATAATAATAATAATAATAATAATAATAATAATAATAATAATAATAATAATAATAATAATAATAATAATAATAATAATAATAATAATAATAATAATAATAATAATAATAATAATAATAATAATAATAATAATAATAATAATAATAATAATAATAATAATAATAATAATAATAATAATAATAATAATAATAATAATAATAATAATAATAATAATAATAATAATAATAATAATAATAATAATAATAATAATAATAATAATAATAATAATAATAATAATAATAATAATAATAATAATAATAATAATAATAATAATAATAATAATAATAATAATAATAATAATAATAATAATAATAATAATAATAATAATAATAATAATAATAATAATAATAATAATAATAATAATAATAATAATAATAATAATAATAATAATAATAATAATAATAATAATAATAATAATAATAATAATAATAATAATAATAATAATAATAATAATAATAATAATAATAATAATAACAGGTTTGGAGTATATAAAAATGTTGGATTGCTAATGCATCCGAGGTACCTCTTCAAGATCAAAGTCTTGATCAAAGTGGGTGTTCTTGAACTCCATGATGTTTGGAATTTCCAGCTAGATAGGTACTAACTGTCCAATGTTTTTCATCTTTTGCAATTTTTTTTTTGTTTGTTTGCTTGTTTTTGTTTGTTTGTTTGCTTGTTTTTTTTTTTTGGTAAGATATCATTCTCCCAAATCTATCTTTTGATCTTCTGAGTGCTCTATGGTCTCAGTTAAAAAAAAAAAAAAAAAAAAGATCCAAAAGTTTTGCCCTCTCAAAGGCCTTGAAAAAATTGTTTTCTCAATTGGTGTTTTTTTTTTTTGAAAAATATCATTCTCCCAAATCTATCTTTTGATCTTCTGGGTGTGCTATGGTCTCAGTTGAAAAAAAAATATGATCCAAAAGTCTTGCCCTCTCAAAGGCCTTGAAAAAATTGTTTTCTCAATTGGTGTTTTTTTTTTTTTTTGAAAAATATCATTCTCCCACATCTATCTTTTGATCTTCTGGGTGCTCTATGGTCTCAGTTGAAAAAAAATATGATCCAAAAGTCTTGCCCTCTCAAAGGCCTTGAAAAAATTGTTTTCTCAATTGGTGTGTTTTTTTTTGAAAAAATATCATTCTCCCAAATCTATTTTTTGATCTTCTGGGTACTCTATGGTCTCAGTTAAAAAAAAAAAAAAGATCCAAAAGTCTTGCCCTCTCAAAGGCCTTGAAAAAGTTGTTTTCTCAATAGGTGTTTTTTTTTTTTTTTTTTGAAAAATATCATTCTCCCACATCTATCTTTTGATCTTCTGGGTGCTCTATGGTCTCAGTTGAAAAAAAAAAATATGATCCAAAAGTCTTGCCCTCTCAAAGGCCTTGAAAAAATTGTTTTCTCAATTGGTGTTTTTTTTTTTTTTTGAAAAATATCATTCTCCCAAATCTATCTTTTGATCTTCTGGGTGCGCTATGGTCTCAGTTAAAAAAAAAAAAAGATCCAAAAGTCTTGCCCTCTCAAAGGCCTTGAAAAAATTGTTTTCTCAATTGGTGTTTTTTTTTTTTTTTTTTTTTTTGAAAAATATCATTCTCCCACATCTATCTTTTGATCTTCTGGGTGCTCTATGGTCTCAGTTGAAAAAATAATATGATCCAAAAGTCTTGCCCTCTCAAAGGTCTTGAAAAAATTGTTTTCTCAATTGGTGTTTTTTTATTTTTATTTTATTTTTTTGAAAACTAGTGATTGGACACACGCTTGAGCATAGAGGAAATCTATGAAGATCCTCATTTTTTTTTCACTTATTGGTGCATGAGTAGTTTGTACAAGATTCATAAAATTTTATTATTATTATTATTTTTTTTGCAAAAAAAAAAAAAAAAACAATGATAATTAAAAACGTACATTTTTTTTTTTTAGTCCAATTTCCTCTCAAGATCCCCCTTTGTAATGCAAAAATGTTGATTCAGCTACCTCCAAATAAAATGAAAAAACATCTTGATCTTTGGATCTCACAATCCCAATTGATAAAATTGAAATAGTTAAAATCTTTGTCCTGGTTGAATTCCATCATTGCACTGGTCATTTAATATATATAAAAAAACAAAAATCTTTCTTGATGTTGTGTTCATCCTACACAATCATCTTTTAAAGGATGACACAAGTACCCATGAAAACCTGGAAGTTTTTGTTAGGGTGGTTCCAACCACATCCACTGGTCTTTCCACAATTTCAAACCACTAGGCCTGTAGAGACCCAAAGGCTCTTGAAATACTTGCAAGCAGCCTCTTGCATTTTTCTTTCTTTCTTTTTTTTTTCAAAAAAAAAAAAAAATTGACAGGCAGAAAAATAGAGAGTTTTATATAGAGGGCATCAATTTTCTCATTGGTGCAATCCTTTAAATCACAGATTTTTATGTCTTTGCAACTCCCACATGGACAAATCCTTTCTTTCAAAAGTGTTTCAAAAATTTATTTATTTATTTTTGAGAATTTTACACTGCAGCCCTGTAGCTGGGTGTCTAAAACCCTTACAGAAAATCTTTGTTAATTTTGGAAGCATTGGAACACCTCAAAAAATTCATTCAAGAAATCAAATTTCTCATTACATTGTTGGATCCTTCTCTTTACCTTTTCAATTAATTTTTTTTCTTGGTGATTTAAGCTCTAAAGAAGCCAATCAATCACTCAAACAGCTTTGTGATTCTTTTTTTTTTGGGGGGGGGGAGATCTTTTGAATGTATTCTTGACCTTTAAAAATTAAATCCAACATGAAAACATTTCAAAATAACACACCCATTTCAATCGTTTCTCTTTTCACATCTGGCACCAAAATTTCCCTCAATTTGTTTTACAGAACTTTAGAAAAGCATCCACATATGAAACTAATGAGTATTCTGACTGCTTTACACCACAGAATGAAACAGTCAAATTCATTTTTGTTTCATCTTTGGATGCTTTACTAAATTTCTGTAAGATAAAACTGAGGGAACCTTTGATGCCAGATGTGAAAAAAAAACACTTAAATGGATGTGTTATTTTGAAGTGTTTGAATGTTGGATTCAATTTTTGGAGGTCAAGGATACATGCAAAAAATACCAAAAAAAAAAAAAAAAAAAAAATTACAAAGCTCTTTTAATTTTTTTGTATAACTTTTTAGAGCTCAAATCATCAAAAAAAATTAATCAAAAATGCAAACAAAAGGATCAAAAAATGTAATGATAAATTTTTTTTTTTTCTTTTTAATTTTTGAATGAATTTTTTAAAGTGTAAGAATACGTCCACAAAATCCCAAATAAATAATACAAATCTCTTGAAATATTTCATTAACTTTCTGAGAGCTTATTCACCTCCCAAAAAAAAAAAAAAAATTAATTAGAAATTCAAAGGAAAGGATCCAAAAATACAATGAGAATTTTTTTTAGGGATGTGATAAATTCAAAACCCTTGGTGGTGAAACACCATTCATGGGGTTTTGCATGTTGATATTGAAACTTTGGTTTTTTTTTCCCTTTCAATTTCTTCAATTTCTTCAATTTTTTTTTTTTTGACTTTCTTTGATTTTGATTTGATTTGTTTAATTTTTTGTTTATTTTTATTTATTTATTTATTTATTTTTTCTCACAATCCTAGAGTTGTGAAAAAGTTGTGAATGGTACACCACAACTCCAAAGGGTCATGTGATGTGGCTCACAACCCATCTGAGTTGTGAACAGCCATTCACAACTCTGTGGGCCATGGGAAGCCATACTCAACTTGAATGGGTTGTGAACCATGCCACACAACCAATTTTGAGTTGTGTATGGCTCATGTAGGTTTTTTAATTTATCACAAACCCTTTTTTGTCTTTTTTTCTATTTTATTTTTCATTTTTCAAATGAACTACTTAAGGGGTAATATTGCATCCAAAAAATCCCAAGAAAATAACATAAAGCTCTTTCATTATTCTTTTTTTTTTCAATGTTCTGAAAGCTTAAATCACCAAATATATATATATATATATATATATATAATTAAAAATGCAATGAGAAATTTTGTCAGGGATTTAATCTCTATAGCTATACTTGGCTATGGTTAAACATGCAAAAATAAGACCATACTAATAATCAAATCAGTTCTTGAATCAAATAACCAAAACAGTAGCAAAAAGCATACACACTCAAATAATAACAAGGTATTATGAGTGAACAGCCACAGCTTAAATATTTCTAAAAGGAAAGGGGCCTGGCTTTAAATTAATAAAGCTCAAAGGATCTTTGCTTATAAATAAGCTCACACCCTTTATAGTAGTAAAACACAATGGTTAATACTCCAATTCAGACCTTCCACTCAAAATTGGAGTTTCCAATAAGATTATTGATTGAATATAATACTCAATTTGATAGCCCCAGTCAATCTCCTCTTGAGATTAAGTTTAATGGGCTTGTTAACTCTTGCTGTATTCTTTTACAAATAAATAATAATATATAACTGATGGAGGGGCTATAGGGTAAAGAACCTCCTATTTCAAGGTAACAGGAGCCCTTGGGGGACTCAAGGGATCATCAGGGGAGTGCTAGGCTCTCCCTGGTTTTGTCCTCAAGGGCTCAGAACCCCATTACATGATACCCAAGTGAGAAATAGGGTACTTGTACTCATTGGGGAAGATTTTAGGTGTAAAGTTTCCATTTACATACCCCAAAGGTTAATTAATTGCTTCTAGGACTTAAAAATCAATCAAATGGATGGTGTAGAAGTCCTAGAACATCTCAGAATGATTCAATACCTCCCTTTACATATAACTTGATAGCCTTGGCATGTACTTATCTCTTAATTCCCAGTAACTTGGCAGACATCATCAATATAGAGTATGTATAGTCTTGGAAATTATATTACAAGGTTTATACCTTACAACTAATCTCAGGGCCCTCTGAGTAGAAGCTCTCAAGGCTCAGTGGAATATATCAAAGTATTGATATATCCCAAAGAGGGATAAGGTTAAAATTATGCAATTTATCTATACAGAGTAGAGAGTATAATTAAATATAATCACTATAACTTATTCCCAAAAGAATGGAACACATTGGTGACTTCTGTATCAATAGTTGGGATGCATCTATAATGCCCAGTACTTAACCAATGTACTAACAAGACATATGGATTGTTCAGACATTTTGCCAACTACTCTATTTGTTTTGTGGCTGACAATTTTTTTTTTTTTTTTTTTTGAAAGAAATTTCTAAGGTGAGAGAATGGTTCAGAAAATTCTCAAGGATTTTTTTCAAGTGGTTCAGATACCTGGCTACAGGGCTTCTGCATCAAATCTCCAAAAAAAAAAAAACAACAACAACACAAAACAAAAGAATAAATAAATTCTTGAAAACATGTGAAATAAAGGATTTTTCTTGGTGGGAGTTTTGTTGTGCAGATGTCAAACTCCCGTGATTTAAAGGGTTGGGCCCATGAGAAAATTAATGCCCTATATATATATTTATATCCCTGCATATATATCATCACTTGTTTCAATCTTTCTTTTTCAAAGTTTTTTTTTTTTTTTTAAAAAAAAAAAAAAAAGTTAAAAAAACACAACGATCCTTTTTTGATCTTGTAGCTGTGATATGGTTGTCAAAAGGACTGCCTGATTTGGACAGATTCGAACTACAAGGTAGTTGTAGCCATGACTGTTGATTTCAAATTCCACCTCTGGTTTGATATGACTTCAAAAGATCCATGACCAAAGTTGATGGATCAAGGACATTGAGATCATCGTCGGACCTGGCTAGGCCAAAGACACGATACCCAACCCTCAAGTCTTGTGATTCGACTGCCTCAACCCGTTTACCAAATGACGCTAGTCCAAGGTTTCTCAAAAATCAAAAAAAAAGAAAAAACCCACACCTTCTCTTTTGCTTGGTATCATCCAGCCCACACCATCGGGGAACGCTTCCATGGCCAGTGCATGAACTCAAGAGAGCCCAACATGGCTGGAAAACCTCAAGCTTTGACCATGACCAACAGGTGTTTGAGGTCGTCTTGATTTGGATATTGTAGATATCGATTGAAACCTGGGCCTCTATTACCCCCCCCCCCCCTTACCAAAATAATTCAGGCTTCTTAAGGTGTTGGATTCTGGGATTCAAAGGTATTCGTTGTCGGAATTGTCCAAGTTTTTTCATATGCAAGCACCCATAACGCATGTGGCAATTTTCTTTGATTAGGGTAGAGAGGCCTGTTCATCCAAGCCCATCACACTTTCGATCAAAGGATAGAGATCGTGGGCCTCTGGAGCCTTCTTCGTTTGGAATCGACTTCAGACTAAGTAGTCACTGTAAACTGGGTTCTTGCCAAACTAGTCCATGCATCAAACACTGGTCAAATCTCAGGCAGAAATCTGGTTTGCATTATTTTGTTTCTGGAAGCTTGGATCTCTTGTGTGTGTGTTTTTCATCCATGGATCTGATGACTTGAAGAAACAGGCCCTAACTCATCCTCATCGGTGGACTCACTTCATGCCCCTCGAGCTCCTCAAATCCTCAACTCGACGGTGTCATCCCTCACCCTCACGATCTTCCCTTCTGAACCTGACACTCAAACTCCCTCTAGACTTAGACGATCGAGTCACACCTACTAAGATACCTTCAAATATCACCCATCGCGGTTTCACCAACCATGGTCAGCAACTGCTTTTGGATGCTCGGAGATTACCACGGGAATCGCTCAAGAAGAAGGTTTGAATTGTCTAAAGCTCGAATCTTGGCATGTTTAGGAGTCGTGTTTTTTTCCTCTAGAGAAAAAAAGAGGCTCTGGTTCAATGAATAGAGACTGGGCATCGTGACTTTTAAAGATGTGTAATTTGCATCGAACTCGATCTAGCAGGTCGGATTCGATCAGATCAACGACCCAGATATGCTGGCTGGAGGCCATCACTATTTCAACGGTTTCATTGAATTGGGGTTTATCCAATATTTCAATAATCGGGATGGGTTGAATTTGAAAGATTTGACACGGGCAACATTCTAGCTCCGAATCGAAAGATTCCGTGAGTTTTGATGACGGAAAGATAACAACCCTTGGCAGGTGTAAATTTATAGAATAACCGATGTCAATTTTAGAAGGGTACACATTTCAGCGACCTAGGTGGCTGCGTTGTAAAGACCAGCAAAGCCATCGGCCACCGATTCCTTGAACTGAGGAATTAAGGTGGTCAACACATGCGCAAATTCAGGGATGCGAAGGAACGCCAGATCAAGGCTGAACGAGTTGCAGGAAAAGACGAGAAGATGATGATGATGGGAGAGCGGGCGAACCTTAAGGCTGATGGGATCTTGATCGGCAAAGTAAGCTAGCAATAATTCGTTTGCGATCACTTGATTATTCAGTTCACCAAGTTTCTTACCCTGTCAATCGTATGCTTTTGACGTTCAAACGATTTCTTGACATGGCGTGGTACAAAGAGTGGACGGATTGACAACAGGATGGCTTACGTCATATTCAACCACCAAGGTTTGATCAGCCGTTCTAATTAGATGTAATGCTTTACCTTTAGGGACCGATACACCAGTAGGGAAAAAGCTTCGAAAGATACTAATGGATTCTGACGCTCCCTAAGAGGAAAATCGAGTTAGTAAGAATCGATATCACCCATAAAAAAGGAAAAAAACTCAAACCTCTAGGTCTGCTTGCGTTATTTTCCCGGACTTGTGGGCTAGTTGAACTCTCGCCGTCAACGAGCGACAGAATCCATCGCGAAGATCTGATGAGTAGAAGTGTAGAGTCCATCCAAATTCCAGGTCAATCAAATTTCCCCATGACCATCATCTCGTTTCAAGCGTGTTTCGATCGGACTGAGGGAAAAATGAAGGAGATATATCAAGATAAAGGGTGCGTACGGGTGAAATCAGTTGGCCGAACGGGTGCTGCAATAAGATCAATTTCAGAGGGCCAAAACATATCACATTCACCGTCAAGCCATAATCCATTGATAAGCTTTCTTTTTATTTAGAAAAGGGAAAAAAAATACATGTACGGAGATCTCAAGCGGCTCCGAGCCAAAAGGTACTCACCGATACGGATCGCAAAGTTAGCAGGAGCGCTGAGTAAGTTGCGAAACAAAGATTCACCGCGAATATCATCTTCATCTTTCAAAGGGGTATGATCGGACAAGAAGTTTTGCTTGGACAAGTTATTCTGGAAAGCAGGACACAAGAAATCAGAACGATGACTGGACGGGTTTGAGAGAATCGAGATGGGATGAAGTGGAGAGAACGAAGAGTGGGGTGGGAGGTTGAAGAGATTCTAGCAAGTTCCATACCACTGACACTCCAGCCGGGGATCACTCTGAGCGCTCTCAGTACCCGAGGGTCTGCATAGAAGCCAGCAACGTAAACCTTGACGGCTAAGAAGGAGACGGTCCTGACACCCAAACCGACGAGTCGCATGGGTTCGGTAAGCTTGAGGTTTTGAGGTTCCAACTCTGCGGGGAACTCGAGCTGGGTAGAGGGATCTTTTGAGGAGGCAGGATGGATCGAAGGAGTTCAGATCGGGACGGTAGCCGATGGGACTCGAGCGTGCGATCTGAGAGAGTACTCACCGAGGATTGAACGATTTGGAGGATCATTGAGTACGATGAGAGGGGGTAGGGGCTCATGGACCTTAGGTTGGGCAGGTTGAGAGGAGATTTGATCTTGAAGATAGTACCAGAGTCCGAGACCGAGGAGGAGACTGATGGGAGCGGTCCAGATGAGATTGATATCCGAGACGGCATCCTTGAATCGGTAGGATGGATTGGATGATGATGATGAGGTGGCATAGGACTGCTGAGAGGGATGGAATTGAGATCTCAGTCTGAGTAGTGGATGAAGCTTGAGGGTTGAGGGTCTTGCAGGAAGATGGTGGAGTGGAAGCTTGACGGACAGGTTTCGAAGGGGTCGAGAGGCACGAGAAGAGTTGATGAGGTTGATGGACATCTTCCTGCCTGGGAAGGATGGAAAACTAGGACGATGACGATGACGATGACGATGACGATGACGATGGATGCTCGTAGGTGAGAAACCACTTGGGTTCGATTGCTCATCACCCTCGGAGACATTCGGCTCATTAAATACTTAATTCCCTGATCACAGCTAACTCAGTCAAGCAAAAAACCCCTCCAACGAATTCAACATCACCCAATCCTGCTTCTCAATCCACTTCCAAAAACGTTCTGGTTGACCAAACTCATATCATTCACCATGGCAAAGGTCCCTAAGGGTCTTTAGCTTGCACTTGAGGAATAATTTTTTTTTTTTTTTAAAAAAAAAAAAAAAAAAAAGGGGGGGGGGGGTGAAATACCCAGTGGTAATCAATAAATCATCAAGTATTGAACCATAAATCAGATTCAAAAGGCTTGGTTGATGATTTCTTAAAAAAACTCAACTCAATGTAATGTAGGCTGATGGTGAAAGCCTTTTAGAACACCATATTCATAGGTTTAGCTTGCATTGAAAAGATTCTGGGATATTGATGACACAAAAAATAGGCTCAGGGGACCAGAGTGTGTAGCTTACTGATCACTCTTGAGACAGACCATAAGAGCAGCTCATTGCATTCCTTAGGATGTATATCAAGGCACCGTTTGGGCCCACACAAAGCGTTGTATACCATCATGTGGTGAACGAGTTTAGCATCATAATTGTATTTGCACAAAATCAATTATGACACAACCTTGTTTTGGGGCCTGACATGTTTGGTTGGTGTCCACAAGCAACGTATGGGATGGCAAAGGTGAAGTTGAGGGGGTATGGAGTAAAGGGAGATAAAGATCAAAGGGGGGGGGGGAGGGAGGCGCGGGGCAGATGGTTATGACAGTACATTTTGGTCTGGACCAAAATGTAGCGTTGTATGGGAATTCGGCCTATGGGAGACCTCAAACTTTAACAGGCATTGTTAAGTGTCATATGGGCAGATGTGGATTGGTGGACACCAAATGCCAACCATACAATGCTTTGTGTGGGCCCAAACAGGGCCCAAGTCATCCACCTCAATATCATGTTGTAAATTTCAAATTGAACTAATAACAAACAACAGTAATACCTTAAATTCACTCACTGAGCCATTTGTGAAATGAACATTTTAACATGTCACATGGTAGTAGGCAACACCACAAATCCTGCAAGTGGACTGGTTATTCAGCCAGTCTTTCAGGTTTTTTGATTAACGTGTGCCCTCCATATTATTTTTCAGGATACAGAAGTGTGACAGTAGGCTGGCTCACCCTTGTGGTTCAATTTTTAATCAGGAGATGTTTTGCAAGTGGTTGGTTCTGTGACAATTGTTGGGTTTTCCACCTGTCAACAGCAAGAATCCCAAGTCTTGGTGGCTTCTGATGGTGTTCAGGAGTCTGTCTGAGCATGGGTTGGTGCCACCAGCCATACACACTTTGGGATAAAGTGCCCTAGAAGCTTGGGGTAATTTCACATGGTGGTATGTGTCACCATAAACCCTGCAGGTGGTGTGGTTCTTCAGACAGTCTCATGGCCTTTTGGTTAAGGTGCCAATCCAATTTCTGAAGACCTCAGCCAACCTCAAGTTCTACCTCTGAATCCCCTTACTCCACCTGATGTACAGTGGGTGGACAAAATTTTTGGGACTGATTTTTAAAGCACCCACACCCACCCAATCCATATTGACTGGGGAACTTTACCTGACTTTGTTTGTTGAAGATATTCAACAATCTTCCTCTTGACTGATGAAATTTGAACAGGTCACCAAGACCAGGCTGAATGTATTTTGACAAAAGTTTAAAGTAATAAGTATAGAATCTGAGACAGAAATGAAATACAAAAACAAACAACAAGATAACACTGGTGGAAAGTCTGAAATTGAGATATGAGATTAAGCTTGAGTAATATGGCCAGATTGAGGAGTGACTATGCCAGTTGAGATGATGCGATAGAAGAGATTAAGCGCCTTGAATAACTGAGAAAAGAACAGAGTGAGTGAGATGAGCAAGAAGTTGAGACTGTTGCTCTGAACCTCTTACTTGTTAAACTGGCTGCTTGACTTGTTTGCGTGCTTGAAGATGATAGTTGATATCAATGGTTGATATCTTGTGGATTTGTATAAGTTGGTTTGATTGACTTCAGTCTTGAGATTATTGATTTGAGTTTCATCAAGTTGAGTTGCTTGAGTTGGTGGATTGGTGGATTTGAGTTGGTTGACATTTGAAATGATCCGCAGTTAGTAACAAAGTGAAGCCGGGATAGAGACTTGCAGGTGGTAACTGAATATGGAGTATCCACAGTCACTCTGACTATAGCGGATCATCGCAGAGCAGGCAGAATCATATGTGTGAAAGAAATAAAACAAAAAGAAAGAATAAAATGAAAATATAGAAAACAGACACAACAAGTAACGTGCAGAGCAGCACAACAGCAGATTAATACTGAAAAATTTAACATGCCCCCACAACTTCTTGATCAGTGAACGATAGAACTGAATGTGTTGATCAATCTAATGTTCAAGGTTTTATTGGCCGCTTTTGTTAGCGCATCAGCACTCATTGAGGGAGATGGAATCAATTTAACATCTATGAGCCCAGCTTTGAAGTCACTTCGAAGGCTCTTGGTTTTTATATCTATGTGTTTGGCCTTTGAGAATGACCCAAATTTCTTGATTTTATCATCAAGTCCCTTGTTATCAATTAAGTGAAGAGGGAACTTGAAGTTGAGGCAATAAATGTCTTTGATCAGTCTCTGTAACCAGCGGGCTTCTAGATGGCAGCATGAAAGAGAGACGCATTCTGATTCGGTCAACGAGTGCATGATAGATTGCTGATGTTTGCTGTTCCAGTACAACGGACTCCCTTTGAAGGTACAAATGATCCCTCTCTGCAAGATACGGGTTTCTGGATCATCCGCCCATGTTGCATTGCTGAAACATACCAGTCGATCAGTGATTGACCAAGGACCAATTGTCAGGGTCAGATTTTTGGTACCGGATAGATAATGCCAGACATGTATTACTTCTTGCCAATGACTTAGGCCTGGCCGTTTGGAGTGTCTTGCTAGGCTAGATATGGCAAAGCTGATATCCAGAAGTGCCAGGCAAGCAATGAAGTTTAATGTTCCTATTGGAGAGCAATAATTCATGTTTAGAGCCAAGAATTTTGCGTGATTGTCATTGTCGGAAGTCTTGAGATGGAGGCCCGGTGTGAGGGGTGTGGAGACTGGCTTGCAATTGATTAAATTCATTTGTTTGAGTCCTTTTTCAATGTGTAGGGGTAAGGATAGATGAATTAAGCCATTGTTTTGCACCACCTTCATACCAAGGAGCGTGTTGGGAGGATGAGCAGAAGAATTTTTGAACCTACCAAGAAAGCTTCCTTTGAATTGTTTGGTGTTGCCTGTCACAATCAAATCGTCTACATGAAAGAATACAACTGTCACCTTATTGTCCCCTACGTAGAGGCATGGATTGCAATCGGATTCTTTGAAACCTTGACTTTTTATCCAATTGCTTAGCGTTATATACCAATTCCGCGGCGCTTGTTTGAGACCATATAGTGATTTATTGAGCTTCAAATACTTTTATTTTCTGTTGCATCCGTACAGAGTTTTAATAAAAACCTGTTCATTGAGTCTGGAGTGAAGGAAGGCACCCTTTACATCAAGTTGAAGAATATCCAGTTTTCTATCCGCTGCATAGGTCAGGAGACCCCTTAGAGAGGTGACCTTACCAGTTGAAGCATATGTGTCGAGATAGTCAAGGCCATACCTCTGATTAAACACTTGAACGCATAGCCGCGTTTTTAAGATAGGAGCTTCACCATGAGCGTTGATTTTGATTTTGAACACTGGAACTGTGTTGAGAGGGTTGGTGACAACGCTTTCGTTGGCGTCCTCCCAAACACCTTGATCCTCTATTGTTTTAAATTTTTTCATGGCCGATTCCTTCCATTCTGGAATTTTCATTGCTTCTTCAAGAGTGGTTGGCAATCTGTCAGCTGCAAAACTGTATCTATTGGGTTTAACCAGGGTTCGTCTATCTCTGAGATTAGGTTGAAGTTGCTCTTCTAATATTGTGTCAGATTCAGTCTCCTACTCTGACTTGTCTTTCACAATTGCAGGAGATTTGAGTTTGTCTGTTGTTGAGTTGTTGGCTGGATTGTCAGTTGCAGAATTGGGTGATCTTCTTGATTGAGTCATGTTAGGTTCAGTAACATCTGAATTGAACTCATCCGTCTCAATCAAAACCTTGATGGGATTTTGAGAGTTGAAGATAACATGTTTAGTGTCTAAGATTTTGCCAGAGACGTTCATGACCTTGTAGGATAGGAGTGAAGGGTTGAATCCAACCAGAATTCCTGGCACACCTTTCTCGTCAAACTTTGACTTAATGTCAGTAGAGTTGAGTCAATAAGTCACTGGAGTTCCAATAGGTCGGATGTAACCAGGTGGTAAATATTTTTTATGCATTAATAATCACGGTGATACTCCGTCCTTCTCCTTTGGTATTTGGTTGAGCATTAGGCAGGAGCTGCATAAAACTTCATGCCATAACGACTTTGGCAAACCAGCATTGGAGATGATTGCTCTAGCTGATTCAACAACTGTTCTGTTTGCCCTTTCTACTCTTCCGTTGTGTTGTGAGTGATAAGGTTCACTTACAATCTGATTGATGTTTTGGTATTGATAAAAGTTCTGAAGTTTGGTGTTAACAAATTCTCCACCCCCGTCAGAGAAAACTTTGGCGGGATAGAAGCCGGTTTTTCAATGTTGATTTTCAATGATGAAGATGATTGTATCCACTGCATCTTTCTTAGCGCACAGCGGAAAACAAGCTATATAGCCTGAGTGTGAGTCAATCAGGTTAAGAATGTATCAAAACCCTCCTTTTGACGTTGGATTTATTGGACCCATCAGATCAATGTGGATTCTTTCAAACAATCAATTCGCTGTTTGTTGTCGACTATTGAATGGTTTTCGAGTGATTTTTGACTTGTCACAGCTGAGGCATTCAAATTTGTGCTTTTTTTCTGCAGGAATTGTCACTTTGAGATATCGTTTCATCCTGTCAATGCTTGCATGACCCAGAGATCTGTAGATTTGAAGGAGTTTGGCACTCGAGTAGTAGGCTTGTTTAGGTTTGGTTGACATGTCAATTATGAATAGATTATTGATGATTTGTCCAGAGATAATAACCTTTCCTTGCAACAATAGGTAAAACATGCTAGGTTGCAGTTTTGAGTCAATGGATAGGCAAGCACCTTGAGTCATCAGGGCACCAAGTGAAATCAGATTGATAGTTGATTCAGGAACCCAGGTGGCGTTTGATAGGATTAAATTTGCATCTTTGGTTGACAAAGCAACCTTACCCATTCCTTCAATTAGAAGGGCCGCATCCTTCTTTCCTGTTTGAATAAGTTTGTTTTGATCACTGATAGACAGATCTATGAATGCCTGCTGGTCTACTATCATGTGCACAGAGAACCCAGAATCTAGAATGAAACATTTTGACATCTGCTTATTGCCAATTGATTTCCCGTCGCAGAAGAACAAGTAGAAGTGAGCTTTGTTTGTGGTTTTTGATTTCGCCTTCTTTGCTCGATTGTGTATGTTTGAGGGTTTTAACTTGGGAAATTCAAACCAGCAAGAACTGGCCGGGTGTGAAGTAACTGCAGGATTATGTTTTCCATTTCCGCACCTTGGGCCTCTGTACAGCTCTATATTTTTAGGTTCAACGTTTTTGGCTTGAGCCATCGCCTTGTTTTTATGTTGAATGAGGTGATTAAGTACCGTATCAATCTTCATGTCAGAGGTCAAGTGCATTATTTGTGACTTCATAGCTTGCATGTTTGAGGGAAATTTGAAAAGAACTAGATATGCAACAATTTCAGATGGCAAGTCAATCCCTACTTCAGACATCTTTTTCAAATACACCTTTACTGCAGTGACAAACACCTCAATGTTGGTGTCCATTGAAAGATGAAGAAATCCATTAAAAACCCTAGCTCGGTTTGCGGACTGAGAGGAAGCGAAGTGCAATTGAGTCAAAAGCCAGATAAGATTGGCATCATCCTTGTTGACGTTGTCTATAACATTATTGTATGTATTTGAATCAAGATTAGCAATGATGTATGCAACAAATTCTTGATTCAGTTCTTCATCAAGTCGCCTTAGATTGTCAGGATCACCCATTATCTTGAAGATTCCACGTAATTTGAATAATTTTTTCAACTTCTTTTGCCACATACTATAGTTGTCAGCCGTAAGTAGCGGTGTTGACTCTATCAATGATTTGATGGCTAAAGATCTGTAGTTTGTACTCAATTCCCCCCCTGGTCCTGGCGTCGTAGAAGGCCCCAGTTGTTCCATGTCAATTGGCGCGGGCTTTTAACCGTGATGAAATTTGAACAGGTCACCAAGACCAGGCTGAATGTATTTTGACAAAAGTTTAAAGTAATAAATATAGAATCTGAGACAGAAATGAAATACAAAAACAACCAACGAGATAACACTGGTGGAAAGTCTGAAATTGAGATATGAGATTAAGCTCAAGTAATACAGCCAGATTTAGGAGTGACTACGCCAGTTGACACTACGGACAATTATGTGTTGTTGCGGCCCGCAGCGACAACCGGTCGCTGCAGTCTGGATTGAGTTCCCATGCAGCAACACCTGTAGCAACAATACACATGCTGTACACAACAGATATGTATGATGATACATAATAGCATCCATTCCTTGACACATGCCACTCCTTTGTACTGTAAAGCCACTCCTTTGTACCGCCGCTCCTTTTTTTCAAATGCACTCACCATTGGGCTTGTCATGACCCACCCATTCTTGCGGGGCTGGCTCCGACCTGGCCCTTTCTTTCCCATAAATATTGCAGATTCACCCGCCTTTTCTTGACACATCGTCCAGCCCCTATCCCCCTGTCTTGCTATGCCCCCTCCCCCATTTTAGTCGCCGTACCACTTTCCTCTGTAAGGAAGCCTGTCTTGATTTATTTGGGGATCAATACCACCCCATCTGACTTACCATGGACCCTTCACACAATGCTTGGGCTACCCCAATGAGTCAACCCTTAAATTCAAATGATCAACACATCAACGTATCCCAAATCAATTCAACTCATGAGGCCCGATCATCCCAAGTTTGCCAATACGAGGCACAGATAGAAAAGCTCTCCAGCGAACTTGAGGCCCTGAAAGCTGGCTCTGCTGTCCGCAAAGTGCCCAGAACCCCTACAAGCAAGAAAAGCAAGGGAACCAAGCCTGATACTAACTCCAATCAACATGCCTCTGTTTCAGTTTCCAAGAAAAAATTCCCACCACTATCAACACCTAACCGTGCTCAGCAAGCAGTATCTGCACCACCAGAGTTCAACAACAAAAGCAAGTCAGGTTCAAAGGCCCATTTATCAATCTCCCAAAAAGCTTCCCCAATTAAGGCTCCTTCACCAAAGCACCACCCCCAACAGATGCAAACTCAAGATGTTCCCTCAAATTTTGCAACAACTAAAGTACTTCATTTTCATTCAGAATCTTTTTTTGCCCCATCATACTGACCATTTTGCTCGTTGTTGTCTGCAGACTGCCTTATATGTTCACATCAAGATTTTGTGGGGCCTTCTCAAGCAAGACTTGGTACCAAGAACCCCTGACCTAAGCACCCTGCAAGAGTTTTATGATTGTTTTTAGCAACCTGACCAAATTGAAAAAGCAGTTAAGAGTAGTTCAAGCCCTTGTTTCATCAGTTCTAGAAAGGTAACATGCTTTAAGGATGCACGCGCTGGTATTCGCGTTGGGAAGTCTGTCATCCACTTGGGGAGCAATTTTGTTTGTTATGCTCAAGGTCTCATGATCCGATTAGGTTTACGAGTTTGGTGTCCTAACCTTGATGAAGATGCCGCTTCGCTGTACAATGCTGCCCATCAAATTGCTTCTCTCACAACATTCCAGGAACTTGCCGCAACCTCAGCCTACGCCTACCTCAACATAAACCCCGAGTTGGCAATGGACATGCCATTGCTTATCCAAGCTTACAATCACTTTGTCCATTTTCTCATCCTTGAAAAGTACAAAAAAGAAAAGAAAGAGGAAGGCAAGAACTCCCAAGTTGCAGCTCACAAGAGGTTTTCAAAAAATTAAGAGAGGGTACGTAATTTCATTTGATGATTACTGGATGAATGTTTTTTGACAATGATTTACGTTTCAGTTAAGGAATGAACGTCGTGATTTTGCAATCCTCAACAAGTTCCCCAAAAGATACCAAGACGTATTGGCCCAGATTTGCGCCCACAGCGATGACGAGGAAGTTGAAGGCAAGGGGTTTTACATGATTAAAACCCTATCGTACCGCTCAAAAAATGCCAACCGTTTCTTTCGTCGTTTGGATGTGGTAATGAAGAAGGCCTCTGAACAAGATCCCCTTGCAAAGCAAAGCCATCGTAGGGTCCAAAGGTTACCCCGAACTCCCGTTGAGTCAGTATACAAGGTGGCTCCAAAAGGGCTTCTGATCGATTTCTACTGCCCAAAATGGTTCCGTGAATTGCCCCATGCTCAGCAACACACCATTCCCAACAGAAGCGCCCTTGCTTTCCTCCCGAATGCCAAGAGTCTCTCCTTCCCAAAGGTGAACAGCATCCTGATGAAAAGCTTGCCGATTCAACATTCACTAGAAAGTACTGGGAAACTTTGGCCGAACCTTATGGACTGCTTGCAGACAATTCTTCTAGCGAAGATACCAACAAAGAGGAACAACACTCAAGTGACAAAGGAGAAGGTATTGATTTAACCCAGCCCAGCCCTGATGTATCCAAGGATGAGTTTCTACCGGAGGGGGATGATGGTGACCTCAATGAAGAGGACAATGATTTTGTTGCCCCAGATGGGGAGAGCGAGGATGACTATGATGAGGATGAGAGTGACTATGATGAGGATGAGGAGGGCAAGGACTATCAAGATCATGGAAATTATAATTATTATGCGCCAGGCATTAATGATGATTTGCAAATGGCTGGTATTCCCAAGGAAGAAGAGTTTCTTTGAAAGATATTGTTGTGCTTTCTGGATGTTTTGTTTTGCTCACAAGAAAAATCGTACAATTGTTTGCATGAGCTGAAAACAAACAATCTATTTAAACTTGTGAATCGCAAACTTTCCCTATCTTGTTTTGTGTTTGAAAATCAACTTACCGTCACATTTTTAACTGAGATATTGGGGGCGGGCACATGTGGGAAACCCCAGTTGGGTCTTAAACCGCAATGGAAATATACGCTCTGTGCTTGAAACAAACACAAAAAAATGCCATGTTTTTGTTTCACTGTTGAATTTTTTTTTTGGAGAATAAACTGATAACACAGGATAGATGGACCGATTAGTTAAAGAAAGGCCCAGGATAGGAAAACACATCCAATGAAGTGAAATAACAGGGAAAGATTTAAGATGGTTGGTCGGTATAAAGCATTGATTCATGGTTGTGAGGTACAAGGAGTATGCCATTGGCATCAATGGACAGGCAGTGATTTGGGAGCAGTCGGTATGCGGCTAAAGAAACAATTTGATGTGGCTCAATGATTTGTTCCACATCAACTTTGAGCTGTCCCAGAACTACCCCGCATAGAAAAAGAATGTAGCGAAATTTAGAGGATGGTACTCGGCTTTTCTTTGGATACATATTTGTAATCGGAGTCACAACCAAACACCATTTTTGCTCCCCCAAGTGGTTACGGTATTCGTAGCACTGTTTCACAATCCCATACCCCCTCTTACCACCAATTGACATTACCACACAATTTCGTGGTTTGCACAAACCAACAACAACCCCATTGCAATCTATAGACTGCACAGCTCGAGCCAATCCTGAGAATACCTTGCACCCTCTGGGGACAGGAAAAGTATCCCGATGAACCGCTTGCCGGTCTTGAGTTGATATAAGTTGGAAGAGTAAGTTGTACGTAGTTGGGAGCAGGCTGATTGTTTTTCTCTTCATGGTTCCCAAAATGTCTTTTTGGTCATCTTTAGTCATTTGATTGAATGCTTGTTTTTCCATCATTTGTTGTAGTTGACAGCCTCAAACCATCATAGTTTGATGCATCTGGTCTAAAAAACACTGATTAGACCAAGGGTTCCTTGCTTGGATTGCATAGCAGACAGTCACTGACCTATTTGATTATTTGTATTCAGCTTTTGTAAAAATCCGATTAATCGCTCACCCGGAAATTCGGCAATTCCAGACAAGGGGCCCCAAGCCTTCATTTGCTCAGGAATGTGCAATGAAAAGTGGTGATTTGGTTGGATTTTGGGGTTACAAAATAATTCTTGGGCGGATTCAGAGTATTGTTGGTAATTTGATTCAAACCAATCAAGGTGGAATGGTTTTAACCGTTGAGTACAAACAATGTTGGTCATGTATATCAACCGAGCAGTATTCATGAGGAACTTGTATTGATTAGAACTTGGGTTGATATTCCCAACTTGATCTACATAGAGCTCCAAGATGATCAATGGAATGACGTAAACAAAGAGTGTATACCATTGTGAGGCACTCAACTTTCCATGCCTTGACTCGCCAAGGTTTACTGGTAAATGAGGAGTTCCAGGTGGAAGCACAACCTGCTTCATGAGATCACGGAACCGTTCAATATCTTCCTGCAGAAAAAAACTCCCCGCAAGACCACCATCAATCACAATGTCTTTGTCCACTTCATCTGAGTCATTTGAAATGGATGAGGAAACCTCAATGTCTACTTCATGCCTTGTTTGTTTGTTTGGATGCCCAGTGGACCTTGAATTCTTTTGCTTTTTTTTGGCTGCATATGGAGGAATTGACCAGAATTTCCATCTGTAGCAAAAATGGCACTGGAGAATGCCTTCAAGCCAATTATGCATGATACCCAAGACAATATGTTGGCTTGGGTCCCAATAGCTAAGTCAATTGAGCTTGGACCATCGTACCCCTGTTTTTTTCAAAAGTTTGTCTTGTGCATTTGCCGTGATGGCATTCCTTGACTCTTGAGCCGCAGACATTGTTTCGTCTTTCTTGCATTTTGCAGAGAGTTGTAAATCTAAGAGATTGGTTGATTCTGCATGGCAGAAGGTGCAGTATTTTGTTGCTGAGTGAGAAGCAAACCCTCCAACTTTCTTGGTTGCCAGGATGTCCCCATATAGACATAGTAAGCGGACCTGCACAAATCGACCATGCGGATATTGATATGTTGGGATCACCACACCGGCATCAAGTTCAATCAATTCGTCCACCAGCGGGCGCAAGAAATGGTTAATGGTATGCGGATCAGGAGAGTTGGGCCCTGGCGTCACACTGGCAAGAAACATATGGGAAAGTTTGTTGTGAAGCGAAATCGGGAGATAGAGGCAAGAGACTGCAAGAATTACCAATGACTCGATTTTCCCACTGAGCTTGTTCCCACGTGGATTGAACCAATCAACAAATAAAGCTAGTGCCACATTCAACAAATTTGGAACATCTCGCCATTGAATAGATTTGAAGTTTTCACCGTGTTGTATATCAGTAGAAAAGCCTTCACTTGAGTCACTCCGGATATTTTCAAGCCAATCATCGATTGCTTTCTCAGCATCTGGCTTTTACAAAAGCCACTTCAACCATGATAAGATTGATTGTGAAACAAATGTACACCGGGGGATTCTATGAGTTGGTGGGGGGATTGAAACCTTGGTTGAGTATTGGCTAAGGTTGCCAAGATCTTTTTTTCCGCAATAGTTTTCTTTTTCCATGAAAAGTTCTTTGTTGCAGCTGTCAGAGTGTGGAAATTGTTTGTAACTAAAATACATGGGAGTGTTTGGTCCAGAAGTGTAGAGTGAGAAGCAAATTTGGCAGCAGATATGTTGGGTAAGCTTCACATCCAAGTTTGCTTTTTTGATGAGGGTTCGCGGGTCACATGGGATAGTCGAGAGGTCTGGGGTTTGGATTTTTTGCTTGACAACTAAGGCAAGAATATTGAACAGCATTTCGGTCGCCATCTTGCAATTTTTGCTACTAATATTGCAGAAGAGATGAAGCCACGATATGAAAAGGACTATAAATACTTTTAAGCATAATAGAAAGTTGAGTTAGTAAACAAATCAAGATTATCAGGGATAAAAAAAGGAGAAACTGACAACCAAAATGGCTATTTTCCTCGAAACCACAAAATGATTCATTATCTGTTTCAGAGCGAGTCGATGGAGTGGGAGTTGTCAATGATTGTCCCTTGGATGAGGCGCCAGGAGATGGGTCCCTTTGATGAAAATCTGCAAGCCTATGCTTTGCAGCATTCCAAGCTGATAGGTACCGTCCATGTTTCCGGTTGGAGTTCTTGTCAATTATACAGAATTGAATGCAAATTGAACAGCTGCAAAGTTCCATGAGACAAATGTTCAGAGGCAGGATTGGCGGAATGCTTGCACTAGGATGAGTGGTAGACTTGCGACGAGGTTGATGGGTTGGTGATGAGTGGTAGACTTGCGAAAAGGTTGATGAATCCGTTGGATGCCTGTCCTGTCGCTGCAGTTTGAACAGGTGTCGTTGCACTCTCAGGTTTCACATGTCGCGCGGGCTCTGAATTTTTTGTGAAACGTCAGGTGACGTTTTATCACAAAACGACAACGAAATGACCGTAGTGTGAGATGATGCGATAGAAGAGATTAAACACCTTGAATAACTGAGAAAATAACAGAGTGAGTGAGATGAGCAAGAAGTTGAGACTGTTTCTCTGAACCTCTTACTCGTTAAACTGGCTGCTTGACTTGTTTGCGTGCTTGAAGATGATAGTCAATATCAATGGTTGATATCTTGTGGATTCGTATAAGTTGGTTTGATTGACTTTGGTCTTGAGATTATTGATTTGAGTTTCATCAAGTTGAGTTGCTTGAGTTGGTGGATTTGAGTTGGTTGACATTTGAAATGATCCGCGATTAGTAACAAAGTGAAGCCGGGATAGAGACTTGTGGGTGGTGACTGAATATGGAGTATCCACAGTCACTCTGACTATAGCGGATCATCGCAGAGCAGGCAGAATCATATGTGTGAAAGAAATAAAACAAAAAGAAAGAATAAAATGAAAATATAGAAAACAGACACAACAAGTAACGTGCAGAGCAGCACAACAGCAGATTAATACTGAAAAATTTAACATTGACCACATCAATAAATTCACCACTATCCCCTTGACCACTCTCCTTCATTACATCCCCTAATGGATACCACAATGACTGCATCAAGTTTTTTTTGTTGGTCCATCATTTTTTTTTTTCAGTTTTGTAATTTTTTTTATTTATTCCTTTAATTATACAATCTAAGATGAAGAATCAAAAAATAAAAATGAAAAAAATACTCAAAGAGACCCAAGCCCACTTGGTTGGAATGTATGAAGTAGGTTTGTTTTGCCTCTGATTTGAAGATTCTGAGTACAACCATTTATAATTTTATCAAACATTTCAAGATTCAAGGAAATGTGAATATTTCAAAAACAGATGGAAGGCCATGGGAAATAACCAAAAGCATTCTGTGAAAGCTTGGCATACAATACAGCATTCATAGAATTTGAAAGCCCCCAAGATAAAAAATTCAATCTTGAAGGAAGTTTCAAACCAGACCGTTCAACAAAAAACTCATGAGCTTGGGTTTTGTTCAAGGGTAGCTGCCAAGAAGCCATCAATGAATGAAGAGAAAAAGAAAATAAAACTCATCTTTGCTTGTGAACATCGGAATTGGACCATTGAAAATTGGGAAAAATTCATCTGGAAAAATAAAAACAAGCTTTGAAATTAGGAACAACTTGCAGCAAGTCCTGGTCTGGAAAAACTCCCATGAAAAATTTGAATCCAACTGTCATTCTCCCACATGCAAGAGTGGGAGATCCTCAATCATGATCTGTGGTGCTTTCATAAACACCTCTCCTCTTGTTTTTATGCCTCCAAAATGATAAACAGCCCATGATTTCATTCAGATGGTTTAAAAAGGTGCTCTTTGCCCCTGCATTTTAAGATTTGAGAATTCCAACATTGTTTTTCCAGAGGATGGGGCCCCAGTCCACAAGTCCAAGATCAGAAAGGACTTGAAATGGGCCCATGGCTTCAAAAATGTCATAACCACAATCCGGCTCAGTCTCCTTAGTCACACCCAACCCTCAGTAAATCTCAGTCCTCAGTATAATCTACCTTCTACCCCTGAAGTCTCCTCCTGCATTCCCTGCAGTCCTCAGTCAATCTCCCAGGCATACTCCCCACCTCTCTATGGCTTGGTACATCCCCACCCCTCCTTCAACTCTATCTGGTATGTGAAGTACATACTATAAACCCATAGTAAATACTCCTCTGGACAACCCATACTCCAGTTCAGTACATGAACTTCCTGGACAGGCCATTACCCAATCAGTCAAACCACTGCCTCAAGCCCAATCGATCAATATGTAATACCATGGGGAAGTTCAGACCCAGAACCAGTCATCACTCCTCAAGGCCTCCTCTAAGCTCTCACATATACTGGCCTCTCTTCTATCCCTGGACTAATTCCCCTCAAGGAATTAGTATACTAATTCTTATTGGTTAGTCCCTCATCCAATAGGTGTCATCTCAGCACAAGAAAGCCAATCAGCCTACCTTACTCATCTCACCTACCCCTCTGGTGCTACTCTTACAGGATTCCCTTATCAACATCCTTCAAAGACTTACTCCTGCATTCATCTCCTTATCATTGTCCTTACTCTATGTCTCATCTTCCTATGCAATCAATCTCCTTGTCTCTATCCTGAGTTCTTTGAGCAGTAGTGCCCGTGACTTCAGCCCCTTGCATGCCAGGGGCAGTTGTGACATTATACTAATTCCTTCCCCTTGATTACTACCCATCTCTATATCTAAATAGACCCATTCCATCCATTTGTCAAACCATCTTCATTTCACAGATAACACTACCTACAAAATTTGTGGGCGTGAGTGGTATAGAGCTAAACAGTGTTTGGCCTCCATGTTTCCAAAGGATCATCCTGCCAAATTTATCTACCTTAAATCCCTCTCCTGGAATTGGGCCTTAAAAAATGCTTTGAAATTTGACTTACTTTGACTTCACATTTCAAACTTTGACTTACTTTGACTTCAAATGTCAAACTTTGAATTTGACTTTGATGCTTTGACCTTTGACTTTGACTTTGATGCTCCACCTTTGACTTTGACTTCAACTTTGACTTCAACGCTTCAACCTTTGACTTTGACCCACTTTGACAAGCTTTGACAAAAAATTGTACAAAATCATCACCTTTTTGGCCAAATTCTTCCTCTCTTATCTCCGGGTACTTTTCTTGGGTCACTTCCCTACAGCATATTTGGAAACCATGCCTCCTTGATGTGCATGACCTTCCATCATCATCAGTCCACCACTTACTAGGGCAGCCCAAGGGCGTGGTTCTACTATTGATGTAAAGGACCACAATCAATCCACTCCTCAAGCCTGTGGACAAGGGAGGACCTTTTCCAATCTCCCTGTACCAGCTCCCAACACCATGGATACTGGTATCCTTCCTTCAGCTCCTCCCAGAGCTTCTTTATCCCCTGCTCCTCCTGTTGTCAGACCATTTATTAGTACAGTGATTGGTCAATACCCTCAAGCAGGCTATGGATTGGAATCCCCTTTGTACAATTTCAGTTTAATCCCTCTTCCTGAGGACAAGGAAGAGGAGGAAGAAAGAATAGAATCAGGCTTTGATTCAAGGATCCTTAGAAATCTTAACTCACCAACCTCTGGACCTACAGAAGAAGCTTCTCAACCTTTGGCTTCAACTGCAATCCCAGATCCTCCAAGCCAACCTCCTCAACCCCCAGCTGCGGACCCTACTCTCCTAGCCTTGCTCCAAACCATGACTTCAGCAATAGCCCAACTCTCTCAACCCCCAACAACTAGTACTTCCCACTTGGGAACCTTCAAGACCCCATCAATGAACCCGCCAGACAAGTTTGAAGGCAGTAATCCCACCAAGCTCAAACCCTTTTTACAAGCTTGTGAACTCATCTTTGCAAACAATGAAGGGGCCTTCTGCGTGGATTGAAGGAAATTCCTGTTTGCTGTCTCCTACCTCTCTGGAACCGCAAACCGTTGGATTCAACCCTACCTGGCTAACCTCTCCAATCAAGAGCCTTCATTCCTACTCAACTCTTGGCAACACTTCACGGAACAACTTCATACTCTCTTTGAGAATTTTCTGGAAGTAGCCAAAGCAGAAAAGGAACTTGTGAATTTGAAGATGAAGGACTCTGGCTACGCTTCAACCCACATCACAGAATTTTGCTCCCTTATTACTAAAGTTTCTGGATGGGGGGATAGAGCCTTCTATTCCATTTTTTTCAAAGCCTCCCTGCTCAACTTCTGAACCAGTTAGCCGGCTATGATGGTTCTGTAGACACACTTCAAGATCTTATGGATGTAGTTTTAGATTACAACACCAGGTACCACAAACCAGTCAAGGAAAAGTCTTCCCATCCAAGCCATCCTAAACAGAAAAATTCCACTCAATCCCAAGCAAATTCATCTCAGTCTGACAAGGGCAAAGGTAAGGCCAAGAAGAAAGACAAATCTGCAAAGAAGCAATCTTCCCAAACCAAACCTACCTTGGACTTAGGTCCTGATGGCAATCTCAAGGCTGAAGAAAAAGCAAGAAGGGAAAAGGAGGGACTATGCATGTATTGTGGAGGGAAGCAAAAGACACACAACTGTAAAAAGAAGCCTACCTCCAACCCTTCCTCCAACACCAAATCTTCCTCTACCTTCAAGCCAAAAAACAACTAGGTGGTTTTCCTGCTGTACTCCGGGATTATCACCCTACCAATGTTAGGGTACAAAAGATACAAAAACGCTTCTCTGACCAACTCTCTAAAGGCCTATGTTTTATCATCCTTCACCAGGACTTGAGTTATAGTGTTTTGATTGATTCAGGTGCTACTCAATTGGTAATGGCTAATACTATGATTCCAAAGTTTTCATTGCAGCCCATCCTCTTGGGAAAACCTATTCCTCTTTTCAATTTCAGTCCAAATGAGTCACCCTCTCAACTAATTACCCACAAGGCAAATTGGGTGGTCCCTCTTCCATTTTTTCCTAGCTTTGAATGGGAATTCCTCCTTGTCAACGCACCAATCTCAGAAGATCTCATCCTGGGAATTGATTTCCTCAAGAATTGGAACCCTGAAGTAAACTGGCAGATGGGGCTGATCACCCCAAGACACCAGCCAACTGACAGACTTCCCCCTCACTCTGTTGAACTCAACATTGCCTACCTAACTTCAACTGGTTTCCCCTCTACTCTGTCTTTGGCCCTGCATTCCATTGCATTCACCTCCACTTCAGAATCCTTGCATCCTCAACACTCTATCCAATTCCCATCAAGTTCAACAATTTCCCACCTTGCTTGGATATTCATTGACCCCTTGACCGTTCCTCTGGAGGAGGAACCTAGGGATTCATCCTTGCACATCATGCAATTGGTTACCCCTTCTAACATTTCTGTTACTCCCCAAAAGAATATTTCAGCTGACTGGGAAAAGTTTGATATTGAAAAAGACCCTGAAGAAATAGAAACTGTGTTGGAAAAAGTTCCTGCTGATTATCATCCTTTCCTAGATATCTTCTCTAAAGTCAAAGCAGATCAACTTCCTCCTCACCGTGCTTACGACCACCATATCAAATTGGAAGGACCACTCCCTCCAGTTGGGCCCATCTATTTGCTATCTCAAAGTGAAAATTCAAGCCTACAAGCCTACATAGCAGAGAATGTAGAAAAGGGTTTCATCCACTCCAGAACTTCAAAAACTGGAGCACCTGTTCTTTTTTTCAAAAAGAAGGATGGGAGTTTGCGGTTGTGTGTTGACTATTGAAAACTTAACGCTGTCACCAGGAAGAACTGTTACCCCCTTCCTCCAATGACTTTCTTACTGACTTTCTTTTCAGGTTCTTCTATCTTCACCAAAATTAAACTCAGAGGCGCCTAAAACTTACTGCGCATCAAGGAAGGAGATGAACACCTAACAGCATTCAGATCTCAGTTTGGAAGCTATGAATACCTGGTCATGCCCTTTGGGCTGACCAATGCCCCAGCTTATTTCCAAAACCTTCTCAATGAAATCCTTGCTGATATTCTCACAGTCCATGCAGTGGTTTACCTTGAAAATATCCTTATTTTCTCAAAAAACTTACAGGAACACATCCCTCATGTGTGTGAAGTACTGACCAGACTCAGGAAGCACAAGCTATATGCAAAGGCCTCCAAATGAAACTTCCATGCACCTTCTGTGGAATACCTAGGCTACCTGATCTCAGGGGATGGTATCTTTATGGACAACAACAAAGTCAAGACCATCATTGCCTGGCCTACTCCTTCAAACAGAAAAGCCTTTCAGTCTTTCCTTGGATTTGCTAACTTCTATTGCAGGTTTATAAAGAACTACTCCAAACAGGTCTCACACCTCACCTCTATTCCTGGAAACAGCTCCCCTTTCAACCTCACTCCTGAATCCTTCCAACAATTTGAAAACATCAAGCAAGATTTCACCCAGGCCCCAGTCCTTTGCCATTTTGATCACCTCCTGAGAACCTAGGTTGAAACTGACACCAGCAACTATGCCCTGGGTGCAGTTCTGCACCAGGTTACTGCTGATAAGACTAAAAACCCTATTGCCTTTGACAGCAGAAAAATGTCCAGTTCTGAGCTCAACTATGAAATCCATGACAAAGAGCTCCTTGCTATTGTCTTTGCTCTCCAGCAATGGCGTTCCTACCTCTTGAGTGTTACTGACCCCTTTGAAGTTCCAACTGATCATTCCTCTTTTAAGTATTTTATGTCTTCTAAGGTCCTTACTAGAAGACAGGCCCGTTGGGCGGAATTCATCTCTGAATTCAACTTTATGATCACTTACAGGCCTGGAAAATTTTCAACCATCCCAGATATCCTTTCACGTTGGGACAAAATGTATCCAGGGGGGGGGGGGAAAGCCATATTCTGAAAAGAATCCTGGTAATTTCAACAGCTTCTGAAACAAAATGAAGTGGAAGCTTCTAAACTATTTTTTCTCTCTACTGATAAAATTGACAATCAACTGAGTGAATTGAATTCTGGTCAACAAGCTCACAAGTTATTCCAAGCCATCATTAAAAGATTGAATAAGAATGAAGAAGTAACTGATTATTCCTTAGACCCCTTCAGTGGCTTACTCCTGTTCCAGGGTAAAGTGGTCATACCTAACCAAGCTAACCATCTTAAACAAAAAAATACTCTACCAAAGAAATGATTCCCCTCTTGCAGGTCACCCTGGCCAACAGAAAACTCTCAACCTCATCAAGAGATCATTCTCATGGAATGGAATGTCAAAAGATGTCAAGAACTATGTTTCAGCCTGCTACCTTTGCAACAGGAATAAGGCAAGGCACAAAAAGAAACTAGGACTGCTCAAACCTCTTCCAATCCCCAATGGCCCTTGGACTTTGCTCTCTATGGGCTTCATTTCTCAACTCCCTCTCTCCAATGGATTTGATTCTATCCTTGTTGTTGTGGACCGCTTCTCTAAGATGGCCCTTTTCCTTAAAACAACCGGTACACTGACTGAAGTAGAACTTGCTAACCTTTTCATCAGTCATGTCTTCTCTAAACATGGCCTACCTGCTGAAATCATAAGTGAACAAGGCTCCTTATTCATCTCTTCTTTCTGGAAAGAACTTTGTGAAAAATTACAGATCCAAAGGAATCTCTCCACAGCTTACCACCCGGAAACAGATGGTCAAACTGAAAGAGTCAATCAAGTACTAGAGAAATATCTTCAAATGTAAATCAGCTATCACCAGGATGACTGGGATACTTGGGTCACCTTGGTAGAATTCTCCTACAACAACAGTGTTCACTCTTCTACCCAGAAATCAACCTTCTTCACCCTTTATGGAAGGCACCCCAGCTTTGAATTCCTGCATGTGTTGGATGACCAAACTGCTATTCACTACTTGGATCAGATTCAGAAGAACCAGGTTCAGCTAAAGAAAGAATTAAAAGAGTCTATGGATAAGTATAAGTAGTATGCTGACCTTAATAGGAAAGATATCCCAAAATGTATTAACCCTGGGAATAAAGTTTGGTTATCTGCAAAGAATATCAATAATAAAAGACCTTCCAAGAAGCTCTCTGAGCATTGTTTAGGTCCTTTCCTCATTACTGACAAAATAGGGTCTCAAGCTTTCAAACTCCAACTCCCTGATCAATGGTCCTCCATCCACCCTGTTTTTCATGCTTCACTCCTCAAACCCTACTCCCCAGACACAAGCTCTCCTAACCATCAACCACCCCCAGAACCAGTGGAAATTGATGGCCAAGAAGAATGGGAAGTGTCTTAAATCCTGGGCTCCAAGATCAGGCGTGGAAAACTCCTCTACTTAGTTGAATGGAAAGGTTTTTTCAAAGACTCTGAAAGAACCTCATGGGAACAAGTGTCCAACCTCACCAACTTTTCAGCCCTACTCCACAATTTCCACTCCCTTTACCCTTCCAAACCCAGACCCTTATAACCATCATCCACTTCATTCCAAATCAAATTCCCTTCTTCTCCACAAGTCTCAGATTTACTCAATATTTCTCAAAATAACAAATAAATCAAGCCTATCTCTATTCCATCAATCCACATATAAAAAACAATTTCCATCTACCACTCTTTCTCAATCTTATCAATCAAATAAGTAATCTTAGCTACCCAAACACTAGCCAAATTTATCTTCCTACTTTCATATTCTTCTCTATCCCTGGAAGTAGCCCCCAACTCATAAGTCACCCCAGAAAAAGATAAAAAGTCTTCCAGATCTGCCAATACTTCCTTCTTTGCCTCCTTCTTTTCCCTCTTCTTCTCCACTTCTTCACCAATATTCAAACTCCATTCAAAAATGTCATTGCTTCTGGAATCTTTGGAAAACCTTCCAAGCTTCCTTTCAATCTCCTTCAATTATCCAACTGGATCATCTTCAATAGTGTCCATTGGCCCAACCACCTTCCCTCCAGAGCAAGCATAGAAACCAATATACCCCTGGGTGACCTTTCTATATCCACCTATGGTCCCATCCTCAGCCAGCAACCTTCCAACCAACTCCCCAACAGACTGAGGTCCAGGGGAATTACCTTCCAGCTCTATCTCCTCTCTACCTTTTCCTTTATGCTTCTCCACTCCTTCTTCTTCTTCTTCTTCTTCCTCTTCTTCTTCTTCCTCTTCTTCCTCTTCTTCTTCTTCCTATTCTTCCTCTTCTTCCTCTTCTTCCTCTTCCTCTTCCTCTTCTTCCTCCTCCTGTTCATTCTCCTCCTCATCATTGGGCTCTCCAGGAGCATCTTCAACTTCATCCTCCTCTCTCCCCACTGCAACATCCTCTTCAAATTCAACAGGGTTGACTTTAACTTTGGCTTTGAAGAGGCAGAGACGGCTTTGACAGGCCATTTCCTGGTGATTCAAACAAACTTTGACATCCTTCCAACGCTTCAAAGCCTCTTTGACCCCCTCTCTGCTACTTTGAATGGATCACCACAGCTTCAACAGTCCTCCAGCAAGGTTTGATTGCTTTGGCCAAGCCGCGTTGAACTTTGACAGGTTTGACTGATTTGATTCAATCCTTTCAAACTTTGACTGGTTTGACAATAGCTTGACTTGCTTCAACCACTTCAACGGTGGTTTGACTGACTTTGACTGGTCCAATTTGGCTTTGAAAAGGGCTTGAATGGCCTTCTCCGGCCTTGGTGTCCTCAAGAGAACTAATTGATGATGAGAAGGGGGTCCCCCAACAAATTTCAATTGCCTTTGAACCTGTTGCCTCCTTCTTTGACGTACTGTCCAAGGCCAACTGGCCCTTCCTCCTCAATTCCAACCTACATTTTTCTAGTTGCTTCATCTTGCCTCTCAGCGCCTCCACTGGAACCAGAACAACAAAAACTGGGATTCAGGACAGGTCCATCAAAAATCAGATTTTCAAACACTCACCCTCTGACACCCCTACTCTACTCTCCACTCCTAGGGACACGCTTGAGTTTTTGGGGGCTTCTTTCACTTCTAATTGAGGACAAATCTTGTCCCTCACTCAAAAAACAGGGCCAAGTGTTAAAATACGTACGCACTTACGCGGGTGCTACGTATAAGTGTAATCCAAATGGGATGCACAAATGGGCCTCTAAGGCCCATTGGACACACACACGGACCATACGGGCCCATGTGGATGTCACGGATTTGGGGAAACTGGCCTCAAAATGCGTGAAATAGGCCTATTGGTACACGGGCCCTAACGGGCCCGGTGGGGTATATGGGCAGATACAGCCAGATGGGCTTGTATGGGCATAATTGGGCCCAAGGTTTATTTTGGACATACTTGGCCAGACGGACTGGCCCGCCAAAGTATGTTTTTCTCAGTTTTCGGACTTGGGGCGGCCCATTGGGGCCGCCGCCAGTGTCGCGGCCCACCCGGGGCCGCTGCCCGCGCCGCGGCCCGTTCGGGGCCGCCTGTGTTCCTCGGCACGGCCCACGCGGGGCCCGACGGCCCGCGCGGGGCTGTTGCGCGGCCGAGGGATCCCGCGCGGTGCGATGCCGCGCGGGCCCGGCTGGTCGCGACCGGCGACCAGCGCCGCGGAGCCGGGGCTCGCGGCCCCGGCTCGCTCCCCCTCCCCTCGCTGGCCGTCGCGAGGGGGAGGGGGCAGGCTGGCTGGGTTGAACCAGCCAGCGACCGGCCGCGATGACGCGGTCGGTCAGGGCAGGGGGGACCTGACCACCCCCTTGCCCAGGGAGGTGGCGGCGCCGGCCGCGAGTGTAGCAACCGGACGGTGGGGGGGATTTGATCACCCTCCCACCTTGTAGCGAAGAGGTGACGAGGGGCGCTCTCCCCCCCCCTTTACCGAGGGGGAGGAGCGACGGGCCAGGGGGGATCTGACCACCCCCCAGCCATCCTTACCTTGACGACGCCCTGGGGGTATCGACCCCCAGGGCCCCTGGTGAGGGGATTTGACCGCCCCCACCAGGGAATTGAGAGAAAGAGGGGGGGGGGCGGCATGTCCGCCGGCTACACCCCCCCCCATGTGAGGTTGAAACCGGACCCAGGTGAGCCCTGGGTCCCACCTGGCCCATTTGAGGGGCCAGGGGCTGGATGCATGAGGCAACCAGCCCGTAACAGAGGTAATAAGGCCATCAGGGCCGGTTGTAATAGACAACCAGCCAGGGGATTGAACAGCAAAGGGGCTGGTTCAGCCCCGTAACGGTGGAAACACCAGAATGGACCGGAATAGGCTGGTCGTAAGGGTTCAGGGACTAATGCCATGTGGGCTGATGTAGTCCAAACCAAGTAACAAGGCTTGTAGAGCCTGTAGAGCTCTTTTGGGGCGGAAAATTTACCTTTTGGCTTGTTGTATCATGGGCTCACAAGAGGCCAATCTTTTGTACTTAAGGAGCTCTTCTCCCTGCTGTTTTCCATCATTCATTCATCATCCAATCGAATTCATCCAACATATCGCCCCATTGTGAGAGCCCCATTAGCCATCATTGACACACAGTGTCCAGCATTTCTTTTGCTTTAAATACTGCTCATTTGCCTAAGCTAATTGCTGGCCATAATTATAACACATTATCAGTACCAACATCATCATTACTTCCAAGCCATCTAGACCTTTGTACCTTACTTTGGAGAACCTCAAAGACCTCAAGTTTTCCAAGAAGATGTCCTATGTCCCTGATGTTAGCTCTACCAAAATAGTTCTGAATAGTCAGAACTATAATGCTTGGGCTGTCCTTATGGATAGTGAGCTGGATAACATCTGCTGTGGGGAAATTATGGATGCAGATGACACTCTGATCAGTTCAGAAGTGGAGAAGAAGTCTTACCATCTGATCCTTAGGCATCTTGATGAGAATCATGTGACATGGGTTGCTGATACTCTTAGGGAAGATGAGAGGAGGAGGGGCAGCATCCTTTGGAAGCTGCTTAAGTCCAAGTATGCTGGTGATTCTGTTCACCAGAAGGGTATAGCCTTTAATAAACTGTTCAAGTTACAATATTCGAATTGTAAACAGTTTGTGGCAGAGGCTAGGTCTAGTATAGCCAAGTTTAAGTCATCTGGACTTAACATGGATCCAGAGTGTTTGTCACTCTTAATCCTTCAAAAGCTGCCAAAAGAGTTTGATTCCTTAGTCAGAATCATTTCTCAATTGGATCCTCTTCCTGGGGAGGAGGATGTGCTTAAAAGGATTGAAAAGGATGACCTTCAATTCAAGATGAAGGGGGGTTCTGGAACAGCCCTAGTTGGAAAGACTGGAAAATCTCGCAAGAAGGCGAAAAAGGATTTGTCCAAGGTCTTATGTTACAATTGTCAGAATAAGGGTCACTATGCTAAGGACTGCAAGGAGGCCAAGAAAAGGAAGAAGTCCGAAGGGGATGACAAGGAGGTCAATCTCACAACTGAAAACGTTGCAATGGTGGCGTTGGATGCTCCAATTGAAGAGGCTGTTGTGGAAGAAGGTCCCAACAAGAAGGCCAAAATCGATGAGGATCAAGAAATGGACTTGATTGATTATGAAGTGAGTAATCTTAACCTCAAAGATAAGAACTTATCAGTGACTGATAAAGCTTCTTTCCTACTAGGAGGATTGAAGGAGGATGTTCTTGTTTTGATCGATTCTGGTTGTACAGATCACATGTTTTTTGAACCAAATTTATTTTCAAATCTTAGTGATTATGATGGGGTTGTAAATATTGGTCAGAAAGGCAGAACAATTCAGATTAAAGGAATTGGAAAAGTTATTCTTGCAAATCAACTGGGTTTCCAAATTACTTTTGATAAAGTGTTCTATGTACCAGAGTTGCCTTACAACCTTGTGTCTCTTGGGGTGTTATGGAAAAAAGGTTTCCAAATTCGTTATCTTAAAGGAGATAGGTTTGTTATTGATATGAATGGGAGAACTGTTCTTAGTGGACAAGTTCGGAATAAGCTTCTGTGTGCAAGCTTGTTCAAATTCTCAGCTCTGAGCACTGTTTCTCACAATAGAAGTGGCCATAAGGTAAAGGACAGCAACTGTGAGAGTTGTACCTTGGGGGCCAAGACTAGAAATGTGTTCTCTAAGAGTAGAGATCACACAGATGTTCCTAGAGAGGAATTTTCCATTGATTTGGGAGGGCCATTCACTCCAGAGTCCCTTGGTGGGGCAAGATACTTCATCAATTTAGTTGATACTGCAACTAATTATGTTTGGGTTAAACCAATTCGATCTAAGGATCAGACCACAGAGGAGGTTTCTGTAATCTTCAAAGTCTGGAAACAGAATGGTCTGATGAAGGAGATCAAGAGGGTTATTACCGATGGAGGGGGTGAATTCGTGAGTAAAGAATTTGGGAGGCTGTTGAAAGATTATGGTATCATTCATATAGTCACTACTGCAAGTACTCCACAAAATAATGGAATAGTTGAGAGAATGAATAGGACTTTACTGGACAAAGTCAGAACTATTATGTCTCAATCTGGTCTGCCAAAGTTCTTATGGGCTGAGTTGATGTGTACGGTGTGTCTGTTGCACAACATTGTAAGTGTTAATGGGAAGTGTCCCCATTATCAGTTTTGGAAGTTGTACCCCAAAACATCACACCTAAGAACAATTGGTTGCTTGGTGTATTATAGTGTCCACCATAATGAAATGGTCGGAAAATTAGACCCTAGAGCCAGAACAGGGGCACTTGTAGGCTATGATTTAATAAGTAAATCTTATAGGATCTATTGTCCAGGGACAAGAAAGGTTATCCGTAGCAGGGATGTAAAATTCGATGAAAGTACCTTTCCACTCAAAAGGAGTGAAGATGTTGTTGTGATTAAGCCACAACAAGAAATAGAATTAGCACCTATTTCACCAGCAAAAGCTGTGGAACATGTGGTTCCAGAAGATGAAGAGGTGGCAGACGTGCCACAAGAGGGTTCAGTACCCGCTTCAGGTGATTCTGTGGAATCAGAACCTGATGAGCCTCCACCTCCGGTTAGAAGGAGTGGTAGGGTTAGAGTACCAGTTGACAGGTACGGGGAGTGGAGATCCCATTATGCTGCCGCAGGATATGAGGAAGATACATTTCAGGAACAGTGTATGCTCAATGAAGTCCTGGAGTTGAGTTCAGAAATGGGTAACAGGGTTAACCCAAATAGCTTTGGCCAAGCTATGAATTCTGATGAGAGAGCCAACTGGAAGAGTGCTATTTTTGAGGAATTTGATTCTCTAGAGAATAATAGTGTCTTTGAAGTGGTTAAGCGGGATTCTGTTCCAAAAGAAAAGACCATTGTGGGGTCTCGATTGGTGTTAAACAAGAAGTTTGACACAAACGGAGTTTTGAAAAGGTTCAAGGCTAGATGTGTTGCACAGGGCTTCAAGCAGAGAGAGGGTATTGATTACCAAGAAACTTTCTCACCAACTGGAAGGCTGTCCACCTTCAGGTACATCATTGCTCTGGCAGTGGAGTTGGGTGAAGAAATCAGACAAGCTGATTTTGTAACAGCATACTTGAATGCAAAACTTGGAGAGGAGGAGACTGTTTATATGTCGATTCCTGATGGTTTTCGTGAATGGTTAGTAGAGACTAAACCAGAAACCATGAAGAAAATCTGTGTTAGAACTTTTCTTTCGGCAGATAAAGGGGAATATGTCCTCAAGCTGTGTAGATCCCTGTATGGATTGAAGCAAGCAGCTAGATCATGGTATAACACCATGAGTGAGAAACTGATAGAGATTGGTTTTAAGACGTCTGAGGCCGATCCTTGCCTTTTTGTGAGAAAGGATGCAATTTTGTTTGTATGGGTCGATGACATTATCATTATTGGTGGTGGTAAAGAGAGAGTCATGGAGACACTCAAAAAGGAGTTCAAGATAAAAGATCTTGGTCTGGCACAACAGGTGCTAGGGATGAAAGTTAGTAAGGGCAAAGATGGTATTAAGTTAGACCAAAGCCATTACGTTGAAGCTCTTCTTAAGCAATACGGCTTAGAGGATGCAAAGGAGTTTGGTACTCCTATGCAGTCAAACATTCGTTTAGAGAAGTCTACAGATGAGGAGTATCTGGAGTTTGTTCAATCAGGGAATGACTACAGGTCAGCTGTCGGATCGCTTAATTGTTTGGGGCAGTGTACAAGGCCCGATATTGCGTTTGCAATTGGGGTCTTGTCGCAACACTTAGAGAAGCCAAGCATGAGGCATTGGTCAGCGTTTAAGAGAGTTATGAGGTATCTTAAAGGAACACACAGTCTGGGACTGTTGTTTACAAAGTCAGCAAACTTTGATTTGGTTGGTTATTCCGATGCAAGTTGGGCAGATGGTAACACTAGGGAATCAACAAGTGGTTTTGTATTCTTTTTAGGTAAGAATCTGGTGTCATGGATGTCCAAGAAGGTGTCGGCAATAAGTCTTTCATCAACAGAGGCTGAGTATAGAGCTTACTTAGCAGCTTCACAGGAAGCAAAATGGTTGAGAAAAGTCTTAGAGGATACACATAAACCACAAGGGTTTGCATTGTTGTATTCCGATAACCAGAGTGCCATTGCGTTGGCGCAAAACCAAGTGTTCCATTCAAGAACAAAACATATTGATGTCCACTATAACTATATTCGCGATGCAGTTAACTGCAAAGAGATTGTGTTGAGGTACATGCCCACTGGAGCAATGATTGCGGATATCTTGACTAAGGCATTAGACAGAAACAAGCATCAAGGCTTTGTGACTAATATGCGGATGTCACCCCTTTTGGATTAAGGGGGTGTGTTAAAATACGTACGCACTTACGCGGGTGCTACGTATAAGTGTAATCCAAATGGGATGCACAAATGGGCCTCTAAGGCCCATTGGACACACACACGGACCATACGGGCCCATGTGGATGTCACGGATTTGGGGAAACTGGCCTCAAAATGCGTGAAATAGGCCTATTGGTACACGGGCCCTAACGGGCCCGGTGGGGTATATGGGCAGATACAGCCAGATGGGCTTGTATGGGCATAATTGGGCCCAAGGTTTATTTTGGACATACTTGGCCAGACGGACTGGCCCGCCAAAGTATGTTTTTCTCAGTTTTCGGACTTGGGGCGGCCCATTGGGGCCGCCGCCAGTGTCGCGGCCCACCCGGGGCCGCTGCCCGCGCCGCGGCCCGTTCGGGGCCGCCTGTGTTCCTCGGCACGGCCCACGCGGGGCCCGACGGCCCGCGCGGGGCTGTTGCGCGGCCGAGGGATCCCGCGCGGTGCGATGCCGCGCGGGCCCGGCTGGTCGCGACCGGCGACCAGCGCCGCGGAGCCGGGGCTCGCGGCCCCGGCTCGCTCCCCCTCCCCTCGCTGGCCGTCGCGAGGGGGAGGGGGCAGGCTGGCTGGGTTGAACCAGCCAGCGACCGGCCGCGATGACGCGGTCGGTCAGGGCAGGGGGGACCTGACCACCCCCTTGCCCAGGGAGGTGGCGGCGCCGGCCGCGAGTGTAGCAACCGGACGGTGGGGGGGATTTGATCACCCTCCCACCTTGTAGCGAAGAGGTGACGAGGGGCGCTCTCCCCCCCCCTTTACCGAGGGGGAGGAGCGACGGGCCAGGGGGGATCTGACCACCCCCCAGCCATCCTTACCTTGACGACGCCCTGGGGGTATCGACCCCCAGGGCCCCTGGTGAGGGGATTTGACCGCCCCCACCAGGGAATTGAGAGAAAGAGGGGGGGGGCGGCATGTCCGCCGGCTACACCCCCCCCCATGTGAGGTTGAAACCGGACCCAGGTGAGCCCTGGGTCCCACCTGGCCCATTTGAGGGGCCAGGGGCTGGATGCATGAGGCAACCAGCCCGTAACAGAGGTAATAAGGCCATCAGGGCCGGTTGTAATAGACAACCAGCCAGGGGATTGAACAGCAAAGGGGCTGGTTCAGCCCCGTAACGGTGGAAACACCAGAATGGACCGGAATAGGCTGGTCGTAAGGGTTCAGGGACTAATGCCATGTGGGCTGATGTAGTCCAAACCAAGTAACAAGGCTTGTAGAGCCTGTAGAGCTCTTTTGGGGCGGAAAATTTGCCTTTTGGCTTGTTGTATCATGGGCTCACAAGAGGCCAATCTTTTGTACTTAAGGAGCTCTTCTCCCTGCTGTTTTCCATCATTCATTCATCATCCAATCGAATTCATCCAACATATCGCCCCATTGTGAGAGCCCCATTAGCCATCATTGACACACAGTGTCCAGCATTTCTTTTGCTTTAAATACTGCTCATTTGCCTAAGCTAATTGCTGGCCATAATTATAACACCAAGTACCTTCCGTCTGGCTTTGTGGGCTCCAGAACACGGTCTTTTGTATCTTTGACAATACTTGCACTTCCCAGACTTGGGAGTGATTCTGGTGATGCAAATCTTGTTATTTTCTACACACCTGGAACAGGGAGGGAAGTAATGATTGACAGGGTGGTAGCCATTAGTAAACTCCATAATGAATGAGGGTGTGGATGATCTTTTGTAGGATGAAAGTGATGGACAGCTGTACGGCAGAGATGGTGGTGGATATGGTGAGGGAAAAGAAAGTTCAGTCATGGTGAAAATCTCAATCTACTCTCACCTGTTCTTGTGGGTATCAGGAGCTACCCCTTCCTCTTCTGGGGGGGTACTGTCATAACCACAATCCGGCTCAGTCTCCTTAGTCACACCCAACCCTCAGTCAATCTCAGTCCTCAGTATAATCTACCTTCTACCCCTGAAGCCTCCTCCTGCATTCCCTGCAGTCCTCAGTCAATCTCCCAGGCATACTCCCCACCTCTCTATGGCTTGGTACATCCCCATCTCTCCTTCAACTCTATCTGGTATGTGAAGTACATACTATAAAACCATAGTAAATACTCCTCTGGACAACCCATACTCCAGTTCAGTACATGAACTTCCTGGAAAGGCCATTACCCAATCAGTCAAACCACTGCCTCAATCCCAATTGATCAATATGTAATACCATGGGGAAGTTCAGACCCAGAACCAGTCATCCCTCCTAAAGGCCTCCTCTAAGCTCTCACATATACTGGCCTCTCTTCTATCCCTGGACTAATTCCCCTCAAAGAATTAGTATACTAATTCTTATTGGTTAGTCCCTCATCCAATAGGTGTCATCTCAGAACAAGAAAGCCAATCAGCCTACCTTACTCATCTCACCTACCCCTCTGGTGTTACTCTTACAGGATTCCCTTATCAACATCCTTCAGAGCCTTACTCCTGGATTAATCTCTTTATCATTGTCCTTACTCTACGTCTAATCTTCCTATGCAATAAATATCCTTGTCTCTATCCTGAGTTCTGTGAGCATTAGTGCCCGTGCCTTTAGCCCCTTGCGCGCCAGGGGCAGTTGTGACAAAAATCTCATCTGGCCATCTCAGTCCCCAGACCTCCATCCAATGGAGAAAATGTGCAAAATATTTTTGAAAAAAAATCCAGAAGCTATACACACCAAGATTGATTAAAGAGATGGAAAGGGCCCTCAAAAGTTCCCAGGATGACATTCAAGGGCAAACCTTCAAGAATCTCATCACCTCAATTTCTAATTGTATCCAAGCTTTCATCAGGCCAATGGAGGTTCTACCCAATTTTTGAATCAAAAATTTTGATTTATTTTTTTATTTTTCTTCTTTCTCATCACCTTATCTGTGTCTTGAACAACTCTCATCTGTTTTCAATTGTAAATCATCTTTCAATATTTTTTTAATATCCATCATCCATTAAAGGCAAAATATAATGTAATTTTATCTCCTAACTTTATCTTATTTTCAATTTTGTTTTTTTTTAAAAAAATTCAACTGATTGCAACTTAAAATTGAAATTCTCAGCTAGCAAAATAAATAATTTTTCATTAGAAAATTTCTTGTTATTTTTTCAGAAAACAAAAATCTAAAAAAAGAAGGAGGGAAAAAATTGGGGGGTCAGTCCTAAAATGTTTGTCCACCCAATGTAAATCTGCCCTTCATACTTGCGGCTCCCACACTAATCTTCTAGGCTCCCTCTGTTTTTATGGTTCAGTAATCTCTCACTCTATTCTTCAATGTACAGGTACGTGTGGATAATCCAACTTTCCCACAACTTCAAGATCAATATGGATCACTCACATCATGGGCAAGCCCACTACTCATGGATCTCAACTAAATCTCAAAGCTTGCTGGACCTGTATGAAAAAAATACATGGAACCCTCTCATTCTTCCAGTAAAAATCAATATTCAAGGCCTCCTCCTCAATCCTCACATTTAATGGCCTCTGTTACTTTATTGGACTAATTGCACCCAAGGAATTGGTATACTACTTACTTGTTATTCCTCATCCCGTAGCTTTCATATCAGCACAAGAAAAATATAACCCAGCCAGCTAGAAGCATCTCACCATCCCACTTCTGGTGTTACTCTATAGGCTTCAACTAATCCCTTTACTCAGAGATTTACTTCTGGAACCCTCTCATTTTCGAATCTTCATCCATTGTATTTCCTCAACTCTCATCCTTGCAATCTCAATCCATCATCCTGATCTCTGTGAGAAACATTTCTTGTTACAACTGTTAGTTGTAGGTTAGTGGCATTTGTAGAATTTTAATGATTCCTTCCCATGATTAATACCCATCCCTCCTCCCCTATATTAGATATTTTCAACCTTACATTCAATCCAATCCAATCCAATCCCATCCAACCCTTGATAAAACCTCCCATGCATTTTGTGGACCAGTGTGTGATCATTCTGAAAAGATTGTGGCAAATAACATGTCACATTAAAAGCTAAACAGAGTGCTTCCTTCCTGAGAACACTAGCAAACCTCCCATCAAGCCATCAACCCAGCCAAATACTTGGATTAAACTTTCCTTGAAATAATTCACATTGCTTTGATGATTCTTCAACTGTATTCAACTTGCTTTAATTTAATCCAACAGAATTTTGAATTATTTTGAATTAATTTGAACTACTTAAACTGCTTTGAAACCACTTTCAAGCCAATTTTAATTATTTTAAACCACTTTTAAGTTTTTTGAAGGGGCCTTGGTTCTTTGAGCTTTGGAATTCTCTCTGAAAAATTGGCCATTTATTTCCTCAATTGCTCTGGGTACATCTTTTGAGAAATTTACCTTCCCTGGTTTCATTAGAAATCATGCAAGCCTGGAATGCACAATTTTCTATTTTCACTAGTCCAACTCTGACTTTAGAGGCAATAGTCAGAGGTCCTGTTCTCAATTCATCTGAGAAGGATAGTTAAACTCCACAATCCAATCAAAAGGAAGGAGATTTTACAACTTTCCTTTAACAGAAATTTCCACTCCTACAGATAACAGAAATTTCCACTCCTACAGACACTGGTATTATTGCCCATCTCTTCCTAGAGCTTTGCTTTCTCCTTCCCCACCTGCAGCTAGAATAATCACTAACTGTATGATTTTTCAATATCTCCAAGAAGGATTTGGATCAAACTCCCAATCCTATGACCCAAGTATGGTTCCCATCCAAGAGTAAAAGTAAAAGGAATAAATTGAGGAATCAGGGTTTTACTAATAGATCCTAAGTAATTTTAATTCACGCACTATAGGAAATAAAGAAGCATTCCCACCTTCAGCTTCTATTGCAATCCCTGATCCTCCAACTCAACCCCAAACTCCCCCATTGGCTGTGGACCCAACTCTCCTAGCTTTGTTACAGACCATGAATTTGTCACACGGTGGTATGTGACACCATAACAACTGCAAAGTTAACTGGTCTTTCAGCCAGTTTCAAAGAATTTTGGTTAGGCCTTGCCTCTACATTTGGTTTGCAGTTGTGCAAGATATGACAGTAAACCAGCTGGCCCTTTTTCAGATTCTATTTGCAATCAGGACAAGTTTTTCAAGGTGGCTTGATCCTGTGACAATTGTTGGGTTTTTTGCCTGTCAACAGCAAGAATCCTCTTGGTGGCTCCTTATGGAATTCAGGAGCGTGTCTGAATATGGCTCCACAACTGCAAAGTGGTTTAGTGCCACCAGCCATACACACTTTGGGAAAAAGTGCCCTTAAACCCGGGGGTACAGTCAAACGGTGGTATGTGACACCATAACAACTGTGAAGTGAACTGGTCTTTCAGCCGGTTTCATAGCCTTTTGGTTAGGCCTTGCCTCTCAGTTTGGTTTGCAGTTGTGCAAGGTATGACAGAATTCAGCTGTGAAAGAAATTTCCCAACCTCCACCAACCAGTAATTCTCATTCTGAAAAATTCAAAACTCCATCAATAAATGCACCAGGCAATTTTGATGGCAATATACCAAAAAACTTGCGCCATTACTCCAATCTTTTGAAATTAATTTTTGCAAATGATGAAGGAAATTTTAACAAAGACCAGAATAAGGTACTCTTTGAAGTTTCATACCTCTCTGGAAGTGCAAATTGATGGATCAAACCACACCTGGATCACCTTTCCAAAAAAGAGAACTCTTTCTCCCTCAACTCATGGTCCCAATTTATGGATAGAATTCACACTGTTTTTGGAAACAGATTCAAAATTTTCAAGGCTGACAGGGAACTAGTGAAATTGAATATTAAGGAATCTGGCTATGGTTCAACCCACAAAACAGAATTTTGATCATTAATGAACAAATTTTCTGTCTATTTTAACAGAAAATTTTAGCTTCATTTTTGAAAAATGAAACCTTCATCCCTTCTGAAAAAATTAGCTGGGTATGATGGCTCTCAAAAAACTCTCCAGGACCTTATATATGTAGTTTTGGACAGTGATACAAGGTATCATGAAAGGGTAAAAGGAAAATCTTTTCAATCATCCAACCATTCCAAACCCCACAAATCTCCCACTCTAAACCTGTCTCTAATCAGTCTGAAAAGGGAGAAGGTGAGGGTAAGAAGTGAGAAAATTTAAACAGGTCACCAAGACCAGGCTGAATGTATTCCAACAAAAGATCGAGAAGATAAGTATGAGATCTGAAACTGAGGTGAAATACAAAAACAACCAACGAGATATTACTGGTGGACAATCTGAAAATGAGATATGAGATTTAAGCTCAAGTAAGATGATCAGAATTGATGAGTGAGTGCGCCAGTTGAGATGATGCAATAGAAGAGATTAAGCGCCTTGAATAACTGAGAAAAGATCAGTGTGAGTGAGATGAGCTAGAAGTTGAGGCTGATGCTCTGAACATCTTACTGGATAAACTGGCTGCTAGTCTTGTTCGCGTGCTTGACGATGATAGTTGTAAAAGATGATTGATATCTTGAGGGTTTGTAAGAGTTGGTTTGATTGATTGAGTATCTTGAGATTGGTGAGGTTGAGTTCGTAATCTCGGGTTGTTTGAATTGGAGGATTGATTAATTTGAGTTGGTTGATATTTGAAATGATCCGCGATCAGGAGCAGAGAGTAGCCGGGATAGATACTCGCGGGTGATGACTGAGTATGGAGTGTCCACAGTCACTCTGATAGAAGCGGATCATCACAAAACAGATAGAATCATATGTGTGGGAGAAATAAAACAAAAAGAAAGAATTGAATGAAAATATAGAAAAATAAAAATATAGAGGACAGAAATAACAAGCAACGTGCAGAGCAGCACAACATCAATACTGAAAAACTTTAACACGCCCCCGCAACTTCTAGATCAGTGAACAATAGAACTGAATGTGTTGACTAGTCTAATATTCAATGTTTTATTGGCTGCTTTCGTTAGCGCATCAGCACTCATTGAGAGAGAGGGAATCAATTTAACATCTATGAGCCCAGCTTTGAAGTCATTTCGAAGGCTCTTGGTTTTTATATTGATGTGCTTGGCCTTTGAAAATGACCCAAATTTCTTGATTTTATCATCAAGTCCCTTGTTATTGATTAAGTGAAGAGGACACTTGAAATCGAATCGATAGATGTCTTCGATCAATCTCTGTAACCAGCGGGCTTCTAGATGGCAGCTCAAAAGAGAAACGCATTCAGATTCAGTCAACGAGTGTGTGATAGACTGCTGGCGTTTTCTGTTCCAGTACAATGGACTTCCTTTGAAGGTACAAATAAATCCACTCTGCGAGATACGAGTTTCTGGATCATCGGAGCTGATTGCGTTTGAATATCCTCCTCAGCATTGGATGGGAGCCACGCATAGGTTTCTTCAGGATCACCATTGCTAGGCTGAGCATCCCCAGCCAAGTCCTCAGCGTCAACTGAATTGGATTTTTGGGCATCAAAAGCAGCTAGGGGGATGATGTTGGCCTTCTTTCCAAAGATTTCATACATTTTAAAATAAAAAGGACAACTGTAGTCCAACTCATCAACCACTGAGTTGATTCCCTTGGCTTTGTCAGAGTTGGTGATACCAAATTCAGTGGAGATTGACGTGGAGGGGGCCTTTTTGTACTTGGCTTGAAAATTCTTGAATTGCTCCCTCATCTGTTTGGATGAAAGGTCCAGCCTACCTTTTGTTTTATTCTTGTTTTCATTGGCCATCAGGAGATAACCATTGAAATTAGAGGATGGAGGTTGGCCAACACGCGTTTCATTGTTGGATCCAAAGCAAGCATTATAGTTGGACCAAATTTTGAGCCAATTTACCAGGATGATGTGATCAGCTCTCTTGAGCTGACTTGAGCTTTTGGAAGATGATGGGGGAGGATTGTTGGATTTTGAGTTCCTGGGGGATGTTTGCTTTGATCCATTGGATTGTTTAGTGGAATTGCAGGGGGATGATTGCTGAGGGGCCCTTTAAAAATAGCAAGAGGGATGAAGGGATGAAGGGCTATGAGAGTGCTTAAGTGGTGAGAGTGATGATGTGATGAGAGAATGAGAGTGATGAAGCAAATAGAATAGTAAGAGATGAGAGTGATGAAGTGACAAGAGGGATAAAGCAATGAGAGTTAGGGTTTGATGAAACTGATAAAAAGATGATAGCATTGAAGTGATAAGGATAGTGATCCAATGAGAGTTAGCTGGATGTGACAAAATCAATAAACATATGAGAGTGATGAACTGATCAGGATAGTGATCCAATGAGAGTTAGCTGGATGTGATGAAAGCAATAAATTGATGAGAGTGATGAGGATAGTGATGAAGAGATTAAGACCAATGAATCAAATTTTTTTCCAATGAGGTTGGAGTTAGAAGGAGGTGGGAATCCAGGGGTGGATGACATGGACAGGTGGTGGAAGCCTTGAAATAGTTTATTTGAAAAAACCGACTTATTTAATGGTAACTCTGACACGTCTGATGTGAAATAAGTGGGTTTTTTTATTTTTCATGGCGGGTTTGAAATGGAGGATTTGGTTTGGAACCTGCCATTAAAAAATGGTGGGTTTGCTTAACTCTGATACACCCTAATATACAACTTCCATTAGAAATATAAATTTTTATTCATACAAACAAATTTCAAATTTTATTATTATTATTATTATGTTACTGAATGAATCATTTGTTAAAAGTTTTCAAAATATTATGATTCTCCTCATTACATACATTGTGGTGGTCATTCATTGACGCAAGTCAGAATTGGCTGCGTGCTGCACGCTCAGAAGTAGGGGCGGGCTCAGAAATGGGTGCAGCTTTGCCGCAGCAAGTAGCACTGCGGGCTCAGAAGCAGTTGAATTGGGCTCAGCATCTGGAGAAATGGGATGGGGTGGACAGATTGCGCACGGATCAGGCCTTCCAAGACGCGGATCAGATTGCGCGGATATATCTCAGATATCTGGAAAGGCACATTGGGCAGATGCAGACATGCGCGGGGGGCTCCAAGTTGGGCGCTGCCCAAGGGCTGTGTCTTTTATAATTATGGCCAGCAATTAGCTTAGGCAAATGAGTGGTATTTAAAGAAAAAGAAATTCTGGACACCTTGTTTCAATAATTGCTTGATGGGCTCTCACAATGGGGCAATACGTTGGATGATATCATTGATGAATTCATTCGGATGATGAATGGATAATGGAAAACAGCAGGGAGAAGAGCTTCTGAAGTAAAAAACATTGGCCTCTTGTGAGCCCATGATACAACAAGCCAAAAGGCAAATTTTCAGCCCCAAAAGAGCACTACAGGCTCTACAGGCCTTGCTACTTGGTTTGGGCTACATCAGCCCACATGGCATCAGTCCCTGTACCCTTACAACCAACCTGTTCCGTTTATTTCTGGTGTTTCCACCTCAAGGGGGCTGAACCAACCCCTTAGATGTTCAAAACCCTGGACGGTTGTCTATTAAAACCAGCCTGTTACCTCACATGCTGGCTAGTTGCCTCTTGCAACCAGCCCCTGGCCATACAAATGGCCAGGAGGGTTTTAAAATATGTATGCACTTACGCCTGTGCTATGTATAACTGTAATCCAAATGGGATGCACATATGGGCCTCTCCCGCCCATTGGACACTCACACAGACCATTCGGGCCTGTGTTGATGTCAATGATTTGGGGAAACTGGCCTCAAAACGCATTAAGCAGGCTCATTGGTACAGGGGCCACAACGGGCCCGGTGGGGGATATGGGCAAGACAGCCAGATGGGCTTGTATGGGCGTAATTGTGCCCAAGGTTTATTTTGGAAAGACTTTGCCCGAAGGGCTGGCCCACAAAAGTATGTTTTACTTAGTTTTTGAGATTGGGGTGGCCCATTGGGGCTGCCTCCCTTGTCACAGCCCAGTTGGGGCTGCCGCCCGCGTCGCGGCCCTGCTTGGGGCTGCCGCCTGTGTTGCGGCCCGCTTGGGGCCGCAGTTTTTTCCTTAGGGCCCTTTGCCTTAAGCCCCTCTAAGGGGCCTGAAAGTCCGCTCGGGGCCGTTGTTGCGGCTGCCGCAGGGCTGGTAGTCCCAGCTTCTCCCCCTCCCCTTGCTTGCCATTGCAAGGGGGAGGGGGAGGGCTGGCTGGTTGTAACCAGCCAGAAACCGGTTGCAAGGGGCAACTAGTCATGGTGGGAGGGACTTGATCACCCCCCCATTGAAAGAGGTGGCCAGGCCAGTTGCATCAAGGCAACTGGTGGTGGGGGGGAATTGAACACCCCCCCACCATCGAAGGGGCGCTCTCCCCCCCCCCCTTTACCAAGGGGGAGGAGCAATGGGCTGGATGGGACCTGACCACCCCCCAGCCCACTTACTGTAGCAACATCCTGGGGGTATCAACCCCCAGGGCCCCTGGTAGGGGGATCTGACCGCCCCCTCCAGGGATATGAGAGAAAGAGGGGGTGGAGGCATGTCCGCCAGTCACACCCCCCCCAGGTGAGATTTTGGTTGGACTCAGGTGAGTACTGGGTCCCACATGGCCCATATGAGGGGCCAGGGCTGCACAAGTGCTAAGAAAAGTAACAGGGCTGGTTGTAATGGACAACCAGCCAGAGATTGAACAGCACAGGGGCTGGTTCAGCCCCATTGAGGTGGAAACACCAGAAACAACTGGAATAGGATGGTTGTAAGGGTACAGGGACTGATGCCATGTGGGCTGATGTAGCCCAAACCAAGTAAAAAGGCCTTTAGAGCCTGTAGAGATCTTTTGGGGCTAAAAAGTTTCCTTTTGGCTTGTTGTATCATGGGCTCACAAGAGGCCAATCTCTTGTACTTCAGGATCTCTTCTCCCTTCTGTTTTCCATCATACATTCATCATTCAATTGAATTCATCAACTATATCATCCAACGTATGTCCCCCATTGTGAGAGCCCATCAAGAAATTATTGACACAAGGTGTCCAGCGTTTTGTTTTCTTTAAATACTGCTCATTTGCCTTAGCTAATTGCTGGCCATAATTATAACAGAGGGACCCAGGACACACCTGGGTCCGGTCTCAGACACACTTGGGGGGGGGGGGGGGTGACCAGGGGACATGCTGTCCCCCCCCTCTTTCTCACAGGTCCCTGGAGGGGGCGGTCAAATCCCCCTACCAGGGGCCCTGGGGGTCAATACCCCCAGGGCGTTGCTACGGTACGTGGGCTGGGGGGTGTTCAGGTCCCCTTCAGCCTGTTGCTTCTCCCCCTTGGTAAAGGGGGGGGGAGAGTGCCCCTTTGTTGGTGGGGGGGTGGTCAATTCCCCCCCACCGCCAGTCACCTGGATGCAACCAGCCTAGCCACATCTTGTGGTGGGGGGTGATCAAGTACTCCCCACCATGACTGGTTGCTCCTTGTGACTGGTTTCTGGCTGGTTCAACCCAGCCAGCCTTCCCCCTTGGCCCTGCAATGGGGAGCAAGGGGAGGGGGAGGAGCGGGGGCCATTGAAACCAGCCCCGTGGCTCCAACAACACGCCTCCACCCCGCGCGGCAGCTGCACTGCCCCCTACAACTGCCCCGCAAGGGCCTTTGGGCCCCACAAATGGGCCGTACGCAAAAACAGTGGCTTGAGCGGGCCGTGGCAGGGGGGAAAGCCCCAACTGGGCTGCGACACGTGAAGCAGCCCCAATGGGCGGCCCCAAGCCTTAAAACTAAGTAAAAACTCCTTTAGCGGGCCAGCCCGTCTGGCCAAGTATGTTCAAAATAAACCTTGGGCCCAATTATGCCCATACAAGCCCATCTGGCTGTATTTGCCCATATACCTCACTGGGCCCATTAGGGCCCGTGTACCAATGAGCCTGTTTCAGGTGTTTTGAGGCCAGTTTCCCCAAATCTGTGACATACACACACGCCCGTATGGTCTGTGTGAGTGTCCAATGGGCTGGAGAGGTCCATATGTGCATCCCATTTGGATTACACTTATACGTAGCACATGCATAAGTGCATATGTATTTTAACAGCGTCATGAGAAGGAAGAATAGGGTGGACATAATGGCAGGCGGGAAATACAGATTGATATGGGATATGTGTTTTGGATCATGGGATGGGAAGGATAGGGTTGAGGCTAGGGTTCTGTGCTTAGGGGTTGTATTTCATTATTCTTGCCTGTTTCTGGTATTACTCAGGTGAGGGTTAAGGGGGAGGTTAATTAAGCCGCACCCTCAAACCGGTTGAAGGAGGATCATCATTGGATAATTGGATCATGGAGGATCACATTGGGTTTTCATAGGTTTTGGAAGGATCTTTAATCTCAATTCTCTATCTCACAGTCAAAGCGTGAACAGTTGCACTCAGGGTTTACAGATGCAAGGGAAAAATAACTTCCAAAATTCAAAACCAATAAAGGAGTAGTCCTCTTTTGAATTCCACATCTGGGGGTCTGGCCAGGAAGTAATCTTTTGTTCCTTGTCTCTTGAAACTAGCATGCACAATTTCCCAGTACCACCCATTGACTGTTGTGGGGTCATCTAACGTTAAACCCACTCCTCTCCCTCCTCCTCCTTCTCCGGTTTCTTGGAAGGAAAACTCATCAGGGGCGGGATACAGTATCCCTTTTTTAAATAATGGCGCCAACCAAAAGCCTATTTTCATCAGGCTGCGGGACTATCCTCACATTTGGTTCAACACTGAGGAGGTGGAGAAATTCCTTGCGCAATACAAAGTAATTGCCAATGCAGAAGGTGCAACAGGTTTGGATAAGGCTCAGATTGTTGTCCTCTTCATCACGGATAAGAAGAAGCTTTGCAATGTGGAATAGATGGAAGGGTATGAGGAACTTGATTGGCCCAAACTGAAGCAGGAAATCTTTGCACAGTGGGGAAGGCGCAAACCTCATTTTTGGGAAAGCAACTTTGAGCAAGCCGTGGCGGAAGAAAGTGCAAATGGGGGAGTCCAGACGCACGCAAAATTGGGGGATTATGTAGCAATGTTCAATTTGATCTATCCCTACCTGGAAAAGAAAAAGGTGATATTGGGGCAGAAGGGCGCAATTTAGAGGGCGGTTTTGGGAGGAATCAGTCCCCCACTCCGCAGGCGGGTGCAGCAAAACTTGTATGACAACAACATGGTGAAGAGGTTGTTGGATGGGAGTATTGCACTTCTTCCAGATATCCTTTTAATTATCTGCGCAGTGGAAAGAAAGATGGACTTTGAGGAGCTGATGGAGGACACGGCAAGGTTGTTCCCAAAGGGGCAAAAGAATTCCTCTTCCCACACTCCGGCCGCACCAACACAAGCTCCAGTTGCAGGACTCTTAAAAAAGGAAGGCGCTACGGCAACACCACCAAAGACAAGCCTGGAGGTTAGTAAGATGATTTAATTGATGAAGGATTTACAGATCTTTGTGAGCCAAATGTTTTCCGGACCTTGGGATCTGCCTCCTCACCTTGGGGGACCGCTTCTGCCATTGAATCCGCCCGCGTTGCCGTTATGCAATTACTGCAGAGATAAGGGGCATTGGCGGTGTGGAAACTTTAGGGTGCAACGTCCCAGAAGTTGTCCTCAAGTTCTGGAAGTTATTGATGAAAGCGTCTGTAAGGAGATTGGATGCAGCCGTTCAAGAGAGAGAGAGGGAGAGAGAGAGAGAAATAATAAGATGAATTCCTTCCTTTCCAATCCAATCCAATCCGATGCCATAAAAAGTGATATCCTAGAGTGCAGTCCAGTCCGTGAAGTGAAGTCCTCCCCTCCAACCCAGAGTTGAGAGCAAAGTATTTAAGTCCTCCCTCTCAACCCTAACCTAAGTACAACCACAAGTAAGCAAGAATGATGAAATACAACCCCTAAGCACAGAACCCTAGCCCAATCCTACCCCTCCATCCCTTGCCCCATAACCCATGCCCCTCAACATCAACGTACGCCCAGCTTGCCTGCCCGCGCGCGTCCGCCCAACAACCTGTTCCAGGTATCCGCGTACCCGCGTGACCCAATCCGCGCGTCTTGCAATGCGCGGTCCGCCTGGTCCGCGCGAGCCGTCCGATCCGCGCAAGCTTCCCGATCCACGCAAGCCTTCCAACCCAAGCAAGCTTTCCAATCCGCGCAAGCCTTCCGATCCGCGCAAGCCTTCCAATCCGCGCAAGCCTTCCAATCCGCGCAAGCCTTCCGATCCGCGCAAGCCTTCCGATCCGAGCAAGCCTTCCAATCCGCGCAAGCCTTCTGATCCGCGCAAGCCTTCCGATACGCGCAAGCTTTCCAATCCGCGCAAGCTTTCTGGTCCGCGCGATCCGTTGTCTCCCGTCTCCAGGTGCTGAGCCCAACCCAACCGCTGCTGGGCCTACCTGACTGCTGCTGAGCCCGCAGCGCGGCTAGCTGCGACAAGGCCCTTCCCACTGCTGAGCGCGCCGCCTGCAGCCCTTTCCTGACTCGCGTCCATAAAAGAGCACCACAGCGGTTGGTGTGCAATAAAATGAAAAAGGACCTCAAGGCAGGATTGCTTTGACCGGTGAGAATGGGATTCATGTTCCCAATGGGCAAGTGGATCTCCTCCAAACCTGGGAATCTGACTTTCATGGAGCAAGTGCCCGCACAAGGACAGGAATCGGTGGTACCTTCTCAAGCCTTTCTGGGGATTTTCACTGGTCCTGGGGTATTGCAACCACCGCATGTGGAAGCGGAAGTGAGGGTTTTAGAAATGGAGGAGTTGGTGGCGGTGGAAAGGATGGATGTGGATGCCAAGGAAAGGGTACTTCCAGCAGCTCCTATGACAATTTTGTTTTCCCAGAAACGGATGGATGACCAGGGAATCCGGTGAAGAAGAAGAAGGCGGTGGAAATTGTGCACAGGGCAATGGGGAATGAAATGACTATTCCCTTGACCTTGAAGGAGTTGGTGGCGGTGTTGCCGTTTGTAGTAGCTGAGATTGTTCAAGCACTGAAGGATTGGGGACACATTAGGATCCATCCACCGGTGCAACAGGTGAACTTGGCTTGGGATGATGCGGAGGGTGAGCTAGCGGGGATGAAATTGGTTTCAAATCCACTGGCTTATGTTTCAATGAAGATTTCTGGAAGGAATTTGTGGGAGCTGGTGGATAGCAGTTCTATGGTGAACCTCCTTCTGTCTAGATTGGTTGGTGAAATGGGATTGGTTTGGCAGAAATGCACAATGGGGCTTTGCGCACTTAATGCTGGGGCATTTTTTGTGGATGGGTTGTGGAGGAGGAAGAGGTTGAGGTAGCAAGTTTTGGTAAACCGCTTTCTTTCCTATTGTTTGATTGCAGGGAGGATATTTTAGGACATCCATTCATGTTTGGGTTCTGAGCGCAAATGATATTTGATCGAGAGGTGGGAATGGTGGGAAATTCAAAACCACAATCTGCAATCAGAGATTGGGGAAGTGGATGCGTGATTTTGCAAGAGAGGAGAAGGAGGACCCCGGGGCAGAGTTGGTTTGTGAGGGTGGTCCAGAGGCGTATTTTGACTAGTCAGCTGAGGTTACCCCACGGAGAAAGCTCCGGCTTTGTGCGGGCAGTAAACCAGTGAGGATCAGGTGAGCAGAAGGGAGGAAGCGCAGGAAGCGCAAGTGCTGGAAGTAAGTTCCTTTTCTCATTGTGCATTGCCGGGAGGTACTTCACAAAAACACTATTATTGTGCCACACTTGTGAGCAAAGGCAAAAGCCGTGGTTTGGTTTTGACTAGGAACTATGGTAACGGATGCGTGTGGATGGCGTAGTGCAATTTCAGGAAGTATAAGCCAGTTGTGCAAAAATTCTTTCCCCAGAAAAAAGCAATGCTGCAGGATCTGAATGGACCACTGCAACCAATACCTTGGTTGGGGGACCCTTGGAAATCCCCCCTGAAGGTGTCAGGATGGATAATGCAATTGGAGCAGATTCTGGATGAGCAAGTTGCAGCCCTTAAATTTTGACTGCCAGGCTGGTTAAGCATGGAAGAACGGGATTTGCTGACGTTGGTACTTGTCCTCCAGGAAAGAGATCTTGCGTTTGGACCTGAAGAGTGGGGACTGTTGAAGAGCAAGATAGGAGACCCTTATGTGATTCCAATGGTTCCGCACAAACCTTGGCAGATCAAACTGATTCTGATTCTGGGGGCGGTTTGTGGGCTCTTCCTGGAGCTGGTGCACAAGCGTGTGGGGATGGGCCTTTACAAGCAATCAATATCAAGTTATGCTAGTCCAATCTTTACGGTGGTTAAGCAGGATGGGAAGTCATTACGGATTGTTCATGATCTGAAGGGGCTAAATTTGTTTACAATCCAAGATGCGGGACAACCTCCACACGTGGACAATTTTTTGGAATCTATGGCAGGGAAAGCTTGCTACAGGCTTGTGGATGTGATGGGGGATACAATCAGCCCAAAATTTATTTCATTTCACGTCCAAAGACTTCCTTCAAAACCGGATTGGGCAGGATGCAACTGTCGTGGCTGCTGCAAGGTGCAACTAACTCAGTTGCCGTTTACCAAGCGCAGATGACCTGGATTCTGAAGGAAAATCTTCTGGAGGGGGTACAGATTTTCATTGACAACAGGGGCATCAAAGGCCCAAAGACAAATTATGGAGGGGAAATGCCTCTGAATGCTCCAGAAATTTGCCAATTTTTCTGGGAGTAGGCGCAAACGCTGGAGTGGATCTTGTTCCAGATTGAAGAAGCGCGGCTTAAAGTGTCAAAGAAAAAGTTAGATTTCTGCATACCCGCACTGGAGGTTCTGGGACATGTGGTGGCTTCCAAACAAAGGCGTATTGCGGAAAAGAAAGGCAACAAAGTCCTCAAGTGGCCAAAGCCAAAGACTGTATCACACATTCCCCAGTTCTTGGGATTGTATAGCTATGTACGGATTTTCATTGAGTGTTTTGCGGAGGTTTCTAGCCCATTGCAGGCATAGATTTGTAAGGTTGCCAAATAGACCTGGGGTTCAAACTGTGATGTTGCCTTTGAAAAACTCAAGGAGATTATTGGGTGCAATATTGTACTGCGGGAATTGGATTATGACACCAGAGGAATGAAGTTGGCCGTGGATTTGAGCAAGCTTTGCGCGGGGGCTGTGCTGACACAGGAGGATGAGGGGAAAGATTGGCCAGTTCTTTACAAGTTGGTTACATTTACGCCAACACAGAGCCGGTATTTGCAGCCAAATTTGGAGCTTTGCGGGGTCACTAAGATCATGCAGATTTTGCAGCATTTTCTATGGGGGATTCACTTCATGCTTCTGGTGGATGCAGAGGCAATGGCGCGGATGATCAATTTGCCAATGCTGCCAAATGTGCCTATGACCAGGTGGGTTGCATTCCTTCAGTTGTTCTCTTTCATGGTTGTGCATGTTCCAGGGAATGCCTTTACGATGCCAGAGGCGCTGTCTTGTTACACCCGCAATGACCCGTACAAAGGCATGGAACAATTGGATGTGGGGGCCCCAATGGTTAAGCTAGGGGTGGTGGAAGTAGGTGTGCAACTTCTGCTCCAGCATTCCAGGAAGTACATGGTCCTCAGTTCATATTTGTGGGATCTTTGGTTTCTGGATGACACGCCAGCCAAGGTTTTTTTGATGGATTCTGCGGAGAGTGGGGAATTTCTACCTGCGGGATGGAAAGCTGTGGCAGTGGAGCCAGCTGGTACCACTTGTGGTCAGAACGTTGAGGGCGGATCAGGAGGTAATCCTAGGAAGTCTGCATGAAAATTTTGGTCATCACGGGGAGCTTGAAATGCGGAAGCAGGTGAGGGTGAGGTTGTGGTGGCTGGGTTTAGTTTGTGCGGTGCGGGAGTGGGTACAGTGGTGCAAAGAGTGTCAGAAGCGGAGTGCAACGTTACCTTGCCAAGTAGGTATCCCCACTGGAGAGGATGCCTTGTTTGGGCGGGTTTCTCTGGATTTTGTGAACATCAAAGCAGGTAAGTTTTCATACCTTCTTTTTTGCGCAGGACAATCTGTTGGGATGGGTGGAAGAGTGGCTGCTGGTGAAGCTTTTTGCGGAAAAAGTTGGTCATTTTCTGGAGGAAGATTGGTTTGCGTGTTATGGATCACTTTGGCTGGTAACAGTTGATGGGGGTGCAGAGTTCCAGGGACGGTTGGTGGAGTCAGTGCAAAGTTGTGGAGAAAGGTTTGCGAGATTAATGGAGTACTATCCAGAAGGCGCAGGGATGATCTAGCGCGTTCACCAGCCAATCAAGGACATTTTTGGTGAAGAGTGGTGGATGAGGTGTTTCTTTTTCTTTGGTCTGATGAAGGGTTGCAGAGGGGGAGGTGGGATAGCTGTGGTATGATCAGGAGAAGGTGAGATAGTGGTGGATCTCTGGGGACCAAACTCAAGTTGGGGGGGATGTGGTGGCCTTTTATAGACGCTGTAAAGAGTAAAGAGAGCTTGAGCTCTAGTGAGAAGAAAGGATTCAAGAATGAAAGAAAGGAGCTTATAACGTTAAGCGTAACAGACCTAAGATCAGGAGGAAAAGGACACTCCGGTTGATGTATTGGCTGAACAGATGATGAATTCCACTTGAGAGCACTGGTGTTTATATAGAATAAATACACTATAGGCTGACAAGTGGTTGAGTACAAAATGAATAAGGTAAAATTAGCATAAGCAGTTTAAGTGACATGGTAAGTGAAATGCTATGACTAAAGAGTCTGATAGCCATGACTAAACAGTCTGATAATCACAATACTACAACACAGCCCAGTTAAATTTTACCTGTTGTTTTAGTACTTGAAGGTTAAAAATAATAAGATCAAATCAATCCAATCAATGGTACTCTGAACTCCAGTGAAAGTCACATAAATGAAAACTCAAACTCTAACACACCCGCTTGACTTTCACTGGAGGAAGTTACTGTCCTAAAAAGGAATCTAACTCTTTTTCTTCAATTAACATAATGTTCTACTAACTGTTGGAATAATTCTACATACAGGTTAGTGACTGATTAATAAGATGAGCTGAATGACTGGTAAACTTCCTGGGGCATTTCTCATTCTCACTTCTATCTTAATGATTTCTACTATTTTCTGGAAAATTCTTCAGTTCAAATGGTGAATTACTTGTAAGATGCATTGAATTTGTTCAAGGTTGGGTTTAATTGTGTGGATTTGATAAAATTGAGTTGTTTGATTTTCGGAGTTGAGTACTGGAATGGTTGTGAAAATTGATGGATGATTGATGAAGAAAATAAAGTGTAGGTAAAGTGTGAACGCAGCAGGCAAACTACAGACCAATCCTCCCAGGACTAACTGACGCAATTTTGAGGTTTATGGTGATCAGTTTGAGTTGGCAGAATGAACAATGAGTACAAAAGTTGACTGAATCAAGTTGGATGATAACTTGCAATTCTAGTGAGTTGACTTAGCAGCCTCTCACATTGTTCTTGCGTCATACGCTGTTGGACATCGGCAGCGGCAGGTTTGGTAGAATAGACAAGAGGGAATTTGGCTTCTTTATCACTGTCAGATGAGGTATCAATTGCCGCTTTACCATCTCAAGTCAAGAAACTCAGGCAGAATAGGTTTTTGACCGACTGAGCAAACAATTTAGGATTGATAAAGAAAAAACTTGAACAGATTCATGCCTTCCTTGCCACCCTTTTGCTCGAGGATCTTGCTGATTGTCAAAATCAATCAAGACATCTCAGCTTGCAATTGCTTGATGTTGTTGTTTTTGATCAGTTTGGGTTCCTTTCAATCGACCTCCCATTTTTCAAGTTTTGAACATTGGGAAAAATTTCGCTTCTTGTGCTGAATTTTGAGAGGACCGTACCAGATTTTGAGGCCATTTGATGAGGAAGAGGTTACCAAACTTCTCGCTATAACCCTTGACCGTCCACTTTCCTTTTTTGACCATAGTCTTGACCGTCTGAGCAATTTGAGGTTTGGCCTTGTCAATATCCAAGAGCGTCAATTCCTCAAACAGACGAGCACCTTGGATGTTTTGAAGGGTCGCATTGAGAGCTTCAAGTTCCTCATTGATCTTCTGGAAGGCTTTGGTGGCCAAGGTGACCGCTTTGGCTTCAAAGGTTTTGATAGCCTTCAACTGAGCTCAGACTTGATTGACAGTGAGAAAAGTCAATGGCTTGGTTCTGAGACTTGAGAGTGGCTAACTGGTTTGTTGACATTCACAAGAGGGGGGGTCCGTTCAATAGGAAGGCGCAAAGACAAGCTCAAAGTCATCGGGGGTGGAAAGAATATCATTTATCTCTCAACCTGCGCAAGAGTTGCTATGCATCAATTGACCTCCCACACGCTAACAAAAGGACGATTCAGTTCAAGACGGCTTGAGGAGGTGAGTTGAGTACTTCTTGAGATGCTAGGTTATCTTGATTGTTCAATCGGAGTTGAGGGCTGATTCCTAGTGTCAAAGAGAATGGATGGGATGAGCTTAATAGTCAATGACAAGGCTCATCCCCATCTCACCCCCTCGCCAAAAGAGTTGAAGACCAATTTCCGGATGAGACTATTGAAGGCAAACAAGTTAAATGAGAGACTGTTGGCTATGGTCGAGCATAGGCTTTTAACCGTGTAAAATGTAAAAATAGCTCAAGTTCTAATGAGATGAAAGGATTAAAGAATGAAAGAAAGGAGCTTATAACCTCAAGCGTAACGGACCTAAGATCAGGAGGAAAAGCAAACTCCGGTTAATGTGTTGGCTGAACAGATGATGAATTCCACTTGAGAGCACTGGTGTTTATATAGACTAAATGCACTATAGGCTGACAAGTGTTTGAGTACAAAATGAATAAGGTAAAATTAGCATAAGCAGTTTAAGTGAAATGGTAAGTGAAATTCTATGACTAAAGAGTCTGATAGCCATGACTAAACAGTCTGATAATCACAATACTACAACACAGCCCAGTTAATTTTTACCTGTTGTTTTAGTACTTGAATTTTAACAATAATAAGATCAAATCAATCCAATCAATGGTACTCTGAACTCCAGTGAAAGTCACATTAATGAAAACTCAAACTCTAACAGACGCAAGTCAGAATTGGCTGCGTGCTGCGCGCTCAGCAGTAGTGGAGGGCTCAGAAGGGGTAGCACGCTCAGAAATGTGTTTGGCTTGCCGCAGCAAGTCGCGCTGCGGGCTCAGCAGCAGTCCAATTGGGATCAGCATCTGGGGAGGCGGGATGGATTGGATTGGATTGGATTGGACAGATTGCACCTGGATTGCGCATTGCAAGACACGGATATATCTCAGATATCTGGAAAAGCCGCGTTTGGAAAATGCAGACATGCGCGGGATGCGCCGAGTTGGGCGTGGCGCAAGGGCCGCGTCATGAGAAGCACAAACCAGGTGGATGCAATCGCAGGCGGGCAATAAGGATGGATATGGGATATGGGTTGTGGATTATGGGATGGGAAGGATGGGGTTGGAGCTAGGGTTCTGTGCTTAGGGGTTGTATTTCATTATTCTTTCTTGTTTCAGGTTTTAGTTAAGTTAGGGTTGAGGGGGAGGTTACTTAAGCCGGACCCTCAACCCGGTTGGAGGAGGATCATCATTGGATCATTGGATCACAGAGGATCACATTGGGTTGTCATAGGTTTTGCAAGGATCGTTACTATCAATTTTATATTTCTTGGTCAAAGGGTGAACAGTTGCAATCAGCGTTTACAGACGCAAGGGATCAATAACTTCCAAACTTGGGAACCATTCAAGGAGTAGTCCTCTTTTGAATTCCACAACATGTATTTAGAAATTTTCTATGACTTTTTAGGTTTGGTATAGGGTATTCAAATCCAACTGAAAATATCTATCCTTATGGAAATAGATCAATTATTTCATATTCAATGTACCTATTTCTTTACTTGGTGAAATTTTTGGTAGAATTATTCATCATTTTTGAATTTCAATCATGAAATAAATGAAATCAGAATTTTTCTATTTTTTTTATGTTTGGTGGAAAGGCATTTAAATTTGATGAGAAATATTGAGGTTTCTTCAGAGAAATATGGTTTTCATATATTTCAAAACTATTTATGTACTTGATTATGCAGTTTTTGAAATATTCAATATAAATTCAATTCAAAGCATGAAATAGGTATTTGTAACATTTTTAATTTTCATTTTGGGTAATGTTAAATTCAGAACTATTTGACCTGTGTACACAACTAAAATGGGCTGTGTGGCATGCTACACAACTCAAATGGGCCATGTGGCATGCTAAAACACTCCAATGCGCTTTTTGGCACGCTACACAACTCAAAAGGGCCGTGTGACATTGTTGGAATTCCTAGTTGACTGTCTCTATGCTGCTCTCTCACTGTTTCCTATTTTGTTTCTTTTCTTCTTACTCTGTTTCTTTTCTCCTTGTTCTTTGTTCTCTGTTCTTCACTACCTTCTCCTCTCATGTTTTACCTTCCATCTCATCTCTTTTCTCATCAGCCTGCTCCTCACCATCCTTGACCTCAAGCGCGCACTCTCCCTTGTGATCCTCCTGTGACTGCCTCACTCGCACATAACATTCCCCTCATGGATCTCTTCCGTGCTCCAACATCTGACCCTGGATCACCACCATCATCTCTCAAACAACAACCATTGACTCTTCCTCCCTTATTCCAACCATCACCTCCTCAACAGACACTCTCAACCACCCCTTCTGGACCTTAACCTACCTCCTCAACTCTCAGGCGCTATTTTCTCACCCAGCCTGCTTATTGGTATTCCCTCTAAACATTCCGCTTCTTCACTCATCACATTTGTGCTCAAACTTTTCTTTCCTTCCTCAACCTTCAAATCTCTTTCCTTGCTCCCCTACCTGGACACGCGGTCACTGAGTCCCTTAGGTATTTCTTTCAACCACTTCACGTTCTATCATTCATGTCACGCTCTTTTCCACTTGTACTATTTTCATGATCTCTCTATCCTTTTCATTATCTCTTTATCCTTCCTATGCTGAAATAAACATTCCTTAGTCTCATTCTCTTAACTCTTCAGACATGCTACACGGCTCAAATGGGTCATGTAGGGTTTCACATAACTCAAATCTAGTTGTGTTCCATGTCACACAACTAAAAGAGTTGCAGGCTTAAAACAAACTAAAATAAACTAATTAAAAAAACAGAAATTAACCAAAAAATCAAAAGGTGTTGATTTTCTGGTTTAAAAAAACAAAAAAATAAAAAAAATAAAAATAACTAAATTATTGAACACCCCTGGGGGGGTTGTATACCCCTGTACACAAGTGTAAATGGTTGTGTGCAGGGGTAAAAAAATCAAAAATGCCCATTATGGGGGGTATATGCCCCCCCCCAGGGGTTGCATGTGTTTGTAACAATCCTTTGGAGTAGTGTATGGGACCCCACAAATTGAAGGGCCCTACAAGACTCCCACAGGGTGTGTGGGGCCCTACACAACTCCCACAGGGTGTGTGGGGCCCTAAAAAACTCCCACAGGTTGTGTGGGGCCCTACACAGCTCGCACAGGTTGTGTGGGGCCCTACACAGCTTGCACAGGTTGTGTGGGGCCTTACAAAACTCCCAAAGGTTGTGTGGGGCCCTACACAACTCTCACACGACTGGAGTCATGAATTTTTTATCACCCTTTTATTTTTTATCTTCATTTTATTTTTGGTACAACGGCCTTCAATTTAATTGGAAATATTCCATTTTTTGTAAAGGAAATGGATTCTTATCATTTTTCTTGTTTAAATTAAATTTGATAAATTTTTTCTTTGAATACTAGGTCAGATTTGGATTCCTTGATAAAAATTGAAATTTTTTGCATTTTCACATATTAAATTAACTTGATTGGTGACCATATTTGGATTCTTCAAAATACTCTACCCCAGAAAGAACCCCACAGGGGGTCTGGGGGCCTTATAATAGCCCCTCAGGGACCCAATTAATATAGAGGCCTTGGGGGGCCTAACAGACCCTCAGGATTTGTGTACTCCTACCCCAGGCAGTCTTTGAAACCTGAAAAATGTGTGGGGAACCATAATTGCCTTTTTTGACACCTTTTTTGTATTGCCACATATTTCCAATGTTTACACACCTTCTAGGGTTGGGAAAGCACGCCATTTGCCATGATTATAGTTATTGTATCACTATAATCAGGCCACTGACACTATTTAGCATCACTTTAGCAAAAATAATTGGTAAAATCATGCCAATTGTGAAATTCCTTGTTATTTTCATAATTTTTTTTGGAATTATTTTGGCCAGGCCCAATTCTCACTCTATCTAAAACAACTTTTGAATATTTCCAAAAACTTTTTATTTTATTCAGGCCCAGCCCAAAATGATTCCAATGACATAAAAGGCTTTATTTTTTCAAAATAATTTCTAAAATGATGCCAAAAAACAACAAAAGATTTGATGTCACTAGCTAGCAAGTTCCATTGAGGAATCTCTGGTTGAAGCTTCTTCCAATCTCCAGTTGAAGCTATTCTCATTCTCCAACAATTTTTTTGATGCTAATTCACTGTTCATTGGAGCTTGAATAAATTTGTGGCTGAGCTTGACTGGAGATTGAACTGAGCTTGGTTGCAGATTGGGCATGAGCTCCTTGATGGCACTTGCTAGCAATCAACATGAAGTCTTTTGTGGTTAAAGGTGTCAGTGGCTCCATATTAGGAATTTCTTTACTATATTGATGCCTACTGGAGTTCTTTCCTGTGCCAGGAAGGCATGAAGAATTTAAAAGTTTTCAAGTGGCGCATGGGGAGGGAGAAAACAGCATTTGATGGTGTTTTGGGCCCTCAAATGCCTGTAAAAATTGCCTGTAAAAATTTATTGAGGCCCTGGGGGGCCAAATTAAGGCCTCCAGACCCTTTGGGGTCTTTCTTGGATAGAATATTTTGTATAAACCAAAGTGGACACCAATTTAAGTAAGTTTAATATGTAAAACTTCAAAAATATCAATTTTTCCAAAGAATTCAAATCTGACCTCATTTTTTTATAAAAAAAATTCATCCAATGTAAGAAAAACAAGGAAAATGATATAAATTCATTTTTATTTTCAAAAATTTAATATTCACAGTGGAAAATAAATAAATTTTTACCCAAAACCAAAAAACAGACAAGAATGGTACATAGAAATATTAAGGCATATCAGATATAAACTTTTGAAAAAATTAAATGGCTGATCTCAGGCCTATCCATTTTTTGTCAATTTTCTTTTTCAGTTAAAACCATTTATTCATTTTTCATTTTGATAAATAAATCCTTTTTGAAAAATTGATATTTTTCCTGAAATAAGCTTTTCAAATTTCTTAAAGTTTTAGCTCTGATACATCCTATTTTATGCTGAAAATGCACCTATATTGAAATATTCAAACAAAAATATAATTCATTACATAAATAATGATAAAAAGTATAAAAAACATACTTCTTTGAAGAAAATTGAAGTCTTTTGATTTAATGTAAATACTTTTGTAACAATCATAAAAAATGATAGGGATTTACTAAATATATCTGTTTCACAAGGGTAATTCAAATATTTCAAAAAATTTCAAAAAAATTATTCATCATGTACAAAAATAAAAACATCAAATGCAAAAAATTCATTTCTTTTAATAAGAATTGAAATGTTTAGTGAGATTTAAATACCTTACCTGTCAGCCTCCTGGATGCCAAGACCCTTGCTATCCTTTAGCTACCAGAGGTGATATTGTAAATAATAAATATATTATTTAAAAATTGCAGCAAAAATCCGTAAAATACTTGGATTAAGCTTATTTCAAGGTTGAATGGTTTGGTTATTGTTTATTGTTTCAAATCAAAATTGATTATTAAATATTTATAGAGGGGCCACAATTATATTGGGGATCTTTAACACCTCTCTTCAGGGATTTCAGTATGAAAACATGTAGTCCTGGTTACTTTGGGTTCTTTAGTTTAAAGATTATTATACCCAAAGATAATATGTATATAAAATACACAATGAAGTGGTAGGGCCTTGTAGCCAAGCTACCACGACAGAGAAAGGATAATAAGACTCACTGGTATATTATTAAATCCTTTGGGTATCTGTTTGGGACTTTACTGACGGGTTAAACCTGTATACTGGGGTTATAAGGTTGTTCAGCAGTTTTAATGGATAAAAAGAGGTTTGAAGACGGATATTACTGATCAGAAATTGCCATAAATCACTTACTTATCTCTTATAAGTATTTGATTACCTTGGAACAGCGTCTGGATATGAATATTACTGGGTCTCTGCCCAACAACATCCTCAAAAGAGCTCTGTATTTGTAGTTTTTTGGAGTCCCAATATGGTCCTTCTGAGGGTTTTAGGTGCTCAAAGGGACGGACACTAAGGCTAGCAGGGTAACCAGGGGTAGCCTGTCATGTGCCCTTGGTGCTATAGCCCGGGTAGAATCTAACTCCTTAGGGTATGGGAATTATTCTACCTTATAATAGACATTAGGACGTGTGAATAACACTAATCTGTCCTATTTATGTATTATTTAATTAATTATCCTTAGTATATGTTCCCTGTAATATAATAATTATATTATTAGACATCTCTTCGGACATTTTGATGTCAGGTAAGCTCTCATTATGTATCATATAACTGGAGTAAAAGGTCATCATATTGTTTTTACTCTTTATCTACGAGTTCCAGTTGATTTGTTAAGATAATTACTTAAAAATATAATTCATGAGAATTCATGTAATATTATTACATCATTATCTTCCTTAGTATGTCACAAAAATGTTAATGTATAGTAATTCTCATAAAAGTATATAAAAGTATTTTAATATATTTTTTGAAGCTGTCATTGTCTTATTTTCGACATTCTTGATTCTTTGCATTTTATTAAATAAAAAATACGTGTAAAGATTATTTAGGTTTTTTTATATAATATTATGTATATTTAGACAGTCTACTATCCACGGGAACCTTTATTACATATGTAACAAGTTCCCGTGTATGTTGTAGCCTGTTTACGCAGTACCCGGTCCGCCTGTCACTATTTCAGCCCGTAGTCCCGCGGCTGCGTACTTGTCAGAGGCCCTGGGCTGCGTACACAACCTTGATGGGTTGACACGGCTGTATCTCAGCTGCGCGCGGGTGCTGTGGCTGCCGCCGCTGCGTGCGGGAATTGTGACAAAACACATTTCCGCCCATAACTCCTAAAATATACACAAAACCTCAATTCTGACTTAATTTTAGGTGTGAAACCTATACGTGACTATGTGTATTTAATTGGCAAAAAAGCTCAATACTAGAGCCGTAGTATTTTGGTTCTTTTTTCCTTAATTATTTAAAAATATAAGGAGTTTTATTTCAAGGGTGGGGTCAGTGAGTGACCCTACCTAATTTTGGATGGAGAATTCATTTCTGTAATAATATTTATGGTTTTCCTACTCCTTCTTAGGTTAGTTGTATTATTATTATTTTTATGTTATTTTAGTTACTTTTGCAGCTTGCTCTGCAATATTAGCAAGCTGACATTACCACAAAAAAAAAGAAAATAAAAAAATTCCATATATACCTATGGGGTGACAATAAATTCATGAACCCCAGTTGTGTGGGAGTTTTTTAGGGCCCTACATTCCCCATATAACCCGTGGGGACACATTAAAGACTCCTTCACAACTGGGGCTTGTGTGGATTTATCATCACCCAAGAAAAAGAAAACACAATAAAGAAAGAAAACTGAGGATAACAATGTGTAGAAGCAAGAGAAGTCAATTTTAGAAGGATTCTCACTAGTGATTTTTTCTATAATCCTCCTCTCTGCGCTCAGGTTTTTATTTCAATCTTTTGATCACAAGATCACAGCAGAATCAATAAAAGTAAAACAGTAATGGCTCTCAATGGTACCCAAGATTCTTATTATTTTTTTTTTCAAAAAAAAAGAAATCATCTGGATGGGGGTATCAGGTTTGGCTCTCATGCTTTAAAAATTTAACATCAACCAGCTGATTTCCTGATCAGTTTCAGCGTGAATAAGACAGAGAAATCACGAAACCAAGTGTTCAGGAGTGAGAATCCAAATTGGATGGATTTTTTATTTCCCAAACCTTAGGGATGTCTGTTGCAAGTTTGATTAGAACTTTAGTAGGAGATATCAAACCTTGGGATGGCGCCAAGTGAGACCTCAAAACCTTCAAACAATCCAATCAATTTGGTTCAAGTTTCTATGAGCACCAGATCCAGGATGTTTTATCATGGATCTTAAGAACACCATGAGAGCTTGGAAAGTTCATAATCTTCCCAAGTCCCCGTACGTACCTTTTAATTTCTTGTAAATAGGTCAAGTAATTCACAACGGTTTCTTTGGGATAGTGTGTACAACCCCAAAAAACTTGAATGTAGTTTTGTGGGGGCTACAAAACTCAATTGAGTTTTTTGGGCGCTGAAAAACTAAATCAAGTCATGTAGCATGCCACCCGGCCTATTTGAGCAGTGTACCCAACTCAAATGGGTTGCAAATTGAACATTACCCATACCTATAATCTGAGGTAAGGCTGTAACCTGGGGATTTGGATGGGGTATGAGCCTCATTGCAAACCCCAGACCCCAAAAAGTCCCTGGAATTCCCCAAATCCCTGGGTGAATTGCAGTTATAGTTGCCTCCTTTTTTCATTCCTCTATATAATCATCTTAAAAAAGTTTTTATACCCTATCTAAGAACCGTTTGGTCACCCCACAAAGATAGGGGCGCATTGGATCACGCTAGGGCAGAGAAAAACATTTTTAAGCAGGGATCCATGGAAGGGAAGGTGGTGAGACACAGCTGGACCGGCTCACCAAGGCCTCAATGAATGTTGTGCGGGCCCAATTTATTGCAAAAAGGGTGGAAAATTTGTTGAGATTTCACGTCAGAGGAGTTTTACTTCCCGCTTGGGGATCTCTGCTCCCAGTGCTCTCCCCCAGACTCTCAGGAGCGGGGGGAACCTTTCTGCTGGTTCTTCTCACTGTCATCGTCCTCAAGGACCTCTGCTCAAGGATCAAAACAATCACTCTCAAACTCTTCCTCAAGATAACTTCAACTCACCCTCTTCAACTCACCCTTGTCACCGTCTGTCGTGGTCCTCATTTTCATTATTCTTTCATCTCTATTTCTTTTTTTTCATTCTTTCTCCGATCTCGTCTCTGCCTCAATCAATTGTCCTCTGCCTCAAAATATGCCTGGTGAGATTTGTGATCTGTCTCTTGCTCTTTGAACTTTTCAAGCTTTGACGAATCACATCTACATCAATTGTAGCTTGTACCAATCCTCCCTCACCTCACCTCAACGCCATCCATGCTCTATGAAGTCTCAATCAATCATCCCCCAGATTACCACTCATCACTCGTGCAGTCTCATATTCCTGTTTGTTTTTCTCTCTCTCAGTCTTCAGTTTGTTTCCTGTGCTGTTCTCACCTCCTTTCACTTCTTCTGTTTCTAGCTCTCAGTTCTGTGATCATTTCGTTTATCATTATCTCTTCACGGTTAAAAGCCGAAGGAACTCATCAAATCCGCCGATCACCAAACACTCAACCAAGAGAGCATCCTAATTGGGCACCATGGACTCCTTCAAACAAACGATGCTCAAGACTGCACTCGAAACAATTCCTCTTCTTGGCGAAGATAATAACGGAATCTGGAGGGACAAAATGGATGCGGTACTCAACGTCAGAGGATGCACAACGGCCATGAACAATGATACCTCGGTGCTGGAAACCTCTGTTAACGATGAACTCAAGCTTCTCATCTTCTCCAAACTCGATTCTACGGCACATGAGAACATTTTCACGGCCGAGAATAGGAACTCTGCCAAACTTCTGTGGAAAGCAATAATTCACAAGTATGCGTCATCTCAAGCATCTAATCGCGCTCAAGTCTTCAACAGCTTCCTCTATCTCTCATTCAATTTGGATGATATTGTTGACTTCATCACGAAGGTGAAGGTCTGTCTCAAGAAAATGAGCGAGGTTGGTATTAAACTCCCAGACGACATACTGGGGTATCTCATCTTGTTCAAATTCCCGACCTCCATGGACAATTTCAAGAGGCAAATCATGCATTCCGACAAAGAGCTTTCAGTCGACTTTGTTCTAAATCATTTGACTCAACTAAACAATGAATCAATGGCACAATCCTCAATCTCGGGCTCCAGGCAGAAAGGCAACATTGCGCTCTTTGGAGGAAAAACCACCGCTCACTCCTTGTCTACTAAGGGATCCAACTCTAAATGATGCGTTGAAGGATCTCATCATCCTAGTCAAGACAAGAATCATTCTGCGGGAGAATGCTGGCACCTTCATCCGGAAGTGGCTCCTGACTGGTGGAGAGAGAATCAAGAAAAGTGGAAGGCAAAGAAGAGTGGATCAAAAGCAAAGACCGAGTCTCATTCAGCTCACTATCTGGCTCTTCTCAATCAGTGGATCGAACACAGAAATTCAAGTCGACGGTTCTTGCTCGACAGTGGGGCATCCGTCCATATGATCAATGATAGCAGGTTCTTCAGCAAGATGGAACCCTATTCCGGTGACCCCATCAAGACGGGGAAAGAAGGAGCCAGCTTGCCCATAAAAGGAAGAGGTACTGCGACACTCCACTGGGACAACCTCACCCTCAAACTCAGCAATGCCTTCTACGTACCCAATGTGACAACCAATCTGATCAGCGCTGGTGCCTTGAATAGCAAGGGATGCACAATCAACTCGTGTGGCAGTCACTTCACCGTGTCACACTCAGGTAAAACGGTTCTAACTGGACCAATCAAAGATAACCTTTACACTCTGCCAACTCCCTCCTTCAATCCTGTTTCAACTTCAAAAAATGTATTCTCATCAACCTTATCCTCTCCCAAGGACGCTCTTCTCAAGATTCACAGGCGATACAGACACGCTTCTCTATCAAGACTCTCCTCACTCACTCAGCATATTCCCGCTGAAGCTAAGCAAAATTTCCAGTGCATCGAATGCGTCAAAAGCAAGATCACGAAATCTTCCTTCAAACTCTCTTCCACAAGATCATCCAAGGTCTTCAATAAAATTCATCTTGACCTCATGGGTCCGATCAGACCATCCTCCAAATCTGGTCGTGCAAAGTTGTGGAGAAAGGTTTGCGAGATTAATGGAGTACTATCCAGAAGGCGCAGGGATGATCTAGCGCGTTCACCAGCCAATCAAGGACATTTTTGGTGAAGAGTGGTGGATGAGGTGTTTCTTTTTCTTTGGTCTGATGAAGGGTTGCAGAGGGGGAGGTGGGATAGCTGTGGTATGATCAGGAGAAGGTGAGATAGTGGTGGATCTCTGGGGACCAAACTCAAGTTGGGGGGGATGTGGTGGCCTTTTATAGACGCTGTAAAGAGTAAAGAGAGCTTGAGCTCTAGTGAGAAGAAAGGATTCAAGAATGAAAGAAAGGAGCTTATAACGTTAAGCGTAACAGACCTAAGATCAGGAGGAAAAGGACACTCCGGTTGATGTATTGGCTGAACAGATGATGAATTCCACTTGAGAGCACTGGTGTTTATATAGAATAAATACACTATAGGCTGACAAGTGGTTGAGTACAAAATGAATAAGGTAAAATTAGCATAAGCAGTTTAAGTGACATGGTAAGTGAAATGCTATGACTAAAGAGTCTGATAGCCATGACTAAACAGTCTGATAATCACAATACTACAACACAGCCCAGTTAAATTTTACCTGTTGTTTTAGTACTTGAAGGTTAAAAATAATAAGATCAAATCAATCCAATCAATGGTACTCTGAACTCCAGTGAAAGTCACATAAATGAAAACTCAAACTCTAACACACCCGCTTGACTTTCACTGGAGGAAGTTACTGTCCTAAAAAGGAATCTAACTCTTTTTCTTCAATTAACATAATGTTCTACTAACTGTTGGAATAATTCTACATACAGGTTAGTGACTGATTAATAAGATGAGCTGAATGACTGGTAAACTTCCTGGGGCATTTCTCATTCTCACTTCTATCTTAATGATTTCTACTATTTTCTGGAAAATTCTTCAGTTCAAATGGTGAATTACTTGTAAGATGCATTGAATTTGTTCAAGGTTGGGTTTAATTGTGTGGATTTGATAAAATTGAGTTGTTTGATTTTCGGAGTTGAGTACTGGAATGGTTGTGAAAATTGATGGATGATTGATGAAGAAAATAAAGTGTAGGTAAAGTGTGAACGCAGCAGGCAAACTACAGACCAATCCTCCCAGGACTAACTGACGCAATTTTGAGGTTTATGGTGATCAGTTTGAGTTGGCAGAATGAACAATGAGTACAAAAGTTGACTGAATCAAGTTGGATGATAACTTGCAATTCTAGTGAGTTGACTTAGCAGCCTCTCACATTGTTCTTGCGTCATACGCTGTTGGACATCGGCAGCGGCAGGTTTGGTAGAATAGACAAGAGGGAATTTGGCTTCTTTATCACTGTCAGATGAGGTATCAATTGCCGCTTTACCATCTCAAGTCAAGAAACTCAGGCAGAATAGGTTTTTGACCGACTGAGCAAACAATTTAGGATTGATAAAGAAAAAACTTGAACAGATTCATGCCTTCCTTGCCACCCTTTTGCTCGAGGATCTTGCTGATTGTCAAAATCAATCAAGACATCTCAGCTTGCAATTGCTTGATGTTGTTGTTTTTGATCAGTTTGGGTTCCTTTCAATCGACCTCCCATTTTTCAAGTTTTGAACATTGGGAAAAATTTCGCTTCTTGTGCTGAATTTTGAGAGGACCGTACCAGATTTTGAGGCCATTTGATGAGGAAGAGGTTACCAAACTTCTCGCTATAACCCTTGACCGTCCACTTTCCTTTTTTGACCATAGTCTTGACCGTCTGAGCAATTTGAGGTTTGGCCTTGTCAATATCCAAGAGCGTCAATTCCTCAAACAGACGAGCACCTTGGATGTTTTGAAGGGTCGCATTGAGAGCTTCAAGTTCCTCATTGATCTTCTGGAAGGCTTTGGTGGCCAAGGTGACCGCTTTGGCTTCAAAGGTTTTGATAGCCTTCAACTGAGCTCAGACTTGATTGACAGTGAGAAAAGTCAATGGCTTGGTTCTGAGACTTGAGAGTGGCTAACTGGTTTGTTGACATTCACAAGAGGGGGGGTCCGTTCAATAGGAAGGCGCAAAGACAAGCTCAAAGTCATCGGGGGTGGAAAGAATATCATTTATCTCTCAACCTGCGCAAGAGTTGCTATGCATCAATTGACCTCCCACACGCTAACAAAAGGACGATTCAGTTCAAGACGGCTTGAGGAGGTGAGTTGAGTACTTCTTGAGATGCTAGGTTATCTTGATTGTTCAATCGGAGTTGAGGGCTGATTCCTAGTGTCAAAGAGAATGGATGGGATGAGCTTAATAGTCAATGACAAGGCTCATCCCCATCTCACCCCCTCGCCAAAAGAGTTGAAGACCAATTTCCGGATGAGACTATTGAAGGCAAACAAGTTAAATGAGAGACTGTTGGCTATGGTCGAGCATAGGCTTTTAACCGTGTAAAATGTAAAAATAGCTCAAGTTCTAATGAGATGAAAGGATTAAAGAATGAAAGAAAGGAGCTTATAACCTCAAGCGTAACGGACCTAAGATCAGGAGGAAAAGCAAACTCCGGTTAATGTGTTGGCTGAACAGATGATGAATTCCACTTGAGAGCACTGGTGTTTATATAGACTAAATGCACTATAGGCTGACAAGTGTTTGAGTACAAAATGAATAAGGTAAAATTAGCATAAGCAGTTTAAGTGAAATGGTAAGTGAAATTCTATGACTAAAGAGTCTGATAGCCATGACTAAACAGTCTGATAATCACAATACTACAACACAGCCCAGTTAATTTTTACCTGTTGTTTTAGTACTTGAATTTTAACAATAATAAGATCAAATCAATCCAATCAATGGTACTCTGAACTCCAGTGAAAGTCACATTAATGAAAACTCAAACTCTAACAGACGCAAGTCAGAATTGGCTGCGTGCTGCGCGCTCAGCAGTAGTGGAGGGCTCAGAAGGGGTAGCACGCTCAGAAATGTGTTTGGCTTGCCGCAGCAAGTCGCGCTGCGGGCTCAGCAGCAGTCCAATTGGGATCAGCATCTGGGGAGGCGGGATGGATTGGATTGGATTGGATTGGACAGATTGCACCTGGATTGCGCATTGCAAGACACGGATATATCTCAGATATCTGGAAAAGCCGCGTTTGGAAAATGCAGACATGCGCGGGATGCGCCGAGTTGGGCGTGGCGCAAGGGCCGCGTCATGAGAAGCACAAACCAGGTGGATGCAATCGCAGGCGGGCAATAAGGATGGATATGGGATATGGGTTGTGGATTATGGGATGGGAAGGATGGGGTTGGAGCTAGGGTTCTGTGCTTAGGGGTTGTATTTCATTATTCTTTCTTGTTTCAGGTTTTAGTTAAGTTAGGGTTGAGGGGGAGGTTACTTAAGCCGGACCCTCAACCCGGTTGGAGGAGGATCATCATTGGATCATTGGATCACAGAGGATCACATTGGGTTGTCATAGGTTTTGCAAGGATCGTTACTATCAATTTTATATTTCTTGGTCAAAGGGTGAACAGTTGCAATCAGCGTTTACAGACGCAAGGGATCAATAACTTCCAAACTTGGGAACCATTCAAGGAGTAGTCCTCTTTTGAATTCCACAACATGTATTTAGAAATTTTCTATGACTTTTTAGGTTTGGTATAGGGTATTCAAATCCAACTGAAAATATCTATCCTTATGGAAATAGATCAATTATTTCATATTCAATGTACCTATTTCTTTACTTGGTGAAATTTTTGGTAGAATTATTCATCATTTTTGAATTTCAATCATGAAATAAATGAAATCAGAATTTTTCTATTTTTTTTATGTTTGGTGGAAAGGCATTTAAATTTGATGAGAAATATTGAGGTTTCTTCAGAGAAATATGGTTTTCATATATTTCAAAACTATTTATGTACTTGATTATGCAGTTTTTGAAATATTCAATATAAATTCAATTCAAAGCATGAAATAGGTATTTGTAACATTTTTAATTTTCATTTTGGGTAATGTTAAATTCAGAACTATTTGACCTGTGTACACAACTAAAATGGGCTGTGTGGCATGCTACACAACTCAAATGGGCCATGTGGCATGCTAAAACACTCCAATGCGCTTTTTGGCACGCTACACAACTCAAAAGGGCCGTGTGACATTGTTGGAATTCCTAGTTGACTGTCTCTATGCTGCTCTCTCACTGTTTCCTATTTTGTTTCTTTTCTTCTTACTCTGTTTCTTTTCTCCTTGTTCTTTGTTCTCTGTTCTTCACTACCTTCTCCTCTCATGTTTTACCTTCCATCTCATCTCTTTTCTCATCAGCCTGCTCCTCACCATCCTTGACCTCAAGCGCGCACTCTCCCTTGTGATCCTCCTGTGACTGCCTCACTCGCACATAACATTCCCCTCATGGATCTCTTCCGTGCTCCAACATCTGACCCTGGATCACCACCATCATCTCTCAAACAACAACCATTGACTCTTCCTCCCTTATTCCAACCATCACCTCCTCAACAGACACTCTCAACCACCCCTTCTGGACCTTAACCTACCTCCTCAACTCTCAGGCACTATTTTCTCACCCAGCCTGCTTATTGGTATTCCCTCTAAACATTCCGCTTCTTCACTCATCACATTTGTGCTCAAACTTTTCTTTCCTTCCTCAACCTTCAAATCTCTTTCCTTGCTCCCCTACCTGGACACGCGGTCACTGAGTCCCTTAGGTATTTCTTTCAACCACTTCACGTTCTATCATTCATGTCACGCTCTTTTCCACTTGTACTATTTTCATGATCTCTCTATCCTTTTCATTATCTCTTTATCCTTCCTATGCTGAAATAAACATTCCTTAGTCTCATTCTCTTAACTCTTCAGACATGCTACACGGCTCAAATGGGTCATGTAGGGTTTCACATAACTCAAATCTAGTTGTGTTCCATGTCACACAACTAAAAGAGTTGCAGGCTTAAAACAAACTAAAATAAACTAATTAAAAAAACAGAAATTAACCAAAAAATCAAAAGGTGTTGATTTTCTGGTTTAAAAAAACAAAAAAATAAAAAAAATAAAAATAACTAAATTATTGAACACCCCTGGGGGGGTTGTATACCCCTGTACACAAGTGTAAATGGTTGTGTGCAGGGGTAAAAAAATCAAAAATGCCCATTATGGGGGGTATATGCCCCCCCCCAGGGGTTGCATGTGTTTGTAACAATCCTTTAGAGTAGTGTATGGGACCCCACAAATTGAAGGGCCCTACAAGACTCCCACAGGGTGTGTGGGGCCCTACACAACTCCCACAGGGTGTGTGGGGCCCTAAAAAACTCCCACAGGTTGTGTGGGGCCCTACACAGCTCGCACAGGTTGTGTGGGGCCCTACACAGCTTGCACAGGTTTTGTGGGGCCTTACAAAACTCCCAAAGGTTGTGTGGGGCCCTACACAACTCTCACACGACTGGAGTCATGAATTTTTTATCACCCTTTTATTTTTTATCTTCATTTTATTTTTGGTACAACGGCCTTCAATTTAATTGGAAATATTCCATTTTTTGTAAAGGAAATGGATTCTTATCATTTTTCTTGTTTAAATTAAATTTGATAAATTTTTTCTTTGAATACTAGGTCAGATTTGGATTCCTTGATAAAAATTGAAATTTTTTGCATTTTCACATATTAAATTAACTTGATTGGTGACCATATTTGGATTCTTCAAAATACTCTACCCCAGAAAGAACCCCACAGGGGGTCTGGGGGCCTTATAATAGCCCCTCAGGGACCCAATTAATATAGAGGCCTTGGGGGGCCTAACAGACCCTCAGGATTTGTGTACTCCTACCCCAGGCAGTCTTTGAAACCTGAAAAATGTGTGGGGAACCATAATTGCCTTTTTTGACACCTTTTTTGTATTGCCACATATTTCCAATGTTTACACACCTTCTAGGGTTGGGAAAGCACGCCATTTGCCATGATTATAGTTATTGTATCACTATAATCAGGCCACTGACACTATTTAGCATCACTTTAGCAAAAATAATTGGTAAAATCATGCCAATTGTGAAATTCCTTGTTATTTTCATAATTTTTTTTGGAATTATTTTGGCCAGGCCCAATTCTCACTCTATCTAAAACAACTTTTGAATATTTCCAAAAACTTTTTATTTTATTCAGGCCCAGCCCAAAATGATTCCAATGACATAAAAGGCTTTATTTTTTCAAAATAATTTCTAAAATGATGCCAAAAAACAACAAAAGATTTGATGTCACTAGCTAGCAAGTTCCATTGAGGAATCTCTGGTTGAAGCTTCTTCCAATCTCCAGTTGAAGCTATTCTCATTCTCCAACAATTTTTTTGATGCTAATTCACTGTTCATTGGAGCTTGAATAAATTTGTGGCTGAGCTTGACTGGAGATTGAACTGAGCTTGGTTGCAGATTGGGCATGAGCTCCTTGATGGCACTTGCTAGCAATCAACATGAAGTCTTTTGTGGTTAAAGGTGTCAGTGGCTCCATATTAGGAATTTCTTTACTATATTGATGCCTACTGGAGTTCTTTCCTGTGCCAGGAAGGCATGAAGAATTTAAAAGTTTTCAAGTGGCGCATGGGGAGGGAGAAAACAGCATTTGATGGTGTTTTGGGCCCTCAAATGCCTGTAAAAATTGCCTGTAAAAATTTATTGAGGCCCTGGGGGGCCAAATTAAGGCCTCCAGACCCTTTGGGGTCTTTCTTGGATAGAATATTTTGTATAAACCAAAGTGGACACCAATTTAAGTAAGTTTAATATGTAAAACTTCAAAAATATCAATTTTTCCAAAGAATTCAAATCTGACCTCATTTTTTTATAAAAAAAATTCATCCAATGTAAGAAAAACAAGGAAAATGATATAAATTCATTTTTATTTTCAAAAATTTAATATTCACAGTGGAAAATAAATAAATTTTTACCCAAAACCAAAAAACAGACAAGAATGGTACATAGAAATATTAAGGCATATCAGATATAAACTTTTGAAAAAATTAAATGGCTGATCTCAGGCCTATCCATTTTTTGTCAATTTTCTTTTTCAGTTAAAACCATTTATTCATTTTTCATTTTGATAAATAAATCCTTTTTGAAAAATTGATATTTTTCCTGAAATAAGCTTTTCAAATTTCTTAAAGTTTTAGCTCTGATACATCCTATTTTATGCTGAAAATGCACCTATATTGAAATATTCAAACAAAAATATAATTCATTACATAAATAATGATAAAAAGTATAAAAAACATACTTCTTTGAAGAAAATTGAAGTCTTTTGATTTAATGTAAATACTTTTGTAACAATCATAAAAAATGATAGGGATTTACTAAATATATCTGTTTCACAAGGGTAATTCAAATATTTCAAAAAATTTCAAAAAAATTATTCATCATGTACAAAAATAAAAACATCAAATGCAAAAAATTCATTTCTTTTAATAAGAATTGAAATGTTTAGTGAGATTTAAATACCTTACCTGTCAGCCTCCTGGATGCCAAGACCCTTGCTATCCTTTAGCTACCAGAGGTGATATTGTAAATAATAAATATATTATTTAAAAATTGCAGCAAAAATCCGTAAAATACTTGGATTAAGCTTATTTCAAGGTTGAATGGTTTGGTTATTGTTTATTGTTTCAAATCAAAATTGATTATTAAATATTTATAGAGGGGCCACAATTATATTGGGGATCTTTAACACCTCTCTTCAGGGATTTCAGTATGAAAACATGTAGTCCTGGTTACTTTGGGTTCTTTAGTTTAAAGATTATTATACCCAAAGATAATATGTATATAAAATACACAATGAAGTGGTAGGGCCTTGTAGCCAAGCTACCACGACAGAGAAAGGATAATAAGACTCACTGGTATATTATTAAATCCTTTGGGTATCTGTTTGGGACTTTACTGACGGGTTAAACCTGTATACTGGGGTTATAAGGTTGTTCAGCAGTTTTAATGGATAAAAAGAGGTTTGAAGACGGATATTACTGATCAGAAATTGCCATAAATCACTTACTTATCTCTTATAAGTATTTGATTACCTTGGAACAGCGTCTGGATATGAATATTACTGGGTCTCTGCCCAACAACATCCTCAAAAGAGCTCTGTATTTGTAGTTTTTTGGAGTCCCAATATGGTCCTTCTGAGGGTTTTAGGTGCTCAAAGGGACGGACACTAAGGCTAGCAGGGTAACCAGGGGTAGCCTGTCATGTGCCCTTGGTGCTATAGCCCGGGTAGAATCTAACTCCTTAGGGTATGGGAATTATTCTACCTTATAATAGACATTAGGACGTGTGAATAACACTAATCTGTCCTATTTATGTATTATTTAATTAATTATCCTTAGTATATGTTCCCTGTAATATAATAATTATATTATTAGACATCTCTTCGGACATTTTGATGTCAGGTAAGCTCTCATTATGTATCATATAACTGGAGTAAAAGGTCATCATATTGTTTTTACTCTTTATCTACGAGTTCCAGTTGATTTGTTAAGATAATTACTTAAAAATATAATTCATGAGAATTCATGTAATATTATTACATCATTATCTTCCTTAGTATGTCACAAAAATGTTAATGTATAGTAATTCTCATAAAAGTATATAAAAGTATTTTAATATATTTTTTGAAGCTGTCATTGTCTTATTTTCGACATTCTTGATTCTTTGCATTTTATTAAATAAAAAATACGTGTAAAGATTATTTAGGTTTTTTTATATAATATTATGTATATTTAGACAGTCTACTATCCACGGGAACCTTTATTACATATGTAACAAGTTCCCGTGTATGTTGTAGCCTGTTTACGCAGTACCCCGGTCCGCCTGTCACTATTTCAGCCCGTAGTCCCGCGGCTGCGTACTTGTCAGAGGCCCTGGGCTGCGTACACAACCTTGATGGGTTGACACGGCTGTATCTCAGCTGCGCGCGGGTGCTGTGGCTGCCGCCGCTGCGTGCGGGAATTGTGACAAAACACATTTCCGCCCATAACTCCTAAAATATACACAAAACCTCAATTCTGACTTAATTTTAGGTGTGAAACCTATACGTGACTATGTGTATTTAATTGGCAAAAAAGCTCAATACTAGAGCCGTAGTATTTTGGTTCTTTTTTCCTTAATTATTTAAAAATATAAGGAGTTTTATTTCAAGGGTGGGGTCAGTGAGTGACCCTACCTAATTTTGGATGGAGAATTCATTTCTGTAATAATATTTATGGTTTTCCTACTCCTTCTTAGGTTAGTTGTATTATTATTATTTTTATGTTATTTTAGTTACTTTTGCAGCTTGCTCTGCAATATTAGCAAGCTGACATTACCACAAAAAAAAAGAAAATAAAAAAATTCCATATATACCTATGGGGTGACAATAAATTCATGAACCCCAGTTGTGTGGGAGTTTTTTAGGGCCCTACATTCCCCATATAACCCGTGGGGACACATTAAAGACTCCTTCACAACTGGGGCTTGTGTGGATTTATCATCACCCAAGAAAAAGAAAACACAATAAAGAAAGAAAACTGAGGATAACAATGTGTAGAAGCAAGAGAAGTCAATTTTAGAAGGATTCTCACTAGTGATTTTTTCTATAATCCTCCTCTCTGCGCTCAGGTTTTTATTTCAATCTTTTGATCACAAGATCACAGCAGAATCAATAAAAGTAAAACAGTAATGGCTCTCAATGGTACCCAAGATTCTTATTATTTTTTTTTTCAAAAAAAAAGAAATCATCTGGATGGGGGTATCAGGTTTGGCTCTCATGCTTTAAAAATTTAACATCAACCAGCTGATTTCCTGATCAGTTTCAGCGTGAATAAGACAGAGAAATCACGAAACCAAGTGTTCAGGAGTGAGAATCCAAATTGGATGGATTTTTTATTTCCCAAACCTTAGGGATGTCTGTTGCAAGTTTGATTAGAACTTTAGTAGGAGATATCAAACCTTGGGATGGCGCCAAGTGAGACCTCAAAACCTTCAAACAATCCAATCAATTTGGTTCAAGTTTCTATGAGCACCAGATCCAGGATGTTTTATCATGGATCTTAAGAACACCATGAGAGCTTGGAAAGTTCATAATCTTCCCAAGTCCCCGTACGTACCTTTTAATTTCTTGTAAATAGGTCAAGTAATTCACAACGGTTTCTTTGGGATAGTGTGTACAACCCCAAAAAACTTGAATGTAGTTTTGTGGGGGCTACAAAACTCAATTGAGTTTTTTGGGCGCTGAAAAACTAAATCAAGTCATGTAGCATGCCACCCGGCCTATTTGAGCAGTGTACCCAACTCAAATGGGTTGCAAATTGAACATTACCCATACCTATAATCTGAGGTAAGGCTGTAACCTGGGGATTTGGATGGGGTATGAGCCTCATTGCAAACCCCAGACCCCAAAAAGTCCCTGGAATTCCCCAAATCCCTGGGTGAATTGCAGTTATAGTTGCCTCCTTTTTTCATTCCTCTATATAATCATCTTAAAAAAGTTTTTATACCCTATCTAAGAACCGTTTGGTCACCCCACAAAGATAGGGGCGCATTGGATCACGCTAGGGCAGAGAAAAACATTTTTAAGCAGGGATCCATGGAAGGGAAGGTGGTGAGACACAGCTGGACCGGCTCACCAAGGCCTCAATGAATGTTGTGCGGGCCCAATTTATTGCAAAAAGGGTGGAAAATTTGTTGAGATTTCACGTCAGAGGAGTTTTACTTCCCGCTTGGGGATCTCTGCTCCCAGTGCTCTCCCCCAGACTCTCAGGAGCGGGGGGAACCTTTCTGCTGGTTCTTCTCACTGTCATCGTCCTCAAGGACCTCTGCTCAAGGATCAAAACAATCACTCTCAAACTCTTCCTCAAGATAACTTCAACTCACCCTCTTCAACTCACCCTTGTCACCGTCCGTCGTGGTCCTCATTTTCATTATTCTTTCATCTCTATTTCTTTTTTTTCATTCTTTCTCCGATCTCGTCTCTGCCTCAATCAATTGTCCTCTGCCTCAAAATATGCCTGGTGAGATTTGTGATCTGTCTCTTGCTCTTTGAACTTTTCAAGCTTTGACGAATCACATCTACATCAATTGTAGCTTGTACCAATCCTCCCTCACCTCACCTCAACGCCATCCATGCTCTATGAAGTCTCAATCAATCATCCCCCAGATTACCACTCATCACTCGTGCAGTCTCATATTCCTGTTTGTTTTTCTCTCTCTCAGTCTTCAGTTTGTTTCCTGTGCTGTTCTCACCTCCTTTCACTTCTTCTGTTTCTAGCTCTCAGTTCTGTGATCATTTCGTTTATCATTATCTCTTCACGGTTAAAAGCCGAAGGAACTCATCAAATCCGCCGATCACCAAACACTCAACCAAGAGAGCATCCTAATTGGGCACCATGGACTCCTTCAAACAAACGATGCTCAAGACTGCACTCGAAACAATTCCTCTTCTTGGCGAAGATAATAACGGAATCTGGAGGGACAAAATGGATGCGGTACTCAACGTCAGAGGATGCACAACGGCCATGAACAATGATACCTCGGTGCTGGAAACCTCTGTTAACGATGAACTCAAGCTTCTCATCTTCTCCAAACTCGATTCTACGGCACATGAGAACATTTTCACGGCCGAGAATAGGAACTCTGCCAAACTTCTGTGGAAAGCAATAATTCACAAGTATGCGTCATCTCAAGCATCTAATCGCGCTCAAGTCTTCAACAGCTTCCTCTATCTCTCATTCAATTTGGATGATATTGTTGACTTCATCACGAAGGTGAAGGTCTGTCTCAAGAAAATGAGCGAGGTTGGTATTAAACTCCCAGACGACATACTGGGGTATCTCATCTTGTTCAAATTCCCGACCTCCATGGACAATTTCAAGAGGCAAATCATGCATTCCGACAAAGAGCTTTCAGTCGACTTTGTTCTAAATCATTTGACTCAACTAAACAATGAATCAATGGCACAATCCTCAATCTCGGGCTCCAGGCAGAAAGGCAACATTGCGCTCTTTGGAGGAAAAACCACCGCTCACTCCTTGTCTACTAAGGGATCCAACTCTAAATGATGCGTTGAAGGATCTCATCATCCTAGTCAAGACAAGAATCATTCTGCGGGAGAATGCTGGCACCTTCATCCGGAAGTGGCTCCTGACTGGTGGAGAGAGAATCAAGAAAAGTGGAAGGCAAAGAAGAGTGGATCAAAAGCAAAGACCGAGTCTCATTCAGCTCACTATCTGGCTCTTCTCAATCAGTGGATCGAACACAGAAATTCAAGTCGACGGTTCTTGCTCGACAGTGGGGCATCCGTCCATATGATCAATGATAGCAGGTTCTTCAGCAAGATGGAACCCTATTCCGGTGACCCCATCAAGACGGGGAAAGAAGGAGCCAGCTTGCCCATAAAAGGAAGAGGTACTGCGACACTCCACTGGGACAACCTCACCCTCAAACTCAGCAATGCCTTCTACGTACCCAATGTGACAACCAATCTGATCAGCGCTGGTGCCTTGAATAGCAAGGGATGCACAATCAACTCGTGTGGCAGTCACTTCACCGTGTCACACTCAGGTAAAACGGTTCTAACTGGACCAATCAAAGATAACCTTTACACTCTGCCAACTCCCTCCTTCAATCCTGTTTCAACTTCAAAAAATGTATTCTCATCAACCTTATCCTCTCCCAAGGACGCTCTTCTCAAGATTCACAGGCGATACAGACACGCTTCTCTATCAAGACTCTCCTCACTCACTCAGCATATTCCCGCTGAAGCTAAGCAAAATTTCCAGTGCATCGAATGCGTCAAAAGCAAGATCACGAAATCTTCCTTCAAACTCTCTTCCACAAGATCATCCAAGGTCTTCAATAAAATTCATCTTGACCTCATGGGTCCGATCAGACCATCCTCCAAATCTGGTCGTGCAAAGTTGTGGAGAAAGGTTTGCGAGATTAATGGAGTACTATCCAGAAGGCGCAGGGATGATCTAGCGCGTTCACCAGCCAATCAAGGACATTTTTGGTGAAGAGTGGTGGATGAGGTGTTTCTTTTTCTTTGGTCTGATGAAGGGTTGCAGAGGGGGAGGTGGGATAGCTGTGGTATGATCAGGAGAAGGTGAGATAGTGGTGGATCTCTGGGGACCAAACTCAAGTTGGGGGGGATGTGGTGGCCTTTTATAGACGCTGTAAAGAGTAAAGAGAGCTTGAGCTCTAGTGAGAAGAAAGGATTCAAGAATGAAAGAAAGGAGCTTATAACGTTAAGCGTAACAGACCTAAGATCAGGAGGAAAAGGACACTCCGGTTGATGTATTGGCTGAACAGATGATGAATTCCACTTGAGAGCACTGGTGTTTATATAGAATAAATACACTATAGGCTGACAAGTGGTTGAGTACAAAATGAATAAGGTAAAATTAGCATAAGCAGTTTAAGTGACATGGTAAGTGAAATGCTATGACTAAAGAGTCTGATAGCCATGACTAAACAGTCTGATAATCACAATACTACAACACAGCCCAGTTAAATTTTACCTGTTGTTTTAGTACTTGAAGGTTAAAAATAATAAGATCAAATCAATCCAATCAATGGTACTCTGAACTCCAGTGAAAGTCACATAAATGAAAACTCAAACTCTAACACACCCGCTTGACTTTCACTGGAGGAAGTTACTGTCCTAAAAAGGAATCTAACTCTTTTTCTTCAATTAACATAATGTTCTACTAACTGTTGGAATAATTCTACATACAGGTTAGTGACTGATTAATAAGATGAGCTGAATGACTGGTAAACTTCCTGGGGCATTTCTCATTCTCACTTCTATCTTAATGATTTCTACTATTTTCTGGAAAATTCTTCAGTTCAAATGGTGAATTACTTGTAAGATGCATTGAATTTGTTCAAGGTTGGGTTTAATTGTGTGGATTTGATAAAATTGAGTTGTTTGATTTTCGGAGTTGAGTACTGGAATGGTTGTGAAAATTGATGGATGATTGATGAAGAAAATAAAGTGTAGGTAAAGTGTGAACGCAGCAGGCAAACTACAGACCAATCCTCCCAGGACTAACTGACGCAATTTTGAGGTTTATGGTGATCAGTTTGAGTTGGCAGAATGAACAATGAGTACAAAAGTTGACTGAATCAAGTTGGATGATAACTTGCAATTCTAGTGAGTTGACTTAGCAGCCTCTCACATTGTTCTTGCGTCATACGCTGTTGGACATCGGCAGCGGCAGGTTTGGTAGAATAGACAAGAGGGAATTTGGCTTCTTTATCACTGTCAGATGAGGTATCAATTGCCGCTTTACCATCTCAAGTCAAGAAACTCAGGCAGAATAGGTTTTTGACCGACTGAGCAAACAATTTAGGATTGATAAAGAAAAAACTTGAACAGATTCATGCCTTCCTTGCCACCCTTTTGCTCGAGGATCTTGCTGATTGTCAAAATCAATCAAGACATCTCAGCTTGCAATTGCTTGATGTTGTTGTTTTTGATCAGTTTGGGTTCCTTTCAATCGACCTCCCATTTTTCAAGTTTTGAACATTGGGAAAAATTTCGCTTCTTGTGCTGAATTTTAAGAGGACCGTACCAGATTTTGAGGCCATTTGATGAGGAAGAGGTTACCAAACTTCTCGCTATAACCCTTGACCGTCCACTTTCCTTTTTTGACCATAGTCTTGACCGTCTGAGCAATTTGAGGTTTGGCCTTGTCAATATCCAAGAGCGTCAATTCCTCAAACAGACGAGCACCTTGGATGTTTTGAAGGGTCGCATTGAGAGCTTCAAGTTCCTCATTGATCTTCTGGAAGGCTTTGGTGGCCAAGGTGACCGCTTTGGCTTCAAAGGTTTTGATAGCCTTCAACTGAGCTCAGACTTGATTGACAGTGAGAAAAGTCAATGGCTTGGTTCTGAGACTTGAGAGTGGCTAACTGGTTTGTTGACATTCACAAGAGGGGGGGTCCGTTCAATAGGAAGGCGCAAAGACAAGCTCAAAGTCATCGGGGGTGGAAAGAATATCATTTATCTCTCAACCTGCGCAAGAGTTGCTATGCATCAATTGACCTCCCACACGCTAACAAAAGGACGATTCAGTTCAAGACGGCTTGAGGAGGTGAGTTGAGTACTTCTTGAGATGCTAGGTTATCTTGATTGTTCAATCGGAGTTGAGGGCTGATTCCTAGTGTCAAAGAGAATGGATGGGATGAGCTTAATAGTCAATGACAAGGCTCATCCCCATCTCACCCCCTCGCCAAAAGAGTTGAAGACCAATTTCCGGATGAGACTATTGAAGGCAAACAAGTTAAATGAGAGACTGTTGGCTATGGTCGAGCATAGGCTTTTAACCGTGTAAAATGTAAAAATAGCTCAAGTTCTAATGAGATGAAAGGATTAAAGAATGAAAGAAAGGAGCTTATAACCTCAAGCGTAACGGACCTAAGATCAGGAGGAAAAGCAAACTCCGGTTAATGTGTTGGCTGAACAGATGATGAATTCCACTTGAGAGCACTGGTGTTTATATAGACTAAATGCACTATAGGCTGACAAGTGTTTGAGTACAAAATGAATAAGGTAAAATTAGCATAAGCAGTTTAAGTGAAATGGTAAGTGAAATTCTATGACTAAAGAGTCTGATAGCCATGACTAAACAGTCTGATAATCACAATACTACAACACAGCCCAGTTAATTTTTACCTGTTGTTTTAGTACTTGAATTTTAACAATAATAAGATCAAATCAATCCAATCAATGGTACTCTGAACTCCAGTGAAAGTCACATTAATGAAAACTCAAACTCTAACAGACGCAAGTCAGAATTGGCTGCGTGCTGCGCGCTCAGCAGTAGTGGAGGGCTCAGAAGGGGTAGCACGCTCAGAAATGTGTTTGGCTTGCCGCAGCAAGTCGCGCTGCGGGCTCAGCAGCAGTCCAATTGGGATCAGCATCTGGGGAGGCGGGATGGATTGGATTGGATTGGATTGGACAGATTGCACCTGGATTGCGCATTGCAAGACACGGATATATCTCAGATATCTGGAAAAGCCGCGTTTGGAAAATGCAGACATGCGCGGGATGCGCCGAGTTGGGCGTGGCGCAAGGGCCGCGTCATGAGAAGCACAAACCAGGTGGATGCAATCGCAGGCGGGCAATAAGGATGGATATGGGATATGGGTTGTGGATTATGGGATGGGAAGGATGGGGTTGGAGCTAGGGTTCTGTGCTTAGGGGTTGTATTTCATTATTCTTTCTTGTTTCAGGTTTTAGTTAAGTTAGGGTTGAGGGGGAGGTTACTTAAGCCGGACCCTCAACCCGGTTGGAGGAGGATCATCATTGGATCATTGGATCACAGAGGATCACATTGGGTTGTCATAGGTTTTGCAAGGATCGTTACTATCAATTTTATATTTCTTGGTCAAAGGGTGAACAGTTGCAATCAGCGTTTACAGACGCAAGGGATCAATAACTTCCAAACTTGGGAACCATTCAAGGAGTAGTCCTCTTTTGAATTCCACAACATGTATTTAGAAATTTTCTATGACTTTTTAGGTTTGGTATAGGGTATTCAAATCCAACTGAAAATATCTATCCTTATGGAAATAGATCAATTATTTCATATTCAATGTACCTATTTCTTTACTTGGTGAAATTTTTGGTAGAATTATTCATCATTTTTGAATTTCAATCATGAAATAAATGAAATCAGAATTTTTCTATTTTTTTTATGTTTGGTGGAAAGGCATTTAAATTTGATGAGAAATATTGAGGTTTCTTCAGAGAAATATGGTTTTCATATATTTCAAAACTATTTATGTACTTGATTATGCAGTTTTTGAAATATTCAATATAAATTCAATTCAAAGCATGAAATAGGTATTTGTAACATTTTTAATTTTCATTTTGGGTAATGTTAAATTCAGAACTATTTGACCTGTGTACACAACTAAAATGGGCTGTGTGGCATGCTACACAACTCAAATGGGCCATGTGGCATGCTAAAACACTCCAATGCGCTTTTTGGCACGCTACACAACTCAAAAGGGCCGTGTGACATTGTTGGAATTCCTAGTTGACTGTCTCTATGCTGCTCTCTCACTGTTTCCTATTTTGTTTCTTTTCTTCTTACTCTGTTTCTTTTCTCCTTGTTCTTTGTTCTCTGTTCTTCACTACCTTCTCCTCTCATGTTTTACCTTCCATCTCATCTCTTTTCTCATCAGCCTGCTCCTCACCATCCTTGACCTCAAGCGCGCACTCTCCCTTGTGATCCTCCTGTGACTGCCTCACTCGCACATAACATTCCCCTCATGGATCTCTTCCGTGCTCCAACATCTGACCCTGGATCACCACCATCATCTCTCAAACAACAACCATTGACTCTTCCTCCCTTATTCCAACCATCACCTCCTCAACAGACACTCTCAACCACCCCTTCTGGACCTTAACCTACCTCCTCAACTCTCAGGCGCTATTTTCTCACCCAGCCTGCTTATTGGTATTCCCTCTAAACATTCCGCTTCTTCACTCATCACATTTGTGCTCAAACTTTTCTTTCCTTCCTCAACCTTCAAATCTCTTTCCTTGCTCCCCTACCTGGACACGCGGTCACTGAGTCCCTTAGGTATTTCTTTCAACCACTTCACGTTCTATCATTCATGTCACGCTCTTTTCCACTTGTACTATTTTCATGATCTCTCTATCCTTTTCATTATCTCTTTATCCTTCCTATGCTGAAATAAACATTCCTTAGTCTCATTCTCTTAACTCTTCAGACATGCTACACGGCTCAAATGGGTCATGTAGGGTTTCACATAACTCAAATCTAGTTGTGTTCCATGTCACACAACTAAAAGAGTTGCAGGCTTAAAACAAACTAAAATAAACTAATTAAAAAAACAGAAATTAACCAAAAAATCAAAAGGTGTTGATTTTCTGGTTTAAAAAAACAAAAAAATAAAAAAAATAAAAATAACTAAATTATTGAACACCCCTGGGGGGGTTGTATACCCCTGTACACAAGTGTAAATGGTTGTGTGCAGGGGTAAAAAAATCAAAAATGCCCATTATGGGGGGTATATGCCCCCCCCCAGGGGTTGCATGTGTTTGTAACAATCCTTTGGAGTAGTGTATGGGACCCCACAAATTGAAGGGCCCTACAAGACTCCCACAGGGTGTGTGGGGCCCTACACAACTCCCACAGGGTGTGTGGGGCCCTAAAAAACTCCCACAGGTTGTGTGGGGCCCTACACAGCTCGCACAGGTTGTGTGGGGCCCTACACAGCTTGCACAGGTTTTGTGGGGCCTTACAAAACTCCCAAAGGTTGTGTGGGGCCCTACACAACTCTCACACGACTGGAGTCATGAATTTTTTATCACCCTTTTATTTTTTATCTTCATTTTATTTTTGGTACAACGGCCTTCAATTTAATTGGAAATATTCCATTTTTTGTAAAGGAAATGGATTCTTATCATTTTTCTTGTTTAAATTAAATTTGATAAATTTTTTCTTTGAATACTAGGTCAGATTTGGATTCCTTGATAAAAATTGAAATTTTTTGCATTTTCACATATTAAATTAACTTGATTGGTGACCATATTTGGATTCTTCAAAATACTCTACCCCAGAAAGAACCCCACAGGGGGTCTGGGGGCCTTATAATAGCCCCTCAGGGACCCAATTAATATAGAGGCCTTGGGGGGCCTAACAGACCCTCAGGATTTGTGTACTCCTACCCCAGGCAGTCTTTGAAACCTGAAAAATGTGTGGGGAACCATAATTGCCTTTTTTGACACCTTTTTTGTATTGCCACATATTTCCAATGTTTACACACCTTCTAGGGTTGGGAAAGCACGCCATTTGCCATGATTATAGTTATTGTATCACTATAATCAGGCCACTGACACTATTTAGCATCACTTTAGCAAAAATAATTGGTAAAATCATGCCAATTGTGAAATTCCTTGTTATTTTCATAATTTTTTTTGGAATTATTTTGGCCAGGCCCAATTCTCACTCTATCTAAAACAACTTTTGAATATTTCCAAAAACTTTTTATTTTATTCAGGCCCAGCCCAAAATGATTCCAATGACATAAAAGGCTTTATTTTTTCAAAATAATTTCTAAAATGATGCCAAAAAACAACAAAAGATTTGATGTCACTAGCTAGCAAGTTCCATTGAGGAATCTCTGGTTGAAGCTTCTTCCAATCTCCAGTTGAAGCTATTCTCATTCTCCAACAATTTTTTTGATGCTAATTCACTGTTCATTGGAGCTTGAATAAATTTGTGGCTGAGCTTGACTGGAGATTGAACTGAGCTTGGTTGCAGATTGGGCATGAGCTCCTTGATGGCACTTGCTAGCAATCAACATGAAGTCTTTTGTGGTTAAAGGTGTCAGTGGCTCCATATTAGGAATTTCTTTACTATATTGATGCCTACTGGAGTTCTTTCCTGTGCCAGGAAGGCATGAAGAATTTAAAAGTTTTCAAGTGGTGCATGGGGAGGGAGAAAACAGCATTTGATGGTGTTTTGGGCCCTCAAATGCCTGTAAAAATTGCCTGTAAAAATTTATTGAGGCCCTGGGGGGCCAAATTAAGGCCTCCAGACCCTTTGGGGTCTTTCTTGGATAGAATATTTTGTATAAACCAAAGTGGACACCAATTTAAGTAAGTTTAATATGTAAAACTTCAAAAATATCAATTTTTCCAAAGAATTCAAATCTGACCTCATTTTTTTATAAAAAAAATTCATCCAATGTAAGAAAAACAAGGAAAATGATATAAATTCATTTTTATTTTCAAAAATTTAATATTCACAGTGGAAAATAAATAAATTTTTACCCAAAACCAAAAAACAGACAAGAATGGTACATAGAAATATTAAGGCATATCAGATATAAACTTTTGAAAAAATTAAATGGCTGATCTCAGGCCTATCCATTTTTTGTCAATTTTCTTTTTCAGTTAAAACCATTTATTCATTTTTCATTTTGATAAATAAATCCTTTTTGAAAAATTGATATTTTTCCTGAAATAAGCTTTTCAAATTTCTTAAAGTTTTAGCTCTGATACATCCTATTTTATGCTGAAAATGCACCTATATTGAAATATTCAAACAAAAATATAATTCATTACATAAATAATGATAAAAAGTATAAAAAACATACTTCTTTGAAGAAAATTGAAGTCTTTTGATTTAATGTAAATACTTTTGTAACAATCATAAAAAATGATAGGGATTTACTAAATATATCTGTTTCACAAGGGTAATTCAAATATTTCAAAAAATTTCAAAAAAATTATTCATCATGTACAAAAATAAAAACATCAAATGCAAAAAATTCATTTCTTTTAATAAGAATTGAAATGTTTAGTGAGATTTAAATACCTTACCTGTCAGCCTCCTGGATGCCAAGACCCTTGCTATCCTTTAGCTACCAGAGGTGATATTGTAAATAATAAATATATTATTTAAAAATTGCAGCAAAAATCCGTAAAATACTTGGATTAAGCTTATTTCAAGGTTGAATGGTTTGGTTATTGTTTATTGTTTCAAATCAAAATTGATTATTAAATATTTATAGAGGGGCCACAATTATATTGGGGATCTTTAACACCTCTCTTCAGGGATTTCAGTATGAAAACATGTAGTCCTGGTTACTTTGGGTTCTTTAGTTTAAAGATTATTATACCCAAAGATAATATGTATATAAAATACACAATGAAGTGGTAGGGCCTTGTAGCCAAGCTACCACGACAGAGAAAGGATAATAAGACTCACTGGTATATTATTAAATCCTTTGGGTATCTGTTTGGGACTTTACTGACGGGTTAAACCTGTATACTGGGGTTATAAGGTTGTTCAGCAGTTTTAATGGATAAAAAGAGGTTTGAAGACGGATATTAATGATCAGAAATTGCCATAAATCACTTACTTATCTCTTATAAGTATTTGATTACCTTGGAACAGCGTCTGGATATGAATATTACTGGGTCTCTGCCCAACAACATCCTCAAAAGAGCTCTGTATTTGTAGTTTTTTGGAGTCCCAATATGGTCCTTCTGAGGGTTTTAGGTGCTCAAAGGGACGGACACTAAGGCTAGCAGGGTAACCAGGGGTAGCCTGTCATGTGCCCTTGGTGCTATAGCCCGGGTAGAATCTAACTCCTTAGGGTATGGGAATTATTCTACCTTATAATAGACATTAGGACGTGTGAATAACACTAATCTGTCCTATTTATGTATTATTTAATTAATTATCCTTAGTATATGTTCCCTGTAATATAATAATTATATTATTAGACATCTCTTCGGACATTTTGATGTCAGGTAAGCTCTCATTATGTATCATATAACTGGAGTAAAAGGTCATCATATTGTTTTTACTCTTTATCTACGAGTTCCAGTTGATTTGTTAAGATAATTACTTAAAAATATAATTCATGAGAATTCATGTAATATTATTACATCATTATCTTCCTTAGTATGTCACAAAAATGTTAATGTATAGTAATTCTCATAAAAGTATATAAAAGTATTTTAATATATTTTTTGAAGCTGTCATTGTCTTATTTTCGACATTCTTGATTCTTTGCATTTTATTAAATAAAAAATACGTGTAAAGATTATTTAGGTTTTTTTATATAATATTATGTATATTTAGACAGTCTACTATCCACGGGAACCTTTATTACATATGTAACAAGTTCCCGTGTATGTTGTAGCCTGTTTACGCAGTACCCGGTCCGCCTGTCACTATTTCAGCCCGTAGTCCCGCGGCTGCGTACTTGTCAGAGGCCCTGGGCTGCGTACACAACCTTGATGGGTTGACACGGCTGTATCTCAGCTGCGCGCGGGTGCTGTGGCTGCCGCCGCTGCGTGCGGGAATTGTGACAAAACACATTTCCGCCCATAACTCCTAAAATATACACAAAACCTCAATTCTGACTTAATTTTAGGTGTGAAACCTATACGTGACTATGTGTATTTAATTGGCAAAAAAGCTCAATACTAGAGCCGTAGTATTTTGGTTCTTTTTTCCTTAATTATTTAAAAATATAAGGAGTTTTATTTCAAGGGTGGGGTCAGTGAGTGACCCTACCTAATTTTGGATGGAGAATTCATTTCTGTAATAATATTTATGGTTTTCCTACTCCTTCTTAGGTTAGTTGTATTATTATTATTTTTATGTTATTTTAGTTACTTTTGCAGCTTGCTCTGCAATATTAGCAAGCTGACATTACCACAAAAAAAAAGAAAATAAAAAAATTCCATATATACCTATGGGGTGACAATAAATTCATGAACCCCAGTTGTGTGGGAGTTTTTTAGGGCCCTACATTCCCCATATAACCCGTGGGGACACATTAAAGACTCCTTCACAACTGGGGCTTGTGTGGATTTATCATCACCCAAGAAAAAGAAAACACAATAAAGAAAGAAAACTGAGGATAACAATGTGTAGAAGCAAGAGAAGTCAATTTTAGAAGGATTCTCACTAGTGATTTTTTCTATAATCCTCCTCTCTGCGCTCAGGTTTTTATTTCAATCTTTTGATCACAAGATCACAGCAGAATCAATAAAAGTAAAACAGTAATGGCTCTCAATGGTACCCAAGATTCTTATTATTTTTTTTTTCAAAAAAAAAGAAATCATCTGGATGGGGGTATCAGGTTTGGCTCTCATGCTTTAAAAATTTAACATCAACCAGCTGATTTCCTGATCAGTTTCAGCGTGAATAAGACAGAGAAATCACGAAACCAAGTGTTCAGGAGTGAGAATCCAAATTGGATGGATTTTTTATTTCCCAAACCTTAGGGATGTCTGTTGCAAGTTTGATTAGAACTTTAGTAGGAGATATCAAACCTTGGGATGGCGCCAAGTGAGACCTCAAAACCTTCAAACAATCCAATCAATTTGGTTCAAGTTTCTATGAGCACCAGATCCAGGATGTTTTATCATGGATCTTAAGAACACCATGAGAGCTTGGAAAGTTCATAATCTTCCCAAGTCCCCGTACGTACCTTTTAATTTCTTGTAAATAGGTCAAGTAATTCACAACGGTTTCTTTGGGATAGTGTGTACAACCCCAAAAAACTTGAATGTAGTTTTGTGGGGGCTACAAAACTCAATTGAGTTTTTTGGGCGCTGAAAAACTAAATCAAGTCATGTAGCATGCCACCCGGCCTATTTGAGCAGTGTACCCAACTCAAATGGGTTGCAAATTGAACATTACCCATACCTATAATCTGAGGTAAGGCTGTAACCTGGGGATTTGGATGGGGTATGAGCCTCATTGCAAACCCCAGACCCCAAAAAGTCCCTGGAATTCCCCAAATCCCTGGGTGAATTGCAGTTATAGTTGCCTCCTTTTTTCATTCCTCTATATAATCATCTTAAAAAAGTTTTTATACCCTATCTAAGAACCGTTTGGTCACCCCACAAAGATAGGGGCGCATTGGATCACGCTAGGGCAGAGAAAAACATTTTTAAGCAGGGATCCATGGAAGGGAAGGTGGTGAGACACAGCTGGACCGGCTCACCAAGGCCTCAATGAATGTTGTGCGGGCCCAATTTATTGCAAAAAGGGTGGAAAATTTGTTGAGATTTCACGTCAGAGGAGTTTTACTTCCCGCTTGGGGATCTCTGCTCCCAGTGCTCTCCCCCAGACTCTCAGGAGCGGGGGGAACCTTTCTGCTGGTTCTTCTCACTGTCATCGTCCTCAAGGACCTCTGCTCAAGGATCAAAACAATCACTCTCAAACTCTTCCTCAAGATAACTTCAACTCACCCTCTTCAACTCACCCTTGTCACCGTCCGTCGTGGTCCTCATTTTCATTATTCTTTCATCTCTATTTCTTTTTTTTCATTCTTTCTCCGATCTCGTCTCTGCCTCAATCAATTGTCCTCTGCCTCAAAATATGCCTGGTGAGATTTGTGATCTGTCTCTTGCTCTTTGAACTTTTCAAGCTTTGACGAATCACATCTACATCAATTGTAGCTTGTACCAATCCTCCCTCACCTCACCTCAACGCCATCCATGCTCTATGAAGTCTCAATCAATCATCCCCCAGATTACCACTCATCACTCGTGCAGTCTCATATTCCTGTTTGTTTTTCTCTCTCTCAGTCTTCAGTTTGTTTCCTGTGCTGTTCTCACCTCCTTTCACTTCTTCTGTTTCTAGCTCTCAGTTCTGTGATCATTTCGTTTATCATTATCTCTTCACGGTTAAAAGCCGAAGGAACTCATCAAATCCGCCGATCACCAAACACTCAACCAAGAGAGCATCCTAATTGGGCACCATGGACTCCTTCAAACAAACGATGCTCAAGACTGCACTCGAAACAATTCCTCTTCTTGGCGAAGATAATAACGGAATCTGGAGGGACAAAATGGATGCGGTACTCAACGTCAGAGGATGCACAACGGCCATGAACAATGATACCTCGGTGCTGGAAACCTCTGTTAACGATGAACTCAAGCTTCTCATCTTCTCCAAACTCGATTCTACGGCACATGAGAACATTTTCACGGCCGAGAATAGGAACTCTGCCAAACTTCTGTGGAAAGCAATAATTCACAAGTATGCGTCATCTCAAGCATCTAATCGCGCTCAAGTCTTCAACAGCTTCCTCTATCTCTCATTCAATTTGGATGATATTGTTGACTTCATCACGAAGGTGAAGGTCTGTCTCAAGAAAATGAGCGAGGTTGGTATTAAACTCCCAGACGACATACTGGGGTATCTCATCTTGTTCAAATTCCCGACCTCCATGGACAATTTCAAGAGGCAAATCATGCATTCCGACAAAGAGCTTTCAGTCGACTTTGTTCTAAATCATTTGACTCAACTCAACAATGAATCAATGGCACAATCCTCAATCTCGGGCTCCAGGCAGAAAGGCAACATTGCGCTCTTTGGAGGAAAAACCACCGCTCACTCCTTGTCTACTAAGGGATCCAACTCTAAATGATGCGTTGAAGGATCTCATCATCCTAGTCAAGACAAGAATCATTCTGCGGGAGAATGCTGGCACCTTCATCCAGAAGTGGCTCCTGACTGGTGGAGAGAGAATCAAGAAAAGTGGAAGGCAAAGAAGAGTGGATCAAAAGCAAAGACCGAGTCTCATTCAGCTCACTATCTGGCTCTTCTCAATCAGTGGATCGAACACAGAAATTCAAGTCGACGGTTCTTGCTCGACAGTGGGGCATCCGTCCATATGATCAATGATAGCAGGTTCTTCAGCAAGATGGAACCCTATTCCGGTGACCCCATCAAGACGGGGAAAGAAGGAGCCAGCTTGCCCATAAAAGGAAGAGGTACTGCGACACTCCACTGGGACAACCTCACCCTCAAACTCAGCAATGCCTTCTACGTACCCAATGTGACAACCAATCTGATCAGCGCTGGTGCCTTGAATAGCAAGGGATGCACAATCAACTCGTGTGGCAGTCACTTCACCGTGTCACACTCAGGTAAAACGGTTCTAACTGGACCAATCAAAGATAACCTTTACACTCTGCCAACTCCCTCCTTCAATCCTGTTTCAACTTCAAAAAATGTATTCTCATCAACCTTATCCTCTCCCAAGGACGCTCTTCTCAAGATTCACAGGCGATACAGACACGCTTCTCTATCAAGACTCTCCTCACTCACTCAGCATATTCCCGCTGAAGCTAAGCAAAATTTCCAGTGCATCGAATGCGTCAAAAGCAAGATCACGAAATCTTCCTTCAAACTCTCTTCCACAAGATCATCCAAGGTCTTCAATAAAATTCATCTTGACCTCATGGGTCCGATCAGACCATCCTCCAAATCTGGTCGTGCAAAGTTGTGGAGAAAGGTTTGCGAGATTAATGGAGTACTATCCAGAAGGCGCAGGGATGATCTAGCGCGTTCACCAGCCAATCAAGGACATTTTTGGTGAAGAGTGGTGGATGAGGTGTTTCTTTTTCTTTGGTCTGATGAAGGGTTGCAGAGGGGGAGGTGGGATAGCTGTGGTATGATCAGGAGAAGGTGAGATAGTGGTGGATCTCTGGGGACCAAACTCAAGTTGGGGGGGATGTGGTGGCCTTTTATAGACGCTGTAAAGAGTAAAGAGAGCTTGAGCTCTAGTGAGAAGAAAGGATTCAAGAATGAAAGAAAGGAGCTTATAACGTTAAGCGTAACAGACCTAAGATCAGGAGGAAAAGGACACTCCGGTTGATGTATTGGCTGAACAGATGATGAATTCCACTTGAGAGCACTGGTGTTTATATAGAATAAATACACTATAGGCTGACAAGTGGTTGAGTACAAAATGAATAAGGTAAAATTAGCATAAGCAGTTTAAGTGACATGGTAAGTGAAATGCTATGACTAAAGAGTCTGATAGCCATGACTAAACAGTCTGATAATCACAATACTACAACACAGCCCAGTTAAATTTTACCTGTTGTTTTAGTACTTGAAGGTTAAAAATAATAAGATCAAATCAATCCAATCAATGGTACTCTGAACTCCAGTGAAAGTCACATAAATGAAAACTCAAACTCTAACACACCCGCTTGACTTTCACTGGAGGAAGTTACTGTCCTAAAAAGGAATCTAACTCTTTTTCTTCAATTAACATAATGTTCTACTAACTGTTGGAATAATTCTACATACAGGTTAGTGACTGATTAATAAGATGAGCTGAATGACTGGTAAACTTCCTGGGGCATTTCTCATTCTCACTTCTATCTTAATGATTTCTACTATTTTCTGGAAAATTCTTCAGTTCAAATGGTGAATTACTTGTAAGATGCATTGAATTTGTTCAAGGTTGGGTTTAATTGTGTGGATTTGATAAAATTGAGTTGTTTGATTTTCGGAGTTGAGTACTGGAATGGTTGTGAAAATTGATGGATGATTGATGAAGAAAATAAAGTGTAGGTAAAGTGTGAACGCAGCAGGCAAACTACAGACCAATCCTCCCAGGACTAACTGACGCAATTTTGAGGTTTATGGTGATCAGTTTGAGTTGGCAGAATGAACAATGAGTACAAAAGTTGACTGAATCAAGTTGGATGATAACTTGCAATTCTAGTGAGTTGACTTAGCAGCCTCTCACATTGTTCTTGCGTCATACGCTGTTGGACATCGGCAGCGGCAGGTTTGGTAGAATAGACAAGAGGGAATTTGGCTTCTTTATCACTGTCAGATGAGGTATCAATTGCCGCTTTACCATCTCAAGTCAAGAAACTCAGGCAGAATAGGTTTTTGACCGACTGAGCAAACAATTTAGGATTGATAAAGAAAAAACTTGAACAGATTCATGCCTTCCTTGCCACCCTTTTGCTCGAGGATCTTGCTGATTGTCAAAATCAATCAAGACATCTCAGCTTGCAATTGCTTGATGTTGTTGTTTTTGATCAGTTTGGGTTCCTTTCAATCGACCTCCCATTTTTCAAGTTTTGAACATTGGGAAAAATTTCGCTTCTTGTGCTGAATTTTGAGAGGACCGTACCAGATTTTGAGGCCATTTGATGAGGAAGAGGTTACCAAACTTCTCGCTATAACCCTTGACCGTCCACTTTCCTTTTTTGACCATAGTCTTGACCGTCTGAGCAATTTGAGGTTTGGCCTTGTCAATATCCAAGAGCGTCAATTCCTCAAACAGACGAGCACCTTGGATGTTTTGAAGGGTCGCATTGAGAGCTTCAAGTTCCTCATTGATCTTCTGGAAGGCTTTGGTGGCCAAGGTGACCGCTTTGGCTTCAAAGGTTTTGATAGCCTTCAACTGAGCTCAGACTTGATTGACAGTGAGAAAAGTCAATGGCTTGGTTCTGAGACTTGAGAGTGGCTAACTGGTTTGTTGACATTCACAAGAGGGGGGGTCCGTTCAATAGGAAGGCGCAAAGACAAGCTCAAAGTCATCGGGGGTGGAAAGAATATCATTTATCTCTCAACCTGCGCAAGAGTTGCTATGCATCAATTGACCTCCCACACGCTAACAAAAGGACGATTCAGTTCAAGACGGCTTGAGGAGGTGAGTTGAGTACTTCTTGAGATGCTAGGTTATCTTGATTGTTCAATCGGAGTTGAGGGCTGATTCCTAGTGTCAAAGAGAATGGATGGGATGAGCTTAATAGTCAATGACAAGGCTCATCCCCATCTCACCCCCTCGCCAAAAGAGTTGAAGACCAATTTCCGGATGAGACTATTGAAGGCAAACAAGTTAAATGAGAGACTGTTGGCTATGGTCGAGCATAGGCTTTTAACCGTGTAAAATGTAAAAATAGCTCAAGTTCTAATGAGATGAAAGGATTAAAGAATGAAAGAAAGGAGCTTATAACCTCAAGCGTAACGGACCTAAGATCAGGAGGAAAAGCAAACTCCGGTTAATGTGTTGGCTGAACAGATGATGAATTCCACTTGAGAGCACTGGTGTTTATATAGACTAAATGCACTATAGGCTGACAAGTGTTTGAGTACAAAATGAATAAGGTAAAATTAGCATAAGCAGTTTAAGTGAAATGGTAAGTGAAATTCTATGACTAAAGAGTCTGATAGCCATGACTAAACAGTCTGATAATCACAATACTACAACACAGCCCAGTTAATTTTTACCTGTTGTTTTAGTACTTGAATTTTAACAATAATAAGATCAAATCAATCCAATCAATGGTACTCTGAACTCCAGTGAAAGTCACATTAATGAAAACTCAAACTCTAACAGACGCAAGTCAGAATTGGCTGCGTGCTGCGCGCTCAGCAGTAGTGGAGGGCTCAGAAGGGGTAGCACGCTCAGAAATGTGTTTGGCTTGCCGCAGCAAGTCGCGCTGCGGGCTCAGCAGCAGTCCAATTGGGATCAGCATCTGGGGAGGCGGGATGGATTGGATTGGATTGGATTGGACAGATTGCACCTGGATTGCGCATTGCAAGACACGGATATATCTCAGATATCTGGAAAAGCCGCGTTTGGAAAATGCAGACATGCGCGGGATGCGCCGAGTTGGGCGTGGCGCAAGGGCCGCGTCATGAGAAGCACAAACCAGGTGGATGCAATCGCAGGCGGGCAATAAGGATGGATATGGGATATGGGTTGTGGATTATGGGATGGGAAGGATGGGGTTGGAGCTAGGGTTCTGTGCTTAGGGGTTGTATTTCATTATTCTTTCTTGTTTCAGGTTTTAGTTAAGTTAGGGTTGAGGGGGAGGTTACTTAAGCCGGACCCTCAACCCGGTTGGAGGAGGATCATCATTGGATCATTGGATCACAGAGGATCACATTGGGTTGTCATAGGTTTTGCAAGGATCGTTACTATCAATTTTATATTTCTTGGTCAAAGGGTGAACAGTTGCAATCAGCGTTTACAGACGCAAGGGATCAATAACTTCCAAACTTGGGAACCATTCAAGGAGTAGTCCTCTTTTGAATTCCACAACATGTATTTAGAAATTTTCTATGACTTTTTAGGTTTGGTATAGGGTATTCAAATCCAACTGAAAATATCTATCCTTATGGAAATAGATCAATTATTTCATATTCAATGTACCTATTTCTTTACTTGGTGAAATTTTTGGTAGAATTATTCATCATTTTTGAATTTCAATCATGAAATAAATGAAATCAGAATTTTTCTATTTTTTTTATGTTTGGTGGAAAGGCATTTAAATTTGATGAGAAATATTGAGGTTTCTTCAGAGAAATATGGTTTTCATATATTTCAAAACTATTTATGTACTTGATTATGCAGTTTTTGAAATATTCAATATAAATTCAATTCAAAGCATGAAATAGGTATTTGTAACATTTTTAATTTTCATTTTGGGTAATGTTAAATTCAGAACTATTTGACCTGTGTACACAACTAAAATGGGCTGTGTGGCATGCTACACAACTCAAATGGGCCATGTGGCATGCTAAAACACTCCAATGCGCTTTTTGGCACGCTACACAACTCAAAAGGGCCGTGTGACATTGTTGGAATTCCTAGTTGACTGTCTCTATGCTGCTCTCTCACTGTTTCCTATTTTGTTTCTTTTCTTCTTACTCTGTTTCTTTTCTCCTTGTTCTTTGTTCTCTGTTCTTCACTACCTTCTCCTCTCATGTTTTACCTTCCATCTCATCTCTTTTCTCATCAGCCTGCTCCTCACCATCCTTGACCTCAAGCGCGCACTCTCCCTTGTGATCCTCCTGTGACTGCCTCACTCGCACATAACATTCCCCTCATGGATCTCTTCCGTGCTCCAACATCTGACCCTGGATCACCACCATCATCTCTCAAACAACAACCATTGACTCTTCCTCCCTTATTCCAACCATCACCTCCTCAACAGACACTCTCAACCACCCCTTCTGGACCTTAACCTACCTCCTCAACTCTCAGGCGCTATTTTCTCACCCAGCCTGCTTATTGGTATTCCCTCTAAACATTCCGCTTCTTCACTCATCACATTTGTGCTCAAACTTTTCTTTCCTTCCTCAACCTTCAAATCTCTTTCCTTGCTCCCCTACCTGGACACGCGGTCACTGAGTCCCTTAGGTATTTCTTTCAACCACTTCACGTTCTATCATTCATGTCACGCTCTTTTCCACTTGTACTATTTTCATGATCTCTCTATCCTTTTCATTATCTCTTTATCCTTCCTATGCTGAAATAAACATTCCTTAGTCTCATTCTCTTAACTCTTCAGACATGCTACACGGCTCAAATGGGTCATGTAGGGTTTCACATAACTCAAATCTAGTTGTGTTCCATGTCACACAACTAAAAGAGTTGCAGGCTTAAAACAAACTAAAATAAACTAATTAAAAAAACAGAAATTAACCAAAAAATCAAAAGGTGTTGATTTTCTGGTTTAAAAAAACAAAAAAATAAAAAAAATAAAAATAACTAAATTATTGAACACCCCTGGGGGGGTTGTATACCCCTGTACACAAGTGTAAATGGTTGTGTGCAGGGGTAAAAAAATCAAAAATGCCCATTATGGGGGGTATATGCCCCCCCCCAGGGGTTGCATGTGTTTGTAACAATCCTTTGGAGTAGTGTATGGGACCCCACAAATTGAAGGGCCCTACAAGACTCCCACAGGGTGTGTGGGGCCCTACACAACTCCCACAGGGTGTGTGGGGCCCTAAAAAACTCCCACAGGTTGTGTGGGGCCCTACACAGCTCGCACAGGTTGTGTGGGGCCCTACACAGCTTGCACAGGTTGTGTGGGGCCTTACAAAACTCCCAAAGGTTGTGTGGGGCCCTACACAACTCTCACACGACTGGAGTCATGAATTTTTTATCACCCTTTTATTTTTTATCTTCATTTTATTTTTGGTACAACGGCCTTCAATTTAATTGGAAATATTCCATTTTTTGTAAAGGAAATGGATTCTTATCATTTTTCTTGTTTAAATTAAATTTGATAAATTTTTTCTTTGAATACTAGGTCAGATTTGGATTCCTTGATAAAAATTGAAATTTTTTGCATTTTCACATATTAAATTAACTTGATTGGTGACCATATTTGGATTCTTCAAAATACTCTACCCCAGAAAGAACCCCACAGGGGGTCTGGGGGCCTTATAATAGCCCCTCAGGGACCCAATTAATATAGAGGCCTTGGGGGGCCTAACAGACCCTCAGGATTTGTGTACTCCTACCCCAGGCAGTCTTTGAAACCTGAAAAATGTGTGGGGAACCATAATTGCCTTTTTTGACACCTTTTTTGTATTGCCACATATTTCCAATGTTTACACACCTTCTAGGGTTGGGAAAGCACGCCATTTGCCATGATTATAGTTATTGTATCACTATAATCAGGCCACTGACACTATTTAGCATCACTTTAGCAAAAATAATTGGTAAAATCATGCCAATTGTGAAATTCCTTGTTATTTTCATAATTTTTTTTGGAATTATTTTGGCCAGGCCCAATTCTCACTCTATCTAAAACAACTTTTGAATATTTCCAAAAACTTTTTATTTTATTCAGGCCCAGCCCAAAATGATTCCAATGACATAAAAGGCTTTATTTTTTCAAAATAATTTCTAAAATGATGCCAAAAAACAACAAAAGATTTGATGTCACTAGCTAGCAAGTTCCATTGAGGAATCTCTGGTTGAAGCTTCTTCCAATCTCCAGTTGAAGCTATTCTCATTCTCCAACAATTTTTTTGATGCTAATTCACTGTTCATTGGAGCTTGAATAAATTTGTGGCTGAGCTTGACTGGAGATTGAACTGAGCTTGGTTGCAGATTGGGCATGAGCTCCTTGATGGCACTTGCTAGCAATCAACATGAAGTCTTTTGTGGTTAAAGGTGTCAGTGGCTCCATATTAGGAATTTCTTTACTATATTGATGCCTACTGGAGTTCTTTCCTGTGCCAGGAAGGCATGAAGAATTTAAAAGTTTTCAAGTGGTGCATGGGGAGGGAGAGAAAACAGCATTTGATGGTGTTTTGGGCCCTCAAATGCCTGTAAAAATTGCCTGTAAAAATTTATTGAGGCCCTGGGGGCCAAATTAAGGCCTCCAGACCCTTTGGGGTCTTTCTTGGATAGAATATTTTGTATAAACCAAAGTGGACACCAATTTAAGTAAGTTTAATATGTAAAACTTCAAAAATATCAATTTTTCCAAAGAATTCAAATCTGACCTCATTTTTTTATAAAAAAAAATTCATCCAATGTAAGAAAAAACAAGGAAAATGATATAAATTCAGTTTTTATTTCAAAAATTTAATATTCACAGTGGAAAATAAATAAATTTTTACCCAAAACCAAAAAACAGACAAGAATGGTACATAGAAATATTAAGGCATATCAGATATAAACTTTTGAAAAAATTAAATGGCTGATCTCAGGCCTATCCATTTTTTGTCAATTTTCTTTTTCAGTTAAAACCATTTATTCATTTTTCATTTTGATAAATAAATCCTTTTTGAAAAATTGATATTTTTCCTGAAATAAGCTTTTCAAATTTCTTAAAGTTTTAGCTCTGATACATCCTATTTTATGCTGAAAATGCACCTATATTGAAATATTCAAACAAAAATATAATTCATTACATAAATAATGATAAAAAGTATAAAAAACATACTTCTTTGAAGAAAATTGAAGTCTTTTGATTTAATGTAAATACTTTTGTAACAATCATAAAAAATGATAGGGATTTACTAAATATATCTGTTTCACAAGGGTAATTCAAATATTTCAAAAAATTTCAAAAAAATTATTCATCATGTACAAAAATAAAAACATCAAATGCAAAAAATTCATTTCTTTTAATAAGAATTGAAATGTTTAGTGAGATTTAAATACCTTACCTGTCAGCCTCCTGGATGCCAAGACCCTTGCTATCCTTTAGCTACCAGAGGTGATATTGTAAATAATAAATATATTATTTAAAAATTGCAGCAAAAATCCGTAAAATACTTGGATTAAGCTTATTTCAAGGTTGAATGGTTTGGTTATTGTTTATTGTTTCAAATCAAAATTGATTATTAAATATTTATAGAGGGGCCACAATTATATTGGGGATCTTTAACACCTCTCTTCAGGGATTTCAGTATGAAAACATGTAGTCCTGGTTACTTTGGGTTCTTTAGTTTAAAGATTATTATACCCAAAGATAATATGTATATAAAATACACAATGAAGTGGTAGGGCCTTGTAGCCAAGCTACCACGACAGAGAAAGGATAATAAGACTCACTGGTATATTATTAAATCCTTTGGGTATCTGTTTGGGACTTTACTGACGGGTTAAACCTGTATACTGGGGTTATAAGGTTGTTCAGCAGTTTTAATGGATAAAAAGAGGTTTGAAGACGGATATTAATGATCAGAAATTGCCATAAATCACTTACTTATCTCTTATAAGTATTTGATTACCTTGGAACAGCGTCTGGATATGAATATTACTGGGTCTCTGCCCAACAACATCCTCAAAAGAGCTCTGTATTTGTAGTTTTTTGGAGTCCCAATATGGTCCTTCTGAGGGTTTTAGGTGCTCAAAGGGACGGACACTAAGGCTAGCAGGGTAACCAGGGGTAGCCTGTCATGTGCCCTTGGTGCTATAGCCCGGGTAGAATCTAACTCCTTAGGGTATGGGAATTATTCTACCTTATAATAGACATTAGGACGTGTGAATAACACTAATCTGTCCTATTTATGTATTATTTAATTAATTATCCTTAGTATATGTTCCCTGTAATATAATAATTATATTATTAGACATCTCTTCGGACATTTTGATGTCAGGTAAGCTCTCATTATGTATCATATAACTGGAGTAAAAGGTCATCATATTGTTTTTACTCTTTATCTACGAGTTCCAGTTGATTTGTTAAGATAATTACTTAAAAATATAATTCATGAGAATTCATGTAATATTATTACATCATTATCTTCCTTAGTATGTCACAAAAATGTTAATGTATAGTAATTCTCATAAAAGTATATAAAAGTATTTTAATATATTTTTTGAAGCTGTCATTGTCTTATTTTCGACATTCTTGATTCTTTGCATTTTATTAAATAAAAAATACGTGTAAAGATTATTTAGGTTTTTTTATATAATATTATGTATATTTAGACAGTCTACTATCCACGGGAACCTTTATTACATATGTAACAAGTTCCCGTGTATGTTGTAGCCTGTTTACGCAGTACCCGGTCCGCCTGTCACTATTTCAGCCCGTAGTCCCGCGGCTGCGTACTTGTCAGAGGCCCTGGGCTGCGTACACAACCTTGATGGGTTGACACGGCTGTATCTCAGCTGCGCGCGGGTGCTGTGGCTGCCGCCGCTGCGTGCGGGAATTGTGACAAAACACATTTCCGCCCATAACTCCTAAAATATACACAAAACCTCAATTCTGACTTAATTTTAGGTGTGAAACCTATACGTGACTATGTGTATTTAATTGGCAAAAAAGCTCAATACTAGAGCCGTAGTATTTTGGTTCTTTTTTCCTTAATTATTTAAAAATATAAGGAGTTTTATTTCAAGGGTGGGGTCAGTGAGTGACCCTACCTAATTTTGGATGGAGAATTCATTTCTGTAATAATATTTATGGTTTTCCTACTCCTTCTTAGGTTAGTTGTATTATTATTATTTTTATGTTATTTTAGTTACTTTTGCAGCTTGCTCTGCAATATTAGCAAGCTGACATTACCACAAAAAAAAAGAAAATAAAAAAATTCCATATATACCTATGGGGTGACAATAAATTCATGAACCCCAGTTGTGTGGGAGTTTTTTAGGGCCCTACATTCCCCATATAACCCGTGGGGACACATTAAAGACTCCTTCACAACTGGGGCTTGTGTGGATTTATCATCACCCAAGAAAAAGAAAACACAATAAAGAAAGAAAACTGAGGATAACAATGTGTAGAAGCAAGAGAAGTCAATTTTAGAAGGATTCTCACTAGTGATTTTTTCTATAATCCTCCTCTCTGCGCTCAGGTTTTTATTTCAATCTTTTGATCACAAGATCACAGCAGAATCAATAAAAGTAAAACAGTAATGGCTCTCAATGGTACCCAAGATTCTTATTATTTTTTTTTTCAAAAAAAAAGAAATCATCTGGATGGGGGTATCAGGTTTGGCTCTCATGCTTTAAAAATTTAACATCAACCAGCTGATTTCCTGATCAGTTTCAGCGTGAATAAGACAGAGAAATCACGAAACCAAGTGTTCAGGAGTGAGAATCCAAATTGGATGGATTTTTTATTTCCCAAACCTTAGGGATGTCTGTTGCAAGTTTGATTAGAACTTTAGTAGGAGATATCAAACCTTGGGATGGCGCCAAGTGAGACCTCAAAACCTTCAAACAATCCAATCAATTTGGTTCAAGTTTCTATGAGCACCAGATCCAGGATGTTTTATCATGGATCTTAAGAACACCATGAGAGCTTGGAAAGTTCATAATCTTCCCAAGTCCCCGTACGTACCTTTTAATTTCTTGTAAATAGGTCAAGTAATTCACAACGGTTTCTTTGGGATAGTGTGTACAACCCCAAAAAACTTGAATGTAGTTTTGTGGGGGCTACAAAACTCAATTGAGTTTTTTGGGCGCTGAAAAACTAAATCAAGTCATGTAGCATGCCACCCGGCCTATTTGAGCAGTGTACCCAACTCAAATGGGTTGCAAATTGAACATTACCCATACCTATAATCTGAGGTAAGGCTGTAACCTGGGGATTTGGATGGGGTATGAGCCTCATTGCAAACCCCAGACCCCAAAAAGTCCCTGGAATTCCCCAAATCCCTGGGTGAATTGCAGTTATAGTTGCCTCCTTTTTTCATTCCTCTATATAATCATCTTAAAAAAGTTTTTATACCCTATCTAAGAACCGTTTGGTCACCCCACAAAGATAGGGGCGCATTGGATCACGCTAGGGCAGAGAAAAACATTTTTAAGCAGGGATCCATGGAAGGGAAGGTGGTGAGACACAGCTGGACCGGCTCACCAAGGCCTCAATGAATGTTGTGCGGGCCCAATTTATTGCAAAAAGGGTGGAAAATTTGTTGAGATTTCACGTCAGAGGAGTTTTACTTCCCGCTTGGGGATCTCTGCTCCCAGTGCTCTCCCCCAGACTCTCAGGAGCGGGGGGAACCTTTCTGCTGGTTCTTCTCACTGTCATCGTCCTCAAGGACCTCTGCTCAAGGATCAAAACAATCACTCTCAAACTCTTCCTCAAGATAACTTCAACTCACCCTCTTCAACTCACCCTTGTCACCGTCTGTCGTGGTCCTCATTTTCATTATTCTTTCATCTCTATTTCTTTTTTTTCATTCTTTCTCCGATCTCGTCTCTGCCTCAATCAATTGTCCTCTGCCTCAAAATATGCCTGGTGAGATTTGTGATCTGTCTCTTGCTCTTTGAACTTTTCAAGCTTTGACGAATCACATCTACATCAATTGTAGCTTGTACCAATCCTCCCTCACCTCACCTCAACGCCATCCATGCTCTATGAAGTCTCAATCAATCATCCCCCAGATTACCACTCATCACTCGTGCAGTCTCATATTCCTGTTTGTTTTTCTCTCTCTCAGTCTTCAGTTTGTTTCCTGTGCTGTTCTCACCTCCTTTCACTTCTTCTGTTTCTAGCTCTCAGTTCTGTGATCATTTCGTTTATCATTATCTCTTCACGGTTAAAAGCCGAAGGAACTCATCAAATCCGCCGATCACCAAACACTCAACCAAGAGAGCATCCTAATTGGGCACCATGGACTCCTTCAAACAAACGATGCTCAAGACTGCACTCGAAACAATTCCTCTTCTTGGCGAAGATAATAACGGAATCTGGAGGGACAAAATGGATGCGGTACTCAACGTCAGAGGATGCACAACGGCCATGAACAATGATACCTCGGTGCTGGAAACCTCTGTTAACGATGAACTCAAGCTTCTCATCTTCTCCAAACTCGATTCTACGGCACATGAGAACATTTTCACGGCCGAGAATAGGAACTCTGCCAAACTTCTGTGGAAAGCAATAATTCACAAGTATGCGTCATCTCAAGCATCTAATCGCGCTCAAGTCTTCAACAGCTTCCTCTATCTCTCATTCAATTTGGATGATATTGTTGACTTCATCACGAAGGTGAAGGTCTGTCTCAAGAAAATGAGCGAGGTTGGTATTAAACTCCCAGACGACATACTGGGGTATCTCATCTTGTTCAAATTCCCGACCTCCATGGACAATTTCAAGAGGCAAATCATGCATTCCGACAAAGAGCTTTCAGTCGACTTTGTTCTAAATCATTTGACTCAACTCAACAATGAATCAATGGCACAATCCTCAATCTCGGGCTCCAGGCAGAAAGGCAACATTGCGCTCTTTGGAGGAAAAACCACCGCTCACTCCTTGTCTACTAAGGGATCCAACTCTAAATGATGCGTTGAAGGATCTCATCATCCTAGTCAAGACAAGAATCATTCTGCGGGAGAATGCTGGCACCTTCATCCGGAAGTGGCTCCTGACTGGTGGAGAGAGAATCAAGAAAAGTGGAAGGCAAAGAAGAGTGGATCAAAAGCAAAGACCGAGTCTCATTCAGCTCACTATCTGGCTCTTCTCAATCAGTGGATCGAACACAGAAATTCAAGTCGACGGTTCTTGCTCGACAGTGGGGCATCCGTCCATATGATCAATGATAGCAGGTTCTTCAGCAAGATGGAACCCTATTCCGGTGACCCCATCAAGACGGGGAAAGAAGGAGCCAGCTTGCCCATAAAAGGAAGAGGTACTGCGACACTCCACTGGGACAACCTCACCCTCAAACTCAGCAATGCCTTCTACGTACCCAATGTGACAACCAATCTGATCAGCGCTGGTGCCTTGAATAGCAAGGGATGCACAATCAACTCGTGTGGCAGTCACTTCACCGTGTCACACTCAGGTAAAACGGTTCTAACTGGACCAATCAAAGATAACCTTTACACTCTGCCAACTCCCTCCTTCAATCCTGTTTCAACTTCAAAAAATGTATTCTCATCAACCTTATCCTCTCCCAAGGACGCTCTTCTCAAGATTCACAGGCGATACAGACACGCTTCTCTATCAAGACTCTCCTCACTCACTCAGCATATTCCCGCTGAAGCTAAGCAAAATTTCCAGTGCATCGAATGCGTCAAAAGCAAGATCACGAAATCTTCCTTCAAACTCTCTTCCACAAGATCATCCAAGGTCTTCAATAAAATTCATCTTGACCTCATGGGTCCGATCAGACCATCCTCCAAATCTGGTCACAGGTTCATCCTGTTGTTAGTGGACAATGCCAGTGGTTACCTTGCTGCATTCCTGATGTGTTCGAAGGACAAGACTCCCGATATCATAATCAGTCTGCTTGAGAAGGAACGACGTTGAAGAGGCGTGTTTCCTTCCGAACTATGTACGGATGGAGGAACAGAATTTGTCAACAAAAGACTCTCATCCTTTCTCGTGGACAATCACATCTCTCACATTGTTTCAGAACCTTACCACCCAGAACATAATGGTCGAACAGAGCGGGCCAATCGTACCATTGTTGAATCCACGCGAGCAACCATCAAGGACGGTTGTCTTCCTTCCAACGTCTGGCACAAAGTTGTGAAGGGGTGCTGTCTTATGTTGAACCATATTCCTCTAAAAGACGAAACTGTAACACCCTGGGAGAAGATTCATGGTTGAGGCCTCCCTACATCCTTCCTGAAGCCCATCGGTAACACGTGTATCTATCTGCTTAACAAAAGGGAGCGAGGTTTGAATTTTGACTCTAAAGGCAAAGAAGGCACACTAGTAGGCTTCAATCACATTCTACACTCATATCAAATCTTAACTAAGTCTGGTTCTATCGTGTCGTCTAAGCATGTCAGGTTCTTACGAATGCCTGCTCCTCAGGCAAGTGGACCAACCTTCAACGTGGAATCCAAATTAGATGGTGTCAATACCTCAAATACCACGCCAGCCCCTCAACCATTTCCTGAAGATCGTCCTGACCGACAGGTACCATGGACAAATTACCGGGACAAATCCAACAGCTCAGTCAGCTCAGCAGATGATGATGAATCGATCAGCCCTGCTTCAGAAGAAGATGCTTCTCAATCTCCTTCATTCATTGGTCAAGACAATCACTCTACGTCTCAAAAAACCAGCCATGAAGTCCAGCCTACTGTCACGCCCATCACGCGGGTGCTGCAAGATCGGTCGCGGGTCAAACCACCGCAACGATACGGTTTTTTTTTCATTTTTACAAGCCTAAGTCCTACGAGGACGCTCTCCGATGCGATGAATATCTGGACTGGATCAAAGCCATGGATGATGAGCTGAACTCCATTGAGGATCTCAGCGTGTGGGAAGAGTACAATGGCCCCGACCCACAAAACGCGCTCAAGACCACTTGGATCTACAAGATCAAGCTTGACAGTCACGGAGATCCTGTCCAATACAAGGCAAGATTGTGCATGAAGGGGTTCAACCAAATACAGGGCCTTGATTACTCTGAGACCTTCGCTCCCACCAGCAAGCCTTCAACCCTGCGGCTATTACTCCTCTAAGCTCTCAAATCGCGACAAAAGATCCGTCAATTTGACGTTAAAAGCGCTTTTCTTCACTCGCCAATCAACAAGGATGTCTTCCTTCTTAATCCAAAAGGTTTGAAGAGAAAATCTAAATTCCTCAAGCTTTGAAAGTCCCTCTACGGACTCAAACAGGCGCCCAAAAATTGGTAAAAAAAACTGACTGCTTGGTTTAAGGAGGTAGGTTTCAACGAGTCGGCATGAAACCCATGCCTCTACCTGTCAAACGATGGCAAATCTTGGATATTCTTCCATGTTGACGACCTGGTTCTTGTCGGCGACGGTGAGGATTTTGAGAGGAAGTTTCTAAGTTGATTTGCAGGTTCCACCGCGAAAGATCCAGACTCCATTCTTGGCATGCATATAGAGGTGAAGCGCGAAAAAATTCTCCTTAGCCAACCCAAACATATCAAGCGCGGTCTCAAGGAACTAGGCTTAGAAAACGCTAAGTCAAACAAGTCACCTCTAACTCCAAACCTGCAACTCAAACCCGCTACCGACAACAAACACAAAACGTTCTGTGCCCTCAACATCAATTACAGGTCTGCTATTGGCCTACTCAATCATATAGCATGCTATTCGCGGCCAGACTTGAGTTTTGCCGTGTCTAGCTTGTCTCAATTCAATATCAAGCCAGGTATAATCCACTGGAATGAGCTGAAGAAGACGTGGAAGTACTTGAAAGAAACTTCTCACCTCAAATTGCGACTGAAGATAATTGATACAAACTCTCTCACTTCAGCTTATTCGGATGCCTCTTGGGCAGATGATCCGGATACTTGTTGCTCTCAGTCAGGCTATCTCTGCGCGGTATACGGGTGTGTCGTGCCATGGAATAGTTGAAAACAAAAAAATATCACTTACAGTTCCACAGATGCGGAACTCAATGCGTTTGTTGACGCCTTTCATGAAGCCACCTGGATTCGTTCACTCACCTGCAAAATCTTCTCAGCTGAACTCTCCCCCATTGTGATTCATACAGACAATAGTGGACTTATAGATAAAATCAAGAGATTTGGTTCGAACTTGAAAACTCGCCATCTTGACCTGAAAACTAAAGGGATGAGAGAAGAGTTGAAATCGGGCAACATCACTACCGTGCTTGTCAGATCTGAGCAAATGCCTGCTGATGCCCTCACCAAAAGCGCAGACCTGGCAAGCCTAAAACGCCTTCAGGGGTCTTTTTCTAGTTTTGCTTCTTCATAATCTTCATTCTTTATTTTTTTTTGTTTTGTTGTTTCCTGTTTTCCTTGTCTTATCTCCTTCCTTCCTCATCTCTCCAGGCATGGGGCGTGTTGAGATTTCACGTCAGAGGAGTGAGACTTCCCACTCGGGGATCTCTGCTCCCAGTGCTCTCCCCCGGACTCTCAGGAGTGGGGGGAACCTTTCTGCTGGTTCTTCTCACTGTCATCGTCCTCACGGACCTCTGCTCAAGGATCAAAACGATCACTCTCAAACTCTTCCTCAAGATAACTTCAACTCACCCTCTTCAACTCACCCTTGTCACCGTCCATTGTGGTCCTCATTTTCATTATTCTTTCATCTCTATTTCTTTTTTTTCATTCTTTCTCCAATCTTGTCTCTGCCTCGATCAATTGTCCTCTGCCTCAAAATATGCATGGTGAGATTCGTGATCTGTCTCTTGCTCTTTGAACTCTTCAAGCTTTGACGACTCACATCTACATCGATTGTAGCTTGTACCAATCCTCCCTCACCTCACCTCAACGCCATCCATGCTCTATGAAGTCTCAATCAATCATCCCCCAGATTACCACTCATCACTCGTGCAGTCTCATATTCCTGTTTGTTGTTCTCTCTCTCAGTCTTCAGTTTGTTTCCTGTGCTGTTCTCACCTCCTGTCACTTCTTCTGTTTCTAGCTCTCAGTTCTGTGATCATTTTGTTTATCATTATTTCTTCAAAATTGGCTTGCGCCTCAAAAACTTGTCAAAGTTGTTAAGGATATTTTCTAGATAGTGGTAAGCATGGAAGTTTTTTGGTGACCAAAAATACCCCAGGGCTTTGGGGAATCTTGAAAAGCCTTCAAAAACCCTGGCCCTGGGGTTTAGACCCCTTGGAAATGCCCTGGGGAATGCTAACATGTTACGGCCTTAATCTGAGGGGGATCAAAATATGTTGAAACATTCCAAAAAAGAATGCATTGAGTAAAATAATAAGAATAATGAAATCAAAAATATAATTTTTTTAATAAGAATTACCATTTGTGATAGAATTATGTTATTTCTTACCAAACATAAGCAATATAAAAAAATTCCAATGAACTTATGTAATCAGAGGAATTAAAATATCAATCAAAAGTGCAAAAGAAGCTCCATCAAGTGCATGAATGATCAAAGAAATAGAAAATTTTGATTTTTTCAGTAATCAACTTTACATTTGTGGTTTGGTTTCTTTAATTGATGAAAAATTTATTGAAAGATTTTTGCATATTTAATTGAACCTTGTGAAACAGATATATGTATTATTTTTCTATCATTTTTATTTTTGGTACAAAATCATTTAAATTCAATCACAAATCTTGAAATTTCTTCAAGTATGTATTTTGTTTTATATTTTTTATGATTATTTGTGTACTGGATGATATTTTTGTTTGAATATTTCAAAATATGTGCATTACAAGAATAAAATATGTATATTTACCAATCTTGTATGTTTTTTATGTTTGATACAAAGTTATTTTCATTCCACTGGATATATCTCACTTTTATCAAAAAAAATGATTTTTCATCATTTTCCTTATTTTTATCACATTAAATCAAATTTTATTCCAAATCTGATTTCAGATTTGAATTTTTTTCAAAATATTGATACTATTTTTTTTTTCCAAATTTAAATTAATCAAGTGGTGTCTTTATCTGAATTCTCCAAAATATTCTACCCCAGAGAGACACTAAAAGGGATCAGGAGGCCTTAATTTGGACCCCCAGGGCCTCAATTAATTTTTAAAGGCCTTTTTGAGCCCCAGATTTGTTATATAACCCCAGGAAACCCTTCAAGCCTTCAAAATGCTTCACGCCTTCCTGGCATGGGAAAGGAGGCCAGTTCACCAGAGACTGTAAAAATATTTCAACTTGGTTACAACTGGGTTTTAACTCTTTCCTAATTAAGGAAATCTATTCAAATAAATCCAAAATAGACACACCACAACCTATGTCAAAAGAATATGCAACAAATGTGTAATTAAATATTACTCATACTTGAATGGAGTTTCAATTTTTACTCAAGGTTTCTTTAACATTGCTAATATATTTTGTTGATTTATGATTGAAAGATCAGTTTGATATAGATTATACACCTTTGTTTTTGATTTTTTTATTCCTGGGAATTCATCATAAAATTTCAAGAATCTTTTCGATCAAAATCAAAATTAAATAAATCATTAAATCTTGGGAGAATTTGACTGCTGAAAATCTGAACCTTGAAATTTGGAACACAACACACCCCTAGCTGGGTCCTAATTCCTTTTGGAAAAAATTTTTATATCCTGTCATCCAACTGGTTCTTTGAGCCAATATAATCACCAGAATGGGCCTGTATATGCATCAAAAATCTGATTGAAACACCAGTATTTCAGGAATATTTAATTCATAATTCATCATTTGAAAGAGAGTCTCATAAGATCATTATTTAAAACCAAAAATGATATCCAGAGTTTAATTTGCTACTTTATTCATACTCAAAGAATATTTAACAACTTTTAAAACATTTTCAGGGGATTTTTACGCATGCTTTTGTTTGATATTGAATAAAACCATCACTCTTGCTTCTGATTTTCCATTATGATCAGCACTGTCAACATTAACTTTCTGAAAAATTGATCCATGAAGGGAATGACTTAACTACACAATAAAAGCATCATCTTAGCTGGAATTTTCAAAAAAGCACCCCAGTTTCAAATTAATAAAAAAATTTTTTTATTGGTTAATCTTGTTGACTTATCATGTAGAGCTGAATCATTAGCTTCATAAAAACCACAACAGAAGTGGCTACAAAGAGTTGGCTAGTCAGTAAGAAAAAGCCAATCTATAATTTCTTTCAAATTTTTTTCCCCTAGCTTATATTTCTTTCTGGTGATACCATTGTAGAAAACCAATCAATTAGGAGAATTTGAAAGCTATGATTATGTACCATCCCTCCTGATTTACCTGGAGCTCTCTTGGTTAGATATATTTTCATGATGGAGTACCATCTCCTTTTGATTTTTTTCATTGACTCCTCAGCACCTTCTTTGAACTTAATAAATCTTGAAATTTCTTGAACAGGGAATTTTTATAATACATCATTGCTAAATTTGTAAAATAAACTTTTATTCAAAATTTGCAACTTCTACCATTCCAAAAATGTTGTTCACTTCTTGTTTCAAGCAGTGAATGGTTTAGAAGATTCTATGAGTAGAATTTGGTTGTTTTATTTTGCACCTATCACTTTTCTCAAAAGATCTCTTAAAAATTTTACAAGTAGATATAATTTAGAAAAAAAATGGCAGTGTTACTCTTGGAGAAGGGGGAGCACAGATTCAAGGTATTGTGGAAATGGAGTTGCAGCGCCATAAAGATATAATTCAATCCAGGGTTTATGGATTTATCCATGTTGAAAATATGGGAGTGGGGGTTTAATTGAATGTTAAAAAGATTAATTAAATGAATTTATTCTCCAAAAGTTCTAAAATTGAGACAGAGATGTCCCCCAGACCCTTGAGTAAACGTTGGTGGGACACTTTATGCATTCATGACCCCAGCGTGGTTAGTATAGGTAGTCAGTTTTACTCCAGCGCTTTTAGTGGAATCAGTCTTAGCAAAATGAGTCCCTTCACTGGTGCCTCTCTTCTCCCACTTGGCAAGAGGTCCTTTAGTATTTCTCCTACCAATCAGAACCTGGATGCTGGATATAAATTCATTTGTGGTTGCAATGGTAGTGTGGGTGCCATTGGTTCAAGTAGCATTGCCTCTAGGTCTTCCATTGCTTCAGCTTCTCCATTGGCTCTTCCACCCTCTTCATACTTGTCGTAGACACCCTAGTATTGATCCAAAATCTCTTTATAATATGTTTTGAATAATTTTGAAGCTCCAATTGGTATCTGGGCTGTGAGTTGGAAGATGTTTCATACAATTTTTGAATTTTTTTTGTAGCATGATGCTTGGAAGAGCTGGCAACTTTTTTTGAAACTACTCTCAAGAGACCATTAGGGTTTCCAAAAATGCTTGTCCTGACAAGTGGGAGTGCAAGTGGTAGTGGGAGTACAGTAATAAAAATTTCAAATAAACTCAATCTCCTCAGAATCAAAACACACAATTGATGGCAAGCTCCCATTCATCAAAAAAACTCAATCTACACCCCCAGAATCTAATATCATGTGTGAATGCAGTAACTTTTTAAATTAGCCTACCAAAATCTCTTATTTAGCGTGTTTCTCTAAACCTAATTTATTTTTTAAAGGTTTTCAGGAGTACACCTATTCTTTATTGATGGATAATCTCACATTTGTGAAATATTCAATTGAGCTTATTTGCATAAATAATATCTTCCTATTTTTTTTGATATATTAAAAATATTTTACAAGTAGGACAATGAAATTTCATTCTAGAAATAGATAAACCTTAAATCTCCTGATCTTTCTCCTCCTTTTCTTAAGAAATAAATTATTCATGTTCCGCACCCTGAATTCTGGACCACTCTTTTCCATATTTCCCCTCCAACTAGTACCATCAAGACTCATTTTGAGTCTTACTTTGTTTCTTAACCAACTTGGAGTCCTCAATCCTCTCTACTGAATTTCTCAGCTCAATCTATTGTGGATTCCACCCCCCCTGGTATTAGTCTTCCTTCTTATGTTGGTTAATGCCACCCTGGCTCTGTGTCAAGTCTTTGTGTGACAGAAAAATGGGCATTGTATCAGAATTGGAACTGATTTTTATTTTGGTTGGGAAAGTGTTAAAATTTTTCTATGTTGGAGATATGATTTGGTTAACCTCCAGTTATACCACATTTATTTCTGTTAGTAAAGCAAATATTACAGGGGGAACATGCTAGAATGTGACTCCATTTTTACCCTGGTTCTTTGTGTGAATATAGTAAATAAATTAATAATATTTAAACACTGAAACCTTTGGGCATCATTTCATCAATTCTTTTTTCTAAAATAAATCCTTTTGGCTATAAAATAAATCCTTTTGGCTCCAAAATAAATCATTTTGGCTCTAAAATAAATCCTTTTGGCTTCATTGGAATTTTATTAGTAAATCTTTTGTAATGAAAATATCCTGGGCCTTTTATTCACTCATGAAAGCTAATTTTATCCTCCTTGATTCATAATCCCCCTGGTTTCCAGCAGAGGAACCCTTTTCTGAATTTAACCCTGGAAAAGTTAAGAAACACTTCAGTTCATCTCCCACACCCTGCTCTAAAGAGTCTCATCTTTCTTACTTATTCTTTTTTGGTTCAAACCTATCCAACCCCCATCCACAAATAATTCTCTCCTTGTTCTTTTCTGAAAGAAACCCCAAATTATCTGAAATTTTCTTCATAACCTTTTCTAAACACTGGCCTACTGAAGTACTGGAACCAACATCCTTCAAAGAATCACAATGAGCACAACAAAAAAAAGTCCATTTTCTTCAACCTCATCTCATAATACTCCCCACAAAACCCTCCAGTCTCAAGAGAACTGGCCAAAATATGCTCCAGGAATTCCAAACCACAAAATTGCTATTAATGATCTTCTTAATATTCTACTCCTTCATCTCTAACCCATTTATCTTGACCTTTATCATCCTAAACTCACTCCACACCTTCTTGCTCCTTCTCCTTAACTTCTACCTCCTACTTTGTCTTCTTCTTTACTTCTTCAGTCACCAACAACTCTTATTCTTTTTATTAAACTTATTTCTCAAGATTGATGTCCTCCTCAAGCTCTCCAGTAGAACCATTATTGTCAATTAAAACCACAAGATGGATTTTCAAACCTTCTTTGATTGGAATGTGCATGCAGTTCAATAAATCTTTGATACTTCAAACCTTGGAACTTTTTAATTCAATGTCCCCTTTGAAATTTTACTTTTCTTTGATGTCTCTTTGTTGATTTGGCCCATGTTTCAAAACACTTGGAAATTTAGATCCATCTTTTACTCCTTTGATTTAGCTTTGATTAGTATTTGAAAAAGATTCTATTTCCTCCTTATTGCCAATTGAAACACCTATGCTCCTCCTCAAAGACAAAATCATTCCCCATCAAAGTTAATTTAACCTTACCTTTGCTGCCCTTTACACCAAATTTTTTAAAAAAAATTGAAGGACAGCTTGCCCTTTTTATAAATTCCCTTCCTCCTCTCATGAATATTCTGAATTTTATCCTCAAGTTTCCTCACTATTAACAAATAAAAAGGCCAAAATCAGCTTCAGGAGCCTCCAGAACAACTCAATAAATTTAAAATCTAACATATTCCGGTACAAAACAGCTGAAGGAATCCATAGAGATATTTTTGTCATCAGGAGCCTCTTTCAATTCAAATTGTACCTAGAATCAGCCTTTAACCACGCCCTTGGAAATAGTATTTTTTTTTCCAAACTCCTCCAATAGACAAAGCAGCCTCTTGTATATTCTACGTTATTAACACTTACAAGATTTTGGAGTGACTCTGGTGGTGAAAATCTTGCCTGTTGCAATTCACCCAGTGCACAAAAGGAAGTATTGCTGAACTGGGTATTATCCATTGGTAACCTCCATGGTCAATGACTCTGGGTAGGTGATTTTTTGATGGAGTACAGTGATGGTGAACTAGAAGGGGGTGATGGTGATGGATAGGGTGAAGGGAATGAAAGATCAGACATGGTGAAGACTGAAACACTTTCCCACAGAATATTCTTTTCTCACGGGCATCAGGAGCCTAACTTTTGTTTCAAGGGGGGTTACTTTCATAGCACAGTTTTATACTTCAGCCTCAGTCAAATAAAATCTCTGAAAAACTCAGCAAACCTCAATTTCTACCTCTGAATACCATGACTCAAACTTGTGTAAATCAGTCCTGCATAAAGTCAGCTCCCACTATCCTCTCCCAGGCTCCCTCTCTTTTTAGTTTTCAGTACTCTTGAACTTTATTCTTCCATTTAAAGGTAAATTTGCATGATCCCAATTTCCCACAACTTTCAGATCAGTATGCATCAGTCACATCATGGGAAAATACCACTACTCCTTCATTTCAACTACAGCATAAATCCCACTATACCTATGTGAAAATTCCCAGTAAAAATTTTTTCTGCCTGTACCAATCATTCCTGAAGTCCTCCTCCTCAATCCTCATATACACTGGAATCTCTTCCTTTCTTGGAAGTGATAAGATTTCAGGCTTTGAGGAAGAGGACTAACACCAACAGAATAAATTTGATGTTCAGAAACAACCCAGAGGGAACAGCGGAGAAACTCAAGAGAAAGGAACCAATAGAGGAATACCAACAGCTGGTGAAGATAGAAAGATCAAAAGAGATCAGACACAAGTATCAGAGTGATAATATTCAGGACTGACACAAGGAATAGGAACAAGCTGTTGGATTGTAGATTTGAGATGGAATTGTCAGGTTATTCTGGGCAATGGCATGATGAATAGCAAGTTTTCTTACCAGGCATGAATTTAGAATTGATATTTTGGAGGATTTGAAAAGGAAAATGGTGTCAAGTATGGAGAGGAGAGTTTTGAGAGACAAGAAGAAGAGAGGAAGAGAATAAGAAAATAGGAAAGACAAATAAATAGAGAATAGGAAAGACAAAGAAATAGAGAATAGGAAATAGAAAAAAAATAGAGGATAGGAAAGACAAAGAAATAGAAGGAGAAAGGAAAAAGACGAGAAGAAGAGGAGAGTAGCAGTCGCAGATAACCAGAAGAAGTGAAGATCACAAGATTAAAAGTCCAGTAACCCAGGCCTTTGACAGAAAGAGCTTGGGGAGGGAGCAGATCTAGAGTGAGGACTCTCATATTGAAGTCTCCTCACCCCGGGGGAGCGAAGTAGAGGGGAAGTGAACAGACTGAGATCTTAACAGGAATAATTCCTGCCAATTAATTTTTATGATAATTATTATTGCTTAGTACTCATCTAATAGGTTTCACCTCAGTTCAAGAAAAAAATCAAACAGCCTGCTTCTCATTTCACCTTTCCCCATGTGGTGCTACTCTTATAGGATTCAAAATAAACCTTTCATCAGAGCTTTAATCCTGGACCAATATTATCATCCCATCTTCATCTCTTTCATGTCCTAGAATCTCATCCTTCCAATCTCAATCCAGAATCCTGAGTTCTGTGAGCAGTAGTGCCTGTTAGAACTTTCAATTTCACATGAGTAGCACTTGTGAAACTGAAGGTTTTTCAAGCTGGTTAAGATGGTCATGAGTTGTTTTTGAGAAAAAATTATATGAGTGGTTAAAAATCAATTTATTCAGCCAAATAAAGATAGGGGCTTGATTTGGTATACCAACCTGGGGTACCTCTAATGGAATTTTAAATTTTTCAGATGTTTTTTCAAGTACAGCCTTGATCCTGGGCTTTTTTTTAAAATTTTCAGATTCATCATAGCAACTATGTCCCCAATTGATATAGATTAAATTGGGATGCCTAAATAATTATTGATTTATCCCTGTGCCTTTTCATATTCTGCCTTTTGCTCCATTTATTGTTTCCCATACTTGGTCCTGTCTGCAAAGCAATGAATGAAGTTTGAAAAATTTGTTCTGGATAAATAGATTCTACATATTAATAGTGATTTCCAAGATAGATAAATGCAGGGATAGAGTTTTGTGGTAAATTTGATTCTTACCACTGTGATGAGATATCCTGATTGAATTCTGATAAGATTGAGTAATTTTAAATTTCACAAAAAACCAATAAGGCCTTGAAAGAGCATTTTTGTTGGGAGATGAGTCTCTTGATTTTTCTGATTCTTATTTTTTAGTTTTTTATTTTTATGGGTAGAAATTTAAGGCAAATGGAATACATTAACAAGTAAATTCTTGGGAATTAAAAACATCAAATAATGAATTGTGTTTAATTTGGTGAGACAATGTGGGATGAAACTTGTTTTTTTGAGATTTTTTTTAAATTGATCCTCCTTGCATTTTGTATTGCTGCTTGAGTTTATCATTTTTCATTAATTAAGTAAAATTCAAAAACCAAGCAAAGGTTTTGAAGACCACATTTCTAACAAGAAAAAATTCTTTATTTGTAATAAATTTAAGAAATATTCTCAAGATTCATTTGATGATCAAATTGATTTAAAATAAAGATTTCAAAATACTTTTCAAAAGTGGATTTTATTTGGTTTCCTGCTATGAGGTGCGGTGACCAAAATCCTGGTTAAATTTACGGAATAAACACAAAAAACATTTTGAAATCAAATTTTGTTATTTTATTGCATGGAATGATTCAATTAATAAGTTATTGGTTTCAGAAAACAAAAATAAAGTGGCATTATTGGGGAAAACCTTTTCAGTTGTAGAAATGAACAGGCCAGTAAAATTGTTGGCTGAAACATTTATGAAAGATTTTTGCTGTTTATTTGCTGATATTAAAAGGTGGGAAGGATGCTCAAAATCAAAATTATCATGTGGAAAACTGGGAGGGGGAATCTTTTGTTTTAAAAATATTTAGGTGCATTCCCCATCCTGTGTTTCAAGACTGTGAGAATTGTAACAAATTGGTGCACCCTAATTCAAATTTTGTGGATTAATATTGGTTACATTTCTCAAAGATATTCTTCTAAGAATAATAGACTACTCCCTGCTATATTTACTTCTTCCAAAAACTCTTTAAAATTAGTTTAACTAAAATTTATTATTTAACTATTAACTATTGGATTCAAACTCAGAAACTTTTTTCTTCAAGAAAAAGTACTATTTAAAATGAATTCAGGTTAACTTCCAAACTTTCTTTTATTCTTGAAATCCATAAAAAATAAAGAATCTATTTATTATGCTTCAATATTCTGATGGCAAGATGGTTTATGTCTTCCTGATTCCCCTGATGTGATCTATTTTCTGCTATCAAGATTGAAAATTGGCAATTTTCCAAATTTTTTATCCTAAAACCTTTTCTTTTATTGAAATCAATTTTTTTCTGAATTCTTCTTTTTGCCTATTTTGAAATACACAGCACACAATTCTTTCTGAGCATCTACCTTTGTAGTTCCAGAGAAGTATTTTCCCACAATTTTTTAGGTATGGCTCAATTTTTTATTTTACAAAAAAACAGTACCCACATCCCCCCAAGCTTGAATATACTGATTATTCTCATCACAGCTCCCACTACCTTCAAATCCCAAAAGCCCCCAAACAAGCAAAATAGAAAAAAACAGTAACCAACAAAAGAAAAAAAACCTCAAATAAATGCAAATGGTGCTTCAGGAATGAAGGATTCTGCTTGCAGACTGTGGGTTTCCCCACTCTAAAAACATGATTCCATTATCATAAACACTCCTTTTTTTTCCCCTGTAACTTTTCCTTGTAATCCTCTAGGCACTTTCCCGTAATATTATAGTCATACACAATTAAAACTATCATATTCAAGTCATAAATACTTAAAACCCCCATGTGAATTATTTTTCTTTGATGATAATTCTATCCAATTGGTATCATGAATGTAAACCCTGGAATTTTTTGCAGGAACATCCCTGGAAGCATCTGTGGAAGAAGTTTCTTTGCCTCAACCTCATCAATCCAAATTTCCAAACTATTTTGCTGTGTGGAGGATACTGAGAGAAAGATGGCTGGAAACCAGGACCTCTGGATTGATTTCAGCAACAGGAGAATGAAGAAATGGAATGAATAACAGCAGTTGACAAATTGAACAAACTTGAATCAGAATGAAAGATCAAATCAACAAGAGCAATGTGATTCTGATTGGTTGTTGAATCAGCACATGCCAAGCTTCTTTCATGGCCTGAGTGGAAATCGTGGACATCTGCTGATACTTTATTAGAATACAGGATGTTGAAAGAATGAAGAAGTGAGACAGATGGATTAGTCATTCTTAGCCAGTAGCCTCTTCAGATGAAAGGAAGTTGTCTTGAAGTCTTCTGAATCATGGCCAAGAATCTGTGGATTGAGTTCAATCAGTGCATTGCCGTGAATTGCTTGAAATAATTTGAATCAATCCTTTACCCTCTTGAGACGCTTCCGGACTTGAATGAGTTGAGAGGGGAAACTTGATGGATGAGAGTGTTGGAAATGAGGAACAGGAAGTAGAAGGGAATGAGATGGTGTGGAGAATGATGAAGATGGTGATTGTTGGCGTGGTTGATGCTTTGTGCGAGTTGCAGTTGAGCAGCTGGGAGGAGAAGAGGACCGCGCGTGCGGGTCCATTGGAGTTGAGCCAGAAATGGAGCACCTTTACCGGAAGGCCAGAAAGGGGCGGGCTTCAGTCTCAAGTGGGAGCTTGAGGACCCAATTTTTACAAAATCCCTCCTTGATTCAAAGTTTGAGAGGTCTAAGTACTGACATGATGGATTAGTCGTAGAATTGAAGTTTTGTTTGCGGCTTTGGTGAGTCCGTCTGCTACCATTTGATCCGACTTGATGAGTTGGATCTTGATTGCTTTGTTGGATATGTCCTCTAAAAGTCCTTTGGTTTTCAGGTCGATGAACTTTGTTTTTGAGTTGCTTCCGAAATTTTTTATTTTGTTTTCCAAACCTTTTTTGTTGATCATGTGGATGCTTGCTTTGATAGGCTTTCTCCAGAGTTCATGGATCAGGTGATTGATCCACCTGCATTCAAGTTGACCGTCGCTTAGAGCGTTGCACTCAGCTTCTGTTGATGAGTAAGTGATGTTTCTCTGGCGTCGACTGGTCCAGTAGAGAGGTCATCCTCGGTAGAAGCAGATGAACCCTGTTTGGGAGGTTCTAGTGACTGGATTGTTGGCCCAAGTTTAGTCGCTGTAGCCAATGAGGTTGTCCAAGTTGTTTTTCTTGGAGATCAGAAGTTGCTGATTTTTAGTGCTCCCGAGATACTTCCATACCCTGAGGACCTCCTTCCAGTGAGCGATCCCGGGTTTTTCAGAAAACCTTGCCAGAGATGACACAGCATAGCTGATGTCTGGCCGAGCAAGTCCAGCTTTGAAGTTGAGTCTTCCTATTGGAGACTGGTAGGATACCCCCAACTCGTCAAATTTCTCTATCTCGTCAATGCTGGCTGGTGTGAGATGAATCCCAGGAGTGCAGGGAGTGCTCATTGGCTTGCAGTCGGTGAGATCCAGCTCTGCCAGACCTTTATTGATGGCATCAGAAGTGATAGCCTTATTCCTTCTGGAGACCATTCAACCTTCATGCCAAGTAATGTATTAGGAGGATGAGCTGATGAGTTTTTGAATTTGTTGAGGAATGCGTCCTTGAACTTTTTGACGTTTCCTACCACAAGTAAATCATCTACATGGACAAATATTGCTGATTTCTGATTGGTTCCTAGGTAGAGACAAGGGTCTGCTTCAGAGGGGATGAACCTTTGATCTTGGATCCATTCGCTCAACATTTTGTACCAATTCTTTGGTGCTTGCTTAAGTCCGTATAGGGATTTATTGAGCTTGAGAATTGGAGTTTGTCTTGTCGAGCCAGTTGGTCGTCTTATGAACATGTCTTCCTCCAGAGGTGCATGCAAGAACGCTCCTTTGACGTCAAACTGCACCATATCTAGATTAAGGTCGACTGCTAGCAGTAAAACTGCCCTTAGGGATGCCACCTTGCCCGTGGGGGAATAGGTTTTGAAGTAGTCGATCCCGTAGCGCTGATTGAATCCTTGCACGCAGACTCTTGACTTGTAGGTTGGGGCTTCTCCATGTGTGTTCTCTTTGATCCGGGAAGCATAGGTGACATTGAGCAAATTGCTTGGCTTGGGTCCTTCATAATCTTCCCAGACTTTGAAGCCTTTGCAAGTGTTTAACTCCTTGTGTAGGGACTTGGACCAGACAGGAGAGCAAAGAGCTTCCTCTGGTGATTTGGGAACAGATTTGGAGAAGTATCTGTACTGTTCTGGAGGTCTGAGTTCTTGACGGTTCCAAAGCGTTTGCGATCTTGGGACCAACTCTTGAATCACTTCATCATCTGCATTATCTTCTGGTTCTGAGTTGGACTCAATCAATTCTTCTTTGACTGCCGGGTCTGCCTTGGCCTGGATTTCAGAGGTGTTTGGAGCTTTGATTGGAGGGTGAGTTTGATCCACAATGGGTTCAATTTGATTTGTTGGGTAGTTGTCCAATGTTGTCAATGGAGATTTAGTGAATTTTACATTCTTGGTTTCTATGACGGCGCCGGTGTTGGTTAAGATTTGGTAGGACAGGAGCTTGGGAACATATCCGGCAAGTCTTCCTGGTAAGCCTTTTTCATCAAACTTCCTTGGCGACTGACTCCCAAGATCCAAATAATAGAGGCTGCTTCCTATTGGATGAAGATAGTTGATTGGTAGTGATTGTCCATGCATTAGCTCCCATGGCGTGAGACCATCGGAGTTAGCTATTTGATTCAGAGCCAGGGTACAGCTTTGGATCACTTCATGCCAGTAGTGCTTAGGAAGTTTTGACAAGGCAAAGGTTGCTCTGACGTATTTGGCTACTTTTTGGTTTGCTCTTTTGACTCTTCCATTATGTTGTGGATGGCAAGGTTCCAATATTACTCGGTGTATCCCCTTGTTTTCAAAGAATTCAGTGAGATAATTGCTTATGAATTCACCTCCCCTGTCACAACAGGATTCTGAGGGGAAGTAGTTGAGCCAATTGTATTTGTTTGAGAGGATGAATTTGATGGTTTCAGCTGCGTCGCTCTTGTTTCTCAAAGGGAAAAAGATGATGTATCCGCTGAAGTTGTTGACCATTGTCAATGAATATCAAAATACTCCTTTTGATGTTGTTGAGATTGGCCCAATCAATTCGGCGTGAACACGCTGGAATACTTTTTCTGCCTTTGCTGATGAACCTTTGAAGCTTGCTTGCGTGATTTTGCTTTTGTCGCAGCTGGGGCAGGAAAAGTTGGTCTTTGTGTCTGCCAAGATGTATTTCCCTAGGAATTGTTCCATCCTGGCAATTCCTGCATGTCCAAGTTTAAGATGAAGTTTGTTAACCTTTTTCAGTTCAGAATTCTTGGTCCCATGGTAGCTTTGGTTTGAGGACACTTCTACGTGCAGGAGGTTGTTAACAATCTTTCCTTGCAGAATGACTGACTGATTGGCGACCAATTTTAAGGTAGGTGGATTTGCTCAATCATTCACAACCAGCTTTGCTCCCTTTTTGAGAAATGCTCCCATTGAGAGTAGATTGACGCAAGAGTCCGGAGTCCAGGCAGCATTTTGAAGCTTGACAGTTCCAGAGTCAGTGATAGTTGATCCCGTTCCTATTCCTTTTATTTTGAGTGATGCGCCAGGTTTTCCCGTTTTGATCACATTGGAACCGTCCTCTGCATTCATCATCTTGAACCAGTTTGTATTAGTTAGCATATGAATCAAGCATCCTGAATCTAAGATGAAAGGTTTTGAATCTGTAGAAAACATGTTGGTAAAGCGGAAATAGTAAGAGAAGAAATTTGAGACTTCTTCCTTTTTCTTCTTTTCTGGTTTTTGAGATTTGAATCCTTTTGGTCAAAGTTCTGGAAATTCGATCCAACACTTCTCACAAGGATGGTTTTGAACATCAGGATTGTGGACACCATTCTTGTAACATGGATAGCTTGAGTAGAGATTCATGTTGGCTTTGGAAGTAGGAACTCCTTCATTGACCTTTGCCTTTATTTTGTTTTTGTGTTGTACATGGTGATCCAGAACTCTTTTGACGGTTATTTCCTTTTCACCGTGAATTATTTGAGATGCAATACTTTTAAGCGTGGATGGGAACTTGAATAATATAAGATACGCCAGTATGTCTGACGGTAGCTCAATTCCCACTTCTGAGAGCTTGTTGAGACTTAGTCGTACGTTGGTTACAAATTTATCAATGTTGTCTTTGCTGAAGGGAAGATAAAGAAAGGAATTGAAGATTCTTGCTTGATTTGCTGATTTGGATGAGGCAAAATAGCTTTTAGTCAGAATCCAGATTTATTTGGCGTTGCGTACATTTCCGGCATTGATGATGTTGGTGTGTTTGGCTGGTTCTATCTTGGCCAACAAGAAGGGGGCCATGTCCTTATTGATTTCGGGATCTAACTGAACATCATTGCTTGTGTTTTCCATTATGTGGAGGATGCCTTGTAGATCAAACAGACTCTCCATTTTGACCTTCCAAATGGAGTAATTGTCCTCATTCAAGAGAGGAGTTGATTCTACAAGTGTCTTGAGTGTGATTGTTTGCATCGTGCTGTCGCCCCCAGGTCCTGGTGTTGAGTGGTAATTGGTCATCTTGGTGAGTTGTTTTGGCTTTTAACCGTGAGAGAAAGATGGCTGGAAACCAGGACCTCTGGATTGATTTCAGCAACAGAAGAATGAAGAAATGGAATGAATAACAGCAGTTGACAAATTGACAAAACTTGAATCAGAATGAAAGATCAAACCAAAAAGAGCAATGTGATTCTGATTGGTTGTTGAATCAGAACGTGCCAAGCTTCTTCATGGCCTTAGTCGAAATTGCAGAAATCTGCTGATAGTTTATTAGAATACAGGATGTTGAAAGAATGAAGAAGTGAGACAGACGGATTAGTCGTACTTAGCCAGTAGCCTCTTCAGATGAAAGGAAGTCGTCTTGAAGTCTTCTGAATCACGGCCAAGGATCTGTGGATTGAGTTCAATCAGTGCATTGCCATGGATTGCTTGAAATACTTTGAATCAATCCTTTACCCGCTTGAGACGCTTCCGGACTTGACTGAGTTGAGAGGGGAAACTTGATGGATGAGAGTGTTGGAAATGAGGAACAGGAAGTAGAAGGGAATGAGATGGTGTGGAGAATGATGAAGATGGTGATTGTCGGCGTGGTTGATGCTTTGTGCGAGTTGCAGTTGAGCAGCTGGGAGGAGAAGAGGACCGCGCGTGCGGGTCCATTGAAGTTGAGCCAGGAATGGAGCACCTGTACCGGAAGGCCAGAAAGGGGCGGGCTTCAGTCTCAAGTCGGAGCTTGAGGACGCAATTTTTACAACAGATACCTGTGGTTTGGTTTGCAGAAAAAAATTTAAATTACCTAAAGGGGTTGCTTCCAAAGCAAGGGTTCCCAGAACTTTCTTTTGTAAAGTTCCTTCTCCAATATTCTATAATTCAAATATTGCAAAACAAGAGTATCCTTCACCTAAAGAGCCAATCAAGGATCCAGAAGACATCCTTTAAAATGTTGATTCTTCCCCAGCTATTCAAACATCTCCTTTAAGGTCTTTTATTTTATTTTTTTGGACTTCAAAGGTTCCTTTTGCATTTTTCATCAAATAAAGAGCAATTTGATTCTTTTATAGATTTACATAGCCCTTGAGCCACCCCAAAAATCTTTTTAATTTATGCAGGTAATAAATTCAGATCTTCTGACCCTGAAATGATACATGGGACTCTGTGCAGTTCTCTGAATGCGTTCCATCCATTTAACCCTAAAATACACTTGGAGTAGCATTACCACCACCTTATTCTGAGAAATTAAGAATCAAAGCAGGATTTTGTTTGAGGCTACCTTGAAGGCCCACCTCTGAAATTCCAATGAGAGGCTTCTGATGCTACTCAAAAGATCAAAAGTTGTTCCTTCCTGAAACTTTTGAGAGCTTCTTTGGGAGAAAAATTGGACTAATAGAGAGGTATTGAAGTTATTCTTCAGAGAATTTTTTCAATTTACAATAAAAACTAAACTAAAATATATACACATAAAAAACTAATCTATGTTCAATTTTTATCTTGTATCTAAAATTTACTTTTCTTCCTTTGATAATTCCATCTTATTCAGTATTTTTTCATTATTATTATTATTATTAGGGTAATTTTAAATTCACAACTCATTGAGCCGTGTACATTTCCACACGTCTCAAAGAGTCACGCGGCCCACACACCACGGTCTGGTGTTGTGGGGGATGCCACACAACTACATTCCAGTTTTTTGGAGTTGTACACGGCTCAAAGGTAGTCATGTGGCATCCCACACAACACCAGACTTTAATGGGCCAAAAAAAAAATAAAAAATAAAAAAAGAAAGGACCAAAGGGTATTAAAATAAAGTAAGGGTTCCCATAAACTAAATATACATTCAAAAAAAAAAAAACAGAAATCAACCAAAAAATGAAAAAATGTTGATTTTTTCGTTAAAAAAACAAAAAAAAAAAGTAAAAATAACTAGAAATAAATAAAAAAACAAAAAAACTAGGACTATCAAATGGACTAGCCTAAATTAAAAAAACCAAAAAAAAGACAAGTAAATTCACAAGCCATAAATTAAAAACACCAAAAAAAAAGTAAGTGGACTAGCCCTAAATTAGAAACACCAAAAAATACACAAGTTTGATGGCCAGCCCTAAAGTAAAAGAACAAAAAAATAAAAACAAGTGCAACTTGTTTTAAGCTGATCTCATCACAAGAAGTAAAAATAATCCTTATTATGGAATCAGCCCAACACATATTTAAATGAATTACCATCAAACTCTCATTCAAAACACTCATATAATGATGTTAACTCAAAACACTGAAAATAATGATTTTCAAAATGTGATAAACCTTGATATTGATAGAAATAGTTAGCTACATTAGAATTAAAATTTATATGAAAACCAATGATGAAATGAAGTCAAATTATATTATGATCTAGAATACACTTGCAGTTTATCTTTGAGATTATCTTTCCAACCAGAGGCTTTTTTTGGAAATCAAGGAACACCATTTTGCTACAATGGGTTGGATTGAAAAAATTTATCCCCCAATTACTAATAGAAAACAGTGGTTATTGTTTACCAAGGAAATATAAATAGTTTCTGATTGATCTGTAAGACCATTTTTCATTGGAGTATAAGAACAACATGACTGCAATGAAATGAAACATATAGTTCTGGCATATGTTTCTGCTAATATATGTCCCATATCTAGTTTAGCAAGCCATTTTGAATAGGGAATCTTTTTATTGATGTATTTAACATCAAGACTTTGTTTAATTGTTTCTACCTCTTTTGCACCACCAATAATCTTAATGTAGCATGCTTTATGTTTCCCTAATGTTTCAATCATTTCCTTCCTAAATTTAAATCATCCATTTTCATTTTAGACAAGAGATTCAGCAATGACTCAAAATCTGCAATTCCCATCTCCAATTGAATCCCAAAACTCACCCAAGAACTTATGGAATTTCTTCGGGATTTGATTGACTTATTTCAAGTCCAGTTCCTATCACCAAAAATAACTTAGTATTCATTGTTTTACTCACATCAATGGAATGAATAATCAAAAAGATGAGCTTCTGGTTGTGCCTTCCTGCATCACCTCTTCCTCCAAAGAGGATTCAGAGTCCAAATTAAGTGAAGCTGATTCAATTTCAGTCTCTTCCTCTGAACTATGGAATTCATATTCAGATCCTTCCAACTTTGACTAACAATTAGCATCATCCATTCATTAAAGCAAAAAAATGAACATTTCTCAAAAGAAAGAATTACAATCTTTTGTCTTTTCTTGATTGGTGCCCTTCTTGTCCTATTTTCCTGCTTGATATTTTTTTCAACATTCTCAAACCAAAATTTTTCTCTCCGCATATCTGTCAATTTTGGCCAACCCCTACTCAATTGTAAGACTTTAGGTTCAAGTATTTTTTTTGACCAATATTTCCCAATCTTCCACATTATGTACTTCAATAACCCGCCTTTCTCATTATCTGGAGATTCAAATATCATTTAATTGACTTTTTCATGTGAGTGAGGATTGCTCAGAATGTTGTTGACTTGGCGCTTCAAAAATTCAAAAGGATAAACCATTAGTAAATTAGGAATAATTAATGAAAAAGAATTTCAAAAAGCATTAATCACAAAGTGATTTTAAAAATCCCACTTGAACCAACTTACAGAAATAGAACTGCAAGGTTCATATTCCAACCTCCACTGAGGATGAACATCTCCAGGTACAACGGATCCTCTGAATGCTAGACAGTCACCTATTTGTTGGGAACATGGAAAACCCATAGTCTTGGACTATGACTTGTTTCACACTTTTCCATCATGGTCATGTTTGAATCTCTCAAATTGTTCCCTAACAGGCTGAATTGCCTCTAAAGACAATTTGTGTCCCAATGGTAACAGTTCAGGCGGAAGAACTTTCCCTAACTTAATTCAAGATTTATAAAGTGAGGCATTAACCAATTTAATTTGATTCAAAACTGTTCTGTCAATGTTTTTCCAAACATCCAAAATGTTTCCCAAAGGTTTTGCAAGGAATTTTTTGAGAGTGGCATGGGCCCCTTCAACCCAAGAATTTGTTTTGTTTACAAAGTATGGGTTGATACTTAATTATCCTTAGTAAATTTTACCATTAATTTAATAATTATTTTAATAAAAATTCCTACGGATAATCTGATGTTGGGTGAGTTCTCATTATGTATTAAATAATTGGAGTAAAGTCATGATATTGATTTTACTCCTTATTTTCAAATTTCAGTTGATTTACTAAATTAATTAATCAAAAATATAATTCATGGGTATTCATGTAATATTTTTACATCATTAGTTTTCTTAATATGTCACAAAAATATTGATTGCTAGAAGTTCTCATAATTGTATATTAAAGTATTTTAATAAATTTTTAAAAGTCGTCATTGTCTTATTTTCGACATTCTTGGTACTTTGAATTATATTTAATAAAAAATACCTATGAAGGTTATTTATGTATTTTTTTATAATTTTATGTATTTCTACACTATCTACTATCCATGGGAACATTTATTACATATGTAGAATGGTCCCGTGTAGGTTGTAGCATGCTTACACGGTACCTAGGTGTCTCAGGCCACCAGTCACTTTGTCAACCCATAGTCCTGTGGCTGCATTCTTGTAAGAGGCCCGGGGCTGCGTACATGGCTTTGACAGGGTAACAGTGCTGTAGCTCACCCGCATGGGTGTATTGGCTGCCCCGGCTGCATGCGGGAATTGTGACAGAACAAATTTCCATCTGTAACTCCTAAAATATACACAACAACTCAATTCTGACTGAATTTTAGGTGTGAAACCTATACTAGAAAATACATGTGAAATATTTAAATGGCAAAAAATTGCAATAGTGGTGCCATGGTATTTTGGTCTTTTCTTTCTTAATTATTTAAAATTATAAGGAGTTGGATTTCAAGGGTGGGGTCAGTGAGTGACCCTACCTAATTTTGGGTGGAAAATCCATTTCTGTAGTAATATTCATTTTTTTCATACTCCTTCTTAGTTTAATTTCAATATTATTATTTTGTTTTATTTTTGTTACTTTTGCAGCTTGCTCTGCAATAGTAGCAAGCTGACATGATGTGTGTTGCAAGTAACTTGAATTCTTTTTGTGAAATATTGTCCTCTCTTGAGCTCCAACCCACCTGTGAAGGTAAACACAAGTGGAAAGGTGGTGAGTATTAGCTTTTATTTATGTGGGCATGTTTGATATGTCTCAAGAGATTTCATTTGAATCTTCCAAATTCATGTTAAACCAAATAAGTTTAAATTGTTTCAATACATGAAAGGAAGTAAGAAAATTATTTTCATCAAAAAATTACATCTATCTAATTTTAATTGCAAAAACTTTATCTAAAATGTGGTAAATAATCAAGAAATGAAGTTTGCATACCATTTTTTTTTAAGAATATTACCTTGGCCCTCTTTCCAATTGGGAATAATTTCAGCACTCAAAATTTTAGATGAATCCTTGTAAATTTCAATTGAATACCAGAAATATTCAGTGAATCAGAAAACTTCTAATATTTTCTTTACCTGTAGCAGATATCAAAACAGATTCACAATTAGATTTTAATGCAAGTTGGATAAAAATTGCACCTATTAATTGCATTAGAGTAATCATTTTTTTTTTTCAAGAGTTTTCATCCCAATTCACAATTGAAATTTGACTCCCCATGTAAAAAATTATAGAAGCATATCATTGATGTCAATACTAAACCTGGGTAAAATTTATCATCTTGATCATACTGTGGATTTCAAAAATGGAGGTGAAATTCGAAACAAATCAAGTGCTCATCCCAGTAATTTGAGAAAAATTCAAGTTTTAATGAGAGGTTTCTTCTTGATTTTAAATGGATATACCAAGAAAATACTTGTTTTGCAACAGCAAGCTTTTGAATTTCATTGTAAAATCTCTAAAATTATTTCAACTGTAAAATTTAATGATAAGTTTCAATCTTTTTTCTGGATTAATTATTTTCCCTGTGAAGGGAAAAAAATTATTATTATTCCCAACATCATTTAAAATGATAAAAAATAATCATCTCAATCAAGATCCATGTTAAAGCAAAACATGAATAAAAAATGTGGTCATTTTCATCAAAATCCAAGTGGTAGTTCTAAAACATTTCTTCCTTCTGAAAATATATTTTTTACATTGCACAATGTAGAATTTGGCTCACATGTTTGAAATTAATTATGGAGTATATGCATAACCAATTTGAGATATTCAATTTGTAAATGAACCTTTTATAATATCTCAAAATTAATCATATTCAATAGCTGATACCTTCAGATTCAATTGTCTTCAAATTCTTTCCCTCAATAAAATCTATACTTCAAAAAACCCCACAACCTTTCAAAGCGTTACTTGAAGAATTCCATATATTTTAATATGGATTTTGGACCTCCTCATAGTTCAAAATCCACCCAAACACACACATTAAACAAGGAATTAGCAGAAAATTTGCCAAACTCTAATGACCCCATAAATATATGCCTACGTGACTATTTAAAGACAATTTTAAACATGAAATTTCAAGGATAAAGGGTTCCTCCTCCGCCCACTGAAGAACAAGTACAAGTTTTAAACTCAAAAAGCATCAATACAATTCACCAAAACAAAAAACTTTTCAACTTGGAAACAACCAATGAAAACCTCTATGGAGGGAAGCAGAGCATTCCTGGAAAGTTCAAAGAGAAATTCAAGAAAGAATTAGAAAGCTATGGCATACATGTTCCAACTTTACAATGGGACCATCATAATTCAATAAAGTGGGACCAAATTTTTTCAGAAGTGATAATAAAAGATTGGTTAAATGCTAAGGAAAATTATACATTTACAAATTATCTACTTGATAGGGAGTTTTTCAAGAAGTACACACTCCATGGCCTACTGAAACATTGGCTACAAGACAGAAGGATAATTACATGAAGCCTAGTACATGTAACAAGAAGCCTAGGTCTTGAGTCAAACACAGAGTAAGCTTCAGATTCTTCTAAATTTTCTAAATCCTATTAGCTGAATTTTGATCTCAAATTTGAATGATATACAGAAACCAATTTTGCACTAGTGTAGAGCACCATATGGGAAATGATTTGGCAAAAAGCCTCCCCCCTAGTGTCGAATGCTGCTCAGATAAAGAAGAAAAAAATGAGGGGCAATATCACTCTGTCCAAGTGTATTGGAGAAGCAAAATTTATTCAAAATTTCTTTGTAATATTGATAAAAAAAATCAAAACTATCTACCTGAGATGAAAGGTGAACTTTAAGCTAAAAAAAAAAAGTATAATATGGAAGAAATTATGATGGAATAGTCCCAAATTATCAGATGAAACCATGTGAAGCCCTCCCTTCTAATTTTTACTTCCCTCTATTCGTTGCCACATTAAATTGCACAGGGAAATTTGTTTTGGAGATGAAGCCAGTAGGGGATAAACTAGAAATATTAGAAAAATCACTTGAAAACCCATGTTGGTTTGAATAAATTTGTTCCCAAGTAGTTTTATATTTCCTCTGTTGTCACCCAGAAAACAATATCAAATGCTCTAAATTTTAGTTAATTTTCATTTATTAATTAATTCCTGCTTAATTAATCAATTCAATAGCACTAGATTATTTCTTTTGAGCTTTCAATATTATATCAAATTTTTAAAACAAATTTTCTGCCACAAGATATTGGAGAACTAAAATCATTCAAGGAAATGGTTTGCTTTTTTTAAATTTGTTCATTTTTTAAAATAAAATGTGAACCTCCCCAATTATTTCAATGTCAAATTGATTTATTTGAAATGTATAATTGAACTCATTTTCTATGTGGTACAATATTTCCAACATGTCTGAGCAGATTTTTGAATCTCCAGTTGAAATTTTTATTTATGTTTAAATTTCCTACATCAAATTAAGATTTATTAAATTTCACAAGAAGAAAAAGAAGATATTAGAAACTGAATTTAATACTTTCAAAAAAATACAATTTTTTCCCCCACAGAGTAAAAGAAACGTACCCTCAAACTTCTTGTAATGATCTAATAGGAAATATAAAGAAAAAAAGCACTAAAATCTTTACTTCTCCAATCCAGGTAGTGACTTGTATGTGTCAGGTGTGAAAAACCACTGCTTCACTCCTCTATCACTTTAAATAAAATTGAATTTTCTCATAATTCCAAATCTTCTGTATTCCATGCATGCACTAGAACTACTTGGAATTCTCAAATAATGATCCAAATAACTTTTCTCAGGTTCCAACTCAAGTTAGAAACAGAGTTTTCTTGTATTCAAAACAAAACCAAAACATGATAATTCAGGTGCTACACCTGCTGGCAGGTGCCACCATTTTTTTGATGTTTATTGAGTGCAAGAAAAATAATAAATAAAAATTTTAATATTTATTGCATTTTTTTTATCTCAATGAAGTTTCTTGGGAAAAATTTAATAATTTTTTAATTCCTCTCATCAGAAAGTTTTATTTTGCAATTTTCACCACAAAAATACTCATTTCAATTGCTAGAAAGTGCCATCAAGGATCTCAGGCACAATCAACAACCAAGCTCAGGTAAAGCTCCAGCCAATCTCAGGTCCAGCTCTATCCAAGCTCCAATGAACAGAGACTGTGAAACAAAAACTTTGTTGGATCATGAACATAGCTTCAAATAGAGATTTTACAGATTTTCAACCAGAGATTTCTTGATGGCACTTGCTAGCAAGTGAAATCAAATTTTTCATGGTGTTTCATATTTTTATTTTATTTTTTATTCATGAATAGGGTGTATCAGAGTTAAAAAGAAAGCCATTAGAAACCCGCCATTTCTTTTGAACAAACCTGCAATTTTTTGTCCAAACCTGCAATTTTTAATGGTGGTTTTCTGAAATAAACATACTCCCTAACTTGTGTATTTAAAAATGGTTTTTTTCATGGAAATGGCTTGTTTCAAAAATTTAAACTGCCATTATCATACATCCACCATCCATTGCATGGATAACACCCATCCACACCTACACATCAGCAAATACATATCAATCCCATCTCCATTGCTTTGCATCTCCATCACAGCAAACACATCCAATTGCATGAAAAACACTCATCAAGACCTCCACCTCACCAAATCCATACCAATCCCATCTCCATCACATCACACACATCCAATCATTATCTCATCACCCCCCATCACATCACCATCTTTCTAAAAATTTCCAACAAAACTTCCCAGGATCAAGTTGAAAATGCAAAAAAGCTGACTGATTTTTTTTTATTATTTGATTCTGTTTTAGACTGTGATTTGGAATCAGCTTGGTCAGCTTTGCTCTATTGGAAAAGCAATACATGATTCCAAGAAGATGGACTCTCCACAACCTTATGTATTAAAGGCAAAAGCTCCATCTCCTCCCCAACTTAAGCTTCCAGAAACTGTTCCAAACTTTATTGCCTTCATTCATGAAACTTTTGGAGATGATTGAAGACCACCATGTCTTCCAGAAAAATTCTTGGAATCCTCAATGCAATCCAGCTATCCAACTGGCCGTTAATCTTTGTAGATTGAGATCAAATTTAAATGGAGCAGCCATTCATCAATAAGAAAATCTCTTCTCATTTGGTTATGGAACCATTGACTTATACACCAAAAGATTCATGATTTATATCCTATCTTTCCATTTCTCAGTCCTTTATTAGCCCACAAAATAAGAATGAAAGGAGATATCTTAAGTAATGGAGACCAAAGGCTTTCCTGGTTTCATTGGTTTTGTTGATGGAACCACTATCCCCTTGAGTCAAAACCAAAGCTAGATGACAACCACTATTTTGATTGGAAAAAAGGCAATCAATTCATTCCTTTTCCAAAGCCTTTGATAACACCTTTGATAACACACTTAAAAATATTTTTTATCTTTCTGTATAGATATTCTGGGGCAATAAAACTTTTTTTTGATAACAACAAGAAGTTCATATCACTCCATTCTGTACTTCCAGGTTCTTTTCACAACTCATATGCTTTCAATTTGATGCAGATTTCCCAAAAAACAGAGAACCACTTTGACCAAGATCAATCAGCTTATGCTAGCAAGAAATATCTGGTTCCAGCATACCACAATGTTTCATCCAAGGATTGGGCCAAAACTGATTTCAACTATCATCTTGCCCAATCATGAGTTTGGATTGAGAATGCCATAGGAATCCCAAAAGCAATATGAGCCACCTTCAGGGAAATTCAAAACCAGCTTCAAAATTCCAAAAACATGAAGATCCTCATCAATTGGATTAACAGTTGTGCAATCCTTCACAACCTTCTGGCCAACATCAAAGATTAATTGGACAAAATATTTCAATAAAATATTCCCAATCCTCCTCAAGTCATTGCTGTCTCATCTGGTCACTCATCTTCTGCCAAGAGAGAGCAGATGCAACCCCTTACACTTGCTCAATTTGATGAGTAGCATTTGGATTTCAATAGTTAAAACTTGACATTGCTGTATTTTTTTAATTTGGTGGTTCAACAAACAATTGTAGGATGACTCTATTTTTTTTGGGGGGTGTACTTAGACAAAAAACAGAACCAAAAATTCCAGACCACCCACCTCACCCCACCAAACTTCCAGTCCACTACCAGTGGTCCAATCCTTTCTCCACCTCAAAATCCACCATCCACCTCACCATCCACCTCCACCTTGCCATCCACCATCCACCTCACCATCCACCTCCACCTCATCATCCACCATTTACCTAATCATCCACCATTTACCTCACCATCCACCATCCACCTCCAACCTCAACATCCACCTACACCTCCTCCTCATTCTGTTGCTTTAGGACCCCCTGTTAAAATATGTATGCACTTACGTGTGTTCTACGTACAAGTGCAATCCAAATGGGATGCACATGTGGGCCTCTGCGGCCCATTGGACACACACACAGACCATATGTGCCTGTGTGGATGTCATGGATTTGGGGAAACTGTCCTCAAAACGCGTGAAACAGGCCTATTGGTACACGGGCCCTAATGGGCCCAGTGGGGTATATGGGCAAATACAGCCAGATTGCCTTTTATCGGCATAATTGGGCCCAAGGTTTATTTTGGACATACTTGGCCAGACGGGCTGGCCCGCCAAAGTATGTTGAACTCACTTTTTGGGCTCTGGGCAGCCCATTAGGGCCCCCTTCCCTTGTTGCAGCCCATTTTGGGGCTGCTGCCCGTGTTTGCTTTTTTTTGCTTATGGCCCGTTTATGGGGCCCAACGGCCCGCGCAGGGCCATGGATTTGGGGAAACTGTCCTCAAAACGCGTGAAACAGGCCTATTGGTACACGGGCCCTAATGGGCCCAGTGGGGTATATGGGAAAATACAGCCAGATTGCCTTTTATGGGCATAATTGGGCCCAAGGTTTATTTTGGACATACTTGGCCAGACCGGCTGGCCCGCCAAAGTATGTTAAACTCACTTTTTGGGCTCTGGGCAGCCCATTAGGGCCCCCCGCCCTTGTCGCAGCCCATTTTGGGGCTGCTGCCCGTGTTTGCTTTTTTTTGCTTATGGCCCGTTTATGGGGCCCAATGGCCCGCGCAGGGCCGTTGTAGGCGGCAGGGGGACTCAAAATAGAGTCCCCCCACACTGGTCACTGCTGTCAAGCTGGTCACTGCTGCCACGCTGGGTGGAAGTGGCGGAGCTGAAGCCAATGGCCCCGGCTCCTCCCCCTCCCCTCGCTTGCCATTGCAAGGAGGAGGAGGAAGGGCTGGCTGGGTTGAACCAGCCAGCGACCAGTTGCAAGAGGCAACCGGTCAGGGTGGGGGGGACCTGATCAACCCCCCACCAAATGTGGCGGCTTGGCCAGTTGCAGCAAGGCAACCGGAGGTGGGGGGGAATTGACCACCCCCCCACCATCAAAGGGGCGCTCTCCCTCCCCCTTTACCAAGGGGGATGAGTGATGGGCTGGAGGGTATTTCACCACCCCCCAGCCCACCTACCATGATGACGCCCTGGGGTTATTGCCCTCCAGGGCCCCTGGTAGGGGGATTTTACCGCCCCCTCCAGGGATTTGAGAGAAAGAGGGGGGCAGAATGTCTGCCGGTTACACCCCCCACCCCATGTGTGTCTGAGACCGGACCCACGTGTGCTCTGGGTCCCACCTGGCCATTTGTATGGCCAGGGGCTGGTTGCATGAGGCAACCAGCCAGCATGTGAGGTAACAGGGGGGTTGTAATAGACAACCGGCCAGGGGTTTGAACAGCTAAGGGGCTGGTTCAGCCCCATTAACGTGGAAAAACCAGAAATGAATGGAATAGGTTGGTTGTAAGGGTACAGGGACTGATGCCATGCGGGCTGATTTAGCCCAAACCAAGTAACAAGGCCTGTATAGCCTGTAGAGCTCCTTTGGAGCGGAAAATTTTTCTTTTGGATTGTTGTATCATGGGCTCACAAGAGGCAGATCTTTTGTAATTAAGGAGCTCTTCTCCCTTCTGTTTTCCGTCATTGATTCATCATCCAATCAAATTAATCACCAATGTCATCCAATGTATTGTCCCATTGTGAGAGCCCATTAGCAAATATTTACACAAGGTCTCCAGAATTTCTTTTGCTTTAAAATACTTCTCATTTTCCTAAGCTAATTGATGGCCATAATTTTAACATATTATCAGTACCAAAATCATCATTACTTCCAAGCCATCTATAACCTTGTACCTCACTCTGGAGAACCTCAAAGACCTCAATGTTTCCAAGAATATGTCCTATATCCCTCATTTTAGCTCCACCAAGATAGTTCTGAACAGTCATAATTATAATGCTTGGGCTGTCCTTATGGATAGTGATCTGGAAAAAATCTGTTGTGGGGAGATAATGGATGCAGATGACACTTTTATCAGTTCAGAAGTGAAGAAAAATTCTTATGATCTCATCCTTAGGCATCTTGATGAGAATCATGTGACATGGGTTGCTGATGCTCTTAGGGAAGATGGGAGAAGGAGGGGAAGCATCCTTTGGAAGTTTCCTAAGTCCAAATTTTCTGGTGATTCTGTTCACCAGAAGGGTATAGCCTTCAATAAACTATTCAAGCTACAAAATTTTATTTGTAAGCAGTTTGTTGCAGAGGCTAGGTCTAGCATAGCCAAGTTTAAGTCATCGGACTTAACATGGATCCTGAGTGTTTTTCACTATTAATCCTTCAGAAGCTACCAAAGGAGTTTGATTCTTTAGTCAGAATCATTTCTCAATTGGATCCTCTTCCTGTGGAGGAGGATGTGCTGAAGAGGATTGAAAAGGATGATATTCAGTTCATGATGAAGGGGGGCTCTGGAACTGGCCTTGTTGGAAAGATTGGAAAAGATTTCATGAAGGCAAAAAAAGGGATTTGCCCAAGGTCTTATGCTATAATTGTCAAAATAAGGGGCATTATGCTAAGGATTGCTAGGAGGCCAAGAAGAGGAAGAAGTTCAAAGAGGATGACAAGGAGGTCAATCTCACTACTGAAGACTTTGCAATGGTGGCGTTTGATGGTCCAATGGAAATGGTTTTTGGGGAAAAATGTCCCCACAAGAAGGCCAAAATTGATGAGGATCAAGAAATGGACTTAATTTATTATGAAGTGAGTAATCTTAACCTCAAAGATGAGAAATTATCAGTGACTGATAAATCTTCTTTCCTATTAGGAGGATTGAAGGAGGATGTTCTTGTCTTGATTGATTCTGGTTGTACAGATCACATGTTCTTTGAACCAAATTTATTTTCAAATCTTAGTGATTATCATGGAGTTGTAAATATTGGTCAGAAAGGAAGAACAATTCAGATCAAGGGTATTGGAAAAGTTATTCTTGCAAATCACTTGGGTTTCAAAATCTCTTTTGAGAAAGTGTTGTATGTACCAGAGTTGCCTTATAATCTTGTGTCTCTTGGAGTGTTGTGGAAAAAAGGTTTCTAGATTTTTTATCTTAAAGAAGATAGGTTTTTTACTGATATGGATGGGAGAAATGTTCTTAGTGGACAAGTTCGGAATAAGATTTTGTGTGCAAGCTTTTTCAAAGTCTCATCTCTGAGCACTGTTTCTCAAAATAGAAGTGGAAATAAGGTAAAGGACAGCAACTGTGAGAGTTTTACCTTGGGGGCTAAGACTAGAAATGTATTATCAAAGAGTAGAGATTGCACTGATGTTACTAGAGAGGAATTTTCCATTTATTTGGCAGGGCCATTCACACCCGAGTCCCTTGGTGGGGCAAGATACTTCATCAATTTAGTTGATACTGCAACTAATTATGTTTGGGTTAAACCAGTTCAATCTAAGGATCAGACCACAGAGGGGGTTTCTGTAATCTTCAAAGTATGGAAACAGAATGGTCTAATGAAGGAGATCAAGAGGTTTATTACCAATGGAGGTGGTGAATTTGTGAGTAAAGATTTTGAGAGGTTATTGAATAATTACAGTATCATTCATATAGTCACTACTGCAAGTACTCCACAGAATAATGGAATAGTTGAGAGAATGAATAGGAATTTACTGGACAAAGTCAGAACTATTATGTCTCAATCTGGTGTACCAAAGTTCTTATGGGCTGAATTGATGTGTACAGTCTGTCTGTTGCACAAAATTGTAAGTGTTAATGGGAAGAGTCCTCATTATCAGTTTTGGAAGTTTTAACCCAAAAAATCACACCTAAGAAAAATTGGTTGCTTGGTGTATTATAGTGTCCACCATAATGGGATTGTTGGAAAATTAGATCCTAGAGCCAGAACAGGGGCACTTGTAGGCTATGATTTAATAAGTAAATCATATAGGATCTATTGTCCACGGACAAGAAAGGTTATTGGTAGTAGGGATGTAAAATTTGATGAAAGTAACTTTCCACTCAAAAGGAGTAAAGATCTTGTTGTGAATAAGTCACAGCAAGAAATAGAATTAGAACCTATTTCACCAGCAAAGGCTGAGGAACATGTGGTTCCAGGAGATGAAGAGTTGGCAGATTTGCCACCAGAGGGTTTAGTGCCCGCTTCAGGGGAATCCATTAAATCAGAACCTGAGGAGCCTCCACCTCCAGTTAGAAGGAGTGGAACAATTAGAGTAACTGTTGATAGGTATGGGGAATAGAAGTCCCATTATGCTGCCGCAGTATATGAGGAAGATACATTTCAGGAACAGTGTATGCTCAATTAAGTACTGGAGTTGAGTTTGGAAATGGGTAACAGGGTTAACCCAAATAGCTTTGGCAAAGCTATGAATTCTGATGAGAGAGACAACTGGAAGAGGGCTATTTTTGAGGAATTTGATTCTCTGGAGAATAATAATGCCTTTGAAGTGGTTAAGTGGGATTCTGTTCCCAAAGAATGACCATTGTGTGGTCTAGATTGTTTTTAAACAAGAAGTTTGACACAAATGGAGTTTTGAAGATGTTCAAAGCTAGATGCGTTGAACAGGGCTTCAAGAAGAGAGAGGGTATCAATTACCAAGAAACTTTCTCACCAACTTGAAGGATTTCCACCTTCAGGTACATCATTTATCTGGCAGTGCTTTTGCTTGAAGAAATCAGACAAGCTTATTTTGTAACAGCATACTTGAATGCAAAACTTCGAGAGGAGGAGAATGTTTATATGTCAATTCCTTATGGTTTTTGGGAATGGTAAGTAGAGAATTAACCAGAAACCATGAAGAAAATCTGTGTTAGAAGTTTTCTTTCAGCAGATAAAGGGGAATATGTCCTCAAGCTGTGTAGATACCTGTATGGATTGAACCAAGCAGCTAAGTTGTGGTATAATACCATGAGTGAGAAACTTATACAGATTGGTTTAAAGACGTCTGAGGCCAATGCTTTTCTCTTTGTGAGAAAGGATGCAATTTTTTTTGTATGGGTCAATGACATTATCATCATTGGAAATGGTAAAGAGAGAGTCATGGATACACTAAAAAACAAATTCAAGATAAAAGATCTTGGTCTGGTGCAACAGGTGCTAGGAATGAAAGTCAGTAAGAGCAAGAATGGCATTAAGTTAGAACAGAGCCATTACGTGGCAGCTCTTCTTAAGCAATATGGCTTAGAAGATGCGAAGGATTTTGGTACTCCCATGCAGTCAAAAATTTGCTTAGAGAATTCTACAGATGAGGAGTATCTGGAGTTTGTTCAATCTAACAACTACAGGTCAGCTATTGGAGCCCTTATTTATTTGGGGCATTGTACAAGGCCCAATATTGCCTTTGCAATTGGTTTCTTGTAAAAAAACTTAGAGAAGCCAAGCATGAGGCATTGTTCAGCGTTTAAGAGAGTTATGAGGTATCTTAAAGGAACACCCAGTCTGGGACTGTTGTTTAAAAAGTCAGCAAACTTTGATTTGGTTGGTTATTCCAATGAAAGTTGGGCAGATGGTAACACTAGGGAATCAACAAGTGGTTTTGTATTCTTCTTATGTAAGAATCTGGTGTCATGGATTTCCAAGAAGTTACCAGCAATAAGTCTTTCATCAAAAGAGGCTGAGTATAGAGCTTATTAGCAGCTTCACAGGAAGAAAAATGGTTGAGAAAAGTCTTAGAGGATAAACATAAGCCACAAGGGTTTGTGTTGCTGTATTCTGATAACCAGAGTTCCATTTCATTGGCACAAAACCAAGTTTTCCATTCAAGAACAAAACATATTGATGTTCAGTATAACTATATCCGCAATGCGGTTAACTGCAAGGAGATTGTGTTGAGGTACATGCCTACTGGAGCAATGATTGCAGATATCTTGACTAAGGCTTTAGATAGGAACAAGCATCAAGGTTTGGTGACTAAAATGCAAATGTCACCCCTTTTGGATTGAGGGGGTGTGTTGAAATACGTATGCACTTACGTGTGTGCTATGTATAAGTTTAATCCATATGGGATGCACGTGTGGGCCTCTGCGGCCCATTGACACACACACCAACCATACATGCCTGTGTGGATGTCACTGATTTGGGGAAACTGGCCTCAAAACGCATGAAACAGGCCTATTGGTACGGGGGACCTAATGGGCCCGGTGGGGTATATGGGCAAATACAGCCAGATGGGCTTGTATGGGCATAATAGGGCCCGAGTTTTATTTTGGACATACTTGGCCAGATGGGCTGGCCCGCAAAAGTATGTTGAACTCACTTTTTGGGCTTGGGGAGGCCCATTAGGGGCCGCCGCCCCTGTTCCAGCCAATTTTGGGGCTGCCGCCCGTGTTTCTGCCCCCATTTATGGGGTCTGAAGGCCCACAAAGGGCCGTTGTAGGGGGAAGGGGGACTCAAAATGGAGTCCCCCCACCACCGTCACAGCTGTCAAGCCGGTCGCGGCTGCCACGCTGGGTGGAAGCCGTGGAGCTGGGGCCAATGGCCTGGGATCCTCCCCCTCCCCTTGCTTGCCATTGCAAGGAGGAGGAGGAAGGGCTGGCTGGGTTGAACCAGCCAGCAACTGGTTAGGGTGGGGGGGACCTGATCACCCCCCCCACCAAATGTGGTGGCTTGGCCAGTTGCAGCAAGGCAAACGGCAGTGGGGGGGAATTGACCACCCCCCCACCATCAAAGGAGCGCTCTCCCCCCCCCTTTACCAAGGGGGAGGTGCAATGGGCTGGAGGGGATTTGACCACCCCCCAGCCCACCTACCATGATGATGCCCTGGGGGTATCACCCTCCAGGGCCCCTGGTAGGGGGATTTGACTGCCCCCTCCAGGCATTTGAGAGAAAGAGGGGGGGCGGCATGTCTGCTGGTTACACCCCCCATGTGTGTCTGAGACTGGACCCAGGTGTTTCCTGGGTCCCATCTGGCCATTTTTATGGCCAGGGGCTGGTTTCATGAGGCAACCAGCCAGCATGTGAGGTAAAAGGCCAGTTTTAATAGACAACTGGTCAGGGGTTTGAACAGCTAAGGGGCTGGTTCATCCCCGTTAAGGTGGAAACACCAGAAATGACCAGAATAGGCTTGTTGTAAGGGTACAAGGACTGATTCCATGCGGGCTGATGTAGCAAAAAGGCCTGTAGAGCCTGTAGAGCTTTTTTGGAGTGGAAACTTTGCCTTTTGGCTTGTCATATGACGGGCTCACAAGAGACCAACCTTTTTTACTTAAGGAGCTCTTCTCCCTGATTTTTTCCATCATTGATTCATCATCCAATTGAATTCATCACCAATATCATCCAACGTATTGCCCCATTGTGAGAGCCCATTAGCAATTATTGACACAAGGTGTCCAGCATTTCTTCTGCTTTAAAATACTGCTAATTTGCCTAAGATAATTGCTGGCCATAATTTTAACACCCCCCCTCCTCATCCATTGGTCAGAACCCCTGTTAAGCTTTGCCCCCAGTTCCTGTTCATCCCCCTCATTTGTTGCTGATTGTTTGTATGATCAATTTTTAGGACCCCCCCCATCAACATCCTTTCATTGACCTAGCACTGCACCCCCTTCCTGCTTGCTTTCTCCTCTTGTTAAGAAACCCCCCCTCCTCCTCCTCCTCCTCCTCCTCCTACTTTTCCCTCTCCCTCCATCCCAATCAATTGACCAATTGATTGGTTGATTGATTGACAAATTGATAGAAAATCAATTGTTCAATCAATATAAAATTTATTGGTTTATCAATAGCAAATTGATTGGTTGATCAATAGGAAATTTAACAATCAATCAATCCATTTTCTATCAATTGTGCCTTCTGCCCTCCTCTTCCTCATATGCACCAATTGCTGATCAATATTCTTGTCTCTTTAGGAGCCCCCCATCCTTTTAGAAGGAAAAAACCACCACCCCACCTGCTACTCCTTCCTTACTCCCCAAGGTAAGCCCCCCCCTCCTCCTCATTTATTGATGCCTATCATAATCAAAACATTTGGACTGATGTTTTTTTTTTTTTTTTTTTTTTTTTTTTTTTTTTTGGTTATAATCATTTACCAGTATTTATTTTTCTATGTTTGTTGATCTTCCAAAATGATTGAAACATGGATGATGATTTTTTTTTTTGGATTCCATGCAATGCAACACCACTTTTGAACCCTTTTTCTTCTGATGCCTGCGCTTTTTCTGCATGACCCATGCTTCTCCCACCATGCTCCAAATGTTATACAACCAATTAAATCCTTTCTTGATCCTCACCCCAAGCAAAGTAGCTGCATGGGAGGGAACAAGATGGAAGGAGATGTGTTGAAAAACATAAAGAGAGGTGGAAAGCAGAGGGCTCTTTGGCAAAAGAGAGCCCAAATGAGAGAATATGAAATCTCTTTGGAAGTGGCTGAAGAGGTTTTTAACAAAAGGTTTGTATGCTCTAGACAAAAACTGCAAAATTTGGATTTGTAACCTGCTATTCACCATGAAGAAAATGGCTGCACCTGCCGGCAGGTGTAGCACCTGGAAATTGTCTGGGTTTTGTTTTTACTCTGTGAAAATTTGGTTTCTAACTTGAGCAGGAACTTGAGGAAAGTTGTTTGTACCGGTTCTTGAGTATTCCAAGGAATTCGAGTGCATGCATGGAATATAGAATATTTGGAATTATGGGGAATTCAATTTTATGTAGGCTAATCAGGGAGTTGTTCCATCAAATATAATATGTGAGATTCAACCACTTTGACACAACACACCTAGAAATTTGGAAAAATTGAAAATAGAATACTTTTTCTTTTTCCTTTTTCAATTTTCTAAATGTTGTCTGTTTCTGGTTTTTTTTTTAACTGTGATTTTAGGTCAATCCTATTTCTGAAGAACATCCAGCTTAGTTGTTGATTATTCTTTTAGTATTCATAGAAATTATATCAATCAGAATTTGACCACTTGGATCCACTTGAAATCCCAAGCTCTGCCAAAGTTCATAAAAAATTCCAGCTTTTTTTTGATATATCATATGGTTTCCAAAATAGCTGAAAAATTCCATTTGAAAAGAAATTCAATCAGAACTAAAATATCAATAAAATTATAATTTTTAAAAAAATTATAAGTCAAAACAATTAAAAACAAACTTTCAGAATCAATTCAATATTGCTGACATCTTCTTTCTTTCTCAAAATTAGAAATATATCATAGAGAATCTAAGACTAATGAGAATATCTTCAACTTTTGGATTAGCATTTTACTGATTTTTTTGAAAGAAATGGAGAGATCTTTTCAAGGAAATTAGTATTTTGAAGAATTTTTGTGTGATAAGGCTTTAGCAAATAAATAAATATTAATAAATAATTTCATTCAAACCAAAGTTCAGTTTCAAGTTATCTAGCTAATCTCTCCAGTCTATCCTCTACTCGCTTCATTTCCAAAACCAATTTCTCTTTCCAAGTTAATATTTCAAGGAATATAGGAAAGTAACAATTAGAAGGAAGGCATTCACAAGTTTTCATCTCATAATTTGGAACTATTTAATTGTAAGTTCTTTCATATTCTACGTTTCTTTTAGCATGACTTTCACCCTTCATCTCAGAAATATAGTTTAGAGTGTTTTTATCAAGGTTGTGTAAAAATTTTGATTATGTTTTGCTTCTCCAGTAGACTTGAACAGAATGATATTTTCCCTGATTTTCTTCCTCAGTATCAGAGCAACAATCCAACCTAGGAAGGAGATTTCTGGCCGATCCATTTCCCAAATGGTGTTTTGCGGTTGCTAAGCGGTTTCTGTATATCTTTTTCATTCAATGGAGGAATCCTCAGCTCACAGCAGTAGGAAATTAAGAGGAATTTTATGCTCACTCTGTGTTTAACTCTATATCTGGGCTTCCTGTTACAAGTTCAAGGCTTCATGTATTGGTCCTTTTTCCCACGTAGCCATTGTTCAAGAATTCCAAAAAGTATTTCCTTTTTGCAAAATCCAACATCAAGTGCATAGTTGGTAAATGCGCCATCCATCTTAGCATGGAACCAATGCTTTGTGATCACTTCTGACAAGAATTTGTTCCCTTTTTTAATATTATGGCAGTCCCATTGGAAAGCTGGAGCCTTGATGCCAAAGCTTTCCAACTCTTTCTGACATTGCTCTTTGAACTTTCCAGGTATGCTTTTCTTTCCACCATAGAGGTTGGTGTTAGTTGTTTGCAGGGTGAAAAAAAGATTTTTTTCATAAATGGATCCAAGTTTTTTCAAATTCAACTCTTGTACTTGATCTTCAGAGGGTGGTGGTGGAACCATGTTGCCACGAGGTTTCATATTCAAAAAATTTCTGATGTAGTCCCGTAGGCATAGACTGATGGGGTCATTAAATTTGGGCAAATGTTCAGCTACTTCTTTATTTAGTGTTCTGGTTTTGATGGATTTTGAACTATGAGAAGCCCTCAAATCCATTTTTTGGTGGAAAAGATGTTGAATAAGGTTTTTTTTCAAGTTGGGGAGTTGTTGAGTGATTGATCTGTTAGAAAAAAGATAAAATACAGATGATTGGATCTGAGAAAATCCAAAAGTAAATCTGGTTACTTGTGGTATTTTATGAAGAGTTCATATTCATAATGACTGATGAGAATTCATTATCAATATTATTCAAAATGAAAAATTCATTATATGAGACAGTGGATCCATCTTTTATTGAAAGAAAAAAAAATTGTGTCAGGCAGAAAATATTTTGAATGATCCTTAAAGCTAGAAAATGGCCACATGTGACATTTGCATCTCCCTTGAAAGTGCATCTTTTTTAAGAATATTATATTTTTAATTTATTATTAATGGTATGAATCTCATTTTTAAATGCCCTCATAGGGTAAAATAATTCATCACCAAAAAATATTTAAATTCTGAACCTGAGTTTGAGTCATGAAATGATGAAATGGCTTTTCTATGAACCTGAAATGAACATTGTTCCAAAATTCAAGGTTCCCATTTTACATATATAAATACCCGTTGAAATATCCAATTTAAACTGGGTATTTCAAAAAATGACTTGGATGACCAGAGAAATTGGTAGAAACAACATCTTAAAATGTTCTAAAAGTATATTTACATTAATATTGTGCATAGAACTGAAGTTTGAGGATTGGTATGGAGAAAATGTTGGACCATTTATTCATCTGCCCAGCAAGAAATGAATTTTGCATTGCTTTGGAAAACCCAAGAAACAAAGAATATATGTCTGAATGTATTTCATATGTTCATCATATCCAAATCACCTGGTCATCTGATAATTAATTTAGCACATATTCTGCTGTGGATGAACAAAATAGCACTAAGGGTAAAAGTAACTGAAGGAATTGAACAATTATTGCAGGTTTTCTAATGAAGATTTATGTGAAATATGCGGTGCTGAATTTCCTCCTCATTGTTTGCAGGTCCATGTAAATATTCTTAACAAAATTCATGGGTTTTCTTCAATTTATTCCAATATACCATTTTTCATGAATAATTAAGAAATCAAAGCAACATGAAATGAAAATGTTTGTGGATTTTACCCTTTATTTGCCCTGAATTCTTCATTAAGGACTGTTCATTTCACTTTAGTTGGAATTGATCATCAATTGGATTATTTGAGTGGAAACTAGTGAATGATACAAAGCAAGAATTTTCCAATTACTATTGATAAACCTTGTGGTTTTCCTTAATGTTCCAGCTCTGGGGGTGAGGAGAGATTGGTGAGAAAATTAATCAAAATAGGAAAGTTTTATATTTCATTCAAAAAACTTCAGATTGAATTAATATTTGAAACTTTCCAATTGGGTATTAGTCAGATGGATTTTAACTGAATACAATGTTGTTTTGTTTCTCTGGATAACCTGGTTAATTTGGGGATAGATTGCACTAATATTTTCTGGCTCAGTTCAAGACTTTATAGATTGGTGACGGAAAATAGAAATATGGTATATTTTTGGGTGTGAGATCTCTTTTTGAAAAACATGAACAATCCTGTTTAATAATATGATTCAATTTCCCATGAGCAAAGCTTAAAATATTTTCACAATCACCTGTGATATACATTGAAATATAACTTAATTTTTCAATGAAAAATGGTACACCAACCAACATCAGGACAGTGAGAATATCTTTCTTGTTTTTATTTCCACTGATGGAAGGTAAATGAGGCTTCTTTTTCCAATTCCGTGTATAAGGATTTTTTGATAACAATTTGGATCAATCATGAGGCATATCCAAACTCTTATCTTGAATAATTGAAAAATGATGGGAATTATTGGAGTATCACATAGCAGCCAAAATGGTTAGATGCATAATCTTGAATATGACTAATATCTATGCATCATAAATATTTATTTATCAATGGAATTTTGAATTAAATCCATAACCAAAGGGGCATCTGGTAGTTGAATGGACACATGTCAGATATTTAATACTGTGGTTTTGAAGAATATAGTAACTTACCCAGTCCAAGTGATGCATGCCTCTCCATCAATAAATTGTAGACATTTGGGATTATTTCCACTGGAATATTAAATTCTTCAGCTTCCTGGTTGAATATTCGCTGCAACCTGTGAACCATGACTTGTGAAGTGTGCTTATTGTGCAACAATCTCTCTGTTTTGGTCCAGTTTTTTGGAAATGGCTCCATATTATTTTTGAGCTTGTTTTCAATGTCTTTTTTTTTCAGCCAAAGTTCTTTTTCTTGATTCAATTTGGTCATTTTTTAAGAAATGGAATTTGAGCCATACAAATTATGGTTATTTGTTTTTCTGTGATTGATGAGTTTACTTTCTAGACTCAGAGAGATCCCATTTTGTATTTCTATTTATAGGTGAAGGAAGTTTGATTTCTTATTGAATAAGAAAAAATTGAATATGAAAGATATAGGAATACTCTGAATAAAGAAAAGGGAAAGAAATATTTTTATTAAAAGCAAATACTTAATATCAAATAATTTAGCATGACTAACCATTCTATGTCAAAGACTGTTTCAAATAAACAAATCAATGTTAAAAAAATTTGATGGACATGTGATAATTAAGATTTGGATGTCTTTTTTGTTTATCAAATATATAAATGTGATAAAAAGAGGCCCATTTTTTTGAGGGATGTTACGGGTCTTAACAAATTAATGAAATTTTATGAATCACATGTTATTCTGACATGCCAAAATTGATTGCAAAAATCAGATAAAGGATGGCTTATAATTTGGAAGACTAATTTAAATTAGTTTTTCTTTTGCGCTTTTGATGATTGTACTTCATATTCTGTATCCTCAATACTTTGATGGATGTTCATTTCATCCTTGGTTCTCTATGCTTCAACAAAGAAAAGAAAAAACCAATGGATAATTTTTGAGACTTCCAGAAATTGTTTCTGGGGTGATAGGCTGCTTGATTGAAAGTGATCTTTCCTTACCTTAGAATAACTATTTTGTAAAAAAAAACCAAACCAATCAAGTTTTTAAAGTTTTTGATGCAAGTAGTTGCGGACAAATATTCCAGTTTTTTAATTGATTCAGTTTGAAGATCACAGGAGTATTGGATGTGAAAACGCAGTAATTTCTAAAAATGAAAAAAAATATACAAACAGGCTTCCTTAGTTTTCAAAAAACTCTCACACTTTGATAATTTGAAAGTTTTTTGGAGACAATTGATCATTGTTTCAGAATTGGAAGTATAAGGAAATTTACATCATTTTTCAATAAAACCTCTTTTAATTCACTTGTCAAAATTGTTGAATGTGTCATGGGTTTAAGTGGGCAATGGAGTACTCTTGACCTGGAAATTGACTATGTTACCACACAAGTGAAGTTGTATATTAATTTTGCGTGTATCAATCTCAGCACAAATCCTTTTGACAAAAAAGAATGTTTACAAGACCACACAAAAAATCATTTCATGAACCAAAAAAATCTGGAAAATCTAGCCATAATTTGCAATAAAATCACACTAAAAGCTCATGCAGCAGAAGTGTTAGAAGAAACAGCGTCAGAGGTTATTTCAGTCAAATTATTTAATGTAGCCTTTTCTAAAGCCCAGGCAGTTTTAAAATTTCTGCCAAGCTCATAGTCAGTAACCAGAACAATATCCTCCAGAAGAACTTCAGCTAGATTGGAATTAGTGAATATTTCAGTGAAAATATTTATCACACATCTCCAATCAATTTTCTTATCTTTACTAAAACCCATATCATGCAAGGCCATGAGAATATATGCCCTTGTGTTACCCAGTTGACCCCAGAGGGGATCAGCAGGCAAGCCACCCTTCACCTTTGATTCAAGGAAAAGGGTTTGAAACTCAAGCAGCATGCCAGCCTTCCATCTGGGAATGACTCTTTGATTTCCAGGAAATATCCATATTGCAGCAGGACCAAAAACCAACATGTGTGCAACAAATGCTAGAGAATTGACCCCCCATCAATTCTTCTTTTCAGCTGAGTCCTTAGATACAAAAGGCTGTTGATTATCTTCCCTTTCATCAAGTTGTAAGTTGATGAGCCTAGTCAATAGAGAAACCATGAATTCAAACACTGTATTCAAACCGCCTCTTCCACTTGTGACCTCAGCATTGTGGTTAGAACCCAACCACTTGTTTTGAAGGAATGTTGGATCATCAATGACAGCTGCCTGCAGGTTGGCAAAGTAGATTTGTGCTTTGAGTAGAGCTTCATTGGAAGTCCCATCAATCCCTTCCATAGATGAGAGCAAATTTCTTGAAATTTTGTGTGAGACCACACCTATGATGTCATTCAATGTATGCTTTGATTTCACATAGGCTCCATGTATTGGCTCTCTTGCGTACGTCAGGATCTCTGAAAGGGGATGCATGTGTTTTTCAGCTGCCTTCTTGGAGCAAGATAAAGAGGAGGTATTGATGAAGGTATTTCCAACAAAGACATCGTCATCCTTGCCAAGCAAAATCTTTTCTGAGAAGATAGAACATAAGAATCAGTTTATTTGAAGAGGATTGGAGTATGTTGTAATCAGAATTTACCATCTTTGCACCTGTTGAAACAAAGGTCCAATGATTTTACAATTGTTTATGTTTCAGGGGGGCTTTCCAAGATCCTCCGGCCAAGAAGGTTAAGAGTGTTGGATATTAGAAATTGTGTGCTGGTTATCATTTTAGAATAGCTTGAAGGGGTTGCATTGTCCTTGATTTCTTCCCAGTACAACAACCTTAAGAGTTGTTCCTTGGTTAAGCCAACAATGAGTTCTGGGTAATGGAATAAATTCAATTCCCATGCTTTTCATTTCATAACATCTTGATTCAACTAACCAGATGGATCTATTGGCAGAGTAATTTGGGCCTGGGTTGTAATTTGGGTACTAGCTTCACCTTCAGCCTGGCATGGTGGATTTCCTGATGGCTCCTCAATTCCTTGATTGGAATTCCTTTGAGTTTCATCCTCAGTGATGATTCCAGAATTAGAAGCATTCCTTCTTTGGGGTATTATGGCTGATTCATTCTGATTCAGAAATGAAATTCAAATGTTGAGTCATTTTTCTGTAAAGGATCAAGAAAATTGTGGAGGAGAGGCCACTGACCTGCTCAGGGGATGTTGGAACGAGGGTGGGAGCTGGAGTGGGACTGCTGGGTGATGGTTTAAGAACAATTACTTTGGGTTCCTCTGGTGGAACATTGTCTGAATCTGACAATTCAGAGTCAGAATCAGAGGAGTCAGATGATGCTTGCGAGCTTGAGGGGGGCCGGTGTGCAGATCTTCTAGGTGCTTTCAAAGCAGCTTGGGCTGCCAGGCGAGCAGATTCCCAATTTTCAGAACCCATGTCTGGGCCTTGAGGTGCAACAACTGGGGGGTGCAATAAGGGAATCTGATGCCTCGACAGTAGGATGAGCAAGAGGAACATGCTCTGGGGCTTCAATTGGATTTTCCACTAGAGAAGTTTCAGCTGGTATTTCAGATTCAACTACATATATTGGGACTGTATCAGTCATGCATATTTGGAATCATTCCAACAAAAGTTTTTGTAAATCAAACGGTTTATTCAACTCACTGGGTTGCTCCACCCGGTCATTTGCAGGCACTGGTGTAAGCTGGGTAACAGATTGGTCTGCATTAGGAGTTGTTTTAGTGGGATTGACAGGTTTTTTGATTTTGAATGGGATATTTGAAGGATCCTTGGCTGTTGGCTCTTTTTCTGAGTCAGTTGAAGGTTTGGGTAGGCCAAAAGCGTTGGCTGTTTGCAACCTCAAATGCTCCACCTTTGCATCATACTTGTGCTTATAGAACTCAAGCATTGACTGCAAAAATTTCTTATGTGATTGTTAAACATGGGCATCACGCAGTAGAGCATTAAGTTGATTAAGAGTGCGTTGTTCTACAAAATTTAAGTAGGGATTCCTCATCATTATCAAAACACACACAACTCAGAAAATGAATATTCTTACCAGGAAAATCAGCCATGGTGTATTCAAGAAGGTCTGTCAGGTTGAGAAGGGCAAGATGTTTCTTCTGTAATCTGATGGGGTATCTTTTAGTTGAGATCAGAATGGGACAGCACTCCTTGGCTATGGATTACCTGCCTAAATATTGGAAAAACCAGAAATTGTCAAACAGGTGTGTGAAATATGTCAAATCAATCATCCACTGAGTGGCTCTCTGCGCAGCCGCCCAATCCTGTTACATATTAACCGGCGCGTCCCCAGACAAACTGAATACACGGGGGGATTCCCCCTCACCTGATCATTCGTGTCATCTCAATCTCATCAGGAAGGACTGCCTCTCAGCTTTCTCCATCAAACTTCCATCTCAGTTTTCTTTGATTCTTTACTTCAACTCTACTTTTGTTTCTCTTCCTTTATTCTTTATGTTTCTTTCTCATTTTCCATTTCCTTATTCTTTACTCAATAACTCAACACTGTCAAATACTCAATGTTTCCAAATCACTGTTGACGACTCAATCACGATTTGGCTCAATTCAAATTCACTTCTCAAGTTCTCAACTGTCTGGTATGATTTCAATCTTATCTCAATCAAGCTTCCAATTTTTCTTCATTTCATCTTTTGTTATCTTTTCATTTCTCAACTCACGTCATGTTGTTACTCAGTCTTTTCCTAGTCCCTCCAATATGATCATCTTTATCAACTTTCATCCATTCAACTAACACGGTTAAAAGCCAAATTGCACGACTACCTAACCACTCAATACCATTGGGGGATCTGGCAACATGGACAGCTTCCAACAAATCATGCTCAAGGCTGCTCTCAAAGCTGTCCCAAATCTGACGGACAAAATGTATTCAATTTGGAAAGACAAGATAACTATTCTACTCAAACTTAAAGGCACCCAACAAATGCTTGACAATGACACCAAAAGTCTAAGCCCCACTGAAAATCTTGAAAATTGAGTAATCATCCTCCCCAAAATTGACTCCATCACGCACAACAATGTAGTGAACCCCAAAAACATCAACTTGGCTAAAGGTCTATGGAAAATGATCAAGGAGAGATTCGCGTCTTCTCAAACCGCAAACCAAGCCCAAGTCTTCAATGACCTTCTATACCATCCTTTCAAACCTGAAGCCATAGCTTCCTTTATCACAGAAATCAAAGTTTCTCTCAAGAAAATGCTTGATGTCGGTATTGAACTTCCTTCAGAAATCTTGGCGTACCTAGTACTTTTTAAATTTCCCAATTCACTTCACTTGCTTTGTCAGAAAATTATGCACTCAGAAAAGGAGATGACGGTCAAACTAGTTCTAAATCACTTGACGCAGCTCAACAACTAATCCAAATCAAAACTCACCAAGACTCCTGTCAGAGAAACTGCTCTCATGACCAACAGTTCCAAAACCTCTACCTCCAAACTTCAACAATGTTGACAAGGATATCATAATCCCAACATTACCAACCATCCGGAGGATAAATTCTGGCATAAGTAAGAGCACTTATCTCCTGACTGGTGGAAAGAAGCTCAAGCCAAATGGAGAGCCCAAAAGCACCTAAAAGCAACAAAGTCGCTCACTACCATTCCCTCTTAACCACTTGGATCAACAAGGTGAATTCCAATCATCACATTATCCTCAACTCCGGAGCCTCGTGCCACATGTTTAACTCCACTCAATACTTCACTTCCCTACAAGATTGCAAAGGAGAAAATAGCAACAATGGAAAAGATGGTGCTAATCTCCCTATCAAAGGGAAAGCAAAGTGGTTCTTGCCTGGAGAAATTCCCTCATTTGTCTCTCCAACTGTCTCTTTGTCCCCAATCTTGTCATTAATCTCATCAGTCCGGGAGTCCTGGTATCAGAAAAACAATGCTCAGTTTCAGCTCATGGAAACTCCTTCAAAGTACATCACAACGGAACTCTTGCTTTTGAAGGCTTCATCTGAGACAAAAGTTTTGCTCTCAACCTCCCTCTCTCAATTGGAAACAACTCAAAGATCAGTTATCTCACTCAAAAATCCATTAACTACAACAAATTGCTCTATCTTCATCAATCACTCGGTCATACTAGTCCTCAACAACTGAGAAATGTGTATCCTGAAATTCCTCACTCCCTGATTGACAGTTTTCAATGTTTGGATTGCGTCTTCTAAAAGATCACCAAAACTCCATTCAACACTAAAGGAAATCTGGTCTCCAAGCCGTTTGAGAAGCTTCACATAGATTTGATGGGTCCGATTAATCCGGAATCCCACAACGGGATGAGGTATATCATGACCATCATTGATAGCAATTCTGGGTACCTGTCCGCTATTCCTCTAAGTTCCAAATCTGACGCTTGCCCTCAAATTGTATCCATTCTTAGATTTGAGAAAAAAAAATAAGGATGCTTTCACGCCACCATCTTTACTGATGGTGGGGGAGAATTCAACTCCTGACAACTCTTCTCCTTCTTTCAAGAAAATTCCATCCAACATATTGTTTCAGAACCTTACCATCATGAACAAAACGGAAGATTCAAACGCGCCAATTGAACTGTTGCGGAATCTATAAGAACCATCCTACAATCTTTGAGATTACCACTAAATCTATGGGCCGAAGAATCCAAAGCATCCACTCTCATGCTTAATCCAATTCCAAGACGCGCGAAGGAGAAATCCCCCTACAAAATCTTCACAAACAAGACCCTGCCCTTGGATTATTTCCATCCCTTAGGCTCCAAGGTGGTGTACTTAAACTTGAATATGGCTTGCAGGGATAAGCTCAAAGAACGCGGACTAGAGGGAACTCTTTGAGGATTCAATCCCAATCTCCTGTTGTATTGCATCCTCAAGCCAGACAAAACAAACATTTCCTCCAAGAACATCAAAATAATTAAGTCCCTTCCTCACACTTCCTTGGCAGAAAGCCCCCTGGAAATCAATCCTCATCTCAAAATCAATCTTCCCTTCCTGGACTCCAAACTAGCTTGGAGCACCTCCTCAGTCACAACCACCAACCCTCAATTAGTCAATCAAAGTCTACCCTCAGCAGAAGCCGCCGAGTCTGCTGATGACCAATCATCTCATTTGTTGCAGAAGGTTGCCAATGAAATAATTCTGTCTTGAGTTCTACATGATAGCTCAACGCTCAATCCACCCATTTGTTACGGATATCACCACTATTTTGTCCCAAACTCCTACAAACAGGCAAAGAAATGCAAAGATCACAAAAATTGGGACCTTTCAATGGACGCAGAACTGGGCGGCATTGAAAAGATGGAATTTTGGGAAGATTACAACGGTCCCAAGCCCGCAAATCCTCTCAACACAACTTGGGTCTACCGCCTCAAGGACAACTGTCACAGAGATCCACTAGTCTACAAGAGTTGACTGTGCGTACAGGGATTCAATAAGATCTACGGCCTGGGCTATCAAGATACCTTCTCTCCAAACGGCAAGGCAGCCTCTCTCAGAATTGCCTTACTCTATGGTGTGGTGTCATTATATAGCCTTGGGTTGGGAACTGCGTCGCGGCCTGCGCGCTCAGCATCTGGTAGGCTAGGCTCAGCAGTTGGGGTGCGCCGGTTCTCAGCAGTTGCCGCTGCGAGCTCAGAAGCAGTTTCCGCGAGGCTCAGCAGTGGGCGCAGCGGATTGAGCACGCGGCTGGAGGCTGGGCCTGACTAGGGGAGGCAGGCCGCGATCCGCTTGGATATCTGACTCACGGATGGAGCTGGGACAACCAGGTTTTTGGGCGGTTAGTCGGGGGAGGAAAAGGCGGGGCGACAGCGGGGCTATATCCGTGGACAACCGCGCGCAAGCACGGGCCAGCCACGGGACGGGAAATCCACAACGGCGCGTTGGGTGGATACGGGCAAGCGCGGTGAACTTCGGGTAGCGCGCAGTGGAGGGCCGCGCCGCGGAAGGACAAAGCGGATGTTTGGAAGGGCAGGCAAGCTGAAGGGATAGGGTATGGGTATGGGTTGGGGGATGGGTTAGGGTTCTGGGTCTAGGGTTTCTTCTTCATGGTTGTCAGTTTTTCTTTGTGCTTGTACTTAGGTTAGGGCTGAGGGGAGGGGATATAAGATACCTCTCCCCTCAGCACAGGTTGGAGGGGGACACATAGAGGAAGAGGAATAGGAAAAAGGAAAATTAGAATCTCACTCTCTCTCTCTCCCAGAAAAGGAATCATCCTTGAGTCTTACAGACGCTAGAACCATCAAACTCCATGACTTGGGACAACTTATGCTCCCAGAGGTAGCGGGTTCGCTCCTCCCTTGGAAGGGTCATCGGAAATGGCGGCAGAGGCCCCTTGCCGCATTTGGTTGAGGCCAAGGGATTTTCCTCACCTTTGGTTCAGTACCTGGGACGTTGAGTGGTTTCTTTATAGATTCAAAGGGATTGCGGATTCGGAGGGCGCTTTGGGCGTGGATAAGGTTTGGACCATTGTGCTGTTCATTACCAAGGAGGAGAAGCTGCGGGACATGGAGGAAATGATCGGTTACGAGAGGCAAGACTGGGGGAAGTTGAAAAGGGAGATGTTGGCAAGGTGGGGAAAGGGCAAACCCCGGTTCCGAGAAAGCGACTTCAATCAAGCCGCGGAGGAAGCAAGCAAGAATGGTGGGGTGCAATCACGCAAAGGATTAGTGGAATATATGTCAAAGTTTGAGCAAATCTACGGCTACCTGGCAAAGAACGAGGTTGTTGCGGGCCAGAAGGGTGCCATGAAGCGGGCGTTTCTGGGGGGTCTCGCGCCACAGCTCCGTTCCAGAGTGCAGCGATACCTGTATGACCACGGTCTGGTTAAGAGGTCGCTGGATGGAAGTGTTGCGATTCTTCCCAATCTTTTGGTTATCCTTCAAGCTGTTGAGAGCAAAATTGATTTGGACAAGCTCATTGCCGACACTGCACAAACGTACCCGTCTTCTTCCAAGAAATTGGTCACAATCTCAGTGCCGGTCCCCGACCAAACCTTGGCCGCGTGGCCGCCAATGCCTCCTCATGCCAGAATTTCCCAACAATCCGCGGGAACATCAGTCGGAGAGATGACGGAGATTCTGCGGGACATAAGGGTTTTCCTCAACCGGACATTGGCTCCAACAGCTCCGACAGCCGCACCGTCTCCTGCGGCTCCTCCTCAACCGCGCGCGGTACCGCCTCACATGGTAGAAGGGTTTCAGCCCCCCAGCGGACCATCCAGGTTGTTTGGGTCACCGCAGTGTTCATATTGCGGGGAGAGAGGGCACTGGAAGTCGGCTTGTGAGAACCTCACTTGAGACATGGACGAGGGGCTTGTTTCCACATCCGGGATGACGTACATATTCCCAACAGGTGAATCAGTGGATCTGACCAAAGACAAGCCGCCACCAATGGTGCAAGTGCGGGAAAGAGCAAAGGCTAAAGTTGAGACCTCCCGGGTCTTGCTCGGGATTGTCACCGTGCCCAGAACCTGGGTAGCGCCAAGAGTGGAGGCCAAAGTCAGGGCATTGGCAACAAACAAGCGGATCGCGATGGATGTTGACGAGCAACTAATGGCCCCAAAGCCAGTCGCGCGTGTACCAGCGTTGGACAGGCTGCCCGCTAATCCTGCGGGGAAGAAGAAGGCGGCGGACATTGTCTGAAGGGTGATGGGGAACGACTCACCAATACCTCTGACCCTACGGGAGCTAGCGGCGGTATCCCCTGCGGTTGTTGACGAGATGGTCCAGGCCTTAAAAGATTGCAGTCAGGGCCAGGTGCCGACAATGTTTCAGTGAGTTAATGTGGCGGAGGAGGAAACGGATCCTGAGCCGTGCCGGTCAAAGTTGGTATCCATCCCGCTTGCTTATGTTGCAATGACCATTGCGGGGCGGAAGGTGTGGGCAATGGTGGACAGCGGGTCAATGGTCAACTTGCTTCCGTCAAGGTTGGTGGACGAGCTTGGCCTGGTGCGGAGGAAGTGCGCAATGGGCCTGTGGGAGTTAAATGGCGGCGAATGCCGCGTGGTTGGAGTAGTAAAGGCGGAGGAGGTAGAAGTTGCGAAGGTTTGTAAGCCCCTGTCATTTCTCTCAGTGGAATGCGGAGATGTGATTCTAGGTTGGCCTTTTATGTTTGGGTTCCGAGCTCAAATGGCCTTCAAAGCCAAGGAAGGAACGGAGGCGCTGACCGTTGAAGACCCACTCGGAGCGCCGTTCAAAACGACGATCTGCGATTGCAGGCAAGGGAGATGGGTACAGGACCCAGTGTTTGGCGGCAACGGGGAGTCCGGCGCAGGGGCTGACCGCAAGGGTCACCCTGCGGAGGATTTTTCCTAGTTGGCCGCGGTTACCGTGCGGGGCAAGCTCCGGCTCAGCACGGGCGGCCGACGGGTAAGGAGCAGGTGGAGGGGGGTGCGCATAGGGCGCAGGCGCCAGAAGTAAGTCCCATTCCTTGGTGTGCATCCCCGGAAGGCTCTACGCTTCGAAAACCCTATCATTGTGCCACAGTTTTGAGCAAAGGCAAAAGCCCGGGTCTGGTTATTGCTAGGACTTACGACAGTGACTACCGGGTCTGGATGGCGCGGTGCAACGCAGGCAAGTAAAAACCAGTGGCGCAAAAAGTCTGGCCACGTAACAAGCCAATGCCTCAGGGACTCAACGGACCCCTACGACCGATTGTGTGGTCCCAGAACCCGTGGGAGATGCCCCTTGGGAAGAATGGATGGATAACGCGGTTGGCGCGAATCACGGACAAGCGGGTGGACGCCCTTAACTTCGGGCCAATGGGATGGCTGAGCGCTGAGGAAAGGGATCTTCTGGTATTGGTATTGGTGCTGAGAGAGAAGGCGCTTGCCTTTGGACCGGACAAGCGCGGGTTGTTGAGAGGCGAGATTGGGGACCCTTATGTTATTCCCACTGTCCCTCACAAACCGTGGCAAATCAAGCCAATTCCAATCCCCCGTACTGTTTGGGAACCCTTTCTGGAGCTGGTACGGGAGCGTGTGAGGACGGGGCTGTACGAGCAGTCCACGTCAAGCTATTCAAGTCCTATCTTTGCGGTTGTTAAACAGGATGGGAAGTCGCTAAGGATTGTTCACAACCTTCAGAGGCTCAATTCGTTCACTATTTGCAAAGCAGGGCTTCCCCTGCGTGTGGAAGAATTTCTGGAGTCAATGGCCGGGCACGCTTGCTGCGGGATGGTGGACGTAATGGGAGGATATGACCAGCAAGAACTCCACCCTGACTTGCGGCCATTGACAGCGTTTGAGACCGGGCTAGGGAGGATGCAGCTGACGGGGCTGCCGCAAGGTGCAACCAACTCAGTGGCGGTTTACCAAGCCCAAATGACCTGTATACTACGTGACAATCTTCCGGAAGGCGTGCAAATCTTCATCGACGACGCTGGCATTAAAGGCCCCAGAACAGACTACGGAGGCGCGGTCCTAGAGGATGCACCAGAGATCCGTTGATTCGTCTGGGAATACGCGGAGACTCTGGAACAAGTCCTCTTCCAAATTGAGGAGGCGGGCCTTACCATATCTGGGAAAAAGTTAGCGGTCTGAGTTCCGGCGCTTGAGGTGCTTGGGCACGTCGTGGCCTTCGACGGTAGGCGAATAGCGGAGAAGAAGCGGAACAAGGTTCATGAATGGCCAACTCCTTGGACGGTGTTGCACGTCTTGCAGTTCCTGGGGTTTTGCAGCTACTTCTGCATGTTCATCGAGCGGTTGGCGGAAGTGGCGAGCCCAATGCAGGCACTGACGCGTAAGGGGAAGGAGTGGAATTGGACCAAAGGATGCGATGCCGCGTTTGCAAAGCTCAAGGAGATTGTGGGGAGCAAAATCATCCTTCAGGATCTCAATTACGACGCCGGAGGGATACGCCTGGAGGTTGACTCCAGTGAGTTTGGTGCCAGGGGGGTCTTGACACAGGACAAGGACGGAAAAGATAGGCCAGTGCTCTACAAATCGGTCACCTTTACCGCAACAGAGAGTCGCTATTTGCAACCAAAGCTGGAGCTGTGCGGTGTCACCAAGATTGTACGGCGGTTGCAGCATCTTTTGTTGGGCTTGCATTTCGAGCTCTTGGTTGACGCAGAGGCCTTGGCTCAAATGATTAACTCACCAACGCTGCCGAACGCGCCCATGACCAGGTGGGTAGCGTTTCTCCAGTTATTCTCCTCTATTGTGGTGCACATCCCGGGAAAGGCCTTCAAGATGCCGGACGCGCTGTCACGGTACCCGCAGGACAATCCCTACGAGGGGGAGGAACCCTTGGACGTGGAAGCGCCGGTTGTTCGGGTAGGAATGGCGGAGGTGGCGATTTGTCTTCCTTTGTGTCAGTTGGGGCGTTACCCGGTCTTGTGCTCTTATTTGCAGGATCTCTGGTTCCCCGAGGGCACGGAGGGCGCGGTTGTCTGGTGGGTGAGGCGTAGCGTTCTGAACTTCTACTTACAGGATGGTCAGTTTGGCGGCGGAGTGGTTCCGTGCCTCTTGTGGTTGCAACTTCTAGGGCCAACCAAGAGGTGATCCTACTAGTCTGCACAACAACCTTGGTCACTGGGGTGAGGTTGAGACGCGGAGAAGGGTGAAAGCAAGGTTTTGGTGGCTGGGGATTGTCCGCGCAGTGCGCGATTGGGTGAAGTCTTGCAAGGCCTTCCAGCGGCAAAGCTCAGGTCTGCCCAAGGAGGTTGGTCACCCCACGGGTGAGGAAGCGCTGTTCGGGACCGTTTCGCTAGATGTGGTCAACATCAAGGCGGGCAAGTTTGCGTATTTGCTGGTTGCGCGTGACGATCTGTCTGGGTGGGTGGAAGCAAGGTCCCTAGTGAAGCTATCGGCGGAAAAGGTGGCTCAGTTTCTGGAGGAGGAATGGTTCGTGCGTTACGGATCACTTTTCTTGGTCACCATTGACGGAGGGGCGGAGTTTAGGGGACTCCTGGTGATGCTGGTGCAGATTTGTGGAGCGAAATTTGGGCGCGTAACGGAGTACTACCAAGAGGGAGCAGGGATGATTGAGCGGGGGCATCAGCCGATCAAAGATGCCCTGGTGAAAATGTGCAGTGAGGAAGGCAAAAGGTGACAGGTGGCTCTCCCGGCGGTTCTTTTTGCAGATCTGATCTCCGTGAAGCGCTCAACGGGGTATTTGCCTTACAAGCTACTCTACGGGCAGCCGCCTGTGCTTCCTTTGGATATCGAGCTGAACACTTTCTTGGGCGTGGATTGGTGGAAGGTCAAGACGTCCGCAGATCTGGTCGAGGCGTGGGCCGAGCAACTCCTTAGGCGTGAGGAGACTTTGAGAAGGGCCGCAGATTGTTTGAAGAAAACCCCGACGGTGTCCGTCCGTAATTGGGACAAGCGCTGTTCCCATTGGCTCCGGGATCCGCTGCGGAAGGGGGACCTGGTCCTGCTGTATAATTGGAGTCTGGAATCCCAGTGGGGCCGGCTTTTTGCCAACCGGTGGAACGGGCCGTACCGGGTGGCCTCTGAGTTCTTGGGCGGCAGCTACAAGCTCAAGGAATTGGACGGGGCGCCGCTTAAACGGAAGGCCCCGGCTTCGCACGTGAAACCCTTGCTCGCGCGCGGTTCCACTTCCTTCAAAGAAACGGCGGTGTGGTGACCAATCCGGGACACCACAAAAAAAAAAGATTGGATTATAGTTGTACCCCTATGGGTGCCTTCATTTCCCCTGTCTCTCAACTTCTCCCTGTCCTAGCAGTCTAGGAAAAGCCTCTTGCCTGTCTCTCCGCTTCGATCCCCCCCTTCTATGTTCAACTCCTACTTGTTGCGCTTGCGGCCCGGACTTTTGGCGACGCAAGCGATTGTTGAACCATCTTTGACGATCCGTACAATCCTAACTCATCCAACCTCATCCTTCTATCACTCATCCTACTCTTCAACTTGATCAGCACAACCTCCTATTCCTCCACCATCCAATCCATCATCATCATCATCATCGAATCCAAGAATGATACAATTGGGCCATCAACCCATCATCCCATCCAAACTTCATCTCCTCCCATCATCTTGGTCCTGATCTCCTCCTTGCTTGTCTTTGCCCTTGGCTATTCAACCGGGTCATCCAACAACCAAGTACACCATCCAATCCCCTCATCATCATAATCAAATTTATCCGTGGGCATCCTTCCCACTTATCTGAGCAAATTATCCGGGTATATCCATGATTGCCCCTTGATCCTTTGAGCCTCCATACTCAAACTCTGTCCCTTGTGACCTTGATCCTTATCACCAACCAATAGCCTTGCTGGTTGAAGAAGAATTCCTGTCTGAATTCTTGGGTGTGTTATACCACTCTGATCCCTTTTTCCGACCATACTGGTCTTGATCTCTCCTTGATCATCTTTCTGGAGCCAATCACGTTTGATTGAAGAGGTTTTATTAAGCTTTTAACCTGGAGTGTTATACCTCCCTTCTTCTTTAAGGTTGAATTTTGCCACGCTATTCTTGAGTCCCTTGAGAAGTGTTGGGATATTCTTGCTCGAATTTGTTATTGATTTGCTTCTAGAGCTTCATAAACAAATTGCTTTTGTTTTGTTCAGCCTCCCACAGTTATCTGGTACCCTTCAAGCGCTTGATTGCGGAGAGTTGGGCAGGTTCATTGAGAACCTGGAGGTTGGTTGGGATTGAGTTGATCTTTCCTAATCAGCTGCTGATGACCAGAGTTATTAGCTTGTGGGCGTTGTTACTTACAACTGCCTTGTTCTATTGAACTCTGAACAAACCTTGACTTATTTGTTCAAGTCTTACCTGCACCATCTTGCCTCAGATAGTGTTGTTTCCATCGCTACCGAAAACTCTTATCCTCTTCCCTTACTTTGATTCCTCATCCATAAGGTTCTGGACCTCGATTCCGGTTACATTTAAATATTATTTTAACTCCTAGGAGGGCAGCCTAAACAGCACCTTTCCCCTCCACAGAACTGCCACGGCTTCGCACCGTTTGGAGTCTTACATTTGGTCCCCCGGGCTGGGATCAAACCAGCAACCTTGGGATTTACAGTCCCAAGACATTTAAAATCAACCTTGAAATCCAATCTTTCTTTTTTTTATTTTTTTTCTCTTCTCAAATCTGATCCGTGGAGGCAACTTATCCTAGAATTAAGTCCTCCCAATTTGTGCACCGCTTGGGGCAAGATACTTGTCGTTTTTGGCGAAACCCTACTCTTGCCACACTTGTGAGCCACTTTGAAAATCTGCTCTTTGGATCCCCTAGGAACTCTGTTATTCAATATGGCATCTTCCGCTACTCCAACCACCCCTGTCCGACCTAAGATGGTAAAGATCAAAACTCAGAACAAGAACTTAGGCTTCAACGGTACAAATGTTGAGCAATTCTTGGACTCCTACGAAATGGCTTCTGAAGTGGATGGAGCTAGTGAATTTGATATGGCTTATCAGTTACGATTCTTTATCTCCTCTGATGAAGTTATGGAGGTAATCGGGTCTTCCGAGGGATTTGAATCCCATAACTGGACGCTTCTCAGGGAAGCTATGTTGGAATACTGGGGAAAAATAGATGTGGCTAGGTTTACTCTGCAGGATTTGAATGCTCTGGTTTCTCAGTGGATCTCCAATGGTGGTATTTATTCAGCCTCTGACTATCGGATTTTTAGGAAGTCTTGGGATACCATTCAAAACTATCTTATCCAAAACAATCACATTGACACAGTGGACGAAATTCGAGAAAAGTTCTTCCAATCTTTTTCGTTGGCTGTGCAGGAAAGGATTAAAGAAGAACTGGTCAAATCTGGATCCATGATTACCACCAGGGATAATCGATTCAAGCTCTCTGTTTTCCTCACCCTTAGGAGTACTGTGGATAAAGTCATGAAAGGTCAAACTTCTCTTACCTTTGAAAAACCTAGAACTACTGAACCGGTCCATGCTCCTTCTTTTAAAGAGTCAAACAATATTATGATTAAAATGGAAGCAGATCGTAGGCCTAAAGCAGATCCTAATTCCAATCAAGAACCTACTACTATAGATGAAATCACCAAGTTACTTAGAGCCTTCGAGAACAAAATAGATCAAAAGATTTCTTCGCTAGCTACTCCTAAAACTCCTTCTTCTGTCCCCAAATCAACTCTGGTCTGTTACTACTGTCATAGGGAAGGCCATGGAACCAGACAATGCCAAGAACTTCAGAAGGACCTAAAGGAAAAGTTGGTAGAGCAGAGGGGGAACAATTTCTTCCTCCCTAATGGTGCCCTAATCCCTTTTGACTCATCTCGTCCTATCCGACATGTGGTGGCCTCTTACCAGCCATCACCTCCTGTGAAAGCATCTCTTGCTTCCTTTGAATTTTGATCATCCTGTGGTACCCTCCAACCTTGTTATCCTCCAGCTATTTCTTCCTCTAGTCTTGCAGGGACTACTTATCAATCTGATCCAGCCAGGAAACAACATGAGGAACCTAAACCTCATAAGGCTCCTTCCTTGCCAACTTCAATCCTTTGAAAACCCGTTAAACGTTGATCATCACTTGAGCCTCCTTCCTCTGATGTAGAAGACATGGAGGTGGAAAAGGAACCACTCATGGAAAGGTTCCCAGATCACCCTGATCCTTCTCCCTCACCTCAACCTTCTAATCCTATCTTTGATTCTGCGTCACCTGAACTTCCTCCCTCCACCCAGCCCAAAGTTTGATTTGAAAGGGGCATCTCCAAGGATCACCCCAATGCTGTGGAGGGAGTATTAAAGAAAATTTCTGATCTCAAAATTCCTGATCTATCTGTGGCTGAACTCCTATTGATCTCTCCATTTGTTGCTGAAGGAATGAAGAAATGGGTCTCTTGTCGACGTGTGGAAATTGGCCCTGAAGAACTCAAAGTCTCCTCTGGCACTTTAATGGAGGACTCTGGTGGAACCAGCCCTTCTTTAGACTCCAACCTCTATTCCTGTCCCCTTGGCTTCCTTCCTTGTTATCTTGGTGACTCAGCTAAAACTGTTTCTCCTCTTGTGGATTCTGGATCTCAGATTAACTTAATCTTGGATGCTATGGCCTGCAAGCTCAAACTTAGTCCTAGGGTCAGCTTCAACTCTGCAGTGTATGGGATAGGAAATCAAGCTTGTGAACTGGTTGGTATTGGTGAAGATGTACCAGTCAGGATTGGTTGAAATATTGTTGGAACCTGCCACTTTTGGATCACTCATTTGGACAGTCCTATGATCTTGGGACAACCCTTCTTAATGGACTTTGGTGCAACCTTGATGTTTTCTGATCAAGTTGGGGAGAGAATTCTTCTCCCTGATGCTGATGGCAGGAAAATTGAAGTTCCTCTTTGCTCTTTGGATTCTGGTCGTTGGGAAAGAGATTTTCCTGGTCATTCTCCCAAATCATCTTTTAAGGGGAAGCAGAAGGATAACTCTAGTTCCTCTCATTTTTTAGGGGAATAGTTGATCCTACTAATGGTTTTAGTTCTTTTCAGCCTCAGACTGCAACTCAAGGGTCAACTCCCATCCCTCAGGCTTATTTTCATTCCTTTCATCATTCTCTTCTGAGCTCAAGAATATTAAAAAACAAAAACAGATCAAAATAAGAAAATCCAAAAATATTTCTTCTCCATGTCCTTCTCTCTCTGGATCTGTTGTGTCTTCTTTCCCTTCTACTTTTGAGTCTGATCAATCTTCTCTCAGTTCCGGTTTGAATCTCTGCAATGAGTCTAAACTAGATCCTAATTGCAATTCCGTTTTTGGTGATTTTGGTATGAAGGAATATGGGCTTCAGTGGAGGGAATTTGGGGTACAAGTAAGTCCTCCCAATTGTGCACTGCCAGGGCAATCTTTTACCGTCATTTTCGAAAACCTACTTTGTGCCGCACATGTGAGAAACGTATTATCTCCTGGTTCTCCTTTTATGGAAAAGGCACCCTTCAAGGATATTGCAGAACATCGGACTGGGAAGATTTTGGAACTTGGACTCAGCTTTCAAAATCAAGTCTCTCTGGTCAACTCTTGGAGGAAACAAGGACTTCTCTCTTTTGCCACCAAGTATAAACCAGTTGCTAAGAAGATCCAACCAGTCAACCAGCCTATGCCTCTCAACCTCAATCCTCCCCTTATGCGTCCTCCTCTATCTCGCGATCCTTACTGTGGTCTTCCTCAATGTCTTACTGGTCCCTTTGTGCCTAATGGACGGGTCACTGAAGAACGTCTGAAGGTGGTCAACTTTGGTCCAGATGGATGGCTTCTTCCTGATGAGTTAAATTTAATCAAAAATGTCTTATCTCTAAGAGAAAAATCTATTGCTTTCTGTGAAGAAGAGAGAGGTCTCTTGCGGGAATCCTATGGCCTCCCTTATATCATCCCTGTAGTTGAACATGATCCTTGGAAAAAGAAAAAGATCCCTATCCCTGCTGCTAAAGTTGACGAATTCATCAAGTTGGTCCGGGAACGAGTTCAAACTGGCCTGTATGAACAGTCGACTTCTAGTTACTCCAGCCCTGTCTTCTGTGTCCTCAAGAGTAATGGTAAACTTAGAATAGTTCATGATCTTCAACCTCTTAATAAAGTTACTATTAAAGACTCTGGTATCCCCCCTGCTACTGAAGAATTTGTTGAATCCTTTGCGGGAAGAGCTTGCTATGGTCTAGGGGATATTATGGGTGGCTATGACAAACGATCCTTACATCCTATTTCTTGTCCTCTCACTACTTTCAATACTCCTCTTGGTCGATTTCAACTTACTCGATTGCCTCAAGGAGCCACCAACTTGGTTGCAGTCTATCAGGCTCAGATGATGTGGATCCTCCAGGATGAAATCCCTGATCATGCTGTTATCTTTATTGAAAATGGAGGAATTAAGGGTCCAGTGTCTGACTATGATAATGAGCTCTTACCTTGGCATTTAGGAATTTGTTGTTTTATCTGGGAATATGCTACTACCTTGGAGAGGATTCTGTTTCAAATTGAGGAATCTGGCCTTACTGTCTCTGGATCCAAACTGGCGGCTTGTGTCCCTGCTCTGGAAATTGTTGGTCATGTGGTCTGCAAGGAAGGAAGAAGGATGGCACCAGCCAAAGTCAACAAGATCATCTCTTGGCCTACCCCAATCAATCCAACTGAAGTTAGGGGCTTTCTAGGTGTTGTCACTTATGTTAGAATCTTTATCCCATCTTTATCCAAAATCTGTGCACCCTTGCGTCGTCTAACCAGAAAAGATGCTGAAAGGATTTGGACCCAAGATTGTGAATGTGCTTTCCAGCTACTCAAAAGGATAGTTGGTAAAGACATAGTTTTGAAAAAGATCTCTTATGGACCTGGAGCTGGCAAGATCAAGCTGGATGTTGATTCTAGTTATCAATCTGTTGGGGCCGTCCTTACTCAGGAAGATGAAAATGGTTGGGACCATCCTGCTCTTTATGAATCTTTGTTGTTTTCAGATGTAGAATCTAGATACTCCCAGCCCAAACTGGAACTATGTGGTGTGGCTCGAATGATGAAGAAACTTCAAACTTTTCTCTGGGGCCAACATTTTGAATTGCAAGTTGATGCTCGATCCATCATTGAAATGATCAACGCTCCCAGTCTTCCCAATGCTCCTATGACTCGTTGGGTGGCCTTTATCCAGCTTTTCTCTTTTGATATTGTTCACAGGCCGGGAAAATCTTTCACCATGCCTGACGGTTTATCTCGACGACCTCTTGGGGACAACAAATCTGATGTTGGAACGGATTTCAATGAAGAGGAACCTTCAATCCAACCTATTTTCTCTTTTTCTTCTCAAAATTATTCTGGCTTTCAACAAGGCTTCTGGCTTAAATTAGAGCAGTACCTTTCAACTCTTCAAAAACCTCCTGATCTCTCTGCTAAAGAATTTCGATCTCTTAAACGAAAGTCTTCTAATTTTTTTGTTCAAGGCTCTAGACTTATGAAGAGAGGCAATCCTTGTGCTCTCATTGTTGTTACTATTCCCTCTAAACAAGATTCTATCCTTGAAAGTCTTCATGAAGGCCTTGGTCATTGTGGGGAAACCAAAACTTATCAACAATTATCCAAACGATTCTGGTGGCCATCTTTGAAGAAATCCATCTCCCAATGGTGCAAGAGTTGTGAAGTTTGTCAAAAACGTGATCTTAGGCGCCCAGATGAAATTTGTTATCCTACTGGGGAGTCCACTGTCTTTGGAAGGATTGCTATGGATGTGGTTCATATAAAGGCAGGTGGTGCTAAGTACCTCATTGTGGCTAGAGATGATTTTTCCGGATGGGTTGAAGCAAAATTTCTTAAGAACCTTAGCTCTGAATCAGTGGAAGCTTTCCTCTAAAAGACCTGGACAATGCGTTATGGCCTGGCTCGATCTTACTCTACTGATGGTGGCTCTGAATTTGGGGGCAAGCTTGCTGAAATAATCCGATCCCTTCCTGGACAACATAGAGTTACTACTCCTTATTATCCTGAAGGCCAAGGCATGGTGGAACAAGGCCATGCCCCTTTGAAGGCTGCACTTGTTAAACTGGCTGGTGAAAGTGGCAAGAATTGTCGCAAATTCCTTCCTCTTGTTCTCTTCTCTGATTGAATCTCAACCAAAAGGACTACTGGCTACTCACCTTATGAAATCATCTTTGATCAAAGAGCAGTCCTTCCTTTGGATCTGGAAATGGAATCTTTCTTGGGTATCTCTTGGGAAGAGGTGTCCTCAACTACTGATCTGTTAGTTGCTAGATCCAAGCAACTGGAGCAAAGTGAAGACGTTCCTGATGACGCTTATCAAAAGATGATGGAGTCCAGAGCAAAATCCGTCCAGTATTGGGAGGACAAGCACTCTAATCAAATCAGGGAGCCCTTGAACCCTGGTGACCTAGTTTTAGCTTATAATTGATCTTTGGAGACCCAGTGGGGCAAGCTTTTCTCTAATCGTTGGAATGGCCCTTACCAAGTGGTTCATCAATTTAGAGGTGGATCTTATGTTTTGGAGGAGCTGGATGGTACTTGGTTGGCCAGAAGGTTCTCTGCTGATCAAGTCAAGAAGTTTCATTGTTGTGGGGGAAACTTATCTCAGAAGTAAGTCCTCCCAATTGTGCACCACCAGGGTCATTTGCTGCGTTTTTTTTTGTAAAACTCTACTGTATGCCACATATGTGAGCACCTGGGACGCCCTCCTTGTTCTATTCCTGCCGCTTCTAGGGATCATTTGGAAGAATCAAGATATTTTCCTCAACTCTTCAATTGCTCTCAAGATCAAGAAATGGCCAATCTTTGCTTCAATGTCTTTTTTCCCTGCCTTTTAAAATCCCTTCAAATTTTAGATGCAGACTAGGGACAGTCTGTAAGTTGGGGAGAGATGTGGTGACCAATCCGGGACACCACGAAAAAAAAAGATCGGATTTTAGTTGTACCCCTATGGGTGCCTTCATTTCCCCTGTCTCTCAACTTCTCCCTGTCCTAGCGGTCTAGAACAAGCCTCTTGCCTGTCTCTCCGCTTTGATCCCCCCCCTTCTATGTTCAATTCCTACTTGTTGCGCTTGCGGCCCTGACTTTTGGCGACGCGAGCGATTGTCAAACCATCTTCAACGATCCGTACGATCCTAACTCATCCAACCTCATCCTTCTATCACTCATCCTACTCTTCAACTTGATCAGCAAAACCTCCTATTCCTCCGCCATCCGATCCATCATCATCATCATCATCATCATCAAATCCGAGAATGATACAATTGGGCCATCAACCCATCATCCCATCCAAACTTCATCTCCTCCCATCATCTTGGTCCTGATCTCCTCCTTGCTTGTCTTCTCCCTTGGCTATTCAATCGGGTCATCCAACAACCAAGTACACCATCCAATCCCCTCATCATCATAATCAAATTTATCCGTGGGCATTCTTCCCACTTACCTGAGCAAATTATCCGGGTATATCCATGATTGCCCCCTGATCCTTTGAGCCTCCATACTCAAACTCTGTCCCTTGTGACCTTGATCCTTATCACCAACCAATAGCCTTGCTGGTTGAAGAAGAATTCCTGTCTGAATTCTTGGGTGTGTTATAACACTCTGATCCCTTTTTCCGACCATACTGGTCTTGATCTCTCCTTGATCATCTTTCTGGAGCCAATCACGTTTGATTGAAGAGGTTTTATTAAGCTTAAAAACTGGAGTGTTATACCTCCCTTCTTCTTTAAGGTTGAATTTCACCACGCTATTCTTGAGTCCCATGAGAAGTGTTGGGATATTCTTGCTTGAATTTGTTATTGATTTGCTTCTAGAGATTCATAAACAAATTGCTTTTGTTTTGTTCAGCCTCCCACAGTTATCTGGTACCCTTCAAGCGCTTGATTGCGGAGAGTTGGGCAGGTTCATTGAGAACCTGGAGGTTGGTTGGGATTGAGTTGATCTTTCCTAATCAGCTGCTGATGACCAGAGTTATTAGCTTGTGGGCGTTGTTACTTACAACTGCCTTGTTCTATTGAACTCTGAACAAACCTTGACTTATTTTTTCAAGTTTTACCTGCACCATCTTGCCTTAAATAGTGTTGTTTCCATCGCTACCGACAACTCTTATCCTCTTCCCTTACTTTGATTCCTCATCCATAAGGTTCTGGACCTCAATTCCGGTTACATTTAAATATTATTGTAACTCCTAGGAGGGCAGCCTAAACAGCACCTTTCCCCTCCACAGAACTGCCACGGCTTAGCACCGTTTATAGTCTTACAGCGGGCGATGATTTGGGGTCCGGGGGCGAGGCGGTCCCGGAGTTGGGCGACAATGCCAAGCGTTTGGGTAGCGAAGATCCGGCGCGCGGCGCGCAACCCCGGAGAAGTTAAAGGTTGCAGACTGCTGGGGACAGCTGTCAAGCTGGGGGGGGGCGCTAGGTGGTTAAGCTTGATTTGGTGAGGGGGTGTTTGATGTCGTCCACATCAAAGCCAGCAAGTTTGCCTATCTGCTTGTTGCACGGGACAAAGAGTCCAGTTGGGCAGAAGCGCGCCCGTTGGTCAAGCTCTCGGTGGACAAAGTTGCTCTGCTTCTGGAGGAAGATTGTTTCGCGCGGTACAGGTCGCTTCGTCTGGTTACAGTGGACGGAGGGGCTGATTTTTGCGGCCGTTTGGTCAAATTGATGAAGAGTTGCAGAGCCAAGTTTGGCCGAGTAACGGAGTATTATCCCAAGGGGGCGGGCATCAACCAATCAAGGAGGCCCTGGTCAAGATGTGCGGGGAGGACGGAAAGAGCTGGTAGGAGACCCTTCCAATGGTTCTGTTTGCCGATTGGATTTTGGTGAAGCTGTCAAAAGCTACTCGTTACTTTTTGAACAGCGCCCCGTGCTTCTGGTCAACATTGATTTGGAGACGTTCCTGGGTGTTGACTGGTGGAAGGTGAAGACCTCCGCCGAATTGCTTGAGGCTTGCGCCAAACAGCTCCTTTGACGGGACGGGATGCTTGCAAAGGCCACAGACCGGCTGAAGAAGACTCGGATGGCATTGGTGCGCTATTGGGACAAGCGCTGCTTGCATCATCTACGGGATCCCTTGCAGAAGGCGGATTTGGTGCTCCTTTACAACTGCAGTCTGGAGTCTCAGTGGGGGAAGTTGTTTGCTAACCGGTGGAACAGCCCATTCCGCATGTTGTCCAAGTTTGAGGGTGGCAGCTATCAGTTGGAGGAATCAGACGGTACTCCGCTGAAATGGAAGGCTGCAGCTTTGCATGTCAAGTGCTTCTTCGCGCAAGGATCTACCTCGTTTGACGAGACAGCGGAAGGGGGTGAAGGATCAGACAAGGGGAGTGTGGAGCGCGGCAATGGTGTAGGAACGCAATCCGGGGATTTGTCTTTGGGCGGAGAAGCAGAGAACGTACCGTTGCGACAGAGTAGGTGGTTGCGACCAGCTGGGGACGGTGGCCAAGTTGGGGGGGGAGGTGGTGGGGGTAGGGGATAAGTTTTGATTTGGTGAGGGGGTGCTCTAGCCAGCTAACAGCCGGAACAACTAGACACCCCAGAATGTTTGTTTCTCTATGTTTCTTTCTTATCTGGATTGTGGGGTCTTTGCTGCCTTGGGGGTTTTTGCAGGAAATGCAGGCGCGGCACAAAGCCGGGTCCGTAAACGCAAGGACAAGCCCCGCAGAACCGGGACGCAAGGAAAATCCCGCGGATGGGGGAAGTGGGACAAAGAGCAAATTGCGGGCGGTCCACGGCCGTTGTGCCAAAAAAAGAAATGTTCCTTTTGATTTTTCTTCTCTGTTGGTTTATTTTTCTCTTTTTCTTTTCTCTCAGGATATCTTGAGGATGGGTGGTTGGTATGGGAATAAGCTTGATTTGGTGATGGGGTGCTCTAGCCGGTTCACAGCCGGAACAACTAGACACCCCAGAATGTCCGTTCTCTTACTCTCTCTCTCTCTCTTCCCTTACAGTTGCGCGCGCTGGTGTTTGGTTGTTGTGTTTGTTACAGGATGGGTACAGGGAACCGTGTGGCAGTTTGTCTGGGGCGGTCCAGGTGCCTCTTTTTGGAAGGGTTGGTCACTTATGATTGCTCACAAAGCAAAGCGCGCGGACGCGGACCTCAATCTCAACCTCATTCTCACAAAGCGCGGTCGCGCACTTTTTCTCAGAAGGTTAAGACCTTTCTCGGATATGTGTATTTTCTTAGGACAAAGGAAGTGCGGTAAAACCAGAAGAAAAGAAAGAGAGGAAGGGGAAGGGGGTGCAATGCGCCTAAGGTATCTTCATCATCTCCTCCGTTTCCACCCTTGACAACGACAGTAAGGCCCGGAAAGACGCCAGGAGCTTGCGCCGGGATTCTGAGGATTGGGCGCCGGAGATTGCAAGGAAATCCCAAAGCATTGTGGTTGACCTTTCCCCAAAAACCTTGAAGCCCGCCGCTGGGAGTGCCATTACAATCAGAATTTCCAGGATCTTTGGAGGGCTGGGGGGAGGAGCGGCCGGTGAAGATGGGGCCTCCGGGGAACCAACAGGGGGGCTAGGTTCAGCTGGAGGCAATGCCGGGACGACGATGAGTGACAGAGGCGGAGGGACGTTGGGGGTTGTAGGCCTCTCATCCGAGGCCGCTGGTGGCGCGGGCGGTGGCGGGGTGCCTTGTGGAGGAGGAGGAGAGGGTGCTGGCGCAGCCGCGGGTTTTCCGGAAAGCCTTGGTTCCGGTACCGTTTGATTCACACCGACAGCGGCCGCCCAAGTGCCAGTTGCCGCACGCCATTCCTCCGAGGTTTTGCATTTGGTCCGTTGCGGAGGTCCGGCCCGGCGGAGAGGTGATGCCAAGTCGCGGCTCACGTGCAAGGTGGGGGGTGACGGAGCTTGGGGGGGCGGGATGAAGGTGAACCGGGGGGTGTCCACAAGCCTTCCAAGATCAAGTTGTCGTCCAAAACTACAAACAGGTCCGGACAAGCTCTCTTGCTTGGCCTGGGGAAAGAGCTGGATTGGGGGGGAGCTCTGGGCATGTTGTAACTGAGCAAGCAGCAACGGTGGCCGCGACTGCAAGCAACACAGGCGCGTCGGCCAGGGGCAATCAAACACGCGTGCCCATTCTGGGAGCAGAACTCGCATGGGAGCATGGTGGCGATGGAGCGGAAGGAGGATGGGGAAGGTGGTAGTGGGAGTGGTGGGGGTGGTAGTGGAAGTAGCGGGGGTGGTGGTATGGTGAAGCAATGGAAGACTCCTGGGGACAGAACTCAAGTTGGGGGGGATTTGGTGTCAATTTATAGACACGGATTGGGAACTGCGTTGCGGCTGCGCGCTCAGCTTTGGAGGCAAGCGGGCTCAGCATTAGGGTATGCGGAGTTCTCAGCAGCGGCATCTGCTGGATCAGCAGCAGCCGCTGTTTGGCTCCGCACCTAGTGGACGGGTGGGGCTCAGCATTGAATGCAGCATGGGCGGCGATCTGCAGCGTGGGCAGCGATCCTCCCCGGAGGTTTTATTCTGAAGGTAGTGCTCTCAACTAGGTTCGCAGGCGCGCCGGTTTGGATAAGTAGGGGAAGAGCAATCCGGGGGCTATAAAGGAACGGATGGAGCGCGCGCTTGCGCGCGCGGATCATGCCGGATATTACAGGACACCCACGACGGGAGTGGACAAACGGATACAGACAGGCGCGGTGTGGTGCCCCATCCTGGACACCCTGGCCACCTTAAGACCTCAATCCATAAACTGTTGCGCAAACGTACCGTCCGGCATCTAAAAAAAATAATAATTCCAACTCATCCTTGGGCTCATCCGCACCGTCATCATTGCGCGTTGCGCGTCGCGCGTTGTTATCCTCGCGCGTCGGGCGGTGCTCATCCTCATTTCTACCGTCGCGCGGCGCTCATCCATGATTTACCAAATCCATCCCGACCGCACCCCCAAGCATTTGTCAAATCCTCGGATCCGTCAAATCTCCCATCTCACTCAATCTATCATTTGTCAATCTCAAGCTTGTCAGGATTTAATCAACCGTCTCAAGCAAATCTCCTATCCGCCCATCCGGGCTCTCACAAACTGCATCTGTCACCTTTCCTGGGGCTCCGTCACCCACTTCCACCTTTGGACAAGGGGTGAAGAGTGTCAACTACCGCCCGCGGACATCCGCGGCGGTTTGGTTCATTTTTCTTTCCCACCCCGTCCGCCTTTGGACAAGGGGTGGGTCATTCCAGTATTATTGTGTGTGCCCATCCATGGACAGACGCGAGTGACCACATGATTTTCTTTCCTTTTTTGCTCTATTTGTAGAATCTGTTGTACATAGTCTAACAGGGCCTCCTGCCCATATAAGGAGGGGCTCTCCCCTGCCTTTTGGATCCATCATTGGAGCATGGAATCATCCAGCATGAAATCAGCACACCCTTGATCCTTGAGCTTCCATACTCAAACCCTTGATCCTTGATCCTTATCACCAACCAATAGCCTTGCTGCTTGAAGAAAAATTCTGTCTGTTGGAATTTTTGAGTGTTTTATACCACTCCTTGATCCCTTTCTCTGACCATACTGGTCCTGATCCCTGATCAACTTTCTGGAGCCAATCACAATTGATTGAAGAGGTCTTATTAAGCTTAAGACCTGGAGTGTTATACCTCCCCTTAGCTTCTTTGGAGTTGCATTCTGCCAGCCTACTCTTCATTCCCTTGAGAAGTGTTGAGGTTATCCTTGCTTGAAATCAGTTACTGTTTGCTTTAGAGCTTCTTAAAAATTGTGCTTTGTCCTGTACAGCCAGCCTCAGTTATCTGGTACCTTTCAAGTGCTTGATTGCAGAGAGTTGGGCAGGTTCATTGAGAACCTGGAGGTTGCTTGGGTTTGAGTTTATCATCCCCAATCTTCTGCTGACGGCCAGAGTTATTAGCGTGTGGGCATTGTTTACATACAACAGCTTTTGTTCTTTGAACTCTAAGGGGACTTTAACTTCTTTTGTTCAAGTTTTTCCCTGCATAATCTTGTCTCAGATAGTGCTGTTCCATTGCTACCAAACTATTATCATCTTTATCCTCTACTCCTTGATTCCTCATTTACCAGGTTCTGGACCTTGATCTTGGTTACATTTAAATATTTTTGTAACATTCAGGAGGGCAGCCTAAACAGCACCTTTCCCCTTCACAGAAATGCCACGGCCTAGCACCCTTTGGAGTCTCACAGGGGGGGGGCTCCAAGTAGGGCGGGGTGCAAGGACGCTTCATGAGAAGGACAAACCGGATGGACAGAACGGCGTGATGTCAGGGGGGAGTTTGGTACGGAGGTGTGGAGAGGAGGCTAGGGTTTCTGTCTTGGGATTGTTTTCTTTTTTGTTTTCATACTGTTATTTGCGCGTGTAATTAGGTTAGGGTTGAGAGGGAGGACTTATCCTCACTCTCAACTCCAGGTTGGGGAGATGGAGGCATGGAATGGAATCAGACCATCACATTACTGGATTGGATCAATCATCTCACCAAGAGATTAAAGGAACTCATACCAGATACACATCCAGGTTGAAAGTTCTTAGGATTGAAGGATTGGAAATTTCAATCTCTCTCTACTTTTCTTTATCTTTTATCTCCTTATTTCTATCTCTCATTTAAGTGCAACTTTGGGCATCCCCATCTCCTTTCAAACGCAGGGCACCTTTAACTTCTGAACCTTGGGAAAATTACAGGGGGATAACCCTTATTCTTTCCACATTGGCCGTGTTCTTGATGAACTACATCACATTTCTGACTTGACCAGACATCAGTTATGATGTCTCAAGCTTAGCTCAATTCTGCAAAAAGCCCGGGATCAATCACCGGTGCAAGTTGAAGCGTTGCTGGAAGTACTTGAAAGCCACTGTTAGACTGGACATATCCACTCTCTCTCATTTGTATGCTTCACACAGTTCACTCACCTGTCACAAGTTGTATAGTATACGTGGGTCAGTCACAGTGAGTGGAAGGATCTCTTCTCCTCATCCTTCCACTTCACACTCATACTGGCACAGGTACGCTGTCTCTTCACCATTTTCTGGTTCTCTCCTTTTTCTCATCATGTTGTTTCTGTTTCTGTTTTCTCATTGACTCACGTAATCCTCATCCTTCCACTTCACAATCATACTGGACCAGTCAACCTCATCAGTTTATGAGCCCAGAACTCCACTGCATGATGTTTGCACCCTCTTTGGATCGGTATGCTTCACAAAAAAGCAATTCTCAGATAGATGGCTCTTCCACAAACCCCAAAAATGATCAATCTTGAGTCAGACTTGTTCTTGGGCACCCATAAACTGCCAAGTGCCAAACTCCCAATTCTCCAATCTCCTGGACCTGACTCAAATTACCTGGATTGGGAATTCGTGGTAACCTCTTACTTTGAGGCAGCAGGGTTGTATTACATCTTAGAAAAACCTCTTCCAGACAAACCAACAAAAGTATGGCTCAAAAACAACAAAATCTTCTGTGCTCTCATTGCTCAAGCCATTGAGGCCTCCAACCTTTGGTATGTACGCAAACATTGTCAAAATTCTTACGGCATGTGGTTTTCTCTAAACCAAGCCCATCAAGACCAAACAACGGGCAGGCGTGTGTATGGGCTTTGTAAGCTCCTTCTAACCAAGATGGACAGAGACAATATCCTCACCCATATTGAGACCATGGCCAAGTTCTACAAGCGACTTAACTCTCTCATATCACCCAAAAACCCACTGACAGCAGACAATGTCCATGCAGCGGCCCTACTCAGCTCCATTCCACAGGACTGGCTGCACTGCGTGTCATCTCTGATTAATCAAGATGGCGTAAAATCTGAATCCATTGTCCTTGCTTTGAAAAACAAACACACCTGTTGCTAGTCACAGTCAGAAGTCAAAGCATCTGTCTTGTTGGCTACCTCCAATTCTAAACAGTCAGATCCTCGCAAAAAACCCAATAAACATTGTTACTTTTGCAATGCAGATGGTCAAGACCTAAATAACTGCAACGACACCCGTAGAATTCTCATGGAGCACAAATCCTCCTGAAAGCCTCAACACGATGGCCAAAGCTGCAAGAAGCACTATTCTAACGACTGAAAACAACCAGCCCATGCTGGAAGAACAAATGCAATGGCCATCTCCAGTAACACTGAATCAAGACACTCCCAAGAGGAAATGGATTACTCAGGTTCAGGACTCAAAGTCCATGCCGCACATGCGGCCACTATCAAGCGTGCCTACTCAGCGGGCACTGACACCAACTTGGATTCAGGGTTCTCCGTCTCAATTACCCCTTTCTCTTCCTCTTTAAGACAAATCTCTCCAGAAAACACCCTGGTTCGACTGGCAGACCACTCTCTTGTCAAAGCTACTCATTGTGGCTCCTCAAAGCTGCCTCTTTAGGTCAACAAAGAAATCAAAACGTTAATTGTCCTGTTGCTTCACAAACCCTTTCTTTCAATAGTGGGTATATGTGATCTTGGTCTTACAATAATCTTCACCTCAAAAAAATGCCAAATCTATCAAAACGCGGATGGATTGATCAACCAAAGGCAGATAGGAGAGGGTTACTGAAAATGCAACCTTTTCTATCTTCCTTTGGAGCCTGTGAGCTCACTTTCATCCCAGGTATCTCAATTTGTGTCATCTAAACTGTCTCTGTTTGAATACCACATCTGGTTCAACCACCTAGGCCTTAAACCCCTCAAAAACCTTCTTTGCAGCTTTCAAATTGATCCGTCTCCAATGAATGAGCTGGTGGTACAACAATGCCCCATCTGTGTTCAATGCAAAATGAGCAGGGCCCCATTTAAATCCCATTGTCTGTACCGCTCTATGTTTCCTGGTCAAATTATCCACTCTGATGTGGGGTCTTTTGAGGTCCCATCAAGAGAAGGCCATAAATATTTTGTCACATTTGTAGAAAATTTCTCCCAATTCATCTCAGTCTACCCTATCAAACTTAAAAGTGAAGTCTTCACCTATCTCAAAACTTTTTTATCTTCCTTCAAATGTGAATTTGGCTTCAAAATCAATACCCTTTGTACAGATAACGGAGGTGAATATATGTCTCAATCCTTTTCTGCCTATCTGCTACAAAACGGTATAACCCATGAAGCGGGTCCACCTCATACTCCTCAGCTGAATGGCGTTGCCAAACGCACCAATTGAACCATTGGCAACATTGTCCGATGTGCTCTTCTTCAAGCCTTGGTCCTGAAATCCTTCTGGGCTGACGCCCTGCGTCATGTCTTTCACTCTTACAACTCCAATCCGTGTCACACCCCCGCTGGCTTCAAATCACCTTGGTTCATCCTTGGCTTGACTTCAATTCCCCTTTCAGACATTCACCCATTGGTTTTCCACATCTGGTACAAGGTACCTGATGCCAACCAGAGGAAGCTCAACAGTAAAGCACATGTGGCTATACTCCTCTCTCATCTATTGAACAGAAACGGGGTGCGAGTTTGGGACTTGGAGAAACGGATGGTAGTAAAAATACGCAATGTAATATTTGATGATCTGACCTTCCCATACAATTCAAAACTTATCCCGTCCTCCTCGCCTATCAGTATTGAGGTTCCCTGGCCAAACAAATCGATGGAACCAACTCGGCCCGGGATCCCAGAAGCTCTTAATCCCCCTCCGCCGCACGTCAAGTCGCACACTCTCACTCAGCCACTAAACATCCCTCTGAGGGGGGGTGCCAACTGGCGCCTGTCTGCATCCATGCACGCTCCTGCCAACCGTCTTTGCTCTTGTTTGACTTTCAGAAAGCCTTCTGCGTCCCCTCCTCCCAGTTGTTCTTCCCCCCCACCTAGTCCAATTCCTCCCACATCTACTGTACCTAGCCCTCAGTCAACGGCGCCTGCTTCCACTACACCGGTTGTCCACATCTCCCTTCCTCCGCTGCGGCCTCCCGTACCTACTACTACAACCCCGCGACACTTGTCTTGCTCTTGTCAACCTCCGGATCGCTATGGACAGTGTTCCAAGCGTGCGGTACCCAAGTTGGAGGTGGATACTCCAAAAACCTGGAGGCCACTTCTGAAATCGCCCAACAAAGGCAAATGGTTGAAAGCGGCTGACAAGGAGTTTGCCTCCCTTCTCGGTATGCAAACTTGGAAGCTGGTCCCCAGGCCCAAAAAGCGTAAGATTATCAAGTCAAAGTGGGTCTTCAAAGTCAAAAAACAACTGGACCATACCATAAAGAAGCTCAAAGCGCGTCTGGTAGCTATGGGCTACTCGCAGACTCAAGGGGTGGAGTTTCAGGAGGTCTTCTCACCAACCCTCAGACTGGAAACTCTTTGTGTCATCTTAAGCTTGCTTGCCTTGAATGATTTGAATGGACAGCAAGTTGACTTCAAAACGGCCTTCTTGAATGGCCGCCTTGATCATGATGTCCTCATGGAACCACCGCCAGGGTTTGTTGATCCTCTCCACCCCAACTGGGTCTGTCAACTAGACTGGTTGATCTATGGTCTGAAAAAATTGCCGTGCCAATGGAATCTTCGCCTGCACAAGGCACTCACCCAGCTTGGACTCCGCAACTCAAAATATGACCCAATGCTATATTTCCAAACCAAAGGCAGTAAGCTAATGGGGGCTCTCACCACCACTGTGGATGACTTGGCTGTTGTTGGCAAAGCCGCTTTTGTTGATAACATCATTGCTTCTCTGGGCAAAACCGTTACCATAGGTGCCAACAAGGATCTCCATCATTTCATTTCTCTTCAAATACATTGCAATTGTCCAAATTTCCTGCTCTTTCTGAACCAGGCTCACTATGTAGATGATCTCTGCTCCAGATTCCTTGGTGGAAAATTCACTACGGTCCAAACACCCACCAGTTCCGACTTCAAAAATATCAAGCACAAGGCACCGGACAACGCAGCCTCCCCTGGTCCCTACAATGAACTTATCGGCTTGCTGCTTTGGCTCTCACAGTGCACAATACCGGATATCTCCTTTGTTGTTAATAGACTTTCCCAAAATCTGAAAGACCCCTCTGAAACTCACTAGCTGGAAGCGCTTTGGGTTCTCAACTACGTGGCCTCAACAAAGCATCTATGCCTCAGGCTTGGGGGCTAACTGGAAATAGCCGGCTTCTCAGATGCGGACTAGGCTGAGGATTGGGATGACCAGAAGTCCACTTTGGGCTATGTGTACCCTCTAGGTGTGGGTGCAATCACCTGGAAGTCTTGCAAGCAGGCTACCGTGACTCTGTTGAGTACTGAGGCTGAGTACAAAGCACTGTCCGACTCATGCAAAGAGGCCCTCTGGATCAAACATCTTCTATCCAAACTCTCTCTGAGATCTGAGGACCCCATTCCAATGCATGTAGACAACGAGGGCGTCAAGGCACTTGCAAACAACCCCAAGCACCACTTGAGTACCAAGCACATCCATGCAAGGTATCACTTTGTTTGGGAATGTGTGCAGGAAAACTCCCTAAGCTTGCTTCATGTGGTCACCAAAGACATGCTTGCCGACATGCTTACCAAGACTCTCAGCAGAGTCCTTCTTGAAAAAAATTGTTGGATGTTTGGTGTAGTTCCTTGATTTTTCTTTTTCCTCTTTGCTTCTTTCTTTCTTTATGGTTATTTCTGCTTGCTCTCTATGTTCTCTGATGTGCAGCAAGTGGGGGTGTTAGACTGGACGTATCCACTCTCTCTCATTTGTATGCTTCACACAGTTCACTCACCTGTCAAAAGTTGTATAGTATACCTGGGTAAGTCACAGTGAGTGGAAAGATCTCTTCTCCTCATCCTTCCACTTCACACTCATACTGGCCCAGGTACGCCGTCTCTTCACCATTTTCTGGTTCTCTCCTTTTTCTCAGAATGTTGTTTCTGTTTCTGTCTTCTCATTGACTCACGTAATCCTCATCCTTCCACTTCACACTCATACTGGCCCAGTTGAGCTCATCAGCCACTAAGTCACTTTCCTTAGTTCTGGAAATAAAACACCAAGATAACCAACTTCACTGCTTCAGCGACGCCACCTGGAACAATGACCTCAAAACCAGCCACTCCCTGTCAAGGCATCTAACTCTTCTATTTGGATCCCCTGTTGCGTGGAGCAGCTACCACCAAAGGAATGTCACTCACTCAACCACCAAAGCGGAACTCAATCCTCTTGTCAACTCTTCCCTTGAGGCCATTTGGATGAGAGTCCTGGTATCAGAAATGTGGACGAAACCCACTCAACCAAGCATACATCACATCAACAATAAAGGTTTGGACAACAAGTTAAAAAAACCCGGCTGCAACTCCAAAACCCGCCACATTGACATAAAAACAAAGGCAATTAGGGAGGAAATGCAAGCTAACAACCTCAAAATAAAACTCATACCATCAGAAAGCATTATAGCCGAGGGGCTAACAAGAGCGCTACCCCAAACTCAACTCTCCAAACTCCTCCAAGTCATCAATCCTCACTTCAATTACCTCAAAATCCTACCAGCCACGAGGGGTGTCAAATCAATCATCCACTGAGTGGCTCTCTGCGCAGCCGCCCAATCCAGTTCCATAGTAACCCGCGCGTCCCCAGAAAAACTGATTACACGGGGGGATTCCCCCTCACCTGATCATTTGTGTCATCTCAATCTCATCGGGGAGGACTGCCTCTCAGCTTTCTCCATCAAACCTCCATCTCAGTTTCCTTTGATTCTTTACTTCAACTCTACTTTTGTTTCTCTTCCTTTATTCTTAACGTTTCTTTCTCATTTTCCATTTCCTTATTCTTTACTCAATACCTCAACACTTTCAAATACTCAACATTGCCAAATCACTGTTGACAACTCAATCACGATTTGGCTCAATTCAAATTCACTTCTCAAGTTCTCAACTGTCTGGTATGATTTCAATCTTATCTCATTCAAGCTTCCAATTGTTCTTCATTTCTTCTTTTGTTATCTTTTCATTTCTCAACTCATTTCATGTTGTTACTCAGTCTGTTCCTAGTCCCTCCAATATGATGATCTTTATCAAATTTCATCCATTCAACTAAAAAAATATGATGGACAGATGTATGTGCAGTGTGTTGGATTTACATGCTTATTTGTGGAAATAAGCTGGGGAATCAACATTGTTTCTGAGTAAGTGCATAACGTAAACATGTGTGTCCTGTACCAGGACCATGGTTGCGTTACAATAAGTCGTCCATGGTGCCAGGCCAAGGGGACTTGGGTTACACATGACCAGTAAAAGTGATGTGACAAACCTGGGGGGCATAAAAAACTGATGCTAAGTTGTCCACTGGTCCACCAAGGCTGTGGGTGCCTTTGTGATGATTTTGAAGTTGAGTGTCTCTTCATTGTATTGTGGACGACTTAGCATAAGTCCTCCATGCGCTCACCAGTTTCTTGCATTGTCTTTACAGGTCATGTGTATCCTGATTCCTGGCTTCCTGGCACCATGGACGACTTATCATAATGGGACCATGGTCCCAAAACCTGATACAACTCTTATTGAATTAATTTTATGTCTTTACTGTTGTGGGATGGTGGACAACTTAGCATAAGTTGTTGTGGTGAACCATTTGGGACACCTTGGAAAAAAAAAAAAAAACTGTCGCCGCGCGTCTCTCATCCTCATCATTGGGTGTCTCTCATCTCATCCTCATCCTCATCCTTGCATGTCGCTCCTCATCCTCATTGTTTCACGTCGCTCATCCATCATCGTCATTGTTGCGCGTCCCTCATCCATCATTGTCATTGTTGCGCGTCGCTCATCCATCATCGTCATTGTTGTGCGTCGCTCATCCATCATCGTCATCGTCGCGCGTTGCTCATCCATCATTGTCATTGTTGCGCATTGCTCATCCATCATCCTCATCCTTGCGCGTCACTCCTTGCTCATCATCATCCTTGCGCATCGCGCTTTGCTCATCCATGTCTTACCAAACCCATCCCAACCGCACCTCCAAGCACTTTCTAATCCTCAGAACCATCAATCTCCCACCTCACTCAATCTATCAGTCGCCAATCTCAAGCCTGTCAAGATTTACTCAATCACCTTGAGCCAATATCCTATCCCCCCATCTGCGCTCTCACAAACTTCATCTGTCACCCTTCCTGGGACTCTCCCACCCTTTCTGCCTTTGGCCGAGGGGTGGAGAGTGTCAACTACCATGCGTGGACATCTACAGCGGTCTGGTTCATTTTCCTTTCCCACCCGTTTCCGCCTTTGGGCAAGGAGTGGGTGATTCCGGTATTGTTGTGCGCCCCCATCCGCGGACGGACGCAAGAGATGGTCTGATTTTCTTTCTTTTTCCGCTTTATTTGTAGAATCCTTTGTACAAAGTCTAACAGGGCCTCCTGCCAATATAAGGAGGGGCTCTCCCCTGCATTTTCGATCATCATCAAGCATGAGATGAGCACATAAGCACATCCTAGCATCGCATGAGAAATCTATGATGGCCCCTTGATCCTTGAGCCTCCATACTCAAACCCCTTGATCCTTGATCCTTATCACCAACCAATAGCTTTGCTGGTTGAAGAAGAATTTGACTAATTGAATTCTTGAGTGTGTTACACCACTCCTGATCCCTTTATCTGACCATACTGGTCCTGATCATCCTTTGATTATCTTTCTGGAACCAGTCACGTTTTAATGAAGAGGTTTTATTAAGCTTAAAACCAGGAGTGTTAAACCTCCCTTCACTTCTTTTGAAGTTGAATTCAGCCACGCTACGCTTGAGTCCCTTGAGAAGTGTTGGGTTATTCTTGTTTGAATCAGTTATTGTTTTGCTTCTAGAGCTTCTTCAAACAATTAGCTTTGTCTTTTGCAGCCACCCACAGTTATCTGGTACCCTTCAAGCGCTTGATTGCGGAGAGTTGGGCAGGTTCATTGAGAACCTGGAGGTTGTTTGGGATTGAGTTGATCTTTCCGAAGCTTCTGCTGACAACCAGAGCTATTAACTTGTGGGCGTTGTCACTCACAATTGCCTTGTCTTATTGAACTCTGAACAATTCTTGACTCCTTCTATTCAAGTTTTCCCTGATATCATCTTGCCTCAGATAGTGTTGTCTCCCAGCTACCAACCACTATAATCTTCATCCTCTTACTTTTGGTTCCCTGTTTACCAGGTTCTGTAATTTGATCTTGGTTACACTTAAATATTTTTTTAAAACTCAAGAGGGCAGCCTAAAAAAGCACCTATCCCCTCCACAGAACTGCCAAAGCCCTGCGCCGTTTGGAGTCTTACATTTGGTCCCCCGGGCCGGGATCAAACCAGAAACCTTGGGATTTACAGTCTCAAATTTGTGGAATCAACTTTGAAATCCAATCTTTTCCTATTTTTCTGTTTTTCTCTTTGTTTTCTGTGTTTCTTTTATCATCTAGATCCGATCTGTGGAGGCAACTTGTTCCAGAAGTAAGTCCTCCCAATTGTGCACCATCAAGAGTTTTGATCCTAGTTGTTTTTTGTAAACCCTACCCTTGCCACACTTGTGAGCAACTTTGGAAGTCTGTTCTTTGGATCCCTTAGGAAATCTTTTTGTCAAAATGGAATCTATTGGTACCCCTTCTACCTCTGTTTGGGACAAGATGATCAAGATCAAACCTCAGAACAAGAACTTATGCTTTAATGGTACAAATGTTGAACGGTTCCTGGATTCCTACAAGATGGCTGCTGAAGTGAACGGTGCCAGCAAATATGACATGGCTTATCAACTGAAATTCTTTATCTCCTATGATGAAGTCATGGAAGTGATTCAATAATTTGATGGATTTGAATCCCATGACTGGGTACTTCTTAAGGAGGCAATGATCGCCTATTGGGGCAAAATTGATATAGCTAGGTTCACTCTCCAAGATCTGGATGCCCTTGTCTCCCAATGGACCTCCAATGGTGGTATCTCCTCAGCCTCTGATTATCAAGCTTTCAGAAAATCTTGGGACCCTATCCAATCCTATCTTATCCAAAACAATCACATTGATACGTTGGATGAAATTTGAGTGCGATTGTTTCAGTATTTCTCTCCAGGAGTGCAGGAAATAATTAAGGATGAATTTGTGAAATCCGGATCCATGATCACTACAAGAGATAATCAGTTCAAGCTCCCTACTTTCATGGTTCTCAGGAATACTGTGGAAAAACTGATGAAAGGTCAAACAGCTCTCACCTTTGAAAAACCTAGAATCACTGAACCAGTCCTTGCCCCCTCTTTTCAAGCATCTAACAAAATCATGAATAAGATGGAAGCCAATTGCAGACCTAAACCAAATCCTCAGACCCACCGGGAAACACCCACTATCAATGAGATCACCAAACTCCTGCAAGCTTTTGAGAATAAAATGGATCAGAAACTCTCCTCTCTGGTTGTCCCTAAACCCTCCAACTCTGTTCCCAGGTCAACCATAGTTTGCTATTATTGCCACAGAGAAGGTCATGGAACTAGTTGCTGTCCTGAACTCCAGAAGGACAAGTAGGAAATGTTGGTTGAACAGAAAGGGAGTAACTTCTTTCTGCCTAATGGTGCACTTATCCCTTTCAATTCATCTTGCCCAATTCGTCATGTGGTGGCCTCTTTCCAGCCTTCCGCTCCCAAGAAGGCATCCTTGGCCTCTTTTGATTTTTGATCTGCTTGTGGATCTCTTCAACCTTGGTATCCTCCTGCTGTCTCTTCTTCCAGTTTTTCTGGAACTTATCAATCTGATCCAGCTAGGAAACAACAGGAAGAACCCAGACCTCATAAAGCTCCTCCTGTTCCATCTTCAATTCTTCAAAAACCATTCAAACGTCAATCTTCACTGGAGCCTCCTTCTTCTGAAGTAGAAGACATGGAATTAGAAAAGGAACCTCTCATGGATGGGTTCCCAGAATACTCTGATATTTCTCCTCCGCCATCCAACTCACCTTCTCCAACTGATCCAGTTATAGTGCCACCCTCACCTGAACTTCCTCTTCCAACTCAACCCAAGGATCAATTTGAAAGGGGAATTTCCAAAGGCCACCCCCATAAGATTGAATTCAAATTCTTGAGGACTTATAACCAACAGACTGAGAGACAAAGAGAATCCAAGAGACATGTAAGAATGAGACTTTGAGAAAATAAAGGTGGACAAGGAAATAGAGGTGTAGATTCCTACAGCTTTGATCAATGGGCAATGTTCAATGATACAAATTGAGTTGGGGGAGATCTGAGGATGGATGGACAATGAGAGAATGGAAAGAAATTGGATTCGAGTAAAGATGAAGAAGAGCTAATCAAGGTATGAGGTCAGATGAGTTCAATGAGGTCTTGTTGAAGAGATTTTCATCTTACAAGTCATAGATTGTTGTATTCAAGTGAAGCAGTTATTTGATGGATGAATGTTGGTTGAAGATTGCAGACAAGATTTGAGAAAGAAAATAGAAGACTATGGAGAAGGAAGCAAGAAAAGAGAAGAGACAAAAGTGAAGATTCAGGCCCCAGAGCAGAAAGTGAGAGGCCGATGGTTGTCCAAACCCCCGTCCTAAACTTGGTGCGCCACCCAGAGGTGCGTGTTGAGAAAAGCGCTACAGCGCGCAGAGGATAAGAGCGGGAGAATACACAACACCCCTTGTGACTGGTAATTTGATGTAAACTTAGGGTTGGTTAGACTGAGGGTGTAAAATTGATTTCTGGAGAAGTTGAAGAGCTTCGACAGAGGTGTCTTTAGTCAACGGGTCTGCTATCATTTTGTCAGTGGGCACCAGCTGTAAGTCAAATTTAGCAAGGGAAAAGTCTTTGCGCAGCCCTTTAGTTTTGATATCAATGTGTCGTGACTTCAAATGTGAGCCAAATTTCTTTATTTTATCATCTAATCCTTTGTTATCTATATATATTACTGGTTTATTAGAGGGGGAGCTGTTGATTTTGTCTACCAGGTGAGTAATCCACTTTAATTCAAGGTAACAGTCAAGCAAGGCGTTCAGTTCAGATTCAGTTGAGGAATATGTAATGTTCCGCTGTCTTGATGAGTTCCAGAGAACCGGGCTACCATAGTGTAGTATTATATACCCGGTTTGAGATTTGCGAGAAGTGGGATTGTCACCCCATGTAGCATCACTATAGCCCAAGATGACCTCTTTCGTTGAGTCATATTTCAGATTAAGCTTGAAGTCTCTGGTTGTCTTGAGGTACTTCCATACCTTGCGGACTTCCTTCCATTGGGTGAGTCCTGGTTTTGCATTGAACCTTGCAAGACTGGAGACGGCGAAGGAGATATCCGGACAAGTATATTGAAAGAGGTGGTTTAGCAGTCCAATCGTGGATCAATAATTGATGTTGAGTTGACAGAACTGAGCATGATCTTCATCTGAGGCTGGTTTGAGATGGAAGTTTTGGCTAAGAGGCGTGTTGATTTTTTTGCAGTCGGTAAGACCTAATTCTTCTAGGCCCCTTCTGATATGCTTCAGTTGACTTAGAAATATGCTGTCCCCATTGAATTGCAAGGATCAAGGTCACAAAGGACTGAGTTTGAGTATGGAGGCTCAAAGGATCAAGGGGCAATCATAGATATACCCGGATAATTTGCTCAGATAAGTGGGGAAGGATGCCCACGGATAAATTGTTTATGATGATAGAATGATGGGATTCTCTGATGCTCCGATGATGGATGCTGGGATGCTGGGATGCTGGGATGCTGGGATGCTGGGATGCTGGGATGCTGGGATGCTGGGATGCTGGGCCAAAAGGCAGGGGAGAGCCCCTCTTTATATGGGCAGGAGGCCCTGTTAGACTATATACAATGGATTCTACAAATAGAGCGGAAAAGGGAAGGCAACCTTGTGGTCACTCGCGTTGCTCAAGGATCTGCCAAATGCTTGCGGGTGCGGTCGGGATGGATTCAGTAGATCATGGATGAGCGCCGCGCGACGGTAGCAATGAGGAGATTGGGAGGCACAACGACAAAGACAAAGACACGCAACAACAAAGATGAGGACGTGCTATAACAACGGCGGAGATGACAAGCAACACGGACAAAGGACGCGCGACGCGCGCGGATGAAAGGAGCGCGGCGCGGCGCGGCGCGGCGCGCGACGCGGATAATGGAAGCGCAGCGCGCGCGGCGCGGCGCGCGTGCGCGGGTAAATAATGGTTTGGATGAGCCTGAGGATAAGTTGTTCGGCCGGGCGGTACGTTTGCGCAACAATTTATGGATTGAGGTCTTAAGGCAGCCAGGGTGTCCAGGATGGGGCACCACAACGTCTGATTGGGAAAAGATATCTAAGACTGGTGATTTGAAGAATGGAAATTCATTGAGTTGATTCTTGAGGAACCTAACATGTTCAGTTTCTACAACGGCTCCAAGTGGGTTGAGAATTAGATAAGAGTGAAAGGTTGGGTTGAAGCCGATAAGGACTCCTTCAAGACCCTTTTTGTCAAATTTTCTTCCTTTTTGCAGGCGATTAGCAAGATAGATAACAGAAGAACCTACGGGTTGTAAGTAATTAGCTGGGAGGTTTTTACCAAACATAAGTTCCCAAGGAGATGATTTGTTACCTTCTCGAGGGATCTGATTTAACAAGAAGCAACAACTTTGCGCTACGATATGCCAGTAATTCTTGGCTAGACGGGATGAGGAGAAGGTAGACCGGGCAGATTTGATAATCTTCCTATTGGCTCTTTCAACTTGTCCGTTGTGTTGTGGGTGATACGGCTTGGAAGTGTGGAGTTCAATGAAGTTCTTTTTGGCAAACTCTTTCAGGGTGGAATTTGTGAATACCGTTCCTTTATTGGAGAATATTTCAGATGGATAATAATTCAAGCGTTTTTGTTTGGTTTCAAGGATGTTGATAATGATTTCGGGAGTATGGTCTTTAGATGTTAAGGGAAAAGCGCCAAGATAACCGGTGTAGTTGTCAACCAGAGTGAGCAGATATTGGTGGCCAGCCTTTGATTGTGGGGTAATCAGGCCAACCAAATCAAGATGGATACGTTCTAGCGGTTTGTCGGCGGGAGTGGAGGTATTGGAAAAGGGAGATCTAGTGATCTTGCTCTTGACGCAGCTGTCAAATTGGAAATTCTTGAGTTTGTCATTGGAGAAACAATCTTTAAGGAGGGGTTTGAGTGTAAAGATAGATGCATGACCGTACATTCTGTGTAGATCAGATAGAGTATTATTTGAGTCAGGGAACTGATTAGCAACATTTGCGGAATTATTTTGGCCAGTAGATCAAGGTTTTTCAATTAAAAACAAATTGTCCCTTATTAATCCCTTCAGTACGGTTTGATCTCCGCGAGTCACCTTGAACGTATTGCAAGTTTGAGAGAGGTTGCAGCCTTTCTTTGCAAGGATTCCCGGGCTGATCAGATTAACCACGATGTCTGGTACGTAAGCGCATTCTTTGAGTGTGACCACAGAATTGTTCCACTCTAATCTGACAGTCCCAATTCCTTGTATTTTAAGATTGGCTTCTAGTTTTCCAGTCTTGATTTCTTTGGATTCCTCTTGTAGTTCTATGGAAAAGAAAAACTTTAGATTGTTAAAGATGTGAACATTGCCTCCAGAGTCCAGGAGTAGATTTGGATTGTTATCTGCATTGATCCAGAGGTTCAGAAACGCGTGGTAGTTGATTGTTGGATTCTTCTTGAGCTTGTTTTTCCACTCATTTTGCTGTTCTATCCACCACTCTGGGGCTGCTTTGGGATGGAGATGGAAACACAAAGATTCAGCATGAGGTGCATTGGGATCATGGTATCCTTCACGGCATCTCATTTTGACTTTCTTCTGTCCTTAAGATTCCTTGTCTTGGTCGTGATTAACGAAACGTTGTGGTGCCCCATCCTGGACACCCTGGCGGCCTTAAGACCTCAATCCATAAACTGTTGCGCAAACGTACCGCCCGGTTGAACAACTTATCCTCAGGCTCATCCAAACCATTCTTTACCCGCGCGCGCGCCGCGCCGCGCGCGCTGCGCTTCCATTATCCGCGTCGCGCGCCGCGCTCCTTTCATCCGCGCGCGTCGCGCGTCCTTTATCCGTGTTGCTTTTCATCTCTGCAGTTGTCATAGCACGTCCTCATTTTTGTTGTTGCGTGTCTTCATCTTTGTCGTTGCGCCTCCCAATCTCTTCATTGCTACCGTCGCGCGGCGCTCATCCATGATTTACTGAATCCATCCCGACCGCACCCGCAAGCATTTGGCAAATCCTTGGATCCGTCAAACCTCCCATTGCACTTGATCTATCAGTCGTGGATCTCAAGGCCGTCAGGATTTACTCAACTTTCTCAAACCAATCTCCTATCCGCCCATCCGCGCTCTCATGGACTTCATCCAACACCTTTCCTGGGACTCTCCCACCCGCTTCCGCCTTTGGACAAGGGGTGGGTGACTCTGGTATTGTTACGCGCGCCCATCCACAGACCGACGCGAGTGACCACATGGTTGCCTTCCCTTTTCCGCTCTATTTGTAGAATCCGTTGTATATCGTCTAACAGGGCCTCCTGCCCATATAAGGAGGGGCTCTTCCCTGCCTTTTGGCCCAGCATCCCATCATCCCAGCATCCCATCATCGGAGCATCAGAGAATCCCATCATTCTATGAGACCATCATCATAAGCAATTTATCCGTGGGCATCCTTCCCCACTTATCTGAGAAAATTATCCGGGTATATCTATGATTGCCCCTTGATCCTTTGAGCCTCCATACTCAAACTCAGTCCTTTGTGACCTTGATCCTTATCACCAACCAATAGCCTTGCTGGTTGAAGAAGAATTCCTGTCTGCCTGAATTCTTGAGTGTGTTATACCACTCTGATCCCTTTTTCCGACCATACTGGTCTTGATCTCTCCTTGATCATCTTTCTGGAGCCAATCACTTTTGATTGAAGAGGTTTTATTAAGCTTAAAACCTGGAGTGTTATACCTCCCTTCTTCTTTGAGGTTGAATTTCGCCACGCTATTCTTGAGTTCCTTGAGAAGTGTTGGGATATTCTTGCTCAAATTCGTTATTGATTTGCTTCTAGAGCTTCATAAACAAATTGATTTTGTTTTGTTCAGCCTCCCACAGTTATCTGGTACCCTTCAAGCGCTTGATTGCAGAGAGTTGGGCAGGTTCATTGAGAACCTGGAGGTTGGTTGGGATTGAGTTGATCTTTCCTAATCAGCTGCTGACGACCAGAGTTATTAGCTTGTGGGCGTTGTTACTTAAAACTGCCTTGTTCTATTGAACTCTGAACAAACCTTGACTTATTTGTTCAAGTCTTTCCCTGCACCATCTTGTCTCAGATAGTGTTGTTTCCATTGCTACCGACAACTCTTATCCTCTTCTCTTAGTTTGATTTCTCATCCATAAGGTTCTGGACCTTGATTCCGGTTACATTAAAATATTATTGTAACTCCTAGGAGGGCAGCCTAAACAGCACCTTTCCCCTCCACAGAACTGCCACGGCTTAGCACCGTTTGGAGTCTTACAACGTCAGTGGAGGGTTTATTCGGATTGGATTGGGCCTTTCTCTTGTTGTGATATTGAATAAGATTATTGAACACAACGTCCATCGTCAGATTCTTCTCTACATGCATAATTTGTTGTTTGAGGTTCTTGAGTGTTGGGGGAAATTTGAATAGTAATAGGTACGCTAAGATATTGTTTGGTTGTTCAATCCCAACATCTGTCATTCTCGTGATAGCTTTTCTCATTTAGGTAATGAAGCTCTTGATAGCGTTTTCGCGGAAGAATGAGTGGAGGAAGTGATTGAATACTCTGGAATGATAAGCTGTCTCTGAGGAGGCGAATCTTCTTGTGATTTCAGCCCATAGAAGCTTGGAGGATGAGATGTTTGTTGAGGTGACGACATTGGCGTGAGTGGTGCTGTCAAGTTTAGATATTAGTATTGCCCTAATTTCTCTATCTTGCTTTGATGATAGGGGGCCAGAGTTATGAGTGATGGCCTCCTTGATGTCCTTAAGATAGAAAAACATAAGCATTTTGTCTTGCCAGATTGAGTAATTCTCTTTGTTCAGAGGGGGTATGGCGTCGACGGATGCCTTGAGAGCAACTTGGTGGAAGTAATTGTTAGCTCCTGTTGGTTTTTTCATGGCTTGATTGGTTAGGTTCGTAGGTAGGTCTTTTGGCTTTTAACTGTAATAAGATTGAATTCAAATTCTTGAGGACCTATAACCAACAGACTGAGAGACAAAGAGAATTGAAGAGACATGTCAGAAAGAGACTTTGAGAAAAGAAAGGTGGACAAGGAAATAGAGGTGTTGAGTCCTACAGCTTTGATCAATGGGCAATGTTCAATGAGACAAATTGAGTTGGGGAGATCTGAGGACGGATGGATAATGAGAGAATGGAAAGAAATTGGATTTGAGTAAAGATGAAGAAGAGCTAATCAAGGTATGAGGTCAGATGAGTTCGATGAGGTCTTGGTGAAGAGATCTTCATCTTACCAGTCATAGATTGTTGTATTTGAGTGGAGCGGTTATTTGATGGATGAATGTTGGTTGAAGATTGCAGACAAGATTTGAGAAAGAAAATAGAAGACTATGGAGAAGGAAGCAACAAAAGAGAAGAGACAAAAGTGCAGATTCAGGCCCCGGAGCAGAAAGTGAGAGGCCAATGGTCGTCTAAACCCCCATCCTAAACTTGGTGCGCCACCCAGAGGTGCGTGTTGAGAAAAGCGCTACAGAGCGCAGAGGATAAGAGCGGGAGAATACTCAACACACCCCAATGCTGTGGAGGGGTTATTAAAGAAAATCTCTGATCTTAAAATCCCTGATCTAACCATGGCTGAACTCCTTTCCATCTTACCATCTGTGGCTGAAGGCATGAAGAAATGGGTTTCTTGGCAACGTGTGGAGATTGGTCCTGAAAAATTGAAAGTTTCCTCTGGAACCTTGATGGAAGACTCTGGTGGAGGAGATCCTCCTTTGGATTCCAATCCTTATTCTTGTCCTCTTGTACTTTTACCATGCTCTCTAGGTGACTCATCCAAAACGGTTTCTCTACTTGTCAATTCTGGGCCCCAACTAAACTTAATTTCGGATGCAATGGCCTGCAAGCTCAATCTCAGTCCAAGGGTCACCTTCAACTCTGCTGTTTATGGAATTGGGAATCAATCTTGTGAGTTGGTGGGTATTGCTGAGGATGTGCCAGTTCAAATTGGTCAAAATATTGCTGAAACCTGTCACTTTTGTATCACTTGTTTGGAAGGTCCTATGATTTTGGGTTGTCCTTTCTTAATAGACTTTGGAGCCACCCTGATGTTTTCCCATCAAGTTGGGGAGAGAATTCTTCTTCCTGATGCTGATGGTAGGAAGATTTAATTTCCTCTCTGTTCTTAGGATTCTGGTTGTTGGGAAAGAGATTTCCCTGGTTTTTCACCTAAATTGGTTCTGAAGGGGAAGCAGAAGGATTCTTTTAACTGAAGGAATAAGAGACTTAAAATGAGCCTTTAACTTCAGCAAGGGATGATCAAAAAAAAGAATCAGAAAAAAAAGAAACATAGTTGAGTAGACACCTTAAAAGGACCAGATAGCGTGCTGACTAGACATAGCGGTGAAGAAGAAGAAAGAAGGGGAAAGAAAGAATAAAGGAAGATTGAATTGTTGTAGTGATCTTGGAGTTGGTAATTGGGTGAGCTTGAACTTGAGCTGTAGTGGTAGCAGGTGAGTGAGCTTGTTGATGTTGGGGAGGACTTGAATTTGGTTGAAGGATGATGGTACGTCCGGGTGAATGAGAATGGATCCTGTGGAGCAGTCTTGCGGGCCTTCAGAAATGGAGCGTTGGCAGCGGTTGAATATGAGGGACGCGCGGGAGGAGAATGAAGGCAGCGGTTTGAGAGACGCGCGGGAGGAGAATGAAGGCAGCGGGTTGAGAGCTAATAAAGAAATAAAATAATAGATAAAGGAATGGAAAACAAAGTAGATAGAACAAAGGTAGAATAAAGTAGAATAACATGAAATAAAATAAATAAAATGATTTGAGCAAATACTTGAATACCAACAGCCTCCCTTGCTCAAATTATCCTGAGATGTTCAGAGCATCTAAGGCGCGGTAAAGCGCCACCCTGTTTACCGGTTTGGTGAGGAAATTGGCCAGATTCTTCTTGGAGGACACTTTCTGGAGCTCAACCGCGTTTTTCAGAATTTCATTGGGGACGTAGTGAAACTGCAATTCCATGTGTTTTGTGTGAAACTTTGTGTGATTAGCTTTGCTGAGAGCTAGTTTAATACAGCCCTTGTTGTCCTTGTGGGTGCTGGCCGGTTTGATAGCTTCTTCTGGCAGGAACTTGCTCATAAGCAATTTTACCCAGCTTACTTCCTTGATGGCGTCTCCCAGCGCCTTGCACTCGGCTTCAGTGGTGGATAACAAAAGGTTTGGCTGTTTCCTACATTTCCAGGTGATGAAATTTCCGAGCCAGCGGATGAAAATCCCAGAGACAGACCTCCTTGTGGTGGGGCAAATTGCCCAGTCGGCATTGACGTACGCTTCAAGGCTGGGGGAAGAGGAGGAGGATATGAATGTTATTCCTTGGCTTAAGCTGTGCTGGAGATATTGGAGGAATTGTAAGGCGGCTTGAAAGTGGTGAAGATTTGGTTTAACAAGGAATTGGGCCAGGTAGTTGACGGCAAAGGTGATGTTGGGTCTTGTGCATATACTGACATGATTGAGCTCACCAACAATCTTTCTATAGTTTGCACCTGACAGTAGAAACTTGTGATGGTCTTCCTCGCTTGAGGCATAAAGCTTCCCATGAGGTATGAAGGGAGTTGAGAATGATTTGTGCGGCGGAAGCGCATATTGTCCACAAACTTGATTGATGTACAAGCTGTGGGAGAGCTTGAATCCATTCAATAGGTGAGTGACATTCATTCCGAGAAGTACGGAGGCCGGTCCCAGGTCCTTTATCTTGAATTTGGAGCTGAGTTTGCTAAGGAAGACGTCTGGACAATAGCTGAATATTGCAATATGGTCAAAATGAACGTAGAGGTAAGTGGAATCTTTGCAGAAGACGCATTGGTTGGCCTTGCTCTTGTGGAAACCAAGGTTGACAAGCCAGCTGCTTAATTTTTTGTACCAGGCCACTGGTGCCTGTTTGAGGCCATAAAAGGTCTTCTTGAGCTTGAGATTCTTTCTGCTCGCCATGTAGATGTTGGGTGGAGGGGTGAAGTAGACTTCTTTGTGCAGCAGGGCATTTAGAAAAGCGGCCCTCACGTTGACTTGGTGGAATTTGAGTTTTAGATGAGCTTTCAGGGCGATGAGCATACAGAGGGAGGTCTTGTCCCCAGTGGGCAAGAAGGTGGAGGTGAATTCAATGCCATACTGTGTGCTGAAGCCTTGTATGCATAGGTGGGCTTTGAACTCAACAATCCGGTTTTGCTTGTCTCTTTTTTTCTGAAAAACCCATAGGCATCTAAGTCCTAGCTTGCCCTTGGGGAGTTTGGACTCTTCCCAGACTTGATAGTCAAGCAAGTTGAGTTCTTTGTGCCTCATTGCTTCAAGCCACTCTTCTTGGTATTTCAAGTTGAGAGCCTCCTGGACTGACTTGGGATCTGAATAGCTGTTGTTGAAAATGAGATAGATGGCGGGAAGACCTATTTTCAAGTTGGGAAAACATGGATGAGAGATAATATTGTTGTGAGTTAGCCTTTCGAGAGACAGTTGATGAACAGGGAGAGGGGGATTGATAGCGGACGGGATGGTGGAGCCAGGAGTGATATTAGGGAGTACAGGTGCAGGGGGAGAGTTGGCGGGAGGGAAATCAGGGGAGTTTGGGGAGGAGAGAAGAGGAGAAGAAGGAAGATCAAAAGGGTTGTTTATGGGAGGGGGAAGAGGAGAAAAGGGGGTCAGCATGTGGTCGGAGCTGGTAGGACAATGAGACGGTTTGAAGCCGGACAAGGAAGGAAAAGGGAGTTTGTCAAATGACGCATTTGCGGAGATGAAAATTTTGGAGGAATCCAGGTCTAGCAGTCTGAATGACAAAAAGTCATTGACATACCCAAGCAGAATTGCTCTTTTTCTGGTGGGGAGGAGTTTGAAAGTTTGGGTTGTAGGCAGTTGAGATTGAAAGATTGTCCGTGCCAGATGTTGTAAGGAACAGTGTTGCCACGTGTTCTAGAAGGGAGAGCGTTAAGGATGTGGGTGGCGTTATTGATGGCCTTGTCCCAGGATTTGAGCGGTAGATTACTTTGATTTAGCAGGCAACAAGCCTTCTCCAGAATTAGGCAATTTGATCTCTTGGCCAATCCGTTTTGCTGAGGAGTGTAGGGGGGAGAGAAGTGCTGAGGGATTCCTTTTTCAAGGCAGAAGGCGTGAAGATTGGAGGAGATGAACTTGCCGCCGTTATCAGAAATTAGCACTTTCACGGAATGGCCAGTTTGACGTTTGTCTTGCGCCACAAAGTCTTTGATGGCGGAAAGTGTCTCGCTTTTCTGTTTGAGGAGAGCCACCAAGCAATATCCGTAGAATTGATCTGTGAGGGAGAGGAAGTAGGAGAACCCCGAGTTTGAGGTGATGGAGAGAGATCCGAGGACGTCCAGATGGACAGCTTCAAGGAGGTTGGTGGCCCTTTTGAAATTATGGTTGAAACAAGTCAAAACTTGCTTGCAAGTCTTGCAGATTTGACAGACGGAGGGTTGAGCATCAGAGTCATCAGAGTATGGATTGAGGGTCTTGAGGGATTGAGTACTGGCGTGACCAAGATGCAGATGCCAGAGGTTGTCCGGAGCCTTGAAAAGCATTGTAGACTGGTTGCATTGCTGAAATTCTCTCCACAAAGTTCCATTAATTTGTTGTTTGTGGTGCCTACAAAGCAAATCTTATCCAGCTTCACTTCAAAGCCCAAGTATCCAATTTTGGAGAAGTTCACCTTAGATGAGTTTAGTTGAGTGAGAGAGATAAGGCACCAGTTGATTGACGGAATGAGGAGAATTTTTTGAAGGATGATGGTTGAGCCGAGATAATTGATGAGCTTGGCTGATCCAGAATGCGTAGCTGTAAGGGAGTTATTTGGGGAGCGGGTTCCCACCTCAAGATGGATGGGAGTGCACTTGAACAGAACCTGGGGGTCATTGACAATGTGGTGGCTTGCCCCAGAGTCCAGAACCGGAAGATGAGAGTTTTTTTGGTCGGATGACAAGTAGATTTGAGCGTTGAAGTGAAGCTCAGCACCTTTGTAGCTGCTTTCATCTTTGGCGGGTGGGCTTTTTTTGACTGAGTGAAGATTAGATGAGGGGATCTTTTTCATTTGGGTCTGAGGTGAGGATGGACAAACCAGCATTTTCTCTCTGGGTGTTTGGCTAAGGGCTTGTGATGTCCTTTAGAGCAGGGGTGCTTGGACTTTTTCCTTGTTGTGGACTTAGCTGTGGACTTCTGCAGAGCGACCAAAGGAGTTGTATCTAACAGCGCGTTTGCGTCCGGCAGTGGAGATAATTTGAGGTGAAGGACCTCACAGAGCTTGTTCAAGATACCAGTTGTATTTTGAAGTAGGGAGTCATTCAGAATTAGAGAGTCAACAATGTGGTAGAATGAGCTGGGGAGTTTGGCAAGGATGGTGTAGCTGAGGATATCGGGAGGAACCTTGAGTATAACAACTGTTAGTTTGTCTATGAGTTTCCTGCAGTCCTTGATGTAGGTTATCAGATTGCCTTTGAAGAGGTACAGGATGAAATTAAGCCAGATGCGGCCGCGATTATTGGAGGATTGCAAGGCGTATTGTTCAAGAATGGCCCGCCAGATGGCGTGGGTATTACCATCATTGTCATCATTGAAAATGGATTCAAAAGCCGATTTGCCAAGATGTTGAATGATTATGTCTGCGGCTTTGTATATCTTCTTCTTTTGGGTCCTGGTCATGGGTGATGGAGGGGGTTCAACGGTCAACTCAAGAAGTCCTTTCCTGCAGAGATAACTCTTGATCCTGAGACTCCAAGATGGGAAGTTCTAATCATTCAGACGAGGAATGTTGAGCTTTGACTGGTTGAGTTGTTCTTCTGAGTCGGACATAGAGCCTATCTGGTCCAATAAGTGAGCTTGGGACTGTAAATCTGAAGGAATAAGAGACTTAAAATGAGCCTTTAACTTCAGCAAGGGATGATCAAAAAAAAGAATCAGAAAAAAAAGAAACATAGTTGAGTAGACACCTTAAAAGGACCAGATAGCGTGCTGACTAGACATAGCGGTGAAGAAGAAGAAAGAAGGGGAAAGAAAGAATAAAGGAAGATTGAATTGTTGTAGTGATCTTGGAGTTGGTAATTGGGTGAGCTTGAACTTGAGCTGTAGTGGTAGCAGGTGAGTGAGCTTGTTGATGTTGGGGAGGACTTGAATTTGGTTGAAGGATGATGGTACGTCCGGGTGAATGAGAATGGATCCTGTGGAGCAGTCTTGCGGGCCTTCAGAAATGGAGCGTTGGCAGCGGTTGAATATGAGGGACGCGCGGGAGGAGAATGAAGGCAGCGGTTTGAGAGACGCGCGGGAGGAGAATGAAGGCAGCGGGTTGAGAGCTAATAAAGAAATAAAATAATAGATAAAGGAATGGAAAACAAAGTAGATAGAACAAAGGTAGAATGAAGTAGAATAACATGAAATAAAATAAATAAAATGATTTGAGCAAATACTTACACTAACTCCTCTCAGTTTTTAGCAGAATAGTTGGTAATACTGACAGTTGTAGTTCTTCTAAGCCTCAGAATTCAACTATAGGGCAAAATTTTATCTCTGAGGCATATTTTTTTTCCTTTTCATCTCTTTCTTCCTTTTCTTCTGATGTTGAAAAAGTCCAAAATCAAAAACATGTTAAAACACAAAATTCCAAGAATATTTCTCTTCTCTCTGGTTCTGTTGTTTCTTCTTTTGCTTGTACTCTTATCACTGATCAATCTTCCTCTAGCTCTGGTTTGATTCTCTGCAATGAGTATAAACTAGATCCTGATCTTGATTCTTTTCTTAATGGTTTTGGTATGGAGGAGTATGGGCTCCAGTGGAGGCACTTGGGGGTAAAAGTAAGTCCTCCCAATTGTGCACCATCAGGGCATTCTTCTACCATAGTTTTTGAAACTCTACCTTGTGCCACACATGTGAGCAAAGCGTTATCTTTTGGATCCTCTTTTATGGAAAAGCTTCATACCTCTCACAACTGCGAACCAACTGAGAGGCAAGGCCTAACCAAAAGGCTATGAGACTGGATGAAAGCCAGTCCACTTTGCAGTTATTATGGTGTCACATACCACCGTGTGACAGTACCCCCGGGTTTAAGGGCACTTTGTCCTGAAGTGTGTATGGCTGGTGGCACTAACCCATGACCTTGCAACATGGAGCCATATTAAGACACCCTCCTGAACGCCATAAGGAGCCACCAAGACTTGGGAGTCTTGCTTTTGACAGGCGGAAAACCCGACAATTTTCACAGGAGCAAGCCATTCCCAAAACTTGTCCTGATTGTGAATTGAGCCCGCAACAGGGTCATCCAGTCTACTGTCATACCTTGCACAACTGCAAGCCAACTGAGAGGCAAGGCCTAACCAAAAGGCTATGAGACTGGATGAAAGCCAGTCCACTTTGCAGTTATTATGGTGTCAAATACCACTGTGTGACAAAAAGGCACCTTTCAAAAATTTTATGGAACATCAAACTTGGAGAATGTTGGAATCTGGTCTCAATTGTTGCACTCAGGTCTCGCTGGTGAATGCTTGGAGGAAACAAGAACTTCTCTCTTTTGCCACTAAATATAAGCCAGTTGCAAAAAAAGGTCCAGCCTGTCAACCAACCCATGCCTCTCAATCTCAATCCTCCTCTCATGCGTCCTCCTCTATCTCCTGATCCTCATTGTGGTCTATCTCACTCCCTTATTGGCCCCTTTGTACCTTGTGGACGTGTCACTGAAGAAAGATTGAAGGTGGTCAACTTTGGTCCAGATGGATGGCTTTTACCTGATGAGTTAAATTTGATCAAAAATATCTTATCCCTAAGGGAATAATCGATTGCATTCTGTGAAGAAGAGAGGGGTCTCTTGAAAGAATCCTATGGTCTCCCTTGTATCATCCCTGTAGTTGAACACAATCCTTGGCAAAAGAAAAAGATCCCTATTCCTGCTGCAAAAGTCAAAGAATTCATCAAGTTGGTCCGCAAACAAGTACGTACCAGTCTATATGAACAGTCAACCTCCAGTTACTCTAGCACTGTTTTCTGTGTTCTCAAGATTAATGGTAAACTTAGAGTAGTTCATGATCTCCAACCTCTCAATAAAGTTACTATTAAGGACTATGGTGTTCCTCCTACCACTGAAGAATTTGTTGAATCCTCCTCTGGGAGAGCCTGTTATGGTCTAGGAGAAATCATGGGGGGTTATGACAAACAATCTTTGCATCTTATTTCTTGGCCGCTCACTACTTTCAATACTCCTCTTGGTTTATTTCAACTGACTCGATTGCCTCAAGGTGCCACCAACTTGGTTGCAGTCTATCAGACTCAGATGATGTGGATCCTCCAAGACAAAATCCCGGATCATGCGGGTATCTTTATTAATGATGGTGGAATTAAGGGTCAAGTTTCTGACTATGATAATGAGCTCTTACCTTGGCACTCAGGAATTCAACAATTTATCTGGGAAAATGCTACTATCTTGGAAAGAATTTTGTTTCAAATTGAGGAATCTGGAATTGCTGTCTCTGGATAAAAACTTGCTGCCTGTGTCCCTGCCTTGGAAATTGTTGGTCATATAGTCTGCAAGGAAGGAAGAAGGATGGCACCTCTAAAGTCAACAAAATCATCTCCTGGCCTACACCATTAAATCCAACGGAAGTTAGAGGTTTCCTAGGTGTTGTAACTTATTTCAGGATCTTCATTCCCTCTCTATCCAAAATCTGTGCACCTTTGGGTTGTCTAACCAGAAAGGAAGCTGAATGGATTTGGACCCAATATTGCAAAAAATCATTTCAGTTGATCAAAACTATTGTTGGCACTGACATAGTTTTGAAAAAGATCTCTTATGGGCCTGGAGCTGGCAAAATAAAATTGGCTGTCAACTCTAGTTATCAATCTGTTGGGGCTGTCCTTACTCAGGAGGATGAAAATGGTTTGGAACGCCCTGTTCTTTATGAATCTTTGCTATTTTTGGATGTGGAATCTAGATACTCTCAGCCCAAACTGGAATTCTATGGTTTGGCCAGAATGCTGAAGAAACTGCAAACAGTACTCTGGGGACAAAATTTTGAATTTCAAGTTGATGCTCAATTCATTGTGGAAATGATCAATGCTCCCAGTCTTCCAAATGCTCCAATGACTCGCTGGGTAGCTTTTATCCAGCTTTTCTCTTTTGATATTGTCCATAGGCCTGGGAAATCTTTTACTATGCCTGATGTTTTATCTAGAAGACCTATTGGAGACGATGAATTGGATGTTGGAATGGATTTCAATGAGGAAGAACCCTTGGTCCGCCCTGTTTTTTCTTTCTCCTCCCAAGATTACTCTGGTTTCCAACAAGTTTTCTGGCTTAAGTTAGAGCAGTACCTTTCAACTCTCCAAAGACCCCCTGATCTCTCTGCCAAAGAATTTCAATCCCTTAAAAGAAAGTCCTCTAGTTTCTTTTTCCAAGGTTCTAGGCTTATGAAAAGATGAACTCCTTGTGCGCTTGTTGTGGTTACTATCCTGGCTAAGCAAGATTTAATCCTTGAAAGTCTCCATGAGGGCCTTGGTCATTGTGGGGAAACAAAACTTATTGAAAATTATCCAAAGGATTCTGGTGGCCATCCTGAAGAAATCTGTCTCTCAATGGTGCAAGAGTTTTGAATTTTGTTAAAAATGTGATCTTAGGCGTCCAGCTAAAATTTGCTATCCTACTGGGGAGTCCACTGTCTTTGGAAGGGTTGCTATGGATGTGGTTCATATCAAGGCAGGTGGTGCTAAGTACCTCATTGTGGCTAAAAATGATTTTTCTGGATGGGTTGAAGCCGAATTCCTTAGGAACCTTAGTTCTGAATCTGTGGCAGCTTTCCGTCATGAGAATTGGACTATGCGTTACGGTTTGGCTTGATCTTATTCTACTGATGGTGGCTCGGAATTTTGTGGAAAACTGGCTGAAATGATCTGATTTCTCCCTGGGCAACATAGAGTTACTACTCCCTATTATCCTGAAGGACAAGTCATGGTGGAAAGAGGCCATGCTCCCTTGAAGGCTGCTTTGGTTAAACTGGCTGGTGAAAGTGGCAACAATTGTTGGAAGTTTCTCCCCTTGGTCCTCTTCTCTGATCAAATTTCCACCAAGCAAACCACTGGCTACTCTCCTTATGAAATCATCTTTGTTCAGAGGGCTGTTCTTCCTCTTGATCTTGAAATGGAGTCTTTTTTGGGCATCTCTTGGGAACAAGTTTCTTCAACTACTGACCTGTTAGTTGCCAGATCAAAGCAACTGGAGCAGGGTGAAGATATTTGTAACAAAGCTTATCAGAAGATTATGAAATCAAGAGCAAAACCAGTTCAGCATTGGGAAGATAAACATATAAATCAAATCAGGGATCCTTTAAACCCTGATGATCTGGTATTGGCTTATAATCAATATTTAGAGACTCAGTGGGGAAAACTTTTTTTGAATTGTTGGAATGGTCCTTATAGAGGGGTTTGTCAAGTTAGAGGTGGATCTTATGTTTTTGAAGAACTGGATGGTACTCAGTTGGCTAGAAGGTTCTCTGCTGATCAAGTTAAGAGATTTTATTGTCGTGGGGGCAATTTGGGTTCAAAGTAAGACCTCCCAATTGTGCACCACCAGGGTCTTCTGCTGCGTTGTGTTGTAAAAACTCTACTTTATGCCACATAAGTGAGCACCTGGGATGCCTTTTCTTTTATCTTCTCCGCATTTAGGCTCTTTTGGATGGATCAAGATGGGTTTCAACATTTTTTTACTTAGAGGATCAAGAAACGGCCAATTATTTTCTTTTTCATGTTTTCAAAATTATGATGCAGACTAGGGACAGTCTGTAAGTTGGGGAGAGATGTGGTGAACGATTTGGGACACCTTGGAAAAAAAAAAAACTGTTGCCGCGCTTCTGTCATCCTCATTGTTGCGCGTTGCTCATCTCATCCTCATCCTCCTCCTGGCGTGTTGCTCCTCATCCTCATTGTTGCACGTCGCTCATCCATCATTGTCTTTGTTGCGTGTTGCTCATCCATCATCATCATTTTTGCGGGTTGCTCATCCATCATTGTCATTGTTGCGCTTTGCTCATCCATCATTTTCATTGTCCCGCGTTGCTCATCCATCATCCTCATCCTTGCGCATTGCTCCTTGCTCATCTTCATCCTTGCGTGTCGCGCTTTGCTCATCCATGTCTTACCAAACCCATCCCAACTGCACCTCCAAGCACTTGTCCAATCCTCGGACCCATCAATCTCCCACCTCACTCAATCTATCAGTCACCAATCTCAAGCCTGTCAAGATTTACTCAATTGCCTCAAGCCAATCTTCTATCTGCCCATCCGCGCTCTAACAAACTTCATCCATCACCCTTCCTGGGACTCTCCCACCCTTTCTGCCTTTGGCCGAGGGGTGGACAGTGTTGACTACCGCGCACGTACATCCGTGGCGGTCTGGTTCATTTTCCTTTCCCACCCCTTTCCGCCTTTGGGCAAGGGGTGGGTGATTCCGGTATGGGCGCGCGCGCCCATCTGCGGAGGGACGCAAGAGATGGTCTGATTTTCTTTCTTTTTCCGCTTTATTTGTAGAATCCGTTGGACATAGTCTAACAGGGCCTCCTGCCCATATAAGGAGGGGCTCTCCCCTGCCTTTTGGATCATCATCAAGCATGAGATGAGTACATCAGCACATCCTAGCATTGCATGAGAAATCTATGATGGCCCCTTGATCCTTGAGCCTCCATACTCAAACCCCTTGATCCTTGATCCTTATCACCAACCAATAGCTTTGCTGGTTGAAGAAGAATTTGACTAATTGAATTCTTGAGTGTGTTACACCACTCCTGATCCCTTTATCCGACCATACTGTTCCTGATCATCCTTTGATTATCTTTCTGGAACCAGTCACGTTTGACTGAAGAGGTTTTATTAAGCTTAAAACCAGGAGTGTTAAACCTCCCTTCACTTCTTTTGAAGTTGATTTCCGCCACGCTACGCTTGAGTCCCTTGAGAAGTGTTGGGTTATTCTTGTTTGAATCAGTTATTGTTTTTTTTCTAGAGCTTCTTCAAACCATTAGCTTTGTCTTGTGCAGCCAGCCACAGTGATCTGGTACCCTTCAAGCGCTTGATTGGGCAGAGTTGGAAAGGTTCATTGAGAACCTGGAGGTTTTTTGGGATTGATTTGATCTTTCCTAAGCTTCTACTGACAACCAGAGCTATTAGCTTGTGGGCGTTGTCACTCACAATTGCCTTGTCTTATTGAACTCTGAACAATTCTTGACTACTTCTATTCAAGTTTTTCCCGACATCATCTTGCCTCAGATAGTGTTTTCTCCCAGCTACCGACCACTATAATCTTTATCCTCTTACTTTTGGTTCCCCTTTTACCAGGTTCTGGACTTTGATCTTGGTTAAATTTAAATATTTTTGTATTACTCAGGAGGGCAGCCTAAAAAATAACCTATCCCCTCCACAGAACTGCCAAAGCCCTGCGCCGTTTGGAGTCTTACATTGTCCATCACTACAATGAGATTGTGTCTGAAAATGCACTTATCACAAACATTGTACAATTCATGTGGATTTTCACATTGGGTTTGGAGGAAAACTGCAGGATATATTTCCAAAACAGCTATTCTTTGAATTTCATGGAAAAAATTAATTCAATACCCATATCTAGCTTTTTTTCCATTTACTTTAGATACAATTTCATTAGGAGAACAAATTTCGAGTTTCAGGGAGCAATGGGCAAGTTTTTTTTTTATTTGGAATGAAATCCAAAATGGGTATGATGTTCTGTTGATTGGAGAACGGGTGGAGGGAAAGTAGTATGATGTGGAAAAACACAAGTTTTCCATAATATCTCAACAATACCCTCAACTTTTGCATAATCAACCATGAAACCAAGTGTTGTGAAGGGAAGACCATGGCCTGTTTCAATGGAGGGAGGTGGAATGGGGGTTCCTGTGGGGTTTTCAATATACAAGAACAAACCATAAGTATAACCATTCAAATCATCCTCATCAGTATGAAAATTATTTTAAAAGTAATCACAAGTCACAATGAAATTGGATGCATGATGGAAAGATTGTCTTTGATCACCACACTCTGGAGATGTCCAGTTTGGTATTTTAAACTCTTCAGATACTTTCTTGTGCTTCATATGGGCAGTTTTGGAGAGAAGTTTAATACAATTGAAGACCAATTTATTGTGAACTGGAAGCTAAGCCCACAAGGCATCATCATTTGCAATTTGTTCTTCAGTCAAGTCTCTTCTTTGAGCATATATTCCTGATTTAGAAATCATTTGTTGATTAATTCAATTGTTATTTGATGATGAAAAATTTAGAATTAAAATCAGAATACCTGCAGAATATCCTTGATCAGTTCCCTGGAAAAAGCCAAGCCCATACATGGATCCAGATTTGGTATTTTGATTGTTTTTGTTAAGGTTGATTTGGTTGAGGGCCATGGTGTAGAGATCAGATATCATTTCTGAGAATTGAGTGGCCAGTAAGGTATAAGGACGCTGTTTGAGGGTATGATACTTCAATACTAGTTATGCGTCATATTTACGATTACAAACAACATGAAGGGTGGTTGGTGGCCCTGTAAGAGTTACTATAAATTGGCAAGGTTGAAGATTTGGCCTAAGATCAACAAAGTAGGCTGGTTCAGAGGTTTTTTCCCAATTGCAGTGATCAGGTTGAGCTTTCCAATGTTTTTTATGTGCTCTGGATTTGGCTGGTTCTGATTGAATGAAGTGGAGTGCTGGCTTGGTTTTATAAGTCAATTTTGGTGTTGAAAACTGATCCTGCTTCTGAGACACTAGCTCATCTTTCCTACAAACTGTATTTCAGAAGCATTCACAGATGTCCAAGTCCCAAAAATCAACAAATAAAACATGAAATAATCATTAGTAAGATGAAATGATCTTGATGGTTTTAAAAATACATACCTATGGCTACTTTGAGCACTTTGGAGGGGCTTACACTCATTTGTGAAGTTTTGTGGCAAAAGTGGAGGATCTGAGGTTGATTTTGGATTCATTTCAAGGAGATTCAGAGTGAACTGGTAGAGGAAAAACGTGATAAAATGGCTTGAATTTGGTTATGGTGAGCAGTGGGAAAAAAGAAGCATAATCAGCAACAATAAGGTTGGGGGATTATGAGAAAGAGGATGTGGATTGAAAAGATATCCATGAGGAGCGGGGGACCACATTATTGAGGATTCAATCACGAGGAAAGAATGGGCAATGTTCAACCAATGGAAGAAAAAAGAGAAGATAGGCAAATATTTTATAAGCGTCAGCTTGATTTCATGCAGTTTGGGAAGAGACAATGGATGAAAGTTGGGAGGTGATTCAAATGGGAATTAAAGGGTTGAAAGGTGATGATGATCAAGGGGGAAGCGGTGGGAGGAGTGCTTACCAGATAAAGAGAAACAGATGCGGGCAAAGAGAAACAAAGAAAAACACAAAACGGGCTTGCAATGAAGAAGTTCAAAATGGTCAAGGTTATCGGCAAACAAAATTGGAGGAGGGATCCTTGTGGTGGGATGAGGCCTAGGAATCATGCAGGAAAGATAGAAGAATCAGTGCAATCAGTCCATTGGTGCAAAGAAATTGGAGAGGAAGGAAAGTGATGAGAACTAACTGCGGGATTGGGCTTGCCCTTGTAGAAAGGTTTCCTGAAGGTGGACATGGTTTGATCACTAAATCAAGGAGCTTTGCTACAGCAAACCGCAATTCTGGTGGGTTCCAAGGTGTGCAAGCAATAACCAGGCACAAATCTGAAGTTTGGGCAATGATCAAGGTCCGTGCGCACCCACATGCGCGCAACGCAAGTTGGGACACGTCTCCCACACTCATTTTAATCGCTTGCGTGGCCTTCAGCATAGAAAGGCCGCGCCGCCCCCCAAAATTTCAAATTGGATGGTTTGGGGGGCGCCAGGGGGTGGCAAGGATGTTTTTGGAAGCCGCGTGGCCGGGGATCAAGGGATTTGTTGTGGCCACAAGGAATCCCTGCATCATGATGGTGTGGGCGATTTGTTTGTCAGGTGTTGAGGCAATGATTTAAATTGGTTGTGCATCAGCAAAATCTGGTTAAAAAAAGAGATCCTAAAAAAATTTAATCAAAAATGGTGATTGCAGAATAAAGAGTGTGTAACATCCAAAAAGGGTGAAACCGGTATTTTTGAATAGTAAAACAATAGATGTTGAGTTTTTTTTGAAGAAGTAACCAGAAAATAAAAGAATTGGGGCTTAGATACAAAAGAATATTTCTGAGTCCAAATGTTTTGGTCAGTTTACACCAGAAATAGATGGAAATGAAGTAAGTATGCTAAAATTGACCATGTATAAAATAGGGCTATGGGTGATATTGTGAAAATTTCACTATTTCAGGATTAATGACTGCACACTGCCTTTCAAGGGTAAAGAAAAAACTTGAATGAAAGATTTTGAGGTAGTAATCTCAAATTTGCCATTGCAACAAATGTTACTTTTGGCTTGCAGTCAGCTTCATTTCAAAAGTTTCATTGACAAAATTATTGTTACTGTGAGATATAACTTTCAGAAAGAGTATAATTCATTGAAAGATTGGTTCATGTTATGGATTTAACTGAAATTAAGGAAATCCATTAGAAAACTTGTATGATGCTGGAAAAGAGACTTCAAAAATGTCTGGCGGGATTTTATGGCTCAAAATCTTGACACCAAAAATATTTTCATGATTCTTGAAATTTGACTGCCATCCACAAAACTCATATGTTGATATTTGTTCAATTCAGAACACAAATTTAAAGAAATATGAAAAAACTATGTGCTTTTTCTGTTTGAGGTACTTTTTTATTAGCAGATTCAGAACTGATTATGGCACTGTATTATTAATGATTTGAATATTTATCTATAAATAAATTTCCTTGGGAGGTGATTAATTCATGTATTCAAATGGTTGAGAGTATGTTGGCCATGATGATTTTGGATAACAAATTGTTGAAAATCATTTGAGGTTGTGGTGTATACAAAGGTTTTCATCATAAGAACTGGGGTAATCAGTCAATGCTGACTTAGGCTTGTACATTGTCAGCAGCATGGTGCACTTAGGATAAGTGCACCATGCTGCTGAAGAACAGTTGACAGGGGTTGTGGGACTAGGAAATCTGATATACATCATTTCCCATCTTTTGGAATTTATGAACCTATTCCAGAAAGCATGGAATCACATAAAATACATGGCCACAACAAGAAATACCTAAGTGGGAAACAATTAGAAAGCAATGAGCAAATTTAATTTGAATTTTTGGCGACAAGAATCATTCCTTGCTCATGCATTCAGGTAAGCCTAGAAAAAATCTGGAATATCCAAAAATAATCCCAAATTACTATCATTGCAATATAACCAAAAATTTCCACTTTTCACAGAATCACAATTTGTGGTCCCAAATACTACAACAGCTACCCTTCCACTCCTAGCATCACACCAGAGTATTTGTCCTTGGAATAATTTTTGGGAGGATCACCATCAAAGTTTGTGTGTGATTTTCATCAGAGAAACAATTTTCACAAAATTTATCCACATTTCCTTGAATTGTAACCAGCAGTGTAATTGATTGAAGCTTTAAAAAAAGGGTTGAATACCTTGTCTATTACAGTAGCCTTTCTTGAATCCAGGGTGAGAAAGACAGGCCCCTTACCAAGGATTATTCAGCAACATCTTATCTTTAAACTATCTTGTGTGACTCCATAAAGATCTCAATATTTATACCCAAATTTGGATGCAGTCCAAATTCAAGTATGTTTGAATACCCAATTAATTTTTTTTCTGGCCAAAAAACTCACAAGAAATGTAATTAATTTTTCAAAATATTAATTGAGACCAAAATCAAATCATTTTTTGACCATTCAACCAAACACAATAGAGATGAGTTTCCTTAAGGCCTCATAATTAATTCTTCCACTTTTTATGATCATTATAACAAAATTGATGACCTGGTTAGATCTGAAAGAGTTTCTTCAGTTTCTTCAAGTATTGGAGTTTTCTTGAAAAATTAAAATTGAAGGGTGGTTGCAATCATTCAATGATGTGGATAATGAACTATCAGGTGCATGCAACACACAGCACAGCAGGAAACTCCATCATGGTGCCTTTGAATGTCATGCTGGCTTGAATTTATTCTTGTTTGTTTTTATTTGATGGCCAAAGGGTCAAATACCCATCCAATGCTTACCAGAACAAAATTTCAGAAAAGATTCAAACCCCATTATACCTGCCCATGACATACTGAATTGGTTATATTGGCTCTTTTCCCCAAAGTTTCAAAGGAGATGTGGAGGGGTGGATGACTTGGCCTAAGTTTTCCAAGACCCCCATCAAATGTTGGATAATCTATTCTCAGTTTAAAAATGATTTTTTGATTGATTCCAATAAGAAAAATTCCAAATGCTTTTGCAAACATATTGAAATCCATGTAGCCTGATTCACTGATTATAGTTGCCTCCAATTTATTATTTTTTTCTTCAGAAAGAATGCATTCTTAGAAATAGAGCAAAAACTTCTTTCCTGGATTGATCAAGATAGCTCCAATATTCATGATTTTCTCACCTTGCCAAGTGTATGATTGGCTTCTAAAAATCAATAAACTATGCCTGAAATTATTTTCATTTTGGAGACACCATGTTTTTTGAAAATGGTTTTCAAGGAAAATCCTCCAAAACTTCAGTTCATCTCATATGTAGACATTCAATGTGAACTTGAAAAACTAATGTGCAATAGCAGTAAATCCATTTCTGTTTGGAATTCATGGTTCAAGTTATTACATCCTCTGCAAAATACACTTTTGCAATCAAGGGATCTTGTATATGGTCCTGCCTAAATCCTTTTCAAAGACACTTCACCTGGTCTTCCTGCACTTTTTGTTGAGAGATATTAAATTTTGCAAACTATATCTACCAGCTGTTAGAAATTTGGAATTGCGGGTTCCAGCCAACAGCTGCTTCCACTCATTCATTGTGGATTGAATTTTTTTTTCATCAGAAAATAGTCAAAAGAAAATGAAACCTTTCCAACAACAGAAAAAATGAGGAGGCTTTATAAAGATTATTTTTTATTCCCCATACACTCTTTCAGTGAATTGTTGTGTCATGACTCTACCATCACCAAACAGTATGAACCTAAGCCTAACGCATTATTTGATGCTTAACCACCTTGGTAACCCGTAGGGGCAGTCACAATTTCGGCAAATGGAAAACTTGCTAGGAATTTGGTTACAAAGCACCAGCTTTCATCCATATGAATGCATGAGTTAGCTTTTTCAAGCCTGAATTGAAATTTCTTTTCTTTTCTTAGTTATGTTTATGGTTACAAAAGATTTTATGACAGTTTGTGCTAATTGAAAGAATGATGGGGCTTGATAATGTTTCCTATTTAATGATTCCTTATCAAAAATAAATCTGCCTCAATACCTACACCAAAGAATTTACTATAATGCATTTGAAATTAGCAATGCTGCAAAGAAAACATCAAAACTGCCAAAACACAAGATATTTACAATGGTATGAAATTAATTTAATCTCATCTATTATTCTTTCATAAATTCATTCAAATTCCATGCTCCTCAAGATTTCCATCAGAAGGAAATGATATCAAAAACTGTAAATAAATTTCATTTTCAGTTGAGAGTTAGAAAACACCGTCTTCTGAACTTTTTTTTGCTTTCAATCAATCCATCTAAAAATAGATTTGGTTTACATAGACCTGCTTCCTGCAGTGAATTAGCATCTTCAAATGTGCAAACCAAAAACCTGAAATAATATATAATTCAACGTTTATTTTTTGTTGCCTTGTAAATGCTTATTCCATCAACCCACAATATGCATGTTATGAAGTTCAATGAATACACAACCATAACTGATTGATTCTTTTTAAAATTTTTGGTGAGGTTTTGTTGCATTTCAACATTGAGGGCTTGAAATTCATCCAATAAAAATTTCCAGAACTTCATCTAACTCCTGCAACAGCCAAAGGGTTTCCAGAATTCAGATTTCATTCTTTGGGATCACAAATGGTTTAGGATGAAAAGAAAATAACAAATTTGTTTCACAAAGTAGAAATATCAAGAAAAAGTATTTTTGTGAGTTGTCAAAAATACCAAAAGTTTGTGGGAGCAGTGTGCATTTAGCCTAAGTTCACCATCCTCCCAAAAAATTCTCCATCATGCCTGAGGGCATTGGTCCTTACCACAACAAATTGCATGGAATGATTCAGAGTTACAGTCTGCCATGATTATTCCAAGTTACCAGTAATTAACACAATCATTACAGCAGTTGAAAAACAATTTTGGAACCAGTTCCAGCACCATGGTGCACTTAGCCTAAGTGCACCATGGTGCTGAGAAGCACAGACCAACAATACCAGAACAAATAGCTCATGACCACCCCCACTTTTCATTAGTGTTATTTCTTTTTGGATAGATGGCTCAAAATTTTGAGGAAACCAACCCATCTGTTGCATTATTATGCATCCCAAAATGATTCACTTCAGAATTCATTTGATATCAAGCTGTGTCATTTCTGGGATAAAATGAAATTTTTGAGAAGGATGTAAAAACTAATTTTCTTCTCAAAAACTCATTTTTATTTATTTATTTTCAAGTCGAATAACACATGGGTATCCTGCATGATCCAGATCAAATAAAACAGCTCTAGATAACAAACAACAATGCAGATTAAGGTAAAATGCATCACAAGCTTCATGATCCTTACACACCAATACTCTTTGTCTCACTCAATGATGATTTGATTTTTCTTGGATTGAAAACTAGTAGTAATTGTAATTGGACGGTTTTTTCAACAATTCACACTGGAAATAAACAAAAACTTGTCTGTATAATACAGAAATTTAATTCCTGATACTTTATTCCATCAAATACAAACATACATATTGGAGTTTTTCTTGATGTTAAAGTTGTGCACATTTATCATGCTGAAAATTCTTTAAAATTTGAGATTCTACAACTGAATTCTTGTATACTTCTATTATTGGTTTGAAAATCTTACCCTCTGGTCAATAGGAAATGGCAAGTTACATTGGGAATTATGTATTGATCTCTTATCAAGTAATAGAAGAATAGAATATCTATCCTTTATTGATTTCTTGATGTGATTTGCATTTGGAAATTTTCACTTTGATTGCTTAATGTTGTTCATCAAAAATTTTTTATTCAGTGTTTTTACACAAATCTTCTAATTGTTATGCATTTCCAACTTTTTTGTGTAATGGCTTGAAGTAGTCACAATTTTTCATGCTGGCTATTTTTAGTTAAACTTGAAAAAGATTCCTACATTTCAAATTTTTTTATATTTTCTTGATTAGCAAATAATCAAATAGCTTCAGTCATCAGTTTTATTTTAAGGAATGGATTGTGACCAACCAGAAATAAGGAAGTTTTAGAACAACTGCCCCATAAATTACACTTCCAAACTCACTTTAGAATGCACTATGGATCCAGGGATGATCTTCCAAAGCGCTTATCTGCTTATATAATGAGATAAAATAGATTTTTTTCCAAAAGATTGGAAGATGAAAGTCCTAATTCCGATTTCCGTGCAAAAAATTGGGCACAAATCAATATGATGAAGTTAATCAGAATATTTTTTTATACTTCCAAGTTCTTCAAAATCAAACTTCCAAAAAGTGAACCTCCATGCATGCATCTACAATATATAATATGGTTCATTTGATTTTTCAACAAACTTCCACTCAAATGTTTTCCATATTTAATTATACACTTGATTTGATATTCCCATTCAATCATAATAGGTGTATCCCATGTATGTATAAATTAAAATATTCTCTCACCCAAATCATGTTCAAAGATCTTTGTCATTGCAGAAGATTTTCTGGATTCAAATTTTTCAATTGTAAAGTAATTTCTTTTCTACATAATTTCAAAAATAAAAAATTTAAATGTTGCAGATTCCATTTTTCCACCGGAGATTCTTTGGGATTCTGCACTTCCTTCACCAAACATAATCACTAAAATTTTGGGGGTGAGGAAAATACCACCTCTTTTCACCTTTATGATGATATGATTTTCCACAATACTGTACTTTGATGCAATTAATCCCTTACTGTTATTATGGAAGTATACTTATATATATACCATTTGGCCACTTGGAAGACAAATTTGGGAACAAAGGGAAATCATAATATAAAATCTCTTGGTTTCTGAAATTTTTCAGATTTCCAACAAGAGACAATCTGACTTCCTATTTGTCAGTTTGAAGGAAATCAAGACCTAAACATCAAATCGGGATCATTATCATCTGGTTATCAAATTGGAAATCCAGAAATGCAGCCGGGTAAGATCTAATTCCCCTAGCACAAAGCCTGCATAACCATGATACAATCCCAAATCTAAATTCTTGTTTTCATTCATTTTATGTTACTAAACAACAGAAAGCTCAGTTAACCAAGCACCACCAACCATTGAACCATCAAATTTCCCCCTTCCAGATGACCAAGTCAATATGGAAGGTTTTGAGCAAGATGATGAATTTGATAACTCTGCAGCCCCATCATAATTTCTGATTGCCCAGAAAATTTCCCAATTCCACCAACACCAGAAGAAGAAGAAATGTATGGCCCAGGAACAATATTCAATCTCTTGTCATGCATGTAATCTTGGGATCCCGCCTTCTTCTAGTGGTATTTCCAAATCCTTACTTGATTGGACTAAAGCAATTCTTGGAATGGATTCCAACAATGATAAGCTCCCTGATCCTCCAACTTCTGGTGAACTATCTTCCCTGCAAAATCATTTTTCAAAGAAGAAGGAATCAATGACAAATGCCATATCATCAAACACTGGTAAACCCAACCAATACAATTCCAATCCACACCTACGTGGAAATTAGCTCAAACTTGTAAAGAAGGATGCTTTGCGCCAATTGCAACAAAACATTTATTCAAAATCTCAATCACAAGAAGCCACTTCTATTGGCCACATCAACTCTCACAATGATACATGGATATCCCATGCTCGGGCTCTCATCCAAAATGCCGGTATTCCTAGATGTACCTACCACTGGGAACAGAATCCAACATCCATCTGGAATTCCTCTCTTACTGCAATCATAATCAGAGCATGCAAGATGTGCCATGAACGTGGGGGTACTTCTGCCTATTCAATAACCAAGAATGACAAAACCCCAGCAAACCGTGTTGGCATGATCAATTGTTGGATCCTATCAAAGAAGGCTCTTTGGAAGAAGGAAAGAAAGGTAGAAGGAGGCTCCAGGAGCAGGAATTCAAATGTTTCTGCATCCCAGATTTAAAACAAGAAGAAAGTAGGTCAAATGAATATTCTGAAACTGTGGAAATGTCTCTCACTGTTCAATGACTAACTATTCCTGATTGTTTTAAATACAGAATAATAAGAAGGAAATCAAGAAGATAACTGCAGTAGAGTTGGAAGTGATGCATTTCTTCCCTGAGACTTCTGCTCTTTTCTTTGATGGTGGCTTCATTTCTGATGTTGAGGGTGAAGATGAAGAATTTTTTAATCATGCCAATATCTGGAGGGCTGAACAAATATCCCAAATTTATCACTACATTGATGAACCATACATTCAACTAGGAAAAAACCCACGCATCAAGAGGGAAAAACAAGTGAAAATTAGCAGTCTTTGAAACCCAAAAATTTGACAGGAGGTGATGACCCACCTTCACTTCCTACCTCAAGACCCCACAACTGGATAAGCAAGGAAACCCTGCAGGATATAACTCCTGTTGAAAAAATAGCCTTGAGTTTACTTCAAGAAGTTGATCTCACAGATACAGTTTCCTTTCTCAGAGCTCAAGTCTCCAAGCCATCAAGCTTAATGGAAACCACTCAAAAATCTTAGGAATATTGGGAATAGTGTATTTTTTATATTCTTCCTCTAAAGAATAGGGCCAAATGTGTTTGGATGCAACATTGGATATTGTGAAAGTTTTATCCAGTATTCCATGTATCTCAATTGGGCTTCCACTCATGCTTTTTCAACTGGAAACTTGTAATCATATGTAAAGCTAGATTAAGTCAATTTAGGAAACTCGATTGTGTGGGTTCTGCCTGATTAAATTGATTTATAAAAAATTTAGGCCACATTACAAACCTCCCCAAATTTTCAAATGAATGAATTTATAACTTTATGTCAAAAAACCACACAAACATTAAACTAAGATTGGGAAAAACCCAAATCCAAGTGTGTACAGAATTAAATATCCCATTGAAAAACACTGAGTAATTTCATTTTGTGTGCCCCATCTTTTTTTCAGATACCCCAACATTTGTTTGCTAGCTCATAACACCCAAAAATCCTTTTCCTCAATGTAAAATAGCAATTTTGAGATCAATCATATTTTGAAGATCCCCAAAATTATTTTTAGGAAAAAGACATATGGAATATACATACCACTAGATGAGAATTAAGTATTTTGAGAAAAGGAGTCTGAATCCAGGAATGGCCAATTTACTTTTGGAAAAAATGCCTACTCAAATTTTTCAATGCCAAGATGTAAATTACTATAACAGGTTTTTATTGAGATAATTAATTTTGATACTGGATACAGGATTTTTGGTCAAATAATTTTTATTGAAATTTCAATATAAATATCTTTGGATTGCTTACGTATTTTACATTCGCTACACATGAGAAATTATTGTATGATCTATCAATTAGGGATCTTTTTAAAGATAGAAGATCTACTGTGCAATCCCTTGGCCACTGGCCCAAATATGAATATTCAAAATGGAAGCAATAAATTTTTGAGAATATTTTATTACTTAAACTCACCAGAAGATACAAAAACAAATTGAATATTTATAATGATTTTTATCTATTTCTGCTTGAATCAATAAATTTTAAACAACCTCCAACAATCTGACTAACCACAAAATCCAAATCAATCCAAACTATGGAGCACACTACAAGAGTTGGAAACATTCGGATATGCCAATGTGCCAAATTTTCTGAAAGAACATTTGAACATGGAAGAAATATATACACTGGTGTTGGAAGGTCCAAAAAAGCACATCAAAACCATGTATTGCAGTCAAATGATTCTACAAGTGTATGTGACGGGATTCTTGCTGTTTATGATCAATATTTGAAAGATAACTGATAAAACATTGATTGTGCACAAATTAAACAAAAAATATACCAAACATTTCCCGTTCCATTACCAGAATAAACCCCGTCAGTGAAACACAACCAGAAAACATCAGCACTGTGAGTGAACCTCTTCTTCAAATGTATACTCCTTGATATGTGCTTGAATTGAGGTGCCTTTTCTTATTTTTCCTCTCTTTTATCACATTCAATCCAAGAATTGAAGACTCCAATGTACCAACAACCCTGAAAGGGTTCCTTCCTATAGTGAAATACAACATCCCCCACCAGAAAACATGGAAATTTATGATACATCTGGGATGAAACCTCTTCAATTTCTCTATCAAAATCCAAGTGCCCTAATCTCATCACTTCAAATACTTCACCAAAGTATTGAGGAAAATGTTGGTGACCACGTTTGTCAGAAATACATCAAGATAGAACATGAAAAAATCCGCATTAATTCAATGTTAACTGGCCAGCCCAACTATTCAGCAGAAATCCCTAAAAGTCTTGCAACATTAAAAAAAAAAATTAATTACAAATGATCAAGTTGAAATGTCTGTTGTGAAATTTGTTAAAAACTCTATCCCTTGGATCAAGCACTTCCTTCTTCATAAACCCAGTCTGGTGAAGACAATCAAGAATCCAGGCACTATCCCAAATGCAATAATATTGTTCATTCAACAACTGGAGAGCCTGTTACATGTGGGTCAAAACTTTGGATTCAAGACAAGAACAAATCCAAATTTTATCCTCTGAAGCAGTTTGGACACCAATTACTCAAGAAGAGGATTGCAAGAAAATTACTTCTCCCTTTTTTTGAAGAATTACTCAGTGCACCTCAACAGCATCAAGCCAGTAATCCTAATAGACTTGGTGATATTTGGGATGGAACTATGTGCAAGGAATTGAAGGATGAAACCAATCAATTTTACACAGCAGGACCCGGGAACCTTGTTTTTGGAATTTACATTGATTGGATGAATCCCCATGGAATAAAGACCAGTGGAAAAAGCATCTCTCTTGGTGTAATATTCTTAATATGTTTCAACCTCCCACCGAATGTCTGTTACAAGCGGCACAATCTTTTTGTGTATGGATTCACACAAACACCCAAGGAATGTACCTTGTTACAACTGAACAATCTACTCAAGTCACTTTTATCTGAGCTACTGGACCTTTGGAAAGGAATTTACTTCACAAAAACCAACAAATACCCCAATGGAAGATTAATACGTGCTGTAATATTGCCTCTGATTGGTGATACACCTGCCTTGCGTAAAATGGGTGGATTTGCATCTCACTCTGCCACAATATTCTGTTCCCACTGCAACCTCAAGCTCAATGATATCCAAAACACCAAAAAAGAGACTTTGCCTGTAAAAAATAATCAAGATCACATTAAATGGGAAGAAATTTGGAATAACACTTCATCATTGTATGGGAAAGCCAACCTTCTCAAGCTACATGGTGCCCAGTACACAATTTTCCAAACTCTGCGATACTGGGAACCAAAAAATATGAATAAAATTGATGCAATGCATACATTTATATGGGGAATGCTACGTGATTATAGTTTCACCTACCTTGAAATAATAAAGGCTGGTCAAACTCTTCAAAATTTGGAGAGAAGGCAAAACACTTACCATAAAGGGTGTCACAAACAGTCAAGTTAGCAGCCTTAGATCTGTATCCAAATTAAAGCGCTATTTGTCACCAGAGAGCTCCCAAAGAGTAACCCGGAGGAGAGTTCAACAATTTCCTCAAAAGCTCCCAACAAAACTTTAAGGAATCAGCTCCCAATCCAATTGAAAAGGTGAAAATTTGGGCAAATCAACAGCAACAAGGACCATCCAATATTCAACAGAGAACTTCAGTGCCAATTGTTGTAGTTCAAAAAACTCCAGGGCTTCATCCTCCCAGCTCCTCAAAAAGTTGGGAATATTCTGAATCTCAACTCCTCCAACCCTCTTTCCAGCGTTCTCCAAGGCTTCTTGAGAACACATCAACAAACATCTCACCCAAATCCTTACCTAAATCAAATGAGAAAGGAAAGAAAAAAGCTGACTCAAAAGGAATAAATCCAATTAGATCTATTACAAGTAAATCAGGAAGCCAAAATGAAACTGGGAAGAGCACTCAAAGTTTTTTGGAAGAAAGCTCACATCCCTCTGTTGAATATTCCAATTATCCACTTCATTCAGCTTCATCAATAGAAGAGGAAAGTTTTGCATCAATGAGGATTACTCCTCAAGAACTCAAAAATCTTCAAGATGGTAGCGATTTGATTGCATTTCCATCGTGGATTGCTAGACTTCCCAGAAATATAGGTTTGCCTTCTTCTGGTACTTCTAAGGTATCTGAATTGTTGGTTTTCTACACAATTCACATAGTTCTTGTTTTGCTTCCAAGGTGGAAGTGGAACTCATCAAACAACTCAAGGGAGGAAAAGCTTGTATCAACTAACTCTAAACTTGTTGGTATTATCAACTTAGTCATGTCTCATCAACTTAACCATTACCGGGTGACCCAATTGGATGAATTGATCTTGGCTTATTGGGAGGAATTATTGCTACATTGGGGACAGGAAATTAAACCAAAGACAACAATTCACTTCTCTCAGCATATGACTAAGATGATCATGCTCTATGGTCCTCCCTCAATAGTTTTATGTTGGTCAGGAGAAAGGCTGAATCACATATTGACCTTGATCAAAAAAAATAAAAATACACGTAGGTGACACAGATTTCTGAAAAACATTTTTTTGATTGGGAGAAGTGAGCTGATTGGTTTGTTAAATTTCAGGTTTCCTTGATAAGTCTCTCTTGAATGGATTCCTTGAAAGAGAAAAACTTCAAGGTTTTATTGAAAAAATTGGATCCAACTGGAATGCTTTTGGCATCAATTCTAATCAACTACCAGATCTTCAAAGTTTATTCTATTCTTCTCAGTCAGATGATATTTCAAATTCTAAAAAAGAAATGAATGGTTTGGAAGAAGGGTTATTAAAAGAATTTATTCAAAATCAGTCAACATAAAACCTGTTTCCATGGGACCAGCTTGAGTGTTTGCCTTGCAAATCAATGCTCTTCCATGGTAATAGCATAACACCCCATTGCTACAATAAAATTAATTCTCAGATTTCATTTTCATCTATATCAAATCAAGGTGCTTGTGACATGGGAAAGGTATTTTCCATATTTTATGAAAACAACTGTGGGAAATATTTCCTCATTGTGGAAACCTTTCCATGTTTAGAACCAATTGATAGTTCAAGAAATCCATACCTTGGCCTCGCTCATCTCAATGCTCAAATGGTTTATCAAGAAGGTGGATCAATATCTGTTATACATCAAGATAGCATATCAGGCTTTGTGGCAAGCATGGCGTATGATTCAAAAATTGCAGAAACCTCCAAGAATGATTATTTTTTTGTGGCAATTAATCAATTGGTAAGCTATTATCAATAACATTAATTTACAAAGAACGGTATGTGTTGACCTAGCTGACTGGTATTTCCTTGGATAAAAGGAGATAATACAAGAAAACACAGGTAAAACATTTTTATTGTAACAGATATTGGTATAAAACAAAATTAGAGGATTCATCTTTTGCATTAGTTTTATAACTTAAACCCATGTATAAGGTATAAAATGTGCACATAGAAAAAATATTTAATCTCAAAAAGCTGAATCATCCATGCTGGGAGAAAATTGCTAGTCTTTGTTGGCAACAATACTTTGAATTGATCATGAGCTACCAATCAAATTTTCCTCATTTTCAAATTCTATATTGGTGGCAATCACAGCCCATATCACCCGGTTCTTATTGGAATTCTTTGGAATTCCTTGTATTAAAGTATGGTTTTACAATTAAATATATATTTATCAATCATTCCATTTATGTAATTATTTTCAATTGAATTCATGAATTACATAAATATGGTGCATGAATCTTCCAGGACCATCCCAAAATCAATTTGATGTTTGACTCCAAAACCAAAACAAAGTCAAAACAGGTTTCACTCACTATCCCAGGTGCTACACCTGCCGGCAGGTGCAGCCATTTTTTTCATGGTGATTGCTTCCAAAAAGAAAAATGAAAATAAAAAACCCTCTCCTGAAGAGTTTGAATGGGCCATAAATAAGATCAAACAGTTCTGTTTCTTCACTTCTGGAAAAGTTGCTGTTCTTTACCAGTCCAAATGCAACTCCCTGGTTGCAACAATCAAATTTTTCCCTTTGAATGAAATCTCTGAGAAAGATAAGAAGGACATCAACTTTGTGACCACTTTCCTTCACCAATCAAAAACATTTTTTGACCACTTTCCTTCACCAATCAAAAAATTTTTTCAAAACTTTTGGTCCCTCTTGATCTTGGTGTGTAAAAATGTGGGCAATTGGATGGCAAAAATTGATGCAACCCTCTGAGTTATTCAGACAATATCAGAAGAAAGCTTCCATTCAATCTTACCCTCAAGAGTATACTTTCCTCAACCTTAGGTTGGACAATGCCTCTCAAATCCTAGGCCAAATGTTCCAAAAATTAGCCAGACTGGTGCATGATTCCAACTGTGAAACAATGATGGAAAACAAAATCCCCTTTTTCTATTCATTGGAATTTGGATCCCAGCTCACTCATTTTGACTCTGCCCCCCACATGGCCTTCACTTCAAATTCCTTCTACAACTCTCTCCATATTGACAAAGGTGACATGTCTTCCTATTCCTTTCTACTGGTGGTTCCAACCAAAAAATTGAATGGCCAAATTATTGAAAACAGGGACAAATATCAAGTATCTGATGGACAATTTGTTTTTCCTGACTTGGTTTTTGGCATTGACTTCAAACAAAAATTTATTTTAAAAATTTTTTTGGAAGAAAACAAGTAAAACCACTTTACATTCCCTGCTGTAAAGACTGCCACGCTTACAAGGATGGAAATGCCTATGCAAATAAAAAAAACCACTAGGAACTGTCAAATAAATCCCTCTTTCGCGCTCCTCTGCTGTGACACTCCTCATCCCTCCACGACTCCTCATCCTTCTGCGCTCACTACCGCCTTTCACGAATCCCCGCGCGCATCCTCGGGGATCCCGCATCACTTTTAAATTTCACCACATACAACTATGAGGACTCACGGGAATCTTCACCGAGACTCTCAAGATCATCACCTCAAATCATCAACTCTACTCCCAAGATCAACACTCGACATCTATCAAACCTTGATTTTCCTTCTCTTCTTCTTTTTATCTTTCTTTGCTTCTTCTTTTCTTTTCTTTATCCTTTCTGTTACTTTCATCGTGCTTGTTATCATCTCAATTCCGACGTCTTGCGACACTCTCTTCAATCCTGGACTGACTGGTAAGATCTTCGTCCGTTGCTGGCTTTTCTATTTTTGTAAACCTGACCTTCAGCCTCTTTTTCCTTATCAAAGTTACTCCAATCGCGCCGCTCCTCTTTCCCATTGTGACTCTTTCAATAAACTCAACTATCACTCGTCACAGATGTCTCGTGCTAGTTGTTGGTTATCTTCTTTCTTTCTTTCTCTCTCCTCTTTCTTACTTTCTTTTCAGTTGTTTCTTAACTGATTACTCTTCCGGCGCAGCCCTCTTAAATCAATATTAATCAAAATTTCTTTCAACAACTTAACATGGTTAAAAGCCGAAATCGATCCGACTAATCTAACCAATCCAATGGAGGGATCTAGCAACAACGGCTTTCGCCAAATCATCCTCAAGGCTGCACTGGAGGCCGTACCAATGCTGACCAAGGAAAACTACTCTATTTGGAAGGACAAGATGACCATGCTGCTCGAGCTCAAGGGAATCAAAGAGGCCCTCAAAGATGATTCCAAAGTTCTGAACGCTGTCAACAATATGGAAATTTTAGTGATTCTGCTCTCTAGAATAGACTCCGTGACGCACAACAACGTTGTCAATCCCACAAACATCTCCTCCGCCCGGCTTCTTTGGCAGAAAATCAAAGAACAATTCGCCTCATCCCAAACAGATAATCGAGCGCGTGTATTCAATGAGTTCCTTTATCATCAATTCAAGCCCAATGCAATTAATCACTTCATCACAGAAACTAAAATCTTGTTGAAGAAAATGATCGACGTTGGAATTGACCTTCCCAACGATATCCTGTCTTATCTTATCCTCTTCAAATTTCCTCCTCAACTCCACTCTCTTCGTCAACAAATAATGCACTCGGACAAAACAGTCACAATGGATCTCGTCCTGAACCATCTTATCCAACTTGATAACGAAACAAGAGTCAAATCCAAGGATACCAAAATCAGCGACACTGCACTCGTATCGTCTCGAATTCCCAAGAAACCCATACCTGCTGAGCAAAGATGCAAGAAAGGATTTCACAATCCTTTTTATCCTGATCACCCTGCCGATAAGTGCTGGCATCTTCACAAAAACTTAGCTCCCGAATGGTGGAAGGAATTGCAGGCTCGGTGGAGAGCTTCTCTCAACTCTAATTCAAAAACCAAGGAGGTAGCCCACTACGTGTCTCTTCTTACTACTTGGATCAAGGAGATTGATCCTCTAAATCAAATCATTCTCAACTACGGTGCATCCTGTCACATGTTCAACTCACCCGACTTCTTTTGTCAGCTTGAGGAACTTCCTGGTGAAGACTTCATCAACACTGGAAAGGAAGGTGCAAAGCTTCAGATCAAAGGAAAGGGTACTGTCAGACTTTCTTGGAAAAATTCGGTAATATCACTCTTGAATTGCTTCTATGTTCCCAATCTCGTTGTAAATCTCATCAGTCCCAGAAAATTAATCTTGAAGAAAAACTGTCAACTCACTTCTTCCTCAAATCAATTCTCTCTCTTTGCAAATTCTCAACTGGCCTTTTCAGGCTTCATTCAACAAAATCTGTTCATCCTCAATCCTCCCTCTCGAGTTGGAAACAACCACAAATTCTGCCACATCACACTCAAAAATGCGGATTCCAGCGATATTGCTTGCCTTCATCAATCCTTTGGACACGCCAGTCCATATTGTCTTAAAAATCTTTTTCCTTCACTCTCGTCCAAGGCCATCTCTGACTTTCAGTGTGAAGACTGCGTTTTCTCTAAGATCTCTAAAACTCCCTTCAAAAACACCTCCACTTCTTCTTCCAAGCCCTTTGAACAGCTTCATATCGACCTGATCGGTCCAATCACCCCCTCATCTTGGAATAACATGAACTACATTATGTCTATCGTGGACAATTTCTCCGGATACATCTCGGCAATACCTCTTCAACAAAAGTCGGACGCTTGCCAGCAGCTCAAAATTATCTTAAACCACAAAAAGCTAAAGCAAAACTGTTATCCCGCCACTATTTTCACCGATGGAGGCGGGGAGTTTTCTTCATCCAAACTTAAGGAATTCTTTGTAACTAACTCTATCCAGCATTTGATTTCAGAACCCTACCACCACGAACACAATGGTAAGGTTGAAAGAGCTAATCGCACGCTCACAGAATCCATCAGAGCCATTCTTCGAGGCTCTAAACTTCCGCTCAACCTATGGGCTGAAATAGCAAAGTCTGCCTGCCTTGCCCTCAATCACATTACAAAAAACCCCAACACTTCCTCCCCTTATGAGGCCTTTATTGGCAAAACTCTACCTACCCGTTACTTTCATCCCATCGGATTGAAGGTAGTCTACTTGGACAATCAAATAAATTGTGGGGCAAAGTTCAAGGACCGAGGACTTCCGGGTACCCTTCATGTCAAGATACTGAAGACTGACTCCTCGACTAAGGACAATCCAAATCCTCTTCCCATGGAAAATTCCCTTTGGATCAAATTTGATGATGATTTGCCGCTGACTGTCTCAAATGCCCCCACCACGGCTGAAGTTATGAACAATTCTGTTGAATCATCTGAAAACTCCACCCCTCTTTTTTCTCCTTCTACTCTTACTATTGACAATAATGAAGGGCGACAAATGGACTCTGACTTGGACATCTCTGATGATTTAACCAATCAACTCATCCCCAACTACTCCCTCCGAGATCGCTCAACTCTGAATCCACCTCAACGATACGGGTACCATCACTACTACGTACCCAAGACCTTTGAACAAGCTAAAAAGTGCGCAGACTCTGTCAACTGGGAAGCCTCCATGGACAAGGAACTCAACGGGATTGAAGATCTCAGAGTGTGGGATGATTATGACGGCCCTGAGCCCGAGAATCCTCTAAACACCACATGGGTCTATCGAATCAAAGATAATTGTCACGGCGACCCTCTCATCTATAAGAGTTGCCTTTGCGTTCAAGGTTTCGACCAGATTTACGGACTGGACTACCAAGACACCTTTTCTCCAACTGGTTAAGCCGCGTCCCTGCAAATTGCTCTTCTATTTGGTCTTTTCCATTCTCATCCCATCACTCAATTTGATGTAAAAAGTGCGTTTCTCCATGCACCACTAACCAACAAGGTTATCATCAGAAGACCTAAAGGATCAAAAAGGCAATCGAAATTCCTCATTTTGAGAAAATCCCTTTATGGTTTAAAACAAGCTCCGGTCAACTGGTTTCACACTCTCACCTCATGGATTTGAGAACAAGGGTTTCACGAGTCAATATCCAATCCTTTCTTATATATTCACCACAATTCTAACTCCGTTCTGTTCTTTCATGTCGACAATCTCATACTTGTTGGCACTGGAAACAATTTTCAAAACAAATTTCTTAAAAGATTTCCCAAATCCAGTCACCACGATCCAAATACCATCTTGGGGATGAAATACAAACGAGTTGGGGACAAGATACTTCTTTCACAGCCCAAGCATATAGAACATGGATTGGAAGAATTGAAAATGTCCGACTGCAAAACAACTTCAATCCCTCTCACTACCAATCTCAACCTCACACCTGCCTCAGATGAGGAACATGAAGAATTCAAATTGCTCAATATAAACTATTGATCCGCCATCTTCCTCATCAACTACATCGCTTGTCTTACTCGTCCGGATCTCAGCTTTGCAGTTTCTAGTCTTGCTCGATTCAGCAAAAAACCAGGCATCAGTCACTGGAGGGAAGTCAAGAGATGCTGGAAATATCTAAATGCCACAAAAAATTTGAAGCTCACCCTCCAAATAAACAACTCAAACACTCAAATCAAATGCTACAGCGACGCTACCTGGAGCGATGATTTAGAAACAAGACTCTCCCAATCCGGGCATCTTTCACTCCTCTTTGACTCTCTTATTTCTTGGAGCAGTTATCGACAACGCAATGTAACTCACTCGACAACTGAAGCCGAATTGAATCCTCTAGCCGACTCCTTCTTGGAGGCCATCTGAATGCGACACCTGGTGGCAGAGCTCTGGAAGCAAAATGTTTCTTCCAGTGTTTATTTTATAGATAACAAAGGCCTAGACAATAAACTTAAGAAGTTTGGGTGCAATTCAAAAACTTGCCATATTGACATCAAGACCAAGGCCCTGCGCAAAGAACTTAATCTTGGAAACTTAACCATTAAACTGATTCCAGCTTCCGACATGAAAGCCGATGGGCTCACAAAAGCTCTTCCCCTCTCCTCTCTTTCCTCTCTCCTTCAACTTATAGACCCTACCTTTAAGGCTCCAACTACAGTCTTACAAGTCACGGGGGTGTCAAATAAATCCCTCTTTCATGCTCCTCTGCTGTGACACTCCTCATCCCTCCGCGACTCCTCATCCTTCTGCGCTCACTACCACCTTTCACAAATCCCCGCGCGCATCCTTGGGGATCCCGCATCACTTCTAAATTCCACCACATACAACTATGAGGACTCACGGGAATCTTCACCGAGACTCTCAAGATCATCACCTCAAATCATCAACTCTACTCCCAAGATCAACACTCGACATCTATCAAACCTCAATTTTCCCAACTGTGCACAACAAACAGCAACTGTTCACAATACACAGCAACAGTCAAATTGCACAGCAACTATGAAAAACGCACAGCAACTGTGCAAAACCCACAGCAACTGTGAAAAATGCACAGCAACTGTGCACAATGCAAAGAAACAGTGCAAAATGCACAGCAACGGTGCACAATGCACAATGCACAGCAACTGGGCAAAATGCACAGCAACTGTGCGCAATTCACAGCAACTGTGCACAATGCACAGCAACTGTGCACAATGCACAGCAACTGTGCGCAATGCACAGTAACTGTGCGCAATGCACAGCAACTGTGCACAATGCACAGCAACTGCGCACAATGCACAGCAACTGTGCACAATGCACAGCAACTGTGCACAATGCACAGCAACTGTGCACAATGCACAGCAACTTCACACAATGCACAGCAACTGTGCACAATGCACATCAACTGTCCACAATGCACAGCAACTGTGCATTGGAGCTTGGATATTATTGTGCACAGTCACTGTGCATTATGCATTGGAGCTTGGATAAATATTGTGCACAGTTGCTGTGGATTGTGCACAGTTGCTGTGCATTGTGCACAGTTGCTGTGCATTGTGCACAGTTGCTGTGCATTGTGCACAGTTGCTGTGCATTGTGCACAGTTGCTGTGCATTGTGCACAGTTGCTGTGCATTGTGCACAGTTGCTGTGCATTTTGCCCAGTTGCTGTGCATTGTGCATTGTGCACCGTTGCTGTGCATTTTGCACTGTTTCTTTGCATTGTGCACAGTTGCTGTGCATTTTTCACAGTTGCTGTGGGTTTTGCACAGTTGCTGTGCGTTTTTCATAGTTGCTGTGAAATTTGACTGTTGCTGTGTATTGTGAACAGTTGCTGTTTGTTGTGCACAGTTGCTGTGCATTGTGCACACTTACTGTGCATTGTGCACAGTCACATGCATTGTTCATAGTCACTGTACATTGTACACAGTCACTATGCATTGTGCACAGTCAGTGACTGTGCACTGGAGCATTGATAAATTTTGACCTGAGCTTGGTAGGAGCTTGACCTGAGATTGGCCATACATTGGGCAAGAGCTCTTTGATGGCACTTGCTAGCAAGTGACATGCCAATTTCTGTGGTGTATATTTTTTATCTCTGAATTAAAGACTCTGCAAGCTCTACACTTGTAAAATAAAAAAAATCTGAAACATACAACTTGAATGAACTTCAATATTTTTTCCAAAAATGCACAAATTCCTGTGGAAGATGCCCTAGCCAATGTTCCCTTCTACCTCTTTTTTCCACCACAAGACAAACACATTTCCCTAATTTTGGAGAAAATAATATTTCTGGTTGTTATAGTGGTTAAGTACAGATATCAATTTTCAACTTATGACATCATGGTCACAGTATAAAACCACAATGGAGCCATAAATCAACTTAACTTGGTATAGTATGTTTCCATAAATATTAATTATGGAATTAAAAACTTCTTAATTAATTTTATCAAGAAGGGGATCCATTATAAATCAAACTCAAGTCATAAAGATCCATATGCATCCAAAGTAATGGAATATGGATGCCCAGAAAGCTCTTCTCCTTTTGGAATAAATTATTATATAATCAATATTCCAGAGTCTAGATGACTTTTATCTAATTAAGCTCTTTCTTATTTTGAATTTTTCAAAAACTTGATGATTTAAAACATTTATGAAAATGTGGCTATATGGAGAACATTAGAATTACTTGTATGGAAAAAACATTGCAGGATTATATCCAAGAGTATAAATACTTTTACATGTATAATTAATGTCACTATACATTGCCTTAGTTGATAAATAAATGCCAAAATATATTTATAAGATGTTACTTTATAAATTTTCTGAAACTTCAGAATATGCAATATGACTGATATTCAAATCCCAATTAATCTTTACCCTTTTGGTACATAAAATACAACTGTATATTGGGCATCAATCCCAATGGGTATTTTTCTATTTATTTGTCGTTGGTTATCATTTAATGGAGTTCTGAGTCCTTGAGCAAAAACCTAGTGAGAAACTTGCACTCCCCTGATTATTCTTTGAGTCCCCCAAGGGCACTTTTGAATATAAAAGAGGAGTATTGTTACCCTATAGCCCCTTCCTTTATCATTTATTATTTATTATTGAACCAGGAATATTTCAAGTGCTAAAAATCTCACTTACCTTAGTTTCAAAAGGAATTTTTACTTGGGCCGTCAAAATTAATATCATGGTAAGAAACTAGTAAACTTCTAAAATTCAATTTCAATTGAAGGTTCCTTTGGAGTGGTCAACTTGAGGCTACTAAATAAGGTGTGAGCTTACTTTGTAAGCAAATGTCCTTTGATCTTTATTTTTTGAAGCCAGGCCCCTTATTTCTTCCATAGATTTTAGGTGTGGCTCTACTCCTCATTATTATTCATTATTATTTGAATCAAATTATACCAATACTGCTGTGTTTAAGTTAAGAAATCTTTTTTTTGTTTTGATTTTAATTTTGCTGGTTTAAAAATGGCTCAAATTTTCAACAGAGGTTGAATCCCTGAAATTTGAAGCCCTGATCCTTTTTTATTCCATTTCCCCCTTTTCTCACAGAAATTAACATTGAATTAAGTAACCTGGAAGGTTTTCTTTGCGAATTTAAAAGAGCAGTGAATAAGAATTCCTCCAAAGCCTCAAAGTATTTTCAAACATTTTATTACCTTTTTACTAAAGGAAATGAGGTTACTTTAGGTTTCTATTTTTTATTTGCCTTCCAACCATCCCTTGAATTAATAAATGGGAAATTCAAGGAAATTTTGAATTTTAATGATAAAGCATGCTTACAGCTATCTCAAAAACAATGAATTAATCATTTCACACCAGTTTTTTGGTTTTTCAATAGATTAAACCTGCTCATTTGGCCTGTGTGATGTTAAACACCAATAAACGCTACCTGAGCCTCCAATCTTTGTGTAGTCTCATACGCACCAAATTTCATGGAATTTTTTGATTGACACACCAATTCAATTATTTTTAATTTGTTTTTTTTTGGCCCAGGATAAATTCAAGCCTTCAAAATTAATAAACAGGGAATGTTAAATTCACTGCGCCTTGTTGCAAATGGGCTTGAAACGCCCTTTGCAACCCATATGAGTGTTCACAACTCAACAATCCACAAGGAAATTTTTTAAAACTTTTGAAGCCCCCAGGGGTTTCAAAAGGGTATTTTGTAATCCCTCAGGGGATGGGCAAGCTGTGAACTTGGTTGCATGTGTCTTCCTGGCCCATTTGGGGAAAAATAGCCCCAAATTGGCCATTTCAGGGGAGAATTAGGGGTACCTAGGCACCCCTGGACCACATTTGAGTGCCTTCAACCCAAATTTGGGGATGTGGCATACATTTTGGGACTATTTTCAGACCACAAAAATAATTTGGGATCACATTCTGCCTATTGGCAAAACAAAGACATGCCACAAACCAGACACATCACTTGCTTTTCAGATACACAAACCATACACATTACTTGCTCATCAGATAATTTTATTTTTCTCAACCTAAAAGTGAGCAGAATGTGTATTTTTTGAAACATTTAGATTGAATACTAAAATGACTGGGGATTTCTTCTTGGTTGATGGGAACATTGGCAAGCCCAAGCGCCCCTGTTTTCAACATGACTGTGTTAAAGGACTTAATTGAAAGTGTTGTTAACATATATTTGGCGGAATCCAGGGATCTGGGTAGTTTTTGGAAAGTAAAACATTGGAAGCCCCCATTTCCCCCTCATGTAGGGTTACAATTCAGGAACAAGATTTTTCACAACTGAAATTGACTCAAGCGGTAGTTCACATTTCATATGCCATTTGACTGAGAATGATTTGGCTTGATCAATACTAATGTAACCACGGCAGGTGTAACTATGTAACTAAGAGGTGCCAGAACTCCTTGAACCTCCCCTTGTGAGAGCCTTTCCTAGTATTAAAGAAGCCAAGATTGATTGTCAAAAATGGGCAGCCATGCATGGCTACGCTCTCACAAAATTCAATTCAAAGAGATAAAAATACATAGATGTAGCCTGTGACAAATTTGGAGTTTATGAAGGGCCTGTGCTCACCAGAAGGCAAAGGAAAACTCACATGAGGATGGTTGGGTTTGAATTCATTATGTGTGAAATTTGCACAGTAGCAGACCCCACATGGTGCCTCTCCATTATAAATGACCAAAACAATCATCAACCATCTGCAAACCCCTCAGTGCATCTTCAACTGAGGGAAATATCTGTTATGGCCTTGAATCAACTCAAGGAAGGCATGAAAGTTGGGCTCAATAAATTTCAAATTAAAATTGAATTGAGAAAGATTGATGGGGGAGAATAGATTGTCAATAGAAAAATCTATAACACTAAGCAAAAATTTAGGGAAGCTGAACTCAAGGGGAAAATTGGTATGGACATTCTATTTGAAATACTCCCAGAAACTCAATGGGTTTCCAGGTCAAATTTCAGTTTAGAGTTTCACTTAGAGGCCCTATCCTTTGCTCATTCTGATTCTATAAAACTTTGCAAAAAAAATTCCATCATATTGCTATGTCGGATTTTACTTATAAACCAAATTTGTACAAAATCCCTCTATTTCATATTTTAGGAATGACATAAATCAACAAAACCTTTACCAAGGATTTTTTTTTTATAAAAAAAAGAAAAATTTGTGTTCTACAGTGGGGAATTCAATGCACCAACAGAGTTGGCTTATGATCCAGAGAGGCTTCCCAAAGTCTTTGTGATGGGCCATGAAAAATGTCTGATTTGTGAAATTGAACATAGTTTCCCTGAGTCATCCAGACAGTTGTTCTCTTGGCACTTTTCTGAAAATATTCAAGAAATTTTCAAAGTTTTCTGCAGTCATGACAATTAATAAAGGATGTAAAAGTTTTATTTCTCTGTGGGAAAATTATGGGGCCTCTAAAAACAAGGGGGAGGCAGAAGTCAATGATGCAGAACTCAGATTAGGTCAATTTAGTGATTCTTCTGGTCATCTCTTCTGGGATTTCTTATTTTGAAACTTTTATAAAGTTTTTCTTGAAAGAACATGAGGATTCGCTGAAGTACATGGAAAAGAAATTTTTCCCTATCAAAGAGGTTTTTGTATGGTGTGGACTTGTGTAAACCCTGAAGTTGGAAATAAAACAATTTCTCACGTAGAAGGGGCCCATGATACTTTCAAATTATTACTTGTGGGATCTTTGTTGAATATTTTGGATATGCGTAAACACCTCAAGGGAGCCATTGATATCCAAATCAAATCAGTTAATATGTTGGTTAACAAATCCCAAATAAAATCAGTTACCATTCTTCCAAAATTACTTTTACCTTTGGGTTAAAGATTTTCAATTAAGGGAATAAAACTCATTTGGGGATTATTTGAGAAGCTAAAGTTCAACCATGATGGAAAGGTGTGCTCAAATTCATATTCCAAGACAATGGGTTTGCCCTGTTCTCAAATTTTAGCAGATATACTAGAATTTAGATTATTCATTGTGCCTGAGGATGTTCATACTCAGTGGTGTTGAAGATAGATGACTCCCACGCTCCTGCCTGCTCTTACTCGTATGTCACAGACCTTTCTCTCCTCATCTTCTGTCCTTCCTTTTCTTACATTGTTGTCTGTGAGATTCATCACCCTCCTTTGTTCTTTCATTGGCTCTCTCGTCCCCACCCTTCCTCCACTCTCTCTCTCCCATCTCATGGCTTTGTCCTCATCCATCATGCAGCACAATCCTGCTACATTGCTTTCTTAAAAATCCTCAATACCTTGACATCCTCTAAAGTACCAGTCCTCACTATTTGTCATATCTGCCTTAGCCTCTGATCCAGTTTGGTACAAACGTCTTTTCCTTTTCTTTCCATCTCCTCTCCTTTTGTTTCTCTGTCTCAATCTCTGATTCTTTTGTTGCTGGATGCAGAGGTGGATCCCTGGCTCTTTCTTTGAACCTTTAAATTTCCCTGTTCAGTCTCAACTCTTGTCTTGCAACTCTTCTTCTCTATCCTTAACATATTCAGTCAATCAAGGATCACTGGTTGGGCCTGTCACGGTGTTTTTGATCTGAGTCAATCTATCAGTTTTATTATCAAGTGGATTTTAGAATATAACCCTTCTAGTTCAGTAAGTTGGATTGTTGGATTTTTGGATTGTCTGAATTGCTTTTTTATGAATTATTTTTGATTGATGATTCCTATTTGATTGATTATTACTGAATGGATTCAATGATTAATTATTGTTTTTTCTTTTTTTGAAATCTTGAGACTGATCCATTTCTTGACTCATCTCAATTGTGTAAGAAGCTCAGTTCAATTTTAATGGGAAAACCTGAAGAAGTTAGAGTGCAGATTTCAAAGTTTGTGGTCAAGTAAACAACCACTTTGGTTGCTAAGCATGATAAGCCAAGGCTTGATCCAAAGTTCTTATTTTCCATCAGTGGTTGACCAAAATTGAAATACACCTGTAATGAAATTTCAAGATTCAAGCATTTTGAAAGGGAACTTAAGAGGGAAAAATGGGTTAGAAGGGAACCAAAAGGACCAAAGATAGTAATTCTTTTGTTTTGAGAAATTTTCATTTTTTTAATGAACTGATGGGAAATGATGATTATATTACAAGGGGTGATGTTAAATTCACAGCTCCAACCATGTGGTAGTTGTGTAAGGCCCTACATGGCTCAAATGAGCTGTGGGGGCCCAAAGACGACTACAAAGGGCCGTTTCAAACAGGCGCAACCCCTGGGGGGTTGTGTAGGAGCCCTGTAATCCCTGTACATGGCTCAAATTGACCGTGTTTGGAGGTGCACAACCCCCCAGAAGCCGTGCCAGAATTTTTAGCACCCCCTGGACCACACTTGGGTTCTGCAAACCCAAATTTGGGATTAACGCATACTTTTTGGGACTTTTGTTCCACACCTAGCAATCCCAAAGAAAAATTAAAGCAAAACCCAAGTGAATTTAAAGTGAATAATCATAAATCATATAAAAATCTGCAAACAATATTTTCTCAACTTGAAAGTGAGCCAACTTTGTTTGATCAATTGAAAGTTGGATTGAATACTGAAGTATACCATTGCATTTTTTTTGCATGGTAACATTGGAAAGCCCTCTTTTTTCTGACATGGCTGCGTGGAAGGTCTACATTGATAGTGCCATCAACAAAGCTTTGGAAAAAGAAAAAAAGGATTTGGGTAATGAAAAATTGGAAGCCCCAATTGCATCCTCATCAATGGTGACAATTGAGGAACAAAATGTTTCACAAGTGGACATTACCGCTGGTGGTGAGTAACATTTTGTGTTACTGGTCTTTGCCATATTTAATTTGATTGAAACTGATGGGTCCATGTAACTATGAAAATATGACTTAACCAATGAATTTTTAGTAGATCCACTTGACCCACCTCCCTTGAGTGCTTTTCCTACTAGGGAAGAGGAACAAAACTATTGCGAAACATTGGCAATGAATCATGATTATGCTTTAACAGTTTTCAAATCAAAGCGTGACAAATCTGTGGATTTAGCCTGTGATAGACATTGTTCCTATTCAGGAATTCTTCTGACAAAACAATCTAGACAAACTCACACAAGGAAGGTTGGGTTCAATTTTTTAATCCATTCAATTCAAACAAAGGCATACCCCTTGTGGCGCCTCTCCTACAAAGAAACCAAACATAACCATCAACCATCTGAACATCCCTCTGTGCATCCTCAACTGAGGAGAATCTTTGGGGTGGCCTTAGAAAATATAGTGGAAGGCATGAATGATGGGCTCAATATGCTACAACTGAAGAGAAAAATAAGCAAGATTGATGGACGGGATTATGTTGATGACAAAACAATCTATAACACTAAGCGGAGGGTAACTTTATGGAGATACTCTATGAACAGCTTGAAGAAACAAGTTGGATTCCCCGGTCAAAATTCAGTGTAGAGGATCACTTGGAGGACCTGTACTTAGCACATCCAGAGGCATTAAAGCTTTCAAAACAATTCCATAATATTGCTATGTTGGATTGTACTTATAAAACAAATAATTAAAAAACCCCACTATTGCATGTTGCAGGAATGACAGCCAATCATAAAAATTTTTCAAAAACTCTTGTTGAGAAAAAATAATATCCAAGCTTTCACGGAACACTATTTGAAGGTAACAAACCAGGAACTGTTTCATTATGTTAGAGAAGAGACTGCAAATTAAGTTGAGCAAGATAGAAGAAGACAAGTCCTACCCAAGGAGTGGAAATGACACGGGTTAATAGATACTCCAACAAACAAAATGATAAGACCTAGCACACCCTTTGAGTAAGGATGAAAGCACAAAATCTGATGGTGAAGATGAATAGATTAGAAGAGTTTTTACAGAAGATAAATGAAATGATGATTGCACCAAATTACTTGGAGTCCTCTTTGATGACCAGACTAGTTCACTTGCTCCTTGATCTTGGATGATGGATTTACAAGACAGAAGAGATTAATAAAGTGAAAGTCTGGTGGGAGAAGAAGGAGAAGAAAAAGACTTTGAAGATCTTTCCCGGTTGTCCCTTTAAAAGACATCAGAAGACTAGCCAGATGAATATGCATAAATCATTCTAACCCCGCACATGTCACTTTAGGTGCTTTTGAGGAAAAAAAAAGCGGTAGAAGACTCAAGGTGAGGGAAGATGAGAGGAAAGAAGGTAGAGAATAAATGAATAAAAATAAAACAAAATGAATATGGAAAACAGCACTCTCTCTATTTCAATCATTCAATTCCAATTCCAACACTTGTTTTTATAACAAAAGAAACATTTGAGTTCTACAGTTGGTCTGTGAATGCATTAAAGGAGTTGGCTTATGATCCTGAGAGACTTCCAAAATTCTTTGTGACAATGTAAGACTCCAAACGGTGCTAGGCCATGGCAGTTCCGTGGAGGGGAAAGGTGCTGTTTAGGCTGCCCTCCTGAGTGTTACAAAAATATTTTAATTTAACCAAGATCAAAGTCCAGAACCTGGTAAACAAGGGACCAAAAGTAAGAGAATAAAGATGTTAGTAGTCAGTAGCTGGGAAAAAAACACTATCTGAGACAAGATGGTGCCAGGGAAAACTTGAATAGAATAAGTCAAGGTTTGTTCAGAGTTCAAGAAGACAAGGCAATTGTAAGTGACAACGCCCGCAAGCTGATAGCTCTGGTTGTCAGAAGAAGCTTAGGAAAGATCAACTCAATCCCAAACAACCTCAAGGTTCTCACTGAACCTTCCCAACTCTCCACAATCAAGCGCTTGAAGGGTACCAGATAACTGTGGGTGGCTGCACAAGAAAAAGTTTAATTGTTTGAAGAAGCTCCAGAAGCAAAACAATAACTGATTCAAACAAGAATAACCCAACACTTCTCAAGGGACTCTAGAATAGCGTGGCGGAATTCAACTTCAAAATAAATGAAGGGAGGTTTAACACTCCAAGTTTTAAGCTTAATAAAACCTCTTCACTCTCACGTGACTGGTTCCAGAAAGATAATCAAAGGATGATCAGGACCAGTATGGTTGGATAAAGGGATCAGGAGTGGTGTAACACAATCAAGAATTCAATCAGTCAAATTCTTCTTCATCCAGCAGAGCTATTGGTTGGTTATAAGGATGAAGGATCAAGGGTTTGAGTATGGAGGCTCAAGGATCAAGGGGCAATCATAGATATACCCAAATTTTTGTCTCAGATAAAGGGGAATGAAGCCCCACGGATGATTTATTGCAAGGTGAAAATGATGATGATCCTCACTGGTATTGTAGGATGTGATGATGATGATGTGATCTGTTCTGTGCTGCTGATCTTCCCCAAAATGCAGGGGAGAGCCCCTCCTTATATGGGCAGGAGGCCCTGCTAGACTATGTACAACTGATTCTACAAATAGAGCAGAAAAAAGAAAAAAGAAAGAATTTTTTTTGATTTTCAGGTGATAAGAAAAATTTGATCACGCAGGCTGGTGGAAATCTGGCCTGCCTGACTGGGGTGGGATCTATTTTCATCCCTTCACCTCTCCTGCGTCTGTCAGTGGACGGACGCGCGCGACAATACCAGACCGCCCGTTGGTGTCTGCGGGCGGTAGAAAACACTCTCCACCCCCACCCAAAGATGGAAGGGGGTGGGAGAGTCCCAGGAAGGGTGATGGATTGGTTGGGGAGCGGCTGGGGGATTGGATGGGGAATTGAGTTTGGCCTTGAGTTGGATGATTTGATGACGCTTGACCAATCAATGACAATCGATGGATTGATGATGGTGGGAGGATAGGACGGATTGTTACCACTTTGGTGGAAGATGGTTCCTACACTGAGACTGTTGATTGGATGGTAATTGTTGACAGGATGAGCAGATTGGTTTGATGGAATTGCACTTGGTCTTTCTAGCCCTACAGCTGAGACAGGACTTGTTACAATGGAGTCTTGTTGGATGATTTGGAAGGTGATCAATGGATGGCTGAAGTTGAAATTTGATCATTGGAGTGAAGGATGATGTTGGCTGATAGTACAATTGAGGTAGTTAGAGGACGTTGTGGTTCCCCATCCTGGACACCCTGGCCGCCTTAAGACCTCAATTCATAAACTGTTGCGCAAACGTACCGCCCAGCTGAACAACTTATCCTCAGGCTCATCCAAACCATTATTTACCCGCGCGCGCGCGCCGCGCTTCCATTATCCGCGTCGGGCGCCGCGCTGCGCCGCGCCGCGCCGCGCTCCTTTCATCCGCGCGCGTCGCGCGTCCTTTATCCGTGTTGCTTGTCATCTCCGCCGTTGTCATAGCACGTCCTCATCTTTGTTGTTGCGTGTCTTCATCTTTGTCGTTGCGCCTCCCAATCTCCTCATTGCTACCGTTGCGCGGCGCTCATCCATGATTTACTGAATCCATCCCAACCGCACCCGCAAGCATTTGGCAAATCCTTGGATCCGTCAAACCTCCCATCGCACTTGATCTATCAGTCGTGGATCTCAAGGCCGTCAGGATTTACTCAACTTTCTCAAACCAATCTCCTATCTGCCCATCCGCACTCTCATGGACTTCATCCGTCACCGTTCCTGGGACTCTCCCACCTGCTTCCGCCTTTGGACAAGGGGTGGGTGACTCTGGTATTGTTACACGCACCCATCCACAGACTGACGCGAGTGACCACATGGTTGCCTTCCCTTTTCCGCTCTATTTGTAGAATCCGTTGTATATAGTCTAACAGGGCCTCCTGCCCATATAAGGAGGGGCCCTCCCCTGCCTTTTGGCCCATCATCATGGGAGAACATCAGAAGATCCCATCATCCTATCAGACCATCATCAGTAATCAACTTATCTGTGGGCATCCTTCCCCACCTATCTGAGCCATTTATCCGGGTATATCTATGATTGCCCCTTGATCCTTTGAGCCTCCATACTCAAACTCTGTCCCTTGTGACCTTGATCCTTATTGCCAACCAATAGCCTTGCTGGTTGAAGAAGAATTCCTGTCTGTCTGAATTCTTGAGTGTGTTATACCACTCTGATCCCTTTTTCCGACCATACTGTTCTTGATCTCTCCTTGATCATCTTTCTGGAGCCAATCACGTTTGATTGAAGATTTTTTATTAAGCTTAAACCTGGAGTGTTATACCTCCCTTCTTCTTTGAGGATGAATTTCGCCACGCTATCCTTGAGTCCCTTGAGAAGTGTTGGGATTTTCTTGCTCAAATTCGTTATTGATTTGCTTCTAGACCTTCATAAACAAATTGTTTTCGTTTTGTTCAGCCTCCCACAGTTATCTGGTACCCTTCAAGCGCTTGATTGAGGAGAGTTGGGCAGGTTCATTGAGAACCTGGAGGTTGGTTGGGATTGAGTTGATCTTTCCTAATCAGCTGCTGACAACCAGAGTTATTAGCTTGTGGGCGTTTTTACTTGCAACTGCCTTGTTCTATTGAACTCTGAACAAACCTTGACTTATTTGTTCAATTCTTTACCTGCACCATCTTGCCTCAGATAGTGTTGTTTCCATTGCTACCGACAACTCTTATCCTCTTCCCTTACTTTGATTTCTCATCCATAAGGTTCTGGACCTTGATTCCGGTTACATTTAAATATTATTGTAACTGCTAGGAGGGCAGCCTAAACAGCACCTTTCCCCTCCACAGAACTGCCACGGCTTAGCACCCTTTGGAGTCTTACAACGTGAGAGATTTGGGGGCAACAATACCACCCATGCAATGAGCGATTGCATTGATGACCGGAAACTTGGTGGGTGGGTGTAACTCTGTGATAGCCCAGTTGACCAATGGCTGGCTGGCTGGCTGGCTGAAAGAGATGGGAGCTGAACTTGCGCGGCCAAGGGTGTTCAAGTGGCTGATGGTTAACCAAGGATGAGTGAGCGGTAGAAGAAAAATGGGTGATGGAGGGGGAACAATGGATGGAATGGGATATCTTGGGCCAAGCAGGTCTTGGCCCACGCTTTTGGCCAAAAGGAAGGGGGTAACAACAACAGAAGGAATCAAATGCAGTGTCTAGATGGTGAGGCCGTGAAAGCCTGTCCTAGACCAATGGGACAAAGGGATTTTTGACAGGATGAGGAAGTTGGAGAAGTAATAATGAAAAAGAAGTCCTGATTTTTGTTTTAATAACACCAAAATAAAAGAATTGTAAAAGAATTTTTGAATTTTTCCGCATCTGGTTCAGGGTATCCAGATTTGGTCACCACATCTCTCCCCAACTTACAGACTGTCCCTAGTCTGCATCTGAGCTTGACGTCATAAAACAAAGAAAGGAAAGATGATCAAACACAAGAAATGGCCATTTGATCTTGGGGGTAATTGAAAAGAATATCTTGATCCATCCAAAAATAAAAATCCTAGAGTTGACTGTGATAAAATGAAGAAGGCGTCCTAGTTGCTCACGTATGTGGAATAAAGTAGAGTTTCACAACAAAACGCAGCAGATGACCCTAGTGGTGCACAACTGGGTGGACTTAATTCTGATTGAAGTTGTCTCCACAACAATGAAATTTCTTGACCTGATCAGCAGAGAACCTTCTGGCCATCTGACTACCATTCAGTTCCTCCAAAACATATGATCAACCTCTTACTTGATGGACCACTCGATAAGGACCATTCCAACAATTGGAAAAAAGCTTTCCCCACTGGGTTTCCAAGTATTGGTTGTAAGCTAAAACTAGTTCACCAGGATTCAAGGGATCCCTGAATCGATTGGAATGCTTATCCTCCCAATACTGGACTGATTTTTCCCTTGACTCCATCATATCTGATAAGCTTCATCACAAACATCTTCAATTTCCTCCAGTTGCTGGGATCTGGCAACTAATAGATCAGTGGTGGAAGAAACCTTTTCCCAAGAAATACCTAAGAAAGATTCCATTTCCAGATCAAGAGGAAGGACAGCCCTCTGTCCAAATATAATTTCATAAGGTGAGTAGCCAGTGGTTTGTTTAGTTGAGATTTGATTGGAGAAGAGGACCAGAGGAAGAAATTTGAAACAATTATTTCCACTTTCACCAGCTAACTTGACAAGAGCAGCCTTCAAAGGGGAATGGCCTCTTTCCACCATGCCTTGTCCTTCAGGATAATAAGAAGTGGTCACCCTATGTTCACCAGGAAGCAATCGGATCATTTTGGCCAGTTTTCCACCAAACTCAGAGCCTGTCATACTGACACCAAACTCAGTCTAACCTCAGTCTAACCTCAGCAAACCCAGTCTAACCCTCAGGCCTGATCTACTTTCCAAGGAACTTCAACCTCAGGGCTCAGGGGACTTACATCAATATGTCTCCAGTAACTACATACATCAGGATCTTCATGCAGTACATATCTACATATAGTCTAACCTCATACTATACACAGATAGAATCCATAGGCTTGCACATACTCAATCTCCCAGGTTCTACTCTACCTCTCTGTCTAACCCATACCTCTGTGGGTTACCTCTCTGTCTAACCCATACCTCTGTGGGTTACCTCTCTGTCTAACCCATACCTCTGTGGGTTATCTCTCTGTCTAACCCATACCTCCTCTGTGTGGTTTATCCTTTGGGAATCCTTATGTACATCCTCTTGCAGATTTTATTACATACTCTCTCTACTTAGTACATAGTGTCATGACCCCCATGTACACTGTACATCCTTCAACTGTACTCTCCCAACTTAGACAGCTCAGACCTGGAACCTTGACCCAATGTAGAAGCAGCCTAACCTAATGTAGTAGCATACCTGATCAGCCCTCTCTGTTACTTAGACTGTTCCCATGACATCATATGTATAGGCTGAGCCCCCATCACTTGTACCTCTGTTGTAGTTCCAACCTCTTTTCTATTTAAACAGACCTCCTCTTCCCTCTTCCTGATGATTCCCCAAGAAATCAGTTTACTACTTCTTACTAGGAGATCTTTCCCAGCAAGTGTCATTCAGCACTCTTCAACCCAATCCTCCTCTGCTCCTTGTAGCCTCTTTTCAGTAACCTTTCCCCCAAGCTTACTATGGGTAGAGACCCCTCTGTTCCAAGCCCTGCTTGCATGTCAGCAGCCCTTGTGACAGAGCCATCATTGGTTTAATAAGATCAAGCCAAGCCATAACGCATTGTCCAAGTCTCATAAAGAAAGGCTTCTACTGATTCAGAGCTAAGGTTCTTAAGAAATTTTGCTTCAAACCATCCAGAAAAATCATCTCTAGCCACAATGAGGTACTTAGCTCCACCAGCCTTAATTTGAACCACATCCATAGCAATCCTTCCAAAGACAGTGGACTCTCCAGTTGGATAAAAAATTTCAGCCGGGCGCCTAAGATCACCTTTCTGACATACTTCACAACTCTTGCACCATTGAGAGACTTATTTCTTCAAAGATGGCCACCAGAATCACTTGGATATACGTCAATAGGTCTTGGTTTTTCCGCAATGCCCAAGGCCTTCATGGAGACTTTCAAGGATTGAATCTTGCTTAGAGGGGATTGTGAATACAATCAGAGAACAAGGATTGCCTCTTTTCATAAGCCTAGTTCCTTGGACAAAGAAATTGGAGGACTTCCTTTTGATTGATTGAAAATCCTTAGCGGAGAGATCAGGAGGCCTTTGGAGAGTGGAAAGGTACTGCTCTAATTTTAGCCAGAAACCTTGTTGGAAGCCAGAATAATCTTGGGAGGAAAAGGTGAAGACTGGACAAATTAAAGGCTCCTCCTCATCAAAGTCCACTCCAACATCCCATTCTTTGTCTCCAAGGGGGCGTTAAGATAAACCATCAGGCATGGTGAAGGATTTTCCAGGCCTATGAACAATATCAAAAGAGAAAAGCTGGATGAAGGCCACCCAACTGGTCATAGGAGCATTTGGGAGGCTGGGGGAATTGATCATTCTGATGATGGATTGTGCGTCAACTTGTAACTCAAAGTGTTGACCCCAGAGGACAGTTTGGAGTTTCTTCAACATTTGAGCCACGCCACAGAGTTCCACTTTTGGTTTGGAGTACCTGGATTCTACATCTGAAAATAACAGGGATTCATAGAGAGCAGGACTTTCCCAACCATTTTCATCTTCCTGGGTGAGGACAGCCCCAACAGATTGATAACAGGAATCAACAGCCAATTTGATCTTGCCAGCTCCCGGTCCCTAAGCAATCTTCCTCAAGACTATGTCTTTTCCAACCATCATTTTAAGCCGCTGAAAAGAATGTTCACAATCTTGGGTCCAGATCCACTCAGCATCTTTTCTGGTCAGGCAACGTAGCAGAGCACAGATTTTGGATAGAGATGGGATAAAAATTCAAACATAAGTGACAACACCTAGAAAACCCCTGACTTCAGTTGGGTTTATGGGAGTAGGCCAAGAGAGGATTTTTTTGAATTTGGATGGAGCCATCCTTCTTCCTTCCTTGCAGACCATATGACCAACAATTTCCAGAGCATGGACACAGGCAGCCAATTTGGATCCGGAGACAGTGAGGCCAGATTCTTCAATTTGGAACAAAATCCTTTCAAAAGTGGTTGCATATTCCCAGATAAATCAATGGATTCCTGAATGCCAGGGTAAGAGCTCATTTTTATAGTCAGAAACTTGTCCTTTAATTCCGCCATTTTCAATAAAGATACCAGAATGATCAGGGATTTCATCCTGGAGGATCCAAACCATCTGAGCCTGATAGACTGCAACCAAGTTAGTGGCGCCTTGAGGCAATCGAGTAAGTTGGAAACAACCAAGAGGAGTATCAAATGTGGTGAGAGGGCAAGAAATTGGATGTAAGGACCCTTCATCATAGCCACCCATAATGTCACCTAGACCATAGCAAGCTCTCCCAGAGAAGGATTCAACTAATTCTTCAGTAGCAGGGGGAATGCCAGAGTCTTTAATAGTAACCTTATTTAGCGTCTGGAGATCATGAACTATTCTAAGTTTACCGTCACTTTTAAGGACACAGAAAACAGGACTGCAATAGCTAGAAGTTGATTGTTCATATAAACCGGTTTGGACTTGTTCCCGGACCAACTTGATGAATTTGTCAACTTTTCCAGCAAGGATTGGGATCTTTTTCTTTTTCCAGGGATCATGTTCTACTACAGGAATGATATAAGGCAGACCATAGGACTCTTTCAAGAGACCTCTCTCTTCTTCACAGAAAGCAATAGCTTTTTCCCTAAGAGTCAAGACATTTTTGATCAAATACAACTCATCAGGTAGAAGCCATCCATCTGGTCCAAAGTTGACTACTCTCAGACGTTCTTCAGTGACACAGCCAGAGGGGATGAATGGACCAGCAAGAGATCAAGGTAAACCACATTAAGGATTGCGGGATAGAGGAGGATGCCTAAGAGGAGGGTTGAGATTGAGAGGCATTGGTTGGTTGACTGGTTGGAATTTCCTGGCAACTGGTTTATATTTGAAGGAAAAAGAGAGCGGTTCTTTTTTCGCCAAGAGTTGACCAGAGAGATCTGACTAGGAGGATTGAGACCAAGTTCTAATGCCTTCCAAGTTTGATGTTCCACAACGTTTTTGAAAGGTGCCTTTTCCATAAAAGAAGTCCCAGGGGATAATGCATTGCTCACATGTGTGGCACAAGGTAGGTTTTCCAAAATGATAGTAGTAGGATACCCCGGTGTTGCACAATTGGGAGGACTTACTTCTACCCCTATTTGCCTCCACTGAAGCCCATATTCTTCCATATAAAAGCCACCAAAAATAGGATCGAGATTGGGATCTAGTTTAGACTAATTTCAGAAATTCTAACCGGAACTGAGAGAAGGTTGATTAGGAATAATAGTACAAGTAAAAGAAGAAACAACAGATGAAGAAGAAATATTTTTGGATTTTTCCATTTTGATTTGTTTTTGACATTTGATATTTTTGAGATCAGAAGAAAATTTTGAAAAGAAAGAGAAATAAGCCTCTGGGATGAGATTTGACCCTTGAGTTGAAGTTTGAGGCTGAAAATAACTGCAACTATTAGTAGGATCAACTACTCCCAAAAAAAATGAGAGGAACTTGAATTATCCTTCTGCTTAGGAAAATGACCGTGTAAACCTCTTTCCCAGCGACCAGAATCCAAAGAACAAAGAGGAACCTCAATCTTTCTACCATCTGAATCAGGGAGGAGGATTCTCTCCCCAACTTGGTTGGAAGCATCAGAGTTGCTCTTAAAGTTGATTAAGAAAGGTCAACCCAAGATCATAGGTCCATCCAAGCGTGTGATCCAGAAATGACAAGTTCCAACAATGTTTTGGCTAATCCGGACTGGAAAGTCTTCAACGATTCCAACCAATTTGCAAGACTGTTTCCCTATTCCATAAACTGAAGAGGTGAAGCTGACCCTAGGTCTGAGTTTAAGCTTGCAGGCCATAGCATCTGAGATCAAGTTGAGCTGAGAGCCAGAGTCAACAAGGAGCGAGACCGTTTTAGCTGATTCACCAAGATGGCAGGGAAGAAAACCAAGAGGAAATGAGTAAAGACAAGACTCAGAAGAGGGATCTGTTCCACCAGAATCCTCTATTAAAGTTGCGGAGGAGACCTTGAGTTCCTCAGGACCAATTTCAACACATTGACATGAAACCCATTTCTTCATTCCTTCAGCAACAGATGGAGAGATTGTGTCACGCCTTGCACTTAGGAATTATTTTCTTCATCACTTTGACATGTCCTTTCCTCAGTACCATCTACCTGAGCCTATAAGGGTGACACAAATAAAGCACAACATCAATTTTGCGATCCGCTTACTTCCTCTGGCTTGCTTTGACCTTCCAATCTTGGCAACCAACTCAGTATATACTTGCAAACTTCGCAGTTAACTCCATACCGGTCAGCCATCCATTACAAGATCCAATTTCCTTCCCTAGCCCATCAACAGCCTTGGACTTCCATCTCCGGTCACGCAATGTTTGTTAGTTTGCATCCACGTCTAATTAAGCCATCATTACTGTACAGTTTGCAATTGGACTAGTCCCTACCCTGCGTACACTATTACTTCTCACTTGTATTACCTTCAACGTCATTTGCTCCTTTCCCAATTCATCATACATTTGTGCACTCAGATTCTATTGTCTTGCACTTATGCCATGGCCTCGGACATGATTGTACTATTGCTCTATTTCCTATCCCATTCCTTTCACTCATTTTCCTCACTTCCTTCAACTGTACATAGCTCCCCATCAGGTTGTATCTAGTCACCTTGGATTACCTTATAAGGGCTACCCCCTTGCCTGATGATTGTCTCCTCAGTTAGTTAATTTAATACTTTTTGCCATTTTGCTACAACCTAGTTATCACATTGGACTCAGGTTGAGTTTCCCTCCTCGGAACACACTCCCTTCCTCTTTCTGTTTGTCAAGTGGCACCACCAAGTTTGCACTTTGCAACTGAGCCTTGCTATTTGCACTTGCCCTTGCATTCAGCACTCCTCCGCGCTCACAATCATCTAAGAATTGCCCTATAGTACGTGGGGTGGTGAGTGACAGTAAATTAACTAACTCAACTCATCTATTGTAGCTTGCCAACCTATAGTAGACCTCTTCTTCTCAATGTCACGTACTTGCTCAACCGGGAAAGCTTCCCTTTCCTCTTACAATGATGATATCCATTGGGTAGGGAGAACCAGTGCTCCTCGGGCCCAACAACCCTAAGATCCCGTTCCTCCTTCTAAATCGCCATCTTTTGAACCCCTTGATGATCCTTGGACTCCTCCACGGGATGTTCCAACAGAACCTCTTGCAGAATTTGCAGATTCCAACCATTCTTCCAATGAAACCTCAACTTGTGGTAGACACGGGGTTTGCACCACTGCTCCCAAGCCCAATGCTTCAACCCTGCTTTCGACTTTGATCCAGGCCCTCACTCATGGTGCCCCGCGATCTAGTCCAAGTACTCCTAGCTTTTGCACTCCAGGCATGAAGCAACCCAATCACTTTACGGGAGAACACCCTCATAAGGCTAGATCCTACCTACAGTCCTGTAAAATCATCTTCTCAAATGACTCCAACAATTTCCCTTCCAATAGACATAAATTCATGTATGCTTTGTCCTTCTTAGGAGGAAGAGCCTTGCAATGGTTTGAACCGTACCTCAAACTTTTGTCCAGCGACAGTCCCACGTGTATTCTCAGCAACTTGGACAGGTTTGAGCAGAACTTTTCACCCTGTTTGGCGACCCCAATGAAGTTTGAAACGCCAAATACAAACTTAATAGTCTAGTTATGAAGGAAAATAGTAGAGCATCTGTTTATATTTCTCACTTTTGAACCTTGCAGTCTTGCATCCAGTGGAATGAGGAAGCTCTTCTATTCCATTTCCAAAAGGGTCTACCGGCATGCTTGATTGAACAGCTTGCAGTTGGGGGACATAAGACAACCTTGCTCCAGCAGCTAATTGATTGAGTGATTGAGCTTGATAATGGCTATAACAACAAGAATTGCTCTTGGCAAAACAACCATGGACCGTCCACCTAGGCTCAGAAGGTGGATGAATCCTCAAAGCAAAACCTGAGGAACCCAAAACCATCCAAACCAACCCCAACTTTGAACTCCAACTGAAAAGGGAAAACAGTCACCAAAACTTTGAAGTTCTTGGACAAAGAAACTGGGATGCTCCGGAACGAGGAACGGCTATGGATGGAGAAGAATGGGCTGTGTATGTATTGTGGAGGAAAAAATGATGTTGACAGTTGTGCAAAGCAGTTAGCGCGTGAAGCGGCTAAGCAGTCAAAAAATTAGCTTTTAGTTTTTCTGATACTCGCAAGGAAAACTACACATTATCTAAATCACCGCGAGTAAATCTTTGCACTTGCGAGTCACTAGGTGCTCCTAGTTTGAGATTTATCCTATTACATTCCAACAACACCCCTTATCAAGTCTTACTTGACTCTGGCGCTAATTTTTCCTTCATCAGTGAATCTTTTGCCACTTCCAAAAATCTTACGCGTTCGAAGATAGATAAATTTCCTATCTATTTAGTAAGTAGTGCAACTGAACCTTCTTATTGGGACTCCCAAAAGGCAAAATGGACCTTTGCATTCTCCAATTTCCCCAGCTTCAAATGGGATTTATTTGTATTGGCTATACCCGGAATGGATAATACCATTCTAGGCCATGATTTCCTAGTTTACCGGAATCCGGATGTGAATTGGCAAGAAGGAGTAATTAAGCTTCAAACCTCGCACCCCCAGAAAGCTAATCTTTCCATCAAACAGGAATTAAACAGCCTACCTGAAACTGTCACTGAGTTGGATGACACTTTTCCGCGAGGAGATTTGCAATATCCTGACCTCCATTGCCAAGTTCCCTCTTCAGATTTAGGAGTTATTGCTTACCTATCCTGCTTACCTCTTTCCTGTTCCTTCATAGAGAAACAGACACCAACCAAACAGTGTATCTTGAGCTCCCTAATCCTCTTGCACCATGCAAGCACCTCAAATCCGGTGCTCAAAGATGACAAGATTGAAGATTTAGAAATCATTTGAGAGTCTTTACCTCCAGTTTATCATGACTTTGCTGACGTCTTCTCAGCTTCAAAAGCAGATAAACTGCCTCCATCCCGTTCTTACAATCACAAGATAAAACTTACTGGCCCACCTCCGGCACCAGGACCAGTCTACTCTCTCTTGACGCAAGAATCAATTGCGCTTCACGACTACATTGTGGAAAATGTAGTGAAAGGATTTCTTCAACCAAGCAATTCAAATACTGGTTCACCTGTCCTATTTGTTCCAAAAAAGGACGGTGGACTTTGCCTTTGTGTTGAATACAGGAAACTGAACCAGGTAACCCGGAAGAATGCCTATCCAGTACCCCCTATGTCACATCTCCTCATCCTCTTCCATGGATCTGCTTATTTCTTGAAGTTAGACCTTCAAGGTGCCTATAACCTAATTCGCATTATGAAAGGTCATGATTATTTGACCGCAATGAGAACCCGGTTTGGCAGTTATGAGTATACCATCATGCCTTTTGTCCTCTGTAAGGCTCCTTCCACTTTTCAACATTTGGTCAACAACATTTTCTCTGATCTTGTAGGTAAATACCTCGTGGTATATCTAGATGATATACTAGTCTACTCAAGGAACCTTGAATATCACATTGCACATGTGCAAGAGGTGCTGCAGCAACTTTGTAAGAATGAATTGTTTGCAAAAGCCTCTAAGTGCAAATTCCATTCCTCTTCCCTTTGGTTTCTAGGTGTTGTAGTCTTGCAGCAAGGACTATCAATGGACCCAACCAAAAGCAAATGCATATTGGACTGGCCCCCACCTTCTTCCGTTAAATACCTTCAAGTTTTCCTTGTTTTCAGTTATTTTTACAGGAGGTTCATTGACCGTTACGCTGAGAAAACCATGAATCTTACTAACCTTCTTCAAAAAGACACTCATTTTGTTTTTACCAAACAAGCTGCTTTGGAGTTTTAAGCTCTGAAGAAAGCGTTCATCACTGCTCCAATACTCGCTCACTTCAACAAGCTGGATCACACTATTGTCAAAACAGACGCAAGCTAATATGCAATCACAGGAGTAATCTTGCAGTTGTCTTCCTCCAATTCTCTCTTTCACCCCGTAGCTTTTGAGTCTTGCAATTTGCTTGCTGTGGAACTTAACTATGAGATTCATGACAAGGAACTTCTCGCAATTGTTTATTGCTTAAAGAAATGGTGTTAATACCTTTTGAGCCTTAGAGAATCCTTTGAGGTTTTAACTGATCATAATTCTTTAAAGGATTTCATGAGCTCAAAAGTCCTCACACGTAGACAGGAACAATGGGCCAAATACCTCTCCAAGTTCCACTTTACAAGCACATACCGCCCTGGGAAACAAGCAGTATTCCCTGATGCTTTATCACATTGGGACAACGTTTACCCAGGGGGGGGAGCACCTTTGCCGAAAACAACCCTGAAAACGTTAGGACACTCTTCTCAACCCAATCTGCCAAACTCAGTTTGATCATTGCTCACTTATGAGATTTTCCTTCCAAACTCCAACAAGCTCAACGCGACAACCCCGAGTGCATCAAATTTTGCAAGAGTGCAAACTTATTAGATAGTAGTTACAGTATTGATGATAATGACTTCTGAGTCTATGATAATCGTATAGTAGTACCAGATAACTCTTGCATTAAGTTAGATATCTTTGAGTCACGGCACAATTCTCCACTTTATGGTCATCATGGGCAGGATAAAACCTACCAATTGATTGCACGAGACTTCTACCAGCCTGGTATGACCAAAGAAGTAAAAGACTATGTTAGCGCGTGCTATGATTGCAATTGTAACAAGTCCTTGAAACACCGGAAGTATGGGCAGCTCCAGCCACTTCCAATTCCACCTCATCCTTGGCACTTGCTTTCTATGGATTTCATCTCTCAATTACCTTCTTCTAGCAGATATGATGCTATTCTAGTAGTTGTAGATATCTTCTCAAAGATGGCTTTATTTCTGCGCAGTAATGTGACCGCCTCTTCAGAAGACTTAGCTAACTTTTTCATAGAATATGTATTTTCAAAACATGGTCTCCCTGATAATATATTTAGTGATTGTCAATCAATGTTTGTCCCGAGCTTCTGGACCTTGCTATGCAAACATTTGAAGATCACATGCAATTTATCAACGGCATACCACCCAGAAACAGACGGGAAAACAAAGCAAGTTAATCAGATTCTCAAATAATATGTTTGAATGTATTTCGCCTATCAACAAGACAGATGGTTGCAATTGCTCCCACCAGCCAAGTTTGCCTACAACAACTCCACTCATTCCTCCACCAAACAGTTGCCCTTCCAAACTCTTTATGGTAGAAACCCAACTTTCTCTTCCCTTCATGTAGCACCTTCTCAACCTGCTACCAATTACCTTGAACAAATTCAATCCCTTCAATTGCAACTTTGAACCAACCTCAAAGAAGCAAACCAGTGCTATAAGGAGCAAGCAGACCAATTTTGCACTATGGCTCCAACCTTGGCAGTAGGAGATCAAGTGTGGCTTGATGCTTGCTATATTTGCAGTACTTGCCCAACCCGCAAACTCTCCAAAAGAAAGCTTGGCCCCTTTAAAGTAGAATCAGTCATCTCCCCTAACGCCTTTAAACTTACTTTACCTGCAAAATGGAAAGTTATCCACCCAGTCTTTCATGTCTCTCTCCTAGAGACAGCTTGAGTCCTATACCCGGGCAAGACTCATCCCCCTCCCAAACCGCTCACTGTCCTCAATCATCAAGAGTGGGAAGTTAGCCTTATTCTGGATTCCAGGTTACGCAAAGGAAAACTTCAATACCTCGTTGAATGGTCTGGCTTCCAGTCCAACAGAGATTGCACCTTGTGGGAACCAGCCCATCACCTTTGCAATTCCCCCAATCTGATTCGATATTTCCATGCAAGCTACCCTTGCAAACCTTGACAATCATGATTCCATCCCATCCAATCCCATTCCATTCCACATTCCATCTCATCCAATCCCATTCAATTCCAACTCACCATTCCATAAATCAACCCCTTCATCTCACCCCGTTATTCCTTCTTCTCATTCCCCTCTCATTCCTACCAAAAATAAAATTCCCATTCCTTATAAAAAAAATAAAATAAAAATATATAATAAAATAAAAAATATATAATAAAATAAAAAAATATATATACATATTTAATAATAGTTAAAAAGTCTCCTTCACTTCTTTCTCTGCATCTTCCCAATTAGCAGTCAACTCTGCAACCATGGATTGAAAGGTATCCAGGTCTTCATCATTTATCAATGAGGACATCCTTTGAAGAACCAGCACCTCCGTTACAATGTGCCTCTCGAATATCTCCTCGCACTTTGCAATTCAAGCTTGCTTTGGCCAAGCATTCCATCCACCTTCCTCCAAGAGTTCCTCGTATGCTCTCTTCCTTTGGCCTCCCGACAAACCTTCCCCAACATTTCCCGTCAATTGCCTTGCATCAGTCTTGATTTGCCCTTTGACTCGCAATGGGTTAGCTTTGCCTCGGCCCTCCATTCCTTCCTTGCCATCCATTCCATCCCTTCCATCTCCTCCATTCCCTTCTCCCATTCCTTCCATTACCACCCCCTATTCTTGTTCTGTTCCCTCTCTCCCTCCACTTCCATCTCCATCTTCTCCATTTCCCAATTCCCTTTCAGTTTTGTTCTTTCCTTCCTCCCTTGCTTCCTCGGCTATGACCCCAACCGGTTCCGCACCGGGCACTTCATCTTGCACCTTGGCATTCATCTGGGCTCCCAGAAATTCAGTTGGCGGTCCCCAATAAGGCTGTGGTGGCATTGGTGTGTTTGTGGTATATCTCCGGAATTGAGGCAACACTAGCAAGACCAGTGGAATTTAGTCACTACCTTTATTATCACTAGTCAGTCCCAATTAGTACTCACCAGGAACTCGAGTACACAAGAATTTGATCTCCGGCAAGGGTGGTGATGAAATCTAGAGGCTCTGTTTGAGATTCACGCCAGAAGAATATATTCCAGAACTTCAACCATGTGTTAGTGAATGATAAGTAAGAAATGAAAACAACTCAAATCATACCCAAGCTCAATAAATGACAGGGATAAAAATTACGGCCAGACAGAGAGATGGAGAGATGGAGGGTTGAGGTGAAAGTACGCAGAATTGGAGGAGGGACTGATTATAAAAGACTGTCAGAAATATGTCAGAAGTAAATCACTCAAAGAGATGCTCAGAGGAAAGAGTCCATCTTGAGAATGTGATAGTCGCACCAAATTATCTTGAGTCCAAGGAGATCAAACTGGAACTTGCTGAGTCATTTTCTAGAGTTAGACGTTCAGCCAAGGAGGGAAAGTTGAGATTGATGAAGAGGAGCATTGAGTGCATTAACTGGATTTTACCCCCATACCAATCAAGATGAAGACAATGCATATGCAAAGAGAAATAAGAACCCGCGAGTGCACGCAAGAAGATTAGTGCTGCTGTGCAACTACCCAAGTGCCTTCAGAGAGAGAGGAAATAAAAAGAAAAAATTAAAGAAAAATAAATGAAGTAAGAAACACATAATTAGAAATAGAGTAAAAGAACTATAAATGGAGTAGGAGACCCCTAAAAAACTCCCAATAATTCAACACCCCTCCATAATTTGGTGTGAAATCACTGAAAGCAGCCAGAGGTTAGTAACTGAAGCGCTTGCTTTGTGGAAGCCTTTGTTAGACTATCCGCAATCATGTTTGATGTGTCTGTGAGAGTAACGCAAATTCTATCGTTAGCCAATTCGTTGCGCAGCCATTTCAGCTTCATGTCTATTAATTTTGTTATGGAATTTGACCCAAAGTGTTTGAGTTTGTCAAAAAGCCCCTTGTTGTCCACAATGAAGTTTGAGGGCCGTATAGTTTGTTTCTTGCAGAGATCTGAGACGACAAATTGAATTCATAGCGATTCTTGTGCACCATCAACCAAGGTGTTCAATTCTGCTTCAGTGGAAGAAAGGGTAATGTTGGATTTCTTCCAAATCTTCCACGCGACAGGATTCTTCTTCCAGAATATTATATAACCTGTTTGTGACTTCTGGCTATGAGGATCATTGGCCCAGGTGGAGTTGGTGTAGACGCATAAGCCCTCATCGTCATTGGTAACACGCGGCTGCAGAGTAAGAGAAAGGGATAGGGATCCCACAAGGTATTTCCACACGTGAAGGACTTCCACCACAGAAATCTGCATATCACTTGCTAGCAAGTGCCATCAAAGAGCTCTTGCCCAATGTATGGCCAAGCTCAGGTCAAGCTCCTACCAAGCTCAGGTCAAAATTTATTGACGCTCCAATGCACAGTCACTGACTGTGCACAATGCATAGTGACTGTGCACAATGAACAGTGACTATGAACAATGCATAGTGACTGTGCACAATGCACAGCAACTGTGCACAATGCATAGCAACTTTGCACAATGCACAGCAACTGTTTACAATGCACAGCAACTGGTTACAATGCATAGAAACTTTGTACAATTTATAGCAACTTTGCACAATGCACAGCAACTGTGCACAATGCACAGCAACTGTGTACAATGCACAGCAACTGTGTAAAATGCACAGCAACTGTGCACAATGCACAGCAACTGTGCACAATGCACAGCAACTGTGCACAATGCACAGCAACTGTGCACAATGCACAGCAACTGTGCACAATGCACAGCAACTGTGCACAATGCACAGCATCTGTGCACAATGCACAGCATCTGTGCACAATGCACAGCATCTGTGCACAATGCACAGCATCTGTGCACAATGCACAGCATCTGTGCACAATGCACAGCATCTGTGCACAATGCACAGCAACTGTGCACAATGCACAGCAACTGTGCCCAATGCACAGCAACTGTGCCCAATGCACAGCAACTGTGCCCAATGCACAGCAACTGTGCAAAATGCACAGCAACTGTGCACAATGCACAGCAACTGTGCAGAATGCACAGCAACTGTGCCCAATGCACAGAAATTGTGCACAATTCACAGCAACTGTGCACAATGCACAGCAACAGTGCACATTATTTATCGAAGATCCAATGCACAATGCACAGTGACTGTGCACAATATTTATCCAAGCTCCAACGCACAGTTGCTGTGCATTGTGCACAGTTGCTGTGCATTGTGCATAGTTGCTGTGCATTGTGCATAGTTGCTGTGCATGGTGCACAGTTGCTGTGCATGGTGCACAGTTTCTGTGCATTGTGCACAGTTGTTGTGCATTGTGCACAGTTGCTGTGCATTGTGCACAGTTGCTGTACATTGTGCAAAGTTGCTGTGCATTGTGCACAGTTGCTGTGTATTGTGCACAGTTGCTGTGCATTGTGCACAGTTGCTGTGCATTTTGCACAGTTGCTGTGCATTTTGCACAGTTGCTGTGCATTTTGCACAGTTGCTGTGCATTGTGCACAGTTGCTGTGCATTGTGCACAGTTGCTGTGCATTGTGCACAGTTGCTGTGCATTGTGCACAGTTGCTGTGCATTGTGCACAGTTGCTGTGCATTGTGCACAGTTGCTGTGCATTGTGCACAGTTGCTGTGCATTGTGCACAGTTGCTGTGCATTGTGCACAGTTGCTGTGCATTGTGCACAGTTGCTGTGCATTGTGCACAGTTGCTGTGCATTGTGCACAGTTGCTGTGCATTATGCATAGTTGCTGTGCATTGTGCACAATTTCTGTGCATTGGGCACAGTTGCTGTCAGAGTATTGTCTATTGCTGTAACAAGCTGTGACAAATACCTGCAAAATAACACAATAACAAGTGTTATATGTTAGTTTTATCCTAATTTCAATGCTTATATCAGTACAACTCAACTAATACTACGGTATTAGGAGCAAAATATCCACACCTTAAACCTTTATAAAAGGCAAGGGGCCTGGCTTTATATAAATAAAGCTCAAAGGAGATTTGCTTACACCTGGAAGCTCACACCCTTTATAGTAGCCAGAGAGGGCTACAACTCCAAAAGGGACCTTGAACTCAAATTTGAAGTTGTCTTATTGATTGTTGGATTGATGTGATATTAAATTAAAAGGCCCCAGTCAATCTTCTTGATTAAGTTTTAATGGGCTTGTTAACTTTGCAATATCTGGTTCAAAAATACAATGAGGAAAAGGACTTATGGGGGCAAGACCCTCCTCTTTTCTATTAACATGAGTCCTCAGTGTTAAAATACGTACGCACTTACGCGGGTGCTACGTATAAGTTTAATCCAAATGGGATGCACAAATGGGCCTCTAAGGCCCATTGGACACACACGGACCATACGGGCCCATGTGGATGTTACAGAGTTGGGGAAACTGGCCTCAAAACGCGTGAAATAGACCCATTGGTACACGGGCCCTAACGGGCCCGATGGGGTATATGGGCAAATACGGCCAGATGGGCTTGTATGGGCATAATTGGGCCCAAGGTTTATTTTGGACATACTTGGCCAGACGGGCTGGCCCGCAAAAGTAGTCTTTTCTCACAATTCGGGCTTGGGGCGGCCCATTAGGGTTGCCGCCCGTGTCGCGGCCCGCTCGGAGCCGCTGCTCGCGTTGCGGCCCGTTCGGGGCCGCCTGTGTTCCTCGGCACGGCCCACGCGGGGCCCGACGGCCCGCGCGGGGCTGTTGCGTGGCCGAGGGATCCCGCGCGGTGCGATGCCGCGCGGGCCCGGCTGGTTGCGACCGGCGACCAGCGCCGCGGAGCCGGGGCTCGCGGCCCCGGCTCGCTCCCCCTCCCCTCGCTTGCCGTCGCGAGGGGGAGGGGGCAGGCTGGCTGGGTTGAACCAGCCAGCGACCGACCGCGACAGCGCGGTCGGCCAGGGCAGGGGGGACCTGACCACCCCCTTGCCCAAGGAGGTGGCGGCGCCGGCCGCAAGGGTAGCGACCGGCAGGTGGGGGGGAATTCATCACCCCCCCACCATCGATCGTTCGAGGCGACCGAGCAGGGCAGGGACGCTCTCCCCCCCCCCCCTTTACCGAGGGGGAGGAGCGATGGGCCTGGGGGGACCTGATCACCTCCCAGGCCAACGTACTTGACAACACCCTGGAGGTATCAACCCCCAGGGCCCCTGGTGAGGGAATTTGACCGCCCCCACCAGGGATTTGAGAGAAAAAGGGGGGGGGACAACATGTCCGCTGGTCACCCCCCCCCATGTGAGTCTGAGACCGGACCCAGGTTTGCCCTGGGTCCCACCTGGCCCATTTGAGGGGCCAGGGGCTGGCTGCATGAGGCAACCAGCCCGTAAACAAGGCAATAAAGGTCATCATGGCTGGTTGTAAAGGACAACCAGCCAAGGGGATTGAACAGTTAAGGGGCTGGTTCAGCCCCATTGAGGTGGAAACACCAGAAATAACCAGAATAGGCTGGTTGTAAGGGTACAGGACTGATGCCATGTGGGCTGATCTAGTCCAAACCAAGTAACAAGGCCAGTAGAGCCTGTAGAGCCCTTTTGGGGCGGAAAATTTGCCTTTTGGCTTTTTGTATCATGGGCTCACAAGAGGCCAATCTTTTGTACTTAAGGAGCTCTTCTCCCTGCTGTTTTCCATCATTCATTCATCATCCAATCAAATTCATCCAACATATTGCCCCATTGTGAGAGCCCCATTAGCCATTATTGACACACAGTGTCCAGCATTTCTTTTGCTTTAAATACTGCTCATTTGCCTAAGCTAATTGCTGGCCATAATTATAACACTCAGGGGACTCAGGGGACCATCAGGGGAGTAGACCACTGTCCTAGATTTCGTCTCCAGTGGCTCAGAGCCTCTTGTAATATTCCCCAATGAGTAGCAGGAATTACATACTCATTGGGGGTGATTTTCAATGTAAAGTTTAATCTAATCACCCCAACAGGTATCATATAGACTGTAGATCATCCCAATAACTTAATTAGCAGCCAAGTGGACGCTCTCAGGGCTTCAGAATAAGTATACATCATCATGTAACTCTAAACAGATCTCTCTTGGCATGTGTTTAAAGATTAAGACCATACTCTTAACCATATTATGGCTTATATTAGTATGTACATTCTTGGCAGATGATCCCACAGAGTTTATATGCCCCAATTGAGTTTAATGGCCTCTGTGTGTACGCTTTTCCAGCCTGTATGGGTTCCTGAAAGTTATCCACAGGCTGGAAGGAGAGAAAAACAGAACATTAATAATAATTTACCCTGTATGGGTTATGGTAAATGGAATTCATTAAAGAATATTATTTCCACAGAGGGAAATCTTTATGGAAGTTCATTGTGCATCCAAATGGACGCATCCTGGTGATTCCAACTCACATTTAAGTTATAAGATCTTCCATAACTTATAATATAATTTATCAAAGTTTTATGTGATAAAATCTAGGTTAAAAACATACTATAAAATAATATTATAAAATATTCATAAAAATACAAAATGCTTGATAACATCAGAATAGTGACACAATGGAGGCTTGAACACAAGACCTGGGTTTTCTGTAGGCAGAGCACTGAGTCATTACTTAACCACTGTACTAAGTAGACATATGAGTTGTGCAGACAATTGGACATCAATATATGTCTCATGGCTGACACTCCCCACCTCCAAAAGAAAATTACTCTATGAGGAATTTTTGGATCTATTGGAAGCTCTATATCTTCTCAAAAAAATATCAGAATTTTTAATGTCCTTGGCTTCTAGCCATAGATCACTATCTGCTATGTTATGTTTGAACCTCACTAGATATAATCTTACATCTTTCCCGTATTTTCTAATGACCTTATGTTGCAGTATCTTAAGCGGCACATCTTCACTAGCCTGTTCCATTGGTGGTACCACAACCCTAGGAAAATTTCTTTGAGGGAAAGACTCTACTGGATCAATAAATTTTTTAACAAGACTAATTGGAAAAGTAGGATGTTTTCTGTCAAATTCTTTGTTTAAAATTACCTCCACTGCATTTTTACCATGAAGTGCTTTTACAACAAATGGACCAAAAAAAGCATCCTTTAATCTTCTGTGTCCTGAAATATTATTAAAATTAACAGTAGAAATTAAAACCATGTCCCCTACTTTGAAGTCATGATCTCCAGGACTTTTGTCCCACCTACTCTTATTATACTCTACCGCATCACTAACACACTTGCTAGCATATGTTTCAGCCTTATTCTGATTTCTCTAAAACAGTCAGCTGAAGGGTGTAACATTATAGTCTTACTTAGTAACATGTCCTTAGGCATTTGAGGTATCCAACCTCTTTCTAATTCAAAAGGGGAAATTTTAGTTTTTGAATGCTTGCTTGAATTGTAGGCAAATTCTAAAGCTGGTAAAAGAGATACCCAGTCATGAGTGTATCCATCACTGTCCTTGAATTTAATTCCATAAGCACAATATCTCCTGATCATGTCTTCCAAAGTTTGTATCATCCTCTCTGCTAGACCATCAGTCTGGGGATGATAAGCTGTTGAAAAGGATAATTTTGTTCCAACCAAATTAAAAAGACTCTGCCAAAATTCAGATGTGAATTTTGGGTCCCTGTCACTTATAATATTTCTGGGGCACCCCACGTCATTGACAATACTGTTCCAGAATAGCATAGCTATGTCCATCGCAGAGCTATCTTTATAACATGGTAAGAATCTAACTCTCTTAGAGAATCTGTCAACCACCACTAGAACACAGTTGAAATTATCTTTACCCCCAGGGGGCAATCCAGACACAAAATCCATGTTAATAGTGTGCCATCTTTCTTTTGGTTCTTCTATAGTTTGTAATAGACCATACCTTTTTCCTGTGGACTTATTTGCTTTCTGGCATCTCTCACAGGACTCACAGTATGAGCTAACACTGTTTCTCCAGTTAGGCCACCATGCTAGAATTTTAACCCTTTCTACAGTTCTATCTTTTGAAAGGTGTCCAGAGCAAACACTGTCATGAAATTCACTCAGAATCAATTGTATGTGCACATCTTGTACTAACACTACTGAGCAGCAATGGGAAGACTTGTGATATATCAACCCATCTAAAAGGACAAACCTTCCTTCCAGGTAACCGTTCTTCCAATCTGCATCTAGTCCTTCAACAAGATTTTGTGCACTAGACTTAGATCTTAGTATCTCAAGGAGTAGTGATGAGTTCTTGTTGCTGGCATATGACTCAAGCACTGAGGTCCAGAAGCTTTCAGCCAAACTTGTGACCAAAATACCCATAATTGGTAGTGTTTCCACGTCATCTTCTGGGTCATAGGCAGGATTATTGATGTCATTGGGTAGAGCCCATCTGGATAACCCATCTGCATTCTTATGTATTAGCCCCTCTCTATGCACTATTGTCATGCACCCTCTCCATTGCTGAATAGCTATTTGCCATCTTAACATGTGCCTATTAGGTGTTTTTAGGTTTAGAAGTGACTTTAGCGCTGTAAAATCAGTAATTACTTCAAACTGACACCCATCCAAAAAGTAATACAACTTTTCCAGAGCCCAAACTAGGCACAAAAACTCTAGTTGGGAGGCACCATACCTTTTTTCACTATCTTTGAGCTTTCTGGATATAAAAAATATGGGTTCTTCAACTGGCTTTTCATTAACAATCTGGACCTGGTGTAATGCTGCTCCTAAACCTTCCATACATGCATCTACATATAACTTAAATGGTTTCTTAGGATCTGGGTGGAAAAGCAAAGATGCCGAGGTTAGACAACTTTTTAACAACTCATAAGCCTCAACTCTCTCTTTAGTCATTTCAAAAGAAACATTGGGACTACATATTTTGTATAGACTGGAAGCTATTATGCCATAATCTTTAATATGTAGCCTGTAGTAACCTTCAAAACCCAAAAAACTTTGCATCTCCTTAATGCTGTTAGGAGTGGGCTTTAATAAGACTGCTGCTACTCTGGTTTGATCTATTCCCAAGGATAGCCCATTTAAAATATGTCCTAGGGCTTTCAATTCATTGAAGCCAAATGAACATTTACTCAATGAAATTTTCATGTTCATCTTAATAACTTTCTTCAAAATAATTGATAGTCTGTACATGTTCTCTTCCCAAGTTGCTGAAAATATAATAATGTCATCTATGTAGATGATCAACCAATTTTGCATCAACTCTTCATGGAACTCAGAATCCATCATTCTCTGAAAATGAGATGGTTCATTCTTGATACCAAATGGCATTCTCAGATATTCAAAAACACCTAAATGACAAACTATTCTTAAAAACTTCCTGCTGTCTATGTCTACAACATGCTGGTGGAATCCTTTCAGCACATCCATACATGTGATATATTTTGCCTGGTGAAGTTTACTTAGGGACTCAACAATCTTGGGCATAGGATACCTATCTGGTGTGGTATAAGATTTTAGAGCTCTAAAGTCACCAACCATTCTAGATTTCCCATTATGCCAAGCTATTATGACTGGTGTAGTAATGTCAACATCCTCGTAAGCTCCTACTTTCCTGATAACTCCCAATTTCAGCAATTTATCTATATGTTCCTTAAGTGCTTCTCTGCTCCTAGGGCTGGCTGGAAATGGGTGTTTTCTTAAGGCAGGCGGGTATGGCTTATCAATAGTTAAAGTTATTTTAACATCATGACCTATTATGGATCCAAAGGGTTTATCTGTAGTAGAAAAAGCTCCTCTATGTTCAAACAATACTTGTACCAGACGGATATTTTGTTCATTACTTAGTGATGAATTGATCTTGGATTCATTACTAACCTCTTTGTGAAAAGCTTCTTCATTAAGATGATCAACTGAGTTAACCTTCTCTTGATCAAAGGGGAACTTAGCACTGTCACCAACCGTAAAGTATGAAGCCTCCTTGCTGTGGAACAAATTGAAAGAATACTCCTTCATATAGTCACTTCCTATTATGAAATAATCTATGGAAGTATTATCAATCACTACAAATTTAATAATGAATACATATGAAGCAAAAAACAACCTAATCTTGACTATACCTAATGAAACTAATGACCCTGAGCAGCTATGTAATTTCACCACAGGTGCACTTTCCAAAAAATCCTTCCAATTTGTGAAGAAATTTTCCAAGTAGCTTCTGCCCACTATTGACTTACATGCTCCACTGTCCAAGAAGGCTTTACAAGGCTTATTACAAAATCTCATGTTGATTAATTCATTAGTTACCTTAATAGAATTTATGCATCCTATGATAGGCTCCTCCTCTTCTCCTAATGAACTGTCCGAGTCTGATCCTTCTACACAATCATTACCTTTATTAGTACTTTCACTCTTGACATTATTAACTTTCCTCGTTTTTTTGCGGACATGCCCTAGAGGTATTTCCTGCTTTATCACAAGTATAGCATGATATATCTGTATTGGGGACAGCATTTCTTACGACAGTCTTGTCCTTTTCTGTCTTGGCCAAATTGTTGTCTCTGGTCTGGTAGATCTTCCTCCTTCCCGGTGACATGTCCTCTACTATATCTTCTAATATGTTGATTAAACTGGAACAATCTCCATCTGCTTTCATACTTGTTTTAACTGCAAAGGAAATTTCCCCATCCATCAGTGAAAGTAGCTTAAAGTTAATACTGTCCTGGTCTAATAGCGGATCAGATGCTCTAAGTCTTTTCCTTTGCCTGGTCACCCATGTAGCTGGTGGTGTCACACCAGGCAAAAATCTGTCATTGTTGAAGGCAGTCAAGCACTTTCTTTTCCAATTAGATGTGCCAAATTTTGCATTTATTTCTCTTTTCCAAAACTCCCAGTCCTGCACGCCTACAGCACTCCTTCTATCTCTGTACCAGTCTGAGGCTATACCTTTAAACAAAATACTTAATCTACTAGTAATCAAAGTGTCAGGGAGCCCATTATCTTCTTTCAAGGTTTCTACCCATGAAAGAAATTCAGTGTGATCATACTCACCCTCCCCAGAGAATTCAGGCCAATCACTTATCTTAGGTAATCCCTGTAACACTTGCTTAAGAACCTCTTTTTTACCAGAATCCAGCTCCAGATCAATGTCTTCTGCAATAGCCTTGCTTTTCCTTCTCATCTCTGGTGCTCTAGATTCAGTAACTGGACTGTGGCTATTTTGGGACAAGGACGATAATCTGCTAATAAGCTCCTCATTTTTGTATCCTAGCTGCTCAATCACTTTATCAATTTTGGTGCTCAATTTCTCTTGACTTTCTTCTGACTTGATTTGACATTTCAACATTTCTTCTTTGATATAAATCAAATTTTTATCAAATTTATCTTCCAACACTTCCAATGAGTGACCCACTTGTAAAACCATTGAGGTCAGTGAGCTGACATCTCTCTTAATACTGATAGATTCTCTGCATGTTTCTTTCAAATTTTTATCAATGTTTGTCATCTTATTACTCAGATTAATCAAATCTCCTGCTTGTGCTTTATTTAAGTCCAGTTCTATTGTCTTATTAGTCAATTCTTCTATTTATTTGACAGAGTTTGCCAAAATTGATTTCAAAGTCAGACTATCTGCAACAATGCAGGAGTATTTATTATCTATAGATGCAAAGCCTTCTATACAATATTTGTTTGTGTGGACTACTGCTTTTTTGATATGAAGTGTCTCATTGAACACAATATCTCGAAATTTATCTAACAATATTTCTGATTCTAAAGACAGTCTCAGCCCCTCTTGGATCTTTTGGCTCTCTCTTCTTCTAAGAATTGGAAGCCTCCTTGGAGAGACCTGGCCATCCTCATCATCTCTCCATAGATGGAGTGCCTGTGTTCTCTCCTCTTTCTCATCCTTGCTCCCTGGCTCAGGGGAGGGGACGGTGCTCTGTTCCTTAAAGGCTCCTGGGAGCTTGAAGCCACTGGTTGTGGGGCTGCCCTCTCCTGCAGTTTTTTCTTTGGCTTTGGCTTGGGGACCACCGGTTTCATGATCTGGGTTGGATCCCAACTCTCTGTTTCCTTCATCAATCTGTCCCTTTCCAACAGTTTGATGAGGGCCCTGTACGTCGCCAAGGCCTGGGTCAGAAACTTCACCTGGTTCTCAACGTTGCTTGCTGCCACTGCCTCTAAGTAATTTATTTTGTTCTGGCTGTGGCAGGTCAAGAGGTTTGCCGTGCCCGGAGGTAGGCTGTCTCCTCCTCTGGCTAAATTCACCTGGGGGCACAAGCTCAGCGCCCTTGCTCCTTGTGTTCATCATTATCACGACAAAGGGTTTTTAATTTTTTTTTTTATATATATAAAAAAAGATTTAATGCAATAGTTTTGAATCAGTCTGACTGGTCTTTTTTGTTTCTGAACGTTTCAATGAATCTAGGTCACTAACTCTGAGTGACTATCTCTGTCAAAGGAGTCCTAGATCTGATCTTCGCTTTGGCGACGCTGGTGTCATGCTGCTTTCTTTGCTCCTTTGCAAGGAGCTTGGTTCTGACACAAAGCTGCGTGCCCTGCCTTGATTTGCAGGCAGAAAGGAATCTATCAATAATTTCTTAGACACTGTTTCACGAGGATGTAAGTTCCTCTCTCTACTATTTCTAGCCGTCACCGTATCGTTACTTACTTTTCAGAAAGCTAATCTAACCTATAGAACTATGATCCGTGGTACTTATGCAATATGCCATATCCGTTTGATTCAGTCGCTTGGCTTTTGTTGAAACCCAGCAGTAGAGCCGTCGCCGTTTGTTTGGTCAGGATCAATTGTGCTTGATACTATCAGGCTCACTCAACTTGATGAGGTTGTTGCGGTTATTCTGTCCAATCAACAATTCTGGCTGGCTGTTGGAAATCTTGCTTCAGCCGGTCTCCTTGTGACTGTAACTCCAACAGTCAGTATCAACAAGGATGCCAAAAGGAATATTTTGACGCCTGGTGATAGATGCCGTCGGCGGTTCTAATCCTGTCAATATTAACCTTCTCGTTTTGATAGAGGAAAGTATTTCCCCACTCTATCAATCACCCGCGGTTAAGTTACCGGTGTTATGACGGAGAGCTTTATAGAGCTTTTTGAAAATTGTACAATTTTCTTTTCTGTTATTTTCAGACCAAATTTTAACAATCAATAATTAATTAAAGAATGTTAATGTTAATATCTTACTTTTTGGATAAAAAATTTAAAACTTTTGTGCTTAAGGCACTTCAAATCAATATCTATAACAGAATTAACACCAAATTTCGAAAATTGTGGTTATTTTTTTTTCAAAATATCTTATATAAGTGATTAATTTAACTTCAAGGGGTTAAAATAATCAACAATAACTCTTACTTTAAATGGACAAATGTCCAAAACTTGGTTCAAAAAAGGAGATGAGCCCCCCAATTTTCAGAGTATTGTTTCTATTGCTGTAACAAGCTGTGACAAATACCTGCAAAATAACACAATAACAAGTGTTATATGTTAGTTTTATCCTAATTTCAATGCTTATATCAGTACAACTCAACTAATACTACGGTATTAGGAGCAAAATAGCCACACCTTAAACCTTTATAAAAGGCAAGGGGCCTGGCTTTATATAAATAAAGCTCAAAGGAGATTTGCTTACACCTGGAAGCTCACACCCTTTATAGTAACCAGAGAGGGCTACAACTCCAAAAGGGACCTTGAACTCGAATTTGAAGTTTTCTTATTGATTGTTTGATTGATTTGATATTAAATTAAAAGGCCCCAGTCAATCTTCTTGATTAATTTTTAATGGGCTTGTTAACTTTGCAATATCTGGTTCAAAAATACAATGAGGAAAAGGACTTATAGGGGCAAGACCCTCCTCTTTTATATTAACATGAGTCCTCAGGGGACTCAGGGGACCATCAGGGGAGTAGACCACTGTCCTAGATTTCGTCTCCAGTGGCTCAGAGCCTCTTGTAATATTCCCCAATGAGTAGCAGGAATTACATACTCATTGGGGGTGATTTTCAATGTAAAGTTTAATCTAATCACCCCAACAGGTATCATATAGACTGTAGATCATCCCAATAACTTAATGAGCAGCCAATTGAACGCTCTCAGGGCTTCAGAATAAGTATACATCATCATGTAACTCTAAACAGATATCTCTTGGCATGTGTTTAAAGATTAAGACCATACTCTTAACCATATTATGGCTTATATTAGTATGTACATTCTTGGCAGATGATCCCACAGAGTTTATATGCCCCAATTGAGTTGAATGGCCTCTGTGTGTACGCTTTTCCAGCCTGTATGGGTTCCTGAAAGTTATCCACAGGCTGGAAGGAGAGAAAAACAGAACATTAATAATAATTTACCCCTGTATGGGTTATGGTAAATGGAATTCATTAAAGAATATTATTTCCACAGAGGGAAATCTTTATGGACGTTCATTGTGCATCCAAATGGACGCATCCTAGTGATTCCAAATCACATTTAAATTATAAGATCTTCCATAACTTATAATATAATTTATCAAAGTTTTATGTGATAAAATCTAGGTTAAAAACATACTATAAAATAATATTATAAAATATTTGTAAAAATACAAAATGCTTGATAAAATCAGATTAGTGAAACAATGGAGGCTTCAACACAAGACCTGGGTGTTCTGTAGGAAGAGCACTGAGTCATTACTTATCCACTGTACTAATTAGACATATGAGTTGTGCAGACAATTGGACATCTATATATGTCTCATGGCTGACAGTTGCTGTGCATTGGGCCCAGTTGCTGTGCATTGGACCCAGTTGCTGTGCATTGGGCCCAGTTTCTGTGCATTGTGCACAGTTGCTGTGCATTGTGCACAGTTGCTGTGCATTGTGCTCAGTTTCTGTGCATTGTGCACAGTTGCTGTGCATTGTGCTCAGTTTCTGTGCATTGTGCACAGTTTCTGTGCATTGTGCACAGTCACTCTGCATTGTGCACAGTCAGTTTGAATTTTGCACAGTTGCTGTGCATTGTGCACACTTGCTGTGCATTGTACATTGTGCACAGTTGCTGTGCATTTTGCATTGTGCACAGCCACTGTGAACCAAAAACATGTTGAAGAATGAAAATGCATTCAACTAGAGATTGGACAGAGCTTCAACCAGAGCTTCCTTGATAGCACTTGCTAGCAAGTGCCATCACTTTCTAACCCTCCTGATGGATGGTTAAACCCCTCCAGAATGGATGATGGAGGGTTGAAACCCCTTGAGGATGGATGATGGAGGGTTAAAACCCCTCCAGAATGGATGATGGAGGGTTAAAACCCCTCTAGAATTGATGATGGAGGGTTAAAACACCTCAAGAATTGATGATGGAGGGTTAAAAGTCACTGTGCACCATGCACCAGGACTGTGCACAATGGACCACCATGACTGTTCACAATGCACAGTGACTGTGCACAATGCACAACAACTGTGCAAAATGCACAGTTGCTGCGCATTTTGCACAGTTGCTGTGCCTTGTGCACAGGTCCTGTGCATTTTGCACAGTTGATGTGAATTTTACACATTTTCTGTACATTGTGCAGAGTTGCTGTGCATTGTGCACAGTTGACGTGCATTGTGCATAGTCACTGTGAAACAAAAAAATTCTAGAGAATGGGAATACCTTCAACTAGAGATTGGACAGAGCTTCAACCAGAGCTTCCTTGATGGCACTTGCTAGCAAGTGCCACCACTTTTTTTGTGGTGTTCCATCCAGTGACTCATGCCCGGATTCTGATTGAACTGAGAGAGGATAGATGCGGCGGCGGAAATGTCTGGTCAAGTGCGTCCCAATAGATAGTTGAGCAGCCCTGTATATGTTCTGTAATTGACTCCAGTTTTGGAGAATTTGTTTTGTTCTTCAGAGGAGGCAGGAACAAGTTGAATCCCCGGAGTCATTGGAGTAGAAACAGTTTGACAGTCGGATAGATCAAGTTCCTCAAGAACTTTTTGAATTAACTTGGTTTGGTTGAGCCCAATCAAGTTACCTCTCTGAGTGAATTCCATGCTAAGAATGGTGTCAGGTGGGTGCGCAGAGGAGTTTGGAAACTGAAGTAGGAATTCCTCTTTGAACCAATCAACATCCCCGGCTACAATCAAGTTTTCAACATGAAAGAACAGCGAGGAGGACCGGGTCAAGTGAGTTTATGAACAGGGATCAGCGTTTGATTGAGTGTAACCAATTCGCTCCAGCCAACCCTTGAGAGTTTTATACCAATTCAAGGGAGCTTGACGTAGGCCGTAAAGAGACTTTTTTAACTTAAGAAATTTCGACAAAAGGTTGCTTTCCTTGGGTTTTAGAATGCATAACTCCTCCTCCAGGGGAGCAAACAGAAATGTGGCCTTCACGTTGAATTGTTGGATTTTGAGACCTAAATCAAGCCCGCTCAGAAGAAGTAGGATGAGTGTGGTAAACTTCCCGGTAGGAGCATAAGTATTGCCAAAGTCAACGCCCGGAGTTTGCAGATTACCCATTATACAAAGTCAACACTTTTGTCTCTTGGGTGTGAGACTTGTGGCGGGTTTCACCTTATCTACCCACATTGTCCTGAGGAAGTGTTTTGGTTTGACATTGCAGTCCTCCCAAACCTCTTGAGACTCGATCACATCCAACTCAGTTTTCCTCTCTTTCCCCCAATCAGACCCGTTCCTATCAATTTTTGAGGCATGTGAGTATTTCTCTGGTCGGATACCCAAATTCCTTTCCCGTAGATTGTAGGAGGGACTGCACACCTCCACCGCACAAGCTTCCAGGTCAGATACATTGACACTACCTCCTTGTGGATCTTCACTGTCTTCAGACTGTGGACAAGTAGAAACGGACGCTGCATTTGAATCAATCATTTCAGTCTCCCCCATGACGGTCTCGCCCATGAGGTTATCAGAGCTCAAAACACTCCTATTCAACTCCACAATTAGACTGTTTTCGCACTTAATGTTCTTTGTTAGATTGGTATCAAAATCCAGGAATGTGACATGTTTCCTGTCAATGATTTTGTTCTTGTTCATCAGAATTTTGTAAGAGAGCAGGTTGTTGTTATAACCTACAAGTTTGACAAGTGAGCCCCAAGGTTCCAGCTTTGAAAATGGAGGTCTGTCCTTGTGGATGTACGTGACTGGATTCCCTACAGGATGGAAGTAATCAATGTTTAATTTTCTATTTTTGAAAAGCTTGTATGGGGATTTATTTGAGAAATGTGAAGGTATCTGGTTGAGAGCCAAGGCACAGGATTTGATAATGACATTCCAAAGACAATTTTGAATTTGAGAATCAACCCAGACTGTGCCTAGAGACTTGAGGATGAGACAATTGAATCTTTCTGCCAACCCGTTTTGTTGCGGAGAATAGGTGTTGGAAAATGTCTGCCAAATGTTATTCTCCTTGCAGAAGCTTGAGAGCAAATGATTATTGAACTCAGTCCCGTGGTCAGTATGAAGAATCATTGAGGTATAGTTAAACCTCTTAGACTCAGTGGTGATTAGAAACTGCAGGGTATTTGCGACTTCACTTTTGTTCTTCAACGGAACAACCTTAAAGTATCTGGTACAACTATCCACAATTGTCAAGAAATATTCATCCCCGTTTATGCTTACAGGATTGATTGGACCAATGACATCGCAATGAAGCTCTTGAAACAGTCTCTCTGCCCGACTATGTTTCTTATTGAAGGGTATTCCAGAGATCTTACTGATAGCACAGGCTTCGCAAACTGATTGTTTCTTCACCATAATACCAAGTTTCTGTCTGATTTGACTATAGCTGACATTCCCGAGCGCCTTATGAAGTGTCTTGTCTTGAGAGAGAAAAGAGACAAGATTCTGTTTGGGATTGATGAACCAAAGTACTGGTATATTGCAATTGTATAAACCTTTTTTATTCCATTCATCAATACTGACAACAAAAGTATCTCTTTTAAAATCAATGTTGAAGCCCTCTAGCATGAGACAAAGCATCAAAAGAAGATTGGCCATTGATTTAGGAGAGTATAAAACATCTGAAATGGAGGCATAGTGACCTTCATCATCTGATACCCTAATGGTTCCAACTCCCTCATAAGTAAGCAAATCCTTTCCCGACGTAGTCAAGATGAATCCGGTCAGTGATTGGTCTAGATGTGAGAACATACGTGAATCAGAAACAAGGTGTCCTGATGAACTGGAGTCGACTACAAACGCGTCAGTGGAGAAGAGAGAGTTTGTGTGAAATAAGCCAACGGTAGTCCCGTCTTGAGAATTTTTGTTTCTGCTCTTCTTTTTGCAAGGAAAGGAGGGTTTCAGATGTGGATAAAGTTTCCAACATCTCCCTTTGGGATGAGCCGCCTTGGGATTGTGCCACTTTTAGTCACAAGGTTTGATGCTGGTGGTTAGGAATGAGACAGAGCTGGCAGTCTCCTCTTTCTTATCGATCGTCTCTTTATTCAGGAACTTGTTTTTATTGAACATTCACAAATGGTCTAGAACCTGATCCGGAGTGATCTTTTTATCCAAGTGGGTAATTTGCTGCACCACTGTGTCCATAGACGGGGGTAGTTTTTCTAAGATAAGGTACCCAATGATGTTGGCTGGTAAGTTGATTCCAACCTCATGCAAACGAGACAATGAAGTTTTTGTGTCAGGGATAAAACCTGGAATGTTGGTAAATGAAAATGGGGTTTGGAGGAATTCTTTAAAAATTCTCTCCCGGTTCAAGGCGTGATTGGAGGCAAAGTATTCATTTATATCTGCCCAGATCTGGTGAGCGTCCTTTTTGTTCTCCGGATTAATTATGTTAGCCTGCACGGTCGTGTTGAGTTTAGACATCAAGATGGTTCTAATCCTAATGTTTTCGACCGAATTGAGTCCAACGGGATTACCATTAGTATCATTCTTTTGTTTGGTCAGTTTGGCATAGAGATCCTCCTGTAAGTCCATCATGTTCACCAGACAATTGCGCCAGATAGAGAAGTTGTCAATTGTAAGCAACGGAATGGCTTTGATGGCCGTTTTTAAGATGGTGGCCATAAGGGAGTCTGTCATGTTGGTTCTGAGTTGACTAGAGTTGACAATTCAAATATGGAGACCACGTTGTGGTGTCATTATATAGCCTCGGATCGGGAACTGCGTCGCGGCCTGCGCGCTCAGCATCTGGTAGGTTGGGCTCAGCAGTTGGGGTGCGCTCGTTCTCAGCAGTGGCCGCTGCGGGCTCAGCAGAAGGCGCAGCAGAAGGCGCAGCAGGGCGAAGCATGCAGCTGCGGGCCGGGTCTGACTAGGGGAGGCGGGCCGCGACCCGCTTGGGTGTCCAACCCAGTGATGGAGCCGGGCTGATCAGGTTCTTGGGTGGTTAGTTAGGGAAGGAAAGGGCGGAGCGATTGCGGGGCTATATCCGTGGACGGCCACGCGCAAGCACGGGCCGGCTACGGGACTAGGAAATTCACGACGGCGCGTCGGGCGGATACGGGCAATCGCGGTGAACTTTGAGAAGCGCGCGGCGGAGGGCCGCGCCGCGGGGGACAACCGGATGCGTGTAATGGCAGGCGAGCAAGCGGAATAGGATACGGACAGGGTATAGGTTAGGATATGGGATAGGGTTTTGGGCCTAGGGTTTCCTTCTTCATTGTTGTCGGGTTTTTCATGTGCTTGTACTTAGGTTAGGGTTGAGGGGGAGGGCTCAAATACCTTTCCCCTCAACTCCGGGTTGTAGGGGGGGCATCTTACCATTGTATCATCAGGAGGCAGGGGAGCGGAAAAAGGAGCGGACTTAGGAAAACAGAATCCCTCCCCTCTTCTCTCCTTTTCTCCTCTTTGGGCTCTCTAAAACTTCTCTTTACGCTCGGTATCTAATCCTTACAGACGCTTAGACCCAAGAACTCCTGAACCTGCGGCAACTTCGTGAGGGATAACCTCTAAAGTTTCCACATCTGGGGGCCTGGCCGGGAACCTCTTTCGTCAATGTCTCTCGAAGGTACTCAGATACTATTTGCCTCTCCTCTTTCCTCCTCCTCCTCTCGCCAGCTCCTCATCAACCCAAGGGACTATCCGCACATCCGCTTCAACGTCGCGGGTGTGGAGCGGTTTATTTCGCGTTACGACCTGATCGCAGACTCCAAAGGCGCATCGGATTCCGAGAAGGCATGCTATATTGTCTTGTTCATTGAAGGTGTGGAAGAACGTTGGGACGTGGAGGAGATGAGCGGCTATCTGAACCGGAATCGGACAACGTTGAAGGGGAACATGCTGGCTAGATGGGGGGGCGTGACTCTCATTTCCGGGGAAGTGACTTCAGGCCACCTGCGGAACCGGGCTATGCGGAGCTGTATTACAGGGCAGCGCGCGTCCCGGCCTCGCCGCTGGTAGCCACCCCTTGGGCTGACGAACTCGCAGAGGTGGCGGAAGGCCTTGAGGCCTATCTGAAGAGTATCCAGCGTCCTAGCATGTCTGCGCCCCGGGCACGCGCGCGTGGAAGCAACGGTGATGGTGGGCGGGCAAGACACAAGAGTCGGACGGCAAACCCAATCAATCCGAGGCCGGCAGAGGCGGGGTGCGTGTTGGGGAAGCGGGTATTGGCGGGACCGGTTCAGTCTAACGGCGGGAAGCGAGCGAGGACAAAGCGGGAAGAGGATACTCTGCACGGTTTGGGACTCGGCGAACGGCGGATAAATCTGATGGGAGGTGGGGGACAAGCGGTGGTGGGAGCAGGTCATGTGTCAGGCGATTGTAACCAAGGCAAGACCCTTTTGACGGCGGACAAAACGGACGCCAAATGGGGAAGGGAAGCGCGCCGGGACGGAGAACCGGACAGATCAGGCACTGACGGCATGGTTTGGAGGAATGGAGGGAGATTGGGCGACGGACGCGACCCTCATGGCATTGGCTGAAGCCACCAGCTGGGGAAAGCAGCTAAGTTTGGGGGGGAACTAGAGGATAGGGCGCGGGCGCGGCAATGGGATATAAGAAAAAAAAAAAAAAAAAAAAAAAAAAATAATCTTTCACCTTTTCTATCATTTCTCACTTGTCACTTTTTTTCTTATCTTCTCATTTTTTTTATATCATTTTTCGGGCGCGGACGCGGTTCTCAACCTCGCGTCTTAGTTCTCACTCAGGCGCGGACCCGGCTTTCATTCTCGCCCTCATGATGCGCGCGGCGCGGATTTTTCTCGGTAAAACAAATTCGCGTTTGAGGCGTGTATTTCTCTCAATGAATAGGGAAACGCGGTAAAACAAAAAGCGGATAAAAGAAGGAAGGGAAAAAGAAAAGGGGAAGAGGGGATGAGGCCGAGGCGCTTAAGCCATCTTCATCATTTCCTCCATTTCCGCCCTTGATGACGCCAGTAGAGCCCGGAATGATGCCAAGAGTTCGCGCCGGGATTCCAAGGATTGGGCTCCGGGAGTCGCAAGGTATTGGCGGAGCATTGTAGTCAACCTTTCCGCGAAAACATTGAAGCCAGCCGCCGGGAGCGCCATCACGACCGGAATCTCCGGGATCTCGGGAGAGTCGGCGGGAGGAGGGGCTGGTGCGGCCGGGCACAATAGAGCATGCAAGCCCGTTTTGGGCGCAGAAGTCGCAGCGGACCATGATGACGATGGAGTGGAGGGATAGGGATGCGGAGCGGAGTTTAGAGTTGGTAGAGGGGTAGGGCGCGAAGGACAGCCAAGGTGATGATGGGGAGGACCTCTGGGGACAGAACTCAAGTTGGGGGGGGATGTGGTGTCATTATATAGCCTCGGATCGGGAACTGCGTCGCGGCCTGCGCGCTCAGCATCTGGTAGGTCGGACTCAGCAGTTGGGGTGCGCTCGTTCTCAGCAGTGGCCGCTGCGGGCTCAGCAGAAGGCGCAGCAGGGCGAAGCACGCAGCTGCGGGCCGGGTCTGACTAGGGGAGGCGGGCCGCGACCCGCTTGGGTGTCCAACCCAGTGATGGAGCCGGGCCAATCAGGTTCTTGGGCGGTTAGTTAGGGAAGGAAAGGGCGGAGCGATCGCGGGGCTATATCCGTGGACGGCCGCGCGCAAGCGCGGGCCGGCTACGGGACTAGGAAATTCACGACGGCGCGTTGGGCGGATACGGGCAATCGCGGTGAACTTTGAGAAGCGCGCGGCGGAGGGCCGCGCCCCGGGGGATGAACCGGATGCGTGTAATGCCAGGCGAGAAAGCGGAATAGGATACGGACAGGGTATAGGTTAGGATATGGGATAGGGTTTTGGGCCTAGGGTTTCCTTCTTCATTGTTGTCGGGTTGTTCATGTGCTTGTACTTAGGTTAGGGTTGAGGGGGAGGGCTCAAATACCTTTCCCCTCAACTCCGGGTTGTAGGGGGGGCATCTTACCATCGTATCATCAGGAGGCAGGGGAGCGGAAAAAGGAGCGGACTTAGGAAAACAGAATCCCTCCCCTCTTCTCTCCTTTGTTATAATTATGGCCAGCAATTAGCTTAGGCAAATGAGCAGTATTTAAAGCAAAAGAAATGCTGGACACTGTGTGTCAATAATGGCTAATGGGGCTCTCACAATGGGGCAATATGTTGGATGAATTCGATTGGATGATGAATGAATGATGGAAAACAGCAGGGAGAAGAGCTCCTTAAGTACAAAAGATTGGCCTCTTGTGAGCCCATGATACAACAAGCCAAAAGGCAAATTTTCCGCCCCAAAAGAGCTCTACAGGCTCTACAAGCCTTGTTACTTGGTTTGGACTACATCAGCCCACATGGCATCAGTCCCTGAACCCTTACGACCAGCCTATTCCGGTCCATTCTGGTGTTTCCACCGTTACGGGGCTGAACCAGCCCCTTTGCTGTTCAATCCCCTGGGCCGGTTGTCTGTTACAACCGGTCCTGATGACCTCATTGTCATACTTACGGGCTGGTTGCCTCATGCATCCAGCCCCTGGCCCCTCAAATGGGCCAGGTGGGACCCAGGGCTCACCTGGGTCCGGTTTCAACCTCACATGGGGGGGGTGTAGCCGGCGGACATGCCGCCCCCCCCCCTCTTTCTCTCAATTCCCTGGTGGGGGCGGTCAAATCCCCTCACCAGGGGCCCTGGGGGTCGATACCCCCAGGGCGTCGTCAAGGTAAGGATGGCTGGGGGGTGGTCAGATCCCCCCTGGCCCGTCGCTCCTCCCCCTCGGTAAAGGGGGGGGGAGAGCGCCCCTCGTCACCTCTTCGCTACAAGGTGGGAGGGTGATCAAATCCCCCCCACCGTCCGGTCGCTACTACCGCGGCCGGCGCCGCCACCTCCCTGGGCAAGGGGGTGGTCAGGTCCCCCCTGCCCTGACCGACCGCGATGTCGCGGCCGGTCGCTGGCTGGTTCAACCCAGCCAGCCCGCCCCCATCCCCCTCGCAACGGCGAGCGAGGGGAGGGGGAGCGAGCCGGGGCCGCGAGCCCCGGCTCCGCGGCGCTGGTCGCCGGGCGCGACCAGCCGGGCCCGCGCGGCATCGCACCGCGCGGGATCCCTCGGCCGCGCAACAGCCCCGCGTGGGCCGTGCCGAGGAACACAGGCGGCCCCGAACGGGCCGCGGCGCGGGCAGCGGCCCCGGGTGGGCCGCGACACTGGCGGCGGCCCCAATGGGCCGCCCCAAGCCCGAAAACTGAGAAAAACATACTTTGGCGGGCCAGCCCGTCTGGCCAAGTATGTCCAAAATAAACCTTGGGCCCAATTATGCCCATACAAGCCCATCTGGCTGTATCTGCCCATATACCCCACCGGGCCCGTTAGGGCCCGTGTACCAATTGGCCTATTTCACGCATTTTGAGGCCAGTTTCCCCAAATCCGTGACATCCACATGGGCCCGTATGGTCCGTGTGTGTGTCCAATGGGCCTTAGAGGCCCATTTGTGCATCCCATTTGGATTACACTTATACGTAGCACCCGCGTAAGTGTGTACGTATTTTAACACACCCCCTTAATCCAAAAGGGGTGACATCCGCATATTAGTCACAAAGCCTTGATGCTTGTTTCTGTCTAATGCCTTAGTCAAGATATCCGCAATCATTGCTCCAGTGGGCATGTACCTCAACACAATCTCTTTGCAGTTAACTGCATCGCGAATATAGTTATAGTGGACATCAATATGTTTTGTTCTTGAATGGAACACTTGGTTTTGCGCCAACGCAATGGCACTCTGGTTATCGGAATACAACAATGCAAACCCTTGTGGTTTATGTGTGTCCTCTAAGACTTTTCTCAACCATTTTGCTTCCTGTGAAGCTGCTAAGTAAGCTCTATACTCAGCCTCTGTTGATGAAAGACTTATTGCCGACACCTTCTTGGACATCCATGACACCAGATTCTTACCTAAAAAGAATACAAAACCACTTGTTGATTCCCTAGTGTTACCATCTGCCCAACTTGCATCGGAATAACCAACCAAATCAAAGTTTGCTGACTTTGTAAACAACAGTCCCAGACTGTGTGTTCCTTTAAGATACCTCATAACTCTTTTAAACGCTGACCAATGCCTCATGCTTGGCTTCTCTAAGTGTTGCGACAAGACCCCAATTGCAAACGCAATATCGGGCCTTGTACACTGCCCCAAATAATTAAGCGATCCGACAGCTGACCTGTAGTCATTCCCTGATTGAACAAACTCCAGATACTCCTCATCTGTAGACTTCTCTAAACGAATGTTTGACTGCATAGGAGTACCAAACTCCTTTGCATCCTCTAAGCCGTATTGCTTAAGAAGAGCTGCCACATAATGGTTCTGGTCTAACTTAATACCATTCTTGCTCTTTCTGACTTTCATTCCAAGCACCTGTTGCGCCAGACCAAGATCTTTTATCTTGAATTCCTTTTTGAGTGTCTCCATGACTCTCTCTTTACCATCACCAATAATGATAATGTCATCGACCCATACAAACAAAATTGCATCCTTCCTCACAAAAAGGCAAGGATCGGCCTCAGACGTCTTAAAACCAATCTCTATCAGTTTCTCACTCATGGTGTTATACCATGACCTAGCTGCTTGCTTCAATCCATACAGGGATCTACACAGCTTGAGGACATATTCCCCTTTATCTGCCGAAAGAAAAGTTCTAACACAGATTTTCTTCATGGTTTCTGGTTTAGTCTCTACTAACCATTCACGAAAACCATCAGGAATCGACATATAAACAGTCTCCTCCTCTCCAAGTTTTGCATTCAAGTATGCTGTTACAAAATCAGCTTGTCTGATTTCTTCACCCAACTCCACTGCCAGAGCAATGATGTACCTGAAGGTGGACAGCCTTCCAGTTGGTGAGAAAGTTTCTTGGTAATCAATACCCTCTCTCTGCTTGAAGCCCTGTGCAACACATCTAGCCTTGAACCTTTTCAAAACTCCGTTTGTGTCAAACTTCTTGTTTAACACCAATCGAGACCCCACAATGGTCTTTCCTTTTGGAACAGAATCCCGCTTAACCACTTCAAAGACACTATTATTCTCTAGAGAATCAAATTCCTCAAAAATAGCACTCTTCCAGTTGGCTCTCTCATCAGAATTCATAGCTTGGCCAAAGCTATTTGGGTTAACCCTGTTACCCATTTCTGAACTCAACTCCAGGACTTCATTGAGCATACACTGTTCCTGAAATGTATCTTCCTCATATCCTGCGGCAGCATAATGGGATCTCCACTCCCCGTACCTGTCAACCGGTACTCTAACCCTACCACTCCTTCTAACCGGAGGTGGAGGCTCATCAGGTTCTGATTCCACAGAATCACCTGAAGCGGGTACTGAACCCTCTTGTGGCACGTCTGCCACCTCTTCATCTTCTGGAACCACATGTTCCACAGCTTTTGCTGGTGAAATAGGTGCTAATTCTATTTCTTGTTGTGGCTTAATCACAACAACATCTTCACTCCTTTTGAGTGGAAAGGTACTTTCGTCGAATTTTACATCCCTGCTACGGATAACCTTTCTTGTCCCTGGACAATAGATCCTATAAGATTTACTTATTAAATCATAGCCTACAAGTGCCCCTGTTCTGGCTCTAGGGTCTAATTTTCCGACCATTTCATTATGGTGGACACTATAATACACCAAGCAACCAATTGTTCTTAGGTGTGATGTTTTGGGGTACAACTTCCAAAACTGATAATGGGGACACTTCCCATTAACACTTACAATTTTGTGCAACAGACACACCGTGCACATCAACTCAGCCCATAAGAACTTTGGCAGACCAGATTGAGACATAATAGTTCTGACTTTGTCCAGTAAAGTCCTATTCATTCTCTCAACTATTCCATTATTTTGTGGAGTACTTGCAGTAGTGACTATATGAATGATACCATAATCTTTCAACAGCCTCCCAAACTCTTTACTCACGAATTCACCCCCTCCATCGGTAATAACCCTCTTGATCTCCTTCATCAGACCATTCTGTTTCCAGACTTTGAAGATTACAGAAACCTCCTCTGTGGTCTGATCCTTAGATCGAATCGGTTTAACCCAAACATAATTAGTTGCAGTATCAACTAAATTGATGAAGTATCTTGCCCCACCAAGGGACTCTGGAGTGAATGGCCCTGCCAAATCAATGGAAAATTCCTCTCTAGGAACATCTGTGTGATCTCTACTCTTAGAGAACACATTTCTAGTCTTGGCCCCCAAGGTACAACTCTCACAGTTGCTGTCCTTTACCTTATGGCCACTTCTATTGTGAGAAACAGTGCTCAGAGCTGAGAATTTGAACAAGCTTGCACACAGAAGCTTATTCCGAACTTGTCCACTAAGAACAGTTCTCCCATTCATATCAATAACAAACCTATCTCCTTTAAGATAACGAATTTGGAAACCTTTTTTTCCCTAACACCCCAAGAGACACAAGGTTGTAAGGCAACTCTGGTACATAGAACACTTTATCAAAAGTAATTTGGAAACCCAGTTGATTTGCAAGAATAACTTTTCCAATTCCTTTAATCTGAATTGTTCTGCCTTTCTGACCAATATTTACAACCCCATCATAATCACTAAGATTTGAAAATAAATTTGGTTCAAAAAACATGTGATCTGTACAACCAGAATCGATCAAAACAAGAACATCCTCCTTCAATCCTCCTAGTAGGAAAGAAGCTTTATCAGTCACTGATAAGTTCTTATCTTTGAGGTTAAGATTACTCACTTCATAATCAATCAAGTCCATTTCTTGATCCTCATCGATTTTGGCCTTCTTGTTGGGACCTTCTTCCACAACAGCCTCTTCAATTGGAGCATCCAACGCCACCATTGCAACGTTTTCAGTTGTGAGATTGACCTCCTTGTCATCCCCTTTGGACTTCTTCCTTTTCTTGGCCTCCTTGCAGTCCTTAGCATAGTGACCCTTATTCTGACAATTGTAACATAAGACCTTGGACAAATCCTTTTTCGCCTTCTTGCGAGATTTTCCAGTCTTTCCAACTAGGGCTGTTCCAGAACCCCCCTTCATCTTGAATTGAAGGTCATCCTTTTCAATCCTTTTAAGCACATCCTCCTCCCCAGGAAGAGGATCCAATTGAGAAATGATTCTGACTAAGGAATCAAACTCTTTTGGCAGCTTTTGAAGGATTAAGAGTGACAAACACTCTGGATCCATGTTAAGTCCAGATGACTTGAACTTGGCTATACTAGACCTAGCCTCTGCCACAAACTGTTTACAATTCGAATATTGTAACTTGAACAGTTTATTAAAGGCTATACCCTTCTGGTGAACAGAATCACCAGCATACTTGGACTTAAGCAGCTTCCAAAGGATGCTGCCCCTCCTCCTCTCATCTTCCCTAAGAGTATCAGCAACCCATGTCACATGATTCTCATCAAGATGCCTAAGGATCAGATGGTAAGACTTCTTCTCCACTTCTGAACTGATCAGAGTGTCATCTGCATCCATAATTTCCCCACAGCAGATGTTATCCAGCTCACTATCCATAAGGACAGCCCAAGCATTATAGTTCTGACTATTCAGAACTATTTTGGTAGAGCTAACATCAGGGATATAGGACATCTTCTTGGAAAACTTGAGGTCTTTGAGGTTCTCCAAAGTAAGGTACAAAGGTCTAGATGGCTTGGAAGTAATGATGATGTTGGTACTGATAATGTGTTATAATTATGGCCAGCAATTAGCTTAGGCAAATGAGCAGTATTTAAAGCAAAAGAAATGCTGGACACTGTGTGTCAATAATGGCTAATGGGGCTCTCACAATGGGGCAATATGTTGGATGAATTCGATTGGATGATGAATGAATGATGGAAAACAGCAGGGAGAAGAGCTCCTTAAGTACAAAAGATTGGCCTCTTGTGAGCCCATGATACAACAAGCCAAAAGGCAAATTTTCCGCCCCAAAAGAGCTCTACAGGCTCTACAAGCCTTGTTACTTGGTTTGGACTACATCAGCCCACATGGCATCAGTCCCTGAACCCTTACGACCAGCCTATTCCGGTCCATTCTGGTGTTTCCACCGTTACGGGGCTGAACCAGCCCCTTTGCTGTTCAATCCCCTGGGCCGGTTGTCTGTTACAACCGGTCCTGATGACCTCATTGTCATACTTACGGGCTGGTTGCCTCATGCATCCAGCCCCTGGCCCCTCAAATGGGCCAGGTGGGACCCAGGGCTCACCTGGGTCCGGTTTCAACCTCACATGGGGGGGGTGTAGCCGGCGGACATGCCGCCCCCCCCCCTCTTTCTCTCAATTCCCTGGTGGGGGCGGTCAAATCCCCTCACCAGGGGCCCTGGGGGTCGATACCCCCAGGGCGTCGTCAAGGTAAGGATGGCTGGGGGGTGGTCAGATCCCCCCTGGCCCGTCGCTCCTCCCCCTCGGTAAAGGGGGGGGGAGAGCGCCCCTCGTCACCTCTTCGCTACAAGGTGGGAGGGTGATCAAATCCCCCCCACCGTCCGGTCGCTACTACCGCGGCCGGCGCCGCCACCTCCCTGGGCAAGGGGGTGGTCAGGTCCCCCCTGCCCTGACCGACCGCGATGTCGCGGCCGGTCGCTGGCTGGTTCAACCCAGCCAGCCCGCCCCCATCCCCCTCGCAACGGCGAGCGAGGGGAGGGGGAGCGAGCCGGGGCCGCGAGCCCCGGCTCCGCGGCGCTGGTCGCCGGGCGCGACCAGCCGGGCCCGCGCGGCATCGCACCGCGCGGGATCCCTCGGCCGCGCAACAGCCCCGCGTGGGCCGTGCCGAGGAACACAGGCGGCCCCGAACGGGCCGCGGCGCGGGCAGCGGCCCCGGGTGGGCCGCGACACTGGCGGCGGCCCCAATGGGCCGCCCCAAGCCCGAAAACTGAGAAAAACATACTTTGGCGGGCCAGCCCGTCTGGCCAAGTATGTCCAAAATAAACCTTGGGCCCAATTATGCCCATACAAGCCCATCTGGCTGTATCTGCCCATATACCCCACCGGGCCCGTTAGGGCCCGTGTACCAATAGGCCTATTTCACGCATTTTGAGGCCAGTTTCCCCAAATCCGTGACATCCACATGGGCCCGTATGGTCCGTGTGTGTGTCCAATGGGCCTTAGAGGCCCATTTGTGCATCCCATTTGGATTACACTTATACGTAGCACCCGCGTAAGTGTGTACGTATTTTAACATCCTTTTCTCCTCTTTGGGCTCTCTAAAACTTCTCTTTACGCTTGGTATCTAATCCTTACAGACGCTTAGACCCAAGAACTCCTGAACCTGCGGCAACTTTGTGAGGGATAACCTCTAAAGTTTCCACAACGTTTTTGACTGTTAATTGTGATGAAATCTAGAGGCTCTGTTTGAGATACACGCCAGAAGAATATATTCCAGAACTACAACAATGTGTTTGTGAATGATAAGTAAGAAATGAAAACAACTCAAATCATACCCAAGCTCAATAAATGACAGAGATAAAAATGACGTCCAGAAAGATAGATGGAGAGATGGAGGGTTGAGGTGAAAGTACGCAGAATTTGAGGACGGACTGATTATAAAAGACTGTTAGAAATATGTCAGAAGTAAATCACTCAAAGAGATGCTCAGAGGAAATAGTCCATCTTGAGAATGTGATATTTGCACCAAATTATCTTGAGTCCAAGGAGATCAAACTGGAACTTGCTGAGTTGTTTTCTAGAGTTAGACGTTCAGCCAAGGAGGGAAAGTTGAGATCAATGAAGAGGAGCATCAAGTGCAACAACAAGATTTTACCCCCATACCAATCAAGATGAAGAAAATGCATATGCAAAGAGAAATAAGAACCCACGAGTGCACGCAAGAAGATTATTGCTGCGGTGCAACTACCCAAGTGCCCGCAGAGAGAGAGGAAATAAAAAGAAAAAATAAATCAAAAATAAATGAAGTAAGAAACACATAAATAGAAATAGAGTAAAAGAACTATAAATGGAGTAGGAGACCCCTAAGAAACTCCCAATAATTCAACAGGTGGTATCTCATAATTAACCCTTGGCGCGGACCTACAACTCCGCATCTCCCTTGATGACTCCGTGGGAGCATCAACAGTCGACTTGCTATTTATAGGGAAGTTACAGGCAACCTTGAAAAGGCAAAACTGCTTGCACTTGCCTCAAAGACCTCTGACAGCAGTACTAGCGATACACCGCTTGTTTTGACAAATACAGTTTTTGCAATGGCGGGATGACAATGACAACATTTTATGTAACTTATAAGTCTAACAAGTAATGAATTAAATAATAGTAAAGGGTATACAGTATTATCAACAACTTGAAATCAATGGGAAAATTTATCTGAACGCTTGCAGGAGCTCGCGTTTTTATACCCAGGCAACTTTCACGCCTTGCACTTAGGAATTATTGTCTTCATCACTTCAACATGTCCTCTCCTCAGTACCATCTACCTCAGTCTATAAGCGTGACACAAATAAAGCACAACATCAATGGTGAAATACGCTTACTTCCTCTGGCTTGCGTTGACCTTCCAATCTTGGCGACCAACTCAGTATATACTTGCAAACTTTGCGGTTAACTACATACCGGTTGGCCATCCATTACAAGATCCAATCTCCTTCCCTGGCCCATTAACAGCCTTGGACTTCCATCTCCGGTCATGCACTGTTTGTTAGTTTTCATCCACATCTAATTAAGCCATCATTACTGTACAGTTTGCAATTGGACTAGTCCCTACCCTGCGTATACTATTACTTCTCACTTGTATTACCTTCAACGTCATTTGCTCCTGTCCCAATTCATCATACATTTGTACACTCAGATTCTATTGTCTTGCACTTATGCCATGTCCTCGGACATGATTGTACTATTGCTCTATTTGCTATCCCGTTCCTGTCACTCATTTGCCTCACCGCCTTCAACTGTAGATAGCTCCCCATCAGTTTTTATCTAGTCACTTTGGATAACCTTATAAGGGCTACCCCCTTGCCTGATGACTGTCTCCTCAGTTAGTTAATTTCATACGTTCTCGCATTTTGCTACAACCTAGTTATCACATTGGACTCAGGTTGAGTTTCCCTCCTCGGAATAAACTCCCTTCCTCTTGCCGTTTGTTGAGTGGCACCACTAAGTTTGCACTTTGAAACTGAGCCTTGCTATTTGCACTTGCCCTTGCACTCAGCACTCCTCCGCGCTCACAATCATCTAAGAATTTCCCTATAGTACATGGGTTGGCTGTGTGACAGATTGGTAGGAGTTCAGCAACAGATAAATCAGTAACTTTAAGATCAGAAATTTTCTTTAAAACCCCTTCCACAGCGTTGGGGTGGTCTTTGGAAATTCCCCTCTCAAACCAAACTTTGGGCTGGGTGGAGGGAGGAAGATTGAGTGAAGCAGGAACAGGATCAGGGGATTGAGGATGTTTAATAGATGAGGGAGGAGGATCAGGGTGATCTTGAGACCTTTCCATGAGTGGTTCTTTTTCCACCTCCATGTCTTCTACATCAGAAGAGGGCTCAGGTGAGGATTTTTTTTTGGGTGTTTTGCAGAGGATTGAAGTTGGAAAGGAAGGAGCTTTATGAGGTTTTGGCTCCTCATGTTGCTTCCTAGCTGGATTGGATTGGTAAGTACCAACCAGAGAGGAGGAGGAAATAGCTGGGGGATACCAGGGTTGAAGAGTGCCACAAGAATATTGGAAATCCACAGAAGCCAAGGATGCCTTCGTAGGAGGAGGTGGCTGTTAAGAGGCTACCACATGACAAATAGGGCAAGACAAATTGAAGGGGATTAGGGCACCATTAAGAAGAAAAAAGTTATTCCCTTTTTTCTCTACCAATTTCTCATCTTTTTCCTTCTGGAGCTTGAGACATTGACCGGTTCCATGGCCTTCCCTGTGGCAATAATAGCAGACTATAGTATTTTTAGGAACAGCACCAGAAGTTTTAGGAACAGCAAGAGAGGAAATCTTTTGATCCATTTTTTTCTCAAAGGCTTTGAGCAGTTTAGTGATCTCATCCATTGTAACGGTTTCTTGGTTAGGCTGAGGGTTCTTGGGCCTGCAATCAGATTCCATTTTATTCATAACCTCATTTGACTCTTTGAAAGAAGGGGCATGGACTGGTTCAGCGGTTTTAGATTTTTCAAAGGTGAGGGCTGTTTGACCTTTCATGAATTTATCCACCACTCCCCTAAGGATAAGTAAACCAGGGAGCTTGAATTGATTATCCCTGGTAGTGATCATGGATCCAGACTTGACCAGTTTTTCCTTGATCCTTTCCTGCACTCCAAGAGAAAAAGATTGGAAAAATTGGACCCAAATTTTGTCCACTGTTTCAATGTGATTGTTTTGGACAAGGTAGGATTGGATGGTATCCCAAGATTTCCTGAAAGACTGATAATTGGAAGCTGAAGCCACACCACCATTGGAGATCCACTGGGAGACAAGGTTATCTAGATCCTTCAAATTAAATTGTGCTACATCTATTTTTCCCCAATAGGCCAACATTGCTCCCTGCAGCAGGGACCAGTTATGCCGTTTGAAACCTTCAAACAACTCAATGATTTCCATAACTTTTTCAGAGGAGAAAAAAAATTGTAACTGGTAGGCCATATTGAATTTGCTAGCCCCGTCCACCAAAGCAGCCATCTTGTAAAAGTCCAAGAAGTGTTCCACATTTTTCCTGTTAAATACCAAGTTCTTGTTCTTGGGCTTGATCTTAACCATCTTAGGACAAGTAGAAGAGTTGCTGGTGGATTTCATTTTGACAAAGTTTCCTAAAAGATACAAGGAGCAGAGTTCCAAAGTGGCTCACAAATGTGGCAAGAGTAGGGTTTCTCAAAAAATGACCAGTATCTTGCCCAGGTGGTGCACAATTGGGAGGACTTACTTCTAGAACAAGTTGCGTCCACGGATCTAGATGATGACAGAAAAAAAAGAAAGAGATTGGATTTCAAAGTTGATGATTGTTGTTGGGACTGTAAATCCCAAGGTTACTGGTTCAATCCCGGCCTGGGGGACCAAATGTAAGACTCCAAACGGTGCTAGGCCGTGGCAGTTCTGTGGAGGGGAAAGTTGCTGTTTAGGCTGCCATCCTGAGTTTTACAAAAATATTTAAATGTAACCAAGATCAAAGTCCAGAACCTGGTAAACGAGGGACCAAAAGTAAGAGGATAAAGATGGTAGTAGTTGGTAGCTGGGAAAACAACACTATCTGAGACAAGATGATGCCAGGGAAAACTTGAATAGAAGAATTCAAGGTTTGTTCAGAGTTCAACAAGACAAGGCAATTGTAAGTGACAATGCCCGCAAGCTAATATCTCTGGTCTTCAGCAGAAACTTAGGAAAGATCAACTCAATCCCAAATAACCTCCAGGTTCTCAATGAACCTGCCCAACTCTCCGCAATCAAGCGGTTGAAGGGTACCAGATAACTGTGGGTGGCTGCACAAGATAAATTTTAATTGTTTTAAGAAGCTCCAGAAGCAAAACAATAACTGATTCAAAAAAGAATAACCCAACACTTCTCAAGGGACTCAAGAGTAGCATGGCGGAATTCAACTTCAAAAAAAATGAAGGGAGGTTTAACACTCCAAGTTTTAAGCTTAATAAAACCTCTTCAGTTGAAAGTGACTGGTTACAGAAAGATAATCAAAGGATGATCAGGAACAGTATGGTTGGATAAAGGGATCAGGAGTGGTGTAACACACTCAAGAATTCAATCAGTCGTATTCTTCTTCAACCAGCAGAGCTATTGGTTGGTGATAAGGATCAAGGATCAAGGTTTTGAGTATGGAGGCTCAAAGATCAAGGGGCAATCATAGATATACCCAAATTTTTGTCTCAGATAAAGGGGAATGAAGCCCCACGGATGATTTATTGCAAGGTGAAAATGATGATGATCCTCACTGGTATGGTAGGATGTGATGATGATTATTTGATCTGTTCTGTGCTGCTGATCTTCCCCAAAAGGCAGGGGAGAGCCCCTCCTTATATGGGCAGGAGGCCCTGCTAGACTATGTACAACTGATTCTACAAATAGAGCAGAAAAAAGGAAAAAGAAAGAATTTTTTTTTGATTTTCAGGTGATCAGAAAAATTTGATCATGCAGGCTGGTGGAAATCCGGCCTGCCTGACTGGGGTGGGATCTATTTTCATCTCTTCACCTCTCCTGCGTCTGTCCGTGGACAGACGCGCACGACAATACCAGAATCACCCACCCCTTGCCCAAAGGCGGAAGGGGTGGGAAAGGAAAACGGATCAGACTGCCCGCGGGTGTCCGCGGGCGGTAGACAACACTCTCCACCCCCAACCAAAGATGGAAGGGGGTGGGAGAGTCCCAGGAAGGGTGATGGATTGGTTGGGGAGCGGCTGGGGGATCGGATGGGGAATCAAGTTTGGCCTTGAGTTGGATGATTTGATGACGCTTGACCAATTGATGACAATCTGAAAGAATAAAAGGATTGTATTTCAAAATCTAGGACCAGCAGACTTTAAGAAATAAAAGAAAACAAACTTAAGGGAACAAAATCGAGACACTCTGAAGCCACAGAGAGAGTATCTTACCAGTGGGACGGATCTGTTAGGAAGGAAATGAAAAACTGGACACAATGGCAGGCAACAAGGAAGACAGGAGAATCGAGAGGGACTGAGGTGAAGAATCAAAGGAGAATGAAAGTGAATATAGGTCATGGAGGAATGATCAAAGGGAGATGAGTTGTCTCACAGCTAGACAGAACTTGAGGTTGAGAGCTGTCAAGACAGGACTGGATCTTGAGGAGATGAGTTGGGAATGGTTGAGGCGAGACGAGGTTGATGTTGAGACTTTAGGAGAAGGATTGAGGGAGTGGCAAGATTGAGGAAGAAGGTGGAAGAGGGCAGGAATAAGGGAGAGTGGAGGAATTGAGAAAAGGGGTTGAAGAAAGGATGAGGAAGGATGAGGCGCGAAGAAGGGGTTGAGGAAAGGATGAGAAAGGATGGGGCACGATGAGCGGGTTGATCAGGAATTGAGCCAGGCTGAGTGAGATTGGAGGAGCGTTGTCCAGATTTGGAGTGGTGACACCGCGAGAAGTGAGGACTTAGAGTGAGCGCGGCTCTCAACTCAACACACCCCCGTGTCTAGTTGTGAGGCACCAAGACGGAAGTTGTGAGATTCAGGACAGAAGATTTGATGGCTGATTTAGTTAGCGGGTCGGAGAGCATTTGGTGAGAGGGAATGAGGTTTGTAATCAGGTTTTTGGTTTCTTGTTGTTCTCGCAGCCACTTAATCTGAGTGTCCACGTGCTTGAGAGCGCTATGATGAGATTGAAAGTTAACAAGGTCGTTGACAGCTTTGTTGTCTATGTTGAAGCAGTGGGATAAGTTGAGGTGAGGATTGAGATTGTGAAGGAGATTGTCTAGCCAGATTTTTTCTTGAGTGACCGATACGAGAGCCTTTAACTCACCCTTGGTAGAGGACAGTGAGACCGAAGGCTGCAGTTTACTGTTCCACGAGAAGGGGCAACCATACAATAGTATGATGAATCCGGTGTGACTCCTTTGAGTTATTACATCATTTCCGCCGTCGGAGTCGCTGAAACATTCGACATTGTATTTGAAACTGGTTGACTTCAGCCTGAGAGCGAGATTTTTTGTATGATTGAGATATTGCCAGGCGTGTTTGGCTTCCAGCCAATGCTGGAGACCAGGCTTGACGTTGAATCGGGAGAGGGTGGATACTGCGTGTGAGAGATTGGGGCGAGTTTGACTAGAGATGAAGTTTAGGAATCCTGACAATGACCAAAAGTTAATATTTAGTTTTAGAAATTCCCTGTGTTCTTCATTGGAGGCTTGAGATAAGTGAATGTTTGGCGTCATGGGAGTGGTTATTGGCTTGGATTTGCATAGGCCCAATTCTTCCAGTGCGTACTTGATGTGCTTTGGCTGTAGTAAAGCGGGACCCTGGGGAGTGTTGACCAGCTGATTCCCAAGGATCTTCTGAAGAGGACCTTTGTGAGAAATTGAGAAGTGTGATCGGAGTTTCGCTCGGAAGTCGGTGGAATTGCCTATAACAATCAGATCGTCAACGTAAACAAAGATGAATATGGAATGGTTGTTATTGATGTAGAGGCAGGGATCCGCGCTTGAGGTGTTGAATCCTTGAGAGACGATCCAGGCACGCAACGTGTCAAACCAGCTTTTAGGTGCCTGCTTGAGCCCATAAAACGCTTTATTGAGTTTGAAATAAGGGAATGGTGAGCTATACCCGTCGGGTTGTTTGATGAAGACTTCCTCGTCAAGTGGGGCATGCAGAAAGGCTGATTTGATGTCCATCTGAACGATTTCTAGGGCGTGGTGAAAGGAGTAAATTAATAAAGCCCGAAGCATAACAATCGATCCAGTGGGGGCGTAGGTTTCTCTGTTATCGCAGAATTCCAGATGTTTGAAGCCTTGAACGCATAATCTCGATTTAAACAGCAAGTCGGAGCCATCGGATTGCTCTTTCAGTCGGAAGACCCAAACGGTGGATAAGGCCTGCTTTCCATCTGGAAGGGTGTGGCATCCCTCCCAGACTTTCAGCATATTGATACCGTCCAGCTCGACCTTCATGGACTCCAACCAGCGAATTCGGTCAGGACTTTTCTCCAATTCTTTATAAGACTTTGGTATTGACCTCATTAAGAAACCATATCTCTGGGGGCGCTGGATGGTTTATCGATCACAGAGATGATAGGGATTGTCTGGGGTGAGAAGATCTGTTATTTGAAAATCATCTGAACTGCTGGAGCTGGAATTGGAGAGTGAATCAAGTTCCGGCTCCTGAGTAGATGGGGAAGACAAGGAATCAGAAGCGGAGGGTTCGGATTCGGGAGTCGGAGAGTTAGAGTGGGAAGGATCGGAAGGTGATGTTGAAGGATTTTTTGGAGTGGGAAAGGTGAGAATGTCAGTAAGAGATTTGTCATTAAGGATAGAATCAAAAGGCAAGTCGGAAGAGGATGAGAGGGAATTGTTGAATTTCATGTTCTCAAGGATTTTAACATGCTTGCTACAAACAATGGATTCAGATTCTGGGCAGAAGACCCCGAAGGAGTTCAGGTCAAGGTCAAATCCCACCAAGATTCCCTTGATACCCTTTTCGCCAAGCTTTGAGTAGTGCGGTTAGTTGTTGAGAACAATAGTTTTGGAACCCAGAGTACGGAAGAGTTTTAATTTTGGGACTTTGTTATGCCAGATTTCAAAAGGAGATTGTTTGAGCTTTGCGGATGGAACTGAGTTGAGGATTTTGCATACGCTGACTATGATCTCATCCCACAGGATCAGTGGAATGGACATATTGATCATGGTTGTTCTTGTTGCTTCCACGAGTGTTCGATTTCCACGTTCGGCAACAGGATTGTGTTGAGGAGTGTAGGGCTCTGAAGTTGTGTGTAATATACCGTTCTCTTTGAGGAAGGAAGAAAGTTGAGAGTTTATGAATTCCCCGCCATTATTGGAGTGGAAAATTTTGAGCATTCTGTTGAGGCGATTTGAGTGGAGTTTAATGAAATTGATGACTTCCTGAGTGACGTCAGACTTGAGTTTAATTGGGATAAAGGTCTTATACTTGGAGAAGTTGTTGGTGAGCAGCAGAAAATAACAATATCCGGATTTAGAGATGGGATTTATGGGTCCACAAACGTTGGCGTGGATAAATTCAAAAGGTAGAGAGCTAGGAGGGATGTGACTTTGAAATGGTGTTCAATGAATTTTTCCTTTTGCGCAGGCGGTGCAGGCGTCAGGATCCCACTTTAGGTTGGGAAATGAGGTTGATAGAAGTTTCACTTGTTCACGGTTGATATGGCCAAAACGTTTGTGTATGGTCAACATGGAGAGAAAGGCGTGACAGTTGGAAATATTCGTATTTGATTCTTCTATGTAAAGTAAGTTGTCACGGATTTGACCAGAAATAATAATGTCGCCTTTGAAGAACACTCCAAAGTTTTTAGAATTGAGTCGGGTCAGCGTACACCCTTTTTGGATCAGTTGGCCGAGAGAAATTAGATTGACGGTAAGATTGGGAACAAATAGAGAGTCGGTAAGGGTGAGTGTAGCTGTCTTGGTATGAATCGTGGCATTACCGGCTCCCTGGGACATGATTGAGGCATCTGGTTTGCCTGTGTTTACCTTGGTATTGTCATTCTTGAGCCAATCAAAGTAGTTGGAGTCGTTGAACATATTGTTTGAAGCTCCTGAGTCTAAGAGAAGGGAGTTGCGATCAATGTGATGTAGGTGGGTGACGGCAAAGGTATAGGCTAGATTGGCAGAGGCCTTGGGATTGGAAGTTGACGGCGCTTGGCTTCGAGGATTGGAATTGTCGCTTGAACTGTTTTGGTTTGGCTGAAGATGAGGATACAAGGCAAAACATTTTTTCTTGGGATGGTAAGACTGAGGATTGTGCCAATTGGGCTTACAGCGGAGGAGTTCTTGATTGGAGAACATGGCAGAGGCGTACGTTCTGGCTGCTACCTTGTTCTTGATCTGGTTCAGGTGTCTGAGCACCAGGTCCCCATTGATTTTGGCCTCACCGAGCAAATGCGTTATTGTGGTCTTCAGGTGTTCAAGTTGCGGAGGGAATTTGTATAGAATTAGATAGGCTACGATGTTGTCGTCCATCTTAATTCCAATTTCTGAGATTTGTAGCAGACACAATTGTACGTCTGTGATGAATTTTTCAAAGTTCTTGGGATCAAAGACGAGATTGAGGAAGTTGAAGAAAATTCGCGATCAATTGGCCGTTTGCAAGGAGGCGTAGTACTCGTTGATTGATTTCCAGAGCGCAATGCCGTTCAGTGCGTCGTTTTCCTTCACGCGATTAATGTACGTTTGATTGTCTAGCTTCGCCAGGATGTATCCGGCAATCTCCAGGTTCACATTGGGTGGACATTCCTTGTCTTCCGAGCCATCGAGCCATTGAGAGATTCCCTTGAGAGAGAAAATGGTGATTAGTTTCGACTGCCAGAGGGAGAAGTTTGATTTGTGGAGGTTGGGGATCGAGTCCGTCAGGGTTTTGAGAAGAGGGGAGTTGTCCGCTGGTCCAGTTGAATCCATATTGCCGGTTGATCAGTTTGTTGCCTTTGGCTTTTAACTGGCGAAAGAATAAAAGGATTGTATTTCAAAATCTAGGACCAGAAGACTTTAAGAAATAAAAGAAAACAAACTTAAGGGAACAAAATCGAGACACTCTGAAGCCACAGAGAGAGTATCTTACCAGTGGGACGGATCTGTTAGGAAGGAAATGAAAAACGGGACACAATGGCAGGCAACAAGGAAGACAGGAGAATGGAGAGGGACTGAGGTGAAGAATCAAAGGAGAATGAAAGTGAATATAGGTCATGGAGGAATGATCAAAGGGAGATGAGTTGTCTCACAGCTAGACAGAACTTGAGGTTGAGAGCCGTCAAGACAGGACTGGATCTTGAGGAGATGAGTTGGGAATGGTTGAGGAAAGACGAGGTTGATGTTGAGACTTTAGGAGAAGGATTGAGGGAGTGGCAAGATTGAGGAAGAAGGTGGAAGAGGGCAGGAATAAGGGAGAGTGGAGGAATTGAGAAAAGGGGTTGAAGAAAGGATGAGGAAGGATGAGGCGCGAAGAAGGGGTTGAGGAAAGGATGAGAAAGGATGGGGCACAATGAGCGGGTTGATCAGGAATTGAGCCAGGCTGAGTGAGATTGGAGGAGCGTTGTCCAGATTTGGAGTGGTGACACCGCGAGAAGTGAGGACTTAGAGTGAGCGCGGCTCTCAACTCAACACAATCAATGGATCAATGATGGTGGGAGGATAGGGCGGATTGTGACCACTTTGGTGGACAATTGTTCATACACTGAGACTGTTGATCGGACGGTAATTGTTGACAGGATGAGCAGATTGGTTTGATGGCATTGCACTTGGTCTTTCTAGCCCTACAGCTGAGACAGGCCTTGTTACAATGGAGTCTTGTTGGATGATTGGGAAGGTGATTGATGGATGGCTGAAGTTGAAATTTGATTGTCGGAGTGAAGGATGATGGTGGCTGATAGTACAATCGAGGTGGTTAGAGGACCTGAGAGATTTGCGGGCCACAATTCCACCCATGGAATGAGCAATGGCATTGACAACGGGCAAATTGGTGGGCAGGTGTAACTCTGTGGTAGCCCAGTCAACCAATGGCTGGCTTGCTGAAAGAGACGGGAGCTGAAATTGCGCAGCCAAGGGTGATCAAGGGGCTGATGGTCAAAAAAGGATGAGTGAGTGGTGGAAGAACAATGGGTGAAGGAGGGGGAACAATAGATGGAATGGGATATCTTGGGCCAAGCGGGTCTCGGCCCGCGGGTTCGGCAAAAAGGAAGGGGGGAACAACCAGAGAAGGAATTGAACGCAGTGTCTAGATGGTGAGGCCATGAAAGCCTGTCCTAGACCAATGGGGCAAAGGGATGTTTGAAAGGATGAGAACGTTGGAGAAGTGATACTGAAAAATAAATTCCGATTTTTTTTTTTTTAATAACACCTAAATAAAAGAATTGTAAAAAAATTTTTGAATTTTTCTGCATCTGGTCCAGGGTGTCCAGATTTGGTCACCACAATGGACCATGAAAAAGCTCTGATTCTTGCAATTGAAACTAGTTTCCCAGAGTCTTCAAGACAATGTGGCACTTGGCACTTGTCTAAAAACATACAAGCAAACTGTAAAGTGCGCTTTGTTAATGAAGTTGAAGGATGGAAAAGCTTTATGAATCTGTGGGTAAAGTATGGGGCCTCAAATACCAAGGGGGAGGCGGAGGTCAATGATGCATAACTCAGAGTAGGTCCAAAGCACTGCTTCTTATTCTTCCTAGTTTTGGGTTCTGACCTTTTGACTTTTATAGTGTTTCTTGAAAGACTATGAGGATGTGCTCAAGTATATGGAAAATAACATTTTCCCTATCAAAGAGAAGTTTTTAACAGCATTGACTTGTATAAAAGGAGATTTTGGAAACAAAAAAAATTCTTGGGTTGAAGGGGCCCATGCAAATCTCAAACAATTCCTTGCAAACTCTTTGGTAAACCTGTTGGATGTTTGGAAAAGCCTTGAACAAACAGTTTTGAATCAAATTAATTCAGTTCATGCATCACTTTATAACTCTTGAATTAATTTAGGGACAGTTCTTCCAGCTGAACTGTTACCATTGGGTTACAAATTGTCTTTAGATTCAATCCATTTTGTTAGGGAAAAATTTGAGAAGTTCAAAAGTGATCATGATGGCAAAGTCTGCACCAAGTCATATTTAAAGAATATGGGTTTTCCCTGTTCCCACCAAATAGGTGACCCTCTAGCATTCAGAGGATCTGTGGTACCTGAAGATGTTCATCCTCAGCGGAGGTTGGACTATGACCCTTGCATTTGTAGTTCTGTAAGTTGGCTTAAGTTGGATTGTTAAAATCACTATGTGATTAATGATTCCTAATTTGCTAATGGTTGATCCTTTTGAATTTTTCCAGTGCAATGTTGATGAAATGCTAAGCATTACTCAGTTACATGAAAAAGTCAATGCAATGATCTTGGAATCTCCAGATCATGAGCAAAGTGGCCTATTGAAGTATATCATTCAGAAGATTACAAAATATGGATCCAAGCCAAGACTTGAACCTAAAGTCTTAAAATCAAGTAGGGGCAGGCCAAAATTGACAGATAAGTGGCAAGAACCATCTTGTTTTTAGCTTGTTGACAAAGAACTCAAGGGGGGAAAAAGAACTAGAAGGGCGCCAAACAAGAAAAGACAAAAGATTGTAAGTCTTTTCTTTTGAGATATTTTCATTTTTTGGGTTTAATGAACTTAGTTACTACCTAATGACAAATTTTTAGTCAAATTTGGCAGAATCTGAATTGGAATTTCATAGTTCAGAGGCAGAGACTGAACGTGAATTGGTATCACTTAATTTGGAATCAAAATCCTCTTCAGAGGAAGAGATCATGCAGCAAAGCTCAACCAGAAGCTCATCTTTGGTGAGTTTTCATTTCATTGATCCAATTAAAGAAATGAATACTAAGTCATTTTTAATGATAGGAACCAAAATTGAAATACCTCAATCAAATACCCTTAAAATTCCATAAGTTCTTGGGTGAGGTTTGGGATCCAATTGGAGATGGGAATTGTGGATTTACAGTCATTGCTAAATCTCTTGGTTATGAAGAACATGGTTGTTTTAAATTTAGGAAGGAAACAATTGAAACATTAGAGAAACATAAAGCATGCTACCTTAAGATTCTTGATGGTGCAAAGGAGGTTGAAAAGATTAAAAAAATACTTGATGTTGAAGAAATAAATGAAAAGATTCCCTCCTCAAAATGGCTTGCTAAATTGGACATGGGTCAAATCATAGCAGACACACATTCCAAACCTATATGTTTCATTTAATTGGAGTCATGTGATACTTATAGTCCAATGAAAAATGGTGTTAATAATCAATCAGATCCAATGTTCATTTCTTTTGTAAACAATAACCACTGGGTTCTATTAGTACTTGAGGGAGAAATGATTCCAATCCCGCCCATTGTAGCAAAACCACGTTCCTTGATTTCTAAAAAAACCTCTGGTTGGGTTGATCATCTCAAAGATAAACCGCAAATGTATTCTAGATTTTAATGGACTTTGACTATATTTCATCATTGGGTTTCATATAAATTGTAATTCTAATGCAGCTAACGAGTTCTATTAATATAAAGGGTTATCACATTTTGAACATCATTATGTTGATTGTTTTGAGTTAACATCATTATGTTGAGTGTTTTGAATGAAATTTCAATGGTAAGTCAGTTCAACTTGTGTTGGGCTGATTCCATCACAAGCTTAACTTATTTTAAGCTTGGGATGGGATCAGCTTAACACAAGTTGAACTTGTTTTTTTTGGTGTTTTTACTTTAGGGCTTGTCAAAAGACTTGTATTTTTCGGGTGTTTTTACTTCAGGGCTTGTCAAAAGACTTGTATTTTTTTGGGCACTTTTACTTTAGGGCTTGTCAAAAGACTTCTTTAATTTTGAAGCCCTTTTACTTTAGGGCTAGTCAAGTTGAAATGACTTTAGGGCTTGTCAAGTTAGTTTTATTTTTTTGGTGTTTTTACTTTAGGGCTTGTCAAGTTAATTGTCTTTTTTTGGTGTTTTTAGTTTAGGGCTGGTCCAGTTACTTGTGTTTTCTTGGGTCTTTTTACTTTAGGGCTATTCCATGGGATACTACCAGTTTTTTTGTTTTTTATTTATTTATTTATTTGTTTGTTTTTTTTAACCAAAAAATGAACATTCTTTGATTTTTTGGTTGATTTCTGTATTTTTGGAAGGTTTATTTAGTTTATGAGTTGTTTAAGTACCCTTTCATTCCTTTTGCTTTTTTTTTTTTTTTTTTTTTTTTTTTGCTCACCAAAATATGGTTCCATGTGGAATGCCAGACGACTACATTTGAGCCGTGTACAACTCCACACAGCTTGAATGTAGTTGTGTGGAAGTCCACAGGGCGGCGGACTGGGATGGGTTGGCCGCACAACTCTGTGAGCCGTGGGGGGCTGTACATGGATCAAAATGGACCATGTGCTGTGCCACACGGCCCATTTCAAACCGTGTGCATGGCTCAATGAGCCGTGAATTTAACATTACCCTATTACAAGTACTGGGGCTCAGAATCTGAATTAAATAGCTCAGAGGAAGAGACTGAAAGTTAATCAGCCTCCCTTCATTTTGTATCAGAATCCTCTTCTGAGGAAGAAGAAGAAGTGGAGAAATCAACAAGAAGCTCATCTTTGGTGAGCCTTTCTTTCATTAATTTGATTGGAATCTTGGCTTTGTAGGTTTTGATCATAGGTACCAGAAGTGAAATACCTCAATCAAATAACTGAGAACTTACATAAGTTCTTTGGTGAGGTTTGGGGACCAGCTGGCAATGGGAATTTGGAATTTAGATTTATTTCTAAATCACTTGGGTACAATGAAAATGGATGGTTTATAAAGTGCAAATGTGAATGATTGAAAAATTTAGAAAACATAAGTCATGCTATGCTAGTATACTTGGTGGTATCCAAAATTTCAGAAAGATTTAAAAAAGAGCTTACCTTAAAGACATCAATGAAAAGATTCCCTACTCAAAATGGCTTACAAAGTTAGATTTGGGCCAAATCATAGCAGAAACTTATGGAAGTCCAATTTTTTTCATATTCTTGGCTTTGTTTTGTACTTTTAGTCCTATGAAAATGGGTGTAAAAGAACCCTTGGATGCTATGTTCATTTTCTTTCTTGCAAATGACCACTGGATTCATTTGATACTTTAGGGAGATATGATTCCAATCCCTTCCATTGTATCAAAGCCATCTTATTTTAATTCAAATAAAGCATCTGGTTGGTTTTATCATCTCAATGATCAACCAGATTTGTATTCTAATTTATAATCATCATATAATTTTATCATTTGGTTTTTTATTTCAGCATTTGGGTTTTTTCTAACATGTACTTCTGATTTTGATCTTATGATTCTATTAATATAAAGGTTTATCACATTTTTAACATCAGGATGTTGAGTTTTTTGAGTTAACATCATTATGTTGAGTGTTTTGAATTCAATATTATTGGTAACATTTTTAACATCAGGATGTTGAGTTTTTTGAGTTAACATCATTATGTTGAGTGTTTTGAATTCAATATTATTGGTAAGTCAGTTCAACTTGTGTCAGACTGATCCCATCATAAGGTTTATTTTTACTCCTTATGATGGGATAATCTTAACACAAGTCAATATTGTTGGGATCAGCTTAACACAAGTTGTACTTGATTTTTTGTTGGTGTTTTACTTTGGGGCTAGTCCATTGTGGTGGACTTTTATCAATTCCACCTCAATGGAATAGCCCTATTTTCTTGGTTGTTTAATTTAGTTTGGCACTATTCCAATGAAATAAGTTTAACTTTTTTTGGGCTGATTCCATCATAAGAAGTCTTTCAACTTCTTATGATGGGATCAGCTTAACACAAGTTGAAATTGTTGTTTTTGGTGTTTTGAAGTTGAAGGTAGTCAATTGAGGTGGTTTTATTGTATTTTATTCAAATTTTATATTGCTTCAGGGCTGTACTTCATGTAATTTTTTCCTTTGAATTTTTATTTATCTATTTTTATTTTTCCAGTTTTTTATATATTTTTGAGCACAAATTTCAGATTTTTTAGACTTTTTGATTTTTCATTTTTATTTATTCATAGGGCCATTAATTTGCATTCATGGCCCTGGGGTTGCAAGATTTTCAATTTTTTTAAAAAATTTGTTTTTAATTCTTAATTATTTTTAATTTTTTCAATTTTTTTTAATTTTCTTTTAAACCTTTTTTTGTGTTTTCTTTTTGTTCAATTTTTCATTTATTTTTATTTATTTAAATTTTTTATTTTTATTTTGCTCACAATGTGCCCAAACCCAGAGTTTTGAATGGGTTTTGAATGGCCACTAACAAATCTGCAGGTTGCAAACCAGGCCACATTACCAGTTTTGAGTTTTAAAGGGTTTGCATACGGTTTCAAATTTAACATTTCCCTTACTAAAACCATGCCTTTTTCTGAAAAATTCACAATTTTAGCATTTCCATTTTGCTAAAATCATGCCTCTTTTGAATAAATGCATGATTATAGTAATTATTTTACAAATTTCACACCTTCTGGTGCGGTTTACAACCCCAGGAAGTTTTTGTAACCTTAAAAAGATGTGCCAATACAAAAAAGGCATGGATATAGAGAATTAAGGTTTGTAAAACCTTTATAAGTTTTCAAAGGAGTGCCTGGGGTGTTCAAACACACCTTTTGAGGAATATTAATTTCTATTCAAAGAAATCAATTTTTAACTTTATTATGTTACTCTATGAATTATTTGCTATGTTATTTCAACAGATTTGACTTTACCTCATACTACAGGTATATTTAGAATTTTTCCATATCTTTCTATGTTTGGTATAAGTTATTTACATCTTGCTGGAAATTTCAATTCTGATTCCAAGTTATAAATATTTTACATTTGCGGTCTTCATCTTTGAGCTTGATGAATATTTTTTTAATCATTCCAACATTTTTGCATTTCCCTTGTAAAATAGATATACACATCATTTTTCTATTTTTTTATGCTAGGTAAAAAATTTTTTTCATTCCATCACAAATCTTGAATTTTCTCCAAAGAGATATGTTTTTCATATATCTTATAATTGCTTCTTTTCTTATATCTTATAATTAATTCTGTAATTCAATTTATTCTTGTTGGAAAATTTGGAATTTTTTGAATTCCCTTCATAAAATTGGTATTTGTACAATTTTCATATGTTCTTTTATTCTGGGTAAGAAGGTATTATGAATTTTTTTAAAAAAAAACTGAGTTCATATTTGAATTTCTTGAAAACAATTGATATTTTTTGCATTTTTACATATTAAATTTACTCAATTGGTGTCCATCATTAAATTATCCAAACATTTCTACCCCAGGAAGACTCCACAGGGGGTCCAAAAGCCTTGATTTAGCCCCCTAAGTCTGTTGTCGTTTTGCTGCTCATATTCTGTAATTAAAAAATTGATTTACCTTAATCTCTACCTTACTGATTTCATTATCTCATTTTCAATGTCTCAGGTCCCCTCTGGGGCTCTCTAGTTGTATTCAAACTTCTGCCTTAGGCCCCCTTTGGGGTTCTCTAGTTGTCCTTAAATAATGTTCCTTCCCTGGGACCATCAATGAAAATCATTGGAATTGCAGACACCTAAACCAAAGTGGCCCTTCCTCCTCATCAGATCAGTTCCACTTCACTTTGAAATTATTTTCCCTTCTCCCTTGGCTCTTGTTGAGAATTCTTGAGGTAATCTTCTGAACATGTTTGAGTTATTTGTTTCTTTTCTTTCTATTCAAATTATTCATTCTCTTTGTCTCTATTTCTATTAACTCAAACCATTACCCATGTGCAGGTACTCATAAAACCTGTCAACTACTGGAGTGCGCAAGAAGCATTGTCATTGTAGATACTCCAGAAATTGTGACTTCTAGTCACTCTTCCTTGTGAGCCTGATCTGGATCCACTGCTGTCTGAATCATCACCTGGACAACAAGGTGATCTGGATGTTGTGGGTCTTTGATCAGGTAAGTCTCTCCATCCTATTTATTTCACCTTTTCCTTCCATTTCTTTCTATCTCCTAACCTTTTTTTTTGGTATCAGATCAGGAGTGGTTCCTCAAAGGTTTTAGCTTTTTCATCTTCATTCTGTTGATGACTGCATTCTTGTTCTTTTTAGGTGATTTTGAGCTGTTAATTTGTTTCTCATATTCATTCTTCTCATTCTTCTCATTCTGAAATGGAGTCTTTTTAGCATCCTAATCCTAACAGATTTACAGTCCCAACACTCAAATAAAAACTAACCAAGAAAAATTTCCTAAAAGGACAAAGCAAAAGGAGAATCCAAGGAAAACATTCCACTGCTCCCCAAAGAAAATTTTGCTGTATGGTTTTTATGAATCCAAAGCTATCTCCAACAAAAAGGACTACTAGACATTGTACTCAATGAAGTCAGTGACAATTCAAACTTGGCCCTTTGTGAGTAGCAATATGAAGCAGCCAACATACTCATTCAAAACCTGGGCAACACCGCATTTGATGCCATTGTGACTGTCAAAAATGACAACAACCCTTATGCAATCTGGAAGGCCATCCACCATTTTTATTCCTCTCAATCCTCTAGCAATTGTGGTCAATTGTGGTCAATTGTGGCTCAATTTCATCCAATACCAGTATCAAGGAAGTTTGACCCAATACATAAGCAAATGTAGAAAATTAATGAATTAACTCTTTGTTGTGAAACTTGAAATCCGTCAAGACATACCCAGATATAGGATTCTTGCCAAATTACCTATGAACTTCCATCATATCATAGACACAATTTTTCTAAATAAAAATCCCCTGAAAAGTCCCACCAACATCCTCAACAAACTCCAACAGGTGATTCATCTTGAGTCTGCTTGATCAGGACCCACAGAGCCACCAACACAAGACAAGATCACCTCCACTGCACTCCTGAAGACCAAGCAAAAATCCAGAAAGACCAGGCCCAAGCATCCATGCACCAAAGGCCATCACAACCCCTTAGCTGATCATCCCAAGCACAAGTGCTGGGAACTCCATCCTCACCTTAGACACACTCAAGATCAACCAAAATCCAATCATCACAAAGGGATTTTAGCTGATTCTTCTGAAGCCAGTGAAACCAAGACCCCCAAAGCACACCTCAAAGTCCAACTCTATCTCACTAATCCAACAACCTTTGATCAAGCTCCACTTTTCATACTCAAAAGTTGTGCCATCCACCACATGGTAAACTCTAACAACTTTCTTCTTAATTCCTGACCTACCAAAATTTGCACAGGGAAGGGCAACTCTGAAAGACCCCTCCTAGTTAGTGAGGTTGGGGACACCTTACTTCTCAATCACTTGGGGAAGTCCCTTAAATGCCAAGAAAGCCTCACTTACTTGATTTGGATCTTCTGGGATTGAAATCAAACTGGAAAGTTTTGAACTAATTTGTTCTTCTTGAAACCATCTAGCCAAACTCACAATTCAAACCCACTACTCTACCAAAAGTTCATCTCACCAAGGCAGTTAGTGCAAATCTTTGGCACTCTCAACTCATTCATCCAAGTGGAAAGGCCCTCAGAGCACTCTTTCCAAAATACACCTCAACTGGCAAGGCTCTTGGAAAATGCAAGATATGTCAAACTTCCAAATGCACAGCCACTCCATTCAACCACCACTTCAAGGAATTGTTGCAACCAATTGAATTTATCCACCTCAATATTTTTCGCACCCATCACTCCAGTAACACCAAGTGGTTTCATCTACTTCCTTACAATAGTCAACCAGTTCCCCAACTACTTCACGGTTTCTCTCCTCAAGAGCAAGAGAAATGCAACCAAGGTGACCATGGACTACATTTCCGAGGCAGAAAAAAACACTGTTTGCAAATTCAAAGCCCTTACCTCCAAAAATGGGGGTGATTTTATTGGCAAAAAATTATCCAGCTACCTAAGTTTTCATGGTATCATCCACAACTTCTCACCACCAAAACAACCACAACACAACAGAATTGCTGAGAAAATGAATTGGACTCTTCTGGACAAGACCCAGTGCATACTTCTTCAATGCCAGTTCCCAAAACACCTGGGGAGAGATTCCATCAACACTGCAGTGAAACTGATTAATGTCCTACCTTCTTCCTCCAAAAACCAGAAGACCCCCTTTGAGATGTGCTTCAACACCTCATTCAACTATGAGTTCCTTTGGACTTTTGGATGCAAGTTTACCTACCTTTTCTCTAAGGCCATCAGAAACTCAAAGCTGTATCCCCCTGGAAAAACTGACTTCCTACTTGGGTACGTACATAAATCTCCAAGTTACAAATTTTGGGATCCTGTAACCAAGAAGGCCATCATTACCTCCAATCTCAAGTTCCAAAAAAATGAATTCATCAATTGGCAATTCAAGCCAACCAAATATGGACCATCTCTCTCTGAAAAACTTGTTGTTCACCAACCCCTCTCACCCACTCCTTAAAACCTGAATTCTTCCAACAAACCAACTAGAAGCAATCCACCAGGGGAAAGCTTGAAAAATCAGCCTTGCCAAGAGGCAAGCACCATAATTTCACCAGTTTCTACTGATTTATCTCTGCTTGACATCATCAATTATCCTTGACACCCTGGATCAAACACCAATTTTCCATTGATGTCTCTTCTCACTTATGTAGAAGAGGAAGACCCTACCACGCTGGACCAGGCTCTGAACTCAAAAAAAATTCTGGAATGTATTGAAGAAATGAACCAATGGCTGGTCAACATGCTGAAGTTTGGTGTCTGGGAAAAAGTCAGTATTTTGGAATTTGTGTACCCAATCAAATTCATTTGGGTATTCAGAACAAAGAGAGACAATCAAAACCAGATAATATAGTTTAAGGCCAGGCTATGCGCACAGAGATTCAACAAAAAGATAGGTATTACCTACCACAATTACTTCTCTCCCACAGGAAAAAATTCCTCCCTTAGATTACTCATCTCATTTTCTGCCAAGCACAACCTGCAATTCCACCAAATCAATGTGAAATTGGCTTTCCTGAATGCCCTGCTTGAAAAGTCTGTCTATGTTACTCCACCATGAAATATCAGTCTCAGAAAGGACAAGGGTCTCTAACTCCTTAAGGCGCTCTATGTTCTGGAGAAATCTCCAAGAGCCTGCTGACAGACTCTTTCAGATTGGTTTCTCTCCATTGGATTCAACAGGAGTTAAAACAACAAGTGTGTCTTCTGGTTCTCCACCACTTGGCTGTACTTACACGTTGACAAAATTGCAATCTTCAGCAAAGTCCGGTCCCTTCTCTTTTCATTAATAAGATCAAGTCCAAATTCAAAATCAAGGATCTTGGACCTGCCAAACTACTACTGGGAATGAATGTTGAACAAAAACCCAACAGGATCAAGCTCTTGCAGCGCACATACATTGAATCACTGGTAAAGCAGTACAACCTGGGTGACCACAAATGGTTTTCAACTCCAATAAAACCATACTCAAAGCTCTTAAAATCAACACCTGCCAAACATGATTATTTTTTGGATTCCAAGCTGGACTACCAGAAACTGGTAGGGGAACTCCATTATCTTAGCTGAAACACACATCTGGATATCACGTTTGCTTTGAGAAATCTGTCACAATTTCTGCAAAATCCAAATCATCTGCACTAAAAAGCAGGACTTGGAGTACTTGAGTACCTTCAACACACAGAAAATCTGGGTCTGTTGTAACTTAAATCCCAACTTCCCAACCATACCCTCAAGGTTTAAATGGATGCCAACTGGGAAACATGCCCCTTAACTTGTTGGTCAGTAAGCGGCATGGTTTTGCTCTGGCACAGCCACATAATCAGCTGGAAATCAAGGGAGCCACTGTCTTTCACTCTCTCAACCACTGAGGCAGGATATAAATTGGTCTACAATAATACAAAAGAGGCGCTCTGGCTAGAAGTGACCATTTTTGAAGTTTTCAATGTTGTCAAAACTAACGGGAGAACCCTCAGAAATTTTTCTCTTGGTTAATGAGTCAATGATTCTAGCATCTTTAAGTTTTGAGGAGGCTCCCTTTTAAAGGAGAGAGAGAGAGAGAGATGAATTCCTTTTCCTTTTTTTCTTCTCTCTTTTTTGTGAGGCCCCCCTCTATTATCCGCACTGAGGGAGAGTGCTTTTATGCCCTAACCTAGTTTCAAACGCAAAGACAACCTAGAAGACAATAAAGAAGAAACCCCAAGACCCAGAACCCTAGCTCAACCTTAACCCCTATATCCAATCCCTCAAGCCTGCCTGCCATTAAACACATCTTCTTTGTCCTTCTCATGAAGCAGCCCTCTTCTTCTCCCAACTCAAAACCCCTGCGCTTGGTGTATCCACCCAACGCGCCATTGGAACTCCCCCCTGGCCCTTGGGTTGGCCTGCGCTTGTGCGCGCCTGCCCGCATACATAGCCCCATGATTGCCCCGCTCTTACCTCCCCAAAATAACCGCTTTTGAACTTGGTTGGGCCGGCTCCATTCCTAAGTCCGTAATATCCAAGCAGGTTGGGGGCCATCCCCCCCCCCCCCCCCCCCCTAGTCAAGCCTGACCAGCAACTGGCATCCTGGTCCCACTGCACCTGCTGCTGAGCTTGCAGCGGCATCTACTGAGAAATTGCACACCCCAACTGCTGAGCCTGACCTACAAAATTCTGAGCGCGCAGGCCCAGACGCAGTTCACAATCCAAGGCTATATAATGACACCACAACATATGGTCTCACAAACCCCCTCCATCTATGAGGACAAAAAAGGCTGTATCAAACTGGAAAGTAGCTTCTCAAATCAGGACTCTTTCACACCAAGCACATCAACCTCTGACATCATTTTATCAAGGAAGAGGTGGTGAAACAAGAAATCCAACTCATTAAGATCCCTAAAGTTGAGAACGCCGCTGATGTTTTAACCAAACGGTTTTGCCCGTCAAGCTTTGGCCTTGCTAACCACTCTCAATGTATTTCAAATACCTGTTCATCATGGGAGGTTTTTGATACTTCTTGAGTTAATCTGTGAAACATTTTTGAGTTCGTTGTTTCTTTTCTTTCTATTCAAATTATTTATTCTCTTTTTATCTATTCCTATCAACTCAAATCATTCCCCATATGCAGGTACTCATAAAACCTGTCAACTACTGGAGTGCACAACAAGCACTGTCAGTTTATATACTCCAGAACTGGTGACTTATCATCACTCTGCCTTGTGAGCCTGATCTGGATCCACTGCCGTCTGAATAATCACCTGAACAACCCAGTGATCTGGCAGTTGTGGGTCTGGGATCAGGTAAGTCTCTCTGTCCTATTTCTTTCACCTTTTACTTCTATTTATTTCTATCTCCTGACCTTTTTTTTTTGTATTAGATCATGATTGGTTCCTCAAGGGTTGTAGCATTGTTGTACTCATTCTGTTTATGCCTACATTGTTTGTATTTTTATGTTATTTTGTGCTTTTAATTTTTTTCTCATATTCATTCTTCTCATTCTTCTCATTCTTAAATGGAGTCTTTTTAGCATCCTAATCTTAACAGCTCTTTTTAGCCTTATCAAACCCCTCATTTGGCTCTTCTGTAGCCTAATTTATTCCTTCTTCCTTCAAATCACCTTGCTCCTTATCTAAAACTCTTCACAGTTGAAAGCCAAAACACTTATCCAACTAAGCCATCTAGTCAACTTCATTTTTCCAGCTGGCTGTCTCACCACCAATCTCATCAATCTGTCACACAACCACCCCACGTACTATAGGGCAATTCTTAGATGATTGTGAGCGCAAAGGAATACCAAGTGCCTTGGTTATGCCACTGAACAAATGGCAAGAGGGATGGAATGTGTTCCAAAGAAGGAAACTCAACCTGAGTCCAATGTGATAAATAGTTTGTAGCAAATGCAAGAAACTATGAAATTAACTAACTGAGGATACAATCATCAGGAAAGGGGATAGCCCTTATAAGGTAATCCAAAGTGACTAGATACAACCTGGTGATGAGCTAACTAAAGTTGAAGCGGTGAGGCAATGAATGACAGGAACGGGATAGGAAATGAAGCAGTGGTATAGATCCAAGGTCTTAGCGTAAGTGCAAGACAATAGAATCTGAGCGTACAATTGCATGATGAATTGGGACAGGAGCGAGTGACGTTGAAGGTAATGCAAATGAGAGGTAATAGTGTATGCAGGGTAGGGACTAGTCCAATTGCAAACTGTACAGTAGTGATGGCTTAGTTAGACATAGATGCAAACTAACAAACAATGCATGACCAAAGATGGAAGTCCGAGGCTGTTGATTGGCCAGGGAAGGAGATTGGATCTCATAATGGATGGCCAACCGGAATGGAGTTAATGGCAAAGTTTGCAAGTATATAATGAGTTGGTCGCCAAGATTGGAAGGTCAGCGCGAGACAGAGGAAATAGCGGATTGCACCATTGATTTTGTGCTTTTATTTGTGTCACACTTTTAGACTGAGGTAGATGGTACTGAGGGGAGGGCATGTCAAAGTGATGAAGACAATAATCCCTAAGTGCAAAGCGTGACAGTTGCCCGGGTATAAAGACGCAAGCTCCTGCAAGCGTTCAGATAAATTTTCCCATTGCTTTCAAGTTGTTAATTATTACTGTATACCCCTTATACTACTTAATTCTTTACTCAATAAATTTATTATTTATATAAAATGTTGTCATTGTTTTCATTGTTGTCCTGCCGTTTTAAGACTCCAAACAGTGCTAGGCCGTGGCAGTTCTGCGGAGGGGAAAGGTGCTGTTTAGGCTGCCCTCCTGATTGTTACAAAAATATTTAAATGTAACCAAGATCAAGGTCCAGAACCTGGTAAATGAGGAATCAAGGAGTAGACAATAAGGATGATAATAGTTTGGTAGCGACGGAAAAGCACTATCTGAGACAAGATTATGCAGGGAAAAACTTGAAAAAAAGAAGTTAAAGTCTTCTTAGAGTTCAAGGAACAAAAGCTGTTGTATTTAAACAATGCCCACAAGCTGATAACTCTGGTCGTCAGAAGAAGATTGGGGATGATCAACTCAAACCCAAGCAACCTCCAGGTTCTCAATGAACCTGCCCAACTCTCCGCAATCAAGCGCTTGAAGGGTACCAGATAACTGAGGGTGGCTGTACAAGACAAAGCACAATGTTTAAGAAGCTCTAAAACAAACAGTAACTGATTTGAAGCAAGGATAACCTCAACACTTCTCAAGGGACTCAAGAGTAGGCTGGCAGAATGCAACTCCAAAGAAGCTAAGGGGAGGTATAACACTCCAGGTCTTAAGCTTAATAAGACCTCTTCAATCAATTGTTGGCTCCAGAAAGGTGATCAGGGATCAGGACCAGTATGCTCAGAGAAAGGGATCAAGGAGTGGTATAACACACTCAAAAAAAATTCCAACAGACAGAATTTTTCTTCAACCAGCAAGGCTATTGGTTGGTGATAAGGATCAGGGATCAAGGGTTTGAGTATGGAGGCTCAAGGATCAAGGGTGTGCTGATTTCATGCTGGATGATTCCATGCTCCAATGATTGATCAAAAAGGCAGGGGAGAGCCCCTCCTTATATGGGTAGGAGGCCCTGTTAGACTATGTACAACGGATTCTACAAATAGAGCGGAAAAGGGAAGACAATCATGTGGTCACTTGCTTCTGTCCGTGGATGGGTGCACGCAACAATACCAGAGTCACCCACCCCTTGTCCGAAGGCAGACGGAGTGGGAAAGAGAAATGAACCAAACCGCCGGGGATGTTTGTGGGCGGTAGTTGGCACTCTGCACCCCTCATCCAAAGGCGGAAGTGGGTGGGAGAGCCCCAGGAAAGGTGACGGATGAAGTCCGTGAGAGCGCAGATGGGCAGATAGGAGAATGGCTTGAAACGGTTGAGTAAATCCTGACAGGCTTGGGATTCACAACTGATAGATCAAGTGAGATGGGAGATTTGACGGATCCGAGGATTTGCCAAATGCTTGGGGGTGCGGTCGGGATGGATTTGGTAAATTATGGATGAGCGCCGCGCGACGGTAGCAATGAGGAGATTGGGACGCGCAACAACAAAGATGAGGATGCGCAACAACAAAGATGAGGATGTGCAATGACGACGGGGGAGATGACAAGCAAAGCGCAACGGCAAGGATGATGAGCAATGCGGATGAAGGACACGCAACGCATGCGGATAAAGGACGGTTCAGATGAGCCTGAGGATAAGTTTTTTTTTTTTTCTGATGCCAGACAGTATGTTTGCGCAACATTTTATGGGTTGAGGTCTTAAGGCGGCCAGGGTGTCCCGGATGGGGCACCCCATCTCTCCCCAACTTACAGACTGTCCCTAGTCTGCTCCCGAGTTTGATTCCATAGAAAACGAAAGGAAAGAAAGATGATTGAAACCAAAGAATGGCCATTTTGATCTTGAGAGTGTTTGAGAAAAAAAATATGTTGATCCAACCAAAAATCCTAGAAGTGGCTGAGATAAAATAAAGGAGGCGTCCCAAGTGCTCACACGCGTGGCATGAAGTAGAGTTTTCACAAATCGACAAGGATCTTGCCCAGATGGTGCACAATTGGGAGGACTTACTTCTGGACCAAGTTGCCTCCACAAGGGTGAAATTTCTTGACCTGATCAGCAGAGAACCTTCTGGCCATCTGAGTACCATCCAGCTCCTCCAAAAGATATGATCCACCTCTAACTTGATGGACTACTTGGTAAGGACAATTCCAGCGGTTAGAGAAAAGCTTTCCCCACTGAGTTTCCAAGGAACAATTATAAGCCAATACCAGGTTGCCAGGTTTTAAAGGGTCCCTGATTTGATTTAGGTGTTTACCTTCCCAATACTGAACTGATTTTGCTCTTGATTCCATCATCTTCTGATAAGCTTTGTTACAAATATCTTCACTCCTCTCCAGTTGCTTTGATCTGGCATCTAATAGGTCAGTAGTTCAGGAAACTTGTTCCCAAGAGATGCCCAAGAAAGAATCCATTTCAAGATCAAGAGGAAGAACAGCCCTCTGACCAAAGATGATTTCATAAGGAGAGTAACCAGTGGTTCGCTTGGTGGAAATTCTATCAGAGAAGAGGACCAAGGGGAGAAACTTTTGAAAATTCTTGCCACTTTCACCCGCCAATATGACAAGAGCAGCCTTCAAAGGAGCATGGCCTCTTTCCACCATGCCTTGTCCTTCAGGATAATAGGGAGTAGTAACTCTATGTTTTCCAGGGAGCAATCGGATCATTTCAGCAAGTTTTCCACCAAATTCTGAGCAGCCATCCGTAGAATAAGATCGGGCCAAGCCATAACGCATTGTCCAAGTCTCATGAAGGAAAGCTGCTACTGATTCAGAGCTGAGGTTCTTAAGAAACTTTGCTTCAAACCATCCAGAAAAATCATCTCTAGCCACAATGAGGTACTTAGCTCCACCAGCCTTAATGTGAACCACATCCATAGCAATCCTCCTAAATACAGTGGATTCTCCAGTGGGGTAACAAATTTTGGCCTGGCGCCTAAGATCACGTTTCTGGCACACTTCACAACTCCTACACCATTGAGCAGCGGATTTCTTCAGGGATGGCCACCAAAATTGTTCAGATATTTTTTGATAAGTTTTGCTTTCCCCACAATGACCAAGGCCTTCATGGAGATTTTCCAAGATTGAATTTTGCTTAGAAGGGATAGAGGCCACAACAAGTGCACAAGGAGTTGCTCTTTTCATAAGCCTAGAACCTTGGACAAAGAATTTGGAGGACTTCCTTTTAAGGGATCAAAATTCTTTGGCAGAGAGATCAGGGGGTCTTTGGAGAGTTGAAAGGTACTGCTCCAACTTAAGCCAGAAACCTTGCTGGAAACCAGAGTAATTTTGGGAGGAGAAGGCAAAGACAGGGCGGACCAAGGGTTCCTCCTCATTGAAATCCATTCCAACCTCTGATTCATTGTCTCCAATAGGTTGTCAAGATAAACCATCAGGCATGGTGAAAGATTTTCCAGGCTTGTGAACAATATCAAAAGAGAACAACTGGATGAAAGCCACCCAACGAGTCATTGGAGCATTTGGGAGGCTGGGGGAGTTGATCATTTCAATGATAGATCGTGCATCAACTTGTAACTCAAAGTGTTGACCCCAAAGGACAGTCTGAAGCTTCTTCAACATTTGGGCCACACCGCAAAGTTCCATTTTTGGCTGGCAGTACCTGGATTCCACAGCTGAGAAAAGAAGAGATTCATACAGAGCAGGACAATCCAAACCATTTTCATCTTCCTGGGTAAGAACAGCCCCAACAGATTGATAACTCAAGTCCACTGCCAGCTTGATCTTGCCGGCTCCGGGTCCATAAGTGATCTTTTTCAAAACAATGTCTTTCCCAACAATTGTTTTGAGAAACTGAAATGATTGTTTGCAGTCTTGGGTCCAAATCCATTCAGCATACTTCCTGGTTAAGCGACGCAAGGGAATACAGATTTTGGATAACAAGGGAATGAAGGTCCTGACATAAGTTACAAAACCTAGGAAACCTCTAACTTCCATTGGATTTATTGGGGTAGGCCAGGAGATGATTTTGTTGACTTTAGAGGGTGCCATCCTTCTTCCATCCTTGCAGACTATATGACCAACAATTTCCAAGGCAGGGACACAGGCGGCAAGTTTTGATCCAGAGACAGTAAGGCCAGATTCCTCAATTTGAAACAAAATTCTTTCCAAGACAGTAGCATACTCCCAGACAAATTGTTGGATGCCTGAGTGCCAAGGTAAGAGCTCATCATCATAGTCAGAAACTGGCCCTTTAATCCCACCATCATCAATAAAGATACCCGCATGATCTGGGATTTTGTCCTGGAGGATCCACATCATCTGGGCCTGATTGACTGCAACCAAGTTGGTGGCACCTTGAGGCAATCGAGTCAGCTGAAATTGACCAAGTTGAATAGTGAAAGTAGTGAGGGGACAAGAAATATGATGCAAGGATTGTTTGTCATAGCCACCCATAATGTCACCTAGACCATAGCAAGCTCTCCCAGAGAAGGATTCAACAAATTCTTCAGTGGCAGGCGGCATGCCAGAGTCTTTAATAGTAACTTTATTAAGAGGTTGGAGATCATGAACTACTCTAAGTTTACCATTACTCTTTAGAACACAGAAAACAGGACTGGAATAGCTAGAAGTTGATTGTTCATATAAACCGGTTTGGACTTGTTTGCGGACCAACTTGATGAATTTGTCAACTTTAGAAGCAGGGATTGGGAACCTTTTTTTTGCCAAGGGTCATGTTCAACTACAGGGATGATGTAAGGAAGACCATAGGATTCTTTCAAGAGTCCTCTCTCTTCTTCACAGAATGCAATAGATTTTTACCTTAGAGACAAAATATTTTTGATAAAATTTAACTTATCAGGAAGAAGCCATCCATCTGGACCAAAGTTGACCACTTTCAGAAGTTCCTCAGTGAACCGACCAGAGGGAATAAATGGATCAGTGAGGGATTTGGATAGACCACAGTAAGGATTGCGGGATAGAGGAGGACGCATAAGAGGAGGATTGAGGTTGAGAGGCATTGGTTGGTTGACTGGCTGGACCTTCTTTGCAACTGGTTTGTACTTGGTGGCAAAGGAGAGGAATCCCTGCTTCCGCCAAGCATTGACCAGTGAGACCTGACTGCAAAAACTGAGGCCGTGTTCCAACATCTTCCAAGTCCAATGTTCTGCTACGTCCTTGAAAGTTGCCTTGTCCATAAAACAGGTTCCAAAAGATAACACATTGCTCACATGTGTGGCACAGGGTAGAGTTTTGAAAACAACAGTAGTAGAAGCCCTTGGTGGTGCACAATTGGGAGGACTTACTTTTACCCCAAATTGCCTCCACCTAAGACCAGACTCCTTCATACCAAAGCCACCAAGAAAAGAATCAAGATTGAGATCTAGTTTAGACTCATTGCGGAGATTTGAAACCGGAATAGAGGATGAGTGATCAGGCTGAAAAGAAAAAGGAAAAGAAGATAACACAGATCCTGACAGAGAAGAAATATTTTTGTATTTTTCGGATTTTTCATGTGTTTGGGTTTTGATCTTATTTGGGTGAGAAGAAAATGATGAGGAAAAAAAAAATAAGCCTCTGAGGTGGGAGTTGGTCCATGAGTTGAAGTCTGAGGCTGAGGAGAACTACAACTATCAGTAGGGCCAACTATTCTGCTAAAAAATGAGGATGAAAGGAATGAGAGTTTTCTTTCTGCTTTACTTTCAGGACAGATTTGGGAGGGTGACCAGGGAAGTCTCTTTCCCAACAACCAGAATCCAAAGAACAAAGGGGGACTTCAATTTTTCTGCCATCAGCATCAGGGAGGAGAATTCTCTCCCCAACTTGATCAGAAAACATCAGGGTAGCACCAAAGTCCATTAAGAAAGGCCTTCCCAAGATCATGGGACCATCCAGACGAGTGATCCAGAAGTGACAGGTGCCAACAATATTTTGACCAATTCAAACAGGAATATCCTCAGCAATACCAACCAGTTCACAGGACTGATTCCCAATTCCATAAACCGCAGAGTTGAAACTGACCCTTGGGCTAAGTTTAAGCTTGCAGGCCATGGAGTCCCAAATCAAGTTGAGCTGAGAACCCAAATCCACAAGGAGAGAAACCGTTTTAGTTGATTCACCAAGAAAACATGGAAGAAAACCAAGAGGACAGGAATACAGGTTGGTATCTGAAGATGGATCTGTTCCACCAGAATCCTCTATCAGAGTACCAGAGGAGACCTTTAATTTGTCTGGACCAATATCCACACGTCAACAAGAAACCCATTTCTTCATCCCTTCTGCCACAGATGGAGAGATCGACAGGAGTTCAGCCACAGATAGATCATGGATTTTAAGATCAGAAATTTTCTTTAATACTCCTTCCACAGCATTAGGGTATTCCTTGGAGATGCCCCTCTCAAATCAAACTTTGGGCTGGGTGGAGGGAGGAAGATCAGGTGTAATAGGTGATGAAAGAGGATCTGAGAGTTGGGCAGGTTGAAGAGGGGGAGGATCAGAGTTATCCTGGAAACTTTCCATAAGTGGTTCCCTTTCTACTTCCATGTCTTCCACATCAGAGGAAGGAGGCTCAGGTGAGGATTGATGTTTAACGGTTTTTTTCAGAATGGAGGATGGAACAGGAGGAGACTTATGAGGTTTTGGTTCCTCATGGCGTTTCCTAGCTGGATTGGATTGATAGGTGCCAGGGAAGCCGGAAGAAGTGATAGCTGGGGGATACCAAGGTTGCAAAGTTCCACAGGATGATCAAAAATCCACAGAGACCAAGGATGCCTTCTTAGGAGTTGGTGGTTGGTATGAGGCCACCACATGACAGATTGGTCAAGACAAATTGAAAGGGATCAAAGCACCGTTAGGAAGGAAAAAATTATTTCCCTTCTGCTCTACTAACTTCTCCTCCTTGTCCTTCTGGAGTTCAGAACATCTACCGGTACCATGGCCTTCCCTATGGCAATAATAACAGACTATAGTAGACTTAGGAACAGAATTAGCAGGTTTAGGAGTGGCTAAAGAGGATATTTTCTGATCTATTTTATTCTCAAATGCCTGAAGTAATTTAGTGATCTCATCTATAGTCGGTGTCTCCCAGTGAGTCTGAGGATTGGGTTTAGGTCTGCGATTGGCTTCCATCTTATTCATGATTTCGTTAGATGCTTGAAAAGAGGGGGCAAGGACTGGTTCAGTGATTTTAGGTTTTTCAAAGGTGAGAGCTGATTGACCTTTCATCACTTTATCCACAGTATTCCTAAGAACCATGAAAGCAGGGAGCTTGAACCAATTGTCTCTTGTTGTGATCATGGAACCAGATTTCACCAATTCATCCTTAATTCTTTCCTGCACTCCTGGAGAGAAAGACTGAAAAAATTGCACTCAAATTTTTTCCAATGTATCAATGTGATTGTTCCGGATAAGATAGGACTGGATAGGGTCCCAAGATTTTCTGAAAGTCTGATAGTCAGAGGCTGAGGAGATACCACCATTGGAGATCCATTGAGAAACCAGGGCATCCAAGTCTTGCAAAGTAAATATGGCTACATCTATTTTTCCCCAATAGGCCAACATAGCCTCCTTCAGGAGCCGCCAGTTGTGAGTTTCAAATCCCTCGAAAAATTTGATAACCTCCATAACTTTGTCAGAAGAGATAAAAAACCGTAACTTATAAGCCATATCATATTCACTGGCACCATCCACTTCCGCAGCCATCTCATAGGAGTCCAGGAATTGTTCAACATTGGTTCCATTGAAGCCTAAATTTTTGTTCTGAGGTTTGATTTTGACCATCTTGGCCCAAACAGATACAGAGGATCCAGCAGATTCCATGTTGAAGGGTTCCTAAGAGATCCAATTGAGCAGAGTTCCAAGGTGGCTCACAAGTGTGGCAAGAGTAGAGTTTAACAAGAATGACAAGGATCTGGCCCAGGCGGTGCACAATTGGGAGGACTTACTTCTGAACCAAGCTGCCTCCGCGTATCAGATCTAAAAAAAAAGAACAAACAGAAAAAGAAAAGAAAAAAAATTGGATTGGATTTTGGAGTTGATGCTTCAAGTTGGGACTGTAAATCCCAAGTTTTCTGGTTCAATCCCGGCCCGGGGGACCAAATGTAAGACTCCAAAAAGTGCTAGGCCGTGGCAGTTCTGCGGAGGGGAAAGGTGCTGTTTAGGCTGCCCTCCTGAGTGTTACAAAAATATTTAAATGTAACCAAGACCAAGGTCCAGAACCTGGTAAATGAGGAATCAAGGAGTAGAGGATAAGGATGATAATAGTTTGGTAGCAATGGAACAGCACTATCTGAGACAAGATTATGCAGGGAAAAACTTGAACAAAAGAAGTTAAAGTCTTCTTAGAGTTCAAGGAACAAAAGCTGTTGTATTTAAACAACGCCCACAAGCTAATAACTCTGGTCGTCAGCAGAAGATTGGGGATGATCAACGCAAACCCAAGCAACCTCCAGGTTCTCAATCAACCTGCCCAACTCTCCGCAATCAAGCGCTTGAAGGGTACCAGATAACTGAGGGTGGCTGTATAAGACAAAGCACAATGTTTAAGAAGCTCTAAAACAAACAGTAACTGATTTGAAGCAAGGATAACCTCAACACTTCTCAAGGGACTCAAGAGTAGGCTGGCAGAATGCAACTCCAAAGAAGCCAAGGGGAGGTATAACACTCCGGGTCTTAAGCTTAATAAGACCTCTTCAATCAATTGTGATTGGCTCCAGAAAGGTTATCAGGGATCAGGACCAGTATGCTCAGAGAAAGGGATCAAGGAGTGGTATAAAACACTCAAAAAAAATTCCAAAAGACAGAATTTTTCTTCAACCAGCAAGGCTATTGGTTGGTGATAAGGATCAAGGATCAAGGGTTTGAGTATGGAGGCTCAAGGATCAAGGGTGTGCTGATTTCATGCTGGATGATTCCATGCTCCAATGATTGATCAAAAAGGCAGGGGAGAGCCCCTCCTTATATGGGCAGGAGGCCCTGTTAGACTATGTACAACGGATTCTACAAATAGAGTGGAAAAGGGAAGACAATCATGTGGTCACTCGCGTCCGTCCGTGGATGGGCGCACGCAAAAATACCAGAGTCACCCACCCCTTGTCCAAAGGCAGACGGAGTGGGAAAGAGAAATGAACCAAACCGCCGCGGATGTTTGCGGGCGGTAGTTGGCACTCTTCACCCCTTGTCCAAAGGCGGAAGTGGGTGGGAGAGACCCAGGAAAGGTGACGGATGAAGTCCGTGAGAGCGCGGATAGGCGGATAGGAGAACGGCTTGAAACGGTTGAGTAAATCCTGACAGGCTTTGGATTCACAACTGATAGATCAAGTGAGATGGGAGATTTGACAGATCCAAGGATTTGCCAAATGCTTGGGGGTGCGGTCGGGATGGATTTGGTAAATTATGGATGAGCGCCGCGCGACGGTAGCAATGAGGAGATTGGGACGCGCAACAACAAAGATGAGGATGCGCAACAACAAAGATGAGGATGTGCAATGACGATGGGGGAGATGACAAGCAAAGCGCAACGGCAAGAATGATGAGCAACGCGGATGAAGGACGCGCAACACGCGCGGATGAAGGACGCGCAACACGCGCGGATAAAGGAAGCGCAGCACGCGATGCGCGCGGATGAAGGAAGCGCAATGCGTGACACGCGCGGATAAAGGACGGTTCAGATGAGCCTGAGGATAAGTTTTTTTTTTTTTCTGATGCCGGACAGTACGTTTGTGCAACAGTTTATGGGTTGAGGTCTTAAGGCGGCCAGGCTGTCCCAGATGGGGCACCACACCATTGCAAAAACTGTATTTGCCAAAACAAGTGTTGTGTTCCTAGTACTGCCGTCCAAGGACTTCGAGGCAAGTGCAAGCAATGTTGCCTTTGCAAAGTGGCATGCAATTTCCCTATAAATGTTGAGTTGACTGTCAAGGGTCCTTCGGAATCATCAAGGGAGATGCAAAGTTGTAGGTCCGGGCCAAGGGTTAATTACAAGATACCACCATTTCCCGAGATCAAATACTTGGGGACTCGAGTTCTGGCTAAGTACTAATCTTGACTGACTAATGATCATAAAATAATAACTAATTTTGCTTGTTTTGCTAGTTTTGCCTTGTTTCCAAAGGTATACCACAAATACACCACCACCACCACCACTTTACTTGGGACCGCCTACTGAACTCCCAGGGGCCCAGATGAATGCCAAGGTGCGAGGCAAAGTGTCCGGTGCGGAACCGGTAGCAGTCATAAGCAAGGAAGCAAGGGAGGAGGAAGGAAACAAAGCGGGAGGAGAATTGGGAAATGGAGGAAACGGAAATGGAGTGGATGAATTAGAAGGAGGAAATGAAGGAGATGGAAGGGATGGAGTGGATGGGACGTAAGGAATGGAGGGCCAAGGTGAAGCGGATCTGTTGCAAGTTTTAGGGCGGATCAAAACGGATGCAAGGTGGCTGACGGACAATATTGGAGAAGGCACGTTGGGAGGCCAAAGGAAGAGAGCGTACAAAGAGCTCTTGGAGGAAGGTGGATGGAATGCTTTGCCAAAGCAAGCTTGGGTTGCGAGGTGCAAGGAGATCTTTGAGAGGCACATTGTAAGGAAGTGCTAGTTCTCCGAAGAATGTCCGCATTAATCAACAATGAAGACCTGGATACTTTTTGATCCATGGTTGCGGAATTGAGGGCAAATTGGGAGGATGCAGAGAAGGAAGTAAAGGATACTTTGTAATTATTTATTATAAATATATATATTTTCTTTTTTTTTTTTTTTTTAATAATAATAAGGAATGAAGTTTTATTTAGTAGAAATGAAAGGGAAATGAGAAAAAGGAATAACACGATGAGATGGAGGAATTAACTGATGGAATGATAGTGTGAAATAAAATGGGGTTAGATGAGATGGAATATGAAATGGGATGGGAATGGATGAGATAGAATATGAGATGAAATGGGATTGGATAAGATAAAAAGTGGGATGGAATGAAATGGGATTGGATGGGATGAAATATGGAATGGAGTGGAATGAGATTGGATGGGATATAATCATGATTGTTGAGGTTTGCAAGGGTAGCTTGCATGGAAGTCTCAAATCAGATTGGGTGAATTGCAAAGGTGATGGGCTGGTTCCCACAAGGTGCAATCTTTGTTGGACTGGAAGCCAGACCATTCAACAAGGTATTGAAGTTTTCCTTTGCGTAACCTGGAATCCCAAATAAGGCTTACTTCCCACTCTTGATGATCAAGGACAGTGACTGGTTCAGGAGGGGGATGAGTCTTGCCCCGGTATAGGACTCGAGCTGGCTCTAGGAGAGACACATGAAAGACTGGGTGGATACCTTGCCATTTCGCAGGTAAAGTAAGTTTAAAGGCGTTAGGGGAGATAACCAATTCTACTTTAAAGGGGCCAAGCTTTCTTTTGGAGAGTTTGCAAGTTGGGCGAGTGCTGCGAATGTTGCAAGCATCAAGCCATACTTGATCTCCTACTGCAAAGGTTGGAGCCAAAGTGCAAGATTGGTCTGCTTGCTCCTTATAGCTCTGGTTCGCTTCTTGGAGGTTGGTTCAAAGCTGCGATTGAAGGGATTAAATTTGTTCAAGGTAATTGGTAGCAGGTTGAGAAGGTGCTACGTGAAGGGAAGAGAAAGTCGGGTTTCTACCATAAAGAGTTTGGAAGGGTGACTGTTTGGTGGAGGAATGAGTGGAGTTGTTGTAGGCAAATTTGTCTAGTGGGAGCCATTGCAACCAGTTGTCTTTTTGATAGGCAACATACATTTGAAGATACTGTTTGAGAATCTGATTAACTCGCTTGGTTTGCCCATCCGTTTCCGGGTGGTAAGCCGTTGATAAATTGCGAGTGATCTTCAAATGTTGGCATAGCGAGGTCCAGAAGCTTGAGACAAACAGAGATCCACGATCACTAACTATATTATCAGGGAGACCATGTTTCAAAAATACATATTCTATGAACAAGTTAACTAAGTCTTCTGAAGAGGCCGTCACATTACTGCGTAAAAATAAAGCCATCTTTGAGAAGCAATCTACTATTACTAGAATAGCATCATATCCACTAGAAGAAGGTAATTGAGAGATGAACCATAGACAGCGAGTGCCAAGGACGGGGAGGAATTGGAAGTGGCTGGAGCAGCCCATACTTTTGGTGTTTTGAGGACTTGTTATGATTGAAATCATAGCATGCGCTAACATAGTTTTTTACTTCTTTGGTCATACCAGGCCAGTAGAAGTCTCGTGAAATCAATTGGTAGGTTTTATCCTGCCCATGATGACCAGCAAGCGGAGAATCGTGCCATGAGTCAAAGATATCTAACTTAATGCAAGAATTATCTGGTACTACTATACAATTATCATAGACTAAAAAGTCATTATTATCAATACTGTAACTACTATCTAATCAGCTTGCACTTTTGAATTTCAATACACTTGGGGTTGTTGCGTTGAGCTTGTCGGAGTTTGGAAGCCAAATTTTGTAAGCAAATGATGATCAAACTGAGTTGGGCAGATTGGGTTGAGAAGAGTGTCCTAACGTTTTCAGGGTTGTTTTCGGCAAAGGTGCTCCCCCCCCTGGGTAAACGTTGTCCCAACGTGATAAAGCATCAGGAACTAACGCTTGTTTCCCAGGACGGTAAGTTATTGTAAAGTGGACCTCAGAGTGGTATTTGGCCCATTGTGCCTGTCTACGTGTGAGGACTTTTGAGCTCATGAAATACTTCAAAGAATTATGCTCAGTTAAAACCTGAAAGGATTCCCTAAGGCTCAAAAGGTATGAACGCCATTTCTTCAAGCAATAAACGACTGCAAGAAGTTCCTTGTCATGAATCTCATAGTTAAGCTCTGCAGCAAGAAACTTGCAAGACTCAAAAGCTATGGGATGAAAGAGAGAATTGGAGGAAGAAAACTGCAAGATTACTCCTCCAATTGTATAGTTTCTTGCGTCTGTTTTGACAATAGTGCAAGCTAGCTTGTTGAAGTGAGCAAGTACTGGAGCAGTGGTGAATGCTTTCTTCAGAGCTTCAAACTCCAAAGCAGCTTGTTTGGTAAAAACAAAGGGAGTGTCTTTTTGAAGAAGGTTAGTAAGATTCACGGTTTTTTTGGCGTAATGCGCAATAAACCTTCTATAGAAATTACTCAAACCAAGGAAAACTTGAAGGGATTTAACGGAAAAAGGTGGGGGCCAGTCCAATATGCGTTTTCTTTTGGCTGGGTCCATCAATAGTCCTTGCTGCGAGACTACGACACCTAGAAAATGAAGAGAAGAGGAATGGAACTCGCACTTAGAGGCTTTTGCAAACAGGTCATTCTTTCAAAGTTGCTGTAGCACCTCTTGCACATGTGCGATGTGATCCTCAAGGTTCCTTGAGTAGACTAGTATATCATTGAGATATACCACGAGGTATTTACCTACGAGATTGGAGAAAATGTTGTTGAAAAAATGTTGAAAAGTGGAAGGAGCGTTAAAGAGGACAAAAGGCATGACGGTATACTCATAACTGCCGAACTGGGTTCTCATTGCGGTTAATTACTCATGACCTTCCTTAATGCAAATTAGTTTATAGGCACCTCAAAGTTCTAACTTTGAGAAATAAGTAGCTCCATGGAAGAGGGTGAGGAGATGTGACATAGGCGGTACTGGATAGGCATTCTTCCGGGTTACCTGGTTCAGTTTCCTGTAGTCAACACAAAGGCAAAGTCCTCCTTCCTTCTTTTAAACAAATAGGACAGGTGAACCGGTGTTCAAATCGCTTGGTCAAAGAAATCCTTTTGCTACATTTTCTGCAATGTAGTCTTGAAGCGCAATTGATTCTTGCATTGAGAGAGAGTAAACTGGTCCTGGTGCCGGAGGTGGGCCAGTAAGTTTGATCTTGTGATTGTAAGGACGGGATGGAGGCAGTTTATCTGCTTTTGCAGCTGAAAAGACATCAGCAAATTCATGATAAACCAAAGGTAAAGACTCTCGAATGATTTCTAAATCTTCACTCTCGTCATCTTTGAGCACCGGGTTTGAGGTGCTTGCATGGTGCGAGAGGATTAGGGAGCTCAAGATACACCGTTTGGTTGGTGTCTGTTTCTCTTAAAAGGAACAGGAAAGAGGTAAGCTGGATAGGTAAGAGATAACTCCTAAATCTGAAGAGGGAATTTGGGAATGAAGGTCAGGATATTGCAAATCTCCTGGCAATAAATTGTCATCCAACTCAATGACAGTGTCAGGTAGGCTGTTCAATTCCTGATTGACAAAAAGATTAGCGTTCTGGGGGTGCGAGGTTCAAAGGTTAATTACTCCTTCTTGCCAATTCACATCCGTATTCCAGTAAACTAGGAAATCATGGCCTAGAATGGTATCATCCATTCCGGGTATAGCCAAGACAAATAAATCCCATTTGAAGCTGGGGAAATTGGAGAATGCAAAGGTCCATTTTGCCTTTTGGGATACCCAATAAGACGGTTCAGTTGAACTACTTCCTAAATAGATAGGAAATTTATCTATCTCGGAACGCGTAAGATTTTTGGAAGTGGCAAAAGATTCACTGATGAAGGAAACATTAGCGCCGGAATCAAGTAATACTTTATAAGGATTGTTTTTGGAATGGAATAGGATAAATCTCAAACTCGGAGCACCTAGTGACTCGCAAGTGCAAAGATTTACTTGCGGTGATTTAGATAATGTGTAGTTTTCCTTGCAAGTATCAGAAAAACTACAAGCTAATTTTTTGAATTCTTAGCCGCTTCATGCGCTAACCGCTTTGCACAGCTGTCGACATCATGTTTTCCTCCACAATACATGCACAGCCCGTTCTTTTCCCTTCTCAGCCGTTCCTCGTTTTGAAGCATCCCGGTTTCTTTGTCCAAGAACTTTGGAGTTTTGGCAAGGGCTTTCCCTTTTGAGTTGGAGTTTGAAGTTGGGGTTGGTTTGGATGGTTTTGGGTTCCTCGTGTTTTCCTTTGAGGAGTTGTCCACCCTCAGAGCCGAGGTGGACGGTCCATAGTTGTTTCTCCAAGAGCAATTCTTGTCATGATAGCCATTATCAAGCTCAATCACTCAATCAATTAGCTGCTGAAGCAAGGTTGTCTTATGACCCCCAACTGCAAGCTGTTTGATTAAGCGTGCTGGTAGACCCTTTTGGAAATGGAATAGAAGAGCGGACTTGTTCCACTGGATGCAAGACTGCAAGGTTCGAAAATGAGAAATATAAACGGAAGCTCTACTATTTTCCTTCATAACTAAACTATTAAGTTTGTATTTGGTGTTTTGAACTTCATTGGGGTTGCCAAAAAGGGTGAACAGTTGTTGCTGGAACCTGTCCCAATTGTTGAGAATACAAGTGGGACTGTTGTTGGACAAAAGTTTGAGGTATGGTTTGAACCACTGCAAGGCTCTATCTCCTAAGAAGGACGAAGAATACATAACTTTATGTCTATCGGAAGGGAAATTGTTGGAGTCGTTTGAAAAGATGATTTTACAAGACTGTAGGTAGGATCTAAGCTTATGAGTGTGTTCTCCCATAAAGTGATTGGGTTGTTTCATGCCCGGAGTGCAAAAGCTAGGAGTACTTGGACTAGATTGCTGGGCACCATGAGTGAGGTCCTGGATCAATTTCAAAAGCAGGGTCAAAGCATTGGGCTTGGGAGCAGTAGTGCAAACCCCTGGTCTACCATGAGTCAAGGTTTCATTGTCAGAAAGGTCGGAGTCTGCAAATTCCGCGAGAGGGTCTGTTGGAGCATCCCCTGGAGAAGTCCGAGGATCATCAAGAGGTTCCACAGATGGCAATTTAAAAGGAGGAACTGCATCTAAGGGTTGTTGGGCCCAAGGAGCGCTGGTTCTCCCTACCCAATGAATCTCATCATTGTAAGGGGCAAGGGAAGCGTTCCCGGTTGAGCAAGTACGTGACATCGAGAAAAAGAAGTCTACCATAGGTTGGCAGGCTACAATAGACAAGTTGAGTTAGTTAATTTACTGTCACACAACCACCCCATGTAATATAGGGCAATTCTTAGATGATTGTGAGCGCAAAGGAATACCAAGTGCGAGGGCAAGTGCAAGATAGCAAGACTTATTTGTGAAGTGCAAACTTGGTTATGCCACTCAACAAACGGCGAGAGGGATGGAATGTGTTCCAAAGAAGGAAACTCAACCTGAGTCCAATGTGATAACTAGGTTTCAGCAAATGCAAGAACGTATGAAATGAACTAACTGAGGAGACAATCATCAGGCAAGGGGATAGCCCTTATAAGGTAATCCAAAGTGACTAGATACAACCTGGTGATGAGCTAACTACAGTTGAAGCGGTGAGGCAATGAATGACAGGAACGGGATAGGAAATAAAGCAGTGGTATAGATCCAAGGTCTTAGCGTAAGTGCAAGACAATAGAATCTGAGAGTACAATTGCATGAAGAATTGGGACAGGAGCGAGTGACGTTGAAGGTAATGCAAATGAGAGGTAATAGTGTATGCAGGGTAGGGACTAGTCCAATTGCAAACTGTACAGTAGTGATGGCTTAGTTAGACATAGATGCGAACTAACAAACAATGCATGACCAAAGATGGAAGTCCAAGGCTGTTGATTGGCCAGGGAAGGAGATTGGATCTCATAATGGATGGCCGACCGTTATGGAGTTAACTGCAAAGTTTGCAAGTATATACTGAGTTGGTCGCCAAGATTGGAAGGTCAGCGCGAGCCAGAGGAAATAGCGGATTGCACCATTGATGTTGTGCTTTTATTTGTGTCACACTTTTAGACTGAGGTAGATGGTACTGAGGGGAGGGCATGTCAAAGTGATGAAGACAATAATCCCTAAGTGCAAAGCGTGACACAATCCTACTTTCTTTTTCATCCTCCCCTCACACCATCAAATCTATTCATCCACCTCTACTCCTCTCAATAACCCACCAGCTTCAACCATTTCTTGAAAATCTTCCTCCATCAACCCCATCCATACCACTCATCCTACAACACTCAAAACTATACCTCAGCCATCTCAAATCCCTCAGAATATTTTTTCCTCATTCATTGCCACTATGATCACTGAAGAACTGAAATGCCACTTGGTGCTGGATCTTTCCATTGGAAACTGGTTTCTCTGGTTACTTTTCTTGGCTCATCATCCTCACCACATCCTCATCAATATGTTCTTTCTCACTCTCAGTTCTCTTTTGAGCCCCCATCCTCAAACCCTTCTCCTCAAGATCATTTTCATCCTCAGTTTCTTTCAACTTGAACTCAATCTTACACTCAAACCTTTCTCTGGCATATTAGACCAATCTCTTGGTTCTTATGATGGCCATCATCTCTTTCTCTTCCTCCTCCTTTCTGGGTGGCAGGATGGTTCCAGATGCTGTCGATGGAACTCCTCTGAGCCCATTGCCTTTTCACAGTACTCTAACTTCCATCTTCAGTGTCTCATTATTTATAGACATTACATCCTTCTTACCATCTCATCCATCCCAGGCATTGCCTTATTTGCTCCCAGCCTCTGGCGCCAACCAAACACCCTCTGCTCCTCCAACTTTGCCTTCACCATCTCCTTTTCAATCTCATTCTCCATCACCATTTCACTCCATCCTCTCATCCCATTTTTCCCCCTCCTCAATCTCATCCAGTACTCAGATCCTCATCCGCTGCTTGGCAACTAGAGCCCCCAATTCTCTACTTGACCCATTCTTTCTCCCAAAATACATCCACTTGCTCATTCTACTGCGCACTCCATCATATCCCTCAAACACTCAATCTCACCTCTCAATTAATCTTCCCAATTCCCAACTATCTTCTCTTCAAGATCACCAACATCTGCCTTTGGATCTGTGTCACTTGGTTTCTTTACCCTTATCTAATTTCCTTACTAATACTGCAGCTTCTGGTTGGATTAAAAGAAGAATCATAGTCCTACCTTTTTGGATACTTTGGACCTTCCATCACCTTTTATTGTGTCTAAATTCTCAATTGCAGTTGTCAGGTTTGGGGCCTTTCCCCATAAAGTTTTCCATAGGCCATAATGACCAAGGGACTTGTGGCTCCTATTCCATTCTCAATCCTCTAACTCAATTTGTACTAATTTCACCAGTCTTAATATCACTCTTGCTACCTCCCTCATCAATTTCAACTTTTTTTCTTCTCAACTTTACTTTTCTATCATTCTCATCCATATACTCAGCCGCAACTTTGCCTGAAACCTTGATTGCAACTCTAATTTCTACTCATCTCTGTATTTCTTGCACTTGCTCTCCCATAACTTCTCCACCTTTCCCAATCCTTTCTTTCCATCTTGATTGCAAAATTTTCCATGCACTCCTCCTTCCTTTTCCACCTCTTCCTTTCTGTCTAAATGGAAACCTTGATTGCCTCTCAGCCTCTCACCATCCACAACCTTTCTTCCACTAGTCAATTTGTTCTTCAACTTCTCCTGAAACCTTGTTTTCTCTCCAACCTTTCACTCTTTGGTTTCTCTTCATCTTTTCCTGTTACCCTGAGTGCAAATTTTTTTGCAACTCATTCATTGCACACCCCATACCATACAATCCCCATCATTTAGGGTGGTCCATTAATTTTTCCTGTCCTCTCACCCTCATCCTACCTCAACCACCATCACTCCATCTCATCCATCTCATCAACTTCACCTGATACATCACCACTTGCTCCATCTCCTCCATCTCATCCACTCCACCTGCTACATCACCACTTTCTCCATCTCCTCCATCTCATCCGCTCCACCTGCCACATCACCACTTGCTCCATATCCCCCATCAATACTTCCATCATTCTTTTCCATCCAATCTCCATCAACAACCCAACTCAATTATCACTTCATCCACTGTGGTGCTCTTTCATTGACGCGAGTTGGAAAAGGCTGCGCTCTGCGTTCTTGCCCGGATCGGACGGATTGCGCGGATCAAAAGGCTTGCATGGATTGGAAAGCTAGCGCGGATTGGAAGGCTTGCGCAGATCGGAAGGCTTGCGCGGATTGGAAAGCTTTTGCGGATTGGAAGGCTTGCGCAGATCGGACGGATTGCGCGCATTGGAAGGCTTGCGCCGATTGGACGGCTTGCGCGGATTGGAAGGCTTGCGCGGATCAAGCGGATCGCGCATTGCAAGACGCGCGGATTGGATCATGCGGGTACACCCTGGATACCTGGAACGGGTTGTTGGGCAGACGCATCATGAGAAGGACAAACCAGCGGGCAACACGGACGGGGCATGGGGCAGAAGAGGTGGAGCATGGGTTACAGGACGGGGGAAGGAGGGATAGGGTTGGGCTAGGGTTCTGTGGCTTACGGGTTGTATTCCATCATTCTTGCTTACTTGCAGTTTTACTTAGGTTAGGGTTGAGAGGGAGGAATTAAATACTTCACTCTCAACGCCGGGTTGTAAGGAACATCATCACTTCATCAGACTATCACTTTTTGCATGGCATTGGATTGGATTGGATTGGAAAGGTAGGAATTCATCTTATTTTTGCTCTATCACTCCCTCTCTCTCTCTCTCTCTCTCTTGACCGGCTGCATCCAATCTCCTTCCAGATGCTTTGATCAATAACTTCTGGAACTGGAGGACAACTTCAGGGGTATTCCCTCTTTGGTTTCCACATCTGGGGGTCTGGCCGGGAAAAATCTTTTGTCAAAGTCTCTCAAAGGTACTCACAGATGCTACCAACAGCCGCTTCTCTTCCTTCTTCCTCCCACGGCCTCCGTGCCACCCCATGTATTTACCCGCATATTCGACTCAACATTGCGGAAGTGGAGCAATTCATCTCATGGTATGAAGTGATTGCGGACTCTGAAGGCGTTTTGGATTCTGAGAAGGCATGCCATGTTGTCCTGTTCATCAAGGACGCGGAAGAACGTCGTGACATGGAAGAGATGGGAGGCTACCAGAACCTGGATTGGCCAACACTGAAGGGGAACATGCTGGCAAGATGGGGGAGGCGCGGTTCTTGCTTTTGGAAGGATGATCTCAAGCCATCCGCCGAATTGGGTTACAAGGCAGGCGCGCGCGGCGGGATCCAGTTGCAAGCGGAATTGGATTACGCGGAACTGGAGTACTACAGGGCAGAGTATGTTCCGGCCCCACCACTGGCAACCATCTCTTGGGCTAGCAAACTTGCGGAGGTGGAAAGGGGCCTTGAGGCCTATCTGGAGAGTATTCAGTCTCCCAGTGCGTCTGCGCCCCGCGTGTGGGCAAATGGGGAGGACAACGACCGTTGGCGGACGGGACAAAGGGACTGGAAAGCGGATTCGAACGCGGAATTGGTTTCCCCAGTGGGGGCTAAGTACGTGCTGGGGAAGCAGGATTTGACGGAACGGGTGCGGCCTACTGACAGGAAGTGGGCAAGGATGACGGAACAGGAAATGGATGCTCCGTGCAGTTTGGGAATTGGCGAGCGGCGGACGGGCCTTGCAAAGAAGGTAGACGCGGAGGCGGAAGAGATGGACCACGCGTTGGAGAATCACGACCCGAGCCGGACCTCTTTGACGGCGGGGAGCGCGCATTCGGAAAGGGTAGTGGCAGCAACGGAAAGGACGGGCGCGGAATGGATGGACGGTGGGGCGGAGCGGAAGGATCAAGTGGTCACGCGCGGTCCGGCGGGCAGGGAGCGGTCAGAAATCTCTGGAGGGGAGAACAAGGCTGCGGGAACTGCAAAGGGCAAGGAATGTTGTGTGGACAGGGTGGGGGAGGAGAGGGCTGGGATTGAAAGGGTTTCAAAGCCTCTTTCCTCCTCCACGGCGGGTTGTGGTAAGGACGTCTGGGGGTGTTTGCTTTTGTTTGGGTTTTGCGCACGGATGGGCTCAAATCTCAAAGGATGCAGGAGGGTCTTGGTGGCAGGAGGTGCACCTAGGCGGTTTGGGACAACAATTTGCAAACAAGGCCCGTGCGGGATTGGTTGAGGCAACGCGCCACGGATCTGGCAATGGGTATGGAGGGTGCGGTTGGCTGGGGACAGCAGCAAAGTGGGGGGGAAGCTAGCGCGGGGTGGAAGGTTGGAGTTGGGAGGCAGGACGCGGGCCAAAAAAAAAAAAAAAAAAAAAAAAAAAAAAAAAAAAAAAAAAAAAAAAAAAAAAAAAAAAAAAAAAAAAACTTTTTTTCTCTTGTTCCTTCTTATCTATTCATTCTGCCTTTTCCTTTTTTTTTTCTCTTCCTGTCTCTCTTGAGGATTGTGTACGCGTGCTGGCGCGTTGAGGTCTCCCCATGTACTCTTGTGGATACTCTCACTGGCGCAGATTTCTCACCTTTGCCAATTTCTCTTGCTCACACGGATCTTCTCTCTCCAAGGCACGGATCATGAGCGCAGTTTTGGAACCCGTGTGGGGTTGGATGAAGGCATGCGGATCCTTTCTCTGGTGGAGCAGAAGGTTGTTGGCATAGAGGGCAGGCGGGCGGGAAGGTGACGCAGAGGATAGGGGGCAGGCAGGTGAGAAGGCAACTTGGAGGATGAGCGTGGTAGGTGAGATGGTGGCGGATCTCTGGGCACAGAACTCAAGTTGGGGGGATGTGGTGATCTTTCATGGTTGCGAGTCGGGAAAGGCTGCGCGCTGCGGGCTTGCGCGGATCAGATGGATTGGGGGATCGGAAGGCTTGCGCGGATTGGAAAGCTTGCGCGGATTGGAAGGCTTGCGCAGATTGGACAGATTGCGCAGATCGGAAGGCTTGCGCGGATTGGAAAGCTTGCACAGATTGGAAGGCTTGCACGGATCGGAAGGCTTGCGCAGATAGGACGGATTGCGCGGATTGGAAGGCTTGCGCCAATTGGACAGCTCGCGCGGATTGGAAGGCTTGCGCCGATCAAGCGGATTGCGCATTGCAAGACGCGTGGATTGGATCACGCGGGTACGCCCCGGATACCTGGAACGGGTTGTTGGGCAGACGCATCATGAGAAGGACAAACCAGCGGGCAACACGGACGGGGCATGGGGCAGGGGAGGTGGAGCATGGGTTACCGGACGGGGGACGGAGGGATAGGGTTGGGCTAGGGTTCTGTGGCTTACGGGTTGTATTCCATCATTCTTGCTTACTTGCAGTTGTACTTAGGTTAGTGTTGAGAGGGAAGACTTAAATAATTCACTCTCAACTCCGGGTTGTAAGGAACATCATCACTTCATCAGATTATCACTTTTTGCATGGCATCGGATTGGATTGGATTGGAAAGGGAGGAATTCATCTTATTATTGCTCTATCACTCCCTCTCTCTCTCTCTCTCTCTCTCTCTCTCTCTCTCTCTTGACCGGCTGCATCCAATCTCCTTACAGACACTTTTATCAATAACTTCCGGAACTCAAGGACAACTTCAGGGGTATTCCCTCTTTGGTTTCCACACCACTCAAACTCATTCTCCAATTAATTCCAGCTTACCATCCATCAACCATATCACCAACCAACTCTCAACATCATCACAATCAACTTTAGCAATCAACTTCAACAACATACCAATTTTTATTCCATCTAGTTTTGACCAGGCTGTTTTGTTGGAATCCTTTCCTCCTATTTGTTCAATACTTTCTCTATATCTCCCAACTATTCACCCTCAATCATTAAAATCACCACATTCATTATGATTCAACACTATCATCACCCACCATTATCCAATAACTGTCACCACTCCATTCCAACTTCATCTCCATCATCATCATCATCATCACCATCACCATCACCATTACCTTTACCATCACCATTAACATTAACATCACCATCACTCTCACCATCAATACCACAATCATCATCATAATCAGCATCATCAGAATAATCATCATCATTCTCCCCATCATGCTAGGCAGCTATGCCTTAGTTCCTTTTTGCTCCTCCTAAAATAGTAATACCATTCTCCCTATCATACTGGGAAGCAATGCCTGAGGTCCTTGTTGCTCCTCTCAAAATATTAATATCATTCCCATATCATTTTGGGAAACTATTCCTGAGGTTGTTGTTGCTCCTCTTAAAATAGAATATCATTCCCCATCTCATATCCCAACCAGTTGGTGTCTTTTCATTTATCTCTCAACTCTCATATTGCTCTCATTCTCATATTCTCCTCTCATTTCTCATTAATATGTGGAATGTTGGCTCAAATTAAATTGATTCCTAAATTATTCAGTCAAGGTGGTGTGTTGTCTTTTTTCTTTTCATATTCTTTAACTAACAAATTTAGTTACCTTTATCTATACCTTACTAATTTCATTATCTCATTACTCATTTCTTAGGCCCCCTCTGGGGATCTTTAGTTTTATTAAAACTTCTGCCTTAAGCCCCCTTTGGGGCTCTCTAGTTGTCCTTAAATAATAGTCCTTCCCTGGGACCATCAATGAAAATCATCTGATTACCAGAAATCTAAACCGGAGTGCCCCTTCCTCCTCATCACATCAGTTCCACTTGACTTTACAAGTATTATCCCTTCTCCCTTGGCTATTTGTAGCCTTATCAATACTCCTCATTTGGCTCTTCAGTAGCCTAATTTATTCCTTCCTCCTTCAAATCACCTTGATTCTTATCTAAAAATCTTCAAAGGCCTCAAATGATGTTTACACACCTTGGGGGACCAAAAAGTCCTGAAAAGGTGTGCTCTACCATCCCAGTCACTACTTCAAATCCCATAAAGGTATTCCAAAACTTCATTTTTTATATTCACACCTCTTTTTTATTGGAACATCTTTTTAAGGTTTGCATTCCTTCATGGGGTGGTAAAACATGCCAGAAGGCCTGAATTGATTTGAAAAAATGTGTGGATTTTTTAATTTTGAAGTCATGAATCTATATTTTTTTTGGTGTATGCATTGGAACACATCAATTTGTTTGGCCTTTGAAATTGCACACACCAATATTTCTAGGAATTTAAAATTTCACACACGAATATTATTTGTGCATGCAATTTCAAATTCCAATAATTGGTCTTTGTTGGAAATTTCACGCACCAGGTATAGTGGCATGCAGTGTGCACATGCCCTTGATCAAGACATTTTCAAGGATATTTATAGAAAAAATCTCAAAAGCACCATGCAAGCCAAACTTTATTAAGGGAATGAGTCTAGAGTCATGAACAGGAGATGCTTAGCCACAGATGTGCTATGGTTTCTGCAAAAGGAGGGAATTTCATGCAAGGAGGGGGCATGATCCATTGTCTCATGGTGCAGAAATACAAAATGCCATGGGTTTGACTCAAAGACAAATGAGGGGTTTCAATTATCAAAATCAGACAACAAAATGCTATACAACACAATTTATTGATAATTAATAAACAAGAGCAGGAAATTATTGGGAAATTCATTGATTTTGAAATGGGAAAGAGAAAGTTTAGGAGACATGGGATGGTGGAAAATTTGTGTGGAATGATCCAGAGATTCACTTTGGGGGATGAATAAGTAAGATGTAAGATGTGACACTTGATGGGAGTTCCACCTTGAAAAATGAGGGAAATTATTCATATTGAAACTTGGATGCACAAAATTTTTAACAGGGACGGGAAGAAGGATCTCATCATCTTTTGGAAGATCAAAATTAGTTTCAAATGAATGATTGGACCTCAGAATGGTTTGGTAAATTATCTGGGACAATTGAGAGGAGATTTTGGCCTGGGTTGATCATCTTTTTCTTTTTTATTTACTATTTAAAGAGAATTTTTTAATGGAGAAAGGGGGGAAATGATTTGACCATCAGAAAAAAAATAATTAACACTACAAAGACTATTCAAATACTCATTCTTTGATTTTGGGTTTACATTTAACAAGAGGAGATTTTACTAGCTCTTTTTTTGATTGATTACAAGCTTGCAGATTTTATAATATATTATTCCAAGAAAAAACCATTGAAAACCTTCACTGATTTCCTTATACCTGGCTTAAGTGGTAGAAAAGGTCACCTTCTGTTGTTTTGGTGCTTGCCATAGGATTTCCCTAAAGTTTAGGACACACACCTCACTCATTGACTTGAGCCCATCAACCTTGCTTGAATTGGCATTGTAAAAAAATTTAAATCAACTTTTTATTTGCAGAAACTTCCCATTTCTACTAGTAACCAGGTGCAGGGCCCATCCCCTTGTGATAAAGAGAAACCAAAGGACATGGTTGAAGGTATAAATGTGCTGGGTGGAGGGAATATTCAGGAATAGAGAACAAGCACTATATGCAAAGGCAAGATCCAGTCTGCATTAATTAAAAAGATAGTTGAGCAGACAAAAAGCAAATTCATAGCTGAACCCAGAATCTCTTTAGTTTATTTGGATATCATGTTCAATATCAGTACCAGGAGATAGTGGCATTCCAACCAGCCAACTATCCTCCATTGTGTATTCTGCAATAATCTATTTGATATAGAAACCTTGGTCAATCAAGACACTTTTACCTGCACAAATCCTATCAAAATGCATACTCAATATGAATTCTGGCTCCTGAAGATCATCCATTTCAAACCAAGAGCTGATTTTTTCCTTCACATACAAAATTTTTAAGCCCCCAAAAATGAATTCATCAAGCTGAATAGAAGCAAAATTAAGCATTGACTCTGATATGGATTAAAATGTATCAGAGGAGGAGGGGGCAAAATTTATAGAGTTGAAAAATTAAAGGAGGACAAAGTACCAGCAGTTTGGAATCTATTTCAGCCAGTATAGAAATTTTATTGATTTGGGACATGATTGTGATGGTGCTTGAATTTTGTAGCCTTCAGGAAACTTGATGTAGACATTCACCTCTACCATTCCATGCATTAAATCCACTGTTACATCCATTTGGTTTATTTACCACAAATTTTTGGGGAACAGTGCTAATAGAAGAAAAAGAATCCCTGGAAAAAGTTTTCATTTTAATCAAGTCCCTTGACTTTACCAAAACCCTGTATGAAAAGGTGGGCCTTATACACTTGGAGATTTCCATCTGATTCATTCTTTTTCCTTAAAACCCATGTTTTCCATAAAAAATTAGCCCCTTTTGGGACTTTAGTAACCTCCCAAAATCCATGTTTCTCTACAACAGAAATTTTTCAAGAAACAGCTCTCTTAAATTGAAACCTTTACCAATAAACAAATCTATTAAATATGAATTTAAGGGCTGTTTAATTGACAGAAGAATTCCAATCATAACATCTGCACTCTTTTTACTCATTTTTGGTTTGTCCAAGATTTCTTTATTCATGGTCTATATCACTTGAGAAAACCCTGAAAACTGGCTCTGAGTCAGGTAATTAGTAGAAAAAACAGCCTAGTTAGGTCCCCAGATGTATAGCTGCTTCCAAAAGTCACAATGCCCTCACTGTAGGTAGGTGATTGATTTGTAAAAGACTATTTGCAGGCCTGTTCCTCAACCTGAAGATCCCCATTAAGCTCTAGTTACAAATTGATTTTATTTACAGGAAACATATATATTGGAAATGCTTTGGTATTCTTTGAGCTCTTTTTGATAGCTTCACTCGGGGAAGTATTGGAAATGCCATGTTGATCAAAGGGATTTGGGACTGTTCCATGAGTTTTACAGGGAGCGGGTGCCATACTTGTTACTATGGATAAAATTTATTCATAGAAAATCCTCAAAGATCAGGGAACATGTTCATCCACACAATTTACAAATTCAGATTAAAAGAATTCCAAATCATGCCAGAATATGATCTCAGATTTAGAAGAATTCTAGGGACTATAGCTCTTCTGACCTTTTACATATCCAATAAATATGCATTCATGACCCCTGGGATTATATTTGAAATTTTGGTGAGCCTTGTCTAGATGAACCATTGCTTGGAACCCAAATTGGTGTAATTTGTCCAGGAGAGGACAAAATCCAAATATTGATTTTTAGGTTGATAAACATCTTTTATGAGAATTTTTAGATTTATTCAAGAGATATGTAGCCATTTTGAAAGCCTTGGCCCAGAAATTACTAGGAAGTTTTGAATGAAGAAGTAAGCAATTTTTTTTATCTACAATAGCTTTTAGAATTTAAAGTGTCTAAAGGCAAGTGGAAAGGGTTAAAAGATTGGCTTGATCTTATAATGCTAAGAGGAGCAGATCAGGTGACTCAGAGGAAGGGGGCACTCAGGATGAATTGTGTCAAAGAACTGATGATGTTTATTTCTTAGTCTTGTGTGGTCTTATATACATACAACTTCCTGATTCTTAAAAGGGCCAAACAGTGGCTTTCCTGATCAGAGAAAGTATGCATAAATGACTAGACAATGAATAGAAAAACCGGATAAAGTATTAACCAAAATCATAACTGGTAGAGAAGATAAAGAAAATCAGCAAAGTCACAGAAAACTAACTGGGTCTTAAGCCACTGGGTCTACAAGCCTCTTGGGTCTTCTCTGCCTCTTGAGTTTAATGATAAATACTAGCAATCCTTCATGATCATCCAAAAGGGTTGTTAATCCTCCTAGTCTAGATACAAAGAATGTAAAGAGGTGCACTTTCATGGATGTCTTAATCTGAGAATACTGAGCTGATGAGAACATAAAAGCAAACAGTGATCCAAGGTCATGCTCAAAGATTTGATCTTAATAAAAGTATGTCTATGACTTCTTGATCCTTCTTGTCCCGCATCTCTTAAAGAGCACTCAAAATAATATATTTTAGTTTATTTAATTTAATATTAATTTTAATAAAAGAAAAAGAGACTTAAGTATGAGCAGAAACAACAGAATTCCAACAATAGCAAACTTCCCTCTTTATTCAACAGTTTTTCTCAGGTATGTATTGTGCTTTTTTTATGTCTTTGTTCCATCTTCCCTCCAGAGTTTATCAGTTCTTTGTATTAGCAAATTCCAGACCAATTTCAGAAAAGACATTTTTTATAGGGGAGCAAAAATTCTACTCTACAAAGGATTCAAAGCTCACAAATTTATTGAAAATCCTGTAGTTTTTCCTAAGAAATTAAATCCAGCTAAAACAGCTTTAATTTTACACAAATTTCAAAATTTTTTTTTTTTCAACTATGAAAAAGTGGGATGATAGTTCCACACACATTGATATGGATCACAGCCAATTTATCTAGGACTTTTGGAAGATGTAATTAGGAAGGAAATCTCCAATTTTTCTAAATTGTGGGCTTAAAAAAATTAGGAGAGGCCCTAAGAAGCTTTTATTCATACCTCTTAGAGAGGCTCCCAAGCAGCTGATTATTGGTAATTTCTGAGGCCAAAAAATTAGACTTATGATTGTTTTTCAAGTGGAAAATAAGAACACAATAAGAAATGTCAAATCTTAGTGGCAGTTTTTGTGTTGAAGAAACCAGACCTGCATGAGATTAATGTTCAATCAGAAAGCATCCTTTCTTCAGAAAAGTAACCAGAGCTATTAATGTATTTTGAACAGCTGCCAATAGAATGGCTCTTTCTACCAGTATTGTAGTTCCATGATTGAGTTTTAGTAGGGAATCTCCCTTGGATTTGATGTGAACAAAATCTCCATTTGAAGTAGCCAGGGAAAAAGAGGTTCAGAATAGTTGAGAGAAACAATTCAGATTGTTGAGGATACTTTTGGAAGCTCCAATTTCCAATATTTCAAGATTTTGAGCTATTGAGGAACAGGAAAAGAAAGCCAATTTCTCTCTTTTTGTAACCATTCCTTTGGTTTTTCTTGATATAATTTGAAAAATCCTCTTCCTTGGGTGCAAAGGCAGAATTATGTTTGCCACTTCTGTTTATTCAATAATTTATTTTTTGAGTTTGTTTTTTGTCTTTCCTAGTTGTGACTGCCAAGACAGTTTGGGTCTTCTATAGTTTTCTCTTCATTTTTAAGTGGTTTTTGATTCTGCTAAAGATCTTGTCTGAAGAAAAGGGTTCTTTTTGATCAAATAAGATTCTCAGTAAAGTATTGAAACTCTTTTTTAGATTGCAAAGTATATATTAAGCTAATATCTTTGAAAAAATGGGTATTTCAAATAGTTTAGGACATATTTTCCTCAGCTTTTCAATGAAAAATCTGAATTCAGTGATATCTGTGTTCATGAATCTTCCATAGGACCTGATGATGAATAGGTGAGTAGTGATATTTCCTTTTTCCACCTGTTTTTGATGCATAGTATTCTTCATTTGTAGCCCAAATATTAGTAGTTTCAACAGAACTTTTTATTGAATAAATTTATTGTAATTGGATTTGTCTATAAGACTTCTCCCAAAATAGTTATTCTGTGCCTTTTGGGTTTCATGAATAGTCCAATTGGTTGGGTCTATGGGAGGCTTTAGGTTATGAATAAATTGAAATAGGTAGCAGAATCCTGATTCTTTAATTACTTTTTGTTTCCAAGTGAGATAGTTTGTGTCATTTGGGATTTCTATTCCATGCAAATCAGGGATAGGGAGTGAATGAATGTCTGAGGAAGTTCTGGCTTCCATATTGTTAGGAATCAAGGATTCATATTTAAAGGATGATGATCCAGAACTGGATTAATCCAGATTGAAAGGTGCTCAGTGGTAGGCTGGGCTCATAACCTAAGAAGAGACTGATATCATGTAAAGATCAGAAATACTTGTCAACAAAAGGCAGTAAGAAAAGTTGGATGATAGCTGACAGCATTTAAAGGTCAGAAAGACTCATTGACACAAGATAGTAAGGTAATTTGGTTGATACCGAGGCAGAAATTAAATGAAAATAGATGTGAAGCTGAATCAAGGTACAGCCCGTTATTGCTTGAGTTTTACTTGAGTTTAAAGCAGACCTGATAGCACACAAGGTCAGAAAGACTTGTCAACATGAGACATTAAGACAAGTTGGATCATACCCGGACAAAAATTAAATGAAAATAGATGAGAAGCTGAATGAGGAAAGAAAGTAAATTGTGGATAGGGTTTATGAAATAGTGAATCATAATTCAGGCTCTCATAGGAAGTTGTACAGGTACTCATCATACACACAGGTAGCTTAAGATATTGAAAGAGGAACCAAGTAAGGAAAGAAAGACTTTGTCAGTTGCTTGTTCCTGTCCTGCAGGACAGTTGATGGTTGGCTGCAGGAGAGATCAGTTTGTGCCTGTATCCAGCTATGTTATGGGGAGCATGTTCATTTTGATACTCTCCTCTCCTCTTGTCACTACACCTCATCAGGTGTACTGTAGCTCCTGTGCCGCCATTCCCAGACTCTCAATCCTGTCCACCATATACCCGTGATCACTCTTAATATAACTAGTCAGTTTATAGTAAAGTAATCAATAGGCTACCATACTTAGAACCAGACAAGAATATAAAGCCTTTGAAATTTTGCACTCGAGCATTGGGCAACACTATTGATTAAGATTTTGACAGTTAATAGTCTAATTGAGATCAGGTTGCGAGTGCATGGGTGTATTGGGTTTAGTGTGACTCAATTCAACAATTCCCCCTGGCAGTTGAGATGCCTATCAGCACCACGGGGTGGACTTCATTCTTAATTTTTTCTGTTTCATCCCTCTATGCGCTAAAACTTAAGAGTTGTCCTCAAAACGAGTTTCTTCCTAGAAAAAACGCGTCGGGTTGAAGCCGCGGAGGGATTTTTCGACAGGTCTCCTGAACTGAAGGATCTAGCTTCACGAGTCCAGCATGCGATAGCGTCACAAAAAGTACACCTGGGACGACGACCGGAAGGCTAGACTGATCAGATAGGTCCTGGGTGCGATGGAGAATATTGCAGTCAGGCAAGAGAAGGGCAGCAAAATAATAATAGTAATAATAATAATAACAGACGTGATCGGCACCCTTGGTTCTGGTGCGCGTCACACAAAAAGTCGAATCAAAGAATGAAACTGAGTATTTGTCTGAATCGATAGCACAGCTACGATGGACTACTCCCAAGATAAAAATCAACTCGTTACGATTTTCAATTTACAACATGAAATCAGATTGAAAGGTTTCCAGTTCCAAACTTTCGGGATAAACTAAGTAACTAAATCACAATTGAGCTTATGCCAGCATTCGATTCTTTCAAGAAATCAATTAAGATAAAATAGTGTTTTGCCTTTCAAAGATCAATCAGTGTTCTGTTGTCAATTTTGGGAGATGCTCAAGATGTCCTCAGGTAGGAACTGGCCCAGTGTCTAGTGAGCGACGGGGCAAGCCGAAGAAGCAATAATCTCGAGATGACCGTATACTTCCAAGCGGGTAGAGCTCTACAAGATCGCGCGATCAACCGCACAGTTCTTAGTACGGAGAAGCAAGAGAAGAACGGCCCGGGGAGACTGAAAGCTCACCCATTAAAGTTCACGTGGATCGAGTGGTAGTCGCCAAAGGGCATTTCTTTTCATGTCGCGTAAGGTTGGCAAATGTAGAGAAAGAACTACCACAAGTTAAACATCGATTTCCTAAGCGCAGAAGCCCGGCGTCAACAGTCGCATCTCAAGGTGTCAGAAGGTTGACAGTAACACAGGCTTACGCTCTTTCTCACGCGAGCTATTCACCCTTTTTGGTGCGATCGATCGCTCAGATTTCGGATCAGGCATGTTTGCTGGGTCTGAATGAGGTCATGAAAAGCTCAGTTACTTGTTGGCGACTACACGGGGCGGGGAGAGGGTACTCGAATGAGGAAAACGAAGGTCTCTTACATTTACATGTATTCAAATTAGTTCTAGTTCTGTGTGTGCCGTGATAGCAGCCCAAAAATAAGGCGCTCGGTAAGCACTCTATGCATAAAAAGCCAATTTGTTTGATGACTCACTTGGCATGTGCCCTAGCGTTTGAAGGCCTACGACTGGAGAAGGAAGGATTAACGATGGGCGGAGAGACGGAGGCATCGGAATTTTTCCAAGTATCTTCGTCCTAAATTGAAGGCCACACGTGATCTTGCCGATTAATTTCTGGTGTTTTTGATTGATTTCAGTACATTTGTTTGTGAACTTGGGGACTTACTTCCGAAGAAAGTTGCTGATTATGGGAGACATGTACATTGCTCTCTCCTTTCCAACGAATTGCTGGAAGGTAGTAGGGGTTCAATTGAGGAGTGACTGATGAACAAGAGCGGATGGCCCAGGAAGACTTTCGGGGTGTAGGCGGCATGCAATAATAAACCTGGGTTGGGGGCACCCAAGGGTGGGAATTCAACGGTCGTGGTGGGGGAAGTTTTTTCCATGGTCTTAAGCGGCTCAGGTCGTAGCTAGCCTGGGTGTCGTCTTCCTTGTTCAGACACCTCCTGGCAATTGGGGTTGGGGGATCACTAGTTTGAGATCTTGAGACGGGTGAGTGGCAAAATGGAGGAAGATTTGGATTGAGGAGTTTGCGCAATGACGATGGCAGCCGAGGTCCTACCCAACACTCGCAAGCAGAAGGGCTGGTTGAGGTGATGGAGGACTGGTGATCATCGTCTGAATCAGAGAAGCCTTCGGCCGATCGGGACGCTAGATCCATCATGATCATCCCTGAAGCTGGAATAAAGTCCTTCCAGCTTTGTGACAACGATTTCGCTGTCTCAGTGTTACGCACGTGATACAATGTAGCGTAATATGTGGCGTAGTGATTATGATGAATTAGGATTTTCCTTTACTACAAGTGCAAATTGTATGAGGTGGGGGATGTGCGGGGCAAGTATACAACTGGTGCTGATGGGCGAGGCGACTGAAGTGAGCGTCTAGAGGTGTATCGAGCGGCGCGGGGCTAGCCGACACTAATGCTGGCCTCAAGATCGGTGCTTAAATAGGGCCATGAGAGATATGCTAAGGAAGAGAGGTCGGCAGCCTTGTTGTTATTATGAATAGAAGATAGATAGATGCGAGGTCTAGTGGGAAGTACTGCATATCTTTCCGCCTCAGGGGAGTATGTTGATGAGGGTGCATGGGTTTTTGGAGGAGCAGGCTAGTTCGCTAGCATGTATGGTTTTTTTTTGTACGGAGGACTTGATGATGAGTTTTCATAGCAATCGGAGATGAAAGTCCCATGTAGAGTATAGCAACAGTAAATTAATGCATCGACCGAAAATCGACAGCTTGATGAGACAGCTTATTAAGGCTCATGGCCAGCAATAATCCAGCGTCTACTTCAGAGCAACAAAACAAACAATAACCCAACCAGAGGCGACCCATAGGACAAGGCTTACCGCCTGAAACTCTTGTGCATACAATCTATCTCATGCCTGAATGCTGAGGCAAGGCGAGGAGGCTGCTTTTTTTTTTTTTCGTCAACCTAGTGACTGGCCGATTTGCAAGCGTTCCATAGGAGGAATAAGTTGGCCGGTTCTCCATTGTTTTACTTCCCAGTCCCCCTCGATCATTACAGCAATATTGTTTCGTAATTAACAGAAATAAGGTTGATGTTAGGATTCGGAAAGGTAGATCATCATCTTGAGCATGCACCTGTGCCGTAGGACCCTCATGGGCCACTGCTGCGCCCATGACATGAACAAGTGTCATACTAGGCTCAATTCACTTTAACGATCGCCACAGAATGCATATGTAGCTCTCGATTGCACCGAAGGTTTCCCGGGCGTTCCCGCGAACGTCAAACTGAAGGAGCGGTCGAGTTGTTTGAGGGTGTGATGCGACGAGTAGCGCTGGATAGTCGACGAGTGACCAGATACATAGATGTGGCTGGAACGTGTCAGTGTTCACTGGTCATGACTATGCCCAGTGGAAGGGGGATCGAAAAGTGCTCGAAATCGAAATCGAGACTGCCAACATTTATGCAAATATATATGTACTATAACCTATACGTTACAGCTTTACATACCGGGGACTGCATGGCTGATCGATAATGTTCATCCAGAGGCTAGCCTATAACCGGTCTAGATTCTCCTTCTTGTTTTCGCTCTCATGTAATCTCATATGCTGCTTCTTGTATGCATCATCCACCTCAACCCGGTGTAGTGGCTGTTTTGTCGTAGCGACGATGATCAGTATATATGCAGGTGGATACAAACAAGGCGTTCGTCTTTATGTTTCCGACTCTAAATATATCGATACGATAGACATACTGCAGCACGGGATGGGCCTCCTTGGAGAGAAGAGAATGGCCAAAGAGTCGTAGCATCGCAGTATCTAACCCACAAGACAGCGGATGACAGGATGACACTCGAGGAGTAAGGGGTACGGTAGGAATCGATCCGTTGAAAATGGCAGCAGTGGCCGGGCGCGCGTAGCCACGGCAGGCACGAAAACGAAAAGATGAAAGGAAACGGGGAGGACCACTCCCCCACCAGATCAGAGATAGACAGTGGGACGACCACACGCAAATCGTAGGCGTGCATGTCAAATGACTTGTGAAATCTAACATCGACACACACACATATCGGCAGCAAGGCTGGGCGGACCTGCGACCCTACGAGTGGTGAGAACGAGACGAGTAATGATTTGAATTTGCCGACTGTCTTCGAGATTCAGTTGAAGGTGTAAATAAATCACGAATACGAACATTCCATGATATCAGCCCCCACTGAGCCACCACTTCAATGGAGTTTACTGGCAATCGTGCTCTGGCCTAGCGAGGCCCACGATCTACTCGAGTGTAACCAACGTGTTCAGGTCAGACCTCGAGGCTCGAGGGCGATGAGTCATCGCGATCTTCAGTCGGCACCCATCCCGATTCTTTGTCGATAGACCAACCCTTGTCTCTCTCAGACCGCTGTGAGGCTCATCAAGGAGCTCCCCAGTTGGCCTGGACTTGGAGTGATCCAATGGGTCAGTCCCGAGCTACAATACACAGAGCCTGGCGATCAATTACAACATCTCGGTTTGCGACTCTCCTACAACACCAACCCTGTTGTTGTATGCTCATCCGAGGCTTACGAAGTGTATTGGTATATGGTCGGCGCCGTCTCCCACCCTCCCGCATTAGAATGATCTAGTGTATCGAGCGGATGCGGCCACCAGGCAAAACGGAAACTTAACGCATCATGAACTCCCACAAATTTGCAGTGTCACATCTCGTTGAAGGTACCGTGCCGTTAAAGACGTATTGGTTTACAGTATACCCTGCGAAAAGAGCGAGACTCCAATTATCCCACGTCTTTTGAAATTAGATTAGAAGATGTGGATCGATCCCTGCACGAGGTGTACTACTATCTCTTGGTGAGACCATCCCAGATCGAGAGATTCGATCTTCTCGGCACCAAATCAATCTCACCAGATCGGTTTTGTGGCTCAGTACTACCATGAAACACCCAAGAGCTCAACCATGCAGCAACCCACCTCGCGTCGCCATCGTTCCGATTGTCGCTCAAGTTGACACGGGGTTGATGGATATACATCGCACACACATGCTTTGAACACTCTAGTCGGCCAAAGAAACCCAAACAGTTCTTGCATCATCTTGGAACGAAGTTGGCGAGCCGACTTTCCAATCCGGCACAGTTTTGTCCCTAGAATATATCTTTATTTATGGCCGCTCTTTTCTGTGTGTAATTAAACATCCTAATTTAGTGTTAACCTGGGTTTGAGTTTGCTGACCATGCAGCTAGTTCCTTACTAAAGTTGTGCTTCCTGATTAGAATGAGCAATACCAAACACCGGCCATAAAGGTCAAGTCCAATGTAGTGTCCCTTAGATCTGCTCTCTAGCACGAGAGATCGGCGACATTTTTAGTTACCAATGCCTGTGCATCTGGGCTCAGTTCAAGCTCGACAATTCACTGGCAAACCTCCACTGCCTTAACTTAATCAGCCTGAGGTTGTGAATCATGCCTAGATAGAAGCTCAGCGGTGGCTAAGGACGAACTAATCCCTACAGTCCAATGGCTCCTATGATAGACCGCCGCACAACATCTCCGTTGCGGGGGTTGAGTTGGGTCGGTAGGTTACTCTAACTGCTGCCACACCCGCATGGACTCAAGTTAAACTTCGATCACAATTCAAGTTCTTTGACTTGAGGTCGAGTCTAGTAGTTTAACCAAAACTTGTCAAACGTCAATGACCAACCAAGCAACCATCGAGCAGAGCAGCATGTCACTCACAGAGCTACCATTCACTCATCTGGTTCTACCCTCGGCTCCGGTGAAGGTGTCACCAACAAAGAGGGCGAAGAAGCCATTGCCAAATTTTGTTAAGAAGACAGGCGAATCGCACGGTTACAGCCTCATGTCCATGAGAACCTTGATGAATGATGCTTGGCGTTTGCCTACAATTGACTGAAGGTGTCCCTAATTCCATACTCGCCTCCGTCAAGGGGAGATTGTGCTAGTGGTAAGGGCTTATTTACCCAACAACATGCCTAGCCAACAAGTCTTTCTTCCAAACAGCTTTGAAACTGCTGTCGAAGGGCCCTGTTACTGGAAAAACAACTGCATCGGGGAGCCCATTAGCTATATCATTAATGCAAGTAGGATGAGTTCAATGAATGGCAAACTTGGTGCTTTTTTAGTGACGATGTCACTTTTATATCCAAAAATCAAAACAGTCATATTAGCTAAATTGAGTAAGTTTACATGCACTTAAAACCCCTTTTGTTAGCCTCCTGAAGCCAAGGGTCTTGCTTGCCTTTGGCTACTAGAGGTGATATAAAAAGATTGAAATGAATACGTTCTTTTGGCATAGATAAATCTTCAGAAAGAAGGATGTATCACAAATGCAAGGAGTGAACAGATTGGAATGAATAATGGTGTAGAATTTGGTGTTGCATCACAGAATGCAAAAACAAGACTGCAAAAAAAAGTGCCCAAAGTTTCTGCAACATGTGTTGCAACATTGATCCCCCAACTTCCCTTGTTGCAGTGCTTTTCCACAGACTTCTTTCTTCATACAAAAAAAATTATATGCATACTTATCAAATACAGGGTACTCAGAACTCCCCCTTGGAAGAGGATTAAAGTTTAAATGCCACACTGTCTATGGGCTATCTCAATGATGTAGTTCATTTAACAGCCAGAAATACTCTTGAGGAAGCTTTAACAACAATTATGAAGCTTGCAGAGCTTTCACTCAGGGGGGGTGCCCAGCATTGCATGGTTTTCGACAAGAGAAAGGCCCAAATCCTGCTATTATCTGATTCCAGGACAAATCCAAAGCCCCCAACACTTTTCCTGCTTGGTGGCACTCCCCTTGAGTTTCTAACCACAGCTGTATGGCCAGGGGTCACATTTGAACAGAAACTATCATACTGCCAACATATCAAAAATCTGCTCAGCAAGGGTCAACACACCCTTCCACTCCAGGATGCATGGGCAACTCAAGGTGGGGGCTTTAAAAGTGGGATGGAGTGAAACTGCTCAATGGTGTGTTCATGACCAGAATCAAATATTCTGCTCATGTTTGTAAAAGCAAGAGGAACCTGGGCAGGATACAAGCCCTAGTTAAAAAACTAGATAGGGCCTGTGCCAAATTTCTAAAGGAATGTTCAAAAAAACTGGTTTGGCATGACTTGAGAAGAAACTAATGCATAGGCCAATCTCTGAATCAATCAAGAAAACCTCCATTGACTTCTTTTCTATGAAGCCAACTCAAATGGGAGCAAATCCCCAAAAAAGAGAAGACTTAACCAACTGCCTCAATACACATGAATGTCACAACCCATCTACCATACACGCTTCAGCAAGAAAATATTTTTTAATAAATTTTCTCTTGCTTCATGTAGAAGCCATAAAAATGAAACTATCAGCCAAACCCAATAATCCACCAGGCACCATCACCTACCTCAACATGAACATGCCCAAAGAAAAGGTAATAAAGAAAAACCAGATAATCATATTTCAAGGTAAAGAAAGAAATTAACTGATATTCACCAATGGATATTTTAATTACAAGTTTGGTTTTAAAGCAGATGCAGTCATGCCAGGAAATAATACATTTATTGTCTTCCAGAATGGAAAAGGTGCACCCCACTTTAACCATGACTTTGAAACCATAGGTTTTTTTTGGCAGTCTTGAAGATCATGGAGGAATGGCCCCAGGCCTATTTGACTGCTTAAAACTTTTTATGGATGAAAAAGGGATCCTACCTTAGACAAAACAAATTCTGGCAGAAAATACAGACCTGTATTTATACAAAGAGGTGATAAAACTTTGTTTTGTTTTATACCCAGGAAAAAAGCTCAAAGTTTTATGGCTCCCAGGCCATGCAGGGATCCAGGTAAATCAAATTCCAGAAATTTATTCAAACAACAATTGAAAAAAGGCCTCCCTCTTCCCTTCAAGATTATGAGTAAATTCACCAAGGCCAGAAAGGTGAATGGTTATATATGGTCATGTTTACATTTTTCTAGGAAAATACCAGTCATTGGCACATGGAACTCAGCAGCCTTGAAAAAATTAGCTTCTGGATGTAGCAGCCTGAATGGTTATTTATTCCAAATGAGGAAATTTATAGATTTGATCTTCCAGAGTTGTAGGTACTACTAGGGAACAGTCACTCACTATCTCCATTTATACCCAGCCTACAAAACTCAGAGGAAAACTCTAAAGAAATGCCTATGGAAGAAGTGACTCAAAAAAATCAAAATAAATTGAGCATGGATTTGATGAGCCTGAAGGTCTGGTGGATCTTGGAAAATTTTGTTATAAATTAAGGACACTTTGATTTCTTGAAGGAATTGGATAAAAACCAAACCGCCTTTCAGTTGCTCCAGAATCTATTGATTTTAATCACTGATTCATATCTCCAAATAAATCTTCTTATTAAAAAATTTTGTCTTGTTTATTTTCTCCTCTTCTCTCTCTTTCTTAAAATCTCTTTATACTTGTTTGGATATCTTGATTTTCAGTTAAAAGATGATGCTGTGATCTTGGGAATAATGTTCCATCTTACTCCCTAGGCTCCTTGCATGTCAAAAGTGGTAAGTGCACAGTCCAGAAATTCACTATATATATAAATCAAACGTTGAAATGAAGAAATTGGGTTTCATATAAAATTCCAAAGTAAAATTATTATTAGATGAGCTTTCACTTCATGAATTTTGTTAATTTTAGATATAGGCCAGAATAGCATGGATAATTAAGAGCACTGTAGTATATACTATTACATTCTAATTTAATCCAGTATAATCTATTGTTGGATATTTGAAATTCCTGCAGTATTTAAATCATAATTTTTAGCCAAAGGGGGAGTTATATGTCAAATGAAATCTTAATTTTGTAGGTGTTTCAGGAGTTCATGCAAACCCAAATTAAACACCATGTATGTAAAAAAATCAATATCTCTAAATATGGGAAGGATGTTGTGATGTGGACGCACAACCAAGCGGACCAAATGGAGACCAAACAGCAAACCTGATCTCAACACACAAATCTTGTTAATCCTCTCCAATTAGGTCTAGAGGCAATCTTGAAACTACTAGTTATACTATTGTCCCTAGCTTGTCTCTGCTCTTTCCTCACTCCTTCTTCTTACCTGCCCTATCAGGTAACTCATCTCTTTCCCGCTTGTGCCTATTCACCTGCTCCCATCATCTGTCTGCTCACCAATTAGAACTTGCTGGCTACATTCAAAAGGTTATGAGCCCAGTCTGAATAACCAGCCATGACAACAGTAGGACAGAGAATTGGTATTGAGATTTGAGAAGACTTGAATACCCAAATACTTGATCCAAGCATGGTTCCCCTCCAACTCCTGTGACCACTCCTTCCCCAAACTCCAAATAAAACTCATCTGCTTCATCATCTTTGGGACTCATGGTGCAGAACCTACTCACTGGTCACACGCCTATGTCCACCATGGGGGAAAATCAGGACTTGAGAGGTCTTCATGGAGAAAAACTCAAGGGAGGAAAAAACTTTGCTAGCTGGAGAAACAGCATACTCACAGGACTAGGATACAAGGACCTCAACACGGTTGTTTTGGAGCAAGTCAAAAATAACTCACCAAAAATCAAACTTGAAAAGAAATATGCCACAACCTTTATCCAAATACACTTAGATCAACAAAAATTCACTCTATTTGTCAAAGATACTAACTTTTACAAGCCCAAAGCCCTGTGGGACTCAATCTGTGACCACTATGCTACAAAGCTGCTCAAGAATGTGGTAAATCAAATGGACCAACTCTATGACATCCAATTCTCCAAAGGAAATCTACAAGACTCAATTAAAAAATTTTGAGAAACTTTAAAGCTGCTACTTGAAGTATCAGCTGGTAGCCTAGACTCCTCAACCATCAAAACCCTCTGGGAAATAATTATCCTCAACAGCTTTCCAGCCTCTTTTTCCATAATGCACTCCCTTCAGTTTTCCCAATACAAAGGAAAGAAAGCCAAAATTCCTCTCAACAACTTCCTCAGAAATCTTGAACTCAACTTTCAGAGACAGGACAACTCCCATAAACAGTTGCAACCATCTGCTTTCCAACTTACCAAGTCCTCAAAACCAGACCAAAATAAACTCCCAAAGAAGAGACAGTTCTGTGAGAATGAATTTCTCAATCCAAACACAATGCACTCTACAGATCAATGCCACCACTTGCATCCCAAGCTTGCCATTGCCTACAATCAGGCTGCCCTCCAACAATTCCAGTCCTCCCAGGGAAAGAAAAACCCTTGAAAAGAAATGCTAAGTCTTCACAATTCTGACCCCAACATCATCCTCTTAGACAGTGGTGCCTCTAGGAACTATCTGAAGTTTAAAGAATGCTTTGTAGATTTCACCCCAACTTCCTCCACCCTCTACGCGGCCAATGGATCCCCTCTCCATATCCTGGGCCAAGGAAGAGCAATCATTCCCCTTGCTAATGGGATGCTGGAGATTCCTCATGCCCAGTACGTGCCTGATATCACCAACTCTCTCATTTCAATGACCCCTTACCTGCAACAGGGTTATTCAATCACTCCCTCCAAGAATTGCTTCTTGTGTGCCAAAAACAATCACTTCCTCATGATGGGAAAATTTGTGGACAACACTCTGGCATTGGACACACACATCAACCGTGCCAATGCCTCCCTGTCTTCTCTGGATCTTCATTGTGCCATGGGACACCCAAATCCCATTTTTATCAGTCATATTTTTCCTTCCTGCTGCTTCAACAATCTTGTCTGCCCTGACTGCAAAACCTCCAAAATGACCAAGTTGCCTTTCTTGGGAAAATTCCCCACCCCCTCTGCCCCTCTCAACTGCATTCATATGTATCTCTGTGGTCCAATCTCCCCAAAATCAATTTGAGGCAACAAGTACTTCCTGAAAATAATTGATGGGTTCTCCCAATTTGCCTTTATTTACCCACTCTGCTTTAAGTCTGATGCTTACGCTAAATTCATACTTTCATGCATGAGGCTGAGAGGGCTTCAGGGTGCAAAATTAAAACTGTAGTATTGGAAAAAGGGGGCAAGTTTGTGAACAAATTTTTCAAGAATCTCTTCCAAGTAAATAGCATCAATCACCTCCTCACTGCTCCCTACACCTCAGCAAAACCCCTTTGCCAAAAGGGGTAATTGTAAAACAATCAAGAAAGCCTGGGCTCTTTTTTTTTACCAGTGGACCTTCACTCAAATGGTTGGGGGAAGCTGTGTGCACTTCTGTTTTCCTCAAGAATCACACTCCCCAATCATCCCTGGAACTGAAGAACCCCCTTGAAAAATTGTCAAACAAGCCTCCCAAGCTAATTCAAATATTTCCTTTTGGCTTCAAATCTATTGTTCTTGTGGAAAAGAAGTGGAGGAACTCAACATTATCTCCTTCAGGAGTCAAAGTTTCCTTGGTTTTGACCCTCATCATCACTCCTACAAACTTTTGATACCTTCTCAAAACAAAATTCAAATGTCTCATCACATCAAACTCTTTCCAAACACATTTCTGTTCCATTCAAAATTGCATTCCAACACCACCTCCAAGTCTATCTCCCTCTTGCTACCCTCCCATATTCTGGTGGATGATCCCCCAAAATCCATTGACTCAAATACCAACCCCGTTCTTGATATTCCCTCACTGCCAACCTCAACAATCAGAGGTTCTCACAAAGACTCATCTCTAGACCCAAAGCCCATCTCCTTAACTACCTCTGCTTCTGGGGACAACCTTTCAAACAACTCACCACTTACCCTTCAAATCCTCATTATGTTGTGGTTCCATGGTACAATAAAGCTCAACAAGAAGTTGGATCAGATATCTACGTTGATAGAATCCTCCCAACCAGACATGTTGATATATTTCCCAGCCATCACTCCTCTTACCGCGCCCGCTGCGCCTCAGCTGCAGAAATAGTAACTCCACGCGACCAGGGGATCTCCGGTCCCGGGGTCTTTTGTCTGGCTTCTCTTTTTTACTTTCTCTTGTGTTCCTCTGCCTTGTCTGTTCCTCTTGGTCTTGTGTTTTCTTTTCTTCTTGTGTTTTCTTTCTGGTTTTTTCTTTTCTCTCATCTTCCTGCTTCTGAAATCTCCTTTCCTTCAACGCTTCAAGTCTCAATAATCATATCTTGTCTCTCAACCAACACCTCAAATAATTCATGTCAAACCTCTAACTCTTCCTGGTGAGACTCCTCTCTCCCAGATTCCTGGCCTCTTCCAAAATTTAATTTCCAAGTCTCTCCAATCAGTCTTCACCCAAATACTTGGACATATTGAACTCAACCAACGCCACCATCTTCACTCCATCTGTTGGCTTCAGGCGTCAGATTATTTTTCTCTGGTTTCCTACCTTCCTTGCTTATTATCTGCAATTGTCCTGTTTCTCACATTTATCATTATTATGTGTGTTTTCTCAGTCTCTGCTGGTTTTATGTTCTGAAAAAATCTAGTCCAAAATTATCACAGTTAAAAGACAAAACTCAAAGATTTAAACAACAAATCATGAACAAACCAGCAGGAGCCGCCAACTACTTCCACCAGGTGGCACTAAAAGCCTCTTTCAATGCCATACCTCCCTTAAATTAAGAGAACTACTCAATATGGCAACACAAGATGCTCATCTTGTTTGACATCAAAGACATCAAGGACACCATAATCAGGAACAAAGGCCAAATTTCAGTCAAGCAGGATAGGTAAATCAGAGCCATAATTCTCTCCAAACTCAATGGCAAAACTCACGCAAACATGGTCAATTCCTCCATAATATCCTCCTCCAAGCTACTGTGGGCCAAAATAACTCAAAGATTTGCATCATCTGAGACCTCAAACAGAGCCTGAGTATTCAACCACTTTCTCCACGCCATTTTTAGAAAACATGCTGTTGAAAATTTTGTCACCAAAATGCAGAAGTCTATCAATCAAATGTCTGATGTAGGTATAGAACTACCTAAAGACATCCTAGATTATCTACTACTCTTCAAATTTCCTCCGGTCCTTGAGAATCTTAAACATTAAATCATGCACGTGGAAAAATTCCTGACAGTTGACATGGTCTTCAATCATCTAATTCAATACAACAACAAAAGAATGGCACAAACCAAGAAAAATAAACCTTCTACAAATCTCTCTCTGGTGACAACAAAGTCAAGGACTAATAAACACAAAAAGAAGACTAAGATGAGATGCAAAGAAGGCTACCATGACCCCAATGCTCCAAATACCAAATTGTTGTGCTTCCATCTACATCCCCAAACCGCTCCAGACTGGTGGATCAAACAACAAAAAAAATGGAAAAATAAAATTAAGAAGAACCCCACAGTCAACTACAATGCACTGCTCACACTCTGGATTAATTCCGACAATAACCCCAATCTCATACTGGAATGAGGAGCTAATGTCCATATCTTTAACAATCTGAAATTTTTCTCATCAATCAATGTACAGGAAGAGACGGATGAGATCAAGAAAGGCAAGTTAGAGGCTAATCTCAAAATAAGAGGAATGGAAATGGGAATGGTCTGGTTAGAATGGAAAGATTCTGTTGTTACCCTCAAAGGCTGCTTGTATGTCCCCAATATTTTTGTGAAATTAATCAGTCCCGGTCTCCTAGCCAAGAAGGGATGCAACCTGACTCAAAATTGAGAAAGCTTTGTGTTTACTTGAGGAGATCAATCTGTAATCAAAGGACTAATCCCTGACAACCTATTTTTCATAGAGAAGCCACAAACTGCAGGCCAAGACCATATGGTTAACTCTTGAATCAACCTCCTACATTGCCAAAAAATGAGTCATTTTTGCTGATGAATATCCAAAAAATGTATGGCCATGCATCAATTTCATCTCTGAAACCTCTTCTAAAGATCTGTTCACAAACAAGGCGCTCAATAAACTCCAATTCAACAGTTGTTTCAGAAGTAAGATCACCAGATCACCATTTACAAATGTATCCACTCCCCCCACCAAAGCTCTTGATCAAATACCCCTTGATTTAATTGGTCCAATCACACCTCAATCTAAGGCGGGTCACCACTACATATTCACCCTGGTAGAAAACTTCTCCGGCTATCTTGCAGCTTTCCCTCTGGCTTCCAAAGACAAAACTCCTGAAAATATCATCAGAATATTCAAGACAGAATGTAAAAGATTAGGCTACTACCCATCAGAAATCTTCTTGGACAAAGGCACAGAATTTACAAATTCATCTCTCAAGGAATTTGCAAAAACCAAGCATATCAAACTACAAACTTCAGAACCCTACCATTTGCAACACAACAGAAAATCCAAACGGGCAAATAGAACCATAATTGAATCTGCTTGCACTATTTTTTCCTCCTCACAACTACCCAAAAATTATTGGCATGTCATAACAATAAGCTGTTGTTTCATGCTCAACCAAATCACCAGAGAAGGTAAAAACCTATCTCCTTGGGAACCCATGTTTGGTAAGAGCCTCCCTGCTAATTAATTAATACCTGTACGTTACTCTGTAATCTACCTTGTCAATTGCATTCAGAAGGAAAGGGAATTTGATGAAAAGGCAGCTGAATGGATCTTAGTTGGTTTTGATCCCACCTTTCATTCTTATCTCAACCTTAATTCTCTTGGCGGTGTTTTCAAAATAAAACATGTTAAGTTCCTCAAAACCCAACTAACCAAATTCCCTTTCCTTGAATCCCCAGGTCTCAATATATTCTCCAAGCCCAACCTGGGCTCCAATGAATAAAACTTCTCAACAAAGGAGAAACAGTATCTGATCAGGGAGACCAATCCAGACTCCTCAGAATTGGACTCCAAGCTCAAAGACATAGAGACTCCTCCTTCTCCCTCTCCTTCTCCTGAACCACCTACAATGCCTGCTCCCAAACCAAACACATCAGGCGTCAATCATCAACCCAGACAAGAGATTCAAAAGCCTCAGAGATACGGGTTCCATCATTATTAAAAACCACCATCTTACAAAGCGGAACACAAATGCCCCAAATGGCCAAAATGGAAAAAAGCCTCCAAAGAAGAATTAGACTCTATAGAATCCCAATAAGTCTGGGAAGAATATTACCAAACTCTGAATAACATTCTGAACACAACATGGGTATTTAAGGTAAAAGAGAACTGTCACAGTGAACCTGTCAAATATAAAGCTAGGTTATGTGTCCAGGGCTTTGACCAGATCCACGGCGTGGACTTTGAAGAGAATTGGGCCCCAACTGGCAAACTTGGCTCTCTACAACTTGCATTAATCTATGGCTTGAAAAACAACATGAATTTCACACAATTTGATGTAAAAGGGGCATTTCTCCATGATCCATTGAATGAAACAGTAATAATCAAAACTCCCAAAGGTTCAAGTAGAAAATCTCTGTACTTAAAATTAAAAAAGTTGTTATATGGTCTCTGCCAGTCACCAAAGAACTGGTACAAAACACTTACTGCTTGGATCAAATCACAAGGATTCAAGGAGTCAACTAGCAATACGTGTCTCTATCTCCACTCAAAATCCAGAGAAGTCCTGTACTTCCACATTGATGACCTTATCCATGTTGAAAGATCTAACACCTTTTCTGTCAACTTCCTGAAACATTTCATAAATTCTTTGTTTCACCCCCCCAATATAATCCTTGGTATGTTAATGGAATTTGATGGAGAAAAAATTCTCCTAAGCCAGCCTAATCACATAGACCAAGGACTCAAAGAACTTGGAATCACTCAATGTAAAGATACTTACTCACCACTAACTCAAAATCTCCATTTCAAACCTGCAACAGATGAAGACCATTCTGAATCCCGCCAACTGAACATAAACTACCGCTCTGCCATGGAGCTTCTAAATCACCTGTCTCAGTATACTTGCCCCAATATTTCTTTTGCTGTGTCTAGTCTTGCAAGGTTCAATGCCAAGCCTGGCATGACTCACTGGAGAGAAGTATGAAAAGTCTGGAAATACCTCAAGACTACAAAAGATTTCAAATTGAATATTAGGTATGATTCCTCTCAAGAAGCTATCTCAGGCTAAAGTGAAGCTACATGGGGATATGATCCTACCTTCTGCAAGTCCCAAACTGGCTACGTAATTCTTCACTACAGCAGTCCAGTCATTTGGAACTCATCAAGACAGAGAAATATCACCTATTCTTCTACCAAATCTGAACTCAATGCTCTCCTTGACTACTATTAGGAGCTGAAATGGATTACTAACCTCCTTAAAGAGATATATCCCAACTTCAACATCAAAACAGTGATCTACATAGATAAGAAAGGATTTGAAGATAAAATAAAAAGATTTGGATTGCATTCCAAATCCCAACACATCAATATCAAGACAAAGGGTCTGCAAGAAGACTTCAATCTAGAAAAGTTCAATCTCCTTCTAATTTTGACCAACAAAATGATAGCCAACTCTCTGACTAGGTCTTCATCTGTCAGCTGCCTCAAGCTTCTTCAAAACAGGGTCTTCTTGGAACCCTCCACTGAATCCTCCTTGATTTCTCCACTTCCCAGTCACAAGGGGTGTTGAGATATTTCCTGGCCACCACTCCTCTTACCATGCCCGCTGTGCCTCAGCTGCAGAAATAGTAACTCCAAGAGACTGGGGGATCTCTGGTCTCTGGGTATTTTTTCCGGCTTCTTTTTTTTTACTTTCTCTTGTGTTCCTCTTCCTTGTCTGTTCCTCTTGGTCTTGTGTTTTCTTTCTTGTGTTTTCTTTTCCCTCATCTTCCTATTTCTGAAATCTCCTTTCCTTCAACTCCTTGAGTCTTAATCATCATATCTTGTCTCTTGACCAACACCTCAAATAATTTGTGTCCAACCTCTAACTTGGCCTGGTAAGACTCCTCTCCCCCCAATTCCTGGCCTCTTCCAAAATCTAATTGCCAAGTATCTCCAATCAGTCTTCACACAAGTACTTGGAAATCTCAAACTCAACCTATTTCACTGTCTTCACTCCATCTGTTGGCTTCAGGTGTAGGATTCTCTTTCTCCGGTTTTCTACCTTCCTTTCTTATTCTCTGCAATTGTACTGTTTCTCAGGTTTCTCATTATTATGTGTGTTTTCTCAGTCTCTGAGGGTTTTATTTTCTGAAGAAATCTAGTCCAAAATTATCAAGACGCTGTCCCAAAGCAAATCTGATCAGCTCCAAACCCTCCTTCATTCCGGATCCCCAGAAAAATTCCAAGGCTTGCAACTCCTTGGAATTGGAAGGTTGGAAAGTATCTCTCAAGACTGAGCAGGGAAATTGTGAACAACATCAAGTCTGGAAGATTTTCCCAAAGCCTGATCACTGCCAAGAGCTGGACACAACCTGGGTCCTCAAATAAAAATACAGTTCCAACAGGGAATTCATCAAAAAGAAAGCTTGCCTCTGTGCTTGCAGTTTTTTTAAGGTGGAAGGAATTGACTATAACCAGACTTTTGAACCCACCGGACACCTGGTCTCCCTTAGAATTATACTCAGCCTTGTGGCCTCCTATGACCTTGAACTGCATCAAATGGACGTTAAATGTGCCTTCCTCAACGGTGTGCCCAAGGAAGAAATTTTCATCAAAGTAACTGAATGCCTGGACATAAAAATCCCCAAAGGATATGGCCTCAGGCTCTTCAAAGACCTATACTGCTTGAAGCAAAGCCATGCTGTTGGTACTCCACTCTCTCCTCCTTCTTTTCCTCCCTCAACTTTAGTTCTACTGTTATCAATCCCTGCATCTTCATTCACTCCAACCCTGAATACTTGTGCATCATGTATGTGCATTTTGACAATCTATTCATTGGCGGCACCAAGTCAGGCATCTCCAAATTCAAGGAGAAAATCAAGCTTCACTTTGAGATAGAGGAACTTGGAAAATGCAGATGTGTTCTTGGAATGAGGGTCAACCAAGACCGCTCTTCCAGAAACATCCAGCTTCACCAAGATTGTTAAATCAACAACATGTTCAAAAAATTTGGGATGAGTGAATTCAAGACCACTTCCACCCCTCTGCTGCAAGGGGTGTACAAAGTTCCCATCTGTCCCTCCCCCCCACTAAAGGCTTAAAATATTGGCACGCTGTTGGAATATTTAACTACCTTTTTGAATGCACTAAACCGGATCTAGCTTTCTGCTGGAGTTACTTGTCCTGGTTTCTTAATTCTCCTTCCCTAACTCATCAACAGCAATTCAAACACATTCTAAGATAGCTCAAACTCACCAAGGATCACGGCATCTCTCTTGTGGCCCTGCCAAAATGGCCTTCTTGCTATCAGCCTATTGCAACACTGACCACGCCTCCAGCATTGATTGGCAATTGTTCACCGGGAGCGTACTCCTACTCCAAGGTACAGTCATGTGGTGTTGCTCAAAACAAGCCACGGGTGCCCTTCCAACAACCAAGGCCAAACATCAATTGTGCTCTGAGTCCGGCCAGGATTTTTTGTGGGAAACACAACTCCTTTCACTCTTAGCCCCTCTCTTTGGTCAGAAAACCTGCCCTCCCAAGCTCTTCTGCAACAATCAGGGCACAATAGCCCTCCTCAAGAATCCTCTGTACCAGCAAAGAACTCAACACATTGATGTACGCCTGCCTTGGATCCGCCAGAATCTAGCATGAGGCACCTTTGACCTGAATTACATCCCAACTGGCAACAATGTGGCTGATGGGATGACAAAGGTTTTCTTGCGGCCACTCACTAGGAAGTTCATCAAAAACCTCTGGCTGATCTCCCCCCAGACAAATTAGCAAGAAAGGGGGGGGGGGTTTGTGATGTGGATGCTGTAAGACTCCAAACGGTGCTAGGCCGTGGCAGCTCTGTGGAGGGGAAAGGTGCGGTTTAGGCTGCCCTCCTGAGTGTTGCAAAAATATTTAAATGTAACTGAGATCAAGGTCCAGAACCTGGTAAATGAGGAATCAAGGAGTAGAGGATAAAGATGATAATAGTTTGGTAGCGATGGAACAGCACTATCTGAGACAAGATTATGCAGGGAAAAACTTGAACAAAAGAAGTTAAAGTCCCCTTAGAGTTCAAAGAACAAAAGCTGTTGTATGTAAACAACGCCCACACGCTAATAACTCTGGTCTTCAGCAGAAGATTGGGGATGATTAACTCAAACCCAAGCAACCTCCAGGTTCTCAATGAACCTGCCCAACTCTCCGCAATCAAGCGCTTGAAGGGTACCAGATAACTGTGGGTGGCTGTACAGGACATAGGCACCATTTTTAAGAAGCTCTAAAGCAAAAAGTAACTGATTTAAAGCAAGGATAACCTCTACACTTCTCAAGGAACTCAAGAGTAGGCTGGCAGAATGCAACTCCAAAGAAGCTAAGGGGAGGTATAACACTCCAGGTCTTAAGCTTAACAAGACCTCTTCAATCTGTAATGACGGGGAAAAGGTAACGCAGTCAGTGGGAGTCAAACCCACATCTGCCCATTGCATGCGGGATGCTCTAACCATTGAGCTATAACCGCTTGGTGCGAGGTGTACATCACAACACCCCCCCATACACCAAGCACCCATTTGGCGCGCCCTTTTTACCCCATAGTCATGTGTCTTTATTCAATCTTATAGCGTGATATTCAGCGTGAATCAGGATGCTACAGCTGCAGTGCTGGGCTCATAACCTGTAATGACGGGAAAAGGTAACGCAGTCAGTGGGAGTTGAACCCACATCTGCCCATTGCATGTGGGATGCTCTAACCATTGAGCTATAACCGCTTGGTGCGAGGTGTACATCACAACACCCCCCCATACACCAAGCACCCATTTGGCGCGCCCTTTTTACCCCATAGTCATGTTTCTTTATTCAATCTTATAGCGTGATATTCAGCGTGAATCAGGATGCTACAGCTGCAGTGCTGGGCTCATAACCTGTAACGACGGGGAAAAGGTAACACAGTCAGTGGAAGTCAAACCCACATCTGCCCATTGCATGTGGGATGCTCCAACCATTGAGCTATAACCGCTTGATGCAAGGTGTACATCACAACACAATCAATTGTGATTGGCTCCAGAAAGGTGATCAGGGATCAGGACCAGTATTGTCAGAGAAAGCAATCAAGGAGTGGTAAAACACACTCAAAAATTCCAACAGACAGAATTTTTCTTCATCCAGCAAGGCTATTGGTTGGTGATAAGGATCAAGGATCAAGGGTTAAATATGGGGGCTCAAGGATCAAGGGTGTGCTGATTTCATGCTGGATGATTCCATGCTCCAATGATTCCATGCTCCAATGATTCCATGCTCCAATGATTCCATGCTCCAATGATTCCATGCTCCAATGATTGATCCAAAAGGCAGGGGAGAGCCCCTCCTTATACGGGCAGGAGGCCCTGTTAGACTATGTACAACGGATTCTATAAATAGAGCAAAAAAGGAAAGGAAATCATGTGGTCACTCGCGTCCGTCCGTGGATGGGCGCGCCCAACACTACCGGAATCACCCACCCCTCCTCCAAAGGCGGACGGGGTGGGAAAGAGAAATGAACCGAACCACCGCGGATGTCTGCGGGCGGTAGTTGACACTCTCTTCACCCCTTGTCCAAAGGCAGAAGTGGGTGGGAGAGCCCCAGGAAAGGTGATGGATGAAGTTTGTGAGAGCGCAGATGGGCAGATAGGAGATTGGCTCGAGACAGTTGAGTAAATCCTGACAGGCTTGAGATTCACAACTGATAGATTGAGTGAGATGGGAGATTTGACGGATCCAAGGATTTGACAAATGCTTGGAGGTGCGGTCAGGATGGATTCGGTAAATCATGGATGAGAGCCACGCAATGGGCGGACAGGAGATTGGGATGCGCAACAAAAAAGATGAGGACGCGCAATGACGACGGCGGAGATGACGAGCGACGCGCAACGGCAAGGATGATGAGAAATGCGGATGAAGGACGCCCGACACGCGCAGATGAGGGACGCGCGATGCGCGAAGCGCGCGGATAAGGACGCGCAATGCGCAATGATGACGGTGCGGATGAGCCTGAGGATGAGTTAGAATTTATTTTTTTTATTTTTTATTTTTTATTTTTTTATTTTTTTTATTTTTTTATTTTTTATTTTTTTTTTTAGATGCCGGACGGTACGTTTGCACAACAGTTTATGGATTGGGGTCTTAAGGCGGCCAGGGTGTCCAGGATGGGGCACCACAACGCACAACCAAGAGGACCAAACAGAGACCAAAAAGCAAACCTAATCTCAACAAACAAGTCTTGTGCATCCTCTCCAATTAGTTCTAGAGGAAATATTGTAACTAATACTTAAACTGTTGTCCCTAGCTTGTCTCTGCTCTTTCCTCACTCCTGTTTGTCTCTCCTTCTTCTTATCTGCCCAATCAGGTAACTCATCACTTTCCTGCTTGTGCCTATTCACCTGCTCCCATCATCTGTCTGCTCACCAATTAACACTTGATGGCTAAATTCATAAAAGGATAACTCTTGTATTTTGATACCCTCATTCTAAGGCTTTATCCAGGCCAATCAAATATGTGTCACACATGCACCCCATTTAATTAAAAGGGAAAAAGAGATTTTAGTGGGTTTGATTCAAAAAGAAGAATGCAATTCTAAAATGAATCTTGAAGTTAGGAAGACAATATTTGGAGCTAAAATTCAAAACTTTGACTTATAGTGCTATTTTTGAAGTGAATTTTTTGAAAATAAAGCTGATAAAAAATTGATGTTGAATCTGTGACCCAGAAGATTCAAAAAGGTATGAATCAAATAACTGATGAAACAATCTACAGGAAAGGGGAAATGTTAAATTCACAACCCCAGGGTTGCAAATGGGTGTGAGTCACCATTCACAACCCACGTGTGTTGTGAATGGTGAATCACAACTCAACAAGCAGCAAACAAAATCCTTTACAAATTCTGCATCCCCCGGGGGTTTGTGAGTCCCCAATTGATACTCAAAATTTGTTGCAAATCCCCTTTTAATTTTTTTTGAGTTTTAATCAGGGGCTTGCAACCCTCCAGGGTATGTGCAAGTCATGAGTGGGGTTGCATGTGTTTTACTGGCCTGTTTGGGGAAAAATAACCCCAAATGGGCCACTTGAGGGGAGAATTGAGGTACCTAGCCACCCCTGGACCACATTTGAGTGCCATAAATCCAGATTTTGAGATTTGGAATACTATGTGGGACTATTGGACCACACAAAGAAACTTTGAAATCATAAATTCTTCCTATTTGCAAAAAAAAGACTTGTCACAAAACAATACTCACCCATTGGATAATTTTTCTAGCACCCCAAAATTGAGTACAATTTGGAGTTTTTGGAAACAGTTTGATTGAAAAAAAATTGATTTGAGTTTTTTTGGGATTAGGGGAACAGTGGAAAGCTCAGGTCCCCCTGGTTTAAAGATGGCTGCATTAACTGACTTAATCAAAAGTGTTTCTAACAACACTTTTAAATCTAGGGCTTTGGGTAGGGAGTTGGAAAATAAAACATTGGAAGCCCAAATTGTATTCTCATCTAGGGTAAAAATTGAGGAGCAAGATGTTTCTTCACAACTGAAATTTAATCAAGGTGGTGGGTCACATTTCATTATATGCCATTTGGCAGGGACTCATTTGGCTTGGCAAATAATAATGTAACCATAGCTAACTAAGAGGTTCCAGAGCCCCTTGAACATCCTCCTTTGAGAGCCTTTCCTAGTAGGAAAGAAGCAGAGATTTATTGTCAAAAATGGGCAGCCATGCATGGCTACACATTGAAAAATTTCAATTCAAAGAAGGATAAATATGTCAACCTAGCATGCAACAGATTTGGAGTATATGAGGGGCCATGCCTCACCAAACAGCAAAGGCAAACTCACACAAGTGAGTTTGGGTTTCAATTCATGATCCATGAAAGTTTCACTGCGGAAGATCCCACATGGCACCTCTCCAGTAGAAATGGCAAAAACAATCATCAACCATCTGAAAACCCCTCAGTGCATCCTACACTGAGGATAATGTCTGGTCAAGACTTGGATTGTGTCAGCCTCCTGGATGCCAAGACCCTTGCTATCCTTTAGCTACCAGAGGTGATAGAATAAATAAAAAATATATTATTTAATAAATGCAGCTAAAATCCATAAAATATTTGGATAAAGCTTATTGCAAGGTTAATTGGTTTGGATATGGTTTATTGTTATAAATAAATATAGATAAATTGATTATTAAATATTTTTATAGAGGGGCCAAAATTATATTGGGGATATTTAACACCTCTCTTCAGGGAATTCAGTATGAAAACACGTAGGCCTGGTTACTTTGGGACCTTTAGTTTAAAGGATACTTTGCCCAAAGATAATATGTATATAAAATACACGGTGGAGAGGCAGAGCTTTTTAAACAAGCTTCCACAACAGAGAAAGGATAATAAGATTCACTGGTATATTATCAAATCCTTTGGGTATCTTTTTGGGACGTGCACTGATGGGTTAAACCTGTATACTGGGGTTATGAGGTTGTTCAGAAGTTTAAATTGATGAAAGAGGGTTGAGGATGGATATCATTAATCAGACTAAAGAAAAAAAATCACTGACTTATCTCTGATAAGTATTTGATTACCTTGGCACGGTGCCTGGATGGAAAGATAACTGGGTCTCTGGGTATCAATATCCTCTAAAGAGCTCTTTATTTATAGCTTTTGGAGTCCCAATATAGTCCTTCTGAGGGGTACAGGGGTTCAAAGGGACAGACACTGAGGCTAGCAGGGTAACCAGTGGTAGCCTGTCACGTGCTCTTGGTGCTGTAAAAAGGGTAGAATCTAATTCCATAGGGTATGGGAATTATACTACTTTATAATTGATGTTTTGGATGTGTGAATAAAACTAATCTGTCCTTTTTATTTATTATTTAATTAATTATCCTTAGTAAGTGTTCCCAGTAAGCTAATAATTATTTTAATAGAAATTCCTACGGATATTCTGATGTCAAGTGAGTTCTCATTATGTATTACATAATTGGAGTAAAGTCATGATATTGATTTTACTCCTTATTTTCAAAATTCAGTTGATTTACTAAAATAATTACTTAAAAATGTAATTCATGGAGATTCATGTAATATTTTTTCATCATAAGTCTTCTTAGTATGTCACAAAAATGTTGATATCTAGAAATTCTCATAATAGTATATTAAATTATTTTAATTTATTTTTAGAAGTAGTCATTATCTTATTTTCAACATTTTTGGTACTTTGAATTATATTCAATAAAAAATACGTATAAAAATTATTTAAGTATTTTTATATAATTTTATGTATTTTTAGACTTTCTACTATCCACGGGAACATTTATTAGATATTGAGAATGTTTCCATGTAGGTTTTAGCATGTTTACGCAGTACCTAGGTTTCTCAGGCCCCCTGTCACTTTGTCAACCCATAGTCCCGCGGCTGCATACTTGTCAGAGGACCAGGGCTGCATACACAACTTGAACAGAGTGACAGAGCTGTAGCTCAGACGCGCGCGGGTGCATTGGCTGCTGCAGCTGCGTGCAGAATTGTGACAGAACACATTTCCATCTGTAACTCCTAAAATATACACAACACCTCAATTCTGACTGAATTTTAGGTGTGAAACCTATATGTGACAATACATGTGAAATAATTAATTGGCCAAAAGATTCAATAGTGGTGCTGTGGTATTTTGGTCTTTCTTTTCCTTAATTATTTAAAAATATAAGGTGTTGGATTTCAAGGGTGGGGTCAGTGAGTGACCCTACCTAATTTTGGGTGGAGAATCCATTGTTGCAATAATATTGATGGTTTCCTTCTCCTTCTTAGGTTAAATTTATTATTATTATTTTTATCTTATTTCTGTTACTTTTGAAGCTTGCTCTGCAATAGTAGCAAGCTGAAATTCCCCCACTCCAAGATATGGCCATATCTGAAAAAAATCTGGAGCATGTTGGGAAAAAATTAATTCCATGTGTGTTTCAGTTCCTTTTGCTGGCTCTGTAGTTTCTAAGATGTATTGGTCCATCAGGTAGATTATTCTCTGGTAACCATTCATCTTTGTCTGTATATTCTCCTTTGTATCTTACTAAGTATAGTCTAGCATCTTTTCCTTGCACTTTCTCTTTCTTTTCTCTCAATATCCTGCTGAATTTCCCTTTTTCTTTCACAGGGTCAGGTTCTATTGGGATTATTGCTGGAGGGAGGTTGCTACATTCTCTTGGTTGAAAGTGTTTTACTAGGCTAACAGGAAATACTGGGTGTTTTCTTGATAATTCTTCACTGAAGATTACTTTGACAGCATTCTTGCCATGCATTGTTTTGATAACAAATGGTCTAACAAAGGCTGGTTTCAGCTTTCTGTTACCTACTAGATTGTCAAAGTTGGTAGTTGATATCAAGATCTGATCTCCTCTTTTAAAGTAAGGTTCCCTATGTGATTTGTCCCATCTTTGTTTGTTGTGTTCTACTGCTTCTTCTACACATTTTTGAGCATGATTATTTGCCAGATCTATCATTTTCTTAAAGTCAAGAGATGTTGGATGAATGGTGGCTAAGTTATATTTTAAGTTATTCCTAGGGAGTCTTGCAATCCATCCTCTTTCTAGCATGTAAGGGGCTTCTTTGGTAGTAGAATGTTTACTGCTGTTATAAGCCATCTCTAGAGCTGGGAGTAGGCTTACCTAATCATGGCAATAACCATCTGAGTTTTTGTATTCTAGACCAAAGCTACAGAACCTTGTTAACATATCTTCTAGGGTCTGTATCATTCTTTCAGCTAATCCATCAGTTTGGGGATGGTATGCTGTAGAAAATGCTAGAGTAGTACCCAGTATATCATGCAGATTCCTCCAAAACTCAGAGGTGAATTTGGGGTCTCTGTCACTGATTATAATCTTTGGTATACCAACATCAGCTATGATCCTATTCCAAAATAGTAGAGCTAAATCCATAGCACTATCTTCTTTGCAGTTAGGTAAGAATTTTTCCTTCTTAGAGTATCTGTCAACTATAACCAGGACAGAGTTATATTAATGAGTACCTCTAGGGGGGAGGCCGGTGAAAAAATCCATATTAATGATTTCCCATCTAGTTTTGGGTTCAGAGATCTTCTGTAGGAGTCCAAACTTTTTCAAGTAGTTTTATTAGATCTTTGGAAAGTCTCACAGCTAGCAACATACTTAATAGTGATTTCTATCCAGTATATCCACCAAGAATTTTGTTTTACTTTCTCCAAGGTTCCATCAGTGGATAGATGCCCTGATGAAAAGTTGTCATGGCATTCCTGGAGTATGTGTTGTATATGTTCTTTGTTGATTAGTACTGATACACTGGAATGTTGGTGTCTGTAGTAAAGTAGACCATCCCAAAAGGTAAACCTCCCTTCTTTATAGGGTTTAAGTGATGAAGCAGGAAAACTATTTATCAGAGCTGATTCTGGGGATTAACATTCCATAATTCTAATCAGTAGCTTGATTTCAGGGGAGTAGTTTTCCCTCACTAGATTGAAGAAGGAAGTATCTAATTCACATAAGTGGATCCCCATGATTGGAGCATTCAATGCAAAAAGATTGATGTTCAAGATAGGAACAATATCTTGATCCTCAGGGTCATATTCTTGATTTCTAGAGTCATTAGGCAAAGAATTCCTACTTAGACTATCAGCATTCTGATGTTTAGCTCCAGCTTTGAGCATTATAGTCATCTGACCTCTATACTGTTGTATAGCAATTTGATACCTGAGAATATGTCTGCTGGGGGTTTTCATGTTCATGAGAGTTCTTAAAGCATTACATTCTTTGATCACTTGGAAAGTGGTGCCTTCTAAGTAATAGTGTAGCTTTTCTAAAGCCCATACTAGAGCCAAGCATTCCAACTGACTGGCTCCATATCTCTTTTCTGTATCTTTGATCTGTATAGATATGGAGAGTAATGGTTTCTCCACTGGTTTGTCTTCTTCTATTCTTTCTTGATGTAGAGCAGATCCTAAACCTTCCATACAGGCATCAATGTACAGTTTAAAGGGCTTGAATTAATCTGGTTGAATGAGTAAAGGAGTAGAGGTCATAGCTATTTTTAGTTCCTCATAGTTTTTCAATCTCTCATGTTTCATTTCAAAGAGAGTGTTATTGTTGCATATTTTTTACAGACTTTTAGTTAGCATAGCAAACTTTAGTATGTATTGTCTGTAGTAACTGCAAAAACTAATGAAAGACAGTAACTCTGTTTTATTTTGAGGCATGGTTCTGTTCATTACAGCAGCTATCTTATTATGATCAGCAGCTAGAGTTAGACCAGGGACTATATGCCCTAGGGCTTTCAATTCTCCATATCAAAAGTTGCATTTCTTCATGGATACTTTTAATCCTGCTTTGGAGATAGTTTGGAGTACTAATCTTATTTGGTTGATATGAGTATCCCAATCATCAGAATATATGATAACATCATCTATATATACCATCATCCATCCTTGTCTGATGTATGTACCTAGAACTGTATCCATTGTTCTCTGGAAGTGTGATGGGGCATTCTTTATACCAAAGGGCATCCTAAGATATTCATACATTCCCAAATGACAGATTATTCTCATAAACTTCCTGCTTTCAGGGCTTATAGGTATCTGATGGAAACCTTTAAGCATATCCATAGTAGTGATATACTTGGTCTTGGACAAGTTATGTAGAGCATGATCAATCTGGGGTATAGGATAATAATCTGCCTGAGAATAATTATTGAGAATTCTGAAGTCTCCTAACATTCTTGAATTGTTATTATGCCAAGCTATGATTACAGGTGTGGTCACATCTACCTGCTCATTGTGCCCTACTTTCCTTAATACTTGTAAGTCTATCAGTTCTTGAATATGTTCCTCAAGAGCTATGCTAGACTTAGGACTAGAGGGATAAGATGTTCTTCTTAAGTTTGGGGGATAAGGAGGCTTAATATTCAATTTCAATACCATGTCATGTCCTTTCATATCACCAATGGGATGATCTTTAGTACAAAAAGCATTTTGGTTCTCAAAGCAGACTGTCAATATATCTTTCTTCTGTTCCTCAGAAGTTTTCATATTTAGAGCTGCTTGAGAGAAGTATTCTTGATTAAAGTCTTATAAATGCTTTTGATAAGCAGAAGAGGGGAAGTTAGATTGGATGGTGCATATCTTAAACTTCTTGTCCCAATTACCACCCAATTTAAAGTATCTCCCTTTACTCTGGAACACATCTATACCATATAGACATAAAGCATCATTACCTATTATCAGTTGGTCACATAATCTGTTGAGCAATACCACAAATTCCACTTGTATTCTCAAAGATCCTTTAGTCTGGGGTAATATTATAGGAGCAGTCCATACTTCAATAGAATTCATCGTAGAGTTGCAAGAGCTAAACTTGGCTTTTGGCAGGGGCAGAAGGTGTTCTTTTCAATGGGGATCCCATTTGTTTAAGAATTCAGTACAGAAACATGAGCAGAAAGCTCCACTATCCAGTAATAAAATTATAGGTCTGTCTCTATACAATCCTGTTGCATAGAAAGTTTGAACGGTAGTATAACTCTTACCACTCACAGGTTTAACTGTTAATGGTTTAAAATCAGTGATATGTCTAGGAATTATGGTAGGATCCAATTTTTGGGGAAAAATAGAGTCCCCATGGATGTTATTGGTTTCTATAGAAGTGCCTATATCTCCTTCTATAACATTAACAGGGTTGGTCAGGATCAATTCACATTCAGAAAGGGATCCTTCAGTATCAGCTATATGTTCATAGTTCTGGTTCCCTTCAACCTCCTGCTCTCCTTCCAAGACTTCTATCTTTATTTTTGGTCATGGGCAGTCTTGTCTCATATGCCCTGTCTTTTTACAACTCCAACAAGTTCCAGGCATTCTCTCTTTGTCCCTTTTCTCATTAGGTTTCTTATTATCAGAGGTATTTATCAGAGGGGGTTGTTCTCTGGTTTTGTTAATGTTGAAGTTCTCTTTAGGTCTAGAAGGAACCTTCTTGTCTAACCCATTCATGTCTATGAATTTTTCTAACACATTGATTAGAGTTGGTAAGTCAGCATACATACTCATCCTGCATCTTACACTATGGTCAAGATTTCCAGGACACAAGTTGAGGAGTCTTTCATTGAATTCCTCTTTATCAGCATCTGGATAGGAGCAATCTAGTCTTCACTTCTGTTCCAAGCCCCATTTGTGAGGCTTATCCTTGGAGGGATCAAATGAGGAATTTTCAAAATTTTTCATCATTTTTCTTTTCCACATTCTAGAACCAAATTTTTCTTTAATTAGAAGTTTCCAAGAATTCCATGGTAAGGATCCTACTTCTTCTCTTTTACTGATAAACCAGTCTAAAGCTACTCCTTCAAATAGTCTGGGCAGCTTGACTACAGCTATAGCTTCTGGTAAGTCATAAGAGTTAATAGTATAGTAAATAAATTTAATGAAATTTATATGATTGTATTCTCCTTCACCAGAGAACTTAGGACATTCAGAAATTGGGGGTAAAAGTTTGAGGGCTTGTTCCATTTCAGGAGTAGGACTAGGCCTGAAGGTGTCACTCCTATGAATTCCTAGTAAAGGTGGTGCATAAGGTGTAGTTGTTTGTCTGGGAGGTTTTGGTTCCTCTGTGGTACTCGCCAAGGGGTTGGTCAGACGGACTTTTAAGTCTCTAAGATCATTCTTGATCACATTAAGTTTCAGGTCAACTTTATTATCAAGCAGATTTAATTTCTCACGAAGGGAAAGAATGGAGCTGTTAGTGGTAGTTACCAATTCTTCTTTCAAAGGTTGAAAAGACACAATAACATCTTCTTGGATACCTGATAACATATTCTCAATTGTTTGAGTCTGTCTGATTTTACCTTGATTAATTGTCTCCAATAATTCTTCTGTATGTTCTTTAATATCTTCCATTCCTAAAGTTTTTGTTTGGTTATTAATTAATTTGGCTACTACTGAGTTTAACTTATCCATCTGGGTATTATCACCATCCAAATTTCCCCAAAAAATCTTGAAATTATGGCGCATATCATTAGAAAAGGAAGTAATTAAATCAGAGGTTGGTTTAGACAAGTTACTGGGGTCAGAATTAGAGGCTAATTGTTGTACACCTTTTTCCAATTTTGAGCTAAGGATATTATCTGATCCCAATCCTTCTTTCCCTTTGGCTTTGGATGGGACGAAGATCTCTTCTTTCCTTATCCTTTGCCTTTCAGTTGGGCTAATTGATCCCAAGGCTTCCACTTTTCTATGTAGGATTCTATCTCTTTCCTTGGAATCATTTTCTGAAGATCTATCTGGGTAGCCTTTTCCTGGGACATTATATTTTTCATAGATAACATGTCCTCCTTGGCTTGGGCTTCTTTTAACTCTTCCCAATATTTCACGTGCTCTCTGACTAAGTCTTTGATCCTGGCTTCCTTGGCCAGATTCTGCTCGGGTGGCTGCAGGGAATCTTCTTGTAATGGAGGGGGGCTTAATTCTACTACCTTCTCCGGCTCTAGGTTGGGGGAGGGCAGAAGTACTTGGGGCTGTTCCTTGTTCATCAAAATTTGATTCACAGGTTCCAGTCCCCTCATGGTTGTCATTATTGGTGGTCTCACGGTTACTGGGGGCTCCTGGAAAAAATCCATAGGAGGGAATTCTCCCTGAGGCTCTTGTGTTATGTTTAAGTTGATATTCAAAGGTACCAGGACTGTATTGGGATTGAATTGGTCCTTAATAGGCAATCCTACGGGGTCTTGGTGTGTGCCAATGAGGTCTTCATCCGTCCAATCAATATTTTCAGGGCTTCCAGAGATATCTGGGACTTTTTGATCCAATAAATTGTTAAGATTTCAGTTGTCCTTGTGTTCTGCCTGAATCTTGTGTGCCCTTGTTACCTTTGTTTTAAGTCCTTCTGACTGTTTTATTGCTCTTGAGTGTCTCAGCCCAGTGTGCACTCTATACTATACTAGTTTAGTTACAGTTCCAGTTGCATCTTTGACTTTGACCCTAGTAGCCTCACTGTTTCAGTCTGTCTCCTGCTGTCCCTCAATTGTGCGGACTTCTTGGTCCAGCTTGAATACTCCTTATTCATTATCATGTTGCCTTTGTCAAACACTTGTTGGTCTTGCTTGTATCTAGACTACTTAAGCAGCCAACTTTCCAGTGAAATGACAACCATCTGTTCTTCCCTACACTGAACCAGAGTGCCCCCTTGACTCCCAAGATCTGCTCCTCTTTGTGTCACAAGATTCTTCCTCCTCATCTCTTTAGTCTCTTGACCAGAGCATTCAACCAAAAATACCAACATAAATCAGTTTCAGTGGTGGTGGTTTCTGGTATAGGAGGGTTCACTGATGGTAAAAGGTTATTTTATTGGTCAAAAATATATTAATATTATTTTAATAAAAATAATATGGTAATACAAGTTTTATAATTTATTTTAAAAATTAATTTATACGGTATTTCTTCCAAGCTTTATGTTTTGTTAATAGGGCCTGGAATTTGATAAGCCTCTCAAGATCTTCTTGTTCAAGCAGTTTATCTAAGTGCTACATGCAGAAGAGATATTAAGTTGCTCAGCTTGAGTTAAAGCTTCCCAACCAGTACATTCAAAATTTTTAATATTCTTCTTTTCTTATCTTGAAAAAATTTGAATAATACATTGTTAATTATGCATTGGTTTTTAAATCCACTGCAAAAGAATTTAATGATGAATCATGGTTAAAAAGTCAGATAAATTTATCTTTGATTTAATTTTATGTGAAATGTCTGGTACAAGTTATTAAATATAATAAAATGGAATATTTCCTGGCCAGACCCCTAATTGTCAGCCTCCTGGATGCCAAGAACCTCGCTATCCTTTAGCTACCAGAGGTGATAAAATAAATAATAAATATATTATTTAATAAATGCAGCTAAAATACGTAAAATATTTGGATAAAACTTATTGCAAGGTTAATTGGTTTGGTTATGGTTTATTGTTATAAATCAATATACATAAATTGATTATTAAATATTTTTATAGAGGGGCCACAATTATATTGAGGATCTTCAACACCTCTCTTCAGGGATTTCAGTATGAAAACACGTATTCCTAGTTACTTTGGGTTCTTTAGTTTAAAGATTATTATACCCAAAGATAATATGTATATAAAATACACAGTGGAGTGGCAGGGCCTTTTAGCCAAGCTACCACGACAGAGAAAGGATAATAAGACTCACTGGGATATTATTAAATCCTTTGGGTATCTGTTTGGGACATGCACTGATGGGTTAAACCTGTATACTGGGGTTATAAGGTTTTTCAGCAGTTTAAATTGATAAAAGAGGGTTGGGGACAGATATTATTAATCAGACTAAAGCCATAAATCACTTACTTATCTCTTATAAGTATTTGAATACCTTGGCACGGTGCCTGGATGTAAATAAAACTGGGTCTCTGGGTATCAATATCCTCTAAAGAGATCTTTATTTATAGCTTTTGGAGTCCCAATATTGTCCTTCTGAGGGGTACAGGGGCTCAAAGGGACAGACACTGAGGCTAGCAGGGTAATCAGTGGTAGCCTGTCACGTGTTCTTGGTGCTTTAACATGGGTAGAATCTAACTCCACAGGGTATGGGAATTATTCTACTTTATAATTGATGTTTTGGACGTGTGAATAACACTAATCTGTCCTTTTTATTTATTATTTAATTAATTATTCTTAGTAAGTGTTCCCAGTAAGTTAATAATTATTTTAATAGACATTCCTACGGATATTCTGATCTCAGGTGAGTTCTCATTATGTATTACATAATTGGAGTAAAGTCATGATATTGATTTTACTCCTTATTTTCAAAATTCAGTTGATTTACTAAAATAATTACTGAAAAATGTAAGTCATGAATATTCATGTAATATTTTCACATCATACGTTTTCTTAGTATGTCACAAAAATGCTGATGTCTAGAAATTCCCATACTAGTATATTAAAATATTTTAATATATTTTGAGAAGTAGTCATTATCTTATTTTCGAAATTTTTGGTACTTTGAATTATATTTAATAAAAAATACGTATAAAGATTATTCAAGTATTTTTAAATAATTTTATGTATTTTTAGACTATCTAATATCCACAGGCACATTCATTACATATTTAGAATGTTCCCGTGTAGGTTTTAGCATGTTTACCCGGTACCTAGGTTTCTCAGGCCGCCTGTCACTTTGTCAACCCATAGTCCCACGGCTGCATACTTGTCAGAGGCCCAGGGCTGCGTACACAACTTTGACAGAGTGACAGAGCTTTAGCCCAGCGGCGCGCGGGTGCATTGGCTACTGCAGCTTTGTGCGGGAAATGTGACAGAACACATTTCCGTCCGTAACTTTTAAAATATACACAACAACTCAATTCTGACTTAATTTTAGGTGTGAATCCTATACGTTAAAATGCATGTGAAATATTTAATTGGCCAAAAATTTCAATAGTGGTGCTGTGGTATTTTGGTCTTTCTTTTCCTTAGTTATTTGAAAATATAAGGAGTTGGATTTCAAGGGTGGGTTCAGTGAGTGACCTTACCTAATTTTGGGTGGAGCATCCATTTTTGCAATAATATTCATGGTTTTCTTTCTCCTTCTTAGGTTTATTTTAATTTTATTTTTTTATGTTATTTCTGTTACCTTTACAGCTTGGTCTGCAATAGTAGAAAGCTGACAGATTGACTTAAATAAGGCATATAATATTGGCTCAATACAGTGAAATTTGAAAGAGAATTGAGAAAGAATGATGGTGGAGAATACATTGAAGCTAGAACAATATATAACACTAAGCGGAGGGTAAAGAAAGCACAACTGAATGGGAAAGGTGTTATGGACATTCTATTTAAAATGCTCCAGGAAAACCAGTGGGTTTCCAGGTCAAAATTTTGTGGAGAGGATCACTTGGAGGCACTTTTCTTGGCTCATCCCAAGTCTATATAAATTTGTAAAAAATAGCATCCTATTTCTTTGTTGAATTGTGCTTATAAAACAAATAGGTACAACATCCCTCTATTGGATGTTGTAGGAATGAAGGCCAATAGGAAAACGTTTACAAAGGCTTCTGCTTTTATAAAAAAAGAAAAATACAAGTTCTACAGTTGGGAGTTGAATGCATCAAAGGAGTTGGCTCATCATCCAGGGAGGATTCATAAAGTCTTTGTGATGGACTGTGAAACAACTCTGATTTATGCAATGGAACATAGTTTCACTCAGTCATCTAGACAGTTGAGCTCCTGGCACTTGTCTAAAATATTCAAGAAAATTTTCAAGTTTGCTTCAGTAATGAAAATTAAGGACGTCAAATTTTTATGAATCTGTGGGCAAAGGATGGGGCCTCTAAAACTAAGGGGCTGGCAGAATTCAATGATGCAGAACTCAGAGTAGGCCAATTTATTGCTTCTTCTGTTTATCTCTTCCAGGAATGCTTATGTTGAATCTTGTATACAGGGTTTCTTGAAAAACTGTGAGGATGTTCTCAAGTATATTGAAAAGAACATTTTCCCTATCAAAGAGACATTTGTGTCAGCATGGACTTATGTCAACCCCAACTGTGGAAATAAAACAGCATCTTGGGTGGAAGAGTCCCATCCTACTTTCAAATTATTAATTTTGGGATCTTTTGGAAAAATTTTGGATGCTTGGAAACACCTCAAAGGAACCATTGAAATACAAATAAAATAAGTGCATGCATAACTTAAAAAATCTCAAATAAATTTAGGAACCATTCTTCCGCAAAAAATTAAACCTACCTTACAAATTCTCAAGTGAGGAAATCAAACTCATTAGGGATCAATTTGAGAAGTTAAAACATGAACATGATGGAAAGGTGTGCTCAAATTCATATTAAAAAACAATGGGCTTGCCCTTTTCCAACATCTTAGAAGAAATCCTAGCATCAAGAGGATCTGTTGTACCTGAGGATGTTCATTCTAATTGGAGTTTAGACTATGACCCTTCCAGTGAAGTAAGTTGGGTTTTTGGGTTTTTTGAAGTGTACCAATTATAGGATTGAAAGATTAATTATTTATTTTCTTTTTGAAGGACTGACACAGATCCAGTGCTTGAAAAACCCCAAATGTTTAAAAATTTGAATTCCATGCTTATAGGATAACCTAAATAAGTTAGATTGGAGATCCCAAAGCCTGTTGCCAATTATGCAGCTAATTTGATTTCCAAGCCAAGCCTTGAACCAAAGGTCTTAAGGTCCAGCCATGGTCAACCCAAATTGAAAGCTACTCCTTGCAAAATTTCAAAATTCTAAAATGTTGAAATCGAAATTAAGAGGGAGCAATGGGGTAGAAGGGAACCAAAAAGACCAAAGATATTAAGTATTTTATTTTTAGAAGCGTTCATTTTGATGGTTTAATGAACTTATGGGAAAAAAATTTCTGTAGTGCAAGGAAGGATCTTCATCTGAATTTCATACCTTAGAGGAAGAGAGTGAAAGTGAATTAGGGACCCTTGATATGCAATCTTCTTCCTCTTCTGAGGAAGAAGAAGAAGGGGAGAATTCAAACAGAATCACATCTTTGGTGAGTGATAATTTCATTGATGTGACAAAAAGCAAAAATGAATACTAAGCTGGTTTTGGTCTTAGGAGCAAAAATTGAAATATGTCAATAAAGTACCTGAGAACTTACACAAGTTTTTGAGGGAGGTTAGGGATCCAGTTGGTGATGCAAATTGCAGATTTGAAGTCATTGCTAAATCACTTGAGTACAATGAGAATGGATGGTATCAAGTACAAAATTACATTATTGAAAAACTGAGGAAAAATAAGACATGCTATCCTAAACTCCTTGGAGGCAGTAAAGCTTTTTAAGAGATAGAACAAAGAATTTTTGTTAATGACATCAATGAAAATACTTTCTCTTCAAAATGGCTTGCAAAGCTTGAAATGGGCCAATTGATGGCTGACATTTATGGAAGACCAATATTTTCATTTCATTGGATTCATGTTGTACTTATACTCCTATGAAAATGGGTGTAAAAGAACAATCAGATGCCATCTTAATTGGATTTTGCAACAATAATCACTGGGTTCATCTTGTACTTGAGGGAGAAATGTTTCCCAGCTGGCCCATTGTTTCAAAAACTGCTTGTTTGACTTCTAAATAAGGTTCTGTTAGTGTTTTCCATCTAAAAGATTAAATTGACTTTTATTCTAATTTATAAAAATAATTTTAATTTCATTATTTTGGTTTGGTTTCTGATTCTGATCTTGTGATTCTATTACTATAAAGGTTTATCACATTTTTAACATATTTGTGTTGAGTGTTTTGAGTTAAAATTATTATTTTGAGTGTTTTGGATGGGATTTTAATTGTAAGTCAGTACAAATTGTGCTGGGATGCTCCCTCCTAAGGGGTATCTTTAATTCTTGTGATGATATTTGCTTAACACAAGTTGAAATTGATTTTTTTTCTTTCTTTTTTTGGTGTTTTTACTTTGGGGCCAGTCCATTAATGTGGAATTGATAAAAGTATTTTTTGGTGTTTTTAATTTAGGGATAGTCTATTGAGGTGGGCTTGATAAAATTCCACCTCATTGGAATAGCCCTTTTTTTTGGGGGGGGGTTGATTTAATGTTTGTGCTATTCCAATGAAATGAGTATAACTGGTTTTGGGCTAGCTTATCCCACCATAAGGAGTATTTTGACTTCTTGTGATGGGATCAGCTTGACACAAGTCAAACTTGTATCTTTTTGGAATTTTTAATTTAGGGCTGGTCCATAGAATTTTTCATTGTTTGTTCATATGGGCTGCACATTCATGGCCCCAGAGTGGTGAAATTTTCAGAATTTCCTTTTAATTTTTTTTTTTTCAATTTTTTTGATTTTTTCACTTGTTTTCCTTTTTTTGGTGTTTTTGTTTTGTTTTGTTTTATTTTGTTTTATTTTTATTTTTATTTTTTCAATTTTTCATTTATTTTTATTTTTATTTTTATTTTTATTTAGTTTCATTTAATTAAATTTGATTCAATTTCTTTTTTTTTCTTTTTTTTGCTCACTGCAGTTGGGTTGTGAATGGCGGCTTACAACCCATTTTGGGGTTGTGGGGGGCCTTTCATGGCTGAAATGGGTCTTGAGGGGCCATTTTCAACCAAAACGGGTTGCAAGTGGCCATTCAAGACTGGGATGGATTGTGAACCACGCCGCATGACCCAATTGGAGTCATGAATGGGTTGCAAATTTAACATTGCCCACAGGAAAGATATCAACAATTTTAAGGTCAACTGCCCACAGGAAAGATATCAACAATTTTAAGGTCAACTGCAGCTTAGTCTATTGATGACATAAAACCAAAGGAATTTCCAATCTAGTAGAAAATTTAATGAAGGAAAGAAGGAATATACACAAAATGTGGGATGAGAGAATATTCTTTCATCAAATTAAAGGCTCATGAAAAGATAGAAATTAATTTATAATAGCAAATTAAATTTAATGCAAATGAAAATGATAAAAAAGAGCTTAAAAAAGTGAGTTTAAGTATGTGATACAAGGTGCAAAATTATTTCCTTGGCATGAATCATTTGTGCTGATAAGGAATTGATCATGAAAAAAAGAAAGAGAGTTGAAAACTGTTGGAATTATGGCAACTATTTCCCTTCCTTTTTGAATAAAAAAAATCACATAAAAATTATTTTAAAATATAAGCTAACTTCTCGTCTCATGGGCCTCATAAAATTGGTGTGCTATGATTAAAAAGAACTCTCATATCTCTAACCAGTTGTCCCTCTTATTGATCAAATGTTTCAAGATCAACTCATGATTAAGTTTGAAAGACTGAAAGTTAAAGTAATCTGATTTTCCATTACTGATCACACTCTTGCAGTTTTAGAACCTTGAGTCACTTGTTCTTTTAAAGTACTTCTTATCTCAAGAAACTCCTTTCTTATCTTGATATTTCTTAGTTTTAGTGTTTGTTAAAGGCCAAATCAGCTTGAATTGAAGCCTCAGTTGTATTTTATTGCCACTCTTCTTTTAACAGATTTTATGTCCTGGCTTATGGCCTGTTGTGTCTCTGCCTTGTTGCATACTGCCCATCACTGGCTATGTGAAAGTTCTTTGGTCATTTTTCATTTTCCTTCTCATTATCAAAACCACAAGTTGGTCTTCAATACTTGGCTTGTATCTAGACTTTTTGAGCAGGCTCTAGTCCTGCAAATTAATCTTCATTCATTCTTAATTAACTTGAACCAGAGTGTCCATTTGACTCCATGGATCCACTCCTCTTGGCAAAATAAGAATACAATACCTTCCTTCCTTTTCATTTCAGCCAGAGAATTGGCCCAAAATTTCAACAAAGACTGATTTTTTGAAGATAAATGGTGATGAATTCAAAAAATCAATTAACCAGTTTTATTTTTTCTAATGATTTGAGGAAATCAAAACAAATCAAAGATAAATCTTAGACTAATGATGGAAGTCAAATTTCAAATGCAAGATTATGGGATTTATTCTGAAACAAGTCTGTTTGGTAAAGATCATTTGGTCCCTTGTTTTTGGTGCTTGAAATGGTGAGCAGAATGAAATAAGCTGTTAGAGTACTTTTGATGAGGTTTTATGCTTGTATTTTGAAGGTACATACTGAGTTGAAGGAGGTAAATATATCAAATTTTTCTTCAAAAAATTGAATCTAAATTCTGGAGTGTTACAGAACAATTCTTTGGGTTTTTAACTAATATTTAATTAGGTAGATATTGGAGGGGAAATAAAATGTTGAAATAGCAACATTTCACAGCTGATACTAAAGGTTGCTGTTGGCACAAGCTAAATTCACACCTTTAAAATGAATAAATCCATCTTTTTTTTTGAAAAAAGGAAACAGCATGAAAGTGGAAATTTTTTTCCAAATTCATAAAATTCTTTTTGTTTATCCACCAAATGAAGGCATTTAAAACTTGAGGATTTTTTCTAATTGAAAAAAGGGCTTGGATATAGACAATCACTGTTTTGGATACCATCTTAAAGGTTGGATGACTGCATGTGTTGGGAAAATTTGCCTTTTGAGGATTTTTGAGTAGCTCTTTAAGTGTTGAAGTACTGCAAAGGAAGGAAAAACACACCTTTTGAGAAAGATTTGGGACGAAGGGAGACTTCAGATGTTAATTCAGGACTTGGGAGGCTTAAAAAGGCCTCAAGATCCCCTGTGGAGCTGTTCTGGCATATATTATTTTTCAGAATCTGGATATGGACATGAATTATTTTGATTCAAAATGGAAAATATTTTGAATTTAATTTTATGCAAGCAATTAAAAAATGAGATCATTTTTTAGAAAAACAACTCAAATTAATGCAAGAAAAATAAAAAAAAGATAAAAATTGAATTCACCAGGGTTAAAATGGAGGCAAATGCTAGCATGTGCCCCCCCTTAATTTTTGTTTTACTAGAATAAGTAACTCTGGTGTAACTGGAGATTCAGAAAAACATATTACCAACGTAAAAAAAATGTAACTCTTTCCAAACCAACATCAAATTTAGTTCCAATTTTGATAAAATCCAAATGCTTTGTGTGTCACGCTACACAAATACAATTGAGTTATGTAGCCTCTACATGACATGATTGATTTGTGTAGCCTCCACACAACAGTTTGGTTTTGTGTGGGGTTGTACAAAACTTGAATGTAGTTGTGTTCCATGCTACACAACATGGCTAGGTTGAATCTTGAGATTGATAAAAAAAAATAGATTGGAAGAGGAAGACTTGATAGTTCTTGGGATTAACAAGGTCCTGCTCTTATAAAATAACAACTGCATATTATCCATTTTTTAAGTGCTAGCTAATGGAGAGAAAGAAAAAAAGAGAGAGAGAGAGCAAAAAAAATATCACAAAGGAAAAAGTAAGATAATAAACCAATAAGGTGTCAAGGAAATAAAAACAGACAGATCACAGAGAAGAAAGATAAAAAGAGAAAGAGAATGGTGCAGATTTTGTCAAAATGGATTTCTTTTTTTGGATCACTCTTACATCTCAGTAGATATGAATATGTAGAATATGAAACAAAAGTTCAATTAATATTTCTTTATAAGGATTTCAATTTTGATTTGATGTGAAAATTGTGGGATTTTTTGTTCATGAAGATCATGGATTGCTATTGGCATTGGAGTAGTTTTGAGAGGGTCTGAGGGAGTCAAAGATTGTATCCAGATCACCTTGAATTACCTCATCAGGATCAATCTCTTCATCTCCTATCAAAACAATAATCCCACCCCATTCTTGATTTTTTTGTTATTGAGTTTCAACAATCAAATGAAGAAACAGACTGATTTCAAATACCGCCACAATTGAAGTTGTGTATGGGCCCCCACAGGTTGAATGGGCTGTGTATGGCCCTACAAAACTCCCAAACAACTGGGGGTTGTGAATTGATCATCACCAAATGCACATGTGTCTTTCACATGGAGGCTTGACCAAGAGCCAGGGTGGAAATTTCTAAAAGAAGAAGGAAAACTAGTACCAGAGGGGGGGGGGGGAATCCAGAATTGATCAATCTGAGAGATTCAGCAGAGATGTGTGAGGAATCCATGGTGGGTAAAAACCCAAGGAAGACTCAAAATGAGTCTGGATGGTACTAGTAGGAGGGGAACTCTGGAAACGAGTGGACTGGAAGTCAGGGTGCGGAAAAAGAAGAATTTGTTTCCTAAGTAAATGAGGAGAAATATCATGAGATTCAAGTTTTATAGACTGATAAATACAATATTTCATTCTCCTACTTGTAACATATTTTTAATATATTGAAAGAAAGAATAAGAACATAATATGTATGTGAATAATCACAACTTAATATTTTACAAGTGTGACAGAATACCCCAATGAAGAATAGTTGTACTCCTGAAGACCTTTAAAAAATAAAGTAGTATTGGAGAAAAATGGTAACTGAGATACTGTAGTATCCTCATTTAAAAAGGTACTGCAGTAAAACATGATAATAGATTCTGGGGTTGTTGATTGAGTTGATTTGATTACTGGGAGCTTTCCATCACATGGTTTTCACAAATAAAATAAGATTGAGTTGATTTGAAATTAATATTAATGATAATCTCACTTGTTGAGCCAAGCATTGTTTGACACAGTAATGGGCTCTTGAGATGATTGCCAAACCTCAAAGCCGCCCTGCCAACCATAAAACTACAAACACTAATTCCAAGATTGTATGGAAAATCTTCTAACTCATCCTCCAGATCCCAATTCAACAACAAAATTATTCAAAATAGATTTTAAAGAGATTATGGATCAATCCTAAGGGTGCTACAACAAGGATGAAGACAGTGGAAGAGCCAATGGAGAATCTGAATTGGTGGAAAAAATAGAGGCCATTCTAACTGAACCAATGGCAAAAAGACTGCAACCACAAGGGCAACTGGATTGATATCCAATTTCCAGGTTCTGATTGGTAAGAGAACCACCAAAGCGAATTTTGCAGAATGGGAGAAGATAGGCACCAATGAAGGGACTCATCTTGCTAAGACCAATTTCACTACAAGTGCTAGAGCTTCACAGACTGCCTATACTACCCGTGCTGGGGTCTTAAATCCATATAGTGTCCCCCAGACCTTTTGATGAATGTCTGGGGGAAATTTCTGTCTAAATTTTAAAAATTTTGGGGAATTAATTCATGACAGGCATCTTTTCAACAGACCATTAAAAACCCAATCCCATAAGTTAAACATGGATAACTCCATCAACCCTGGATTTGAATTATATCTTTAAGGGGCTAAAACTAAATTTCCAAAATTTAAAATACCTTAAATCTGGTTCATCCCTTTTCCAAGAGCAAAACTGCAGTTTTATTTTCTGAATTATATCTACCTGTAAAAAGGTTAAGAGAAATTTCTAGAAAAGTGATAGGTGCATGCTAAACCAACCAAATTCCACTCATAAATTATTCTAAACAATTCATGAGTTGGAAAGAAATTGACCAAGGTTTCTTGAAGGGTAGCAGCCAGATCTTTTGAATAGTTGAATGGTGAAAAATTTTATTTGAAAAATTTAGCAATACTGCAGTCTAAAAAAAGCCTGTTCAAGATATTTGAAAATGTATTCAGTAAAAAGCAGATGCTGCAGATTCAATTAAAAAACTCAAAACCACATTACAATCAATGATGAAGATATATCCAACAAAGAAAGCTGCAGGTAAATCAGGAGGGCAGGTACATAATCAAAGCTTTCAAATTCTCCTGTTAAATTGGTTTTCTACAATTTTATCACCAAACAGGAATGTCAGCAAGGGTAACAACAATTGGAAATAAATTATAGATTGGTTTGATCTTACTGACTCACTGATTATTTTTATCCACTTCTGTTGCGTGTTTTGTGAAGCTAATGATTAAGCTTTGCATAATAAGCCAACAAGATTAACCAATAAAAAGAAATTATTTTGAATTTGAAAGCAGGATGCTTTTTTAAGAATTCAAGCTTCAATAATTCTTTTAGTGTGTAGTTAAATCATGCCTTTCTTGGATCAATTGTTCAGAAAATCAATGTTGACAGTCCTTACCGTGATGGTAAATCAGAACAAAGAGTGATGGCTCTATTAAATATAAACCAAAAACATGGGTAAAAATCCCCTGAATTTTTTTTAAAAGTTGAGGAATATCCTTGTAGTATGAATAAGGTAGCTAAGGCAAATCTGGGTACAATTTTTTGTTTCAATTACAAAGCTCATGAGAAACTCTTTCAAAACTTAAAGCCTCAATTATATACTCTTGCAATACTGGTGTTTTTATCAAATCTGTGATGCATAAAGGGGCCCATCCTTGTGAGTATATAGGGTGGTTCAGAGTTAGAAAACCTGCCATTTTTTTTGAACAAACCCACAATTTTTAATGGTGGGTTTCTGAAATAAAAATACCTTCTTACTTGTGTAATTAAAAATGGCATGTTTCATGGAAATGGTGGATTTCAAAAATCAAGGGCAATGGTAAATTTTCAACCCTACACAACCCATTCACAACTCAAATTGGGTTAAGTGGTGCAGTTTGCAACCCATTCAAGTTGTGAACAGATTTTCAAAACCAAGTTGCAGTGGGATAAAAAAAAAGCAAAGAAAAAGAAAAGAAATTCAAAATAAATTCAAAAAAATAAAAAATTGAACAAACAAAAAAAAAAAGACACCAAAAAAAGAAAAATAAAACAAAAGAAAAAGAATAAAAGAAAAAGAAAAAAATTGGGGAAAAAACTATTAAAAGGAAATTCTAAAAATCTAACCACTCTGGGGCCATGAATGCAGAGCCTATAAATAAACAATGAAAAATTCCATGGACAAGCCCTAAAGTATAAATTCCAAAAATACAAGTTCAACTTGTGTCAAGCTGATCCCACACAACAAGTAAAAATAATACTTATGATGGGATCTACTTTTAATGATGGGATCAGCTAGCCCAACAAGAGTTAAACTTATTCCATTGGACTAGCACAACACTAAATCAACCACCCCAAAAAAATAGGTCTATTAAAATGAGGTGGACTTGTATCAAGCCCACCTCAATGAATTAGCCCTAAATTAAAAACACAAAAAAAGACTTCTATTAGGTCCATAATAATGGATTGACCCTAAATTTAAAACACCAAAAAAAATCAAGTTCAAATTGTGTTGAGCTGATTCAATCACAAAAATTAAAAATAATCCTTATTATGGGAGAAGCCCAACACAATTTGAAATGACTTGCAAGTAAAATCTCATCCAAAACACTCACCATAATGATTTTAACTCAAAACAATCAACAAAATGATTTTAACTCAAAACACTAAACATAGTGATGTTCAAAATGTGATAACCCTTTATATTAATAGAATCACAAGATCAGCATCAGAGCACAAACCAAAATGATGAAATTAAAATGATGTTTATGAATTATAATACAAATCAAGTTGATCTTTTAGATGGAAAACCAAACCAGAAGCTTTTTTAGAAGTCAAACAAGCAGTTTTTGAAACAACTGGCCGGATTGGAATCTTTTCTCCCTCAAGTACAGAATAACCCAGTGATCATGGTTGAAAAAGAAAATGAAGATAGAATTTGATTGTTCTTTTACACCCATGTTAATAGGAGTATAAGTACAACATGAATCCAATTACATGAAAATTATTGGTCTTGCATAAGTGCCAGCTATTAATTGGCCCATGTAAAGCTTTGAAAGCCATTTTGAAGAGGGAATATTTTCATTGATGTCATCAACATCAAGTATTTGTTCCATCTTTTAAGAATCTTTAACGCCTCCAAGTATCTTAGAATAGAATGTCTTATTTTTCCTAAATGCTTCAATAATTTAATTTTCAAATTGAAACCACCCATTCTCATCGTAACCAAGTGATTAAGCAATGACTTGAAAACCACAATTCCAAAGACAACCAGATCCCAAACCTCCCCCAAAAATTATGTAAGTTCTCAGGTATTTGATTGATGTATTTAAATTTGGGTTCCTATGATCAAAACCTACTTAGCCACAAAATCCTAATAACATTCATTAAAGTAACACTAACCAAAGATGAACTTCTGGTTGACTTTTAAACTTCTTTTTACTCCTCATAAACAGATTATGATTCCAAATGAAGGTAGCCTAATTCACTTTCACTCTCTTCCTCTGAACTATTAAATTCAGATTCAGAGCCTGACTTGAACTATAAATATTATTTCCACATCACTTCATTGAAACAAAGAAATGAACACTTCTCAAAATAAAACAATTAAAATTATTGGTCTTTTTGGCTCCCTTCTAACCAATTTTTCCCTGCTAAGTTCCCTTTCAAAATTTTCAAATTTTGAAATTTCAAGATAAGCAACTTTCAATTTGGATCAACCACAGCTGGAACTTAAGATGATTAACTCAAGGCTTGGTTTTGCAATGGAAGTTTCTGTATAATTGACGGCAGACTTCAGAATCTCCAAAATTAATTGTTGAGGTTGTCCAATAAGCATGGAGTTCATCTTGTTAAAGGGTTTGGATTTTTCAAGCTCTGGATCTGTGTTTATATTTTTTCTTTCAAAAAAAAAATAATTAATCTTTCAATCCTATAAGTGATATCAATTCTATAATTGTTACCCTTCAAAAAACACAAAAATCCAACTTACTTCACTGGAAGTGTCATAGTCTAACCTCCACTGAGGACAAACATCCTCAGGCACAACAGATCCTCTTGATACTAGGATTTCTGCTAAGATGTGGGAACAGGGAAAGCCCATTTTTTTGAATATGAATTGGAGAACACCTTTTAATCATGTTCATGCCTTAACTTCTCAAATTCTTCCCCAATGAATTCAATTGCCTCAATTGACAATTTGTAACCCAAAGGTTAAATTTAATTTGGGAGAACATTTCCTAACTTCATTTGAGAGTTATTAAGTGACAAATGCACTTATTTGATTTGGATTTCAATGGTTCCTTTGAGGTGTTTCCACACATCCAAAATTTTCCCCAAAGATCGCCCAAGTAATCATTTGAAAGTAGCATGGGCCCTTTCTACCCAAGAAATTGTTTCATTCCCAAATTCTGGTTTGACACAAGTCCACGCCATTACAAAAATCTATTTTCTAGGGAAAATTTTCTTTTAAATATAATTGAGCACATACTCACAGTATTTCAAGAAACACTGTATAAAATTTTCAAAATAAGCATTCCCAGCAAAGAGGAACAGAAGAAGAAATAAATTGACCTAATCTAATTTCTGCATCATTGAGTTCTGCCTCCCCATTGTTTTAGAGGCCCCATACTTTGCCCACATAGTGATAAAACTTTCAAATCATTCATTGTAATTACTGAAGCAAAATTTACAATTTTTTTGAATATTTTTAGACAAGTGCCAGGAGAACAACTGTCTGGATGACTGGGGGAAACTTTGTTCAATAGAAAAAATTGGAGCTTTTTCACGGTCTGTCACAAAGACTTTGGGAAGGCTCTTGGGATCATAAGCAAAATCTTTTAATGCATTCAAAGACAAAATGTAGAAATCATAGTTTTATTTTGTTATAAAAAAAAGCCTTTGTAAAATTTTTCTTGTTGGCAGTCATTCCTAAAAAATGCAATTGAGGGATTTTTTAACTATTTTTTTTATAAGTACAATCCAAAAAAGAAATATGATATTGGAATTTCCACAAATTTTTATAGACTCAGGATATGCCAAGAAAAGGGCCTTTAAGTGAACCTCTCCATCAAATTTTGACCTGAAACCCACTGGGTTTCCTGGAGCATTTTAAATTGGACGTCCATAAGATTTCTCCCATTCAGTTCTGCTTGCTTTACCTTGGCTTAGTGTTATAGATTGTTCTATTGTAAATGTTTTCTCCATCATCAATCTTGCTCAAATTCCTTTTAATTTGAACAGTATTGATCCCATCTTTCATACCTTCTTTAAGTTGATCCAAGCCTGGACCAGAGATTCTCCTCAGTTGAGCATGCATTGAGGCGCTTTCAGATGGTTGATCATTGTGTTGGCCATTTCTAATGGAGAGATGCCAAATGGGATCTGCTACTGTGAAACTTGCACAGATAATGAATTGAAACCCAAGCATCCTTTTGTGAGTTTTTCTGCCATTTGTTGAGGCAAAACCCTGCATATACCCCAAATCACTCACATGATAGATCAACATATTTATCCTTTTTTGACTTGAAAGCTGTCAATGCGTGGCCATGCATTGCTGCCCATTTTTGACAATAAATATTGAATTCTTTCCTACTACGAAATGAGAAAACTATGATTACTCTTTATTTAAAAACTTGTAATTAATAGAACTCTTTTAGGAGTATATGCTAGACAAGATTTGAGAAAAGTTTTGATTATGAGTAATCATTTAAGGGAAAGATAACATATGACAAGATATATGTGAAAGAAAAGACCTTTACCTGCAAAGGACAATTAGCTAGCAGACTCAGACAACAGTTGCAGACAGGAGTGTTTACAAAATTTCTATATAGTAATGATCAATGATAGGGCCATGAGTTATAGCGGACGGGAATTTGCAGAAGAAAGCAATATTTTCAGATAAGCAGGTAGAACAACAAAAGAGTGAAGAGAAAATGAGAGAGCTCAATTGTAACACCACTGAGGATAGTTCTAGCTCCTTTTGGAGGCAGCAGCTGATGTAGAGTGTTTATGGCTATGTCTTGAGGTTTGAAAAATGGTAAATGGATTGAGTTGAAGAACAGGTTGAGGTAGGGCACAAGTGATGATAATGAGAGAACACAAAGAGGAGAGAAGAAAGAAAGCGGAGAGAACAAGATGAGAAACAGGAGCAGTATGAGGACTCATTGCTCAGGTGAGTTCAACAGAGAGTCACAAAGGACTAATTAAGCCCTAGTGACAGTGGTCTAAGAGGGTTGTCACTGGTTGAAAGTGACAGAACACCGCTCCACAGTAGGGCTGTACTCAGTTAGTTGTTGAACCTGCATAACCTCTAGGAATCTCTATCTAAGACTTGTCCTAGATTCCGACAAGGGAAGGTAAAGTTGAAATCTGGCTTGTACTACCTTGACTTATCCAAGTGGTTTTGTGAGGAGGTTGGCCATCATGTCTCCAATGGTGTGTGTTTGATAGACAGGAGGGACTTCTGAACCAAATCTCTTATGTACTGGAAACGTAATTCAATGTGCCTAGAATTGGGATTGAATTGGGCTTCTTTGCTGGTGAAATTTTCCCCTTGATTTCTATTCTTAATCTTAGGATTTTTCAGAGGGATTCCTATGCTTAATATCAGAGTTGAGAGCCACCGGATTTGTTTTGAAAACAGGTTCATGGCTATAAGCTCAGCCTTGGTGATGGAATGCGCCACTACAGTTTTTCTCTTAGTTGTCCAGCTGATTGGATTACCATATAGCCTTATCACATATCCAGTTGTAGACTTCTGCGTAACCGTGGTTTGACCATAGTTGGCTCCGGCCCACCCACAAAGTTGATCTCTTGGATCTTTTGACTTTGTAAATAGTGTTGAAGTTTGAGTTGAATTCTCCACTCAAGACACTTAAGAAATGAGGAGAAAAAATCTTGTGACGCCAAGAGGAGGGGATCAGGGAGTCAAAGGGAGCACTCCGGTTCAGTGTGAGGAAGAACTGCTGATTGAATTCACTTGTTCAGACATCAGTATAAATAGAATAATTACATGATGGCTAACAAGTGGTTGTAAATAGAAATAATAATGAATAAACTTGTATAATGAATATTGGGGACATTAACTAGAGAGTACAGTAACAAGTGGTTGTAAATAGAAATAATAATGAATAAACTTGTATAATGAATATTGAGGACATTAAATAGAGAGTACAGTAGTCACAGTGAGCAGTCACTAAGTTAACTAAGGACTGCTATAACCAGACTTGAGTTGCACTACAGTATTAGGCAACACTTAAGGAGACAGAATTTTAACACACCCCCTTGCCTAATACAGGAGGGCAGCAAAAACAAAAAGATGGGCTGAGGACTTTTGATCTCTTGTATGCCTATCCTATCCAACATTTCAACATAGAATGAAAGGATTTTTGAACCATATAATAATGGCCTATTCTATTGGAAAAGAAAATATTCTTGTGATTATTGAACTAAATCTGAGCCTATTCCATCAACAAGTAACAAACACTCTAATCAAAATCTTTGGACCTTGGACTATTCTGAACAACAGCTGCTATTTTGAAATATATATATTGGAAGACTTTGCAAGGTAGCAACATGACCAAAATGAATAAAGATGTGGGGAGAACACAACTGATATTATGTAAGGATAACTAGTCCCAGAATCAATGGATTTTGCAATGGCTATAAAATAAAATAATCGCAGCAAAGAGGCAACAAGAAACAATGATAGACAAAGCAGGCTTGAGGGCAAGTAGCAATAGGACCAACAGGCGCAAGGACGGTACTTGATGAGTTGAAAAGGCAAACTGGTGGTGTTGCAGACAATAACTGCGTGAAGCCAAGCGCAAGGTGGATTAAGATGGCGCAATAGAGAGTTTAAGAATGGAGTGGAAGGATGGCCACAATGATGCAGCTGAAGCCAATGAATCCAGCCAATTGATCAGGCACACGCGAGATGATTCAAAGACAACAACAGAGCAGCCAAAAGCAAGAAATAGCAGGTAATAGTGTGGAGCGACTTCAAGCAACCTTAAAGCTTGGCATATTGAAGAACCGAGTCAACGGAGGCAACATTAGGAATATTTTAACTGGAACTGAAGGCTGAGTTTTGATTGTTGAGGTGGCAGCAGGATGAAGTTTTTAGAAGATGAATTAATGGAGCAACCAAAGCATAGAGGAAAAATTTTAAAGGCAGTGACCAAGCTGAATTGATTTACCAAGCAGGTGACAAAAATGATGATAAGGTTGAGAATTTCTGGGAAATATAAAGCAAATGGCCAAGGCGGCATAGAGAGATTTACCTGGTCTGGATTATCTGCCAGTAGTATTGGTTTGTCCTGGCTCTCTTGGGAGCCGGGAAGATTGATGATGATGTTGGAGAGGCTTGCGGGTCATCTTCACATGCCCCCTTGCTAAGGAGGGTGACTGCTTTAGCAGATAGTGATGACCCAATGAGATTGAGGGCCCGGGTTGATAAAATACCTATGCACTTACGCGTTTTCTAAATATAAGTGTAACCCAAATGGGATGCACATATGGACCTCTGCGGACCATTGGACACTCACACGGACCATACGGGCCTGTGTGGATGTCACTGATTTGGGGAAACTGGCCTCAAAACGCGTGAAACAGGCTCATTGGTACACAGGCCCTATTGGGCCAGGTGGGGGATATGGCCAAATACAGCCAGATGGACTTGTGTGGGCATGATTGCGCCCAAGGTTTATTTTGGACATAATTGGCCAGATGGGCTAGCCCGCCAAAGTGTGTTTGTCTCAGGTTTTGGGCTTGGGGCGGCCCATTGGGGCCGCCACCCGTGTTGCAGCCCACTCAGGGCTGCTGCCCATGCCGGGGCCCGCTTGGGGCCGCTTGTATCCCTTGGTTTGGCCCACGCGGGGCTGTTTCAGCAGCCAAGGGATCCTGCGCGGGCCCGGCCAGTTGCCAACAGCAGCCACCGCCGCGGCAGAAAGGGCCAGCGGCCCTGGCTCCCTCCCCCTCCCCTTGCTTTCCATTGCAAGGGGGAGGGGCTGGCTGGCTGGGTTGAACCAGCGAGCAACCAACTGCAACAAGGCAGTTGGTCAGGGCAGGGGGGATTTCATCACCCCCTTGCCCAGGGGATGACAATGCCGGCCGCAGAGAGAGCCACCAGCGGTGGGGGGGATCTTATCACCCTCCCACAAGCAAATCAAGAGGGGAGCTTCCCCCCCCCCTTTACCAAGGAGGAGGAGCAACAGGCTGAGGGTATCTGACCACCCCCAGCCCACTGTTCTTTACAAAACCCTGGGGGTATCAACCCCCAGGGCCCCTGGTGAGGGGATTTGACCGCTCCCACCAGGGATTTGAGAGAAAGAGGGGGGGGGGGGCGGCATGTCTGCCGGTTACACCCCCCCAAGTGAGGTTGAGACCGGACCCAGGTGAGTCCTGGGTCCTACCTGGCCCATATGTGAGGCCAGGGACTGGCTGCATGAGGCAACCATCCCATAAGAAAGGAAATAAGAGTAACTGGGCTGGTTGTAACGGAAAACCAGCCAGGGGATTGAACAGCAAAGGGGCTGGTTCAGCCCTGTAAAGGTGGAAACACCAGAATGGACCAGAATAGGCTGGTTGTAAGGATACGGGGACTGATGCCATGTGGGCTGATGTAGCCCAAACCAAGTAAAAAGGTCTGTAGAGCCTGTAGAGCTATTTTAAGACGGAAAATTTGCATTTTGGCTTGTTGTATCATGGGCTCACAAGAGGCAAATCTTTTGTACTTAAGGAGCTCTTCTCCCTGCTGTTTTCCATCCATTGATTCATCATCCAATTGAATTCATCAACAATATAATCCAGCGTATTGCCCCATTGTGAGAGCCCATCAAGCAATTATTGACACAAGGTGTCCAGTATCTCTTTTTCTTTAAATAATGCTCATTTGCCTAAGCTAATTTCTGGCAATAATTATAACACATTATCAGTAACAACATAATCATTACTTCCAAGCCATCTAGACCCTTGTACCTTACTCTGGAGAACCTCAAAGACCTCAAGTTTTCCAAGAAGATGTCCTATATCCCTGATGTTAGCTCTACCAAGATAGCTCTGAACAGTCAGAATCATAATTCTTGGGCTTTCCTCATGGATAGTGAGCTGGACAACATCTTTTGTGGGTAGATAATGGATGCAGATGAAACTTTGATCAGTTCAGAGGTGGAGAAAAAGTCTTATCATCTCATCCTTAGGCATCTTGATGAGAATCATGTGACATGGGTTGCCGATACTCTTAGGGAAGATGAGAGAAGGAGGGAAAGCATCCTTGGGAAGTTGATTAAGTCCAAGTATGCTGGTGATTCTGTTTGCCAGAAGGGTATAGATTTCAATAAACTGTTTAAGTTACAATATTAAAATTGTAAACAGTTTGTTGCAGAGGCTAGGTCTAGCATAGGCAAGTTTAATTCATCAGGACTTAACATGGATCCTGAGTGTTTGTCACTCTTAATCCTTCAGAAGCTACCAAAGGAGTTTTTTTCTTTAGTCAGCATTATTTCTCAATTGGATCCTCTTCCTGGGGAGGAGGATGTGCTGAAAAGGATTGAAAAGGATGATCTTCAGTTCAAGATGAAGGGGGGTTCTGGAACAGCCCTTTTTGGAAAGAATGGAAAATCTTGCAAGGAGGAAAAAAAGTATTTGTCCAAGGTCTTATGCTATAATTGTCAGAATAAGGGGCATTATGCTAAGGATTGCCAGGAGACCAAGAAGAGGAAGAAGTCCAAAGAGAATGACAAGGAGGTCAATCTCACTACTGAAAACGTTGCAATGGTGGTGTTTGATGGTCCAATGGAAATGCTTGTTGGGGAAGAAGGTCCCAACAAGAAGGCCAAAATTGATGAGGATCAAGAAATGGACTTGATTGATTAAAAAGTGAGTAATCTAAACCTCAAAGATGAGAACTTATCAGCTACTGATAAAGCTTTTTTCCTATTAGGAGGATTGAAGGAGGATGTTCTTGTTTTGATTGATTCTGGCTGTGCAGATCACATGTTCTTTGAACCAAATTTATTTTCAAATCTTTGCGATTATGATGGAGTTGTAAATGTTGCTCAGAAAGGCAGAACAATTCATATTAAAGGAATTGGAAAAGTTATTCTTGCAAATCACTTGGGTTTCAAAATTTCTTTTGAGAAAGTGTTCTATATACCAGAGTTGCCTTATAACCTTGTGTCCCTTGGAGTGTTGTGGAAAAAAGGTTTCCAGATTATTTATCTTAAAGAAGATAAGTTTGTTATTGATATGAATGGGAGAAATGTTCTTAGTGGAAAGGTTTGGAACCAGCTTTTGTGTGCAAGCTTGCTCAAAATCTCAGCTTTGAGCACTGTTTCTCACAATAGAAGTGGCCATAAGCTAAAGGACAGCAACTGTGTGAGTTGTAACTTAGGGGCTAAGACTAGAAATGTGTTCTCAAAGAGTAGAGATTGCACAGATTTTCCTAGAGAGGAATTTTCCATTGATTTGGCAGGGCCATTCACACCAGAGTCCCTTGGTGGGGAAAGATAATTCATCAATTTAGTTGATACTGCAACTAATTATGTTTGGGTTAAACCAATTTGATCTAAGGATCAGACCACAGAGGAGGTTTCTGTAATCTTCAAAGTCTGGAAACAGAATGGTCTAATAAAAAAGATCAAGATGGTCATCACCAATGGAGGTGGTGAATTTGTGAGTAAAGAGTTTGAGAGGTTATTGAAAGATTATGGTATCATTCATATAGTCACTAATGCAAGTACTCCACAGAATAATGGAATAGTTGAGAGAATGAATAGGACTTTACTGGAAAAGTTCAGAAATATTATATCTCAATCTGGTCTACCAAAGTTCTTATGGGCTGCGTTGATGTGTACAGTCCGTCTGTTGCATAAAATTGTAAGTGTTGATGGGAAGATTCCTCATTATCAGTTTTGGAAGTTGTACCCCAAAACATCACACCTAAGAACAATTGGTTGCTTTGTGTATTATAGTGTCCACCATAATGAGATGGTTGGAAAATTAGACCCTAGAGCCAGAACAGGGGCACTGGTAGGCTATGATTTAATAAGTAAATTGTATAGGATCTATTGTCCAGGGACAAGAAAGGTTATCCGTAGTAGGGATGTAAAATTTGATGAAAGTACCTTTCCACTCAAAAGGAGTGAAGAAGTTTTTTTGAACAAGTCACACCAAGAAATACAATTAGCACCTATTTCACCAGCAAAGGCTGAGGAACATGAGGCTCCAGAAGATGAAGAGATGGCAGACATGCCACCAGAGGGTTCAGTACCCGCTTCAGGGGAGTCTTTTATTTTGAAACCTGATGAGCCTCAACCTACAGTAAGAAGGAGTGGTAGGGTTAGAGTAACAGTTGATAGGTACAGGGAATGGAAGTCCCATTATGCTGCGGCAGGATATTAGGAAGATACATTTCAGGAACAGTGTATGCTCAATGAAGTCCTGAAGTAGAGACCAGAAATGGGTAACAGGGTTAACCCAAATAGCTTTGGCCAAGCTATGAATTCTGATGATAGAGCCAACTGGAAGAGTTCTATTTTTGAGTAATTTGATTCCCTAGAAAATAATAGTTTCTTTGAAGTGGTTAAGCGGGATTCTTTTACAAAAGGAAAGACCATTGTGGGGTCTAGATTGGTATTAAACAAGAAGTTTGACACAAATGGAGTTTTGAAAATATTCAAAGCTAGATGCTTTTCACAGGGCTTCAAGCAGAGAGAGGGCATTGATTACCAAGAAACTTTCTCACCAACTAGAAGGCTGTCCACCTTCAGGTACATAATTGCTCTGGCAGTGGATTTGGGAAAAGAAATCAGACAAGCTGATTTTGTAACAGCATACTTGAATGCAAAACTTGGAGAGGAGGAGACTGTTTATATGTCAATCCCTGATGGTTTTTGTGAATGGTTAGTAGAGACTAACCCAGAAACCATGAAGAAAATCTGTGTTAGAATTTTTCTTTCAGCTGATAAAGGGGAATGTGTCCTCAAGACGTGTAGATCCCTTTATGGATTGAAGCAAGCAGCTAGATTGTGGTATAATACCATGAATGAGAAACTGATGCAGATTGGTTTCAAGATGTCTGAGGCCAACCCTTGTCTCTTTGTAAGAAAGGATGAAATTTTGTTTGTGTGGGTTAATGACGTTATCATTATTGGAAATGGTAAAGAGAGAGTCATGGAGACACTAAAAAAGCAATTCAAGATAAAAGATCTTGGTCTGGCACAACAGGGGCTAGGAATGAAAGTCACTAAGAGAAAGAAAGGCATTAAGTTAGACCAAAGCCATTATGTGGCAGCTCTTCTTAAGCAATATGGCTTAGAGGATGCAAAGGAGGTTGGTAATTCAATGCAGTCAAACATTTTTTTAGAAAAGTTTACAGATGAGGAGTATCTGGAGTTTTTTCAATCTGAGAACAACTACAGGTCAGCTATTGGAGCCCTTAATTATTTGGGGCAGTTTACAAGGCCCAATATTGCCTTTGAAATTGGTTTCTTTTCACAACACTTAGAGAAGCAAGGCATGAGGCATTGTTCAGGGTTTAAGAGAGTTATGAGGTATCTTAGAGGAACGCACAGTCTGAGACTGTTGTTTACAAAGTCAGCAAACTTTTATTTGGTTGGTTATTAATGCAAGTTGGGCAGATGGTAACACTAGGGAATAAACAAGTGGTTTTGTATTCTTCTTATGTAAGAATCAGGTGTCATGGATGTCCAAGAAGGTGTTGGCAATAAGTACCTCATCAACAGAGGCTGAGTATAGAGCTAACTTAGCAGCTTCACAGGAAGAAAAATGGTTGAGAAAAAGTCTTAGAGGATACACATAAACCACAAGGGTTTGCGTTGTTGTATTCTGATAACCAGAGTGACATTGTGTTGGCACAAAACCAAGTGTTCCGTTCAAGAAAAAAACATATCAATGTTCACTATAACTATATTTGCAATGCAGTTAACTGCAAGGAGATTGTGTTGATGTACATCCCCACTGGAGCAATGATTGCAGATATCTTGACTAAGGCTTTAGATAGGAACAAGCATCAAGGCTTTGTGACTAACATGCGGATGTCACCCCTTTTGGATTAAGGGGGTGTGTAAAAATATGTATGCACTTATGCATTTGCTACGTATAAGTTTAATCCAAATGGGATGCACATATGGGCCTCTCCAGCCCATTGGAAACTCACACGGACCATACAGGCCTGTGTGGATGTCACTGATATGGGGAAACTGGCCTCAAAACAAGTGAAACAGGCTCATTGGTACACAGGCCCTATTGGGCCCGGTGGGGGATATGGGCAAATACATCCAGATGGGCTTGTATGGACATAATTGGGCCCAAGCTTTATTTTGGACATACTTGGCCAGACGGGCTGGCCCGCCAAGGTGTGTTTGTCTCAGGCTTTAGGCTTGGGGTGGCCCATTGGGGCTGCCACCCGTGTTGCAGCCCGCTTGGGGCTGCTGCCCATGCCGCGGCCCGCTCAGGGCCGCTTGTATCCCATGGTATGGCCCACGCGGAGCCCAACGGCCCGCACAGGGCTGTTGCAGCGGCCAAGGGATCCCCCCCGGTGCAACACCGTGCAGGCCCAGCCAGTTGCAAAAAGCACCTACCGCCGCAGGAGCGAGGGCCAGTGGCCCCGGATCTCTCCCCCTCCCCTTGCTTGCCATTGCAAGGGGGACAGGGTGGCTGGCTGGGTTGAACCAGCCAGCAACCAACGGCAACAAGGCGGTTAGTCAGGGCAGGGGGGATTTGACCACCCCCTTGCCCAGGGGATGACAATGCCGGCCGCAGAGAGAGCCACCAGCGGTGGGGGGGATCTGATCACCCTCCCACCAGCAAAGCAAGAGGGGCACTCTCCCCCCCCTCTACCAAGGGGGAGGAGCAATGGGCTGAGGGGATCTGACCACCCCCAGCCCACTGTTCTTTACAACACCCTGGGTTTATCAACCCCCAGGGCCCCTGGTGAGGGGATTTGACCGCCCCAACCAAGGATTTGAGAGAAAGAGAGGGGTGGGGGGGCGGCATGTCTGCCGGTTAACCCCCCCCAAGTGAGGTTGAGAACAGACCCAGGTGAGTCCTGGGTCCTACCTGGCCCATATGTGAGGCCAGGGACTGGCTTCATGAGACAAAAAGCCCATAATTAAGGAAATAAGAGTAACTGGGCTGGTTGTAACGGAAAACCAGCCAGGGGATTGAACAGCAAAGGGGCTGTTTCAGCCCTGTAAAGGTGGAAACACCAGAATGGACCAGAATAGGCTGGTTGTAAGGGTACGGGGACTGATGCCATGTGGGCTGATGTAGCCCAAACCAAGTAACAAGGTCTGTAGAGCCTGTGGAGCTCTTTTGAGGCGGAAAATTTGCCTTTTGGCTTGTTGTATCATGGGCTCACAAGAGGCCAATCTTTAGTACTTAAGGAGCTCTTCTCCCTGCTGTTTTCCATCCATTCATTTATCATCCAATCAAATTCATCAACAACATCATCCAATGTATTGCCCCATTGTGAGAGCCTATCAATCAATTATGGACACAAGGTGTCCAGTATTTCTTTTTCTTTAAATAATGCTCATTTGCCTAAGTTAATTGCTGGCCATAATTATAACATGGGTGATTGATGCCTTCCCTAGTGGCTTGGTCAGGAAGTTGGCAAGATTACAACCTGCTGGGATGAGAATGGGAGAAATGATGTTGCTTGATATTAGGTCTCTGAAGTAGTGTAAGCAAATGTCAAGGTGCTTGCTAAGGAAGCTGTTCTGGCTTGTTTGGCAAATTTCAAGGTTAAATGCACCCTTGTTGTCAACAAGAATGCGAGTTGGTTTCAGACTGGGTTTACGGAAGATCTCCCCAATGAGCATTCTGAGCCACACGGCCTCCTTGGACGCATTGGTCAATGCCTTTTACTCTGCCTCAGCGTAGGAGAGAGAAAAAGTGGGATGCCTTGCCGAGCACCAAGAAATAACGTGGTTCCCAACCAGTGAGATCACGTTAGTTTGCAATCTTCAAGTATCAATGCAGTTCCCCCAGTTGGATTAAACATAAACTGATAAGTCAGGCTGGTGTTGCCTTTTGTAGATTAGGCCAATGTCTCAAGTTCTGATTAGGTAGAAAAAGACTTGAATGGCTCCCTGGTAGTACTTGACAACAGGCGCCTCAAGGTGTTGTGACAGAATCCCCACGGACAGGGATATGTCAGGCCACGTGAGTATGCTGAGGTAGCTGAGGGAGACAATGAGTGCTTGATAACTGATTCCCATGTCCAGAAAGGTTTGGTGTTCAGCGTTTGTGGCGTGCTGGAGGAGGGTTCCTGGCTGTATGGGGCAAGAAGCCAGCGTAGTGTCTCCCAGCTCAAATTTGGCTAGCTTGCGCATGATATAGTTGGTCTGGGTAAGTAGCACAGTGTCTTTAGTTTGACAAACATTCAAAACTAGAAGGAATGATGCCTCACCAAGATAATTGATATTGAATTTGGCCAATATTTTGTCCTTGAAGCAAAGGGGATCATTAACAAAGATTACAAGATTGTCAACCTGGACAAAAATCCAAGTTGGGGATTGACCCAGCCTATAGAAAACACACGGGTCAGATTGCGCAGAGGAGAAACCAACGCCTTTCAAGAAGGTGCTTAGGCGTTTGTACCAGACAAGCAAGGATTGCTTGAGGCCATAGATGGCATTTCTGAGCTTTAGGACAGTGTTGGTGTTGCTGAGGTATCCAGGCGGCGGAAGCAGAACCACCCGTTCTGGTAGATTGCAGGTGAGGAATGCACTACAAACGTTGAGCTAATGAATTTTCAGTTTGAGAGTGACTGCATGAGAAATGAGAAGTCAAAGTGATGCGGTTTTTCCTGTTGGAGCATAGCTTTCATCAAAGTTGAGACGATGGGTCTGTCAAAAGCCCTGGGCACATATTGTTGCCTTGCGCTCAGTGATCCTGTTGTCCAGCCCAATCTTGGATTGATAGGCCCAGGTAGATGGAATTGGATGGTCACCGTCTTGCCTTTCTTGTTCTACTTAAACATGGTGCTGCTTCATGTTGTCAATTTCCGCCTTCTCTGCTGCAAACCATTCATTTTGAGCTTTGGAAGAGATTGCCTCCCTGTGATTGCATGGATCAGAGATGGTGAGCAATGATTTTCCAAACTTGGGTCTCCAAGGAAAATTTAAGATGGATTCCTGGGAGATGGATGAGCTTATCAGTGTGGGGTGCCTGGGTCCTTTCACAATGACGGCAGAGGATGAGGGTATCTTGGCTTCTCTTGATTCAAGGTGTTTGTCATTGCTTCCTATTGATGAAGCTTTGGATATGCTTTTGGTTTTGTCTACAGTTTGTTTGTTTTTCCCCCTGGATTCTCCCATAGGTTGGTCTGAATTGATGCTGTCCTCAAAGAATGGAAGCATTGGTTTCTTTTCAATGACCGGTCTCTCATTTCTGAAGTGGTCAAGACTTGGATTGATTGCGGAGGAGTAGGGAAATGATGTTTCCTCAAAGAAAAAGTCACAAGATTCAAATACTTGGCGGTCTTTGATTTGAAACAACCTGTAGAAGCTGAGATCAAATGCCTTCATAGGCTACAGCATCAAATTTGCCCAATCAATGGACCAGGCAAATCAGCGCCCATGCCTGAAAGCCAAAGGGCCTGAAGACCAAAAGATTTGGCCGCCTGTTAAACATGAGTTCAAAAGGAGATTTGTTGGACTTAGCTAATGACGGTAGACAGTTGGTGGTGGTCATTGCTGTTTTGATCACCTCTCCCCACCATTTTTTTGAGAGGTTGGACTTCAATAGCATGCATCTGGTCATGTTGATTACAGTCCTGTTGGCTCTTTTGGCAAACCCATTGTGCTGGGGGGTGTATGGCGGCAATAGGTTGTGTTGAATGCCATGTTCCAAGAGGTGGAAATTCATATTGTTGCTGATGAATTCACCTCCCCCATCACTGATGATCTTCTTTAGGTGCAAGCCGGTCTGGTTTTTGAAAAAGGTCTTGAAGAGTTTAATGCCCCCAAATGCCTTGCCTTTGCTTTTGAGCAGGGTTATGGATATGTATCCAGTTGCTTGGTCCACCAGAGTGAGGAAGTACCTGGCGCCACTGTTGGTGGAGGGAGTTATTGGACCACATATGTCAGGATGAATGACATCTAATGGTGCGAGTGCTTTGTCAAAATGTCCAAGGAAGGGTAGACAGGTTATTTTGCCTTTCATGCATGTGGGGCATGAGTGAATATTGTCTGATTTCTGGTTGAGAGCCTTTCCTATATCCTTGGTGCTGGCATGTCCTGATTTCTCATGCCAGAGACCAGCAGGGTTAGTTGTGGTGAGTGGGAAAATACGTGTCCTAGGTGCAGGATGTGCCTCCTCTTCAATTTGAAAGATTCCTTGGTTCACCCTAATCTTGAGGCATAGGCCCTTGGAAAAAAATATGTTGAGGGATCCATCCATGTTGGCTTGAATGTTAGCTTGAGACTTGATGAGTCTTCCAATTTAGATGAGGTTCTAGCTCAAACCTGGGACAAAAAAAGCATCATTTAATCCCAGAACCTGGTTCCTGTTAACTATCAGCCGTGCCTGCCCAATCCCTTCAGCAGTGAGTTGGCCGTTGCATTTTCCAGTTCTGATTGATATGCTGCAATGAGAGAGGTTTTCAAAGAAGGAGGCGTTGTTGAACATGTGGTGACTTGCACCACTGTCCATAATAATGAGTTGCAACTTGGTGGTGGTTGTTGCAAAGGCAGCAAAAGCCAGGCTGACAAATTCTTTGTTAGGACCATTTCTGATAGCTTGTTCTTTGTTATCTTTGTGAGGTGGTTTGGCAAAGTGATGGTAGCTGCTGGGGACCCTTGGCTTCTGGATGGGACGCAGTTCAGGGTGAACTGCCCAGAATTGATCCTTTTATGTGAGGTGATGGCTGTGTTGTGCTTGCCATTCTTGCAGAGTGGTGGTGGCCTAGATTGGCTCTTTCTGTGACTGTGAAAGGTGTTTACTGATCTGCTGGGTGGTGAAATGGTTTCATCTTCTTCATACAGGTTTTTTATCTTAGTGAGGAGAGTTCTTGGAGAGGTGCAGGCTGTAAATTCAAGTCTCAGGGGAGCAGTCAGTCCAGGTTTACTGTCCTCTATGAGAGTTAAAATAGCAGAAAATGCTGCTTGATTGCATTGTATGTAGCCTATTGCTTCAAATTGCATTAAGCATCTCTCAATCTGGTCCACAAATTGGGCAAATGATCCACTGAATTTGATTGAGTTCCATTGGTTGAGTAGCTGATTGATGGCTTGCGGAATGGATTTCCCAAACTTGTTGTTGATTCTAGTCCACACTCTGTACGCGTTGGTGCAGTTTGTAGGATCAACTACAGAGGTGTGAACCCTGTTGCTGAGCCTAGAGATTATCATCCAGGCTGCCTCAATGAGATTCTCTTTTGCCTTTGGGGTTGGATTTTCCAATGGTTTGTTGGTAGTGACCTCCCAGAGTTTCTTGGTCTGGAGAAGGCAGGTCATTCTTGACTTCCAGATGGGGAAATTGGCAGATCCTTGAAGGACTGGTATGAGTTGAGCTTCTTTGAATCTGTTGCTGGAGGTGGCCATTGTTTGCAATTTCAACTGCTAATCTGTAGGATTTGGGACAAGGTGGATAATTAATTGATAATGAAAAAAATTTGAACAAGAAGGATTCAAAAAATAGAACAGAAAATGGGGAGTTGACAAGGTTGATTTTGAAGAGGAGGAAAAACAAGTGAGGGAGAAGAGAAAGAGAGATAGCAATTTGAGGTTTTTTTGACCAAATGAAGTAAGGATGCAATCAGGCGTCTTTGTTGGGACTTGGTTTTTAGGAAAAGAAAAATGGAGTCGGACTTCTTCGTGACAAGAGATGGTGGATGTTTTGGATTATTCTGCAGATATCTGCCTTTATACATGGGGAAGCACGGATTAGCTGATCAGAAGCAGGCCTTAGCCATTTCTTCTGTCTGAGTGTTGGTAATCTGCATGTTCCTGGAACAAATGGCCGGTAAGCTTGGAAGTATTGGTTCTTGGCCTGCATGGATTAATGGGCTGGTCATATTGTCTAGATAGTCACAAGTTTTGGACTAGACTGGATTTACCTGGTCTGGATTCTCTGCCAGTAGTATTGGTTTGTCCTGGCTCTCTTGGGAGCCAGGCAGATTGATGATGATTTCAAGGAGTCTTGACGGTCATCTTCACAGATTTAAAGACCACATTAGAAAAATTGCAAGTGATTGAATGCCAAAGACTTTAACCAAGCAAAAAGAGCAGAGAAACTGAGATCATGTAGGGACAAGAGAACACTGGATTGGCATTTGATTAATTGATCAACAGAACATATAATCAGAACTAGGCAACCAAAGAAAATTTGAGAGATAGAATCCAATCTTGTTGCCACAGGAAAAGGTTAGAAGGGAGCCTTTGGCTTTTAACCGTGTTGATGTTTGAGTTGAATGCTCCAGTCAAGAAACTTAAGAAATGAGGCGAAACAATCTTGTGAGGACAAGAGGAGCGGATCAGGGAGTCAAAGGTATCACTCTGGTTCAGCCTGAGGAAGAACTGAGAATTGAATTCAATTGTTCAGACATCCGTATAAATAGACTAATTACATGATGGCTAACAAGTGGTTGTAAATAGAAATAAAAATGAATAAAATTGTATAATGAATATTGTGGAAATTAACTAAAGAGCACAGTAGTCACAGTGAGAAGTCACTAAGTTAACTAAGGACTGCTATAACCAGACTTGAGTTGAACTAAAGTATTAGGCAAAACTTACTGAGACAGAATTCTAACAAATAGTATTCCAACTGATTTTTTTCCCTTGAGATATTGAAATAGATTTTTCACAATCTTCCAGTGAGCTAGGGTTGGCTTGTTGGCAAATGAAGACAGTAGATTGACAGTGAATTGGATATTGGGCCTAGTGTGTGTGGCAAGATGGATAAAATGACCAAGAGCTTTCTGCATGGTCTTGACCTCAAAGTATGGTGATTCCTGGCTGAAAATTTTGTGTATGTTTGTGGGGGCAGGAGCTTTGAAAGCATTAACATTTTCAAACCCAAACTCAGCAAGTTCTTTCTCAGTGAAATACCTTTGATTTAGTTTAACTGATCCATCTTTGTTCCTTTGCAGGGTGTAACCCAAGTGTTGTGTTTGGCGTTCTTTTAATTTGATCTTATAGTGCCCCCCCAGCAATTTCAAGAACCGCTTGATCTCAGTGCAATATGTATCCAAAATCAGGCCATTGTTCAAATGGATGTGCAGCCTCAAAGTCTTTTCCTTGTTCAAAATTATTGATTCATCACCAGCAGACGGTGTCAAGCCCAGTTTTTAGAGATTCAATGAAAGATGGGTCCTCCAGCACAAAGGAGCCTGTTTTGTTACATACAAAAATTTATTCAGTCTCCATACCCAGTCCTCTTTCCCAGGCACTTCAAACTCTGCAACCTGTGAGACATGTACAACCTTGTCTAAATTGCGGTATAGAAAGGCAGTTTTCAAGTCAAACTGGTACACATGTTGGGCATGTTGTACTGCATGAGCCAAGAGTACTTTCATGGACTTTTCTGTCCCACAGACAATTAGGTGTCAAGGTAGTGTCTACGGTATTCTTGATGATTTCCAAAACAGAACCAGCGCAATTTACATTGTGCTACCTCCCCAAATTCATTTTTCTTGCATACAAGTCTCCACATACCCCCAATAAACTTGTTGTACAAGAGCATAGGAACAAGCGTTCCCGTTTCCACTCATTGAAACTGAAGGGAGAAACTCTCCTCAGTCATCCCCAAGTTTGGAAGTTTTTGGTCCAAGCGTCTGTAAGGAGGTTGGGGTCAATGAGTTGAATGAGAAAGGGACAATTTTAGAGGGGAGAGAGGTAAAGAAATGATGATGCATATTCCTTCCAATCCAGTCCATTGCTCTATTTCCCTGATGATTATTCTATACCATTTCCCTCCTACCAACTGGAGTTGAAAGTGAGGTATTTAAGTCCTCCCTCTCAACCCTAACCTAAGTACAAGCGCAAACAGAAAGCCTAGCAACAAGGAAAGAAAAACCCTATGGCCCAGAACCCTAGCCCGACCCTACCCAATCCGTCCACTCCCTCCAAAATGGTTCCCTCCATGATTAAGTACGTCTGGTATGTCCTTCTCATGGTGCGGCGCTCCACCCCACCCCCCTTGGAGCCCTTGGCGCACATCTGCAAATCCCATGATCCGTGGATTGGTCCATGCCTATGCTTGTGCAGACCTGGCCAGCGCATATAACCACGCTATTTCCCCGCTCCTGCTTCCCAAACTAGCCTCCTGCAAACTTGGTTGGGTTGGCTCCATCACATTGTCTGTGTTGTCCAAGTGGGTCGCAAGCCCACCACGCCTGGAGTAGGCCTGACCCTCACCTGTTTCTGAGCCCCTTAATCCCTACTTCTGAGCCCGCAGCAGGCACTGCTGAGACTGCGCGCACCCCAAATGCTGATCCCAACCTACCCAACTGCTGAGTGCAAAGCCCGTGAGGCAGTTCCCAATCCAAGGTTATAAATAAAACACACTATCCCCCCAAGTTGATTTCTGTCCCCAGAGGTCTTCCAATTGCCACTTCAACCATCTTTGCACATACCCATACCAAACACCTCACTAAACCACCAACTAACTTTCTCACTTGTCTCCATGATACCCTGGCACTTCTGTTCCCAAAATGGGTTTGCGTGCTTGCTCATCCCTGGCCATTGCGCTTGCACCGTCTGTTTTTGTGGCCACTGTTGCTGCTTTCTCAGCCCAGGAATGCCCCAGCCTCCCCCCCAATCCGGCTCTTGCCCAAGGCCGCTCAAGAGGGCTTTCCCTGACCCATTTGTGGTCTTGGATATGGATAAAATCTTGGAGGACTTGTGGACTCCACCAGGTCCACCTGGTTGCGGCCCACCTCCAAGTGAGGCTTGCAACTCCACCTTTCCCCTTTGCCATGGGTGACCTCCCCAGAAGGAGGACTATTTGACCTTTGCCGCTTACTGGGAGCCCTTCAATACTGAGCCAACCGTGTTGGAGTTAACAAAGGTGCAAGGGACCCACACATCAACAGAATGCAGCTCCCCCTCCAGCACCTCCTCCAGCCACACCATCAACCCCTTGGCCCGCTCCCACTCCGGCACTGGCTCCCAACCTGAGGCGTTCACTGGAACCGGACAAGAGGCCTACAACCCCCCAGGCCACTCCTCCGCCTCTGTCCCAAATTGTGATCCTTTTGTTGCCTTCAGTTGGACCAAGCCCAAAAAATGGGCCTCTGGAGAGCCCATCCTTGCCAGTGGTTTCACCCCCTTCAAGCCCTCCCAAAGTCCCGGGGATCCTGGTTGTGCTGGCCCTCCTTGCAGCCGGAATCAAGATCTTTGCTGAACTGTCAACTGCAATGCTATAGGACTTCCTTGTGGCCCCTGGCGCTCAATCCAAAGAATCCAAATTCAAGCTCCGGGCATCCTTTTGGGCCCATTGGCATCATTGCGGGCAGAAATGGAGGAAATGATGAGGATGGCTTAGGGGGGCCTTGCCCCCCCTTTTTCCCACCTCCTTCACTCTTGTTGTATTGCACCTTTTCCTAATTCTAGAGAAAGAAACGTCTCTTGCACCCAAGTCCCTTCTAAGTTAAAGCCTGTGATAACAACCCCGTGCCTTGAGTGCGTGAGTGAGAGAAACCTGAGTCCTGAGCCTCCCCACGCGCAATTGCACAATTGCAAGTCCTGCAAATGCGCTTTGCCTTTGTAAGTAACCAAGAGTTCCAAAGGATACCTGGACCGCCCCAGAGGAACTGCAACAAATTTACCCGCACCCTTACTACAAAAAAAACAAAAAACTGGCTGCCAGTGCGCGCACAACCAGAGAGAGAGAGAGAGGAGAAATAGGAAACAAACATTCTGGGGTGTCTAGTTGTCCCAGCTGTGAACCGGCTAGAGCAACCCCTTACCAAATCAAGCTTGTTCCATGCGCACTCCAACCGCGTACCCATTGGTGAACATTACATCAGTCTGAAAAAAAGAAACAGATAAAGAGGAAAACAGCCCAGACCAAAGGAAAAAGAAAGAAAGAAAGAAATGTTTTTTTTTCAGCGCTCCACTCCTTGTCCCGCCTGTATTCTTCCATTTGTTACGGGGATTTTCCTCGCATATAAGGACCCTGAATTGCACAGCGCTCGTTTTCCTGAAAAAATTATAAAACATAGCCAGTACAAATCCAAAGCCCAAGTCCAAAATCCAGAAATAAGAAAACAGACATTCTGGGGCGTCTATTTATTCCAGTTGTGAACCGGTGTGGAAACAAAGAGGGTGGAAGTCACCTATTTTTCCTGAAGTTCAATAGTTAATGGTCCCAGCGTCTGTAAGGAGGTTGAATGTGATGAGTTAAAGAGAGAGGGAGAAAGAGAGAAAGAATAATAAGATGAGTTACTTGTTCCTTGTTCCTTCCATCCTTCCCATCCTCCGTGATCCAATAAGATAAGATCCCCCCCTCAATACATCCGGGTTGAGGGTGCTGTTTAAGTAACTTCCCCCTCAAATCTAACCTACGTACAAACAGAAGCAAATAAGGATAATGAAATACAACCCCTAAGTTCAGAACCCTAGCCCCAATCCTATCCTTCCATCCCATATCCTATACCCCATATTCAATCCGTATTGCCCCCCTGCCATTACATCCACCCAGTTTGTCCTTCTCATGAAGCCGCCCTTGCGGCGCGCCCAACTTGGAGCCCCCTGCGCATGTCTGCATTGGCCAAATGCGCCATTCCAGATATCCAAGGTATATCTGCGCAATCCAATCCGTGCGTCTTGCAATGTGAAATCCATGGAATCCAATCCAATCCTCCATGCGCCTCCGGATGCCAAGCCTGAATTGAATTCTGCTGAGCCCGCAGCATGGCTTGCTGCGGCAAGGCCGCAACCATTGCTGAGCGCGCTGCCACTTCTGAGCCACCCATTTCTGAGCACGCAGCGCACAGTCTATTCAAACTTGCATCCATAAAAGAACACCACATACCCCCCAACTTGAGTTCTGTCCCCAGATATCCACCACTATCCCACCTACCCCTGCCTTCCATAGTTAGCCTTTGGGCTTGTGGTAATCTTGAGAGAAATAAGAGCTGCGCGCAAGATCTGTGCTTTTGAGAGCAATCCGTGAGAGTGAGAAAAATTCCTTCCACTGAGAGTATCCACTGAGAGTGAGAAAACCCATGCCACTGAGAGTATCCGCTAAAGGTACCTGGACCACCCCAGAAGAACTGCCACACAATTCCCGAAACCCATCCACAGAATGGAGAGATAACAAAGAAAACCAGAAGCACGCGCACATCCTTGAGAGAGAGGAAGAGAAAAAGTATCCACCCCAACCCATCCATACCTTTCATCTATAAGATAACCAAAGAAAACCTGAAAAGAGAGATTTTTTCTTTAAGCACCAACCCGCTGCCAAGCCCGCGCCTTGCTCTTTGACCCACATCCTTTCTTTGCAAGGCGCTTTCCTATTTCCTTGAATCATCCATGAGAAATTGTTAATGTGTTTGAATCCAGAATGTGGGGCTTGTCCTTGCTTCTGCATCCCAAATCAGACCTTCCCATCCTGCGCTAGCTTCCCCCCAGCTTGGCTGCTGTCCTCAGCTGATGCCTCAACCAATCCCACAGAGGTTGAATCTACCAGCCAATTCTGCAAACTTCTGTCCCAAGGCGCCTTCTGCAGCAAAAGCCCCCGCAACCCCAACTTCCTTCTCACCAGCCATGCCATTGGGACCCAATCCCTCTCCATTCCACACCTGAAGCCCTGCCACAAGTGTCTGTTTCACCAATGCCAAAACCTCAGCTAGCCATGATGGCACTGGGCCCATCCTTGGCCCATGCATCCCTCACTCCCTGTGCTCCACATCCTTAAATCCCACGTGTATCCTCCCAAACGTCAAAGAGGTTTGGCTCTGGTTGAAATCCTCCAACCCCTGGCCCATTCCTTCTGCCACCGCTCCTATCCTCTCCACAAAAACCTACACGCCGTTCATTGGTTCCCAAATTGCACAAAATATCCGCTCCTTGTTCCCTCTCTGCAAGACACATCCGCCGTTCACTGGTTCCAAAATTGCACAAAATATTTACTCCAGGTTCCCTCTCTGCGAGAACTTTCCTCCATTCACTGGTTCCCAAATTGCGCAAAATATCAGCTCCAGGTTCCCTCTCCGCAAGACCTTTCCGCCGTTCACCCGTTCCCAAATTGGGAAAATATCTGCTCCTGGTTCCCTCTTCCTTGCTTGCTTTATAGCAACAGGCTGAACTATTCCTGCTAAGACCCGCTTCCCCAACACATACCCTGTCCCCTCTGGGGAAATCAATCCGGCATTAAAATCCATTGTTTGGTTCTTGTTTCCCAATTACCAACAGCCATCATTGTCCTCATACATGCACACCCAAGGCCAGGGTGTGTTAGGAAGCTAAAGAACCTTCAAATAGAGCTCAAGGTCCCTTGCCAGCTCTGCAATGTTGCTAACCCAAGGGATGGTTGCTGGTGGTGGAGCTACCCCGTAATTCAATTCCGCAGCTTGCTTGAAATTTCCCTCCCAAAAATAAGTATTGTGCTTTGCCCATCTTACCAACATGTCCATCTTTAGTTTTGGAAAATCCAGGTTCTGGTAGCCCCCCATCTCTTCTATTTCCCAATGCTCCTCTGCGTTCATGATGAACAGGACAACATGGCGGGCCAAATCAGAATCTGATGCGTCTTTGGAGTCTGCAATCACTTCATATTGTAAGATGAATTGCTCCACACCCTCAGCATTGAATCAAATGTGAGGGTAGTCTTTTGGATTTTTGAGAAGATGGCAGGAGGAGGAAGAAAAAGGAGGGGAAACTGCTGGTAGCATCTTGGGTATCTTTGAGAGACTTTGAAAAAAGGCCAGAACCCAAGATGTGGAAACAAAGAGGTGGAAATCCCCTAGTTGTCCTCAAGTTCAAGAGTTAATGGTCCAAGCTTCTGTAAGGAGGTTGGATGCAATGAGTTAAAGAGAGAGGGAGAAAGAGAGAAAGAGTAATAAGATGAGTTCCTTGTTCCTTGTTCCTTCCATCCTTCCCATCCTCCGTGATCCAATGAGATAAGATCCCCCCCTCAATCCATCCGGGTTGAGGGTGCAGTTTAAGTATACTACCCCTCAACCCTAAACTAAGTACAACCAGAAGCAAGAAAAGATAATGAAATAAAACCCCTAGCCCCAATCCTATCCTTCAATGCCATAATTCACATCCCATATCCCATACCCCATGTTCCATCCGTATTGCCCTCCTGCAATTATGTCCACCTGGTCTGTCATTCTCATGACGCTGCCCTTGCTCTTTGCCCAACTTGGAGCCCCCTGCGCATTTCTGCATCCACCCAACGCGCCATTCCAGATATCCAAGGTTTATTGATGCAATCCAATCTTCACGCAATCTGTCCAATCCAATTCAATCATCCCTGCGCCTCCAAATGCTGAGCCCAAATTGACTGCTGCTGAGCCCGCAGCGCAGCTTGCTGTGGCAAGGCTGCACACATCGCTGAGAACGCCACCACTGCTGAGAAACACATTGCTGAGCGCGCAGGGCACAGTCTATTCCAACTTGCGTCCTTAAAAGAACATTACAATGGCTAGAACAACCTCTTACCAAATCAGGCTTTCACCCTACTAGCATCCCCCCACCATGACAGCTGTATCCAGCGCCTGATTCTCCAAAGCAGAATGGTGAATGCAGACTCCTCATTTCCCAAAGAGCCCAATCTTTCAATCAATGCTGAAAATTATTCACCATCCCCTGCCATCTTGTCACAAGAAGTGGACCCGCGCGCAAAGAATCATTTCACATGCAAAGCGGCAGCCTTCTGTCAAAATCCTCAAGCTGATAACTCCTGCTATCAAACCTGGATGCCATGTGGAAGGGACCATTCCAACGGTTGGCAAAAAGTTTCCCCCACTGGGACTCTAAGCTCCAATTGTATAACAAGACCAAGTCCCCTTTTTGAAATGGGTCCCAGAGGCAATGGGAACAGCGCTCATCCCAATAGCGGCCTCACGCTGTCCTAGTCTTTGGCAACCTTTCTGCGGCCTTTGCCAGCGTCTAGTCCCCTCTGAGAAGCTGTCTGGCGCACGCCTCCACAGGCTCTGCAGAGTTCTTCACCTTCCACCAATCCACACCCAGGAAAGTTTCCAACTCAATGTTCACCAGAAGCACCAGATGATGCCCGTAGAGGAGTTTGTAAGGCAAGTAGCCTTGTCAGCTTGCTACTATTGCAGAGCAAGCTGCAAAAGTAACTAAAATAACATAAAAATAATAATAATAATACAACTAACCTAAGAAGGAGTAGAAAAACCATAAATATTATTACAGAAATGGATTCTTCATCCAAAATTAGATAGGGTCACTCACTGACCCCACCCTTGAAATCCAACTCCTTATATTTTTAAATAATTAAGGAAAAAAGAACCAAAATACTAGGGCTCCAGTATTGAGCTTTTTGGCCAATTAAATATTTCACACACATTGTCACGTATAGGTTTCACATCTAAAATTCAGTCAGAATTGAGGTGTTGTGTATATTTTAGGAGTTGCGGGCGGAAATGTGTTTTGTCACAATTCCCGCACGCAGCCGCGGCAGCCACAGCACCCGCGCGCAGCTGAGATACAGCCGTGTCAACCTGTCAAGGTTGTGTACTTAGCCCCGGGCCTCTGACAAGTACACAGCCGCGGGACTACGGGCTGACATAGTGACAGGCGGCCCGGGTACTGCGTAAACAGGCTACAACATACACGGGAACTTATTACATATGTAATAAAGGTTCCCCTGGATAGTAGACTGTATAAATATACATAATATTATATAAAAATACCTAAATAATCCTTACAAGTATTTCTTATTTAATATAATGCAAATAATCAAGAATGTCGAAAATAAGACAATGACAGCTTCAAAAAATATATTAAAATACTTTAATAAATTTTTATGAGAATAACTATACATCAACATCTTCGTGAAAGACTAAGGAAGATAATGATGTAATCATATTACATGAATTCTCATGACTTATATTTTTAAGTAATTATCTTAACAAATCAACTGGAACTTGTAGATAAAGAGTAAAAACAATATTATGACTTTTACTCCAGTTATATGATACATAATGAGAACTTACCTGACATCAAAAAAGTCCGTAGAGATGTCTAATAATATAATTGTTATTTGAATGGGAACATATACTAAGGATAATTAATTAAATAATACATAAATAGGGCAGATTAGTGTTATTCACACGTCCTAATTTCCATTATAAGGTGGAATAATTCCCATAACCTAAGGAATTAGATGCTACCCGGGCTATAGCACCAAGGGCACATGAAAGGCTACCCCTGGTTACCCTGGTAGCCTTAGGGTCCGTCACTTTGAGCACCTACAACCCTCAGAAGGACCATATTGGGACTCCAAAAAACTATAAATAGAGAGCTCTTTTGAGGATGTTGATGGGCAGAGACTCATTAATATTCATATCCAGACGCCGTGCCATGGTAATCAAATAATTATAAAAGATAGGTAAGTGATTTATGGCAATTTCTGATCAGTAATATCTGTCTTCAAACCTCTTTTTATCAATTAAAACTGCTGAACAACCTTATAACCCCGGTATACAGGTTTAACCCATCAGTACATGTCCCAAACAGATACCCAAAGGATTTAATAATACACCAGTGAGTCTTATTATCCTTTATCTGTTGTGGTAGCTTGGCTACAAGGCCCTACCACTCAATTGTGTATTTTATATACATATTATCTTTGGGTATAATAATCTTTAAACTAAAGAACCCAAAGTAACCAGGAATACGTGTTTTCATACTGAAATCCCTGAAGAGAGGTGTTAAAGATCCCCAATATAATTGTGGCCCCTCTATAAATATTTAATAATCAATTTTGATTCAAAACAATAAACAATAACCAAACCATTTAACCTTGCAATAAGCTTAATCCAAGTATTCTACGGATTTTTGCTGCAATTATTAAATAATATATTTATTATTTACAATATCACCTCTGGTAGCTAAATGATAGCAAGGGTCTTGGCATCCAGGAGGCTGACAATTGGGGGTCTGGCCGGGAAATATTCCATTTTATTATATTTAATACCTTGGACCAGACATTTTCACGAAAAAATAAAATCAAAGATAAATTTATCTGACTTTATAACCGTGATTTATTATTGAAATATTTTGCAGTGGATTTAAAAACCAATGCAGAATTAATAATCTATTATCTAAATATTTTAAAGATAAGAAAAGAAGAATAAATTAAAAATTATAAACCTACCGGTTGGAAAGCTTTAACTCCAGCTGAGCAACTTAATATTTCTTCTGAACGCAAACACCTAGATAAACTCCTTGAACAAGAAGATCTTGAAAGGCATATCAACTTTCAGGCTCTATTAAGAAAACATAAAGCTTGGAAAAAATACCGCATAAATTGCTTTTTGAAATATAAAAGTAAGTACACAACTTGCATCACCATTTATTTTTAAAATAATATTAATATATTTTATTAAACCAATAAAATACACCTTTTTTACCAGTGAACCCTCCTGTACCAGAAACCAGAGCCACTGAAGTGGATCTATTAAATCAGGAAGTCCCAGACATCTCTGGACGCCCTGAAAATATTGATTGGACGGGTGAAGACCTCATTGGAACCCACCAAGACCCCGTAGGATTACCTACTAGAGATCAATTCAACCCCAATAAGGTCTTAGTACCTTTGAATATCAATTTAAGTGAGTTTTGAAACAAAAATTATTTTTACGGATTTTTTCTGTAAAACACTTATAAACATATTAGGGGGTATCAAATTTAACCAAACCCGCCATTTTTTAATGGCGGGTTTCAAACCCAAAACCGCCATTTCAAACCCGCCATTAAAAATCAAAAAAACCCACTTATTTCAGATCAGACGTGTCAAAGTTAACCTGAAATAAGTGGGTTTTTTCAAATAAAGTATTTAAATGCTTCCACCACCTGTCCGCGTCATACACCCCTGTCTTCCCACCTCCTTCTACCTCCGACCTCATTGGAAAATTTTTTACCCCCACCCTCATCATAAAATTGATTGACCACTCTCATCACTTTATCGCTCTCATCACTTGATCACTCTCATCCACTTCATCGCTCTCAAAAATTCATCACTCTCATCACTTAACCGCTCTCATCACTTGATCACTCTCATCAACTTTATTGCTCTCAAAACTTCACCACTCTCATCACTTTATTGCTCTCATCACTTGTGTAGCCCTTACTCTTTCAAATGGCCCCTCAGCAAACCTCCCCCCGCAAGTCCAACACACCCAAGAGAAAATCGCCAAGGAACTCCACAACAAACAATCCTCCCCCATCAGCTTCCAAGGGCTCAAGTCAGCTCAAGAGAGCTGATCACATCATCCTGGTAAACTGGCTGAAAATTCACTCCAACTACAATGCCTGCTTTGGATCCGACAACAAAACACATGTTGGCCGACCTCAATCCTCTAAGGTCAATGGTTATCTCCTGATGGCCAATGAACTCAAGAACAAAACAAAAGGTAGGCTGGATCTGTCATCCAAACAGATGAGGGAGCGGTTCAAAAACTATCGAGCCAAGTACAACAAGGCCCACTCCATGTCTATCTCCACTGGCTTTGGTATCACCAACTTGGACAAAGCCAAAGGAATCAACTTGGTGGTTGATAAGTTGGACTCCATTTGTCCTTTTTATATTCAAATGGATGAAATCTTTGGAAAGAAGGCCAACATCACCCCCCTAGCTGCTTTTGATGCCCAACAATCCAATTCCATTGATGCCGAGGACTTGGCTGGGGATGCTCAGCCTACCAACGGGGACCTTGATGAAACCTTGGCCTTGGAGTGGCGCCCATCTGATGATGAGGAGGATATTCAAACACAATAGGCTCCAATAACTTCTACTTTGGTATTGATTGATCAGTCAATCCCGACCTTGGACCCCTCACTTCATTCTTTTGATTGCTCTCTTCCTGGGGCAGAACAACTGGAGAACTTTCCAAATGAGGAGGATGTTATTCCTGGATCACTGTTGCCATCAACATCTGCTCAAGTAAGGAACTAAATTGTTTTTGATTCTGTCTGTTTGCTCCTGACTGATTTACATTGTAAAAAAACAGGCTCATCCATTTTTGATTGGTGGAAAACTCAAGCCAATGGGGCCTCCCACATTTCCTTCAAATACTAGTGAGGACTTTCAGACTCAAACCTCCTCTGCCAAGGGTAAGCAAAAGGCCTCCAATTCCATCAATGTCAACCCCAAAAGTCATCAAAAGAGGAGAAACACTTCCAGTTTTTCGGGCTTTGAAGAAATCATGGAGAAGCAAGATTCATGTAAGTTGATTGATTCAATATCCTTGCTTTCAAAATCATGCTCATTGCCATTCCCCTCCAAAAAACAGTGAAATCACAAATTGAATCAGATAAACTTCAGTTTGAAAAGCAAAAGTGGGATTGTCAAATGGCCATAGATGGTCAAAAGCAGCAAGCCAAGACTTTGGCTAATCAACAAAAATTGAATGCTGAGTGGAGGTTGAAACAAGCTGAGCTAGAGTTTCAAAAAGAGGAAAAGGAGAAGGATCGGCAGCAAGTGCAACTGGAAAAGGAGAGGGAACAACGGGAAAACAAAAAAAAGGATAAGGTATCAGTAGCTTTGGCTTGCATTGGCAGTGGTAGATCGGTAGAAGAAATACAGCAGATTACTCAAATGCTGGGCTTGTAAATATATTTGCATGGATGAAAGAAAAACAAATTATTTTTTACTACAACAACGTTTGAGAGCATTCTTAACCCCACCAATATACAGATCTTTTTTGTTTTTATTGATATTTTTTTCTCTGGAGTAAATTTGGCCGTTTTTCATGTCCCTACAAGTGCTCCAAGTTTTTTTATTAATTTGGAGTGACATGGCCATTCTGGTATGGGTTGCTGTGTCCACAGCTGGAAAGGTACAGTGCTTGTACTTGTTAGCCGCCCAAACCATTTTGACTATACCTTTTTGCTTGAAATCAATTCCAAAGCCAAGGTCAGGAAAAACAAATTGACCGTCTGAAACTCGATATTCATGCATATCTTCAATAAGTCAACCATTCAATTTTTTGGTTGGGACCACAAGTAAAAATGAATAGCCAGAGATGTTGCCTTTGTCAATATGAGGAGAATTGTAAAAAGAATCCAAGGTGAAAGTGAGGTGTGGGGAGCAATCAAAAGGTGTAGGCTTGGAATAAAATTCCAACAAAGAGAAAGAGGGGATGTTGCTGTCCTTCATGGTATCACGGTTTGATTCAAAGGCAAGTTTGGCCAAATTTCAAAACATTTGTCCTAAAATTTGGGATACTTTGTTGGCCTTCAGGTTGAGGACAGCGTACTCTTGAGGAGAAGATCTAATGGATGATTTCTTCACATAACGTCCGAATAACTCCAAAGGGTTCATTGATTTTTGCCAACCAATCGCCCACAGTTTTCCACCCCAAGATCTTGAGGGACCAACCAGGTTGACAAATTTTTTCAAACAGTGAAGGAATGTTGTCAAAAAGTTGATATCTTTCTTATCTTGCTCAGATAGTCGATCCAAAGGCACAAATTCAATGTCGGCAACCAGAGCATGGTGATCAGATTGGTCGAGAACAATAAATTTTCCATGGTGGAAGAAGTGGAAAGCCCCAATTGCCTGTTTTGCTTGCTTAAATTCTTCCTGGGTGGGTTTTTGAGGGTTCTTTTTCTTTTCAGCCGTGATAGCAGGGTACAGATCCAAAGGGCATAGCTTTCTTGTAGACCAGGAAAACTTTTCCTTGATCCAGTCTTCAGTCACTTCCAAAGAAATTTCCGAATCCCTCATTTGAGCCCTCCTTTTTCTACAATTCCTCTGCTTGCCACCTCTCTTGATGTTTTTCATACCATCTCCTTCCATCTTTCTCCCTCCCAGGCACTTGCTGCACCCGAGGTGAGGATCAAGGTGAAATTTGAATGGTTGTATAACATTTTGAGTTTGGTAGGCAGTGAAGGAATCAATATCAAAAAAGGGGTTTGACAAACAAAAAGACCGGTCAAACAAATAAAAAAAAAATGTCAGCAACATTCTCATTATTGGCAACAAACAGTGGGATTAAAAAATAAAAAAGAGATGAAAATCAAAACCTGGCAGAGCTAGAAAAACTAAAAAAAAAATAAACAAAAACAAAGAAAAAACAAAGGGAAAGTCAGTTCCCTGTACCCTCCAAAAACTCTGCATCAATTGGCCCAAACAATGGCTTGATTGATTGCAAATCAATCAGGCAATTGATTGGCAATTGATTGGGCAATTGATTGCGAATCAATCGAGCGATTGATTTGCAATCAATGGCAGGAAGAAGATGAAGGGGAGGGGGGACTCACCAAGGGCAGAGGATGGACCAGAGGATGAGGAGGGGGAGGGGAACTGGGCTGGCTGGACCTGGGGGGGTTCAAAGGGAGGGTTATGGTAGGAGATCAGCCAGGTGAAAAAAGAGAAAGGTGATTCAATGAGGGGAGGGGACTCACCTTTGATTGTTGATGGAGGTTGGGTGGGAGGTAGGTATGTTGTTGGTGATGTGGATGTTGGTGAGGTTGGTGAAGAGTGAAGGTGGTGGTGATGAGTGAGGTGGTTTGGTAAGGAGGAGGAAGGGTTTGACTGGTGAGTGAGTGGGGTGAGGTTGAAGGGGTTGAGTGGTGAGGGGGAGGGGGGTGGCATTTAGTGAGTGGCAGGGTTTGAGGTGGAGGTGTTTTTGGATTCAAGTCCACTAAAAAAAAAAATAAAAAAAAAACTCAGCCTTTGAATCTTGGGTGAACAACCAAAACCAAAAAAATACGGTGAAGGGAATTTTTACCAATTTCAAAATCAAAAATTACTCATTAAAGCGAGCAAGGGTGAGAGGAAGAAGCCGCTCTCTCATAGAAGAAGATGAGGGACCAGATGAGACAGGGATGACTTGAGGCGGATCAGGAATATCATCTTGGAATATTTCGTCCCATTCATCTTTGATGTTGGCCAAAAGGTTGTGAAGGATTACACAAGTGATAATCCAGTTGATGAGGAACCTCATATCTTTGGAACATTGGAGCTGGTTTTGCATCTCCCATTAGCTGGCCCATTTTCCTTTCAGAATTCCTATGGCATGCTCAATCCAAACTTGTGATTGGGCAAGATGATAGTTAAAATCGGTTTTTCCTTGATCATTGGACAAAACATTCCGGTATGCTGGAACTACATATTTCCCACTAGCATAAGCCAAATCAGCCAGAAGGTATTGATCTTGGTCAAAGTAGATCTCTGGTTGTTGGTAAATCGGCATCCGATTGAAAACATATGAATCATGACAAGAACCTGGAAGGCCAGCATGGAGGGAGATGAACTTCTGGTTGTTATTGCAAACAAGTTTTAGTGCCACAGAGTATCTAAACAAAGAGATGGAACATATTTGGTCAGTGTGTGATCCAAAGTTTTATCATAGCAATTGGAAAAGAAATGAATCAATTGCCTTTTTTTATGATCAAAATAGTGGTTTCCATCTAGGTTGGGTTTTTTACTCAAGGGGATGGTGGTTCCATCAACAAAACCAATGCAACCAGGAAAGCCTTCTGTCTCCATTAATTGAGATATCTCCTTGCGTTCTTCTTTGGTTTGCCATGAAAGGACCGAGCCACAGAAAGATAGGATAGCAATCAAAGAAGCCCAAGCCAAGGAGGACATGGTATCCATGAAAAAGATAATCTCCCAGGCAAAAGCCACCCAGATAGCTCTTCAGAAAATGATTCCAAGTAAATAGGTAGAATCCTACGTAGAAAAGTGGAATCTGTGGGATCAATTAGCCCAACTGAAAGGCAAAGGATCAGGAAAGAAGAGATCCTCTTCCCATCGCAAGCCAAAGGGAAAGAAAGACTGGGACCAGATAATATCACTAGCTCAAAAGTGGAAAAAGGATTAAAACAATTAGCCTCTAACTCTGATCCCAAACAGACCTCTGATGTAATTACTTCCTTTTCTAATGATATGCGTCATAATTTTAAAATTTTTTGTGAAAATTTGGACGGTGTTTACACCCAAATGGATAAATTAACCTCAGTAGTAGCCAAATTAATTAATAACCAAACAAAGACGGTAGGAATGGAAGAGATTAAAGAACACACAGAGCAGTTATTGGAGACAATTAATCAAGGTAGGATCAAAAAAAATCAAAAAATTGAGAATATGTTATCTGGAATACAAGAAGATTTTATTATGTCTTTCCACCCCTTAAAAGAAGAATTGGAAACCACCACTAACAGTTCTTTTCTATCCCTTAGTGAAAAATTGGATGTGCTCAATAACAAAGTGGACCTGCAACTTAATCTGATCAAAAATGATCTTAGAGACTTAAAAGTCCATCTGACCAACCCCTTGGGGAGTACTACAGAGGAACCAAAGCCTCCCAGACAAACTATTACTCCTTATGCACCACCCTTATTAGGAATGCATAGGAGTGACTCCTTTAGCCTTAGTCCTACTACTGAGATGGAGCAAGCTCTCAAACTGTTACAAACTATCTCTGAATGGCCCAAGTTCTCTGGAGAAGGAGAATACAATCGTATAAATTTTATTAATTTTATTGATTACACCATTAACTCTTATGACTTACCAGAAGCTATAGCTGTAGTCTGGTTACCCAGACTATTTGAAGGAGTAGAATTGGACTGGTTTATCAGTAAGAGAGAAGAAGTAGGATCCTTACCATGGAATTCTTGGAAACTTCTGATCAAAGAACAATTTTGTTCTAGAATGTGGAAAAGGAAAATGATGAAAAATTTCGAAAATTCCTCATTTGACCCCTCCAAGGACAAACCTCACAAATGGTGCTTGGAACAGAAGAAAAGATTGGATTGCTTCTATCCAGATGCTGATAAAGAGGAAGTAAATTAAAGACTTCTCAACCTGTGTCCTGGAAATCTTAACCATAGCGTAAGATGTAGGATGAGCATGGATGCGGACTTGCCTACTCTAATCAATGTGTTAGAAGAAGTAATAGACATGAATGGGTTGGACAAGAAAGCCCCTTCTAGACCCAAAGAGAACTATGCTGTTAACAAAACCAGAGAAAAACCTCCTCTGATAAATGCCTCTGAAATTAAGAAACCTAATGAGAATAGGGAGAAAGAGAGGAGGCCTGAAACTTGTTGGAATTGTAACAAGACGGGGCATATGAGACAAGACTGTCAATTACCAAGAAGGAAGATAGAAGTCTTGGAAGGAGAACAGGAGGTTGAAGAGAATCAGAACTATGAAGATATAGCTGATACTGAAGGATCTCTTTCTGAATGTGAATTGATCTTGACCAACCCTGTTAATGTTATAGAAGGGGATATAGGTACTTCTCCAGAGATCAATAACATTCATGGGGATTCTAGCCTACCCCAAAAATGGGATCCTACTATAATTCCTAGACACATTATGGATGTCAAACCATTAACAGTTAAACCCATGAGTGGAAAAAGTTATACCACTGGTCAAACATGCTATGCAACTGGGTTGTATAAAAACAGACCCATAAGGTTATTGCTGGATAGTGGAGCCTTTTTTCTCATGTGTCTGTGCGGAATTCTTAAACAAATGGGACCCCAATTGGAGGGAACACCTTTTACCTGTCCCAAAAGGCGAGTTCAGTTCTTGCAACTCTACTATGAATGCTATTGGAGTATGGCCTGCTCCTATAATATTAACTCACACTAAAGGATCATTGAGAATACAAGTGGAGTTTGTAGTATTACTCAGCGGTCTGTGTGACTCCCTGATACTGGGTAATGATGCCTTATGTCTATATGGTATAGACGTGCTCCAGAGCAGAGGAAGATACTTCACAGAAGGAGGTAATTGGGATAAGAAGTTTAAGATATGCACTATTCAGTCTAACTTCCACTCCTCTATTTACCAAAAGCATTTAGAAGACTTTGATCAAGAATATTTCTCTCAAGCAGCTCTGAATACAAAACTTTCTGAGGAACAGAAGAAAGATATATTAAAAATCTGCTTTGAGAACCAGAATGCTTTCTGTACTAAAGACCATCCTATTGGTGATATTAAAGGACAGGATATGGTATTAACATTGACCATTAAGCCTCCTTATCCTCCTAACTTAAGAAGACCAGCCTATCCGTCTAGTCCTAAGTCTAGAAAAGCTCTTGAAGAACATATCCAAGAACTGATAGACTTACAAGTATTAAGGAAAGTAGGACATAATGAACAGGTAGATGTCACCACACCTGTAATCATAGCTTGGAATAATGACAAGTCAAGAATGGTAGGAGACTTCAGAATGCTCAACAATTACACTCAAGCAGATTATTATCCTATACCCCAGATTGATCATGCTTTGCATAATTTGTCCAAGGCTAATTACATCACTACTATGGATATGCTTAAAGGTTTTCACCAGATACCAATAAGTCCTGAAAGCTGGAAGTTTATGAGAATAATCTGTCATTTGGGAATATATGAATATCTCAGGATGCCTTTTGGCATAAAGAATGCTCCATCACACTTCCAGAGAGCAATGGATACAGTTCTAGGTACTTACATCAGACAAGGATGGATGATGGTATACATAGATGACGTTATCATATACTCTGATTACTGGGATACTCATATTAACCAAGTAGGATTAGTACTCCAGACTATCTCCAAAGCAGGACTAAAGGTTTTCATGAAGAAATGCAATTTGGCTACGGAGAATTGAAAGCATTAGGACATATAGTCTCTGGTCTAGCTCTAGCTGCTGATCAAAATAAGATAGCTGCTGTCATGAATAGACCTATGCCTCAAAACAAGACAGAATTACTGTCCTTCATCAGTTTCTGCAGTTATTACATACAATATATACCAAAGTTTGCTATGCTAACTAAAAGTCTGTATGAGTTATGCAACAACAATACACTATTCAAAATGACTCATGAGAGACTAAAGAACTATGAGGAATTGAAAATAGCTATGACCTCCACTCCTCTACTTATCCAACCAGATTACTCTAAGCCCTTCAAACTATACATTGATGCTTGCATGGAAGGGCTAGGAGCTGCTTTACATTAGGAAAGGATAGAAGAAGACAAACCGGTAGAAAAACCCATACTCTTCATATCTAGACAGATCAAAGATACTGAGAAGGGATATGGGGCCAGTCAATTGGAATGTTTGGCACTAGTATGGGCTTTAGAGAAGCTGCACTATTACTTAGAAGGCACCACTTTTCAAGTAATCACGGAATGCAATGCTGTAAGAACTCTTATGAACATGAAAACCCCCAGCAGACATATGCTCAGGTGGCAAATTGCTATACAACAATGTAGAGGGCAGATGACTATAGTACATAAAGCTGGAGCTAAACATCAGAATGCGGATAGTCTGAGTAGGAATGCATTGCCTAATGACTCTAACAATCCAGCATATGACCCTGAAGATCAAGATATCTTTCATATCTTGAATATCAATCTTTTTGCATGAAGTGCTCCAATAATGGGAATCCACTTATGTGAATTAGATACTGCTTTCTTCAACTTAGTAAGGGATAGCTACTCTCCTGAAATCAAGCTGCTGATCAACATTATGGAATGTGAATCCCCAGAAGCAGCTTTGATAAATAGCCTACCCGCTTCACTACTTAAACCATATAAAGCAGGAAGGTTTACGTTTTGGGATAGTCTCCTTTACTATAGACACCAACATTCCAGCGTATTAGTACTGAGCAACAAAGAGCATATACAACATATACTCCAGGAATGCCATGACAACTATTCATCAGGACATTTATCCACAGAAAGAACCTTAGAAAAAGTGAAACAAACTTCCTGGTGGATAGAGTGGAAAGAAGTCACTACAGAATATGTTACCAGCTGTGAAACCTGCCAGAAATCTAATAAAACTACTGGAAAAAGGTTTGGATTTTTACAGAAGATATCTCAACCTACCACCAGGTGGGAAATTATTAACATGGATTTTGTCACTGGCCTCCCCCCTGGAGGTACTCATTCTTATAACTCTGTCCTAGTTATAGTTGACAGATATTCCAAAAAGGCAAAATTCTTACATAACCACAAGGAAGATAGTGCTATGGATGTAGCCTTACTATTCTGGAATAGGATAATAGCTGATGTGGGTATACCCAAGATTATAATCAGTGACAGAGACCCAAAATTCACATCTGAATTTTGGAGGAATCTACATGATATACTGGGTACTACCCTAGCATTTTCTACAGCATACCATCCCCAAACTGAGGGATTAGCTGAAAGGATGATACAGACCCTGAAAGATATGCTAAGGAGGTTCTGTAGCTTTGGTCTAGAATACAGAAACTCTGATGGTTATTGCCATGATTGGGTCAGCCTACTCCCAGCCCCAGAAATGGCTTATAACAGCAGTAAACATGCTACCACCAAGGAAGCCCCTTACATACTAGAAAGAGGATGGATTCCAAAACTCCCTAGGAATAAAGTGAACTATAACTTAGCCACTATTCATCCAACATCTCTTGACTTTAAAAAGATGATAGATTTAGCAAATAAACATGCTGAGAAATGTGTGGAAGAAGCTGTTGAATACAACAAAAAAATTTGGCAAAAATACCATAAAGAACCTGACTTTAAGATAGGAGACCAGATCTTGATATCTACAACTAAGTTCAACAACCTGGCAGGCAACAGGAAACTGAAACCAGCCTTTGTTGGACCATTTTTTATCAAGAAGATGCATGGCAAAAATGCTGTGGAAGTAATCTTGAGTGAAGAATTATCAAGAAAACATCCGGTCTTTCCTTTTAGCCTAGTCAAACACTTTAAACCAAGAGAAGGCAGCAACCTCCCTCCAGCAATAGTCCCAATAGAACCTGAACCTGTAAAAGAAAAAGGGAAAGTCAGCAGGATATTGAGAGATAAGAAAGAGAGGGTACAAGGAAAAGACATCAGACTATACTTAGTAAGATACAAAGGGGAATCTGCAGAAAAAGATGAATGGTTACCAGAAATTAATATACTTGACAGACCAATACATCTCAGAAATTACAGAGCCAGTAAAAGGCACTGAAGCACCTATGCAGTTTATTTTTTCTCCCAAATTTCTCCAGATTTTTTTTCAGATATGACCATATCTTGGAGTGGGGGAATGTCAGCTTGCTACTATTGCAGAGCAAGCTGCAAAAGTAACTAAAATAACATAAAAATAATAATAACAAAACTGACCTAAGAAGGAGTAGGAAAACCATAAATATTATTACAGAAATGGATTCTCCATCCAAAATTAGGTAGGGTCACTCATTGACCCCATCCTTGAAATCCAACTCCTCATATTTTTACATAAGTAAGGAAAAAAGAACCAAAATACTACGGCTCCAGTATTGAGCTTTTTGGCCAATTAAATATTTCACACACATTGTCACGTATAGGTTTCACACCTAAAATTCAGTCAGAATTGAGGTGTTGTGTATATTTTAGGAGTTACGGGCGGAAATGTGTTTTGTCACAATTCCCGCACGCAGCCGCGGCAGCCACAGCACCCGCGCGCAGCTGAGATACAGCCGTGTCAACCCGTCAAGGTTGTGTACGCAGCCCCAGGCCTCTGACAAGTATGCAGCCGCGGGACTAGGGGTTGACATAGTGACAGGCGGCCCGGGTACCGCGTAAACAGGCTACAACATACACGGGAACTTATTAAATATGTAATAAAGGTTCCTGTGAATACTAGACTGTCTAAATATACATAATATTATATAAAAATACCTAAATAATCCTTAAACGTATTTTTTATTTAATATAATGCAAAGAATCAAGAATGTCGAAAATAAGACAATGACAGCTTCAAAAAATATATTAAAATACTTTAATGAATTTTTATGAGAATAACTATACATCAACATCTTCGTGACATACTAAGGAAGATAATGATGTAATAATATTACATGAATTCTCATGACTTATATTTTTAAGTAATTATCTTAACAAATCAACTGGAACTTTTAGATAAAGAGTAAAAACAATATTATGACTTTTACTCCAGTTATATGATACATAATGAGAACTTACCTGAAATCAAAATGTGCGTAGAGATGTCTAATAATAAAATTATTATATGACTGGGAACATATACTAAGGATAATTTATTAAATAATACATAAATAGGACATATTAGTGTTATTCACAAGTCCCAATGTCCATTATAAGGTAGAATAATTCCCATACCCTAAGGAATTAAATACTACCCGGGCTATAGCACCAAGGGCACATGACAGGCTACCCCCGGTTACCCTGCTAGCCTTAGTGTCCGTCCCTTTGAGCACCTACAACCCTCAGAAGGACCATATTGGGACTCCAAAAAACTATAAATACAGAGCTCTTTTGAGGATGTTGATGGGCAGAGACTCAGTAATATTCATATCCAGACGCCGTGCCAAGGTAATCAAATACTTATAAGAGATAGGTAAGTGATTTATGGCAGTTTCCGATCAGTAATATCCTTCTTCAAACCTCTTTTTATCAATTAAAACTGCTGAATAACCTTATAACCCCGGTATACAGGTTTAACCCATCAGCACATGTCCCAAACAGATACCCAAAGGATTTAATAATACACCAGTGAGTCTTATTATCCTTTATCTGTTGTGGTAGCTTGGCTACAAGGCCCTACCACTCCATTTTGTATTTTATATACATATTATCTTTGGGTATAATAATCTTTAAACTAAAGAACCCAAAGTAACCAGGAATACGTGTTTTCAAAATTAAATCCCTGAAGAGAGGTGTTAAAGATCCCCAATATAATTGTGGCCCCTCTATAAATATTTAATAATCAATTTTGATTTGAAACAATAAATAATAACCAAACCATCTAACCTTGCAATAAGCTTAATCCAAGTATTCTATGGATTTTTGCTGCAATTATTAAATAATATATTTATTATTTACAATATCACCTCTGGTAGCTAAAGGATAGCAAGGGTCTTGGCATCCAGGAGGCTGACAAGCCTTTCAAGCGCTTGACAGAGATCTTTTTGGTAAAGAGAACTCCTGCAAGGGTTTCTTGCCACTGCTTGCCATCCTCCCCGCACATCTTCCCCAAAATGTCCTTGATAGGCTGATGGCCACGTTTGATCATGCTGGCACCCTCTGGATAGTACTTGGTTACACGTCCAAACTTTGCTCCGCAACTCTCAACCAGCGTCATCAAATGTCCCCATAACTCTGCGCCCCCCTCAATTTTTACCAGGCAAAGAAAAAAGCACCGGGAAAACCAATCTTCCTCCAAAAACTGAGCAACCTTCTCTGCAAACAACTTTACCAGAGGAAAAGCCTCAACCAAACCCAATAGATTGTCCTGCGCAAAAAGCAGGTACACAAACTTCCCTGCCTTTGTGTGGACCACATCAAGGGAGACCCTCCCAAACATTGCCTCCTATCCCGTAGGGTGATCCACCTGCCTGGGCAGCCTTGAACTCTGCTGCTGACAGGCTTTGCACAACTTCACCCACTCCTGCACCGCCCGCACCACCCCTGGCCACCAGAACCTTTCCTTCACCCTTCTCCGCATTTCAATCTTGCCCCGGTGGCCAAGGTTGTTGTGGAGACACCTCAGGATCACTTCCTGGTCCTTCATTGATGTTGCAACCACCAGAGGCACGGGGGCACTCTGCTGCCACAACTGTCCTTCCTGCAAGTAGAAGTTTGCTGCCTGCCCCTTTGCCCAGAAGATTACCACTCCCGTTGTACCTTCAGGGAACTGGATACCCTGCAAAAAGGAGAACAAGGTTTCATAACGCCTGGAATGCTGCAGCAAGAGGCCAACCTCCGCTTCCACCATACCTACACGGATTACCAGAGATTCCACGTCCAGGGGTTTTGCTCTTTCAAACTGATCCTCCTGTGGATACCACAACAGCCCGTTGGGCATTGTGAATGCCTTCCCCAGAACATGTACCACACTAAAAGAGAAGAGCAGAAGGAATGCCAACCACCTAGTCATAGGGGCGTTTTGCAGCCTCAGAGAGTTGATCATCAGCGCCAAGGCCTTCGCATCTACCAATAGCTCAAAATGAACACCCCAAAGCAGAAGCTGGAGCCGCCGCAAGATCTTAGTGACTCTGCATAGTTCTAACTTTGGCTGTGAATACCAACTCTCCATGGTGGTAAGGGTAATGGACTTGTAGAGAACAGGCCTATCCTTACCATCCTCCTCCTTCCCAAACTCACTCAAGTTGACTGCCAAGCGGATCCCCCTGTACCTTTGTTGAGGTCCTGGAGGAATATATTGCGTCCCACAATCTCCTTGACTTTTGAAAATGCCGTGTCACACCCAGCCGTCCATTCCAACATTGGGCCTTTCCATGTCAGTGCCCATAGTGGGATTGCAACCTCTGCAAACTGCTTGATAAACATGAGGACCTAGCTACATAGCCCCATAAATTGAAGGATGTGCAATGGTCTCCGCAGGGTTGGCCACTCAAGGACCTTGTTCTACTTCTTTTCCGCGATTCTCCTACCATGGAAAGCAACCGCATGCCATAGTACCTCAAACACCGGAACACAGACAGCCAACTTACCCCCTGACACTGTGAGCCCTGCCGCCTTGATCCAGAGAAGGATCCGCTCAAGCGTCTCTGCCTACTCCCAGATGAAGCCAAAGATCTGCCAAGGCTCCTCCAGCACTGTGCCTCCTTAATCCATCTTTGGACCCTTGATTCTCACGTTGTTGATGAAAATCAGGACGCCTTCCAGGAGGTCATCTTGCAAAATTGAAGTAATCTGGGCCTGATAGACCATCACCAATCTTGCGTTCCAAATGGTGAAAGAGTTGAGCCACTGCAGGTCATGAACAATCCTAAGCAACTTTCTGTCCTTCTTAACCACTGAAAAGATTGGGCTAGAGTAGCTTGACTTTGACTGCTCATACAACCCCATCCTCATGCGCTCCCAAACCAATTCCAAAAAGGGTTCCCAAATTTTCCAAGGGATTGAAATCAGCTTGATTTGATAGGGCTTGTGGGGCACCATGGTAATTATGTAGGGATTTCCAATCTTGCCCTTCAACACTCTGCGCTTGTTCGGTCCAAAGGCAAGGGACTTCTTCCAAAGCTCCAACACCAACGCCAAAAAATCCTTCTCCTCTGTGCTCAACCACCCTGTTGGTCCAAAATTAAGCACCTTGATCTTCCCCAACCGCATCTCCCACCCAAAGTTCTTCAGAGGACTTAACCAGGGATCCCAAGACCAGGATATTGGTTGAAGAGGCCTATTCAATCCCTGCAGCATTGGCTTGTTCCAGGGCCGGAACTTTGTTACCACGGGCTTGTACCGTCCCAAGTTACACCTGACCATCCCCACACACCTGCTATTGTAGTTGTGAATCCGGGCAAGAATTAATTGGCGGCTCTCTCTTTTGCTCACAAGTGTGGCACTATGGTAAGATTTTTGAAACAAAGTATCTTCTTGCAACACACACCATACTGAGGAAGAGAACTTACTTCTTTCACCCGCGCCCTCTGCGCACTTTCCCCCTCACCTTCTCCTTCCTGTTTGAGCGTTGTGGAAAGTAAAAGAGAGCTACTCCCCTATTAGCCCTTGATTTTGGAAGGCAATGATATCAGCATCTGTGAGTTTAGGGATGATCCTTTGTTTTAGAGAGACAGAGAGGGGAAGATATTAAAAAAAATGATGAATTCCTTTACTTACTCTTCCTTTCCTGGTGACTCAATCCAATTGTAAGATAAGATAAGCTCCCCCCAAGAGTCAGGGTTGAGAGCGCGGAATTTATGCCCACCATTTCAACCCTAACCTAAGTACAAGCGCAATAACAGCCCAACGACAAATGTGAAAGAAACCCTAATCCCAGAACCCTGGCCTAACCCTAACCCGTTCCCTCACCGCTTACCATTACTTACATCCAGTTTGTCCTTCTCATGACACAGCCCTCTGCCACGCCCTACTTGGAGCCCCCCGCTGTGGTGCCCTACCCTGGACACCCTGGCCAGTGCGGAGATTTTAATGTTTTCTTTATCATCATTCATAGGTATCATTATCAAAAACAAAAAAAGAAAAAAAAATCATTGCCACTTGAACCATTTGCAAGTTCACACTTCCTCTCAATTCCCAAACCCAATTGGGACTTTCTTGAATCCAGGAAATATCACCAATATCTTGCACCCGCCCCCTGTCTCTGAATTGGAAAGTTCTCATCTTCAGAAGTATCAAGCACTCCAACTAGAGTTGGATGGATTGACAAATGTGCCACCATCCTCTTCTTCCCGGGGCCATATCCCGTCTGAGTTTATAATCCAAACAGCCCTACCATTAGCCCCCAAATCTCTGTACCCCCTCCCATGGTCCCAATCCTGATGGAGACGTTGGTGGAACCAATTGCCCGCCCTGCCAAAAGGTTCCTGTCAGAGTCCAACTAAGAATAATCTCAATTCAATTGGCGGAATCCAACAGAACTTCTTGCATCTCCTCAGTCTTCCAATTGTTGATCCCTTGTTTGACGATTCAATTATCCATCCAGCTGTGAGAATAAAGCTGGCAAGAAGGCCAACTCAACCTCCTAGGATCCAGTGGCCCTACCCTGCCTCTTTGATCTTGAAACTTGTCACTCAATCCCCATAAATCCCGCGACATTCCCAGCCTTTGCATTGAGGTCACTCAACCCTCACTGTCTGACTAGCCCCAGACCTTCTAAACGTCTAAAGTGGTTATGCTCACCCTAAGAAGGATAACCTTCTCAACCTTGCCTTCACTTGGATCCAATCCCTGCTTCATCAAGCCTCCTCATGCAACTATCTACCGACCAGCTTCCGATCTCATTCCCATCACCACCTCACCGTCAAACCTCTTCCTCCCCTCCTAGCTTGCGGTTGTCCGCGGGTCTCTTACGTTGCCGGTGCCCGTTGGACACCTGCCGGCGGTCGTCTGCGGGCACGTCAGTTGCCCATGTCCTTCGGACACCTGCTGGTGGTCATCCGTGGCCTTGGCAGTCGCCTGGGCCCATCAGGATGCCCGCGGGCATTTCTCTTTGGGTTTCTTTTTCTCCGAGTAACTGTTTGTTTCTTTTTTTCTTCTTTCTTTTGTTTTCCCATGATCTTGATCCTTGAAAAGAAAAAAAAAAATTCCGCTCCCATTTGTAAATCTCTCTTGTAAATAGTCTATAGGCCTCTGGTCTATAAAAGGAGGGGATCTCCCCTGCTTTTTCTGAGCATCATCAGGCATCAGATCATCAGTCAATAGAATCATCCATAGGGGTGTGTGCCCGTGTCCCCCCATCATTGTGAAATTGAATCCTGATCCTTATCCTGGGTATATCTTTGATTGCCCCCTGATCCATTTTTTTGACCCAAAGTCTTTGCCCCTCTGTGGCCTGATCCTTATCACCAACCAATAGCCTTTCTGGTTGAAGAAAAATTCTGTCTGTTGGAATTTTTGAGTGTGTAATACCACTCCTTGATCCCTTTCTCTGACCATACCGGTCCTGATCCCTGATCAACTTTCTGGAGCCAATCACAATTGATTGAAGAGGTCTTATTAAGCTTAAGCATTGGAGTGTTATACCTCCCTTTTTTTTCTTTGGAGTTGCATTCTGCCAGCCTATTCTTGAGTCCCTTTAGAAGTGTTGAGGTTATCCTTGCTTCAAATCAGTTACTGTTTGCTTTGGAGCTTCTTAAACATTGTGCTTTGTCTTGTACGGCCACCCTCAGTTATCTGGTACCCTTCAAGCGCTTGATTGCGGAGAGTTGGGCAGGTTCATTGAGAACCTGCAGGTTTCTTGGGTTTGAGTTGATCATCCCCAATCTTCTGCTGACGACCAGAGTTATTAGCTTGTGGGCGTTGTATACATACAACAGCTTTTGTTCTTTGAACTCTAAGAGGACTTTAACTTCTGTTTTTCAAGTTTTTCCCTGCATAATCTTGTCTCAGATAGTGCTGTTCCATTGCTACCAAACTATTATCATCTTTATCCTCTACTCCTTGATTCCTCATTTACCAGGTTCTGGACCTTCATCTTGGTTACATTTAAATATTTTTGTAACACTCAGGAGGGCAGCCTAAACAGCACCTTTCCCCTCCACAGAACTGCCCCAGCCTAGCACCGTTTGGAGTGTTACATTTGGTCCCCTGGGCTGGGATCAAACCAGCAACCTTGGGATTTACAGTCCCAACTTGAAGAATCAACTCCGAAATCCCACCCATTTTTTTTCTTTTCTTTCTTTTTCTGTTGGTTCTTTTTTTTCAGATCTGATCCGTGGAGGCAACTTGGTCCAGAAGTAAGTCCTCCCAATTTTGTACCATCTGGGCAAGATCCTTGTTTTTTTTTGTCAAACTCTACTCTTGCCACACTTGTGAGCCACCTTGGAACTCTGCTCGTTTGAATCTCTTAGGAACCCTTCAACATGGAATCTGCTGGATCCTCTTTATCTGTTTGGGCCAAGATGGTCAAAATCAAACCTCAGAACAAAAATTTAGGTTTCAATGGGACCAATGTTGAACAATTCCTGGACTCCTATGAGATGGCTGCAGAAGTGGATGGTGCCAGTAAATATGATATGGCTTATCAGTTACAAGTTTTTATCTCTTCTGACAAAGTAATGGAGGTTATCAAATCATTCAAGGGATTCAAAACTCATAACTGGAGGCTCCTGAAGGAGGCTATGTTGGCCTATTGGGGAAAAATAGATGTAGCCAGATTTACTTTGCAAGACTTGGATGCCCTGGTTTCTCAATGGATCTCCAATGGTGGTATCTCCTCAGCCTCTGACTATCAGACTTTCAGAAAATCTTGGGACCCTATCTAGTCCTATCTTATCCGGAACAATCACATTGATACGTTGGACAAAATTTGAGTGCAATTTTTTCAGTCTTTCTCTCCAGGAGTGCCGGAAAGAATTATGGATGAATTGGTGAAATCTGGATCCATGATCACGACAAGAGACAATTGGTTCAAGCTCCCTGCTTTCATAGTCCTTAGGAATACTGTGGATAAAGTGATGAAAGGTCAAACAGCTCTCAACTTTGAAAAACCTAAAATCATTGAACCAGTCCTTGCCCCCTCTTTACAAGCATCTAACAAAATCATGAATAAGATGGAAGCCAATTGAAGACCTAAACCCAATCCTCAGACTCACCGGGAGACACCTACTATAGATGAGATCACTAAATTACTTCAGGCATTTGAGAATAAAATAGATCAGAAAATATCCTCTTTAGCCACTCCTAAACCTGCTAATTCTGTTCCTAAATCTACTATAGTCTGTTATTATTGCCATAGGGAAGTCCATGGTACTGGAAGATGTCCTGAGCTCCAGAAAGACAAGGAGGAGAAGTTAGTAGAGCAGAAGGGAAAAAGTTTTTTCCTTCCTAACGGTGCTTTGATCCATTTAGATTTGTCTTGTCCAATCCATCATGTGGTGGCCTCATACCAACCACCAACTCCTAAGAAGGCATCCTTGGTCTCTGTGGATTTTCAATTGTCCTGGTGAACTCTGCAACCTTGGTATCCCCCAGCTATCACTTCTTCCAGCTTCCCTGGCACCTATCAATCTGATCCAGCTAGGAAATGCCATGAGGAACCAAAACATCATAAGTCTCCTCCTGTTCCATCCTCAATTCTGCGAAAACCCGTTAAACGTCAATCTTCACCTGAGCCTCCTTCCTCTGATGTGGAAGACATGGAAGTAGAAAGGGAACCACTTATGGAAAGGTTCCAGGACAACTCTGATCTTCCCCCTCTTAAACCTGACCAACCCTCAGATCCTCTTCCATCCCCTATTTCACCTGATCTTCCTCCCTCCACCCAGACCAAAGTCTGATTTGAGAGGGGAATCTCCAAGGACTACCCTAATGCTGTGGAAGGAGGATTAAATAAAATTTCTGATCTGAAAATCCCTCATCTATCTGTGGCTGAACTCCTGTTGATCTCTCCGTCTGTGACTGAAGGGATGAAGAAATGGGTTTCTCGTTGACGTGTGGAGATTGGTCCGGACAAATTAAAGGTCTTCTCTGGTAATCTGATGGAGGATTCTGGTGGAACAGATCCCTCTTCAGATACCAACCTGTGTTCCTGTCCTCTTGGTTTTCTTCCATGTTATCTTGGTGATTCAACTAAAACCGTTTCTCTCCTTGTGGATTTGGGTTCTCAGCTCAACTTGATTTCGGACTCCATGGCCTGCAAGCTTAAACTTAGCCCAAGGGTCAGTTTCAACTCTGCGGTTTATGGAATTGGGAATCAGTCCTGTGAGCTGGTTGGTTTTCCTGAGGATATCCCTGTTCAAATTGGTTGAAATATTGTTGGCACCTGTCACTTCTGGATCACTCGTCTGGATGGTCCCATGATCTTGGGAAGGCCTTTCTTAATGGACTTTGGTGCTACCCTGATGTTTTCTGATCAAGTTGGGGAGAGAATTCTCCTCCCTGATGCTGATGGCAGGAAAATTGAAGTTCCTCTTTGTTCTCTGGATTCTGGTCGTTGGGAAAGAGACTTCCCTGGTCATCCTTGCAAATCTGTCCTGAAAGAAAAGCAGAAAGAAAACTGTCATTCCTCTCATCCTCATTTTTTAGAAGAATAGTTGGCCCTACTGATAGTTGTAGTTCTTCTCAGCCTCAGACTTCAACTCATGGACCAACTCCCACCTCTGAGGCATATCTTTCTTTTTCCTCATCATTTCCTTCTCATCCAAATAAGATCAAAACTCAAACACATGAAAAATCCAAAAAATCCAAAAATATTTCTTCTCTGTCTGGATCTGTTGTATCTTCTCTTTCTTTTTCTTTTCAGCATGATCACTCATCCTCTATTCCGGTTTTGAATCTCCGCAATTAGTCTAAACTAGATCTCAATCTTGATTCTTTTCTTGGTGGCTTTGGTATGAAGGAGTTTGGTCTTAGGTGGAGGCAAATTGGGGTAGAAGTAAGTCCTCCCAATTGTGCATCACCAAGGGATTCTACTACTGTAGTTTTTGAAACTCTACCCTGTGCCACACATGTGAGCAATGTGTTACCTTTTAGATCCTCTTTTATGGAGAAGGCACCTTTCAAGGACGCAGCAGAACATTGGACTTGGAAGATGTTGGAATATGGTCTCAGTTTTTGTAGTCAGGTCTCACTGGTCAATGCTTTGAGAAAGCAAGGATTCCTCTCCTTTGCCACCAAGTACAAACCAGTTGCAAAGAAGGTCCAGCCAGTCAACATCAATCCTCCTCTTATGCGTCCTCCTCTATGCCGCGATCCTTACTGTGGTCTATCCAAATCCCTCACTGGTCCATTTATTCCCTCTGTTTGGGTCACTGAAGAACGTCTGAAAGTGGTCAACTTTGGTCCAGATGGATGGCTTCTTTGTTATGAATTAAATCTGATCAAAATATCTTGTCTCTAAGGGAAAAATCTATTTCATTCTTTGAAGAAGAGAGAGGTCTCTTGAAAGAATCCTATGGTCTCCCTTACATCATCCCAGTAGTTGAACATGACCCTTGGCAAAAGAAAAAGATCCCAATCCCTGCTGCTAAAGTTGATAAATTCATCAAGTTGGTCCGCAAACGAGTCCAAACCGGCTTATACAAACAATTGATTTCTAGCTATTCCAGTCCTGTTTTCTGTGTTCTAAAGAGTAATGGTAAACTTAGAGTAGTTCATGATCTCCAACCTCTTAACAAAGTTACTATTAAAGACTCTGGCATGTCTCCTGCCACTGAAGAATTTGTTGAATCCTTCTCTGGGAGAACTTGCTATGGTCTAGGTGACATTATGGGTGGCTATGACAAATGATCCTTGCATCCTATTTCTTGTCCCCTCACTACTTTTGATACTCCCCTTGGTTGATTTCTGCTGACTTGATTGCCTCAAGGTGCCACCAACTTGGTTGCAGTCTATCAGGCTCAGATGATGTGGATCCTCCAGGACAAAATCCCGGATCATGCGGGTATCTTTATTGATGATGGTGGGATTCAAGCTCCAGTTTTTGACTATGATAATGAGCTCTTTCCTTGGAACTCAGGAATCCAACAATTTATCTGGGAGTATGCTACTGTCTTGGAAAGAATTTTGTTTTGAATTGAGGAATCTGGCCTTACTGTCTCTGGATCAAAACTTGCTGCCTGTGTCCCTGCCTTGGAAATCATTGGTCATATAGTCTGCAAGGAAGAAAGAAGGATGGTACCCGCTAAATTCAACAAAATCATCTCCTGGCCTACTCCAATGAATCCGACGGAAGTTAGAGGTTTCCTAGGTGTCGTAACTTATGTCAGGATCTTCATTCTCTCATTATCCAAAATCTGTATTCCCTTGCGTTGCTTAACCAGGAAGGATGCTGAATGGATTTGGACCCAAGACTGCAAACAATCATTTCAGTTTCTCAAAAAAATTGTTGGGAAAGACATTGTTTTGAAAAAGATCACTTATGGACCCGGAGCCGGAAAGATCAAGCTGGCAGTAGACTCAAGTTATCAATCTTTTGGGGCTTTCCTTACCCAGGAAGATGATAATGGTTTGGATTGTCCTGCTCTGTATGAATCTCTTCTTTTCTCAGATTGGGAATCCAGGTACTCCCAGCCAAAACTGGAACTTTGCGGTGTGGCTCAAATGTTGAAAAAGCTCCAGACTGTCCTTTGGGGTCAACATTTTGAGTTACAAGTCGATGCAAGATCCATTATTGAAATAATCAATGCCCCCAGCCTCCCAAATGCTCCAATGACTTGTTGGGTGGCTTTCATCCAGTTTTTCTCTTTTGATATTGTTCACAGGCCTGGGAAATCTTTCACCATGCCTGATGGTTTATCTTGACGCCCTATTGGAGACAAAAAATCAGAGGTTGGAATGGATTTTGATGAGGAAGAACCCTTGGTCTGCCCTGTCTTTGCCTTCTCCTCCCAAAATTACTCTGGTTTCCAGCGAGGTTTCTGGCTTAAGTTAGAGAAGTACCTTTCAACTCCCCAAAGACCCCCTGATCTCCCTGCCAAAGAATATTGGTCCCTTAAAAGGAAGTCCTCCAACTTCTTTGTCCAAGGTTCTAGGCTTATGAAAAGAGCAACGCCTTGTGCACTTGTTGTGGTCACTATCCCTTCTAAGCAAGTTTTGATCCTGGAAAATCTCCATGAAGGCCTTGGTCATTGTGGGGAAACTGAAACTTATCAACGAATATCCAAACAATTTTGGTGGCAATCCCTGAAGAAATCCGTTGCTGAATGGTGCAGGAGTTGTGAAGTGTGCCAGAAACAGGATCTTAGGCGCCCGGCAGAAATTTGTTACCCCACTGGAGAGTCCACTGTCTTTGGGAGGATTGCTATGGATGTGGTTCACATTAAGGCTGGTGGAGCTAAGTACCTCATTGTGGCTAGAGATGATTTTTCTGGATGGGTTGAAGCAAAGTTTCTTAAGAACCTCAGCTCTGAATCAGTAGCAGCTTTCCTTTATGAGACTTGGACAATGTGTTATGGCTTGGCCCAATCTTATTCTACGGATGGTGGCTTGGAATTTGGTGGAAAACTTGCTGAAATGATCCAATTGCTCCCTGGAAAACTTAGAGTTACTACTCCCTATTATCCTGAAGGACAAGGCATGGTGGAAAGAGGCCATGCGCCCTTGAAGGCTGCTCTGGTTAAATTGGCTGGTGAAAGTGGCAAGAATTGTTGGAAGTTTCTCCCCTTGGTCCTCTCCTCTGATTGAATTTCCACCAAGCGAACCACTGGTTACTCTCCTTATGAAATCATCTTTGGTCAGAGGGCTGTTCTTCCTCTTGATCTTGAAATGGAGTCTTTCTTGGGCATCTCTTGGGAACAAGTTTTCTCAACTACTGACCTATTAGTTGCCAAATTGAAGCAACTGGAGCGGAGTGAAGATATTTGTAACAAAGCTTATCAGAAGATGATGGAATCAAGAGCAAAATCAGTTCAGTATTGGGAAGATAAACACCTAAATCAAATCAGGGACCCTTTAAGCCCTGGTGATCTGGTATTTGCTTATAATTGTTCCTTGGAAACTCAGTGGGGAAAACTTTTCTCTAACCGCTGGAATGGTCCTTACCGAGTGGTCCGTCAAGTTAGTGGTGGATCATATGTTTTGGAGGAACTGGATGGTACCCAGATGGCCAGAAGGTTCTCTGCTTATCAGGTCAAGAAATTTCATTCTTGTTGGGGGAACTTGTTCCAAAAGTAAGTACTCCCAATTGTGCACCACCAGGGGCTTCTACTACTGTCATTTTCAAAACTCTACTTCAGGCCACGCATGTGAGCACCTGGGACGCCTTCTTCATTTCCTCTCAGCCACTTCTAGGATTTCCCTTTGGATGGACCAACATATTCTTTTTCACTCTCAAGATCAAAAAAATGGCCATTCCTTGGTTTCAATCATCTTTCTTTCCTTTCTCTTTTTTATGGCATCAAACTTGGGAGCAGACTAGGGACAGTCTGTAAGTTGGGGAGAGATGTGGTTCCCCATCCTGGACACCCTGGCCAGTGCGGAGATTTTAATGTTTTCTTTATCATCATTCATAGGTATCATTATCAAAAACAAAAAAAGAAAAAAAAAATCATTGCCACTTGAACCATTCGCAAGTTCACACTTCCTCTCAATTCCCAAACCCATTTGGGACTTTCTTGAATCCAGGAAATATCACCAATATCTTGCACCCGCCCCCTGGCTCTGACTTGGAAAGTGCTCATCTTCAGAAGTCTCAAGCACTCCAACTAGAGTTGGATGGATTGACGAACGTGCCACCATCCTCTTCTTCCCGGGGCCATATCCTGTCTGAGTTTATAATCCAAACAGCCCTACCATTAGCCCCCAAATCTCTGTACCCCCTCCCACGGTCCCAATCCTGATGGAGACGTTGGCAGAAACAATTGCCCGCCCTGCCAAAAGGTTCCTGTCAGAGTCCAACTAAGAATAATCTCAAGTCAATTGACGGAATCCAACAGAACGTTTTGCATCTCCTCAGTCTTCCAATTGTTGATCCCTTGTTTGACAATTTGATTATCCATCTGGCTGTGAGAATAAAGCTGGCGAGAAGGCCAACTCAACCTCCTTGGATCCAGTGTCCCGACCCTGCCTCTTTGATCTTGAAACTTTTCACTCAATCCCCATAAATCCCGCGACATTCCAAGCCTTCGCATTGAGGTCACTCAACCCTCACCGTCTGACTAGCCCCGGACCTTCCAAACGTCTAAAGTGGTCATGCTCACCCTAAGAAGGATAACCTCCTCAACCCCCCCCTTCACTCGGATCCAATCCCTGCTTCATCAAGCCTCCTTGTGAAACTATCTACCGAAAATCTTCCAATCTCATTCCCATCACCACCTCACCGTCAAACCTCTTCCTCCCCTCCTAGCTCGCAGTTGTCCGCGGATCTCTTACGTTGCCAGTGCCCGTCAGACACCTGCCGGCGGTCGTCCGCGGGCACGGCAGTCGCCCATGTCCATCGGACACCTGCTGGCGGTCATCCGTGGCCTCGGAAGTCGCCCGGGCCCATCAGGATGCCCGCAGGCATCCCTCTTTGGGTTTCTTTTTCTCCAAGTAACTGTTTGTTTCTTTTTTTATTCTTTCTCTTGTTTTCCCATGATCTTGATCCTTGAAAAGAAAAAAAAAAATTCCGCTCCCATTTGTAAATCTCTCTTGTAAATAGTCTATAGGCCTCTGGTCTATAAAAGGAGGGGCTCTCCCCTGCTTTTTCTGAGCATCATCAGGCATCAGATCATCAGTCAATAGAATCATCCATAGGGGTGTGTGCCTGTGTCCCCCCATCATTGTGAAATTTAATCCTGATCCTTATCCTGTGTATATCTTTGATTGCCCCCTGATCCATTTTTTTTGACCCAAAGTCTTTGCCCCTCTGTGGCCTGATCCTTATCACCAACCAATAGCCTTGCTGGTTGAAGAAAAATTCTGTCTGTTAAAATTTTTGAGTATGTTATAGAACTCCTTGATCCCTTTCTCTGACCATACTGGTCCTGATCCCTGATCACCTTTCTGGAGCCAATCAAAATTGATTGAAGAGGTCTTATTAAGCTTAAGACCTGGAGTGTTATACCTCCCTTTATTTTCTTTGGAGTTGCATTCTTCCAGCCTATTCTTGAGTCCCTTGAGAAGTGTTGAGATTATCCTTGCTTCAAATCAGTTAATGTTTGCTTTGGAGCTTCTTAAACATTGTGCTTTGTCTTTTAAAGCCACCCTCAGTTATCTGGTATCCTTCAAGCGCTTGATTGCGGAGAGTTGGGCAGGTTCATTGGGAACCTGGAGTTTGCTTGGGTTTGAGTTGATCATCCCCAATCTTCTGCTGATGACCAGAGTTAGTAGCTTGTGGGCGTTGTTTAAATACAACAGCTTTTGTTCTTTGAACTCTAAGAGGAATTTAACTTCTGTTGTTCAAGTTTTTCCCTGCATAATCTTGTCTCAGATAGTGCTGTTCCATTGCTACCAAACTATTGTCATCTTTATCCTCTACTCCTTGATTCCTCATTTACCAGGTTCTGGACCTTGATCTTGGTTACATTTAAATATTTTTGTAAAACTCAGGAGGGCAGCCTAAACAGCACCTTTCCCCTCCACAGAACTGCCACGGTCTAGCACCGTTTGGAGTCTTACACCGCTTGTGCGTATCTGCTTATCACACAGCATGATTTCCTGCCCTGCACCCATATCCCCAATTGCCCTGCCCTACCTCCCCCAACTAGCTACCCAAAAACCTGGTTGGGCCAGCTCCATTCCTGGGTCTGTAATGCCCAAGCAGGCTGTGGCCCCCCACATCCAATCAAGCCCAACCCATGCCCTGTATGCCAAGCCCCACTGTGCCTACTCCTGAGACCGCAGCGGCTGCTGCTGAGCCTGCAGGGGCCACTTCCAAGAATGGGAACATCCGGGTTCTGAGCCTCACCTACCAAATGCTGAGAGTGCCAAATGTGGCGCTGTTCCCAATCAGAGACTATATAAAAACACCACATCCCCCCAAACTTGGGTTCTGTCCCCAGAGGTCTTCAAATTGCTACCTCAACTGTAACTGCTCTCCTCTCCCACACCCACCAACTTTTCCCTCAAGATCTCCTTTCCTACAACCACCCTTCCTCTGTCATTTCCATGATACCCTGCAAGTTCCATGCTTGAAACGGGCACGTATGCTCAATTGTCCCTGGTTTCCGCGCATGCACCACCTGTTGTTGTGCCCACCACCACTGTTCCCTTAGCAAAGGAATTCCCGGGCCCCTCCTCAATCTGGTTCTTGGCCCCCCCGGCAAAAGGGGGTTTGTCTGGATCCATTTGTGGTTTGGGAGGATTCTTGGACTCCGCCCAGCTTGCCTTGCTGCAGCGCTCTTCCAAGCAAGGACCGAACCTGCACCATTCCACTCTGCCGCGCGGGACCGCCCCAGAAGGAGGATTTTCCAAAGCTTGCAGCATACCAGGCCACTCTTCAATACTGGGCGAATTGCCTCCGGGTTACCCAAGGCGCAATGGAGATGCGCATCAAGGAAATCCTTAGGCAACGCGCGGCCCCCCTCCAGCTCCTCCTCTGGCCCCCATTACAGCTACCACCACTCCAGCTCCCCCTCTGGCTCCTATTCCGGATCCCAAACCTGTGGACTCGGAACAAAAGTCCTGCAACTCCACATGTCACTCCTTGCCGCCACCGTCCCCCATCCTCATTGCGTTGTTGTATCCTCTTGGATTGAGCCCTCCAAGCAGTCCTAAAAAAGAGCATTCCTTGCTGCCTGCCTCACCTCTGCCAAGCCTGCTCAAGATCCTGGAGATCCCCACCACAATGGCCCTATCTGCAGCCAACTTTGACAGCTTTGCAAAACAATTGACCTCAATGCTTTTAAATTTCCTTGCGGTTCCCAGTGCGCAATCCTTGGCTTCCCAATGTGAGCTCCTGGCAAAATTCCAGGCATTGATGGCTTTGTCTACGGAAGAAATGGAGGAGATGATGAGAATGGCGAAGGCGCATTTCCCCCTTTTCCTTTTTTTCCTTTCTCCATCACATGTATCTGCCCCTTCCTTAGTTCTTAGAGAAATACAAGCTTCCCGTGCGCGCCTTTCTTTCCAAGCTAATCATCCTGTGAGAAAAACCCACGCATGGAGCAATTGAGTGAGAGAAAGATCCATGTCTGCGCGCCGTGAATGAGAGTGAGAGAAAAATCCGCGTCCGCGCGTCCTGAGTTTCCAATGTTCCCAAGAAGGTACCTGGACCACCCCAGAAGAACTTCAATGCATTTTCCCGTACCCTTTCTACAAAAAATATACAGACAAGCCGCCAACGCGCACAACCATCCAAGAGAGAGAGACAGTAAGGAAAAAAACATTCTGGGGTGCCTAGCTATTCCCGCTGTGAACTGGCTAGGACACCCCCTCACCAAGTCAAGCCTTTCCCGCAGTACCCCAACCATAACTCCATACCCTTACACCCCGTAGAAAAAAAAGGAAACAGAGAAACATACCCAGAGAATGAGAGGAAAAGTAAAAGAAAAGGAAAGAAAGCTTTTTTTATGTTTTTTTTGCAGCGCTCCTCATCCTGCTTTCCACTCCAACATTCATTTCCTCTGCAGGGCTTTTCCTTGTGTAAAAGGAACAAGAATTGCGCTGTGCCCGCGCACCTGCAATTTACAACCCAAAGCCAGTACCAATCCAAGAACCCAATCAAATCAAAGAAATGAGAAAAAAAACATTCTGGGGTTTCTAGTTGTTCCGGCTGTGAACCAGCTAGAGCACCCCCTCACCAAATCAGGCTTCCCCTTCTTTCCTAGTGCCCCCAAACTTGGTAGCTGTCTCTGGTGGTTTGCAGCCGTCTATTCCTCCGGAGCGGCGTGTCAGGCGCAGGCTCTTCAGACGCCAAACATTTGGAGCCAACTTGATCCTCCACTGCTTCCAAAGCCACTCTACCATCCCCTGAGTCCACTTTTTCTCCCGCTGTCTCATCAAAAGTGGTGGAGCTGCGCGCAAAAAAGCGCTTCACATGCAAGGCTGCAACCTTCCACTTTAGCGGAACTCTGTCCAATCCTCTAGCTGATGAATTCCGCCCATGAGCTTAGAGGCCATGGGGTATGGGCTGTTCCATTGGTTAGAAAAAAGATGCTCCAATTGAGAAACCAGACTCCAATTGTAAAGAAGCACCAGATTCCCCTTTTGTAACAGGTTGTGGAGGTGGTGGGAACAACGCTTGTCCCAATACCGCACTGATGCTGTCCGGGTTTTCCAAAGCGGCTCTGCCGCCTTTGCCAAAGTTTCCTTGTGTCAAAGAAGCTGCTTGGCGCGGGCTTCAATAAGGTCTGCGGAGGTATTGACCTTCCACCAGTCAACACCCAAAAATGTCTCCAGCTCAATGTCCACCAGAAGGAAGGGCCTCTTCCCAAAGAGCAGCTTGTAGGGTGAATAACCCGTTGATGGCTTCACGTAGATCTGATCCACCAAGAGAACCACTGGAAGCGCCTCCTGAAACTTTTTCCTGTCCTCCCCACACATTTTCATCAGGGCATCCTATGGTGTCCCTGCTCAATCATCCCCACACCTTCCTGATAGTACTCCGTCACACGACAAAATGTTTCCCCGCAACTCTGAACCAACTTCATCAAGCATCCTCAAAACTCTGCACACCTGTCCACTTTCACCAGGCGGAGGGATCTGTAGTGCGCAAACCAATCTTCCTCCAAGAACTGGGAAACCTTTTCCGCAAACAACTTCACCAAGGGGCGCGCCTCCACCCATCCAAACAGGTCTTCCCACGCAAAAAGCAAATACGCAAACTTCCCCGCTTTCACGTGCACCAAATCAAGAGAAACTCAGCCAAACAACGCCTCCTCCCCCGTGGGCTGACCAAACTCCTTGGGAAACCTCAAAATCCGCCACTGGCAGGCTTTGCACAACTTTACCCACTCCCAGATTGTTCGCACGACTCCAGGCCACCAGAGCTGCACCTTCACCCTCCTCTGCATCTCAATTTTTTCCCAATGGCCATGATTGTTGTGAAAACACCTCAGGATCACTTCCTGATCCATCCTAGACATTGCAACCACAAGAGGGAAGGGGGCACTCCGCCACCACAATTGCCTGTCCTGGAGGTAGAAGTGCACTGCGCATCACCTTGCCCACCAGATGACTGTATCTGTTGTTCCTTCGGGAAACGCAGATCTTGCAAATAAGAACACAAAACTGCATAGCTTCTGGACTGAAGCAGCGGCAAGCAAACCCCCGCCTCCAACACCCCTACTCAAACAACTGGAGATTCCATGTCTAAGGCTCCGCTCCTTTGTACGGATCCTCCCAAGGATACTGCAACAGCGCATCTGGAATTTTAAACACCTTCCCCAGAAGATGCACCATGCTGAAGGAAAAAAACTGAAGGAACGCCACCCACCGGGTCATTGGCGCGTTTGGCAGTGTTGGTGAATTGATCATTTGTTCCAAGGCCTCTGCGTTCAAAAAGAGTTCAAAATGAACACCCCACAGGAGGTGTTGAATCCTTTGCACAATATTAGTAACTCCTCACAGCTCCAACTTTGGTTGAGAATAGAAACTCTCCATTGAAGTAAAGGTAACCAACTCATACAACACGGGCCAATCCTTCCCATCCTCCTCCTGCTTCTGGATGCCTCCCGCGCCAAACTCACTAGAGTCAACCGCCAGTTGTATTCATCAAGTGTTGTAGTCAAGATCCCGGAGGACAATGTTGCGCCTGACTATCTCCTTGAGCTTTGCAAACGCATTGTTGCACCCAGTAGTCCATTCCCACTTTGCGCCCTTTTTTGTCAAGGCCTGCAGGGGGCTTTCCACCTCTGCAAACCTTTTGATGAACATGCAGACATAGCTGCACAACCCCAGGAACTGGAGAATATGCAACACTGTCTGCAGAGTTGGCCACTTGAGAGCTTTGTTCCACTTCTTCTTTGCAACACTTCTCCTTTCAGAAGCCACCACGTGCCCCAAGAACTCAAGCTCCAGAACGCAGACCACCAGTTTCTTTCCTGATAACGTAAGCCCCACTTTCTTGATCCGGAACAGGACCCGCTCTAGCCTTACCCGGTATTCCCAAATGAACCGGCATACTGTAGGTGCCTCCACCAGGACGGCAACTCCATAATCTGTCTTTGGGTCCTTAATACCAGGGTTGTCAATGAAGATCTGCACGCCCTCTGGAAGATTTTTTCACAGTATCCATGTGATCTGAGCTTGGTACACCTCCAACAAGTTAGTTGTACCTTGCGGCAGCCACGTCAACTGCATCCTTCCCAATCTGGTCTTGAACTCAGTCAGTGGGTGCAAATTGGGATGGAGTTCCAGCTGATTGTAGCCACCCATCACATCCACCAGCCCATAACAAGTGCGCCCGGCCTTTGAATCCAGGAATTCCTCCACCTGCAGGGGAAAACCAGAGTCACAGATAGTTAACAAGTTGAGACACTGCAGATCATGAAAAATCCATAGCAACTTCCTGTCTTGCTTGACAACGGCAAAGATCACGCTAGAGTAACTTGATGTGGATTTCTTGTAGAGACCCATCCTTACGCGCTTGCACACCAACACCAAGAAGGGTTCCAAAACTGTCTGAGGGATTGGAATTGGCTTTTGAGGAACCGTGGGGATGATGTACGGATCCCTGATGTTGCCTTTCAGCAGCCCTTGTTTGTCCGGGCCAAAGGCTAGGGTCTTTTCTTGTAATAAAAACACAGACACAAGAAAATCCCTTTTGTCCGCGCTCAGCCCCCCACAGGTCCAAATTCAAGAGCCTTGATCCTCTTTTTTGTGATCCGCGCCAACCATGTTACCCAATTGGACTTCTTCAAGGGAATCTCCCACAAGTCCTGGGACCAAGTGATTGGGCAAAAGGTTCTGTTCAGTCCCTGCGGCATTGGCTTGTTCGGTGGATGGACCTTCCACACCACTGGCCTGCACATCCCTGGGTTGCATCTTTCCATGCATACCCAACGTTCATCATTGCAAGTCCTAGCAATAACAAAACCAGGGCTTTTGCCTTTTCTCACCACTGTGGCACAATGGTATGGGTTTTGAAACACAGAACCTCCCGGAGATGCAGACTGAGGAAGGGAACCTACTTCTGTTACCTGCTCTTTCTGTCCTGCTCTTTTTCCCACCTGTTCCTTGCTAGTCAACCGCCTGCACGGGGACAGAGCTTTCTCCAGGTGGTAACCACCCCCAAATAGGCAAAATCCTCTGCAGGGTGACCCTTACAGTTGGCCCCCGCATTATACTTGCCTTTGCCACACATTGCTGGCCTCCGCACCCATTTGACCTTCCTGTGATTTCTGATAGTTGTCTCAAACCTTGCAACAAACGCGTCTTTGACTGTTAAAACTTCCATTCCCACTTCCAGGTTGAAAGCCATCTGGGCCTGGAAAGAAAACATGAACAGCCAACCCAGGATCACGTCTCCGCATTCCACCAAAAGGAAAGATAAAGGGTTCCAAACCCTTTCAACATCCACCTCCTTGCCTTCCACTACCCCATCCACATGGAACTCTACGCCCAGAGCCCCATTGCGCACTTCCTCCTTACAAATCCCAGCTCATCCAGAAGATCAACCCACTTTCCACCATTGCCAATACCTTCCACCCTGCAACTATCATTTCAAAATAAGCAAGCGGGACCAACATGGACCTTTATTGGTACAGTTTGTGACACAACTCCTTCTCCGCCACATTCATGTGCTGGACTGTTGTCGGAACCTGGCCTTGTCCGCAATCCCTCAATGCTTGGACCATCTCCCCGACAACCACTGGGGACACCACTGCTAGTTCTTGAAGCATTAAGGGTACCGGAGTCTCATTCCCCATCACCCTCCGCAGAATCTCTGCGGCTTCCTTTATCCCCGTGGCACTCACCAACTGTCTGTCCCCAGTGGGCCCGGGCGCACTTGCCCTCAGAACCGGTGATTGCTTGCTGACAGTGACGCCCATCTTCTCCACCGCAATCTGCTTGTTCTTTGCCAGTGCCCTCACTTTGGCTTCCACCCTTGGCGCGGTGACAATTGCAAGCTTGGCCTGGGCAGTTTCAGGCTGGGCCTTCACTTGTTCCCATATTTGTACCATTGGGGGGGGGGGGGTTGGCCCATTGCGGAATCCACTGGTTTGCCCGTTGGAAATATGTACATGAGGCTGTATGGGCGCACCAATCCCTTGCCAATGTCCTACGTGAGATGGTTGAAAAACAACTTCCAGTGCCCCTTCTCTCCGCAATACATGCAAAAGCAAACCGTGAAGCCCCCAAAAGACCCTCTAGGAGGTTGGAAGCCTTCTGCCATGTGGGGCGGCACGGCATGCAGTTGGACCAGGGCAGCCAGAATCATAGGAGGCATAGGGGCCTTGGTACATTCAAGAAAGACTTCCAAATCACGTAGGATCTTGGCCATCTCCCCCACTGTTGGATCCAGAACGTGCGGAAGCCTTGGAGCGCAAGGAAATGTTGATGGTCCTACGGCTGGTGCTTTGGCCGGAGCCAGTACCAAGAGAATCACCAACTTCTTGAAAACCGCTGGGTAAGCTTGAGCTGTGTCTGCAATGAGCTTGTCCAAGTCAATTTTGCTTTCCACGGCCCAAGAGATGACCAACAAGTCCGGAAGGATTGCAATTCTCCCTTCTAATGATTGCTTCACAAGGCCATGGTCATACAGGTATTGCTGCACCTGCAAGCAGAGTGTTGGTGCAACTCTGCCCAAAAAAACCCGCTTCATTTCCCCTGTTTCCCCCACAAAAACTTCATTCTTTGACAGGTACCCTTAAATACACTTGAACTTTGACATGTATTCCACCAGTCCCTTTCTGTTCCAAACCCCTCCATGCTTGATTGCCTCTGCTGTGTCCCACTCAAAATTTCTTTCCCAGAAACAAGGCTTGTGCTTTCCCCACCTTGCCAACATCTTGCTCTTCAGCCTTTCCCATTCTTGCCTTTTGTACCCAATCATTTCCTCCACATCCCAAAGCTTCTCCTCCTCCCTGATTAACAGAACAATTGTTTGAACCTTGTCCGCGCCCAAAGCCCCCTTGGAATGCACAATACCCTCAAACCTGGAGAGGAACAGTTCCACGTCTGTGGTCCTGAACCAAAGTTGAGGAAAGTTGCTAGGCCTAAGCCACACGCCACAAGGAACTTCAGCCACCATGTCCAACAAACCCCCTCTGATGATGGCGGAGCAAACATTCTTTCCCTGGGGGCAGAAGTGGTAGGTGGCGGGGGCTGAGCTCAAGGGTTAGGAGTTGGTTTTAAAGGAAAAGCGGGTGGAATTTTTGATCATGGTGTGCTTGTTGGGAGCATCCCTTGTACCTTTGAGAGACTAAAGACAAAGTCATTTCATGGCCAGACCCCCATATGTCAAAAGCAAAAGAGAGCTACTCCCCTATTAGTCCTTGAGTTTGGTAGGCAATGATGTCACCTTCTGTAAGTTTAAGGATGCTCCTTTGTTGTAGAGAGAGAGAGAGGGGAAGAGAGTAAAAAAAGAAGATGAATTCCTTTCTTTCCTCTTCCTTTCCTTGTGAACCAATCCAATGGTAAGATAAGATAAGCTCCCCCAATAGCTGGTGTTGAGAGCGCCAACTTTATGCCCCCCATTTCAACCCTAACCTAAGTACAAGCGCAATAACAGACCTACAAAAAATGTAAAAGAAACCCTAAGCCCAGAACCCTAGCCTAACCCTAACCCATTCCCTTCCAGCTTACCATTACTTACATCCAGTTTTTCCTTCTCATGACACAGCCCTCCACCCCTCCCTACTCAGAGCCCCCTGCTTTTCCGTATCCACTTTGCAAACTGCGTGATTTCCTGCCCTGCAGGTTGGCTCGCACCCATAGCCTTAATTGCCCTGCCCTACCTCCCCCAACTAGCTAACTGCAAACCTGGTTGGGCCAGCTCCATTCCTGAATCTGTAATGTCCAAGCAGGCCACAGATGGACACATCCAATCAAGCCTGACCCATGCGCAGTATTCAGAGCCCCACAGTGCCTACTTATGAGTCAGCTGCTGCTGCTTCTGAGACCGCAGCTTCCACTTCCAAGACCGCACACATCTGGGTGCTGAGCCTGACCTACCAAACTCTGAGCGCTCCAACCGGGGCGCAGGTCCCAATCAGAGACTATATAACTTAACCAAGCCTTATGCACAAAAATTGAGCCTTTCCTGCACTACAACCACGGTTGACTAGGAAAAATCCTCCGCTGGGTGACCCTCACGGTCATCTCCCCCGTTGGATTGACTCTCCTTGCCAGCCACCGCCGACCGCACCCACTTCCCCTTCCTGTGGTTGCAAATTGTTGTCTCAAACCTGGCCCCAGAAAAATACTCCACCATCAGCGCTTCCGTTTATTCCTCCATGTTGAACACCATCTGGGCCCGGAATCCGAAACATAAACTGTTGTCCTAGGATAAAATCACCACACTCAAACAATAGAAACAACAGGGGCTTCTGGACCTTTGCAACCTCAACCTCCTCCTCCTCCTCCACTACTCCATTTACCCAAAATTCCCTGCCATTCCCCGCCTGCAATCCCATAGCAGACTTCCTTCAAACCAGACCCAACTCATCCACCAACTTTGATGGAAGCAGGCTAACCATTGACCCGCTGTCCACCATTGCCCACACCTTCCTGCCTGCAATTTTCATTGAGATGTAAGCAAGCCGCACCAACAAAGACTTGGACCAGCAAAACTTGCACTCCCCTTCCTCCTGCACTGTTTTCACCTGCTGGACCATCATTGGAACCCAACTGCGCCCGTAATCCTTTAGTGCCTGCACCATCTTGTCAACAACCACTGGAAAAACCGCTGCCAACTCCCACAGGGTGAGGGGCATAAGTGTTTCATTCCCCATTACCTGTTGCACAATTTCTGCAGCCTTCTTCTTCCCTTGGGATCTAATTGGAAATTTGTGGCCTACAGGATCTTGCGCAACAATTTTTGGGGCCTGGGCCACTTGCCGTTCCTTGACATCCAGATCAATCCTCTCTGTCACCACCCGCATGTCCGCCGCCAATGCGCTGAATTCAGCCTCCACACGCAGAGCTTTCCACGTCTTGGGAGAAGTAAGAATTCCAAGCAATATCCAAGCGGCTCCCAAACCAGCTGCACTGGGGATGGCTGACCAGCACCCAAATCCACCTGCTTGCCCATTGGGAATATTTAGGTTGTCCAGACATGCAGACCAATCCATTGTCCATTTCATTGGTTGATTCTGCGCAACCAGACTTCCAATGACCTTTATCCCTGCAATAGGTGCACTTGAGGACCGTGAAGCCACTCAAAGGCCCGCTAGTGGGCTGGAAGCCCTCTGCCATGTGAGGCGGCACCCTGCGTGGCTGAGTTTTTGGCTGATCTGTCATCTGATTGAGGAGAATCTGGAGTTCCTGTAACATGTCTGTGACCTTTTTCACTGTTACGTCCAATGACTCCTGGGGCGCTTCTGGCTGTTCCACCCTTGATGGGCCCGCGGGCGGTGTCTGCGTTGGAGCTGGGGATGAGGGAGTAGCCAGCTTTTTCAAGAATGCTCAGAAAAACTTGGCCATATCCTCAATTAGTTCCTCCAAATCAATCTTGCTCTCCACCGCCTGGCAGATGATGCTTAGGTCCAGAAGCAGCGCAACGCTTCCCTCCTCTGACTGCTTCACCAAGCCGTGCTTGAACAAGTACTGCTGGACCCGCAAACAGAGTTGTGGCATGAGCCCACCCAGGAACACCCGCTTCATTTCCCCCATCTGCCCTACTATCACCTGGTTCTTCTCCAAATAGCCATAGATGCGCTCAAACATTGAAATGTATTCGGCCAAATCACCCCGCCTGCAAACTCCCCCCCACAGCTGCATCTGCTGCCACCCGCTTGAAGTAACTCTCCTGGAAGAGGTGCTTGCGCTTCCCCCACCTTGCCATCATCTTGCTCTACAATCTGGCGCAGTCCCGGGCCCCATAGCCGGCCATATTCTCCACATCTTAAAGCTTACTCTTGTCCTTGATGAATATGACAACAGTCCGGACCTTTTCCTTGCTTGTTGTGTGATTTGAATTGGAAATATTCTCAAACCTTTCCAGGAAACGCCCAACATTTGCAGTGTCAAATCAGAGGTGCAGGAAGTCCCACGGCCTGAGCCATACCTGATGGAGAGCCTCCATTTCCTCTGAGGAATCCAATTGAGGAAGAGCACAAAGCCGCCAGACCAAGCGGTTGGTGGCAGAGGAGAAGGCCTCCCACTAGGTCCTGACCAAGGAGGGAAAAATGGTGGAATTTTTTGACCCTGGAGTAGTTGTTGGCAAAATTGCACCTGCTAACTTTGAGAGACAAGGAAAAAAGATTACTTCCTGGCCAGACCCCCAGATGTGGAAACAGAAGGGAGAAACTCTCCTTAGTTTTCCCCAAGTTCGGAATTTATTGGTCCAAGCGTCTGTAAGGAGGTTGGGGTCAATGAGTTGAATGAGAAAGGGAAAATTGTAGAGGGGAGAGAGGTAAATAAATGATGATGCTTATTCCTTCCAATCCAGTCCAATGCTCTCTTTCCCTGATGATTATTCTATGGCATGTCCCTCCTACAACCTTGAGTTTAGAGTGAGGTATTTGATTCCTCCCTCTCAACCCTAACCTAAGTACAAGGAGAAACGGAAAGCCTAGCAACTATGAAAGAAAAACCCTATGGCCCAGAACCCTAGCCCAACCCTACCAAATCTGTCCACTCCCTCAAAAACCATTCCCTCTGTTGTTACATACTTCCAGTTTTTCCTTCTCATGGAGCAGCCCTCTGATGCACCCTTGTTGGAGCCCCCTGCTTTTATCTTTCCCTGCGCATCTGCAAATGCCGTGATCTGCGGATTTGTATAAGTGAAGTACTGGTTTATTCACTTTTTTCAAAAGAGTAGTGGATGGATTTTCAATTTTCAAATTTATATGGTTGAGGGGGAGAATTTTTCTAAGAGGAAAAGGGAGTAGATTCAGGCTATTATATGAACTTCAATGGGGGACACCAGCCTGTGGGAGCATTCATCATTGACTGGCCTCTTGAGCCTGCTGTCAGCATGAGTCAAGGGGAGCTGCTGAAGTGTGGCAGCAGTCAAAGCTGTGACCTCTTTGATTTTTCAGGATACAGAAGCAGGTGCACGGTCAGCAGCGCAAATAATATTTGGCAGGGGTACAGCTCAGACGCTGTAGCAGCACCCAATTTCATTTGCTTATTACAGCAGATAGAATGTCTTGATGAAGCTGTCCACTTTCACCAGCAAATAGAAAATGGATTTGCTCTTGTACAGCCCCAAGGTGACAGCAGAAACCTTCATAAAGTTTTCCTGTCCACTTTCACCAGCAAATAGAAAACCAATTTGCTCTTGCACCGCCCCAACAACTGGATTTGCTGATGATGGCGCACAGGACTGCTTGATGAAGCTGTAAACTGTGGAAATAGAAGGGAGAAAATCTCCTTATTCATCCCCAAGCTTGGAAGTCATTGGTCCAAGAATCTGTAAGGAGGTTGGGGTCAATGAGTTGAATGAGAAAGGGACAATTGTAGAGGGGAGAGGGGTAAAGAAATGATGATGTGTATTCATTCCAATCCAGTCCAATGCTCTCTTTCCCTCATGATTATTCTATGCCATGTCCCTCCTACAACCTGGATTGAGAGTGGAGTCTTTAATTCCTCCCTGTAAACCCTAAACTAAATAAAAGCACAAACAGAAAGCCTAGCAACAAAGAAAGAAAAAACCTATGGCCCAGAACTCTAGCCCAGCACTACCCAATCCGTCAACTCCCTCCAAAACTGTTCCCTCCATAGTTATGTACGTCTGGTTTGTCCTTCTCATGACTTAGCTGCACAGGTCTGCAAATCCCATGATCCGCGGATTGGTCCATGCCTATGCTTGCGCAGACCTTCCCAGCGCGTATAACCCCACTATTGCCCCAATCCTGCTTCCTAAACTAGCTTTCCGTGAACTTGGTTGGGTTGGCTTCATCACATGTTGCGCTTTGTCTGCGGGGGTTGCAAGCCGCCACACCTGGAGTAGGCCCAACCCGCACCTGGTGCTGAGCCCCCCAATCCCTACTGCTGAGTCTGCAGCAGGCACTGCTGAGACTGCGCGCCCCCCAAATGCTGCACCCAACCTACCCAACTGCTGAGCGTGCAGCCTGCAACACAGTTCCCAATCTGAGGTTATAAATACACCACCACAACGCTGTCACCAGCAAATAGTGAAAGGGATTAATCCCCCCTTGCTTGCTCAAAGGAGCCTTTCTCCTTCCTCTCTTGCTCAAACAAGCCTGTCCCCCCCCTTTCTTGCTAGCTTGGGGGGGGGGGGGGGGTGATGAATACCCCTCTGCCCAGGCCCTTCCCCACTTGCTTGCTCAAAGGAGCCTGTCTCCCCCCTTGCTTTCTCAAAGGAGCCTGTCTCCCCCCTTGCTTTCTCAAAGGAGCCTGTCTCCCCCCTTGCTTTCTCAAAGGAGGCTGTCACCTCCCTTGCTTGCTCAAAGGAGATGTCCCCCCCTCGCTTGCTCAAAGGAGCATCCCTCCCCCTTGCTTGCTAGCTGGTGGGGGGGTGATGAATTACCCCCACCCCACCCGGGCCCTTCCCCCCCTTGCTTGCTAGGTGGGGCGGGGGGGGGGGGTGATCAAATACCCCCTTGCTTGCTCAAAGGAGCCTGTCTCCCCCCTTTCTTGCTCACATAAGCAAGCCTTTCCCCCCCTTTCTTACTAGCTGCTGGGGGGGGGGGGGGTGATGAAATCCCCCCCTTGCCGAAGCCCTCCCCCCCCTTTTTATTTTTTTTTTTTTGTAAGTGTACTATTGTGTTAGTGCATTTCACGCTATGATATAAAAAAAAGAAATATACAGCCACTTCAGACCAGAGAATATTGAATGGCGCTAGATCAGCCCCAAGAGAAAGGTAAAAAATTGACCGGTAATCAGAAGAAAAGAGAAGAGGAAGAGACGGGGAAGTACAAAGGGAAGTAGCGCAAGGAACTAGGGAAGGATGAAAAAAATAAAAAAAAATAAAATTTCCCTGAGTTCAAGATGAAAAGAGCCATTGCCAAGAAGGCACAGGGTACCAAGAGGAGTTGGTGGAGTGGGTCTGGGTTAAAATGCAGACCAGAAATCCGTAAATACAAGCAAAGTTTTGGGTGTTGCACAAAAAAGGCTTCACAGTGATTGATGAAGTGTTTGACAGATTCCTTGAGCCTGCAGAAAGAGAATAGCGGAACATTGCCCTGGCAGATACTGAAGAGAAACATGTTGAGAGGGAAATGGCCTGCGGCCAGTTGAAAATGCTTGCTAGCTGGTGGGGGGCTGATCAAATCCCCCCCAACAATCCATCAAATTAAGTTTTATTCTTCTTACCCCAAGAAATCATAAATCACCAGATTCCCTGTCTCCAAAAATTTCCCTCCCTCATCCCAAGCCATCCTTGTAGCTGGAATTCTTTCATGAGGCACACCCAATTGAGCAACAGAAATTTCCTTCATAATCATTGTAAAATCAATGGTGTAATGCTCCAGATCCCCATTCTACTTATATCTCATGAATTCCATCCAAAGTAAACCTTGGTTGGACACCAATTGAGGAGCATAAAAGCTGATTATTTTTTTCCATATTGAGTACTGGTTCTCTTTTTTCCTAGGAATGATGATGACTTTGAAAGCGGCATTTCCCTCTGTGATTCATGAGGCTGTCCACAGTTTTGTATCTCTTGCACATAGGTTTTTGTAAAGTAGCTTCACTTGATGCATTCTTTGTGGGTTTTAAACCACAAGATAGCAACCCTTTGCCCCTTAAATGAACCTTCATCCTCATGAACCAAACCAGGAAGTTTTACTTGTCAAGTTTAGGTATATTGGGAATGACCAATATCTCATGTGTTTCTGACATCTTCAGCCTGATTTATGACTTGTAAGGCGTGCTTGTAAGTTGCAATGAGTAGCTTGTTCAATGAAATTGGCAGTAAGTTTGAGTTCAATGATACATTATGTGAAAATGCCATTTTGAAAGCAGTAAATAATAATTGATTTGGCTGCTCACCTTCCTTTGGATTTCCATTGAAATCATCAAAATAAAAGCAGGAAAGAGGCTTAGAATTGGATGACTTTCCATGGGGAAAATTATGGTTTTGGATGATTTTATAAGGTTGTGAACAAGCTTCCAAAATGACGGGCGCTTGCACCAAAATCAAAGTCTTAGGATGGATACATCCAAACACTAAGATTATGATGAAACCACCTCCATTGCTGCAGTGGAAGGCTTTGAGTAATGGATACTTGCACCAGAATCCTAGTGTTTGGATTCATACATCCAAACACTAAGGTTCCAGTGCAACCACCTTGAATGCAGCAGTGCTGCTCATCCTACCATGGACACTTGCACCAAAATCCTAGTGTTTGGATGCATAAATCCAAACAGTAAGATTCTGGTGCAACAACCTTGAATGCAGCAGTGCCCCTCATCCTACCATGGAAACTTGCACCAAAAACCAAGTGTTTGGATGTATGCATCTGAACACTAAGATTCTGGTGCAAAAAACTTGAATGCAGAAGTGCCCCTCACACTACCATGGAAACTAGCACCAAAATCCTAGTGTTTGCATGCATACATCCAAACACTAAGATTCTGGTTCAACCACCTTAAAGGCAGCAGTGCCCCTCAAACTAAAATGCACACTTGCACCAAAATCCTAGTGTTTGGATTTATGCATCCAAACACTAAGATTCTTGTGAAAAAACCTCAAATGCAGAAGTGCCCCTCACTCTACCTTGGAAACTTACACCAAAATACTAGTGTTTGCATGCATACATCCAAGCACTAAGATTCTGGTGCAAATGTCTTGGTTTCTGCAGTGCCAGGCTTTGAGCCATGGAAAATCACTAATATTTTCAAAAGCCTCACTTTCATTGGATCTATGCTTCTGGGTGTGCATAAAGTGGTGGAAATTTTTGGAACAGGCCAGACACCAGAATCTCAGTTTTACAATGGAATAGACATGGAAAGATAGAAAAGAATACAATTGTTTGGATGTATGCCTCCAAAAACAAAGCATTTGGTGCAAGTGTGCATGTGGGTATGCATAGAATTTATCTCTCCACGTATGCATTCCAAATAGGAACCTGGAAAAGGTTCATGTGAGTTGGACCTCTATGATAGTATTAGGATTAATGCCCTACAACTGAATTGATCCAATCATGAAGCTAATTAAAGTATGTTTTGTGAGTATCCAAAACAGGTTTTTATGAAACATCCATCAACATCATTCTGCATGATGAGTAACCATAATAATTATCTCCAATTCCACAAAGGATTGTTCCCCAAATTATTTTGTAAAGGCGGCCAAAAAATATCACATGATCCACCCATACATGGCTTCTGCCACAACTTAAAAACCCCAGACCACCCTTGTTTCTCTGCATGCCTCCACACAATATTTTTCAGCCATATCAAGAATGCCTCCCTCTCCAGTTTTCCTTGGAATTATCTCTTGCTCCCCAATAGCACTCAATCCTGCTTTTCTCAGTAAATTGCCCCAGAAATCAACACTGTTCTTGGGCTATCTGAAGAAGTCAGATGATCTAGTAGATATATTCCTTGGGAATGGCAATGCTCTGGTGGTACAACTTCCTTCACATGTTTAAAAGGCTCTATTTTCACACATTACTTCAACAAGCGCTCCTGGAACAGCTGGTGGTTGGATATACAAGAACTCCCTGAGAAATTCCATTTTTGTAGAGCTAGTAATCAATTTCATGCTATCCAATTTAATTCACTTTGACATTGCTCTGTGGATATTCTGTGCCATGGAGAAAGCAAAGAAGCTGCTTGATGATATTCTTGATGCTGGGATAATTCCAACACAGCCTTGCAATGAGAAGCCTAAACAACATTCTGGCTACCAGCTTTCAACCTTTCCCCTTACAAATTCTACCAGTTTGAGATTTAATCCACATCTTGGTTCAAAGCTTCTCTTGATTTCCAGTGGTTGTGACCTTCAACCCCAAACTCCCCCACAGGCTGTTATTTGGACAAAGCTTCTGCCACATTAAGAACAGGGAAAGGCCTTCCTAAGTTCCTCTTAACAATCCTCAAAATCACTGTGGAATATAATGCCCTCTAATGGATGTTTTTTTTTGGAGCATATTTTCAGTTGAAAAACAATATTGGTTTCTGATCCACTCTCAATTCTTGATACTCCACTTGTCTCTATCTTTGCTGATGACATGGGATTGGAAAATAACTCCAAGAAATTTCACTCATTGCAACAACCTTTGGGAAGACCTCTTCTTTGAAACTGCAAGGGGATCCTGGAAATTTCCTTCATTAAAAATTTCTCATATGTCCTTCATGGGTTCTCCATAATTGGGAGAAAGAAATCATCAAGCATACCTCACCAAAAACAATTAAATATGTCCTGTATCATGGGACCTCTAGGCACAATATAGCATTGCATGCAGTAACAAGCTGAAATTTAGTTCTGACAACATAATCCATCATCACAAGAGAATTTCTGCTTCACAAAGAAAGTCCAATGTCTACAAAATCAAGCCTTTTTTCTTACACTTGGCACAGGCTCATAATTGATGAAGCACAGTAAGCACTTTAACTAGTATTTTCAGCCTCCTGGATGCCAAGACCCTTGCTATCCTTTAGCTACCAGAGGTGATAGAATAAATAATAAATATATTATTTAATAAATGCAGCTAAAATCCATAAAATATTTGGATAAAGCCTATTGCAAGGTTAATTGGTTTGGTTATGGTTTATTGTTATAAATAAATTTAGATAAATTTTTTATTAAATATTTTTATAGAGGGGACACATTATGTTGGAGATCTTTAAAACATCCCTTCAGGTATTTCAGTATGAAAACATGTAGTCCTGGTTACTTTTGGCTCTTTATTTTAAAGGATATTTTGCCCAAATTTAACATGTATATAAAATACACAGTGGAGTGGAAGGGCTTTTTAAACAAGCTGGCACAAAAAAGAAAGTATAATAAAATTCACTGGTATATTATTAAATCTTTTGGGTATCTGTTTTGGACGTTCACTGACGGGTAAAACCTGTATACTGGGGTTATAAGGTTTTTCAGCAGTTTAAATTGATAAAAAGAGGTTGAGGAGAGATATTATTGATCAGAATAAGCCATACATTACTTAGTTATCTCTTATAAGTATTTGATTACCTTGGCTTGGTGTCTGGATGTAAATAGAACTGGGTCTCTTGTTATCAATAACCTCAAAAGAGATCTTTATTTATAGCTTTTGAAGTCCCAATATTGTCCTTCTGAGGGGTACAGGGGCTCAAAGGGACGGACACTGAGTCTAGCAGGGTAACCAATGGTAGCCTGTCACGTTTTCTTGGTGCTGTAGCACGGGTAGAATCTAACTCCACAGGGTATGGGAATTATTCTATTTTATAATTGATGTTTGGACATGTGAATAACACTAATCTATCCTTTTTATGTATTATTTAATTAATTATCCTTAGTAAATGTTCCCAGTAAGTTAATAATTATTTTAATCGAAGTTCCTATGGATATTCTGATGTCAGGTGAGTTCTCATTATGTATTAAATAATTGGAGTAAATTCATGATATTGATTTTACTCCTTGTTTTTGCATTTCAGTTGATTTACTAAAATAATCACTTAAAAAGAAAATTCATGGGTATTCATTTAATTTTTTTACATCATTAGTTTCCTTAGTACGTCACGAGAATATTGATGTCTAGAAATTCTCATAATAGTATATTAAAGTATTTTAATATATTTTTAGAAGTTGTCATCATCTTATTTTTAACATTCTTGGTACTTTGAATTATATTTAATAAAAAATACATAAAAAGGTTATTTAAGTATTTTTATATAATTTTGTGTACTTTTAGACTATCTACTATCCACAGGAACATTTATTACATATGTAGAATGTTCCTGTGTGGGTTGTAGCATGTTTACACGGTACCTAAGTTTCTCAGGCCGCCTGTCACTTTTTCAACCCGTGGTCCCGCGGCTGCATACTTGTCAGAGGCCCGGGGCTGCGTACATGACTATGACAGAGGGGCAGAGCTGTAGCTCAGCCGCGCCTGGGTGCATTTGCTGCTGCGGCTGCGTGTGGGAATTGTGACAGAACACATTTCCATCTGTAACTCCTAACATATACACAACACCTCAATTCTGACTGAATTTTAGGTGTGAAACCTATACGTGACATCACGTGTGAAATATTCAATTTGCCAAAAGGTTTAATAGTGGTGCCGTGGTATTTTGGTCTTTCTTTCCTTAATTATTTAAAAATATAAGGAGTTGGATTTAAAGGGTGGGGTCAGTGGTGACCCTACCTAATTGTGGGTGGAGAATCTATTTTTGTAATAATATTCATGGTTTTCCCAATAATTCTTACTTTAATTTTATTATTATTATTTTTATGTTATTTCTGTTACTTTTGCAGCTTGCTCTGCAATAGTAGCAAGCTGACAAATATTCAGTTCTTCTATGAAAAATCATTTTTATCCTGGTAATTTTGAAGTGAAATCAGGAACAATGAAGGCAAAACACAGATTGCAATATATTTCCTCAAAGCTTCAAAACGTTTCCGTCTAACTAGAACTCCCTTACAGAACAGTATTGATGACTTACTATCATTGCTCACATTTCTGTGCATAAATAATCATAATTCTTTGAATGACTGGCCACAAATTCTGCTTCCAAATCTTCAAAACACCCATGTCAAGCCAATTCAGTTGATTCTACAACATTGTTTGCTTTGAAGGACCAAATGAAGGGAACTGCCTTTTTTACTGGCAATAACTCACAAGACAATCCTGACACCCCTTTTCACCCCTTTCAAGGAATATTACAACAAGAATTATCAAATGTTTTTGACTTGTTTTGGAAAAAAACTCCCTCATACTGGCCAAAAAACACATTCAAAATTCCTCCAAATGATTCAAGGCCTACATGAGATTTGTGATCATCCCATGATTCACAATCCTGCTCTTGGCCTCAATTCTTCAGGGGAAATAACCAAATGTGACTCACAGCAATCACAAAAAGTGACAAGGGAACTCATTCAACATGAAATCAATCCAAAGCTATTTCTCTTGAGCTCCAAGATATCTGCAATAATTCAGATTGTCTCACTAATGCCTGATTATATGCAACAAAAACTCAAAGTGGTCATTTTTTCTATTTGGACACGTATGCTTGAAATGTGAGTTGTGAATAAGTATTCCATCCTTCCTGAAAAGCACTAAATTCCAATGGTCCTAGTCTTGCTAATGTATTTGAAGACAGAGGAATTCCATTTCTACTACTGGATGGACAAGTGGATGCAAATGGGCAAGACGGCTGCTTGTTCCAATTTGAAACAAAAAGTAACATATCAATCCTCCTTGCTTCAATCCAAGTAGATGGAGTGGTGCTCAATATTACATGTGCTTCTGTGTGTATTTTAATGGTATTTATTCTTCCCACAAGAATTTTGGAGAATTGGAATGAGAGTCTCAATCAGCATCAATTTTGCAACCAGGAGACCCATTGGAATCGAACTGTTTAGGCGCAAGCTGTTTACTGTCTGCACAGAATTGGTCAAAACAAAAATTTTCAAGTATTACATCTCATTACCCCAGACACAATGGAGAACAAAATTCAAATGGAAAGCTTTTTCCTTTCAACACAAGTTTTAAACTTGATTGATTGGGTAATTTTGGAAACACATGAACTACATTGGTGCAAAGGCACAAGGATCAGCTGGCACAGTAAGTTTTTTGATCATGAATTTCTTAAGAATTTCATGCATCTCATGATTCTTTCTGATATATTAGGTCAACCATTTTTGTTATAATTATGGCCAGCAATTAGCTTAGGTAAATGGGAAGTATTTAAAGCAAAAGAAATGCTGGAAACCTTGTGTCAATAATTACTTATGGGATCTCACAATGGGGAAATACTTTGGATGATATTGGTGATGGATTTGATTGGATGATGAATGGATTGTGGAAAACAGCAGGGAGAAGAGCTCCTTAAGTACAAAAGATTGGCCTCTTGTGAGCCCATGATACAACAAGCCAAAAGGCAAATTTTCCGCTCCAAAGGAGCTCTACAGGCTCTACAGGCCTTGTTACTTGGTTTGGGCTACATCAGCCCGCATGGCATCAGTCCCTGTACCCTTAAAACCAGCCTATTCCAGTCATTTCTTGTGTTTCCACCTTAATGGGGCTGAAACAGCCCCTAAGCTGTTCAAACCCCTGGCCAGTTGTCTGTTAAAACCGGCCTGTTACCTCACATGCTGGCTAGTTGCCTCATGCAACCTCCCCCTGGCCATACAAATGGCCAGGTGGGACCCAGGACACACCTGGGTCCGCTCTCAGACACACATGGGGGGGTGTAACCGGTGGACATGCATCCCCCCCCTCTTTCTCTCAAATCCCTGGAGGGGGAATTCAAATCCCCCTACCAGGGGCCCTGGAGGTTGATGCCCCCAGGGGTTTGTCATGGTAGTTGGGCTGGGGGCTGGTCAGATCCCCTCCAGCCCGTTGCTCCTCCCCCTTGGTAAAGGGGGGGGGGGGGGGGGGGGGGGGGGGGGGGGGGGGGGGGGAGAGCGCCCCTTCAATGGTGGGGGGGGGGGTGGTCAATTCCCCCCCCCACCACCAGTTGCCTTGCTGCAACCAGCCTAGCCACCTTACTCGGTGGGGGGGTGATCAGGTCCCCCCCACCCTGACCGGTTGCCTCTTGCAACCAGTCACTGGCTGTTTCAACCCAGCCAGCTCTCCTCCTCCTCCTTGCAATGGCAAGCAAGGGGAGGGGGAGGAACCGGGGACATTGGCCCCATCCCCGTGGCCGCCACCCAGCGCGGAAGACACAACTGGCTTGTGAGCCCCAACTGGGGTGGGGGGACTCCATTTTTAGTCCCCCTGCCCCCTAAAACAGCTCGCGCAGGTCTTTGGGCCCCATAAAGGGGTTTTAAGCAAAAATAGCGGCCCCAAGCATGCTGCAACACGGGCGGCAGCCCCAAATGGGCTCCAAAACTGGTGGCTGCCCCAAGCCTGAAAAGTGAGTTCAACATAATTTGGAGGGCCAGCACGTCTGGCCAAAAATGTCCAAAATAAACCTTGGGCCTGATCATGCCCATACAAGCCTATCTGGCTGTATTTGCGCATATACACCACCAGGCTCATTAGGGCCCGTTTACCAATAGGCCTGTTTCACGCGTTTTGAGGCCAGTTTCCCCAAATAAGTGACATCCACACAGGCACGTATGGTCCGTGTGTGTGTCCAATGGGCCGCAGAGGCCCACATTAGCATCCCATTTGGATTACACTCATAAATGGCACATGTGTAAGTGCATACTTATTTTAACACACCCCCTTAATCCAAAAGGGGTGACATTTGCATATTAGTCACAAAGCCTTGATGCTTGTTCCTATCTAAAGCCTTAGTCAGAATATCTGCAATTATTGCTCCAGTAGGCATGTACCTCAACACAATCTCCTTGCAGTTAACCGCATTGTGCATATAGTTATAGTGAAAATCAATATGTTTTGTTCTTGAATGGAACACTTGGTTTTGTGCCAACGCAATGGCACTCTGGTTATCACAATACCCAACAAAACTGCATCCTTTCTCACAAAGAGACAAGGGTTGGCCTCAGAAGTCTTGAAACCAATCTGTATCAGTTTCTCACTCATGGTATTATACCATGACCTAGCTGGTTGCTTCAATCCATACAGGGATCTACACAGCTTGAGGACATATTCCACTTTATCTTCTGAAAGTAAACTTCTAACAAAGATTTTCTTCATGGTTTCTGGTTTAGTCTCTACTAACCATTCAAAAAAACCATCAGGAATTGACATATAAACAGTCTCCTCCTCTCCAAGTTTTGCATTCAAGTATGCTGTTACAAAATCAGCTTTTCTGATTTCTTCACCCAAATGCACTGCTAGAGCAATGATGTAACTGAAGGTGGACAGCCTTCCGGGTGGTGAGAAAGTTTCTTGGTAATCAATAACCTCTCTCTGCTTGAAGCCCTGTGCAACGCATCTAGCTTTGAACCTCTTCAAAACTCCATTTGTGTCAAACTTCTTGTTTAACACCAATCTAGACCCAACAATGGTCTTTTATTTTGGAAAAGAATACCGCTTAACTACTTCAAAGACACTATTATTCTCCAGAGAATCAAATTTCTCAAAAATAGAACTCTTCCAGTAGGCTCTCTCATCAGAATTCATAGCTTGCCAAAGGTATTTGGGTTAACCCTGTTACCCATTTTAGAACTCAACTCCAGGACTTCATTGAGAATAAACTGTTCCTGAAATGTATCTTCCTCATATTGTGCAGCAGAATAATGGGACTTCAACTTCCCGTACCTATCAAGTGGAATTCTAACCCTTCCACTCCTTCTAACTGTAGGTGGAGGGTCATCAGGTTCCAAATTAACTGATTCCCCTGAAACAGGAACTAAACCCTCTGGTGGAACATCTGCCCTCTCTTCTTCTTCTGGAACCACATGTTCCTCAGCCTTTGCTGGTGAAATAGGTGCTAATTCTTTTTCTTTCTGTGACTTATTCACAACAATATCTTCACTCCTTTTGAGTGGAAAGGTACTTTAATCAAATTTTACATCCCTACTAAGGATAACCTTTCTTTTCCCTGGAAAATAGATCCTATATGATTTAATTATTAAATCATAGCCTACAAGTGCCCCTTTTCTGGCTCTAGGGTCTAATTTTCCAACCATCTCATTATGGTCGACACTATAATACACCAAGCAACCAATTGCTCTTAGGTGTGATCTTTTGGGGTACAACTTCCAAAACTGATAATGAGGACTCTTCCCATTAAAACTTACAATGTTTTGCAACACACAGACTGTACACATCAACTCCGCCCATAAGAACTTTGGTAGACCAGATTGAAACATAATATTTCTGAATTTTTCCAGTAAATTCCTATTTATTCTCTCAACTATTTGGTTATTCTGTGGAGTACTTGAATTCGTGACTAGATGAATGATACCGTAATCTTTCAATAACCCATCAAACTCTTTACTCAAAAATTCACCACCTCAATTGGTAATAACCCTCTTGATTTCTTTCATTAGACCATTCTGTTTCCAGACTTTGAAGATTACAGAAACCTCCTCTGTGTTCTGATCCTTAGATTGAATTGGTTTAACCCAAACATAATTAGTTGCAGTATCAACTAAATTGATGGAGTATCTTGCCCCCCCAAGGGACTACGGGGTGAATGGCCCTGCCAAATCAATGGAAAATTCCTCTCTAGGAACATCAGTGAAGTCTCTACTCTTAGAGAACACATTTCTAGTCTTAGCCCCCAAGTTAAAACTCTCACAGTTGCTGTCCTTTACCTTATGGCCACTTCTATTGTGAGCAACAGTGCTCAGGGCTGAGAATTTTAACAAGCTTTCACACAAAATATTATTTCAAACTTGTCCACTAAGAATTGTTCTCCCATCCATATCAATAACAAACCTATCTTCCTTAAGATAACAAATCTGGAAACCTTTTTTCCACAACACTCCAAGAGACACAAGGTTATAAGGCAACTCTGGTACATATAAAACTTTCTCAAAAGAAATTTTGGAACCCAAGTGATTTGAAACAATAACTTTTCCAATTCCCTTAATCTGAATTGTCCTGCCTTTCTGACCAATATTTAAAACTCCATCATAATCACTAAGATTTGAAAATAAATTTAGTTCAAAGAACATGTGATCTGTACAACCAGAATCAATCAAAACAAGAAAATCCTCCTTCAATCCTCCTAATAGGAAAGAAGCTTTATCATCCACTGATAATTTCTCATCTTTGAGGTTAAGATTACTCACTTCATAATCAATGAAGTCCATTTCTTGATCCTCATCAATTTTGGCCTTCTTTCTGGGATCTTCTTCCACAACAAGCATTTCCATAGGACCATCAAACTTTACCATTGCAACATTTTCAGTAGTGAGATTGACCTCCTTTTCATTCTCTTTGGACTTCTTCCTCTTCTTGTCCTCCTTGCAATCCTTAGAATAATGCCCCTTATTTTAACAATTATAGCATAAGACCTTGGACAAATCCTTTTTTCTTTTTCTTTCAAGATTTTCCAGTCTTTCCAACAAGGGCTGTTCCAGAACCCCCCTTCATCTTGAACTGAAGATCATCCTTTTCAATCCTCTTCAGCACATCCTCCTCCCCAGGAAGAGGATCCAATTGAGAAATAATTCTGACTAAAAAATCAAACTCCTTTGGTAGCTTCTCAAGGATTAAGAGTGACAAACACTCAGGATCCATGTTAATTCCTGATGACTTAAAATTGGCTATGCTAGACCTAGCCTCTCCAACAAACTGCTTACGATTCAAATATTGTAACTTGAATAGTTTATTGAAGGCTATACCCTTCTGGTGAACAGAATCACCAGCATATTTGGACTTGAGCAACTTCAAAAGGATGCTGCCCCTCCCTCTCTCATCTTCCCTAAGAGTATCAGCAACCCATGTCACATAATTCTCATCAAGATGCGTAAGAATGAGATGATAAGACTTTTTCTCCACTTCTGAACTGATCAAAGTGTCATCTGCATCCATTATCTCCCCACAACAGATGTTGTCCAGCTCACTATCCATAAGGACAGCCCAAGCATTATAATTATGACTGTTCAGAACTATCTTGGTGCAGCTAACATTGGGTATATAGGGCATCTTCTCAGAAAACTTGAGGTCTTTGAGGTTCTCCAGAGTGAGGTACAAGGGTCTAGATGGCTTGGAAGTAATGATGATGTTGGTACTGATAATGTGTTATAATTAAGGCCAGAAATTGCTTAGGCAAATGATCATTATTTGAAGCAAAAGACATTCTGGACAACTTGTGTCAATAATCGCTAATGGGCTCTCACAATGGGGAAATACTTTGGATGATATTGGTGATGAGTTTGATTGGATGATGAATGGATTGTGGAAAACAGCAGGGAGAAGAGTTCCTTAAGTAAAAAAAATTGGCCTCTTGTGAGCCCATGATACAACAAGCCAAAAGGCAAATTTTCCGCTTCAAAGGAGCTATCCGGGCTCTAACGGCCTTGTTACTTGGTTTGGGCTACATCAGCCCGCATGGCATCAGTCCCTGTACCCTTACAACCAGCCTATTCCAGTCATTTCTGTTGTTTACACCTTAATGGGGCTGAACCAGCCCCTTAGCTGCTCAAGCCCCTGGCCGGTTGTCTGTTACAACCAGCCTGTTACCTCACATGCTGGCTGGTTGCCTCATGCAACCAGCCCCTGATCATAAAAATGGCCAGGTGGGACCCAGGACACACCTGAGTCCGGTCTCAGACAAACATGGGGGGTGTAACCGGCCAAAATGCAGCCCCCCCCTCTTTTTCTCAAATTGCTGGAGGGGGAATTCAAATCCCCCTACCAGGGGCCCCGGAGGTTGATGCCCCCAGGGGTTTGTCATGGTAGGTGGGCTGGGGGGTGTTAAGATCCCCTCCAGCCCATTGCTCCTCCCCCTTGGTAAAGGGGGGGGGGGAGAGCGCCCCTTTGATGTTGGGGGGGTGGTCAATTCCCCCCCCCCCACTGCCGGTTGCCTTGCTGCAACCAGCCTAGCCACCACACTCACTGGGGGGGTGATCAGGTCCCAACCACCCTGACCGGTCGCCTCTTGCAATCAGTAACTGGCAGGTTCAAACCAGCTGGATCCCCTCCTCCTCCTCACAATAGCAAGCGAGGGGAGGGGGAAGAGCTGGGGCCATTGGCCCCAGCCCCACGGCTGCCACCCAGCCTGTCAGCTGCGACCGGCTCAAAAGCCGCAACCAGGGTGAGGGGACTCCATTTTGAGTCCCCCTGCCCCCTACATTCTCATGATATTGAGTGCCATCTTCTCTGATAATGATGTGTGTTTGGTTTCTGCTTTTCCGTATTCTTTCACCCATGCGTACTTGATGGTCTATAACTTTGACCAGGTTGGAAAAGGAATCTGACCTCCATTTGATTTCTGTTTGGTGATGCTGTGTCACTTGGCCAACTCAAACTTCCTTGGTGTCAGAGAATATGGCTGGGTCATTGAACTGCGCTGCAAGCTCAAAATAACAATTTTCATAAAATCAATCTTGCCTTCTTTCAGAAAGCTGTTATTCATTTTGAATAAATTCAGCAGTACTTTGAATAAATTCAGCAGTACTTCATCAATTCAGAATCCTATCAGCCAATTTCACTCACTCTTTTCCTTGTCTTGAGGGCACGTGCCTTGGCTTTTGATGCTCCAAAGCCTGTTCACCAGACCTTTGAACCAGCTTCCATTGAGACTTCAGGTGTGAAAAATACTTTTCAAGGATAACTGACAAACTGCATGAGTAGCATGATTTGGGGACCACAAGTACCTTTTATATTCCCCCAAATTCAGGGCCATGTCAAGTGTCCTGACAAACAGAAGGTCCGTGAGCTGGTTGAATGGATTCTTCCATGAGCTTTTCCAATCAAATTTAAAACGTGTTAGCCCAATCTCCCGCATTTAGGTTTGGACCCAACATTTTTTATCCTTTTGTGTTGTTATTGATTGTTTCAGGGGATTTTGGGGTAGGCTGAATGAAACTGAGACTCTTTGAACATTGAAATTCAAGGTCCCTCTCATCTTTTAGTGGTGGTGCAGGGAGGTTTTGGAGGTCAGTTCCTTCCACATCCATGAGAAGCCTGGAATGTTGATGGCAAATTGTCTTCATGTTTTCACTTCCATCTGGAAGCTCTCCTCTAAGTTACTTCATCCTCTCTTTTTGGGTTTGACTTTTGGCTGATTGGGCTTCTTTCCTGCAAATTCTGTGATGTTGAAGTGATCTAGAGTCTGCAGCATAATCCTGAAATTCTAGTGGGTCCACTAAAATTTTTGACACCACAGTCAATTGTTTTTTCCAACAACCAGGAATAAACTACAAAAAAACTTGCACTCTGATCATCAAATAAATGTTCATCTTGAATTTTAATATTTTTCATTGATTGTGCTACAAGCCAAAATCATGATTAGCAACTGAGATAATTCTCAAGATTCTTTTGAAACCAATAGCTCACATGGATTTTTTTCAGTAGGCATTGCTTCTCCTGTTGCTTGTGTTGCAAAGTTTGATTTATGGGTCTCATTTTCATGAGGAAGATCTTGAAACTTCACAGCTCCAGCAGCACGTGGTGTGGGGAAAGGTGTGGTTCTCCATTCAGGGGCTCTTCCAGTGAATATACACTGAGGAGTACCTGTGGGTATTGTTCACTTGCACTGGTAGTAAATGGAACTTCTTGGTTTTTTCTTCCTGGAATTAGTGATTGAATTCTGCCTGGGATTTTTATATGGACTGCAGCTTCTTGAGCCCTAGAAATTTTTTCCTCAAGTGAGGCCACATCTATTTACCATTTCACAATCAATTAAATAATTTTATAATATTTCTTCAAAACAAAAAACTACATGATAACAGATGTAATTGATAGAGATAAGGATAAAGAAACAATAAGAATGAAGAAAAAATAAGAATAAAGAAACAAACAAGCTTCATACCCAAGCTGAAGCAAATGGCTAAGACTCTGGGACATTAGATTACTGAATGAATACCCTCTGTATGGACCTGAATTTTGTGTAAATAAAACTCCCAAATGGGAACCAAACCATTTAAACTTTAGCAGTTTGAGTGAAGAACATCCAGAGAAGAAAGAATTGACAGTTGCACCAAATTACTTGAGTTCATTTGACCGATGACTGGATGATCACTTGAATCTTGAGTCAAATAATCAGAGATTTGAGAATGATGCGTAAAAGTGAAAATCCAATGAGAAAAGAACCTTCAGCCCGGTCACCAACTTTTGTTAAGAGTTCAGAAGTGAGGACCGGATGTGAGATGCATATGAATCAGGAAGAAGTCCAAGATTGCATAGCGCGGATGTATCCTATGTAGTCATGCTACTCTTCTTGATGGAAAGAAAAAGAAAGAAATATAAAAGAAATGAATCATTAAATTAACAAATCCAGAAAATTCCAGAAAACAATTCCAACACTGTGATTATTTTCTTACCTCTGGGACCTGGAGCCCGTATTACTCTCCTCTTGCTTCAACCCTGTCATAATGCACACACACTGAATATGGATGGTAATTGTTCAAATTCCACAGATATATCTGTGTTTTATTGTAATGCTTAGCTCTTGAACAAATGCTTGAACATTGAAAATCCTCACCTGGTCTAATTGCCCTTTTCTTGCTTTTGTCCCTCCTTGCAATAGGAGATGATAATTCTTCTTCTAAAACATGGGCTATGGATTAGATTCATTGTGATCTAGTGTCAGGGATTTAACCTCTATTGCTATACCTAACTGTGGTTAAACCTGCAAAAGAATAAAGACAAACCAATATTTAAATTAGTTTTGACTTATATATTCCAAACAGCAACTTTAAAAGTTTACAGAATCGAATAATACCAAGGTATTATGAGTAAATAGCCACACCTGAAACCTTTATAAAAGGTAAGGGGCCTTAGTATTAAAGGAGTAAGACCAAAAGGAGCTTTGCTTATAAATAAGCTCACACCCTTTAAAGAGTAACACACAGGGGTTACTTATCCAAGTGAGACCTTTCACTTCAAAATTGGTGTTGCCAAAGAGGTTATTGATTGAATTTAATACCAAAGTTTATAGCCCCCATCAATCTTCTTCTTGAGATTAAGGTTAATGGGCTTGTTAACTCTTGCTTGTATTCTTGGTCAAATAATAATATAAAATGGATGATGAAAGGGCTATAGGGTAAAGATCCTGCTCTTTTAAGGTAACAGGAGCCCTCAGGGGACTCTAGTAATCACCAGGGGAGTGTCAGGCTCTCCTTGGTTTCTTCCTCAAAGGCCCAAGACATCATTACATCATTCCCAATGGGTAATGAAGAACTAGTACCCATTGGGAAGGATTTTGAAGGTAAAGTTTTCATTTTACCTACTAAAAGGTTACTTACTTGGTCTTAGGACTTATAAACCACTCAGATGGACGGTATAGAAGCCTTAGAATGCATCATAATGATTATTTATATTTATTTAATGTAGCTTAATACCTTTGCAAATAATTTAATTTTAATTATAAGTATCTTAACTCATACTATACACATAGAGTATGTATACTCTTTTCAATGTTTATTAAAAGGTTTACAGCCTACAGATGAACTCTGAGCCATCTGAGTGGACGCACTCAAGGCTCAGTGAAGTATATTAAAGCATTATTACATCCAAAAGGGGATAGTATTAAATAAGTAATTAATTTATAATTATACTATACCTATAAGGGGTATATACTCTTGGCAGTGCTACTAGAAGGTTCATAGCTTACAATTAAGTTCTAAAGCCTCTGAGTGAACGCTCTCAAGGCTCAGTAAGGTGTATCAAGTGTACAGAGAGAGTATTACTTATAATTACATCCCAAAGAAGGATAATGTGTAATTAATTTATACAGTATAGAGAGTATGGGTTAATATGATTACTGTAACTCCTTCCCAAAGAGAGGAAACACTTTGGGAACTTCTATATCAATAATTGGGACGCATCTGAGTCCTCATAACTTAATTTAAAGTTATATTGGGTCCCCTTCTTGATAATATAAATTATCAAGGTTTTAATTCCATAATCCATACTCATAAAAACATACTTATACAACATTATGTAATATTATTAAGATTTAATATATAGTTACAAAACTACTCAAAATTTTCATTATTGTCTCCATGGTGGGTTGAACCAGTGACCTTGGTATCAGATACTGGGAAGTCGGCCTAGTACTTAGCCACTATACCAGCAGGACATATGAATTTCCAGACATTTGGACAAGTCTAACTGTCTCATGGCTGACATCTAGCTTATGCCATATAAAATTTCAGGGGAAAAAATAACTTCTCCACTCTCTTCCAGATATTCAAAATGGCCTTTCTTGGGAATCCTGAGGAAATCATATAATCCAAAATATCCAAAATATTTCAATTGATTATTTTTTGAAGAACCTTTTATGAATATTTACCATCATTTCCTTGGGATAGAACATTCTTATGTTGAGTTGGAAATGAATCTTCTGCAAGTCTCTTAAATCTCAGTTGAGATCCTGATTGTACAGGAGGATTTATTCTAGGAGGTGCTGAGATCCTCCAATGGTGGCCAATGTTATTTTTCTTAGTCCTTGAAGGCTGATTGCTGCTTCCCCCTAAAAAAATGAAACATGCTACCAATTAGGGTTTTTTCCTCTTTCAAGATTTCAAATCAAACTTTTACATTTTTTCCAAAGTCCCATTTTAATTTCTCTATCAAAATTTTGAAACCTCATAGACATTCTCTTTAATATCTCCCAAGCAGCAGCTTCAGATTATTTTTTCAGCAGCTAGTAATTTATTGAATAAAAAGCTAATTTACCTTCCATCTTCCAATTCTCTGGTTGCTGGGCTTTCTTTCCCATTTGGTAATTTCTCTGGCTATTCTTGTTCTCACATCCTAAAATAAATTTTTATCACCACCGGGCTTTCTGGCAACATTATTAATGCAAATCTAGAATTTTTACCATCCAATTCACATTGATCCCCAATCTCAAACCCATCCATATTTCCCATTTCTCCAGCCATATGCCTTGAATATTCCTGTGATTTAGGAGCACCATAATGCAAATTTGAACTGTTTCTCATTCTTTCTGATTTTGGGATTATCACTTAGGGATTGATTTAAAAATAAATCACTATTACTGTTGTAAGGAATCATATCAATTTATCACATACTTTCAGTGTTGAGTTATTTTGAGATAACTTGATATTGCCAAAAAGCCAAGAGTGAAAAAATGGAAAGAAACAGTTGAGACAAGAAAAAACAAAAAAAGAAGAAAGAAAATCAAAGGAGAGCGTTGCACCACAAGAGACCAGGGAGGTCAAACAGGATAAGTTCCAGAAATAAGAAAAATAAGATAGATGAGTGTAAAGACGCCAATGAGAAAGTTGTCGCAGGTTACCTCCTCTACATGAATCAGATGAGGGCAGATTAATGACTTGATTAGCAGCATGAGGAGAAATACACAAGCAAAGGAAAGAGAGAGACAGCCACTCGGGCTCATACAAAATAACCTTGAGACAAGGACAAGTTGAGATTGAGCTGATGAGTTTGAAGGAGGGCCAACATAAGATTGAGTCAAGTCACGACTGAAGGAGGAGTTCGAGTTTGAAGGAGGACTGAAATAAGATTGAGTCGAGTCACAACTGAAGGAGGAGTTCGAGTTGATTGATTAGGAATTTGAAGACATTGGGTGAGGTATTGGTAAGGAGGGATGAGATGAGAAAGGATGAAAGAAGAGAGGGAAGGCGAGTGAGAGAGGAGAAAGGAGGAATTTTTTGAGAGAAGAGAAAGAGGATTACTGAGAACGGATAAAGGTTGAGAAGGTGGTCAAAGAGAAAAAAGGCGGAAGAGAGCAAGGAGGGAAGACGCAGAGGAAGTTTCAACACCCCCCATTATTTGGTATGAGGAGGTTGAAGAAAGGATCAAAGAAACAGATTGAGTGATGACCGGTTACAGGCCTTGGTAAGACAATCAGCAAGCATGTCTTTGGATTTGAAAAGGGTGATTGAGATCATATTTTCATTAAGAAGTTCTTGAAGTTTTTTTGCTTTAATTTCAAGATGTTTGGTCTTTGAAATGTGTCCGAAGTGTTTGACTTTATCAAGAAGTCCTTTATTGTCGATTTTCAAATTTGTTGGTTTGAGATTGATGTCCCAGAGTTCCTCGATTAGATGAGATGTCCACAGGTTTTCTTGACAAGCGTCCAAAAGCACACACATTTCAGCTTCCGTTGAGGAAAGTATGATGTTCTTTTGACTCGCACTGCACCAGGATAAGAGACAGTTTTTCCAAAGACAAATATATCCACTTCTAGATCTCCTAGATTCATGATTGTCCCCCAAGGTTGAGTCGCTGTAATATTGGATTTTTACATCATTGTCTTGATGTGGAGCAATCTTGAATGAAAAATCAATGGAGCAAGCTAAATACTTGAAAACGTGAATCACCTCCTTCCAGTGATCCATGCGGGGTTGTTGTTGAATTGGGAGAGAATCAAGACAGCAGGAGATATTTCGGGTCTGGTCCTGCACGCCAGAAAGTTAAGGATGCCGGTGAATTTTCGATAGTTGACGTTGAGACGGTTAAATTCTACTTTTTCTTCTTCGCTGGCAGCTGAGAGTTGTACGTTTGGGAGAGAGGAGTAGAGAAAGGTCTGCAGTTATTCAGGTTCAGGAGTTCCAAACCTTTCTTGATCAGTTTTCTTTGATTTAGAGTGATGTGATTGTCATTGACCTTGACTTCCATTCCTAGGAGAAGATTGGGATCATGAGCGGAAGACTTGGGGAACCTGGAGAGAAACAGTTTTTTGAAGTCATTGATTTTTCTGGCTACTATAAGATCATCAACATGAAAGAAAAGGAAGGTGTGTCTGTCTTGATGTATGAAGAGACAGGGGTCGGAGTCAGAAACAAAAAAATGAATACTGTTGAGCCACTTGGTTAGGGTGTTGTACCAGTTGGCTGGGGCCTGTTTGAGGCCGTAAAGAGATTTTTTTAGCTTTAGAAAGGGAGAGGTACGTTTGGAATACTTGGGAGTTTTGATGAAGATTTCCTCTTGCAGAGGGGCATAAAGAAAGGCAGCTTTGACATCAAACTGTCTTAAGGGAAGTTTTTTGTCAATGCTGAGAGCAAGAAGAGCAAGGAGAGAAGGGAATTTCCCCATGGGGGAAAAAGTATCAATGAAGTCAATGCCAGGAATTTGTTGGAATCCTCGGATACAAAGTCATGCCTTCTTCCTTTCCTCGGAGGAGGCAGTTTTTGGTTTGGTTTTTAGAATGAGAGTTGTATCCAGGAAGCTTTCAGGAGTGCCATGGTAGTCCTCCCACACATCTTTGCCTTCTATTGATAGGAATTCTTCGTCAATGGCATCTGAATAATTATCAACTTTTTGAGTATGGTAAGAGTATTTCAAGGGTTTGATTTTTTTGGATCGTTCTTGAAGTTGATATCTGGGAGTTGGAGATGGAGCGGAAAGATCGGGTTCATCGTTGGATTCCAAAATGGATTCGCCATCTTGGAGATTGAAGGACAAAAATTGATCAGTGATAGATGTATCTTCATTGGAATTGACGGAGGGAGGATGTTCTATAGGTGCCTCGAGAGGGGATCGGAGACTTGAATCTGTAGTATCTATGTGATTGTTGGTAATGACAGAAGAGAAAGAATCGTCCCAGTCTAGTGGAGCGATGGAATTTCTGTCAGTGATATCTTTAAATCCTATCACCTTGATATGTTTGGAAGAAATGACTTGTCCGGTGTCGGAGAGTAGTTTATAGGAGAGAAGTTTGTTGTTGTATCCAATGAGAGTTGCAGAGATTCCTTTTGGATCTAGTTTGGAATGTTGATGATGCGGTGATTTCAGGATGACTGCTTCAGAGCCTATGGGGTGAAAGAATGTGAGTGGGATAGATCTATGTTTGAAGAGTTTGAAAGGGCTTTTCTTGCTTTTATGAGAGGGAAACTGATTGATTGTGAGAACAAAGGCCTTGAGAACTTCATCCCATAGTTGATTCTTTAGTCCAGAGTCAATAAGGACCGTCCAAAGGCATTCCATGTTAGTTCTGCTGAATCTTTTGGCGAGTCCATTTTGCTCAGGGGTGTAGGGATCTGAATATCTGGCTCTGATGAAGTTCTTCTCGCAGAAATCTTTCATTTTTTTATTAACAAACTAAGTGCCTCTATCAGAGTGAAGGACAGAAGGGTAGTACCCAAAGCGTTTCTTTTTGATTTCAATGACGTTTTGAATAATAAGAGGAATCAGATCTTTGGATTTGACAGGAATGGCGGAACAATACCTGGTGGAGCTGTCAACAACTGTCAGGATGTATCAATGTCCATTGTAGGAAGGGGGATGAATCGGGCCCATGATATCTAGGTGGAGCTCTTGAAAAGGTTTGTCAGCTTGGGTGTGTTCAATCTTGAAGGATCCTTGGGTAATCTTTCCAAGAGCGCAGCTCTTACAATCAACATCTGATTTGATGGGAATATTCAATTTATTTCTTATTTGGCTATAGCTTGCGTGACCAAGAGCCTTGTGGATCAGCTCGGATTGGGAGAATAGACAAGAAGGAAATGTGGGTTTGTCATTAAGCAAGAGAATAGGAATGTTGTTTTGGTAACAACCCAAGAAGACAGTTTGATTGTCTTTTGAGACAGAGAATTTATTCTTTTCAAATGTGATGAGATATCCCTCAAGAATCAAGCATCTGACAGGCAGAAGATTGGTGGAAAGGTCAGGAACATAAAAGCATTATTGATAAGCACAGGACCGCAGTTTCCCTGAATTTTGATGGATCCGATTCCTTCAATGGGAAGAGATTCCAAGTTCGATCCAGTCTTCACTTTTCCCATTTCTTTATGTGAGATAGCCACGAATAAGTCAGGATCAGAGACCATGTGGGAGGAGCATCCGGAGTCAAACACAATGTGACTTGTGAGAGAGGAAGAGTTTTTAGATAGAAGACAACTGATGGAGAGAGAAGATTTTTCTTCTTCCTTTTTCTTAAGATAAGCCTCTCTGAGTTCGGGATTAAGAGCCCAGCAATTGGCAGGAGAATGAGGAGCAAGATTATTGTGTTTTCCACCTGAGCATTGGGGAAGAGGTTCTCGGTCAGTACGAAGTGCGGTTAGTTGGATCTTTCCTTCTTCCTTATTTCTGCGTTTGTTGGTGGATATTTGAAGGTGATCAAGAACAAGGTCAGGGGTGATGGAGGAGGAATGGGTGATCTGTTCCTTGACAACTTTGAAACTTGGGGGCAACTTATGAAGAAGCATACAGGCCAGTATGTCTTGAGGGAGATTTATTCCGACTCTATAAATACAACAAATGCAGATTTTAGCAGAGGTTATGAAGGAAGGAATGTCGTTGATGTTGAAGGGAAGGTTTTGAAGATTGTCAAATACTCAAGCTTGATTGGAGGATTTGGAGGATGCAAAGAATCTGATGACGGCTGTCCAAATAAGTTTAGCATCCTATTTGTTTTCAAAGGTGATGATGTTGGCGTGAACGTTGGGGTCCATTTTGGAAATAAAAATGGATCAAATGTAGATTTGGTCCTTGAAGGAGAGACAAGTTTCCTCTGAGAGGAGGGCCAAACAAGTCCCTTGGATATTGAGCATGTTTTCCACTCTATTCCGCCACAGGTAGAAGTTGTCCATGGTTAGAGTTGGAATGGCTTCTATTGCGGTTTTCAGAATGAGTTGAAGAAGGGGATCATTTGGATTGAGAGCAGTGTCTTGGCTCATGACGGTGTTGGAACTTGAGGTTAAGTGTTGAAGAGGTTAGCAACGTTTTGACTGTTAATCATGTTGAGTTATTTTGAGATAACTTGATATTGCCAAAAATCTAAGACTGAAAAAATGGAAAGAAACAGTTGAGACAAGAAAAAACAAAAAAAGAAGAAAGAAAATCAAAGGAGAGCATCGCACCACAAGAGACCAGGGAGGTCAAACAGGATAAGTTCCAGAAATAAGAAAAATAAGATAGATGAGTGTAAAGACGCCAATGAGAAAGTTGTTGCAGTTTACCTCCTCTACATGAATCAGATGAGGGCGGATTAATGACTTGATTAGCAGCATGAGGAGAAATACACAAGCACAGGAAAGAGAGAGACAGCCACTCGGGCTCATACCAAATAACCATGAGACAAGGACAAGTTGAGATTGAGCTGATGAGTTCAAAGGAGGGCCGACATAAGATCGAGTCGAGTCACGACTGAAGGAGGAGTTCGAGTTTGAAGGAGGACCGAAATAAGATTGAGTCGAGTCACGACTGAAGGAGGAGTTTGAGTTGATTGATTAGGAATTTGAAGATATCGGGTGAGGTATTGTTAAGGAGGGATGAGATGAGAAAGGATGAAAGAAGAGAGGGAAGGCGAGTGAGAGAAGAGAAAGGAGGAATTTCGTGGGAGAAGAGAAAGAGGATGACTGAGAACGGATAAAGGTTGAGAAGGTGGTCAAAGAGAAAAAAGGCGGAAGAGAGCAAGGAGGGAAGACGCGGAGGAAGTTTCAACATTGAGAATTTTATGTTTTGTCATCAATTGGTTCCCAACCTTCTCCATCACAAAGCATTAGTGTACTTGTCTCAAATCCTTTTCCACTGTCAGATTTTTCATTGTCCCAGATATTGTGTGATTGTTGTGAATAACTGGAGCCTTCTAAAATGTTCATAAATAAGCCATTGCGCTCATACACATAACTTTCAAAATACTAGGGTACTCACCCTGGGAATTCAATCTGCAATGCAAAAAATCCCAATTTTCCTGCACTGGTTGGAACAGATTCCGTTTCAGCCTGCTACTTAGCACAGAGCAACCTGACAAAGCAACAACAATAATAATATTAACAAAATTAAAAGGAACAAAGATAAATGAATAAATAAAATTATTATAAAATGAAGGAGTAGGAAATCCATGAATATTATTGCAGAAATGGATTCCCCACCCAAAATAAGGTAGGGTCACTCACTGACCCCACCCTTGAATTCTTACTCCTTATATTTTTTAATTAATTTAATACAAAATGGTAAATGACCACGGCACCAGTATGGCACCTTTTAGCCATTTTAATATTTCACATGATATGTCATGTATAGGTTTCACACCTAAATTTCAGTCGAAATCCAGGTGTTGTGTGTAGTTTAGGAGTTACACGGGAAATTGTGTTTTGTCACAATTCCCGCACGCAGCCCCGCGTCCCTACAGCGCTGGTCTCCTGCGTACGCAAACTCCCGCACGCAGCCCCGCGTCCCTACAGCGTTGGACTCCCGCGTACGCCAACTCCCGCACGCAGCCCCGCGTCCCTACAGCGCTGGACTCCCGCGCAACTGAATTCCCGCGCAGGTAATCCCGTGACCTAGTCACGCGCGCAGCGGTACAGTCCCCCGCGCGCATCTGAGCAGCGGATCAGTCCCCGCGCGCATTTGAATGGACTGATCCCCGCGCCTCCTATGACATCCAGGTACCGCTCAGAGAAGCTACAATATAGTAGGATCTACACTACATATGTAAAGCTACCACACGAGCATAGATTATGGTTCAAAAACCTTAAAAATCAATTAAAATTAGTTAGCAACTAATTTTTAGTATTTTTTATTAATTAAATAAAGATCCAGACTCACCACAAAATAAGTTGATCAGAACCTTCAAAGACCACGAAACTACATAAGGAGTGGTCGTAAAAATTATTAAAAATTACATACAGGATCCGCAGAGGATGGAAAATCAATAAAAATCTACGTCTGCTCACTTTGGACCAGTACTTACTGTACAAATTGAGGATCAGTGCAGGATCAGCAAAATGACTAATCTATTGATTAACAGATCCTGCAGCTAAAAAGGAGCTGTTCCTTGACAGATCTAAGGCCAGCAGGCTAACAGCACCTTGAGGACGTGCCAATTTTGCCCTGATTGCCCCCCTAGCCTCAGCCCATGGCTAGTACCCCTTCTAGAGGTCCTCAAGCACCCAAAAAAGAATATTTAAACAGGATCTTTTTGCCCTTCTGTTTCCAATGAGTTATCAGTTATCAGGAATTATTTATTATCAATCAGACACGGTGTCATTGTTAATCAAGTGCTTATATGAAGATAAGCAAGTGATTTATGACTTAGTCTGTAGTAGTATTATTTACCTTTATTAACCAATCAACCATTGAAGTTTAGTCAAGCAATCAACCCCATCTGCTCTGAAACCCTTCCAATTATTCCAGGATTTTCGTGGTCAAGTGCTCAGAGTGAGTGTTTCCCTTCCTGTCTAGGCCACTTGTGCTGTTAAGCCCGGCCATTAGTGGAATAAGTCCTTTCTAAGGCACCCATATTTATTCCAAGGTTCTTAAACTGCCTAAGGAGGCCCCTTGAAGAGAGGTTGCTAGTCTGTAAAGATCCCCAGTAGTATAATACTGTGGCCCCTCTTTTTATATTATATTTAAAATATTTATAACCAAACCAAATAAACCTTGCACTTGCTCTTACCATACCATTATTGGAGCTTTAAAGTGTTTATTCTTTGGAATATTATTGCTCCAAGTTCTTTTATCACTCTCTGTAGCTAAAGGACTGCAAGGTTCCTGGTATCAGAGAGCTGACATTCCGCCTGATTGATTCATACAACCCACTTCCTGTTGATGAATCTCTTCAACCCAAAACAGAACCCTCCCAAACACCAGCAACATTTCCCAAATCTGGTGGGATTAGCATATTACTTACATTGCTGGAAATGGATTCGCTAGGGCTGCTATCATGCAATTCAGCAACCAGGGGCCTTAATAATTTCTCCACAATTGAGCTGGTTGATCTCTCATCAGACTTATCCTTTTTTTCCCAAAAATTTGAATCTAAGCACCTGAACCTATATTTAATGTTAAAAAGAATTTCCAATTAAATTTTTTATGTGTGACACATTTCTGAAATAACTTACAATATGTGTCACCACCAGATGGCAAGTGTGTGTTTTGAGCTGTGGAATAAAATTTCCAGTTCTATAAGTTCAACTGAAGTTTTGAGATCAAAATCACCTATGAAATCAATACTCCCACCTAGAATCTGTGTCATGAGAACATCCACAGATTGTCTCCCCAAGCTTGATTTTCCAATTGAACCAGCAGCTTCAAGTGTGTCATGTTTTTTCTTTTTGGCCCCTGATAGTGTTTCTGAAGATTGTGGTGGGTTTTATTCCATGCATAATTTGACAATTTCAATAATTCAAATAAAAATTCCTGCCAAAGGTTAGAAGTCACAAGTAATTTCCACATACCTGTTGAAATTATTGTCAGTATGGTTTTTTTCAATGCCTCAGATGTGGAAAATTCAGATGAAGCCACTATAATTTTTTTTTTTCAAATTTGAAGGATTCTAAGAAATTTGTCCTGCTTCACTCACAAGTATTGATAGTCTCTCTTCTTGATTAAAGCAGGTTTACTAGTCTCTCTTTTCAAAGGAATTTTTCCCAATTATCAGTAATTTTCCTTGATTCAAGCACATTTAGATTCACCAAAATACATCTTCCATATCCAAATTTTGTTCCAAGGAAATGCCCGCAGAGGTCACTCTTGAGGCTGCCAATTTATTTGAATCTGCACCATGTGCTTCCATTTGCTTTGTTGAGGAGACAGACTTTCCAATAACCTCTTTGTTCTTTCTGCATTGGAATATGAATTTTTGTCTCCTTGCTGCTGCTTCAGTTTATCTTTTTGCATCTTTTCTTTCCTGTTCAGAATTAGTCACTGTTCCTAAAAATTGCAATGTGACAAATTTACAAGGAAGTATTTTGGCAAAAATTTATGAATACCTACCTTGACTTCCAGATGGAGCCACTGGGGACCTTGGAGTGCGGACTAGATCAAGATTGGATTATTAAATAAGCCCACAAGAATATCTAACATAAATAGGAGACCATACGAATTGTTGGATAAACATTTCCTGCCTTTGGTATGCTCTTCTTTGAAGACCACAACCCATTTGACCCTTTTTTCCTGTGAGGCTGAAATTGGGACAGAACCTGTACCAACAAAATTGTCAAAATTTTTATGTGATTAATTCATGCCATTTTCAAAACATGAAAATTTTAACTGCCCACTTGGCCTGTCAGCTTTATCAATACTCTTTTCCAATGAAATCATTGGCAAAGAATCTGTATATTTATATGTAACTGAGTTATAGGTAACTTCAATCAAGCATTAATCTTTTAGATCTGGATGGCATGTGCTGTAATTAACACAAAGATAGACTCTAAGCTTGAGTTAACTTTGAACAATTTAAAGTGCATGAGTTTCAAAAATTTATTTTTAATACCACAAAGCAACTCACAATCAACTGGAATTTTGGAGATGAGATGAGAATAGATCTCAAATAGAAAATTCTGTTGTAAATGGTTCAAAAGTTAAGAGAGGAGGATACAGAGGATGCCAAACAACCAAGGATGAACCTATTAATATTTTTGGAAAGCCTGAAAGCTACATTTCTTTGATTGAACATCAAGTATGAATCAATGCCCTTCTTGGTGATTGGAGCCAATGTGAAATGCATGATTTGTCACAAATTAATACCCAAATAGTAAAATAAAAAATTTTCAAGTCTCAATGCTGATTTTTTTCAGTGGAAATGAACAAAAGTGCATTGGTGGATATTTCTCCTGATGCCTGAGCAGGTTAACCTATTTATTTTTTCTTGTGTTTTTAAATTTGTGTCAATTCATAACATTATGAAACCACATTAATACAAATCCAAGGGCACTCATAAACATCAACATGAAAAATTCAAAAAGTGGCATATCATGCTTGTTCTACATATAAATTATTACTTCAAAGCCAATCCATGTGATTTATATTGTGAAAAATCTTGCAGAAAAACCTGCACTGCATTTTTTGTAATGAATTGGGGAAAAGAATAAAAAATTTTCTGGGAGTTGAACCAACATTGACTCATTGCATGTGGGCTTCTATAACTATTGAGCTATACTGCTTAGTGCAAGGTTTAGATCACAAAATTGTTGGCATCTTCTTTTCAATACCTAAGAGCATCTACCATTGCCTTGAACAATTTTACAAGTTTTTGAGGCATGCAAGGTTGGATAACTGTCAAAACTTTATTTTGTGGCCTTTTTGAAATAAATAAGGCCCATGAAACAGTTATCCAGCTGTTAGGGTGAAGGAACCACCATTCTTGCTTCCATCAATCCCTTCTCAATAACAGTTTGGACTGCCCCAAACATGGCAAAAAAAGGAATGGGATCATTTTGAGCTCAAAAAGAGAAGAATAAAAATCAAATCAATTGGGGAGAATGTATTTCAATCCCTATTGATCAGACAATGCTGGCTTGATGGGATAAATCCTCAATAAGTCCAAGTCTCAAGCGGACTTATCAAGAGAGTGGTACATTCTCTAAAGATTCATTTAAATTTTGTAGCTTTCAAATTCAATTCCATAGTGTTGTGATGTACACCTTGCTCCAAGCAGTTGTACCTCATTGGTTAGAGCAAGCTAAATGCAATGTGTCAATGAGGGTGGGATTTCCACTGACTGCATTATCCTTTTCCTCATCATTAGACATGACATAAAATATGAAAACATGATACCCCATTTATTTTAACATTTTGGATTTTAATTATTCCCACACTTTCTGATCAAAGTTTCTGAGCAGACTGAAAATTGCCATGTTACCCACAAACCCCAATGAAAATATTGATACCAGGTGCAAGTTTCCAATGACAAAAGGGTCATGAAGGATAACCTATTTTTTAGGAATGTAACAGATGTCAAACCTTGTTGAATGCTGGAAAACCATGGTGAAATTTGTGATACAGACTCCGTAATTCCAAAAATAATAAATGTGAAATGAACTGGAAAATATCAGTTTTTTTATAAATGCTAAAATTAATCAGAATGCAACTAGCCATTTTATAAAATATTGATCGCAAACATTTGATCTGGGATATCAAAATACACAATCTTTTATTCCAAATTTTTATTAGATGGGGAATTTCATGTTAGTCCCAGTTGAATCAACATGAGAATACAAGTGAGTTCAGGTTTTTTCATTGTGGAATTAAAAGTGAGTTTCATTTTCCACCATGGTGAATACAATGTGAATCATATTTTCTTTTTGATGTAAAATGAGGTGAACTCAAGAATATTCATTGGGGAATAGAACTTCCCTCTGAAGGGAGTCAATGGGCCAGGAAATGTGACTGGATGATGAAATGAAGTCAGTGGCCAGCCAGAGACCCCAATTTGGCCCTGGTGATAGATTTCCTGAATTAAGACAGCGTTACAAACCAATTGTAACCAAGTTGAACCATTTTTAGGGGGTGGCACATGCTATCATCTGTCTCTATTTTATCCCTGTTTATTTATTCACATGAAAACTTCCACAAATATTTACTTTTGAAGAAAATTACAAATGTTTTTCAGATGTGAGAAAATAATTGTTCATTACATCAATCATAATAATTTTTTTTAAAAAAAATGTTTCCTTTGGAAAAATTTCATATTTCCAGTGGAATATAAAAACCATTGTATCAAAAATGAAAAAAATTCCTTTACCAATTTTTTGGGAGGAATCAAAACATGTGAAGATGATTCAGAAATTTAATGATAAACTAGGATTGCACTTGCTAGAAATTCCTGTCAAGAAATCTCCATGCTTTAGTTGAACCTATCTCCATTCTTCAAACAAGCCTTTTCTGCACAGCAATGGGGCACAAGATGGACAGTGGCTGTGCAAAATTCACAGTGAATGTGCACAAAAATACCAAGTCACTGGTCCAAATCACAATCAATGTACAAAATTAATAGGGAAAAAAAGCACAGCAACTGGGCACAATGCACAATTACTGTGCAAAAAAGCACAGAAACTTGGCACATCAATGCACAGTGAATTTAAAAATACGCAGTAACTATTCCAAATGCACACCAAGTGTGCAGTGGGGCTTGGTTGCAGATTGAAAAAAGCATTATTACAAGCTCATCATGAGATTGGTTGTTGTTTGGGAAAGAGCTCCTGGATTTTACTTTTTAGAAAGTTCCATCAAATCATTTGCAGTGGAATTAATTTTCTTGAAAAAAGAAAGATATATCCAGTGGAATATAAATACCTTTTTACCAAACATAAAAATATATATATGAAATATTAGAAACACCTGTTTCATGATGAGAATTGAAAAATTTTGAAATGTTTAAACAGAAATATCATCCAGTACATAAATAATTATAGAAAATGTAAAAAATAATTCTTTGAAGAAAATTAAAGTTTTTGGATGGAATTTCAATACCTTTCTACCAAGAATTTGAAAAAATATGAAAATACTAAATATACCCATTTCCCAAGGAAAATTCAATATGTGGAAATATTGAAAAAAGAAATTCATAAAGTGTAAACATAAAAAAATCAAATGTAAAAAAATATTTCCTTTGAATAAGAATTGAAATTTCAAGTGAGATTTAAATACCTTACCACAAGCATAAAAGAAAATGGAAAAATTCTAAATACACTTTGAATTTAAGAAGGGCTCAAATATTTTGAAACATTCCAAAAAATAATTCATCAAGTAATTTAATAAGAATGAATAAATAAACAATTTATTCCTTGAAATAAGAATTGTTATTTCCAATTGAATGCATATATTTTTTTACCAAAAATTGAAAAAATATAAAAAACTTACAAATGAGCATATTTCATGAGATGAATTCAAGTATCATTAAAATTAAAAAAATAAACTCCATCATATGCATGAATGATCAAAGAAATATCAAAATCTGATTTTCTTCAATGATCAATTTTTTACATTAGATGGTATTATTGTTATAGTTGATAATAATTTTGTTTAAATTTTTTCATCACATTTGAATTTTTCTTTTGGAATAGATATATTTAGTATTTTTTATTGCTTTTTATGCTTAGTAAAAATTTACTTACATTCTCTCAAAAACGTTGAATTTTTTCCAAAGCAGTATGTTCTTTATATTTTTTATAATTGTTGATTTACTGGATGATATTTTTGTTGGAATTTTTCAAAATATATGAACTCCAAGAATAAAAAATTTATAAGTAGAATTATTATATGTTTTTTTAGTTTTTGTACACAGTTATTTATTTTCCACTGAATATATCTCACTTTTTGAAAGGAAATTGATGTTTTGTTGTTTTTATCATTTTCCTTAGATTACACCCTGAGATATTGTAAATCATTTTCTAGCAGTTGCCATCAAACTCTTTGTTGGTTTAGAAAAATTTTGTTTCAAAATCTGGGAACAGATTTCAATTCCTTGCAAAAACTGACATTTATAGCATTTTAAAATATTATATTACTTGATTGGTATTGATATTTGAATTATCCATAACATTCTTCCCCAGACAGACTCCAAAGGTGCTCTGGAGGCCTTCATTTAGCCTCCAAGGTCCTGAATTAATGTTTAAAGGCCTGTGGGGGCCAAAAAAAACCATCAAATGGCATGTTCTACCACCCCAGACACTCCTTTAAACCTTAAAAACGGTGCATTCCTTCCTGTGGTTGGAAAGCACACCAATTTGTGTGATTATAATAAGAAATTACTTTCATAATGCCAATGACCCCTTTTGGCATCATTGGGGCGTATCAGAGTCAAAGCTTTCAAAAACTTAAATTGCTGATTTCAGGACTACCTTTTTTTTCAAAATTCTATTTTTTTTCAGTTAAAACAATTGATTCATGGTTTTTTTTGATAGAAGAAATATTTTTTGAAAACTCAATATTTTTCCTGAAATAAACTTTTTAAATTATTCAAAAGTTTAACTCTTATATGCCCCATTGGTCTGATACAAGTAATTTCTTTGGAATGATTCTAGCCTGCACCCATAATGAATCTGGAATCTGAAGCATGGACCAGCTATAAATTTCAAGTTTCTCTTTTTCAATTGGGATCCAATGATCATTTTTAGCTATTCATAAATTATAAAAGATTTTTTCAATAGGGCGTATCAGAGTTAACAAACTGGCCATTTTTTTAAAAATTGCAGGTTTCAGAAAAATGCCCTGATTTTTCAAAACGCCATTAACAATAAAAAAACTCAATTATTTCACATACCATGTGTCAGAGTTACCCAGGAAATAAGTGGCTTTTTTCAAACATGGTATATAAATTCATGACTCTACAGGGAATCACATCCCACCACACTGTTTTTCCACAATTTCTAAGCCTGAAATCCACTATGAATCCTCAGCACTCATCTTCATTCCCAATTTATCATTGCACTCAAATCTACAATGGTTAATTTTAAAGACAAATCTCCACCATTGTCCTCATTGTCATAATTGTGTCTCCTCAACATATCTCTAACTCTCTCCTTGATCTGATCTTACAGATCTTGTAACCCTGCATAGCCTCAGCCACAAAATAAGCTGTGCCTTGTACCAGGTCACTTGCATCCTCTTCACCTAATCCTTGCATTGCAACCAGCTTAATCCAGGACCTCATTTTTCCTCTTCAATCATTCTCAACATCCGTTCAGCACCCAACTAACACATCATTTCCTTTCCTTTCATCCTCCTTTCATCATTCTTTTTTAATCAATCATCTTCTCTCTGATCTTAGGTAAGGGCAATTGTATGAATGCATTGCTTGTTCTCTTTTAAGTTTATTCATGATTGTTGCTAGTTTTTTAAACAATATATTTTTCACACAACGGGGAACCTGTTGACATATTTTTTGACATATTTTTGGATTTCCTCTTATGTTTGATGCATTTCTTTTCTGTTATTTTATACTTCTCATTTCTCATTTTATTTCTTCATTTCCTTAACTTCCTCAATACATCACATGCGCGCTCTCCTAGATGCGGGGGACTTGCTTGTATTCAATGTTGAGACTGTGAAAATGAAGATGTGTCTGGTGGGAGTTGAACCCACAACCTCAGATAGACTGAGAAACATACTAGAGTGCTGCCTTTACCAACTAGGCTACAGACGCTTGTGGCTGCCAGGGTTGTTTGATATTGCTGGTATAGGTTCAACTGCACAGCCTCCGTACTGTGGTGATACATCATGTTAGCAGGTTTAACCTCAACACCCCCGCTTGCTACGTGATGTAGAAATAGGTATAGAAATACCCAGGTGAAAGTGTGATCAGTGTGGGGATTGAACCCGTGATAGGCTTACAGGGGATGATGGTCTTACAGGAAGCATTCACATCTTATTCAAGTCTCATAAGTAAGCAAGTATACGCTCAGGTAGGCTCTGGGCTCATAACCTGTTGAGACTGTGAAAATGAAGATGTGTCTGGTGGGAGTTGAACCCACAACCTCAGATAGACTGAGACACATACTAGAGCGCTGCCTTTACCAACTAGGCTACAGACGCTTGTGGCTGCCAGGGTTGTTTGGTATTACTGGTCTAGTTTCAACTGCACAGCCTCCATACTGTGGTGATACATCATGTTAGCAGGTTTAACCTCAACATTCAAAAAACTTATTCAATATTCTACACCTCCATTGTGTGGGACAAGGGTATTTAGTATGGAGGTCAAAGTTATCAGAGAGGGGGAAATTGTTAAATTTCTGCTTTTCAAATTCTGAAGCGCTCAATAATTCAACATGCTCAAATCCAAATAATCCAACCATCTCTCTGAGCAATTTTTTTCAATGTTCCAGCTCTTCCAAGAAGAACAGCCATTCATGTGGAGTTTGAGCTAATTTTGTGCAATCCCTGTTCTATCAAGCTGTTGCCTCAACTTCTTCATCCTTTTTATTCTTTCTCATATTCTACTTCAGAGGTACCCTGATATCATCAAAGGAGGAATTCTGGCACAGTCATCTTTTCACCATTTCAGATTTCTGATATACTGTTCAGACTCTAAAGTGATAGTAGCTGGGTATGGATTCATTCTGTGAAAACTAAATGAATAGCAAACCAAGACCAGACTTTTATTGCAATCACAGAGGAGTATGATCAGAAAAGGGAGCTTGACAACAAGAGTGGCAAAGAGAATATTGAAATGAGAAAGTGACCAACAGAAGACTTCTGCTGGTAGTATGGCAGAAGGATTAGGACAAGCCAACTTCCAGAGCAAGCAAGGGAGAAAAGAAAATTGACTGAAATATTCAAGAGATGAGTCAGAGTTGGCAATAATTGTTTTGAACGTAGGAAAGATGGATTTACTAGCAGGAGCCTGAGATGACAGTGAGAAGCCAACGACCACAATGAGACCAGAATCCGAGTGAGCGCCTTGAAAAAACTGTTGAGATAGAGTCATTTTGGATAAGACCAAGGAGTCAGATACGGTCCTTACAATAGTCAAGCTGGCTGCTTTTAGTGGAATGGAGATGGTGGTCGCGGTTGATAGTTCAGGAATGTTGACCTTGAAGAGTAAGTTGATGTGGTTTTTCAAGAGTGAAGTGATCTTGAGCCTCTGGTTCTCTGCCTCAGATAGTGGTGGACAGATAGATAACAGCGAGTTCTCTGAGAATGGAGTGTGTACACTCTGAACAAGCTGCGCCATACAACCATGGTAAAATCAAGAGTAGAATGAAAAAAAAGTAGGGCACAATCAGAAAAATAGGAACATCAGATTCAACACTCCCCCTTGACTCAGAGGTCAGTGGAAGGATGAAAAGAAATAATTTACAAGTCTTAAGTTGGATCCTATATTGGCCGGTTTCTTCAATGCATCGGCCGTCATTGATTGTGATGGTATGAGCTTCAGGTTGATCAAATTTTTCTCAAAATCTTCTCTTAAAATTTTCATTTTTATGTCTATGTGTTTGGCTTTGGAGTTGGTGCCAAACTTCTTCACTTTTTTGTCTAAACCCTTTTTTTCAATGAGGTGTAGCAGACATTTGAACTTCAGTTGATAAAATTCTGTGATTAATTTGTTCAGCCACCTTCCTTCAAGATTGCTACTGGATAATGCCACGCACTCTGATTCCGTAGAGGAGTGGGTGATGCACAGTTGTCTGCAACTGGTCCAGTATAGTGGACTACCTTTGAAGGAGAAGGCCATGCTGGTTTGGGAGACTCAATTGTTTGGATTGTCTCCCCAGGTTGCATTGCTGTAACAGATAAGGCAATTTGATATAGAGCAAGGACCCAAAGTAAGACATACGTTCTTGGTAGCTGATAGGTAGTGCCATATGTGGATTACTTCCATCCAGTGTTTATAGCCAGGGATTTTTGTAGAATCGCGCCAGGCTAGACACCGCAAAGCTGATGTCAGGCCTGGCTAAGGCCGCGATGAAATTAAGACGGCCTATTGGAGACCAATAGTTGACATTAAGGGACAGGAATTTTTTGTGGTCTTCTTTAGTTGCTGGAGACAGGTGAAGTCCGGTGGTTCTGGGAGTAGATACTGGCTTACACTCAGTCAAGTTCAGCTTGGAGAGACCCTTTTTTATGTGGAGAGTCAAGCTTAGATGGAGGAAGTAGTTCTCTCTTGTGACTTTCATACCTAGCAGGGTGTTTGGAGCCTGTGCGGAGGAATGTTTGAACTGATCTAAAAATTTTTCTTTGAATTTATTGGTGTTTCCAACCAAAATAAGGTTTTTCAAATGGAAGAAAAGGGCAGATAAATTGTCCTTACTAAGAAACAAACAGGGTTTGAAGGAGGATTTGATGTATCCTTGATTTTTGATCCAGGATTTCAGCGTCCGGTACCAGTTTTGAGGGGCCTGTTTGAGTCCCTATGATGATTTCTTTAACTTCAGGAATTCGCCCTTTCTTCCAAGAGCCGGGAGGATTAAAAATATAGACATCTTTATTCAAGTTGGCATGAAGGAACGCTCCTTTAACGTCCAGCTGGAGTAGTTCAAGTTTCTTGTCCATGGCGGACGTAAGAAGTTCTCTAAGAGAGGCTATTCTGCCGGTGGGTGCGTAGGTTTCTGTGTAATCCAAGCCATATTTCTGGTTGAATCCCTGCATGCAAAGTCGGGTTTTGTAAGTAGGTGCTTCGCCATGCGCATTCTCTTTAATTTTATACACAGGTACCATCTTTAGATGATTGGTAACCTGATTCTCATTGACTTCTTTTCAAACACCTTGATCTTCAATGGTCTGAAACTCTTTCAATGTGTAGGCTTTCCAAACTGGAATGGAGAGTGCTTCCTCAATTGAGGATGGCAGTGTCTCTGCATGGAAGCCATACCGGTCAGGTTTGGTAAGAGTTTCTCTGTTTCTCAGAGATGGTCGCAGGCTGGTAGATACAATCTCTTCTTCTCCTGATTTGTTGTTGATTGAGCTAGACTCTTCTTCCTTGATGGTAAGACTGGGAGTCGGACTAGGTTTTTTCTCTTTGGACGGGGAATAGGTGATAACAGGGAAATTCTGGCTAGTCTGGATTGTCAGATTGAGGCTGGTGTCAGAGTTAGAAGTTTTGTCTTGGAATTCAAGTTTGATTGACGATGATTTATAGAACTTGACGTGTTGTAATGTGGGATTGAAGCCAATGAGGACGCCGAAATCTCCTTTTTCATCAATCTTGGATTTGAATTGAGGGTTGTTCAGTCGATACGTCAATTTAGAACCAATTGGTTTGAGATACTCAGCCAGAAGCTCTTTTCCATGCATGGGAAACCAGGGCGACCTGTGTCCCTTTTCTTTAGGTATTTGGTTGATTAGGACGCAGCTTCTTTTGATCACTTAATGCTAATAAAATTTGGGGATTTGAGTCTTGAAAAGGATAGTTCTAGTCAACTCGATGACAGTACAGTTTGCTCTCTCCACTCGACTGTTGTGCTGAGAGTAGTAAAATTTGGAGATGATCTGGTTGATGTGCTTCTCCCGGTAGAATTAAAATAATTTTCTATTGACAAATTCACCCCCTCCATCAGAACAAACTTCTGAGTGATATCTTTGATTTTTCCTAAATTCATTTTCAATTATGAATATGAGAGTGCTGGATGCCTCTTCTTTGGATTGCAGTGGGAAACAGGCAATGTAACCAGAGAAGGAGTCAACAAGATTAAGAGCAAATCTGAACCCTCCCTTGGCCCTAGGGTTGAGAGGACCCATAAAGTCAATGTGGATCCGGTCGAAGGCCTTTTGGGAAGGTGTTTGAGTCAGAAGAAACAACGATCTTGTTATTTTGCTTTTGTCGCAGTGGAGACACTCAAAAGCTTGTCTCCAGTTGAGATGGATTTGTCCATGTATTTTTCCATTTTTCCAAGACTTGCATGCCCCAAGGTTCTGTGTATCTTGGGTAGGTCCTTGCTTTAGTATAGGCTTTCATTATTTTCACTGGCCATGTCAATCACAAAGAGCTTATTGAGAATTTTCCCGGTGAGTAGCGTCTTTCCTTGGAGAGAGAGAGAAAAGGTGCAAGGAAGATTGGTAGAGTTAACCTTGAGACTAGCGCCTTTCTCAACCAGGGCCCCAAGTGAGATGAGATTGACTGTGGCTTCTTTTACTCAAGCAGAGTTACTGAGGAGGATTTTTGATTTGAAAGATGGTATGAGAGCGCTCCCCATCCCCTTGATTTTGATATCTGCGTTTCTTTTACCAGTTTTAATTGCGCCCTTGTCGTCTGAGGTGGAGATTGATTTAAACAAGGACTTATTGACAATCATGTGGATGGAGCATCCTGAATTGAGCATGAATCAGTTCGGAGTCGAGCCACCTTGACTTGTCATCATCCCACAGAAGAAGGAATAGTAATGGGCTTCTTCTCCCGTTTTCTTCTTCCCTTTCTTTCCTCGGTTGTGGAGGTGGGGGGTTTCAGTTCCAGAAATTCAACCCAGCACAAATTTGCCGGATGGGTAGTGGGGGCGGGATTGTGTTTCCCATTCTCGCATCTTGGTCCATTGTACAGAGCTGTGTTCACCGGTTCATTCTGGGTTTTCTGGGCACTTATTTCATTTTTGTGTTGCGTGAGGTGATCCAGAACCGTTTCTATCTTCATGTTGGTTGTTGAGTGCATAATTTGGGTCTTCATGTTCTGCATGGATGGCAGGAACTTGAATAGGACAAGGTAGGCTATGACTTCGTTTGGTAGTTCTATTCCCACTTCTGTCAGTTTCTTTAGGTATGTCTTGACCAATGTGACAAAGCTTTCAATGTTGGACAACATGGTTAAATGGAGGAACCCATTGAACACCCTTACTCTGTTTTCCAATTGGGAAGACCCAAAATTTGATTGAGTTGCAAACCAGATGAGTTTGGTGTCATCCTTGTTATGAGCATCTATGATGTTGTTGTACATGTTTGTGTCTAGTTTGGCAATAAGATAGGCAACCATTTCTTGATTTGTCTCCTTGTCCAATTTGACTGATTTGTCTGGTGAGCTCATAAGCCTAAAAATTACACAAAGCTTGAAGATGTTCTTCATTTGTTTTCGCCACATACTATAGTTATCTTCATTCAAGAGTGGTGTCGACTCAATGAGAACTTTCATGGCTTGTGCTTTGAAGTTTGTGGAATCTCCCCCTGGTCCTGGCGTCGTAGAGGGGCCAGCTTTTGGCATTTTTGGCTTTTAACCATGTGAAAACTAAATGAATATCAAACCAAGACCAGACTTTTATTGCAATCACAGAGGAGTATGATCAGAAAAGGGAGCTCGAAAACAAGAGTGGCAAAGAGAATATTGAAACAAGAAAGTGACCAACAGAAGACTTCTGCTGGTAGTATGGCAGAAGGATTAGGACAAGCGGACTTCCAGAGCGATCAAGGGAGACAAGAAAAGTGACTGAAATATCCAAGAGATGATTCAGAGTTGGCAAGAATTGTTTTGACCTTACAAAAGATGGATTTACTAGCAGGAGCCTGTGATGACAGTGAGAAGCCAACAATGACAATGAGACCAGAATCCGAGTGAGCGCCTTGAACAACTGTTGAGATAGAGTCAGTATGGATAAGACCGAGGAGTCGGATATGGTCCTTACAATAGTTGAGCTGGCTGCTTATGGCGGAATTGAGATGGTGGTCGCGGTTGATAGTTCAGGAATGTTGATCTTGAAGAGTAAGTTGATGTGGTTTGTCAAGAGTGAAGTGATCTTGAGCCTCTGGTTCTCTGCCTCAGATAATGGTGGACAGATAGAGAACCGCAAGTTCTCTGAGAATGGAGTTTGTAAACTCTGAACAAGCCGCGCCATACAACCATGGTAAAATCAAGAGGGGAACGAAAGAAAGTAGGGCACAATCAGAAAAATAGGAACATCAGATTCAACAATTTCTTCACCATCTGTTATACACTTCATCTCTAACCTTTCTGTATCTAGTTGCTGGTTTTATTCATATAAGAAATTCAGGTCTCATCACAATTAACAGTTGAAACCGCAATATCATAACTCCAACAGGTTAACCAGTGTGGCCAAATCAATGATGGCGACTATCCTCAAAACCACCATTGAAGCCATTCCCCTTCTCACAATGGAGAACTTCTCAATCTGGCGTAATAAAGTGGTGAATATGATGGATCTTCAAGGAGATCTTTACAATAAAATTACAAAGAAGAAATTAGATTCTTCACGGAATCCCATTGGAATTACCCAAATGGGAAAAACATGGGGATAAGAAAAATTCTCACCTCCAAGCTAGACACCTCAGTACAAGCCAACATCACAAATCCCAACAACAAGAAAGATGCCCACCTTATATGGACGAGTATCAACAAATAATTTGCGTCAAATCACGCCTTGAATCAAGCAAGAGTCTTCAAGGAATTTTGCAGGAATCTCTTTTCTATCTTGAATGTTTTGGGGTTCATCACCGGCAGAAAAACAGCCATCTCTTGACTTCACAAAGTAGGAATTGATCTACCATCTGATATTATTGCCTACCTCATCCTAGAGAAATTGACATCTTCCATGGACACAGTTACAAAATATTACGCACTCCTACAAGAAAGTCACTCCCAAGCATTTTCTTGATCATCTCAGAATTTTCCACAACAACCAATCTCTTGGTAACGCGATTACTGGTAAGAATAAAAAGGGAGACACCAGCTCCGTCTCTTTTTTTAACAAGGAAACCAAACCCTGGAATGATAATTGGAAAAATCCCAAAGCTGCTCATCCCAAAGGTTGTTTTTGGAAGCTCTATCCACAGCTCAAGCCAAGCTTTCCAAGGAAAAAGAAGTCGGAGCCCAATGAGCCTAAAGGTTCTGCAACAAGTGTTAGATCCTTTCAGTCCACTCTTTCTCAATTGTTAACTACACAATCATTTGTCCTTGACTCTGGTTCATCCACACATATGGTGTCTGATGAGACTTTTTTTGATCATCTCGACAAATCACTAATTGGGTCAATCACTTCTATCTCCGGCGTGGACAACCTAAGGTACTCTGGAAAAGGAATTTTATTGGTGACTGACAACAAGGGACAGAGGGCAATATTATCAAATGTGTTGTATGATCGGCTTTCCACAGCTAATCTCCTATCACTTCAATTTCTATTATTAGATGGGTTTGATGTCTCATTTCTAGTTGACAAGGTAGTACTGAAGAAAGGAAGTTGGTTGGCTTTAGGGTATTATGATTGCAATATACCTATATTTTATCTTCATTGAAGAGTATCTAACCCAGTCTCTCATTTAAGCCAGGAAGAGATTCTTCACAAATCACTTGGTCATTTCAGTTATCATTGGATCAGACACAAGCTTAGGATTGAGGTATCCAAACCTAAAGAATGCACAGCCTGCGCTGTTAGCAAGATCACTCAAGGGTCTTTCTCCTCAAAACATAAACAAGCCAACAGACCATTTTGAGAGTTGCATTGCGACCTGATAGGTTCAATTAAAAAAAGAAGCATCCATCATGATTCCTATATACTGACAATTGTTTACAGCTGTACGAAATTTGTTGCAGCTATTCCAATCAAAGACAAAAGTCAAACAGGGTCAACTCTTCAATTTTTTATCAACATGGAATCAAAACGGTTTGGATATTCTCCAATGATGTTACACTAAGACAGGGGAACTGAATTATTCAACAAATTTATGAAGGCATTCTGTCAAGCAAACAACATCAAACAAACGTTTTCTGATCCCTACACTCCCAAACAGAATGGTCTAGCCAAAAGATACAACCAAACCATTCTCAAGTCCCTTCAAACGGTTATTTTTGATTCAAAACTTTCCACCAAATACTGGAGTATAATAATCAAAGCCTGCACTCTCATTCTTTATCAATTTGCATTGTATAGATCCAACGTCTTGCCGTAAAAAAAATTAAAAGGGAAGAAAATTGAGCTGAGTTATTTTCATCCTATTGGTAATCACGTTATTTTTATTTTTTGCACTAAAGCTTCATCCACAAAGCTTCAACCTTGTGGGGAATTTGGGAGGATAATTGGATATAATGAGGATTTAGTTTCTTAAAAAATGCTTGCGGAGGACAATCAAGTTGTTGACACAAAAAGCATCAAAATTCTTGATTTCAACACCTCCCTTACCCCTTCCACTAGTGATGTTGAATTCAAGAAGAAGAAAACCAGGACCTCTCTTTTGAAGGGTTGACTCTATTCACTCCTCAAAATGAAAGAATAGATGAACGCTCAGAGGAGTCCACTCAACCTCTTGATCAAGCTCATTCTGAAGCTGCTGATTCTGCTTACACTACCCCTCAGCCTGATACCACTTCCACAGTGCTGCCAACAGTGAATTACCTGGACAGATCCAGATACAATCTTCAAGAGAGAACTGAAAAAGTAAGACCAGATCAATACTCTCATCTCAGAAGCAAACTGAAGAAAGATCTGTTATACTGGAAGGACTCACAAGGCGGAAAGATAGAATAAATTGAGATTCAGGACATCTGGGAAGATTGTGATGTGACTCCTGATCATTTTCTCAGAACAATGTGGGTTGATAAGTTGAAACCTGCTACTACCTCAACATCTGAACAAAAGAGTCTAGGCTGTGTATCATGGGAAAATTGCAGACTCCTGGGATCAACTAAGAAGAGAAATTTGCCCCCATGGGGAGGTTCACCTGTTTGCTCATCCTTTTGATCCAGGGAATCAATCTTGGACTGAAGATTCACCAATTTGATTTCAAGGCAGCCTTCTTATTTTCTCCTTTACGTGAAGAAATATACATCTTGAAGCCAGAGGGATGCAATCATAAATCTTTTTTCCTAAAACTAGAAAAATCCTTGTACAGTCTCAGAAAGGCTCGGAAAAACTGGTTAAGGACTCTAACCATGTGGTTGGGGTCCATAAGGTATAGCAAATTGGACTCCAATCCTTTCCTATATGTTCACAGTCTGAAGAGTCCTTCTCTTTTTTTCCATGTAGATGATCTGGTGGTGGTAGGCAAGGTGGATTGGTTTGAAGACTTATTTCTAGAACGCTTCCGGAGGTCATCCGCCCACAACTTGGATACCATCCTGGGGATGAAGGTCTCAATGACTGAAGGGAAAATAAGCCGGGATAAGTCTCCTCTCATTGATGAAGCACTTGAGGAACAAGGTCTGACTTCTTTTTGCTTGTTGTGCACACCTCTTACACCCCGCTTACAATTAACACAAGCAACAGATGAAGATTGCAAAGAGTTTGACAAACTGAATTTTAATTTTTTGTAGGTTCACAGGACTTCTGAACCATCTGTCTTGCAGGCCTTGTCCCAATCTGTTGGTGGCGGCGTCTCTGTTATCCAGATTCAATCAAAAACCAGGTCTCTTGCATTGGAACAAGGTCCTCCATGTTTGGAAATATCTGGCTGGAACTACTCACCTTTTGCTCAACCTTTGTCTGCAAAGTGATGGTCATAAACTTGAAATTTCCTCAGGTTCCACCTGGGAAAACAACCCTGAAACGCGAATCTTGCAATCCGCATTCTTAGTAAAGTTTTTGCGTTGTTCCATTGCCTGGAAGAGCTGGAAACAGACCAAAATTACCCAATTGACCACGGAGGCTGAATTGAACGCCCTCACCAACAGCGTGCAGGAGGGACTATGGATAAAATAAGTCATAGAGGAGCTTTGGAGGAAAACTTTAGCACCCACAAGGTTTTTCATTGACAAAAGGGGTTTATTAGACAAAATCAAACACTTTGGCTCTAATTCTAAGACAAAGCACATTGACATGAAGCTCAAATGGCTTTGCCAACAGTACACCAATGGCATTCTATCACTTCAGCTTTTTGCTTCTGGGGATATGGTGGAAAATGCGCTCTCTAAAACTGCCAACAAAAGCATGCTCAACTTGCTCAACCAAAACTTCTTTGAGTGATTAACACCAAATTCCAGGGGGATGTTGACATATATGTTGACATATTTTTGCATTTCCTTTTATGTTTGATGAATTTATTTTCTGTTATTTTAAACTTGTCATTTCTCATTTTGTTTCTTTATTTCCTTAATGTCCTCAATAAATCTAATGCACACTCTCCAAGATGCGCGGGACTTGCTTGTATTCAAAAAAATTATTCAATGTTCTAAATCTCCATTGTGTGGGACAAGGGTATTTAGTCTGGAGTTCAAAGGTATCAGAGAGGGTGAACTAATCAACTTTCTTCTTTTCAAATTGGGTGATGTTAAATTCAAGGCTCCAACTGTGTGGTAGTTGTGTAGGGCCCTACATGGCTCCAATGAGCTATGGGGGCCCAATGACGACTACAAAGGGCCGTTTCAAAAACGCCCGACCCCAGGGGGTTGTGCAGGAACCCTGTAACCCCTGTATATGGCTCAAATGCGCTGTGTACTCCTGTACACAGCTCAAATCAGCTGTTTTTGGGGGTGAACAACCCCCCAGAAGCCGTACCAGATTTTTGGGCACCGCTTGGACCACACTTGGGTTCTGTCAACCAAAATTTGGGATTAAGCAATACTTTTTGGGACTTTTGTTCCACACCTAGCAATCCCAAAGAGACATTAAAGCAAAAACCAAGTGAATTTAAAGTGAATAATCATAAATCATATAAATATCTGCAAACAATTCTTTCTCAACTTGAAAGTGAGCAAACTTTGTTTGATCAATTGAAAGTTGGATTGAAAACAACATTTTATGTTACTGGTCTTTGCCATATTTAATTTGATTGAAACTGATTGGTTCTTGTAACTATGAAACTATGACTTAACCAATGAATGTTTACTAGATCCACTTGAACCAACTCCCTTGAGTGCTTTTCATACTAGGGAAGAGGCAAAAAACTATTTTCAAACATTGGCAATGAAGCCTGGTTACGCTTTAACAGTTTTCAACTCAAAGCCTGACCAATATGTTGATTTAGCCTGTGATAGAAATGGTTCCTATTCAGGAAATCTTCTTGCCAAATGGTCTGGAAAAAATCACACAAGGAAGGTTGGGTGCAAGTTTTTAATCCATGCAATTCAAACAAAGGCATTCGCCTTGTGGCGCCTCTCCTACAAAGAAACCAAACATAACCATCAACCATCTGAACATCCCTCTGTGCATCCTCAACTGAGGAGAATCTTGGGGGTGGCCTTAGAAAATTTAGTGGAAGGCATGAATGATGGTCTCAATATGTTACAAATGAAGAGAAAATTGAGAAAGATTGATGGGTAGGATTATGTTGATGACCAAGAAATCTATAGAACTAAACAGAAGGTAACGCTTGCAGAACTAAAGGGAAAAAGTGTTATGAAGGTACTCTATGAACAGCTTTAAGAAACAAGTTATACTCACTGGTCAAAATTCAGTGGAGAGGGTCACTTGGAGGCCCTGTACTTAGCACATCCAGAGGCAGTAAAGATTTTAAAACAATTCCATCATATTGCTATGTTAGATTTTACTTAGAAAACAAATAAGTACAAACCCCCACTATTGCATGTTGTAGGAATGACAGTCAATCTTAAAAATTTCACAAAAGCTCTTTTTTTTATAACAAAAGAAACATTTGATTTCTACAGTTGGTCTGTAAATGCATTAAAGGAGTTGGATTATGATCCTGAGAGAATTCCAAAATTCTTTGTGATGGACCATGAAAAATCTCTGATTTGTGCAATTGAAACTAGTTTCCCAGAGTCTTCAAGACAATTTTGCACTTGTCACTTCTCTAAAAACATACAAGAAAAATTTAAAGTGCGCCTTTTTGATGAATTTGAAGGATGGAAAAGATTTATGAATCTGTGTGCAAAGTATGGGGCCTCAAAGACCAAGGAGGAGGCGGAGGTCAATGATGCCAAACTCAGAGTAGTTCCAAATCACTGCTTCTTATTCTTCCTAGTTTTGGGTTCTGACCTTTTGACTTTTATAGTGTTTCTTGAAAGACTATGAGGATGTACTTGAGTATATGGAAAATAAAATTTTCCCTATCAAAGAAACGTTTGTAACAGCATGAACTTTTATAAAAGGATATTTTGAAAAAAAAAACAACTTCTTGGGTTGAAGGGACCCATGCAACTCTCAAACAATTCCTTGCAAACTCTTTAGGAAACCTGTTGGATGTTTGGAAAAGCCTTGACCAAAAATTTTTGAATCAAATTAATTCAGTTCATGCATCACTTTATAACTCTTGAATTAAGTTAGGTACAGTTCTTCAAGCTGAACTGTTACCATTGGGTTACAAATTGTCTTTAGAGTCAATCCATGTTGTTAGGGAAAAATTTGAGAAGTTCAAACATGATCATGATGGCAAAGTCTGCACCAAGTCATATTTCAAGAATATGTGTTTTCCCTGTTCCCACCAAATAGGTGACTGCCTAGCATTCACAGGATCTGTGGTACCTGAAGATGTCCATCCTTAGTGGAGGTTGGGCTATGAACCTTGCAGTTCTAATTCTGTAAGCTAGCTTAAGTTGGATTGTTCAAGTTGGATTGTTCAAATCACTATGTGATTAATTCTTTTTTATGAACTAACTCACTAACGGTTGATCCTTTTTAATTTTTCCAGTGCAATCTTAATTAAATTTTAAGCATTACTCAGTTACATGAAAAAGTCAATGCAATGATTGTGGAATCTCCAGCTCATGAGCAAAGTGGAATTTTGAAGTATATCATTCAGAAGATTAGGAAATATTTATTGAAGGCAAGACTTGAACCTAAAGTCTTACAATCAAGTAGGGGCAGGCCAAAATTGAAAGATACGCAGAAAGAACCAACTTGGTTTGATCTTTTTGACAAACAACTCAAGGGAAAAAAAATAACTAGAAGGGCTCCAAACAAGAAAAGACAAAAGATTTTAAGTCTATTCTTTTGAGATATGTTCATTTTTTGGGTTTAATGAACTTAGTTACTAACTAATGATGAATTGTCAGTCAAATTTGGTAGAATCTGAATCTGAATTTCATAGTTCAGAGGAAGAGACTGAAATTGAATTGGGATCACTTAATTTGGAATCATAATCCTCTTCAGAGGAAGAGAACATGCAGCAAAGCTCAACCAGAATCTCATCTTTGGTGAGTTTTCATTTCATTTATCCAATTAAAGAAATGAACACTAAGTTAGTTTTAATGATAGGAACCAAACGTGAAATACCTCAATAAAATACCCATGAAATTCCATAAGTTCTTGGGTGAGGTTTGGGATCCAATTGGAGATGGGAATTGCGGATATAGAGTCATTGCTAAATCTCTTGGTTATGAAGAACATGGTTGGTTTACAGTTAGAAAGGAAATGATTGAAAAATTAGAGAAACATAAAGCATGCTACATTAAGATTCCTGATGGTGCAAAGGAGGTTGAAAAGATTAAGCAAAGACTTGATTTTAAAGAAATCAATGAAAAGATTCCCTCTTCAAAATGGCTGGCTAAATTTGACATGGGTCAAATCATAGCAGACACATATTCCAAACCTATATGTTTCATTTCATTGGAGTCATGTGATACTTATACTCAAATGAAAAATTGTGTTACAAATCAATCAGATACAATGTTCATTTCCTTTGTAAACAATAACCACTGTTTTCTACTAGTACTTAAGGGAGAAAGATTCCAATCCCGCCCATTGTAGCAAAACCACATTTCTTGATTTCTAAAAAAGCTTCTGGTTGGGTTGATCATCTCAAAGATCAACTGCAAATGTATTCCAGATTGTAATAAAATTTGACTTCATTTCATCATTTTGTTTCATATAAATTGTAATTCTAATGCAGCTAACAAGTTCTATTAATATATGAAGGAATAAGAGACTTAAAAGGAGTTTAATTTCAGCAAGGGATGAACAAAGAAAAAGGATCAGAAAGAAAAGAAACATAGTTGAGTAGACAACTTAAAAGGACCAGGTAGCGTGTTGACTAGACAGAGCGGTGAAGAAGAAGAAGAGGGGAAAAGAAAGAATAAAGGAGGATTGGTCCGGTGTAATGATCTTGGAGTTGGTAGTTGGGTGAGCTTGAGCTTGAGCTATAGCAGTAGCTGGTGAGCGAGCTAGTTGATGTCGGGGAGGACTTGAAGTTGGTTGAAGGATGATGGCGCGTCCGGGTGAGCAAGAATGACGGTTTCAGGAATCCAGGGGAGTAGTCTTGCGGGCCTTCAGAAATGGAGCATTGGCAGCAGTTGAATATGAAGGACGCGCGGGAGGAAAATGAAGGCAGCGGGTTGGGAACTTATAAAGAAATAAAGAAACAAGGTAAGGATGAAATAGAACAAAGATAGAATGAAATAGAATAGCATGAGCTAGAATAAACTCTAGAATAAAATACAATGATTTGAGCAGATACTTGAATACCAACAATATAAAGGGTTATCACATTTTGAACATCATTATGTTGAGTGTTTTTTGTTAACATCATTATATTGAGTGTTTTGAATGAGATTTCAATGGTAATTCAGTTCAACTTGTGTTGGGCTGATTCCATCACAAGCTTAACTTATGTTAAGCTTGGGATGGGATCAGCTAAACACAAGTTGAACTTGTTTTTTTTGGTGTTCTTACTTTAGGGCTTGTCAAAAGATTTAATTTTTTGGCCCTTTCATTTAGTGCTAGTCAAGTTGAAATGACTTTAGGGCTTGTCAAGTTAGTTGTATTTTTTTTTAATTTAGGGCTTGTCAAGTTACCTGTCTTTTTTGGGTGTTTTTGCTTTAGGGCTAGTCCAGTTACTTGTGTTTTTTTGGGTCTTTTTACTTTAGGGCTAGTCCATTAGATAGTGACAGTTTTTTTGATTTTGATTTATTTATTTATTTTTTTGTTTTTTAACCAAAAATGAAAATTCTTTGATTTTTTGGTTGATTTCTGTTTTTTTGGAAGGTTTATTTAGTTTATGATTTGTGTAAGTACCCTTCCATTCCTTTTCCTTTTTTTTTGCTCACCGTGGTCTGCCGCTGTGTGGAAGTCCACACGGTGGCAAACCGGGTTGGGTGAGCGGCACAACTCCATGAGCCGTGGGGGGCTGTACATGGCTCTAATTGGACCATGTGCTGGGCCACATGGCCCATTTTGAACTGTGTGCACGGCTCAATGAGCTGTGAATTTAAAATTAACCTTTCAAATTCCAAAGCCCTCAATAATTCAACTTGCTCAAATCCAAAAAATCCAACCATCTCTCCAAGCAACGTCCGTAAAAGTTCCAGCGCTTCCAAGAAGAACAGCCATTCATGTGAAGTTTGAGCTAATTTGGTGTGATCCCTGTTGTATCAAGAAGTCTCCTCACCTTCTTCATCATTTTGATTCTTTCTCATATTCTACTTCAGAGGTATCCCGGCATCATCAAAGGAGGAATTCTGGCACAGTCATCTTTTCACCATTTTAGATTATATACTGTTCAGACTCTAACTTGATAGTGGCTGGGTATGGATTATTTCTTCACCATCTGTTATACACTTCATCTCTAACCTTTCTGTATCTAGTTGCTGTTTTTATTTTTATAAGAAATTTAGGTCTCATCAGAACCTTTTGTTGCACAAGGCAAAAGGTGGTGAACCTAAATTGATTGAGATCTCTGATGATGATGCCGCCTTGATTCTTTGATTCAACCTTGGTATGAATTTGAAAGGATTGGCAGGGTGGTAAAAAATTGAGATTTGGATCAAATGGGGACCAATCATATCAAACTAGAAGTGCCTATGAACATATCCATAATACATAAATGAGAGAGAAATACAACAGAAAGAGAACAGAAACATTTAGAATGAGTCAAGGTCAACTTGCAATCTAAGGGAATGAGTATGCTTTAGAGAACTCTATAAATCAAAAATAAGAGGTACTTGGAACCAGGTTTGGATGAGTTAAGAGATGTATGTATGGTGTTTGTGCGCATGCTTATATCTGTGGTATTATGGGAATACAAAACAGATGGGATTGTTTATTTGATGGATTTAAATTTGAGTGAGAGTGGGGGCAGTGGGGGAGGGATAGGGTTTGAGAAAATTTGAAGATTCAAACTGATAAGAAGGATTTGATTCAATCAATTAACTCTGATGAAAGTAGTTTTCAATTGTGATCACTAGTTATGGATTTGAAGTCAAGCTGTAAGCTATCATCCAATAAGTTCAATATTTTCAATTGGAATTATTTGGAAATCAGTTTGGATTTATGAGTGGAGAGTAATTGATCATTCTTAGATTGAATTATTTGTGATTAGAAATATAGTTGGTAGTTAAAAATGATAATACTTCAATTTTGATGGATTCAATTTCAGATGAATATATTGATGAATGAATGAATGAATCTCAATGAAGAACAAATTGAATGGCTTTGAAATGGATTGTTTAAATATTGATGAGATCTGGTTCCAAAGCCATAAGGGAAGCTATTTACAAGTGATAAGAAAAGTAATGAACAATTGAATGATTTTATCCTCTTCATAAGAAAGGCAAAAGTTATGACAAAATTTCATCTAGTATTTTTTATATTGAATTGTTTTTAAAATGAGTTCAAATTGATTCTGAGATACTCTAGTAAAAATCCTTGCATGTTATGTAATACTACTTATTAGATTTTCAATTTCATAATTGAATTCTGTTACATGTTGAGTAATTTTGATTAGAAATTTTTCTTGATTAAATCCTTTATTACTCAACATGTTTAGATTATTTTTTTTTCTATCATGTTTTAAATTATCTCTTCTTTCAATTTTAAATAAAATCAATTTATTATAACTTTTATTTTTCACTCAACAGGGATTACAATCTCAACATGAATGATTAAGATCCTTGAGATTGATAGTTATGATGATGATTATTATGGTAACCAGGATGTGGGGCAGACTTTATTCAAGTACTCTAACTCAGCATCTGCCTGCTCCTCAAACTTATTTCAATCAAAAGCTCCCAATACAAAATCAAAATACCTTGGTACTCTAAAACAAGTTCAACAAGATCATATATCCCATGAATGAGGATAAAACCACAAATCCTATTAATGATTGAATTGGATTCAATTGAAGGTCAATCAGAATCTAGGAGACCATCTTCCTCCTCCTTCCTCTTCTTCTCCTCCTCATCCTTTTTTAATACATCATCAAGCTTTGGATTGGAAGGCTTCAATATTCCCAAGATCAAGAGAGAGATGAAGTCATAAATAGAATGATCAATCAGATAGATCTCTTGGATTTCATCTAATCCATTGATTGATTCAATTGATTCAATGTTCTCAATAAATTCTGAGTTATGTCTGGGATGTTTTATCTTGATCAATCCTTGACCCAATTCATCAATCACCAACTTGGATAATTGATAATTGATAAAAAGATCTTGATCTTTTCACATTGATTTGATAGGTTTCTCATCAATACTCCCAAGTAAATATCAACATTATCACCTAGAGAAGACAATGATTCAATAAAAAAGAGGTAATCTTCTTGATCAATAAATTCAATAATAATATTGAGTGATTAAAAATGTGAGAGAGATTCATCATCTAACTCACCCACCCTCCATGCTCCACCATGAACTTAAATCATCAATCCATTTGGTTTTGAGCTTGATGGAACTTTAACTTGATCCTTGAGCTTGGTCAAGTGTTTATTGATTGGTAATTAGAAATTCATTTTTTTTTTGATGATGATCATTACTCTTAGTTGGACTAGTTTGGTTTGGATGAGAATTATAGAGAATATGTTATTTTTTTAGATAATGAATTTAGAATGAATGGTACTTTTCACCTTTTATGCATACAGAGGGAAGTTCATTGATGATGATGGATAAAATGGTGGTTTTTATACTTAAAACACACCATTTTTTTTAAACACACCATTTTGAAACACACCAGTTAAGGGGTATGTGTATTTCAGAAAACCACCATTGAAATGGTTTTTTGTTCAAAAAGAAAATGATGGGTTTCTCAACTCTGATACGCCTTGATTTATCATAAAAATACCCAAATGATATTTTTGTGCCTTTTTTAATTCTCACTAAAAGACTGCAATCTCAAAAAGAGGAAAACTCTTTGGAAAGATAAGGGGAAAAAATTGATGGGAATGTCTTATTTGGAATTTTAATCCCATTTTATGACGGTAAAATGAAGTGCTAAAAGTCTATGAGAACTCTATTTGAATTGCCTTGAATATTTCAAAACTTTCTTTCTCTTCAGATTTTCTAAAATCATAGAAGAAAAATTTTAAAAAAATGACAAGATTTAGGAGGCAAAGCAGAGTATTTTTTTTCCCAATTTTTTGGGTGTAATTTTGAAGGCCTTTAAATTGGACAAAAACTCCAATGTTTCTTTCACAGTGGTTTTATATTCCTTTCTATGCACATTTTTTTTTACCTCCCCACCAAACTATGTGAAATCAAGGATTACCATGTGAATTGGGGGCATTGTGAGACATTTTGGGGACATTGAAACTGGGAAAAATCAAGGATTGAGGGTGTGAAAAATATGAAACCCTAAATTTAATTTTAGGGAAGAATCATAATAGCACCATCAAGAATAATACAGGTGAAATTTATTTTTTTTTATTCATGGAAAAAGCAAATTAGATTAATTTGATTTTCTTGTGGGTTTGATTGTATTTTGGTTAAATAATCAAGACGGGTATCTAAGAACTCATAAAAGCTGAGCAGAAAATATTTATGATGCTATTTGAGTTCTAAAGTATTATTGAAATTGAATTTTTCCCTTTTTTAGAGATTTCAAAATTTTTGGTTTTGTTGTTTTTGAGGAGGGGCTCATCCAATTGCTTGAAAAATAATCAAATTTTTAAATGAAAGAAAATAATTTAGTGAATAAATTTTCTTTATCTGATGAATTATTTGCCAGCTTAAAAATAAATAAAAATCCAAATAAAAGGAAATATCAAAGGTTGATCATGACTGAGAAAAAAATCTGAAGAATTTCTGAGAATAATATTTTCAGCTTGGTAATATGGCAGAGCAAGCTGCAACAGTAACAGAAATAACATAAAAATAATAATAATAAATTAAACTAAGAAGGAGTAGGAAAACCATGAAATATTATTACAAAAGTGGATTCTCCACCCAAAATTAGGTAGGGTCACTCACTGACTCCACCTTTGAAATCCAACTCCTTATATTTTTAAACAATTAAGGAAAGAAAGACCAAAATGCCACGGCACCACTATTGAAATTCTTGGCCAATTGAATAATTCACACCTATTTTCACGTATAGGTTTCACACCTAAAATTCAGTCAGAATTGAGGTGTTGTGTCTATTTTATGAGTTACGGACGGAAATGTGTTCTGTCACAATTCCCGCACGCAGCCGCGGCAGCCAATGCACCTGCGCGCGGCTGAGATACAGCCCTGTCATTCCGTCAAGGTTGTGTACGCAGCCTTGGTCCTCTGACAAGTACGCAGCCATGGGACTATGGGTTGAAAAAGTGACAGGTGGCCTGAGAAACTTAGGTACTGCGTAAACATGCTATAACCCACACGGGAACATTCTGAATATGTAATAAATGTTTTTGTGGATAGAGGATAGTCTCAAAGTACATAATATTATATAAAATACTGAAGTAACCCTTATACTATTTTTTATTAAATTTAATTCAAAGTACCAAGAATGTCGAAAATAAGAAAATGAAAACTTCTAAAAATATATTAAAAGAATTTAATATACTATTATGAGAATTTCTAGACATCAATATTTCTGTGACACCCCAAGGAAACTAGTGATGTAGAAATATTACATGAACTCCCATGACTTATATTTTAAATTAATTATTTCAGTAAATCAACTGAAATTCAAAAATAAGGAGTAAAATCAATATCATGACTTTACTCCAATTATTTAATACATAATGAGAACTCAACTGACATCAGAATGTCCGTAGGAATGTCTATCAATTATAAAGTAGAATAATTCCCATACCCTGAGGAATTAGATGCTACCCATGCTACAGCACCAAGGAAATGTGACAGGCTACCACTGGTTACCCTGCTAGCCTCATTGTCTGTCCCTTTGAGCCCCTGTACCCCTCAGAAGGATAATATTGGGACTCCAAAAGCTATAAATAAAGAGCTCTTTTGAGGATATTGATGGGCAGAGACCCAGTTATATTTATACCCAGAAACAGTTCCAAGGTAATCAAACCCTTATAAGAGATAATTAAGTGATGTATGGATCAATATGATCAATTATATTAGTCCTAAACCTCTTTCAATCAATTAAAACTGTTGAAAAACCTTATAACCCCAGTATACAGGTTTAACCCATAAGTGCACGTCCTAAACAGATACCCAAAGGATTTCATAATATAACAGTGAGTTTTATTATCCTTTCTCTGTCGTGGCAGCTTGGTTACCAAGCCCTGCCACTCTACCGTGTATTTTATATACATATTATCTTTGGGCAGAATATACTTTAAACTAAAGAGCCCAAAGTAACCAGGAATATGTGTTTTCATACTGAAATCCCTGAAGAAAGGTGTTAAAGATCCCCAATATAATTGTGGCCCTCTATGAAAATATTTAATAATCAATTTATCTACATTGATTTATACCAATAAACCATCAACAAACCAATTAACCTTGCTATAAGCTTTATCAAGGTATTTTATGGATTTTTTCTGCATTTATTAAATAATATATTCATCATTTATACTATCCCTTCTGGTAGCTAAAGGATAGCAAGGGTCTTGCCATCCAGTAGGCTGACAATTGGGGGTCTGGCTGGGAAATATTCCATTTTATTATATTTAATACCTTGGACCAGACATTTCACGTAAAATTAAATCAAAAATAAATTAATCTGAATTTATATACGTAATTTATCATAAAATTCTTTTGCAATGGATTCAAAAACCAATGCATTATTAATAATCTATTATTTAAATCTTTTAAAGATAAGAAAAGAAGAATATATTAAAAATTATAAACCTACTGGTTGGAAAGCTTTAACTCAAGCTGAGCAACTTAATATCTCTTCTGCACGTAAACACTTAGATAAACTCCTTGAACAAGGAGATCTTGAGAGGAGTAACAACTTCCAGGCCCCATTAAGGAAAAATAAAGCTTGTAAGAAATAACGTATAAATTAATTTTTGAAATATAAAAGTTAGTATACAACTTGTATTACCATATTATTTTTTTAAATAATATTAATATATTTTATTAAACAATAAAATAACCTTTTTACATCAGTGAACCCTCCTGTACCAGAAACTGTTGAATCACTGTGAAGAATTTGAATTGTTTAAGAATCAAGAGGGCTGAATAGTAGAAAACATCAGTTTAGAAAAGAAACAAAGATTATAGAGAGAAATGCTTAAGAGCAGAAAAGATGAAAGAAGGAAAACAAACATTGAGCAACAGGTAAGAATTGAGAACTTGACAATCTCAAGAGTGGATAGAGTTGAAGTGGTAGGATGTTGGTGATGGTAAAAGACTTAGGAAGAGATTGATATCTTGAGTTAGATTAAGTATACTCATTTTTAAGAACGACAAGCATAGGTCTTACCAGTCAGAACTTGACAAGTTGATGGGTTTGATTTGGATATCTCATGAGTTAAGGATAGTCAATTCTTGATTTAGGAAGAACTGAGAAAAGAAGAAAAAGAAAGAATAGAAAGAAAAGAATAATCATGAAAGAAGGAAAGAGTCGAGTAGTCGGAGTTGAATTGGGAGTTTGGAGTTGATGGGTTGAGTGAGAGGAGGAAGGAATCCTCCAAGAGAGCCTCCTTGATACTTCCCAAGAGTATTGGTGAAGAAGAGAATCGGACGAAGTAGGCCAAGAGACATTGGTGTGAAATGTTGAAGTTGACCGGTGGCAGTGGTCAGAGACCTGCGGGAGTGACAGTTGAAAATTGACTCGTGACAGAGGTCAGATCTTAGACAGGACAGAGAGAAATGGAAATAGAGGATGGGAAAGAATAGGAAAAGGAAAAGGATAAAAGAAACAAGTGAAGAAAAATATAAAGAGAGAAATATAGAATATAAAGAAAGAAATACAAAGGGAAATAAAGAGAAGGAAAGAAAGCAAATGAGAGTGATTTATTTGACAGAAACCACTTCCACTGAAATTGATTTATTGGATCAAGAAGTCCCATATATCTCTTGAAGCCCATAAAATATTGATTGGGCAGGTGAAGACCTCATTGGAACACACCAAGACCCTGTAGGATTACCTACTAAGGACCAATTTAATCCCAATAAAGTCTTGGTAGCTTTGAACATCAACTTAAGTGAGTTTTAAATAAAACTTATTTTTACCAATTTTTTCTGTAGAAAAAAAAATACTTATAAACATTTTATTCAAATATGAATAGACGTAACACAAGAGCCTCAGGGAGGGTTCCCTCCTATGGATCTTTGCAAGGAGCTCCCAGTAACCATGAGACCACCAATGATGACATTCATGAGGTGACTGGAACCCGTGAATCAAATGTTGATGGACAAGGAACAGCACCTAGTGCTTCTGCCCTCCCCCAACCTAGATCCGTAGAAGGCACTAAGATTAAGCCATCCTCCATTACAAGAAGATTCCCTGCAGCCACAACAGAAGAATCTGGCCAAGGAAGCAAGGATCAAAGACTTATTCAGAGAGCACGTGAAATATTGGGAAGAGTTCAAAGAAGCCCAAGCCAAAGAGGACATGGTATCTATGAAAAAGATAATCTCCCAGGCAAAAGCTACCCAGATAGCTCTTCAGAAAATGACTCCAAGGAAAGAGGTAGAATCCTACGTAGAAAAGTGGAATCCTTGGGATCAATTAGCCCAACTGAAAGGCAGAGGATCAGGAAAGAAGAGATCCTCTTCCCATCCAAAGCCAAAGGGAAAGAAAGATTGGGATCAGATAATATCCCTAGCTCAAAAATGGAAAGATTTTTACAACAATTAGCCTCTAATTCTGAGCCCAAACAAACCTCTGATTTAATTACTTCCTTTTCTAATGATATGCGTCATAATTTCAAAATTGTTTGTGAAAATTAGGATGGTGTTTATGTTACAATTTGAGTTTATATTTATGTGACTTCCACAGGAGTTCAAAGTATCATTGATTGGATTGATTTGATTTATATTATTGTTTTTATTGAAGTATTAAAATAATGGCTAAAATATAACTAGGCTGTGTTCTCAGTAGTGATTGTCAGACTTTCCAAGCATAACATTTCACTTACCATGTCACTTAAACTGCTTATGTTAATTTTTCCTTATTCATTTTGTACTTAACCACTTGTCAGCATATAGTGTATTTAGTCTATATAAAAACCAGTGCTCTCAAGGGGAATTCATCATCTGTTCACTCATGACATCAACTGGAGTGTCCTTTTCCTCCTGATCTCAGGTCCGTTACGCTTGACATTACAAGCCCCCTTCACTCATTCTTTAATCCTTTCATCTCATTAGAGTTTGAGCTCTTTTTATTTTTACAATTTATGTAAGAATGTGAAAATAACATGTGTCCTCTGGGAATTGAACCCAGGTCTCTCATGTGCATGGCAACTGTACTACCAACTATACTAAGGACTCTTGCTTCCTAGTGATCAAGATATGCTTGTAGAGGTCAATGACAATGACACTTTGTGAGAACATATGATGAATGAGTAACCAACTACAAGCATGCAAGGACAGACTGCATGAAAGCATAGATCATATCTCAACAGTTTATACCCAAATGGATAAATTAACCTCAGTAGTAGCCAAATTGATTAATAAACAAAAAAAGACAGTAGGAATGGCATAGATCAAAGAACACACAGAACAGTTATTGGAAAAAATTAATCAAGGTAGGATCAGACAGACTCAAAAAATTGAGAGTATGTTATCAGGAATCCAAGAAGATTTTATTATTTCTTTCCAACCCATAAAAGAAGAATTGGTAACCACTAATAACAGATCCATTCTATCCCTTAGTGAGAAACTGGATCTGCTTAATAATAAAGTGGACCTGAAACTTAATCTGATCAAGAATGATCTTAGAGACTTAAAAGTCCCTCTGACCAACCCCTTGGGGAGTACCACAGAGGAACCAAAACCTTCCAGAAAAACAACTACTACTTATGCACCAGCCTTACTAGGAATGCATAGGAGTGACACCTTCAGGCCTAGTCCTTCCCCTGAGATGGAGCAAGCCCTCAAATGGTTACGCCCTATTTCTGAATGGCCCAAGTTCTCCAGTGAAGGAGAATATAATCATATAAATTTTATTAAATTTATTTACTACATTATTAACTCTTATGACTTAACAGAAGCTATAGCTGTAGTCAGGCTACCCATACTATTTGAAGGAGTACCTTTGGACTGGTTTATCATTAAAAGAGAAGAAGTAGGATCCTTACCATGTAATTCTTGGAAACTTCTGATTAAAGAACAATTTGGTTCTAGAATGTGGAAAAGAAAAATGATCAAAAATTTTGAAAATTCCTCATTTGACCCCTCCAAGGATCAGCCTCACAAATGGTTCTTGGAACAGAAGAAAATACTAGATTGCTTCTATCCAGATGCTGATAAAGAGGAAGTAAATGAAAGAATCCTCAACCTGTGTCCTGGAAATCTTAACCATAGTGTAAGATGCATGATGAGTATGGATGCTGATTTTCCAGCTCTAATCAATGTGTTAGAAGAAGTAATAGACATGAATGGGTTAGGTAAGAAAGTCCCTTCTAGACCCAAAGAGAACTAAAAAATTAACAAAACCAGAGAACAAACTCCTCTGATGAATACCTCTGAAAATAAGAAGCCTAATGATAATAGGGACAAAGAGAGGATTCCTGGAACTTGTTGGAATTTTAACAAGACAGGGCATATGAGACAAGACTTCCCATGACCAAAAAGAAAGATAGAAGTCTTAGAAGGAGGGCAGGAGGTTGAAGGGAATCAGAACTATGAAGATATAACTGATACTGAAGGATCTCTTTCTGAATGTGAATTGATCCTGATCAACCCTGTCAATGTTATAGAAGGAGATATAGGCGCTTCTGTAGAAATCAATAACATCCTTGGGGATTCTAGTTTTCCCAAAAAATGGGATCCTACCATAATTCCTAGTTATATTACAAATGTAAAACCATTAACAGTTAAACCTATGAGTGGTAAAAGTTGTACCACTGGTCAAACTTGGTATGCAACAGGATTGTATAAAGACAGACCTATGAGGTTATTACTGGATAGTGGAGCTTTCTGCTCATGTTTCTGTGCTGAATTCTTAAAAAAATGGGATCCCAATTGGAAAGAACACCTCTGCCTGTCCCAAAAGCCAAGTTTAGCTCTTGCAACTCTACCATGAATTCTATTGGAGTATGTACTGCTCCTATAATACTACCCCATACTAAAGTATCTTTGAGAATACAAGTGGAATTTTTACTATTGCTCAACGGACTATGTGACTACCTGATACTAGGTAATGATGCCTTATGTCTATATGGTATAGATGTGTTCCAGAGTAAAGGGAGATACTTCACAGTGGGTGGTAATTGGGAAAAGAAGTTTAAGATATGCACCATTCAATCTAACTTCCCCTCCTCTACTTATCAAAAGCATTTAGAAGACTTTGACCAAGAATACTTCTTTCAAGCAGCTCTGAATATGAAACTTTTGGAAGAACAGAAGAAAGATATATTGACAGTCTGCTTCAAGAACCAAAATGCTTTTTTTTACTAAATATCATCCCATTGGTGATTTTAAAGGACATGATATGGTATTAAAATTGACCATCAAGCCTCCTTATCCTCCAAACTTAAGAAGACCAGCCCATCCCTCTAGTCCTAAGTTGAGAAAAGCTCTTGAGGAAAAAATCCAAAAACTGATAGACTTACAAGTATGAGGGAAAGTAGGGAACAATGAGCAGGTAGATGTGACCACACCTGTAATCATAGCTTGGCATAATGACAAGTCAAGAATGGTAAGAGACTTCAGAATGTTCAATAATTATACTCAGGCAGATTATTATCCTATACCCAGGATTGATCATGCTCTGCATAAATCTTCCAAGGCCAAGTATATCACTACTATGGATATGCTTCAAAGTTTCGACCAGATACCTATAAGCCCTGAAAGCAGGAATTTTATGAGAATAATCTGTCATTTGGGAATATATGAATATCTTAGGATGCCCTTTGGTATAAAGAATGCCCCATCACACTTCCAGATAACAATGGATACAGTTCTAGGTAAATACATCAGACAAGGATGGATGATGGTATATATAGATGATGTTATCATATACACTGATGATTGGGATGCTTATATCAACCAAGTAAGATTAGTACTCAAGACTATCACCAGAGCAGGATTAAAGGTATCCATGAATAAATGAAACTTTGGCTATGGAGAATTGAAAGCCCTAGGACATATATTCTCTGGTCTAACTCTAGCTTCTGATCAAAATAAGATAGCTTCTTTCATGAATAGACCCATGCCTCAGAACAAAACAGAGTTACTGTCTTTCATAAGTTTTTGCAGTTACTACAGACATTACATACCAAAGTTTTCTATGTTAACTAAGAGTCTGTATGAAGTATGCAACAACAACACTCTATTTGAAATGAAACATGAGAGATTGAAAAACTATGAGGAACTAAAAATAGCTATGACCTCTACTCCTTTACTCATCCAACCAGATTACTCAAAGCCCTTTAAACTGTACATTGAAGCCCGTATGGAAGGGTTAGGAGCTGCTCTACATCAAGAAAGGATAGAAGAAGACAAACCAGTGGAGAAACAATTACTCTTCATATCTAGACAGATCAAAGATACAGAAAAGAAGTATGGAGCCAGTCAGTTGGAATGCTTGGCTCTAGTATGGGCTTTAAAAAAGCTACACTATTACTTAGAAGGCACCACTTTCCGAGTGATCAAAGAATGTAATTCTTTAAGAACTCTCATGAACATGAAAACCCCCAGTAGACATATTCTCAGGTAGCAAATTGCTATACGACAGTATAGAGGTCAGATGACTATAATGCACAAAGCTGGAGCTAGAAATCAGAATGCTGATAGTCTAAGTAGGAATGCTTTGCCTAATGACTCTAGAAATCAAGAATATGACCCTGAGGATCAAGATATCTTTACTATCTTGAACATCAATATTTTTACATTGAATTCTCCAATCATGGGGATCCCCTTATGTGAATTAGATACTTCTTACTTCAATCTAGTGAGGGAAAACTACTCCCCTGAAATCAAGCTGCTGATTAGCAGTGTGGAATGTTAATCCCCAGAATCAGCTCCGATAAATAGTTTGCCTGCTTCATTACTTAAACCCTATAACAAAGGGAGGTATACCTTTTGGGACGGTCTACTTTACTACAGACACCAACATTCCAGTGTATCAGTACTAATCAACAAAGAACATATACAAAAAATACTCCAGGAATGCCATGACAACTTTTCATCAGGGCATCTATCCACTGATGGAACCTTGGAGAAAGTAAAACAAACTGCTTGGTGGATATACTGGATAGTTATCACTATTAAGTATTTTGCTAGCTGTGAGACTTGCCAAAGATCTAATAAAACTACTTGAAAAAGTTTGGACTCCTACAGAAGATCTCTGAACCCAAAACTAGATGGGAAATCATTAATATGGATTTTGTCACCTGCCTCCCCCCTGGAGGTACTCATTAATATAATTCTGTCCTGGTTATAGTTGAAAGATACTCTAAGAAGGCAAAATTCTTACCTAACCACAAAGAAGATAGTGCTATGGATGTAGCTCTACTGTTTTGGAATAGGATCATAGCTGAGGTTGGTATACCAAAGATTATAATCAGTGACAGAGACCCCAAATTCACCTCTGAGTTTTGGAGGAATCTGCATGATATACTGGGTAATACTCTAGCATTTTCTACAGCATACCATCCTCAAACTGATGGATTAGCTGAAAGAATGATACAGACCCTAGAAGATATTTTAACAAGGTTCTGTAGCTTTGTTCTAGAATACAAAAACTCAGATGGTTATTGCCATGATTGGGTAAGCCTACTTCCAGCTTTAGAGATGGCTTATAACAGCAGTAAACATTCTTCTACCAAAGAAGCCCCTTACATACTAGAAAGAGGATGGATTCCAAAACTCCCTAGGAATAACTTAAAATATAACTTAGCCACCATTCATCCAACATCTCTTGACTTTAAGAAAATGATAGATCTGGCAAATAATCATGCTCAAAAATTTGTAGAGGAAGCAGTAGAACACAACAAACAAAGATGGGACAAATCACATAGGGAACCTTACTTTAAAATAGGAGATCAGAAATTGATATCCACTACCAACTTCAACAATCTAGCAGGTAACAGAAAGCTGAAACCAGCCTTTGTTGGACAATTTTTTTATCAAAAATATGCATGGCAAAAATGCTGTGGAAGTAATCTTGAGTGAAGAATTATCAAGAAAAAGACCAGTATTTCCTGTTAGCCTAGTCAAACACTTTCAACCAAGAGAAGTTAGCAACCTTCCTCCAACAATAATCCCAATAGAACCTGACCCTGTGAAAGAAAAAGGGAAATTCAGCAGGATATTAAGCAAAAAGAAAGAGAGAGTAAAAGAAAAAGATGTTAGACTATACTTAGTAAGATACAAAGGAGAATCTGCAGACAAAAATGAATGGTTACCAGAGAATAACCTATGTGATGGACCAATATATCTCAGAAACTACAGAGCCAGCAAGAGGAACCAAAAATTATTTTCCCAAACACAATCCAGATTTTTTTTCAGATATGGCCATATCTTGGATTGGGGGAATTCCAGCTTGCTACTATTGCAGAGCAAGCTGCAACAGTAACAGAAATAACATAAAAATAATAATAAAAAATTTAACCTAAGAAGGGTAGGAAAACCATAAAATATTATTGAAAATTGGATTATCCAACCAAAATTAGGTAGGGTCACTCACTGTCCCCACCCTTGAAATCCAACTCCTGATATTTTTAAATAATTAAGGAAAGAAAAACCAAAATGCCACGGCACCACTATTGAACCTTTTGGCCAATTCAATACTTCACACATATTTTCATGTATAGGTTTCACACCTAAAATTCAGTCAGAATTGAGGTGTTGTGTATATTTTAGGAGTTACAGACGGGAATGTGTTCTGTCACAATTCCTGCACGCAGCCGCGGCAGCCAATGCACCCGCGCGCGGCTGAGATATAGCCCTCTCACTCCATCAAGGTTGTTTACGCAGCCCTAGATCTCTGGAAAGTATGCAGAAGCAGGAATACAGGTTGAAAAAGTGACAGGCAGCCTGAGAGACTTAGGTACTGCATAAAAATGCTACAACCCACACAGGAACAATCTACATATGTAATAAATTTTCCCTTGGATAGTAGATAGTCTAAAAGTAAATAATATTATATTACAATACTTAAAAAACCTTCATATGTATTTTTAATTAAATATAATTCAAAGCACCAAGAATGTCGAAAATAAGACAATGAAAACTTCTAAAAATATATTAAAATACTTTAATATACTGTTATGAAAATTTCTAGACATCAATATTTTTTTGACATACTAAGAAAAATAATGATGTAAAAATATTACATGAATACCCATGACTTATATTTTTAAATAATTATGTTAGTAAATCAACTGAGATTTGAATGTAAGGAGTAAAATGAATACCATGACTTTACTCCAATTATTTAATACATAATGAGAACTCACCTGACATCAGAATGTTGGTAGGAATGTCTATTTAAATAATTAACTTACTGGGAAAATTTACTAAGCATACTTAGTTAAATAATAACATAAACAGGACAGATTAGTGTTATTCACACGTCCTAATATCAATTATAAAGTAGAATAATTACCATACCATGAGGAATTAGATGCTACCTGTGCTACATCACGAAGAAAAAGTGACAGGCTACCATGGGATACCCTGCTAGCCTCAGTGTCTGTACCTTTGAGCCCCTGTACCCCTCAGAAGGATAATATTGGGACTCCAAAAGCTATAAACAAAGAGCTCTTTTGAGGATATTTGTGGGCAGAGACCCAGTCATATTTATACCCAGACACCATGCCAAGGTAATCAAATACTTATAAGAGATAATTAAGTGATTTATGGCTCAGTCTGATCAATAATATCCATCCTCAACCCCTTTTTATCAATTAAAACTGTTGAACAACCTTATTAACCCAGTATACAGGTTTAACCCATCAGTGCATGTCCCAAACAGATACCCAAAGGATTTAATAATATACCAGTGAGTTTTATTATCCTTTCTCTGTTGTGGCAGCTGGGTTACAAATCTCTGCCACTCTAACGTGTATTTTAAATACATATTATCTTTGGGCAAAATATCCTTTAAACTAAAGAGCCCAAAGTAACCAGGACTACATGTTTTCATAATGAAATCCCTGAAGAGAGGTGTTGCAGATCCCCAATGTAATTTTGTCCCCTCTATAAAAATATTTCATAATCAATTTATCTATATTGATTTATACCAATAAACCATAACAAAACCAATTAACCTTGCAATAAGCTTGATCCAAGTATTTTACAGATTTTTGCTGCATTTATTAAATAATATATTTATTATTTATACTATCACCTCTGGTAGCTAAAGGATAGCAAGGGTCTTGGCATCCAGGAGGCTGAAAAATATTTTTTTGATTTTTCTGGTAGAGATAATCTATATTCAAAAACAAAGTGTAAGAAATTGTTTATCTCTTTCATATATATGTTGTTTCAAAATAATTTGAGTTAAATTTAAATCATTCATTTTCAGAGATTTTTCAAAAACAATGAAATTTCCTGGTTTTTTTATTTCAAAAGTTAGTGTTAAGACATACTTCCCCCCCCCTGTACCACCACCTCCTCTCAGAGTGGAAATTTAATTTTACAAATTTTTTCAGATCCTATTCAATCCCTCAGGAGCCAAGTCAAGATACACCAAAGGTATCACCCAGTGGTTCATTTTATTTCTAATTACATTCACCACTTCCTGGAAAAAATTTCAAAATTTTTCAGAAAGAAAAGGGCAGATAAAAGAAGAGAAGGTCTGGAAGTTGGTCAGATTCATCTCAGACAGTATTATTTGCAGGATGCAGCGTAGATGGGCGATTATTGGATTCAAAATTAGGAGAAACTGCAGGAGGAGATGATGTAGAAATGAGGACAGCAGGAGGAAATTTTCCACGAAATTTAGTTGGAAAAATTAGCTTTGGATACTATTACACAAGGAGTTTTAAGCTCCAAAATATTTTCATGAATTAATTTTTCTCACTAGAAAATTTTTTCATGTTTTGAGGATGCATGATAAGTGAAAAATTAGCTCAATTAATTAATAAAAGGAAATGGGAGAATGATTTAAGAAGAGAAACATATGCTTTTTGGGAAATGAACAGGGTTTCAGGCTAGGATTGGGCTCAAAAAAATCCGTCAGAAAAGGAATATAATGGAAGAGCAGAATTTTAAGAAACAATTTATTTTTTCAGGGAAAATTTCAAATTCTTAGAATATGTAACAATTCATTTTTAACAAAAGATAATTGAAAGGAAAATCATGATTATTTTTGGTAATAAAAGGGAGGATAAATACAAGATTTGGTAAAGAGAGAGCACATAATAAGATCACACAGGAAACATGGGGATATTCATGAAATTTGGGCAATTGAAGTGCACTATCAAATGTGGCTTGACAATGGTGGGAAATAAAGAATAATACAAAAGGTAAGTGGCTAGAATTCAAAGTTCCTGGATGGAAATTGTGGGAATCATTTTTTAAGTCTCCACATCCACCCACTCTGTAAAGTACCCTCCTCTTTGGACCAATTCATTCAATGAAATGGTTTGAAAAGCCCTTTTTTACAAACTTTTAACCTTTTTTATCAGCCCACTTCCATTTTATAACATTACCTCACCACAGAAATCTGCATGTCACTTGTTAGAAAGTGCCATCAAGGATAGCTCATGCCCAATGTATGACCAAGCTCAGGTCAAGCTCTGGCCATGCTCAGGTCAATATTTATCCAAGCTCCAATGCACAGTCACTGTGCACCAAAAACTTGTTAGAGCATGAACATAACTTCAAATAGAGATTGGAGACACCTTCAACCAGAGCTTCCTTGATAGCAATTTCTAGAAATTGCCATAAATTTTTTTGTGTTTCCTCTTCTAATAAAATTTATGGATGAATTTGTAAAGTTTTTATTATTATTTTTTTCATTCTTCTTGGAAAAAATTCTTTCTTTCTTTTGTTTTTTACTTATTGTTAAAAAATAAAAATTAACAAAAAAAAAGTCATATTATATCAAGGCCATGATTGTTGGTATTCAAATAAAAAATATTTGCCTTTGGGAATAAAATTGTTTTAAAGATGGAAATTCCAAGGGCCATGGTACATAATTTCCTCAAGAATTTCAGGGATCCAGGGTTCATTAAGTATGGAGAAAATAAATTACAAGAAAACAGAAAAAATATAAACCTCAAGAGCCAACCAATTCCAAGCTTTTTTATGATCAAGAACTCTTGTAAGTTGAAGGCCCCCATATCACCATGAAAAATTTGATTTCACTTGCTAGCAAGTTCCATAAAGGAATCTCTGGTTGAATCCCTTTCAATTCTCTATTTTAAGCTATTCTCATGCTCCAACCAAGTTTTTGGTTCCCAGTCACTGTGCATTGGAGCTTGGATAAACCTTGACCTGAGATTGGCTGGAGCTTGAACTGAGATTGGTTGTAGATTTGACCTGTGCTCCTTGATGGCACTTTCTAGCAAGTGGCATGAATTTTTTTTTGGTTCCAAGATCTGTAATGCCATCTCAAAATATTTTTAAACTTGATTGATTCAAAAAAGATCCCATGAAATTGTTTTGTATCCAAGGGTGGCTTTAAAGAAGACTTTCATTACTTAAAATTAAAAGAGAAAAGGATTATGTTTTATCACAAGCATATGAATTGAAACCTTGAAGAATGAAAGAAGGTCATTGGGAAAAGTTAGTTGAGCTTAAAAAATTGTAAAGAATTTTCAAAAGTTTTTGGTCTGGAGAACCCCTCAAGAAATGTTTAAATCCAAATGCCTGGCCCCCATATTCAAGATTGGTTGGTCCACCATCATGATTTGGGGTGCTTTCATTGGCAAAAGCACATCCTCATCAATCAATGTGAATGAAAAATACAAAACTTCAAAGGATTTCATCAAAATTTCTGATAAAGGCACTCTGGGGCCCTGGATCTAAAACTTCCAACAAATTTTTTTTTATGTAGTATGGGGCCCTATTTTACAAGGCCAAGGTAAGAACAGACTGGAAACACTCCACATTGATCAAAAAATTGATTGGCCAGCTAGATCACCCAACCTCAATCTAATCAAAAACTTTTGAAGAATTCTTTTTTAAAAAGGAACTCAGGAATTATAGCAACCAAAGGTAACCCCTGAGATGGAAGGAGCACTCCAAAGTGCCTGCGGAGATCTTGCCTATCAAAAACTCAAAAAACTTGTTGAATCAATGCTTAAATTCATCAAAGTGGTCACCAATTCTGATGTTTGTTATAACCAATGGTGGAACATTTTGCTAGTACTATTGTTATTTTTTTTCTTATTTCTCATCATCTCCATTTGTTATCCTGGTAATCTGAAATAATTTCATGGTTTATTTTTTTCAATTTATTTATGTATTTATTTTTTCTCTTCCTTTTTGGGTCTATCATCAAATATCAGGCAAACCTGTGTTTTTTTTTCAATCCTGTTCTACCTTTTCAAAATCTTCAAACTTGTTAAAGATGAAACTTAGGATCCTAATTTTTCAAAAAACCTTAATTTTTACAAATTTTGCCGTCTATCTTAGGAGAAAACCCAAAAATCAAAGATCATTCAAGAGATGGGTGGTAAAAAAAACATGAACAATTCCCAAAGCTATTTTCTGCTTTCTGTGAATGCGCAAATGAGTTAGATCCCAAACACAATTATAAAAACTAATTAGCTTCATATGGAGTTATGCTAGCTTGAAATCAAAAGAATATGTAATATCTTTGAGTAAATAGACTAAGTGGAATATTGATTTACTTGAAGGAACATAGTATACAAATGTGGTATCTTGAATTGAATATTACTTAGCCAAGAAGTAGAAGTTTGGTGTGGGTAATTTTTGGAATGTAGCAAGGATAAGAGGGTAGTGTATCAGTGGAAGGTAAATATCTTTGTCAGCTTGCTACTATGTACAGAGAAACATGTCATAGCAACAAAAAACTATAAACAATAAGAATATCTAAATGAGCAAAAGATGCAGTGAGAAATCCATAGATATTATTAAAGAAATGGATTTCTCACCCAAAATTAGGTAGGGTAACTCACTGACCCCACCCTTGAAATCCAAGTCCTTACATTTTTAAAATAATTAAAAAGAAAAGTACTAAAAATTACAACACCAGTATGGCACCTTTTTGCCATTTTAAAATTTCACAGGTGTTGTCACGTATAGGTTTTACACCTAAAATTCAATCAGAATTAAGGTGTTGTGTATATTTTAGGAGTTACACGCGGAAATGTGTTATGTCACAATAGCCGCGCGCAGCCCCGCATCATTACATACCCCTACATACTCATTGTAGCAGTTTCCCGCGTACTAAAAACCCGCGCGCAGCTAATTATGCCACGCACGCAGCGGATCCCACCCCGCGCGCATCTGAACTGACTGATCCCCGCGTCTGGATCTGTCGTGACTAATCTGACAACCAGGTACCGCTCAAAAGAACTACAACCTAATTAGGGTTGCCTGGAATATGTAACAAGTTGAAATATGCATTAGGAATAATCTAAAAAGATCAAAACTTACTTAAAATTAATAAATATTAAGTTTAGAACATTTTTTAATAATAAATTAAAGATCAAGGATTACCACGTAAATCATTGACTCTGCTCTTTGAATACCACAAAACACTACAAGGAGTGTTCATAAAAATTATTAAAAATTATCTAAGTGATCAGCAGATAATGGAAAATTATTAAAGGTCCACATGTGTTCATTTTAAAGCAATAATAATAGTACAAATGAAGGATGAGTGCAGAATGATCAAATTTATGCCATAATAGATTAACAGATCCTGTGGCTAAAATAGTACAGAAATCCAGCAGATCTACGGTCAGCTGAGTAGCAACACCACGTGGATGTGCTAATCTTGCTCTGACTGGCTTTCCAGCCTCATCCCATGAGCAGAACTCTCTCTACGCGCCCTGAGAAGCTCAAAATCACCCCAGAAAGGTATTTATACAGGCCTCTTTGGATCCATTATTCCATCATCAGTTTATCAGGAATTATTATTATCAATCAGACACCGTGTCATTGTTAGTCAAGTGCTTATGAAGAATCTAAGCAAGTGATTTATGACCAAGTCTGTAGTATTATTATTTATTTCTTAAAACCAATCAACCCTTGAATTTTAGTCAGGCAATCCACCCCATCTGTTCTGAAACCCTTCCTATTATTGCAGGATTTTCGTGGTAAAGTGCTCAGAGTGAGTGTTTCCCTTCCTGTCTAGGCCATTGTGCTGTTATTCCCAGCCATTAGTGGAATAAGCCCCTTCTAAGGCACCCATCTTCATTCCAAGGTTCTTAAACTGCCTAAGGAGGCCCCTTGAAGAGAGGTTGCCTTGTCTGTAAAGACCCCCAGTAGTATAATACTGTGGCCCCTCTTTTTCTACATATTGAAAACCTTTTATTACGAAACTAATTAAACCTTGCAACTGCTCTTATTATACTATTTATTTGAGCCTTTAAGTGTTTATTTTTGGAATAATACTTATTATTATTATTCCAGTATTTTTATCACTCTCTGTAGCTAAAGGACTGCAAGGTTCCTGGTATCAGAGAGCTGAAAATCTTCAGGAAAAATCTCAACATTTCAACAGAGGATTTCTCAAGCTCAGATGAATTGGTGAGTTTTGATAGTGTGCATTTTGATGGACTGAGTTTTATTTTGAAAAGATAAGCTTAGATTTCTAGAGGAAACAGAACCAGCGGGCTAAACAAGGTAGCAGAATAGAATAAGATACTAGAAATTGCACAGGAAACAAATGACGTAGAATAAAAAGAAGACCCTACAAGTTAGACCATCAGTGTGAGTCAGAAGAGATGGTGGTTATTTGAGCTTGAGTGAGATATTGAAAGGTGATTAGGCCAGACAGAAAGGACGTGATAGAGACCGGCTGAACGTAATGAAGAGTCAGATTGAGTTGTTGAGAGGAGTAAGTGATTTGGAGTCTTACAAGTCAGACACTTTTTATTGAGGGACTTGCAGTCATTTGTTGGAAGGAAACATTGAGAGGCAGACACAGATGAGAAGAAGAAGTTTGACAAGAAACAGATTGAAAAGAAAAAGAGAACAACTGAGAAAAGAGACTGAGAGACAGAAACGGAGATGCAAAAGACAAAGCATTTGGGGATTCCCCGTGACCGGGTAAGGCCGAGCGCGCACGCAGTGAGATGATGATTCCCTGTTACGGGGTGAGGGTGAGAGAGTGCACAGTAAGAAGATGGATGGGAAATTTAACATATTTTTGTTTGATATCAGGGAATTTAGTTTTTCATCAGCTGTGGCTGGTTTCAAAAGGATTTCTATTTGATTCAGGAATATATTTTGATAATCAAAAAAACAGCCATGAGTGGGTCCATCTTGAATGTTTATTTTTATTTTCATTTTTTTTTTGGGAAAGAGAAACAGATGGTATCAATAAAATTCTCCTACTAACCTCAATTCAATCCCCTTGGCTTTCATTCAATTTTTCATTCCAACTCCAGTGGAGATGGACAATTTCAAATGGGATCTTCAATATTTTTTGCAAATATAAGTTCTTGACCACCACCCTGATCTGATTTGATGACCAATCAAGCCCACTTTTTTGATTTCTTCTTTGGGAATTATATGCCATCAGGAGCTCAAAACGTTAACCATAGAAGGGACAAAGGCTGTTGGTCATATACAATTTTTATCCTTGGTCCCAAATTAGCAAGAATTTTTGTACTTATTAGGGTCTTTTTAACCAGTCAACAGGAATGATTCAATTGGCTCTATTTTGAATGTGGAGAAGAAAATTTAAAATTCCTTTCAGAGTTTGTTGTTTGACAGAATTGAATCCTTGAGTCTAATAAGCAATTTATTTTTTTTAAAGAACAAGAGTTTATAGGCATTCATGTAATGGTGAGCTAGCTAGTTGAAAGCACTTGGTGATCAAAATATTTCAGTAGGAGGTTGGAGAAGTATGGAAGTAATGGTGATATCATGGATTGGTGTAAGTGCCTCTAGAGAGGATGAGTTTAGGTTTTGAGGAAACAAGATTTGAAATAATAGGGGGGGTGTGGTGCTTTCTAATGCGTGCTTGAGGGTTTGAGGATTTTATTGAAATTAAGTAATACTGGGTTGATAATAAGTAAAATTTTAGAGGGTGCTGTGTCATTGAAAGAATTTGAAAGAGTCTGTGTGGTTCTGGATGGTCTGGTGGTAACCATCACCCATGGAAACTTAGTACCACCCCTGCAAAAAACTTTACACTGGGAAATGTATGCCTGTAAATATGCACAATTCAGGTGTGAAAATACTGGAAAAATCAACCCCTGGCCACTATCCCTCCTACCTTGGCTGGCTATTTTTAATTCTTTCATACTCCTGAAACCCATCATTATCCAGTCCTCTGATGAGTGAATGCAGATTTCAGTTTGAATACCTGTTACCCAATGGGGGTGGATCTAAAGAATTGGTTGAACAAATCACCTTCCTTTGTAAATAACCATACTGCCTGCTTCATTCCCTGATCAGCTATTGTATGGCACATCCCCTATAGTGAGTGTTTTCAAAGTCTTTTCTAGACTATTTCCTTGGTTCATCCCCTTGTACAGGGTGGGTATGGTGGAAAAAGTCTTCCTTTTTTTTTAAATTGAGACCAAGGGCTGAAACTCCAAAATTTGGAGTGAAGTTTGTGAAAAATTTCTCATCATTCAAACTTAATGTTTGGTTTCATGAAAATTTTTGATTTGGTCTATCCAATCAGGTAATTTTCATTTTCCTCCCATTTCAAATTCTTCTTTTTTTCAAAAAAAAAAGAGAGAATTATTTGTTGTTCTTATTCTTTATTAAAATTACTTATTCATTTATCTTCCAACTCCAGATTTTCATTTGTTTATATCAAGCAAAGTCAAAAAAAGGGGGGAAGTAACTATTGGATAAGGTCAAGGTGCCAATTGTGGGGATGTGTAAGGATGGAATGATGGGTAACAAGATAAGTGAGAAATTGGATCTTGATTGATGCAAAATCTATAGTTTTCTAAAACAATTTAATAAACAAGGGACCATTGAAAACCAAAATAAATTGGGTTGGTCATCAAAACTGATGGATTGGGATGTTCAAAAGCTTGACCATTCCTTGAGGAGAAAAAGAAGGTCTTATATGAATGAGCAGGCCAATTTTGTCTTGACCCAAGCACCTCAAGAAGGGCAATTGATTAATATTCCTATCCCTGATGAGTTTCTTGCTTCATGAAAACCATTCTTGGAATGGCTCTCACAAGCCTTGGAAACTAAGTTTTGGCTGTGAGTTACTTTATTGTAAAATCAATTAGTGGAACAAGTTCATCTGGACAGTTGAATCCACTATTGAAGTTGATAAGAATACCCAGCCAGTCAACAACTCCCCCATGAGAGTAATCAATCAACAAGCCTTGCCTCCCCAGGTTTAAGAGAGGTCAAATAAAAATGATGAGACTGATCATTTGATTTCAAACCTACAAACATCATGTTGGGTGTTCAACAATTAACCATCAAGGTTTAAAACTTATTGAAGATGGATGGTACTGTAATTTCATAAGCCCAAAAAATTTTGTGAAAACTTACATTAAAGGGAGAAAGCCCCCCCCAAAAAAAAACTAGAATGGTCAGCTTGATGACCAAACCTTCAACCACCATTGAGAATGTTTGGCATATAGCCTGAAGATCAACCTACAGAATTTATACCAACCCAAAGTTCCTGGATGAGATGTAGCAGGCTCTCAAGAGTGGCTGGGACAAATTTTCCAAAGGCGCAGTAACTCTCATCCAACTCATCAACAGCATTCCTGAAAAAATAAATTGGGTTGTTTAAAGCTTCTCATGGGTGGCTCTACTCAATGTTGGCACTGTCTTTTTTTTCAGTTTTCTTTTTTTCTCATTATGCCCTATGAATCCATAGAAATTATTGGTAAATTGTGATAATTTAATGTTTTATCTTGGTCCATGCATGTACATAACCCAGAAGAAAACCATCTGATCCAATGTTAATTTTTTGTTCTTTCCAGAAAAGAAATTGATCAGTTCATTATTGGGGTTTGAATCATTAAAGTATTGAATTGTTAGATACCTAACAGATCCCAACATCAATTTTATTGGTGGTATGGCTTTTTGTTGAGGGGTTAAAGTCCCATGGGTTCTCATTTCATCCTTGTGTTCATGGTTTATATATGTATGTACATAAGGGTGTGTTACATGACATGGTGAGAAGATATGTATTAAGTGCCTAGACATCCCAAAATCCCCCCCCCCCTTGCCAAGTCATTTCACCCCGTAAAAAGGAATTTCTTTGAATGAAAGGTAGTATGAAGATGAAATGAGAGAAAGAATACACTCAAACTGTCCCCAATACGGTGTCCAAGAGTCACTTGAAGGGATCCAATGGTAGGCTTTTTGTGAGAATCTTGGGAGTCTTCGTGGGTGATGCAATCCAATCTATACATGCCGCCCCAGTGTAAAGCACCCTTTTCACTGCAAAGAAGTTGCAGTCCACATGGCAACAGCGCTTGTTGGATTTATTTTCCTTACCAATCTCAATAGCGGACTTGTTGTTTCTTTTCAAATGTATCTTGAAATTCTGGCCAAGAATGTGGTAAAGCAAGTGTTGTTAAATTGATGCCTTGAATTATCAGAGGATTCATAATTTAAAACCAGAAAACTGAACAGGATGGTTATAAAACAATCAAGATAAACAAACAGAGTTAAAGATAACCATACCCAAGCTAATTTGAATGAGAAGACTCTGAGGCACTTTGAGATAAAAGATTCAAGAGACCACCACCATACACATACAAGCTAAGAAATAAATTATACAACTTCAAGAGTAAGAATGATGGAGATGAAATGATTAGACAATTATTTGAGCTACAGAGAATTTAGCAGGTCATCACACCAAATTATAATATTATGTCCATGATGGCCAAGACCTTCTGATTGGAATAGTCCTTGTTGCTTTATTGTGGATGAAAGATGTTGAGGATAGTCAGAATAAATTTTAAAGAAGTTCAGGCAAGGAGAGAAAAAGGAGAAGACTCCCTCTGGGTAGTATTTAAGTGGATTGAGTTATGACTATAATGAATATGCATAAGACCCATCTTAATGTTGAATGCGCAAGGTGTGTAATTGAGATAAAAATTGCACACGCAGAAGAACTAGATGAAGCGCGTGTCAGCTTGCTACTATTGCAGAGCAAGATGCAAAAGTAACAAAAATAACATAAAAATAATAATAATACAATTAACCTAAGAAGGAGTAGGAAAACCATAAATATTATTACAGAAAGGATTCTCCACCCAAAATTAGGTAGGGTCGCTCACTGACCCCATCCTTGAAATCCAACTTGTTATATTTTTAAATAATTAAGGAAAGAAAAACCAAAATACTGTGGCTCCATTATTGAGCTTTTTGGCCAATTAAATATTTCACACACACACTGTCACGTATAGGTTTCAAACCTAAAATTCAGTCAGAATTGAGGTGTTGTGTATATTTTAGGAGTTACGGGCGGAAATATGTTTTGTAACGATTCCCGCACGCAGCCGCGGCAGCCAATGCACCCGCGCTTGGCTGAGATACAGCCTTTTCACTCCCTTGAGGTCGTGTACGCAGCCCCGGGCCTCTGACAAGTACGCAGCCCCGGGACTATGGGTTGAAAGAGTGATAGGCGGCCTGAGAGGCTCAGGTACCACGTAAACATGCTACAACATACACGGGAACTTCCTACATATGTAATAAATGTTCCCGTGGATAGTAGACTGTCTAAGAATACATAATGTTATATAAAAATACATAAATAATCCTTGTACGTATTTTTTATTTAATATAATGCAAAGTACCAAGAATTTCAAAAATAAGACAATGAAAACTTCTAAAAATATATTAAAATACTTTAATATACTTTTATGGAAATAGCTAGACATTAATATCTTTGTGAATTACTAAGGAAACCAATGATGTGAAAATATTACATGAATTCACATGACTTATATTTTTAAGTAATTATCTTAGGAAATCAACTGGAACTCGAAAATAAAGAGTAAAATCAATATTATGACTTTTACTCCAGTTATATAAAACATAATGAGAACTTACCTGACATCAAGATGTCCGTAGAAATATCTATTAATATAATTATTAAATTACTGGGAACATTTACTAAGGATAATTAATTAAATAATACATAAATAGGACAGATTAGTGTTATTCACACGTCCTAATGTCTATTATAAGGTGGAATAATTCCCATACCCTGAGGAATTAGATGCTACCCGTGCTATAGAATCAAGAACACATGACAGGCTACCTTTGGTTACCCTGCTAGTCTTAGTGTCCATCCCTTTGAGCACCTACAACCCTCAGAAGGACCATATTGGGACTCAAAAAGCTATAAATAAAGAGCTCTTTTGGGGATGTTGATGGGGAGAGACCCAGTAATATTCATATCCAGAGGCCCTGACAAGGTAATCAAGTACTTATAAGAGATAAGTAAGTGATTTATGGCAATGTCTGATCAGTAATATCCATCCTCAAACCTCTTTTTATCAATTAAAACTGCTGAACAACCTTATAACCCCAGTATACAGGTTTAACCCATCAGTACACGTCTCAAACAGATACCCAAAGGATTTAATAATATCCAAGTAAGTCTTATTATCCTTTCTCTGTCGTGGTAGCTTGGCTGCAAGGCCCTGCCACTCCACTGTGTATTTTATATACATATTATCTTTGGGTAAAATATTCTTTAAACTAAAGAGCCCAAAGTAACCAGGACTACGTGTTTTCATACTGAAATCCCTGAAGAGAGGTGTTAAAGATCCCCAATATAATTGTGGCCCCTCTATAAAAATATTTAATAATCAATTTATTCATATTGATTTAAAACAATAAACATTAACCAAACCACTTAACCTTGCAATAAGCTTAATCCAAATATTTTATGGATTTCTGCTGCATTTATTAAATAATATATTTATTATTTACTCTATCACCTCTGGTAGCTAAAGGATACAAAGGGTCTTGGAATCCAGGAGGCTGACAATTGGGGGTCTGGCCGGGAAATATTCCATTTTATTATATTTAATACCTTGGACCAGACATTTTCAGGAAAAAATAAAATCAAAGATAAATTTATCTGACTTTATAACCGTGATTTACCATTAAATTCTTTTGAAGTGGATTTAAAAACCAATGCAGAATTAATAATCTATTATTTAAATCTTTTAAAGATAAGAGAAGAAGAATATATTAAAAATTATAAACCTACTGGTTGGAAAGCTTTAACTCAAGCTGAGCAACTTAATATCTCTTCTGCATGTAAACACTTAGATAAACTCCTTGAATAAGAAAACCTTGAAAGGCGTATCAACTTTCAGGCTCTATTAAGGAAAAATAAAGCTTGGAAAAAATACCGTATAAATTACTTTTTGAAATATAAAAGTAAGTAAACAACTTGCATTACCATATTATTTTTAAAGAAAATAATATTAATATATTTTATTAAACCAATAAAATACACTTTTTTATCAGTGAACCCTCCTGTACCAGAAACCACCGCCAATGAAGTTGATCTATTGGATCAGGAATTCCCAGACATCTCTGAACGCCCTGAAAATATTGATTTGGCAGGTGAAGACCTCATTGGAACCCACCAAGACCCCGTAGGATTACCTACTAAGGATCAATTTAACCCCAATAAGGTCTTGGTACCTTTGAACATCAATTTAAGTGATTTTTGAAATAAAACTTATTTTTACGGATTTTTTCTTTAAAATACTTATAAACATATTATTCTGAAAATGAATAGACGTAACAAAAGAGCCTCAGGAAGAATTCCCTCCTATGGATCTTTGCCAACAGCTCTCAGTAACCGTGAAACCACCAGTAAGGACAACTGTGAAGGGACTAGAACCCGTGAATCAAACGTCGATGGACAAGGAGCAGCACCAATCCATTCTGCCCTCTCCAAACCTAGAGCCGGAGAAAGTAGCAGAATCAAGCCACCCTCCTTTACAAAACAATTCCCTGCAGCCACCCCAGCAGAATCTGGCCAAGGAAGCCATGATCAAAGACTTAGTCAAAGAGCACGTGAAATATTGGGAAGAATTCAAAGAAGTCCAAGCCAAGTAGGACATGGTATCTATGAAAAAGATAATCTCCCAGGCAAAAGCCACCCAGATAGCTATTCAGAAGATGATTCCAAGGAAAGATGTAGAATCCTATGTAGAATAGTGGAATCCTTGGGATCAATTAGCCCAACTGAAAGGCAAAGGATCAGGAAAGAAGAGATCCTCTTCCCATCCCAAGCCAAAGGGAAAGAAAAACTGGGACCAGATAATATCCCTAGCTCAAAAGTGGAAAAAATTTTACAACAACTAGCCTCTAATTCTTAGCCCAAACAAACCTCTGATGTAATTACTCCCTTTTCTAATGATATGCGTCATAATTTCAAAATTTTTTGTGAAAATTTGGATGGGTTTTATACCCAAATGGATAAACTAACCTCAGTGGTAGCCAAATTGATCAATAACCAAACCACTTAACCTTTCAATAAGCTTAATCCACATATTTTACAGATTTCTGCTGCATTTATTAAATAATATATTTATTATTTACTCTATCACCTCTGGTAGCTAAAGGATAGCAAGGGTCTTGGAATCCAGGAGGCCGATAGCGCGTGTGATAGAGATAAAAAGAAATGAAACAAGAAATAAATAAAAATAAGAAAGAAAATAAATCAAATAAATGGAATAAAAAGGAAAAATGAAACCGTGATAACCCAAGATTCCAACACCCCACCATGATTTGGTTCAATGTAAGTTAAAACCACTTGGAGATTATATGATGTAGAGCCTTTTTATTTGCCGCCTTTCTAATTTAATTGGAAACCATTTAACTGGTGACAATGAGATTAACGTGAATACTTTCTGAGTTTGATTGGTCCCGCAACCACTTCATTTTCATGTCAATGTACTTGGTCTTGGAATTATAGCCAAAGTGCTTAATCTTATTGACTAGACCTTTATTGTCCATGTAGAAGTTGGAAGGCTGGATGTGAAAACATCTCCAAAGGTTTTTCACAATGGACTGAATCCAAAATTATTCTTGTGCACCATTGATTAGCGCGTTCAATTTGGCTTCTGTAGAGGAAAGCATGATGTTGGACTGTTTTTAACTTTTCAAAGCGATAGGAGTTGATTTCCAGAAGATTATGAAATGTGTTTGAGATTTCCGACTGTGAGGATAATCTGCCCAGGTTTAGTTGGGGTAGACTTGTAGCAAATCCTGTGCAGGAGCATCAGGCTTCAGGGTGAGAGAGTAGGAGGATGTCCCTGCAAGATATTTCCATACTTGAAGAACCTCCTTCGAGTGAGACAAACATGGATTTTGGTTGAATTGAGATAAAATTGAGGATGCCGCGACTATATCTGGTCTAGTGCTTCACGCAAGATAGTTTAGTAAACCTGTATACTTCCTTTAATTTATCCTTAGGTTGTCAAACTCCAAAATTTCAGTATGGGAAGCTTGAATTAGTTGAATCCCAGCAGTGAAAGGTGTAATAACTGGTTTACCCTTGGATAGCTTTAGTTCCTCTAACGCTTTTTGAACAAGTTTAGTTTGATTGAGAGTGATAACATTTTCTGTTTTGGAAAATTCCATTCCAAGAATTGTATCTGGATTGTGTGCTGAGGAACGTGGAAATTTCTCCAGGAATTTTTGTTCAAACTGTTAAAATGCGGATGCACTCAGGTAATGTGCATAGGAGTTTGTAATCCAAATGGGATGCAAAAATGGGCCTCCACGGCCAATTGGAAATCACGTGGTCCACGTGGGCCTATGTGGGTGTTATTGGTTTTGGGCATTTGGGCGCCAAAACACGTTTTCATGGTCTTTTGGTACACGGGCCCTCACAGGCCCGCCAGGGTGGATGGGCCACCCAAGCCAGATGGGCTTATTTGGGCATAAAAGGGCCCAAGCTTTATTATGGACATACTTGGTCAGATGGGCTGGCCCACCAAAGTATGTAATTCTCACAATTTGGGCTTGGGGCGGCCCATTGGGGCCGCCGCCCGTGTCGCGGCCACAGCCCGCGTTGCTGCCCGTTTGGGGCCGCCTGTTTTCCTCAGTACGGCCCATGCGGGGCCTGACGGCCCGCGCGGGGCTGTTGCGCAGCCAAGGGATCCTGCGTGGGCCCGGCTGGTTGCCCTTGGCGACCAGTGCCACGGAGCCGGGGCTTGCGGCCCTGGCTTGCTCCCCCTCCCCTTGCTCGCCGTTGCAAGGGGGATGGGGGAAAGCTAGCTGGGTTGAACCAGCCAGAGACCGACGGCTACAGTGCGGTTGGTCAGGGCAGGGGGGACCTGACCACCCCCTTGCCCAAGGAGGTGGCGGCGCTGGCCGCGAGGGTAGCGACCGGCAGGTGGGGGGGAATTCATCACCCCCCCACCATTGATTGGTTGAGGAAACCGAGCAGGATAGGGGCACTCTCCCCCCCCCCTTTACCAAGGGGGAGGAGCGATGGGCCTGGGGGGACCTTATCACCTCCCAGGCCAACTTACTTGACAATGCCCTGGGAGTATCAACCCCCAGGGCCCCTGGTGAGGGGATTTGACCGCCCCCACCAGGGATTTGAGAGAAAGAGGGGGTGACAGCATGTCTGCTGGTCACACCCCCCCCCATGTGAGTTTGACACCAGACCCAGGTGTGCCCTGGGTCCCACCTGGCCCATTTGAGGGGCCAGGGGCTGGCTGCATGAGGCAACCAGCCCGTAAACAAGGCAATGAGGTCATCATGGCTGGTTTTAACGGACAACCAGCCAAGGGGATTGAACAGTTAAGGGGCTTGTTCAGCCCCATTGAGGTGGAAAAACCAGAAATAACCGGAATAGGCTGGTTGTAAGGGTACATGCACTGATGCCATGTGGGCTGATGTAGTCCAAACCAAGTAACAAGGCCAGTAGAGCCTGTAGAGCTCTTTTGGGGCGGAAAATTTTTCTTTTGGCTTGTTGTATCATGGGCTCACAAGAGGCCAATCTTTTGTACTTAAGGAGCTCTTCTCCCTGCTGTTTTCCATCCATTCATTCATCATTCCAATCAAATTCATCAAAGATATGGCCCCATTGTGAGAGCCCCATTAGCCAATATTGACACCCAGTGTCCAGCATTTCTTTTGCTTTAAATACTGCTCATTCGCCTTAGCTAATTGCTGGCCATAATTATAACACAAGCCATTTGACTTCTCCACTGAAAATCAGATCATCAACGTTGAAGAACACAGACAAGCATTGATCCTTGTGAGTGTAGAGACAGGGATTGGCATTGGATTGACCATAACCAATGTCTTCCAGCCATCAGGTGAGAGTCCAATACCAGTTTGAAGGAGCTTGTTGGAGCCCATAAAGAGACTTCTTGAGCTTTAAGAATCTAAAAAACCTAGCACTTTCTCTAGGCTTGAGAATGTATATGTCTTCATCCAACGGAGAAAACAGAAAGGTCGCCTTGATGTCAAAATGTCTTATTTTTAGATTAAGATCCAGGCCGCTTAACAGCAGAAGACGAAGAGTTGTGAACTTCCCTGTGGGAGCGTAGGTGTCTCCAAAGTCTGCCCCAGGATTTTGCACATTCCCCATGATGCATAGTTGTGATTTTTATTTTTTGAGAGAAAGAATGGTTGCTGGTTTAACTTTGTCAACCCACATTGTTCTGAAATAGTGATCTGGCTCAATATCAGCATCTTCCCAAAAGTCCTGAATTTGGATCTTGTTGATTTCAGTTTTTTTTTTGTGAGAGTAGTCCAAGCCTTCATTCTTAGCAATGGATCCAAAGGAGTATTTGTCAGCTTGCTACTATTGCAGAGCAAGCTTAAAAAGTATTGGAAATAACATAATAATAATAATAATAGAATTAAACTAAAAGGAGTAGGGAAACCATGAATATAACTACAAAAATGGAGTCTCCAATCAAAATTAGGTAGGGTCACTCACTGACCCCACCCTTGAAATATAACTCCATATATTTTTAAATAATTAAGGAAAGAAAGACCAAAATACCATGGCACCACTATTGAGCTTTTTGGCCAATTAAATATTTCACACGTATTATCACATATAGGTTTCACACCTAAAATTCAGTCAGAATTGAGGTGTTTTGTATATTTTAGGAGTTACGGACAGAAATGTGTTCTGTCATGATTCCCGCACGCAGCCACGGCAGCCAATGCACCCACACGCGGCTGAGATACAGCTCTGTCACTCCGCCAAAATTGTGTTCGCATCCCGGGGCCTCTGACAAGTACGCAGCCGCGGGACTACGGGTTGACAAAGTGACAGGCAGCCTGAGAAGCTTAGGAACCGCGTAAACATGCTACAACCCACACCAGAAAATTCTAAATATGTAATAAATGTTTCTGTGGATAGTAGATAGTCTAAAAGTACATAATATTATTTAAAAATACTTAAATAACCCTTATACGTATTTTTTATTAAATATAATTCAAAGTACCAAGAATGTCGAAAATAAGACAATGAGAACTTCTAAAAATATATATTAAAATACTTTAATATACTATTATGAAAATTTCTAGACATCAATATTTTTTTGACATACCAAGGAAACTAGTGATGTAGAAATATTACATGAACTCCCATGAATTATATTTTTAAGTAATTATTTTAGTAAATCAACTGAAATTTGAAAATAAGGAGTAAAATCAATATCATGAATCTACTCCAATTATTTAATACATAATGAGAACTCACCTGACATCAGAATATCCGTAGGAGTTTCTATTAAAATAATTATTAACTCACTGGGAACATTTACTAAGGATAATTAATTAAATAATACATAAAAAGGACAGATTAGTGTTATTCACATGTCCAAATATCAATTATAAAGTAGAATAATTCCCATACCCTGTGGAATTAGATGCTACCCGTTTTACAGCACCAAGAACACGTGACAGGATACCACTGGTTACCCTTCTAGTCTCAGTTTCCGTCCCTTTGAGCCCCTGTACCCCTCAGAAGGACATTATTGGGACTCCAAAAGCTATAAATAAAGAGCTCTTTTGAGGATATTGATGGGCAGAGACCCAGCTATATTTACATTCAGACACTTTGCCAAGGTAATCAAATTCTTATAAGAGATAAGCAATTGATTTATGGCTTTAGCCTGATTAATAATATCCGTCCTCAACCTCTTTTTATCAATTAAAACTGCTGAACAACCTTATAACCCCAGTATACAGCTTTAACCCATCAGTGCACGTCCCAAACAGATAACCTAAGGATTTAATAATACAAAAGTGAGTTTTATTATCCCTTCTCTGTTGTGGCAGCTTGGTTACAAAGCCCTGCCACTCTACCATGTATTTTATATACATATTATCTTTGAGAAAAATATCCTTTAAACTAAAGAGGCCAAATTAACCAGGACTACGTGTTTTCATACTTAATTCCTTGAAGAGAGGTCTTAAAGATCCCCAATATAATTGTGGCCCCTCTATAAAAATATTCAATAATAAATTTATTTATATTGATTTATAACAATAAACCATAACCAAACCAATTAACCTTGCAATAAGCTTTATCCAAATATTTTACAACTTTTTGCCGCATTTATTAAATAATATATTTATTATTTATTCTATCACCTCTGGTAGCTAAAGGATAACAAGGTTCTTGGCATTCAGGAGGCTGACAGTATTTATGAGGTTTTATCAAAGATATTTGCTTGCGCAAGTCATACGTCCAAGAAGTTTGAGCCTGATTGCCCTCATTTGTGTTTGCAGATTTTTCAGGGGGTGACGTTTCACTGAAATCATTGGTAGATAAATATTCACCAGGAGAATCTGGATGAGAATTCAAATCCATACATGTATTATCAATAGACTCCTCCCGCCTGTACAATTCTACACACCAATCTCCAACATCCACATCATTGTTAAATTTTTTAAAATTAGAGTTGAAATCAAGAAGAGTTATGTGTTTTGTGTTGATCACTTTATTTTTGGCAGTTGAAATTTTTTACATTAAGACTTTTTTGTTGTATCTCATCATCCTTCCAACTAGTTCACAAGGTTCCAGTTTTGAAAAAGAAGTTCTATCCTTGAGAATGTAACTAATGGGATTTCCTAAGGGATGAAAATAGTCAATATTCAGTGTCTTCCCTTTAAACAATTCGTAAGGCAATTTCTTTGACTTGTGAGTGGGAATTTGATTGAGGGCTAAAGCGCAAGACTTAATGATTAAATTTCAATGCTTTTTATTCAGTTGTGAGTCAAAAATAACTGTCCTAAGAGATTCCAGAACAAGACAATTGAACTGTTCTGCCAACCAATTTTTCTGAGGTGAATATTCATCGGAAAATGACTGTCTGATTTTGTTGTCTTTGCAGTAACTGGAGAGATTTTGATTGCAGAATTCCACTCCCCAACCCAAATGGAGAATCATAAGCTTGTAGTTGAATCATTTGGATTCAACCTTGATTAGAAATTCAAGCGTACTTGCCGCTTCACTTTTTTTTTTTATGGGAATTGCTGTGAAGTATCTGGTACAACTATCAACAACCATTAAAAAATATGAATCTCTGTTATTGCTCAAAGGGTGAATAGAATAGGCCCGACTAGATTGCAATTTAACTCCTGAAAAGGTCTTTTGGCACAAGTGTATTTTTGTTGAAAGGATTCCGACTCATTTTACTAATTGCGCATGCTTCTGATGTGGAGGGTTTTTTAATTGGTATACCAAGTTTTTGTCAAATTCTCCTGTAGCTTGCATGTCCAAGAGATTTATGAAGGATTTTTTCCTGAGTAAGTAGAGCTAACTGAGTTTGCTTACAATCAGAGAAATGAATAATTTGTATATTGCAGTCATAGAATCAAATCTTTTTCCATTTGTCTTTCTGTAATACAAGCTTTTCTCTTCCAAAGTCAATGATGAATCCATCAAGAACAAGACATTGCATCAACAGCAAATTTATAGTGGAGATAGGGGAGAAAAACACGTTAGATAGAGTAACCTCATGATTTAGATCATCCAACAAAGTCATTGACCCGACACCTTCATATTTGAGAGAGTTCTTTCCCAAAGTGGTTGAGATCAGTCCGGTAATTGATTGTTCTAAATGAGAGAAGAGTTGAGAGTTGGACACTATATGTCTTGATGAACCCAAATCAACCACAAAGTGGCCAGAAGAGAAAATTGAGCTTGTGGGAAAAGAGCTAACAGAGGTTCCCTCCATTTTAGACTCCATGCCATTCTTCTTTTTTCTGGGAAAGGAGGTTTTGAGATGTTGATATAATTTCCAAAATCTTCCTTCAGGGTGAGCTGCCTTGGGGTTGTGCCATTTTTCATGACATGGTTTGATACTGTAGGTAAGAAAAGAGACCAAGTTTGAGCTCTATTCAGACTTGTTGGGGGTTAAGTCCCTTTTCAGGAATCTGTTGTTATTGAACATTTGTAAATGATCCAAGACTTTTTCTGGCAAAATATTCTTGTCAGAATGATTAATTTTTTGAATCACTGTATCCATGCTTGGAGGTAGTTTTTCTAAGATTAGATAGGCAATAATATTGGTGGGAAGATCTATACCAACCTTGTGGAGTCTAGATAAAGCAGTTTTTGTTTTGGTGATAAATCCAGGAATTTTTGAAAATGTGAAAGGAGTGCGCAGAAACTCCTTGAAGATCCTGCCTTGATTGGACGCATTATTTGAGGAAAAATATTCATTAATGTCTGCCCAAATTTTATGGGCATCCTTGTTGTTATTGGGTGTAATGATATTGGCTTGAACGGTTGTGTCAAGTTTGGAGGTCAAAATAGTCTGGATTCTAACATTCTTGTTATGGCTGAGTCCAATTGGATTACTGTAAGCGTCTCTTCTTTCCTTTGTGAGCTTGGAGTAGAGATCTTCCTGTAAATACATCATATTCACAACTTGATTTTTCCAGATCAAAAAATTATGTAGAGTTAAGAGTGGAATGGCTTCTATGGTGGTTTTGAGAATAGTAGCCATGAGTGAGTCCGTCATTGTTGAATATTCTGGTTGATTGCTTTTCAACTGTTAATTGTGTTCAATTGATGCCTTGAATTATCGGAGGATTAATAATTTAAAACCAGAAAACTGAACAGGATGGTTAGACAACAATCAAGATAAACAACCAGAGTTAAAGATAACCATACCCAAGCTAATGTAAATGAGAAGACTCTGAGGTACTTTGAGATACAAGATTCAAGAGACCACCACCATACACATACAAGCTAAGAAATAAATTATACAACTTCAAGAGTAAAAATGACAGAGATGAAGAGATTAGACAGTGATTCAAGCTAAAGATAATGTAGCAGGTCATTGCCCCAAATTATGATATGTTGTACACGGTGGCCAAGGCATTCTGATCAGAATAGTCCTTGTTGCTTTATTTTGGATGAAAGATCTTGAGGATGGTCAGAAGAAATTGTAGAGAAGGTCTGGCAAGGAGAGAAAACGGAGAAGACTCCCCCTGGGTAGTATTTAATTGGATTGAGTTATGACTATAATGAATATGCATAAGACCCATCTTAACGTTTGACACGCAAGGTGTGTGATTGAGATAAAAAGTGCATACGCAGAAGAACTAGATGAAGCGCATGTGATAGAGATAAAAAGAAATGGAACAAGAAATCAAGCAAAATAAGAAAGAAAATAAATCAAAGAAATGGAATAAAAAGGAAACATGAAACCGTGATAACCCAATATTCCAAAAAGTGGCTTATCCACAGGGCCTGAAGTGTTTCTATGCCAAGCCCCGTAAATTCATCCTGACAGGTGGATGATGAAACGGTAGTTAAAAGGAAACTTTCCCAAAGGATCAGGCATTCCAAGAATTTGAGGAATATGCCGTGGGTGGATTTGGAGTATTTCCCCCCCCCATGAAGTTTTGAAAAAGATTGTAAGGGATTCTTTGCTATCCTTTGGGAATAGGTTCAGCCATTTTTTCTTTTAATTCATCACAAAATTTACCAAGTGATGAAGGGCCTTCCAGTGAGACAAGCCGGGTGCGGCCAATGATCAGGCAAGAGTGTTGATTGCATAAGCAATATCTGGCCTTGTCCCAACAGCCAGGTAGCTCAAGGAAATTAAGACTTGGAGGTAAGGGTTGGCAGTATCAGGTTTGCCATCTGGGTCAGCAACTGGCTTGAATGAAGCTGAAAGAGGGGTGCTGGACATAGAGACACTGTCCCAGAACCATGCGGCAATTTTCCAGATCAGCTTTTCCTGATGAAGAGAGAAACCTTGGGTGTGCCTGGTTATGTTAATTCCAACCACCAATGATAAACTACATTCCTATTTTACCTTGAGGCATCCCCAAATATTTTCCTCTAGTTGACAAAGTAGCTCAATGGAAGAGGCTGTCATTACTCTGTCATCAACGTGAATCCATATGATTCCATTCTTTTTCAGGTCCTGTAGGACATAAAGACTGCTATTGTATAGGCTTTCAAAATACCCAAGCATCAGGAGAACCCCCTTTAGATACTTCCACCAGCAATGATTGGCTTGCCTAGTACAATAAAGTGATTTTATCAGGTGCAAAGCGTGGCATTCCTGAATTTTTGCTCCTAGTGGGGGCCTAACCCATACCTCCTTGTCGATTGGAGGGTTGAGATAGGCCACACAAAAGTAGAATGATTGGAATGGCCAGTTGTAGTGCACCACCATCAAGAGCAATAAGCAAAGAGAAGCAAAAGTGTCCATTGGTGCAAATTTGTCGTTGAAATCTATCCCCTCCAGCTGCCTGTTGCCCATGGCAACACAGCGGGCCTTCTGCTCAACTGGCAATCTTTCTGCCCTTTCCTTCTTGGTTATTACCCATTTGGTTGGCATTTCCTGTTTGCCTGGTGGGAGAGGCTCCAATACACAAACTCCTTTGTGGTAGATATTCCCCATTTCCTTTTCAAAAATTGGTATCCATTTGGGGCCATCCTCACCACTGACCGCCTCCAAGTAGGACTTTGGAGCTGACCTGGTGGGCACTGACACACTTAAATGAGCCTGCTCTGCCGCAAATTCTATTTCACCATCAAATTTTCCAAGGTTCATATTGTGTGCCTCAGTCATCCCTTGGTCCCTGCTGGTTTGCCCATCTCATTCAAACGTGGCCCAGACAGATAAAACAAAGTTTCCAGTGGAGGCAACATAAAAGAGCCAACATTTGCTGTCTGGAGAATGACCAACCACCCGCACCTCTAATGCTTGGTCATCAAGATTCATCCTATTCTTGGGTGGGAAATGCACATAGGCAATATCCCCAAATATTGGCAGCCTCTTAAAATTGGGCTTCATGCCATAGATAGTCTTGTAAGGGGTCTTTGCCAAGTCTTTCACGTTGGGGAGACAGTTGATACAGTAAGAGGCCCAAATGAATGCAAGACTCCAGAATGGCTTCCCCATGAGCCTGCTGTCTACAATGAAGGTGCGCTGTGGTGGTTATTTATAGGCACAGAGGCAAGTAGGCTTGCCACTGGACATTTGAATAGGAGCGGCTTAGGTGTGGGTGGAAGTCCGCAGTAAATTAGGCTCAGATAAGCGCGTTGGCAGACTGTCTATTCCAGAGTACAACAGCTGAGGGCTTGGCATTGGTGCAGCACGCGCCTTTTGACGGGCACAATGACAAGAATGGGCTGGAGTTTTTGCCTTTTGCAGACATTGCGCGGTCTAAAATAACTTTCCCTCCGCAGCAGTGGGTTTACTAATTCCAAAGCATGTGATCAAAGCTAAGTAGCATGGATTAGGCTGATTATGGGATATGCACTGAGATTTCATAGCTCTGTGTGGAAATGAAAGCTAAAGTTGAGGAGGCGGCATGCGGATTGTCAGGGATTTGTAGTTATGCGGCATGCAAGATTGGGAGTGATCAAAGAGGATCTGTTGTTAGTAATGCATTGGCGCAACTGAAAGTTTAGGGGGAACTGGCAACAGGATTATCAAATCTACTGCAAATCATCCGATTGTGTAAGGATTGGAGCATTGGTAAGGAGAATCAGTGCAAACGCATGGAGGCGGTGGGAAAAGGGGTCTTTCATTAGCAGTTCATGTTCATTTTTTGGAGTAGCAAAGGCGGTTCAGTGCAGAATGCACGGAGATGGGGGGTCTTTCATTTGCGTCTTGAATCCTTTTGTTGTATATATAAGGAAGCTTTTCTTTAGAGCTAGGGGTTTATAATGATCATGGGATGGGGACAGAATTATCAGACATTATTAAAAAATATTGGAGTATCAGAGTTAACCATTCTTGGAGTATATCTTTATGGAAAATTATAGTTATATTCATTTCTTCCATTACTTCTGAGTCTAATAAACAGCAAGAGTTCTCTGAGGTCATAGTTAGGGAAATACTTCAAGTGCAGAGCTCTTTGGGGAGTCTGTCTTTTTTATTTAATATTATTTGATTGCAAGTTAGCTTTAGTGGTTTCCGGCTCAAGTGCAGAAGCTGAGTTTGATTAAGAATTGTGGAGGTACAGGAGTGTGACTCAAGGGCTAGTGGGCTTTCCAGAACTTGGAGCAATATTTTTGCGGAGAACTTTAATTTGTTGCGGGAAATTTACCAAACACACAATCTCACTCCAAGTTCCAGAGAGCCCACTAGCCCTTGAGTCACACTCCTGTACCTCTGTAATTCTTAATCAAACTCCACTTCTGCACCTGAGCTGGAAACCACTAAAGCTAACTTGCAATGAAATAATAGTGAATAAACAAGACAGACTCCCCAACAGCCTTGGAACTTGAACTATTTCCCTAAATATGACCTACAAGAACTCTTGCTGTTAATTACACTCCAAAGTAACAGAATAAAATAATCTAGCTATAACTTTCCATGAAATGTTTTTTTCTCCTTTTTCTATAATCCAATAATCTGATAATGTGCAATAATGTGATAATGTCCCCCCCCTTCTCCAATAAAAGAAAAGCTTCCTTATATATACAACAAATAACAAAAGAATGAAAACCACAAATGAAAGACCCCTATTGTCTCCTTGAATTTCGCACTGACCCTCCTTAGCTACTCCAAAAAGGAACGCAAACTGCTAATGAAAGACTCCTTTTCCTATTGTGTCCGTGCATTCCACACTGACCCTCCTTAGCTACTCCAAGAAGGAAGTAAACTGCTAATGAAAGGCTTGCTTTCCCACCGTGGTGGTTCCCCATCCTGGACACCCTGGCCAGTGCGGAGAATTTAATTTTTTTTATGATTTTTCCTTATCATCATTCTTAGGCATCATTATCCTGAAAAAAAAAAAGAAAAATAAAAAAAGAAACATATTTGTGGTTAGACACCCCACATACCGCATCTCGCGTCCATGAAACTTTTTGACAGACTGGATGGAGGTATGGGTGCGAGAAAATGGGTAGCATAACCTTCATGGTTGTTTTCCACAACTCAAAGCATTTCAGCTTTGGAGTATCCTAGAGAATCGTTGTTGAGGCAACCTTCCATCGGCAGATTGGATCAGCTTGGTTGTTTGCAAGCATCTGTTGATGATCAAGCTAGGAAGCTGAAAGAACAACAACTTTCAGAGCTAACCGGACAACTCGATCCTCACTTGCCGTCCATCATCATCATCCTCCCATCCTCAGATCATGATCATCCTAGGCGCCAATCCTGGTTTGGTTGGCCCTCAGAATTGCTCTCCATCTCTCTCAGATTGGTCTCACCGTCATTGCTAGCGTCTCCTGCTTTAAATTTGTTGATTCCTTAACCAACCATGGATCAGCTCCCATCAACTGTATACCAATCTCATCTTCCCATCATCCACGCCCCATTGAATCCATCAATCTTGATCATCATCTCCTCCTCGGCATCAGATCCTTACTTGCTCCCTCCCTTTAAGTCATCAAGTCCATCACCCATCTGATCACCATATGAGATTGGTCATGGGGACAATTCTCAATCAATCACTCCCATGACCAATCTCATCCCCATCCTTTCCTTCAATTACCTTGCACCTAGCCTAGCGTTGGTGTTAACACCAATGACCCCATTGCTTCTTGCAACAGCAGTTATCACCTTGCTGTCATACTGACACCAAACTCAGTCTAACCTCAGTCTAACCTCAGCAAACCCAGTCTAACCCTCAGGCCTGATCTACTTTCTCAGGAACTTCAACCTCAGGGCTCAGGGGACTTACATCAATATGTCTCCAGTAACTATATATCTCAGGATCTCCATGCAGTACATACCTACATATAGTCTAACCTCATACTATACACAGATAGACTCCATAGGCTTGCACATACTCAATCTCCCAGCCTCTACTCTACCTCTCTGTCCAACCCATACTTCTGTGGGTTACCTCTCTGTCTAACCCATACCTCTGTGGGTTACCTCTCTTTCTAACCCATACCTCTTTGGGTTATCTCTCTGTCTAACCCATACCTCCTCTGTGTGGTTTATCCTTTGGGAATCTTTATGTACATCCTCTTGCAGATTGTATTACATACTCTCTCTACTTGGTACATAGTGTCATGACCCCCATGTACACTGTACATCCTTCAACTGTACTCTCCCAACTTAGACAGCTCAGACCTGGAACCTTGCACCAATGTAGAAGCAGCCTAACCTAATGTAGTAGCATACCTGATCAGCTGTCACGCTTCGCACTTAAGGGTTATTGTCTTCACCACTTCAACATGTCCTCTCCTCAGTACCATCTACCTCAGTCTAAAAGCGTGACACTAATAAAAGCACAACATCAATGGTACAATCCGCTATTTCCTCTGGCTTGCGCTGACCTTCCAATCTTGGCAACCAACTAAGTATATACTTGCAAACTTTGCAGTTAACTCCATACCGGTCGACCATTCATTATGAGATCCAATTTCCTTCCCTGGCCAATCACCAGCCTCGGACTTTCATCTTTGGTCATGCATTGTTTGTTAGTTTGCATCTACGTCTAACCAAGCCATCACTACTGTATAGTTTGCAATTGGACTAGTCCCTACCCTGCATACACTATTACCTCTCATTCCCATTACCTTCAACGTCACTTGCTCCTATCCCAATTCATCATGCAATTGTACGCTCATATTCTATTGTCTTGCATTTACGCTGAGACCTTGGATCTATACCACTGCTTCATTTACTATTCCGTTCCTGTCATTCATTTCCTCACCGCTTCACCTGTAGTTAGCTCATCACCAGGTTGTATCTAGTCACTTTGGATTACCTTATAAGGGCTATCCCCTTGCCTGATGATTGTCTCCTCAGTTAGTTAATTTCATACGTTCTTGCATTTTGCTGCAACCTAGTTATCACATCGGACTCAGGTTGAGTTTCCTTCTTTGGAACACCTTCCATTCATCTTTCCGTTTGTTGAGTGGCATAACCAAGTTTGCACTTTGCAACTGGGTCTTTCTATTTTCACTTGCCCTTGCACTTGGTATTCCTTTGCGCTCACAATCATCTAAGAATTGCCCTATAGTACGTGGGGTGGTCGTGTGACAGTAAATTAACTAACTCAACTCATATATTGTAGCCTGCCAACCTATAGTAGACTTCTTCTTTTTTGATTTTACGTACTTGCTCAACTGGGAACGCTTCCCTTGCCCCTTACAATGATGAGATCCATCGGGTAGGGAGAACCAGCGCTCCTTGGGCCCAAAAACCCTTAGATCCAGTTCCTCCTTCCAAATCGCCATCTGTGGAACCTCTTGATGATCCTTGGGCTCCTCCACGGGATGCTCCAACGGACCCTCTTGCAGAATTTGCAGACTGCAACCATTCTTCCAATGAAACCTCGACTCGTGGTAGACCAGGGGTTCGCACTACTGCTCTTGAGCCCGATGCTCCAACCCTGCTTTCAACATTGATCCAGGCCCTCACTCATGGTGCCCAGCGATCTAGTCCAAGCACTCCTAGTTTTCGCACTCCGGGCATGAAACAACCTGATCACTTTACAGGAGAACACCCTCATAAGCTTAGATCTTACCTACAGTCTTGTAAAATCATCTTTTCAAACGACTCCAACAATTTCCCTTCTGATAGACATAAAGTTATGTATGCTTTGTCCTTCTTAGGAGGTAGAGCCTTGCAGTGGTTTGAACCGTACCTCAAACTTTTATCCAACGACAGTCCCACTTGTATTCTCTATAACTGGGACAAGTTCAAGCAACAATTGTTCACCCTGTTTGGCGATCCCAATGAAGTTTGAAACCCCAAATACAAACTCAATAGTTTAGTTATGAAGGAGAATAGTAGAGCTTTTGTTTATATTTCTCATTTTAGAACCTTGCAGTCTTGCATCCAGTGGAACAAGGCCGCTCTTCTATTCCATTTCCGAAAGGGTTTACCGGCACGCTTAATCAAACAGATCGCAGTTGGAGTTCATAAGACAACCTTGCTTCAGCAGCTAATTGATCGAGTGATTGAGCTTGATAATGGCTATCATGACAAGAATTTCTCTTGGAGAAACGACCATGGACCATCCACCTCGGCTCCAAAGGTGGACGACTCCTCTAAGCAAAACACGAGGAACCCAAAACCATCAAAACCAACCCCAACTTTGAACTCCAACTTTAAAGGGAAAGCCGTTGCCAAAACTCCAAAGTTCTTGGACAAGGAAACCGGGATTCTTCGAAGTGAGGAACAAATGTGAAGGGAAAAGAACAGGCTGTGTATTTATTGTGGAGGTAAACATGATGTCAACAGCTGTGCAAAGCGGTTAGCGCGTGAAGCGGCTCAGCAGTCAAAAAATTAGCTTGTAGTTTTTCTGATACTCACAAGGAAAACTACACATTATCTAAATCACCGCAAGTAAATCTTTGCACTTGCAAGTCACTAGGTGCTCCAAGTTTGAGATTTATCCTATTTAATTCTGACAGCACTCCTTATCAAGTATTACTTGATTCCGGCGCTAATTTTTCCTTCATCAGTGAATCTTTTGCCACTTCCAAAAATCTTATGCGTTCCGAGATAGATAAATTTCCCATCTATCTAGTAAGTAGTGCGACTGAACCGTTTTATTGGTTTTCCCAACAGGCAAAATGGACCTTTGCATTTTCCAATTTCCCCAGCTTTGAATGGGATTTATTTGTCTTGGCTATACCCGGAATGGATGATACCATTCTAGGCCATGATTTCCTAGTTTACTGGAATCCTGATGTGAATTGGCAAGAAGGAGTAATTAACCTTCAAACCTCGCACCCCCAGAATGCTAACCGTTCCATCAATCAGGAATTAAACAGCCTACCTGACACTTTCATTGAGTTGGATGACACTTTTCTGCCGGGAGATTTGCAATATCCTGACCTTCATTCTCAAATTTCCTCTTCAGATTTAGGAGTTATCACTTACCTATCCATCTTACCTCTTTCCTGTTCCTTCAAAGAGAAACAGAAACCAACCAAAAGGTGTATTTTGAGCTCCCTAATCCTCTTGCACTATGCAAGCACCTCAAACTGGGTGCTCAAAGATGACAAGATTGAAGATTTAGAAATCATTTGAGAGTCTTTAACTTTGGTTTATCATGACTTTGCTGACGTCTTTTCAGCTGCAAAAGCAGATAAACTGCCTCCATCCCGTCCTTATGATCATAAAATCAAACTTACTGGCCCACCTCTGGCACTAGGACCAGTTTACTCTCTCTCAACGCAAGAATCAATTGTGCTTCAAGACTACATTGCGGAAAATGTAGCAAAAGGATTTCTTCGACCAAGCGATTCAAACACTGGTTCCCCTGTCCTATTTGTACCAAAAAAGGACGGCGGACTTTGCCTTTGTGTTGACTACAGGAAACTGAACCAGGTAACCCGGAAGAATGCCTATCCAGTACCGCCTATGTCACATCTCCTTACGCTCTTCCATGGAGCTACTTATTTCTTGAAGTTAGACCTTTGAGGTGCCTATAACCTAATTTGAATTAAGGAAGTTCATGAGTATTTAACTGCGATGAGAACCCTGTTTGGCAGCTATGAGTATACCGTCATGCCTTTTGGCCTCTGCAACGCTCCTTCCACTTTTCAACATTTTGTAAACAACATTTTTTCCAATCTTGTAGGTAAATACCTCCTGGTATATCTCAATGATATACTAGTCTACTCAAGAAACCTCAAAGATCACATTGCACATGTGCAAGAGGTGCTACAGCGACTTTGCAAGAATGACCTGTTTTCAAAAGCCTCTAAGTGCGATTTCCATTCCTCTTCTCTTCATTTTTTAGGTGTCGTAGTCTCGCAGCAAGGACTATTGATGGACCCAGCCAAGAGCAAACGCATATTGGACTGGCCCCCACCTTCTTCCGTTAAATCTCTTCAAGTTTTCCTTGGTTTCAGTAATTACTATAGAAGGTTTATTGCGCGTTACGCCAAAAAAACCGTGAATCTTACTAACCTTCTTCAAAAAGACACTCCTTTTATTTTTACCAAACAAGCTGCTTTGGAGTTCGAAGCTCTGAAGAAAGCGTTCACCACTGCTCCAATACTTGCTCACTTCAACAAGCTAGCTTGCACTATTGTCGAAACAGACGCAAGCAACTATGCGATCTCAGGAGTCATCTTGCAGTTTTCTCCTTCCACTTCTCTCTTTCACCCCATAGCTTTCGAGTCTCGCAAGTTGCTTGCTGCAGAGCTTAACTATGAGATTCATGACAAGGAACTTCTTGCAATTGTTTACTGATTGAATAAATGGCGTTCATACCTTTTGAGTCTTAGGGAATCCTTTGAGGTTTTAACTGATCATAATTCTTTGAAGTATTTCATGAGTTCAAAAGTCCTCACACGTAGACAGGCACGTTGGGCCGAATACCTCTCCAAGTTCCACTTTACTATCACGTACCGTCCTGGGAAACAAGCGGTAGTTCCTGATGCTTTATCATGTTGGGACAACGTTTACCCAGGGGGGGGGAGCACCTTTGCCGAAAATAACCCTGAAAACGTTAGGACACTCCTGCCCAACTCAGTTTGATCATTGCTTGCTTACAAGATTTGGCTTCCGAACTCCGACAAGCTCAACGCGACGACCCCAAGTGCATCAAACTTTGCAAAAGTGCGAACTTATTAGATAGTAGTTACAGTATAGATGATAATGACTTTTTAGTTTATGATAATTGTATAGTAGTACCAGATAATTCTTGCATTAAGTTAGATATCTTCGAGTCACGGCATGATTCTCCGCTTGCTGGTCATTATGGGCAGGATAAAACCTACCAATTGATCCCACAAGACTTCTACTGGCCTGGTATGACCAAAGAAGTAAAAGACTATGTTAGCCCGTGCTATGATTGCAATCGTAACAAGTCCTCAAAACACCAGAAGTATGGGCTGCTCCAGCCACTTCCAATTCCGCCTTGTCCTTGGCACTTGCTGTCTATGGATTTCATCTATCAATTACCTCCTTCTAGTGGATATGATGCTATTCTAGTAATAGTAGATTGCTTCTCAAAGATGGCTTTATTTTTACACAGTAATGTGACGGCCTCTTCAAAAGACTTGGCTAACTTGTTCATAGAATATGTATTTTTGAAACATGGTCTCCCTGATAATATAGTTAGTGATCGTGGATCTCTGTTTGTCTCAAGCTTCTGGACCTTGCTATGCCAACATTTGAAGACCACTCGCAATTTATCAACGGCTTACCACCCGGAAACAGATGGGAAAACTGAGCAAGCTAATCAGATCCTCAAACAATATCTTCAAATGTATGTTGCCTATCAACAAGACGACTGGTCGCAATGGCTCCCACTAGCTGAATTCGCCTACAACAACTCCACTCATTCCTCCACCAAACAGTCGCCCTTCCAAACTCTTTATGGTAGAAACCCAACTTTCTCTTCCCTTCACGTAGCACCTTCTCAACCTGCTACCAATTACCTTGAACAAATTCAATCCCTTCAATCGCAACTTTGGACCAACCTTGAAGAAGCAAATCAGCGCTATAAGGAGCAAGCAGACCCATCTTGCACTTTGGCCCCAACCTTTGCAGTAGGATATCAAGTATGGCTTGATGCTTGCAACATTTGCAGCACTCACCCAACTCGCAAACTCTCCAAAAGAAAGCTTGGTCCCTTTAAAGTAGAATCAGTCATCTCCCCTAACGCCTTTAAACTTACTTTACCTGCAAAATGGCAAGGTATCCACCCGGTCTTTCATGTGTCTCTCCTAGAGCCAGCTTGAGTTCTATACCCGGGCAAGACTCATCCCCCTCCTGAACCGGTCACTGTCCTCGATCATCAAGAGTGGGAAGTAAGCCATATTCTGGATTCCAGGTTACGCAAAGGAAAAATTCAATACCTTGTCAAATGGTCTGGCTTCCAGTCCGACGAAGATTGCACCTTGTGGGAACCAGCCCATCACCTTTGCAATTCACCCAATCTGATTCAAGAATTCCATGCAAACTACCCTTGCAAACCTTGGCAATCATGATTCTTTCCCATCCAATCCCATCCAATTCCATTCCATCCCATTCCACATTTCATCCCATCCATCCATTCCATTCCACTCCACATTTCATCCCATCCAATCCCATTTCATTCCATTCCACATTTATCTGACTCAATCAATTCCATTCCATAGTCCATCCCATTAAAACCCATTTTATTTCACCATCATTTCGTCAATTAATTCCTCCATCTCACTGTGTTATTCTTTTCTCATTTTCTTTTCATTTCCACTTATTATTATTTTTTTAAATAATAATAATAATAATAATAATAATAATAATTCTATTTTTAATATATACATTAAATTACAAAGTCTCTTTTATTTCTTTTTCTGCATCCTCCCAATTTGCCGTCAATTCCGCAACCATGGACCAAAAGGTATCAAGGTCTTCATTGTTGATCAATGCGGACATTCTTTGAAGTACCAGCACTTCCGTTACGATGTGCCTTTTGAAAATCTCCTTGCATCTTGCAACCCAAGCTTGCTTTGACAAAGAATTCCATCCACCTTCCTTCACAAGCTCTTCATACGCTCTCTTCCTTTGGCCACCCAACGTGCCTTCTCCGATATCGTCCGTCAGGCGCCTCACATCCGTTTCAACCGGCAATACAATTAGCACCGGATCCTCTTCGCCTCGACCCTCCATTCCTTCCGTCCCAGCCAATTCCTCCCTTCCATTTCCTTCATTTCCTTCTTCTAATTCACCCGCTTCCTCTTCGTTCTCTCCACTTCCGTTTCCTCCATTTTCCTCTTCTCTTTCCACTGCGTTTTCTTCTCCCACCCTTGCTTCCTTGGTGATAACTCCTACCGGTTCTGCACCTGATACCTTGCCTTGCACCTCTGCATTCATCTGGGTCCCCGGGTTTTCAGTTGGCGGTCCCCAGTAAGGTGGTGGTGGTGGTGGTGTGTTAGTAGTATATCTTTGAAAAAGAGGCAACACTAGTAAACAAGCAAACAATTAGTTATTAATTCGAGTTGATTAGTTAGTCCTGATTAGTACTCACCAGGCACTTGAGTCCCAAAGTATTTGATCTCCGGCAATGGTGGTATTTTGTAATTAACCCTGGGCGCGGACCTACAACTTTGCATCTCCCTTGATGATTCCAAAGGACCCTTGACAGTTGACTTGACATTTATAGGGAAGTTGCACGCCACCTTGCGAAGGCAACATTGCTCGCATTTGCCTCGGAGACCTTGGACAGCAGTGCTGGGAATACATTGCTTGTTGCGGCAAATACAGTTTTCGCAACGGCGGGACAACAATGATGACATTCTTACAAAATTTACAAAGATCTATTGGGTAATGAATTAAGTAATGTATAAGGGTATACAGTGATAATTAAACGACTTGAGATCAATGGGAAAATTTACCTGAATGCTTGCAGGAGCTCGCGTCTTTATACCAGGGCAACTGTCACGCTTCGCACTTAAGGGTTATTGTCTTCACCACTTCAACATGTCCTCTCCTCAGTACCATCTTCCTCAGTCTAAAAGCGTAACACAAATAAAAGCACAACATTAATGGTGCAATCCGCTATTTCCTCTGGCTCGCGCTGACCTTCCAATCTTGGCAACCAACTCAGTATATACTCGCAAACTTCGCAGTTAACTCCATACCGGCCGACCATTCATTATGAGATCCAATCTCCTTCCCTGGCCAATAAACAGCCTCGGACTTCCATCTTTGGTCATGCATTGTTTGTTAGTTTGCATCTACGTCTAACCAAGCCATCACTACTGTATAGTTCGCAATTGGACTAGTCCCTACCCTGTATACACTATTACCTTCAACGTCACTCGCTCCTATCCCAATTCGTCATGCAATTGTATGCTCAGAGTCTATTGTCTTGCATTTACGCTAAGACCTCAGATCTATACCACTGCTTAATTTACTATTCCGTTCCTGTCATTCATTGCCTCACCGCTTCACCTGTAGTTAGCTCATCACCAAGTTGTATCTATTCACTTTGGATTACCTTATAAGGGCTATCCCCTTGCCTGATGATTGTCTCCTCAGTTAGTTAATTTCATACCTTCTTGCATTTGCTGCAACCTAGTTATCACATTGGACTCAGGTTGAGTTTCCTTCTTTGGAACACCTTCCATTCATCTTGCCGTTTGTTGAGTGGCATAACCAAGTTTGCACTTTGCAACTGGGTCTTGCTATTTGCACTTGCCCTTGCACTTGGTATTCCTTCGCGCTCACGATAATCTAAGAATTGCCCTATAGTACGTGGGGTGGTCGTGTGACATCAGCCCTCTCTGTTACTTAGACTGTTCCCATGACATCATATGTATAGTCTGAGCCCCAATCACTTGTACCTCTGTTGTAGTTCCAACCTCTTGTCTATTTAAAAAAGCCTCCTCTTCCCTTTTCCTGATGGTTCCCCAAGAAATCAGTTTACTACTTCTTAATAGGAGATCTTTTCCAGCAAGTGTCATTCATCACCCTTCAACCCAATGCTCCTCTGCTCCTTGTAGCCTCTTTCAGTAACCTTGCCCCCAAGCCTACTGGGGGTAGAGACCCCTTTGTGCCAAGCCCTTCTTGCATGTCAGCAGCCCTTGTGACACTTGCTCTACCTCAGCCCCCCCAATTCATCTCTGACGCCTGCAAACCAACAATTGTTGTTGGAGGCTGTTGCAATCTTTGTGCTGCCACAAACCAATGAGCGCAAGCGTTTGCTTGCGGCTGTCAATGACCTTGCGCCACCTTCAACAATCCCCCCGGCCAACCGCGGTTGCAGCCAGTCAAACCTGTCATCCGCCTCTTAGCTCACCGGTCTCCCGCGCAGCGCTTCCGTTGCCCGTGCAGGTCTCAACGGTTGCCCGGGCCCGTCAGTATGTCTGCAGGCCTCTCACTTGCTGCTCTCCTGCCCATCCCCATCCTGTTAAAAAAAAAAATCCGCTCCCATTTGTAAACATCTCTTGTAAATAGTCTACAGGCCTCTGGTCTATAAAAGGAGGGGATCTCCCCTGCTTTTTTCTGAATCATATAAAAATCATCCATGGGAGTGTGTGCTTATGTCCCCCAATTATTGTGAAATTAAGATCCTGATCCTTATCCTAGTTATATCTCTGATTGCCCCCTGATCCTTTTTTGACCCTTAGTCTTTGCCCCTCTGTGGCCTGATCCTTATCACCAACCAATAGCCTTGCTGGTTGAAGAAAATTCTGTCTGTTGGAATTTTTGAGTGTGTTATACCACTCCTTGATCCCTTTCTCTGACCATACTGGTCCTGATCACGGATCATCTTTCTGGAGCCAATCTCAATTGATTGAAGAGGTCTTATTAAGCTTTAGACCTGGAGTGTTATACCTCCCTTTATTTTCTTTGAAGTTGCATTCTGCCAGCCTACTCTTGAGTCCCTTGAGAAGTGTTGAGGTTATCCTTGCTTCAAATCAGTTACTGTTTGTTTTGAGAGATTCTTAAACATTGTGCTTTGTCTTTTACAGCCACCCTCAGTTATCTGGTAACCTTCAAGGGCTTGATTGCGGAGAGTTGGGCAGGTTCATTGAGAACCTGGAGGTTTGTTGGGTTTGAGTTGATCATCCCCAATCTTCTGCTGACAACCAGAGTTATTAGCTTGTGGGTGTTGTTTACATACAACAGCTTTTGTTCTTTGAGCTCTAAGCAGACTTTAACTTCCTTTGTTCAAGTTTTTCCCTGCATAATCTTGTCTCAGATAGTTCTGTTCCATTGCTACCAAACTATTATCATCTTTATCCTCTACTCCTTGATTCCTCATTTACCAGGTTCTGGACCTTGATTTTGGTTACATCTAAATATTTTTGAAACACTCAGGAGGGCAGCCTAAACAGCACCTTTCCCCTCCACAGAACTGCCACGGCCTAGCACCGTTTGGAGTCTTACATTTGGTCCCCCGGGCCGGCATCAAACCAGCAACCTTGGGATTTACAGTCTCAACTTGAAGAATCAACTCCAAAATCCAATCCAATTTTTTTTCTTTTCTTTCTTTTTTTGTTTGTTCTTTTTTCAGATCTGATCCGTGGAGGAAACTTGGTCAGGAAGTAATTCCTCCCAATTAGCACCATCTGGGCAAGATCCTTGTCTTTTTTGTGAAACTCTACTCTTGCCACACTTGTGAGCCACCTTGGAACTCTGCTTGTTTGGATATCTTAGGAACCCTTCAACATGGAAACTGCTGGATCCTCCTCATCTGTTTGGGCCAAGATTATCAAAATCAAACCTCAGAAGAAAAAATTAGGCTTCAATGGGACCAATGTCAAAGAATTCCTGGACTCCTATGAGATGGATGCTGAAGTGGATGGTGCCAGTGAACATGATATGGCTTATCAGTTACAATTTTTTACCTCTTCTGACAAAGGTATGGAGGTTATCAAATTGTTTGATGGATTCAAAACTCATAACTGGAGGCTCCTGAAGGAGGCTATGTTGGCCTATTGGGGAAAAGTAGATGTAGCTAGATTTCCTTTGCAAGACTTGGATGCCCTGGTTTCTCAATGGATCTCCAATGGTGGTGTCTCTTCAGCTTCAGATTATCAGTCTTTCAGAAAATCTTGGGATCCTATCCAATCTTTCCTCATCAGAAACAATCACATTGACACTGTGGAAAAAATTTGATTACAATTTTTCCAATCCTTTACACCAGGAGTCCAGGAAAGAATTAGGGATGAACTGGTCAAATCTGGATCCATGATCACTACTAGGGATAATTGATTCAAACTTCCTGCTTTTCTGGTTTTAAGGGGAGCAGTGGACAAGTTCATGAAAGGTCAAACTGCCCTCACTTTTGCACAGACCAGAATTGCTGAACCATTCCATGCTCCCTCCTTCCAAGAATCCAAAAAAATCATGAACAAGATGGAAGCAAATTGTAGACCCAAATCAAATCCCCAGGCCAATAAGGAATCTGCTACTATAGATTAGATCACTAAATTACTTCAGGCATTTGAGAATAAAATAGATCAGAAAATATCCTCTTTAGCCACTCCTAGACCTGCTAATTCTGTTCCTAAATCTACTCTCATACCAACCTGTATTCCTGTCCTCTTGGCTTTCTCCCATGTTATCTTGGTGATTCAATTAAAACGGTTTCTCTCCTTGTGGATTTGGGTTCTCAGCTCAACTTGATTTTGGACTCCATGGCCTGCAATCTTAAACTTAGCCCAAGGGTCAGTTTCAATTCTTCTGTGTATGGAATAGGGAAACAGTCCTGTGAGCTGGTTGGTATTGCTGAGGATATCCCTGTTCAAATTGGTCAAAATATTGTTGGCGCCTGTCACTTCTGGATCACTCGTCTGGATGGTCCCATGATCTTGGGAAGGCCTTTCTTAATGGACTTTGGTGCTACCCTGATGTTTTCTGATCAAGTTGGGGAGAGAATTCTCCTCCCTGATTCTGATGGCAGAAAGATTGGAGTTCCTCTTTGTTCTCTGGATTCTGGTCTTTGGGAAAGAGACTTCCCTGGTCATCCTCCCAAGTCTGTCCTGAAAGGAAAGCAGAAAGAAAACTCTCATTCCTCTCATCCTCATTTTTTAGCAGAATATTTGGCCCTACTGATAGTTGTAGTTCTTCTCAGCCTCAGACTTCAACTCATGGACCAACTCCCCCCTCAGATGCATATCCTTCTTTTTCATCATCATTTACTTCTCATCAAAATAAGATCAAAAATCAAACACATGAAAAATCCGAAAAATCCAAAAATATTTCTTCTCTGTCTGGATCTGTTGTATATTCTTTTCCTTTTTCTTTTCAGCCTGATCAATCATCCTCTATTCCCGTCTTGAATCTCCGCAATGAGTCTAAACTAGATCTCAAGCTTGATTCTTTTCTTGGTGGCTTTGGTATGAAGGTGTATGTTCTTAGGTGGAGGCATTTGGGGTAGAACTAAGTCCTCCCAATTGTGCACCACCAGGGGCTTCTACTACTGTCATTTTTGAAACTCTACCCTGTGCCACACATGTGAGCAATGTGTTATCTTTTGGATCCTCTTTTATGGAGAAGGCACCTTTCAAGGACGCAGCAGAACATCAAACTTGGAAGATGTTGGAACATGGTCTCAGTTTTTGTAGTCAGGTCTCACTGGTCAATGCTTGGAGGAAGCAAGGATTCCTCTCCTTTGACACTAAGTACAAACCAGTTGCAAAGAAGGTCCAGCCAGTCAACCAACCAATGCCTCTCAACCTCAATCCTCCCCTTGTGCATCCTCCTCTATCCCGTGATCCTTACTGTGGTCTATCCCAATCCCTCACTAGTCCATTCATTCCCTCTGGTTGGGTCACTGAAGAACGTCTGAAAGTGGTCAACTTTGTTCCAGATGGATGGCTTCTTCCTGATGAGTTAAATTTGATAAAAAATATCTTGTCTCTAAGGGAAAAATCTATTTCATTCTGTGAAGAAGAGAGAGGTCTCTTGAAAGAATCCTATGGTCTCCCTTACATCATCCCTGTAGTTGAACATGATCCTTGGCAAAAGAAGAAGATCCCTATTCCTGCTGCAAAAGTCGACAAATTCATCAAGTTGGTCCGCAAACAAGTCCGTACTGGTTTATACAAACAATCGACTTCTAGCTATTCCAGTCCTGTTTTCTGTGTCTTGAAAAGTAATGGTAAACCTAGAATAGTTCATGATCTCCAGCCTCTAAATAAGGTTACTATTAAAGACTCTGGTATCCCTCCTGCTACTGAAGAATTTCTCAAATCCTTCTCTGGAAGAGCTTGCTATGGTCTAGTTGACATTATGGGTGGCTATGAAAAACAATCCTTGCATCCTATTTCTCGTTCCCTCACTACTTTTGATACTCCCCTTGGTTGATTTCAACTGACTCAATTGCCTCAAGGCACCACCAACTTGGTTGCAGTCTATCAGGCTCAGATGATTTGGATCCTCCAGGACAAAATCACGGATCATGCGGGTATCTTTATTGATGATGGTGGGATTAAAGGTCCAGTTTCTGACTATGATAATGAGCTCTTACCTTGGCACTCAGGAATCTGACAATTTCTCTGGGAGTATGCTACTATCTTGGAAAGAATTTTGTTTCAAATTGAGGAATCTGGCCTTACTGTCTCTGGATCAAAACTTGCCGCCTGTGTCCCTGCCTTGGAAATTTTTGGTCATACAGTCTGCAAGGAAGGAAGAAGGATGGCAACCTCTAAAGTCAAAAAAATCATCTCCTGGCCTACTCCAATAAATCCAACGGAAGTTAGAGGTTTCCTAGGTGTTGTAACTTATGAAGATGAAAATGGTTTGGATCGTCCTGCTCTGTATGAATCTCTTCTTTTCTCAGATGTGGAATCCAGGTACTCCCAGCCAAAACTGAAACTTTGCAGTGTGGCCCGAATGTTGAAGAAGCTCCAGACTGTCCTTTGGGGTCAACACTTTGAGTTACAAGTCAATGCACAATCCATTATTGAAATGATCAATGCCCCCAGCCTTCCAAATGCTCCAATGACTTGTTGGGTGGCTTTTGTCAAGTTGTTCTCTTTTTATATTGTTCGCAGGCCTGGAAAATCTTTCAGCATGCCTGATGGTTTATCTCAACGCCCTCTTGGAGATGATTAATTGGATTTTGGAATGGATTTCAATGAGGAAGGACCCTTGACCCCCTGATCTCTCTGCCAAAGAATTTTGGTCCCTTAAAAGGAAGTACTCTAGTTTCTTTGTCCAAGGTTCTAGGCTTATGAAAAGAGGAACTCCTTGTGCACTTTTTGTGGTCACTATCCCTTCTAAGCAAGATTCAATCCTAGGAAGTCTCCATGAAGGCCTTGGTCATTGTGGGGAAACTGAAACTTATCAACAAATATCCAAACAATTTTGGTGGCCATCTCTGAAGAAATCTGTCTCTCAATGGTGCAGGAGTTGTGAAGTGTTCCAGAAACGTGATCTTAGGCGCCCGTCCAAAATTTGTTATCCCACTGGAGAGTCCACTGTCTTTGGGAGGATTGCTATGGATGTGGTTCACATTAAGGCTGGTGGAGCTAAGTACCTCATTGTGGCTAGAGATGATTTTTCTGGATGGCTTGAAGCAAAGTTTCTTAAGAACCTCAGCTCTGAATCAGTAGCAGCTTTCCTTTATGAGACTTGGACAATGCGTTATGGCTTGGCACATTCTTATTTGACTGATGGCGGCTCCAAGTTTGGTGGTAAACTGGCTGATATGATCCAATCACTTCCTGGTCAACATAGGGTGACCACTCCTTATTATCCTGAAGGCCAAGGCATGGTGGAAAGAGGCCATGCTCCTTGGAAGGCTGCTCTTGTCAAACTGGCTGGTGAAAGTGGCAAGAATTGTTGCAAATTCCTCCCCCTGGTTCTCTTCTCTGATTAAATTTCAACTAAACAAACCACTGGCTCCTCACCTTACAAAATGATTTTTGGTCAAAGGGCTGTCCTTCCTCTGGATCTGGAAATGGAATCTTTCTTAGGTATTTCTTGGGAAAAGGTTTCTTCCACCACTGATCTATTAGTTGCTAGATCCAAGCAGCTGGAAAGGAGTGAAGATGTCCGTAGTGAAGCTTATCAGAAGATGATGGAGTCTAGGGAAAAATCATTTCAGTATTGGGAAGACAAGCATTGGAAGCAAATCAGGGATCCCTTGAACCCTGGGGATCTAGTCTTAGCTTATAATTGTTCCTTGGAAACTCAGTGGGGAAAGCCTTTCTCTAATCGCTGGAATGGTCCTTACTGAGTGGTCCGTCAAGTTAGAGGTGGATCATATGTTTTGGAGGAACTGGATGGTACTCAGATGGCCAGAAGGTTCTCTACTGATCAGGTCAAGAAATTTCATTCTTGTGGAGGCAACTTGTTCCAAAAGTAAGTCCTCCCAATTGTGCACCACCAGGGTCATCTGCTGCGCCTTGTTGTGAAACTCTAATTCATGGCACGCATGGGAGCACCTGGGATACCTTCTTCATTTTATCTCAGCCGCTTCTATGATTTTCCTTTGGATGGATCAACATATTCTTTTTCAATCACTCTCAAGATCAAAATGGCCATTCCTTGGTTTCAATCATCTTTCTTTCCTTTCTCTTTTTATGGCATCAAACTCGGGTGCAGACTAGGGACAGTCTGTAAGTTGGGGAGAGATGTGGTGCCCCATCCTGGACACCCTGGCCAGTGCGGAGACTTTAATTTTTTTTATGATTTTTCCTTATCATCATTTGTAGGCATCATTATCCTGAAAAAAAAAAACATATTTGTGGTTAGACACCCCACATACTGCATCTCGCGTCCATGAAACTTTTTGACAGACTGGATGGAGGTATGGGTGCGAGAACATGGGTAGCACCACCTTCACGGTTTTTTTCCACAACTCAAAGCATTTCAGCTTTGGAGTATCCTAGAGAATTGTTTTCAAGGAAACCTTCCATTGGCAGATTGGATCAGCTCGGTTGTTTGCAAGCATCTGTTGATGATCAAGCTAGGAAGCTGAAAGAACAAAAACTTGCAGAACTAACCGGACAACTTGATACTCACTTGCTGTCAATCATCATCATCCTCCCATCCTCAGATCATGATCATCCTAGGCGCCAATCCTGGTTTGGTTGGCCATCAGAATCGCTCTCCATCTCTCTCAGATTGGCCTCACCGTCATCGCTAGCGTCTCCTGCTTCAAATTTGTTGATTCCTTAACCAACCATGCATCAGCTCTCATCAAATGTCTACCAATCTCATCCTCCCATCATCCACGCCCCATTGAATCCATCAATCTTGATCATCATCTCCTCCTTGGTATCAGATCCTTACTCACTCCCTCCCTCAAAGTCATCAAGTACATCACCCATCTGATCACCATATGAGATTGGTCATGGGGACAATTCTCAATTGATCACTCCCATTACCAATCTCATCCCCATCCTTCCCTTCAATAACCTTGCACCTAGCCTAGCTTTGGTGTTGACACCAATGACCCCGTTGCTTCTTGCAATGGCAGTAATCACCTTGCTCTACCTCAGCCCCCCCAATTTATCTCTGACACCTTCAAAACAAAAATTGTTGTTGGCAGCCTTTGCAATCTTTGCGCTGCCACAAACCAATGACCGCAAGCTTTTGCTTGTGGCCGTCAATGACCTTGCGCCACCGTCAACAATCCCCCCGGCCAACCGCGGTTGCAGCCGGTCAAACCTGTCATCCACCTCTTGGCTCACCAGTCTCCTGCGCAGCTCTTCCGTTGCCCACGCAGGTCTCAAAGGTTGCCCAGATGTCCGCGGGCCTCTCACTTGCTACTCTCCTGCCCACGCCCATCCTGTTAAAAAAAAAAAATCTGCTCCCATTTGTAAACATCTCTTGTAAATAGTCTACAGGCCTCTGGTCTATAAAAGGAGGGGATCTCCCCTGCTTTTTTCTGAATCATATAAAAATCATCCATGGGAGTGTGTGCTTATGTCCCCCAATTACTGTGAAATTAAGATCCTGATCCTTATCCTGGGTATATCTCTGATTGCCCCCTGATCCTTTTTTGACCCTTAGTCTTTGCCCCTCTGTGGCCTGATCCTTATCACCAACCAATAGCCTTGCTGGTTGAAGAAAATTCTGTCTGTTGGAATTTTTGAGTGTGTTATACCACTCCTTGATCCCTTTCTCTGACCATACTGGTCCTGATCCCTGATCATCTTTCTGGAGCCAATCATGATTGATTGAAGAGGTCTTATTAAGCTTAAGACCTGGAGTGTTATACCTCCCTTTATTTTTTTGGAGTTGCATTCTGCCAGCCTACTCTTGAGTCCCTTGAGAAGTGTTGAGGTTATCCTTGCTTCAAATCAGTTACTGCTTGTTTTTAGAGCTTCTTAAACATTTTGCTTTGTCTTGTAAAGCCACCCTCAGTTATCTGGTACCCTTCAAGCGCTTGATTGCGGAGAGTTGGGCAGGTTCATTGAGATCCTGGAGGTTGTTTGGGTTTGAGTTGATCATCCCCAATCTTCTGCTGACAACCAGAGTTATTAGCTTGTGGGCGTTGTTTACATACAACAGCTTTTGTTCTTTGAACTCTAAGCAGACTTTAACTTCTTTTTTTCAAGTTTTTCCCTGCATAATCTTGTCTCAGATAGTGCTGTTCCATCGCTACCAAACTATTATCATCTTTATCCTCTACTCCTTGATTCCTCATTTACCAGGTTCTGGACCTTGATCTTGGTTACATCTAAATATTTTTGTAACACTCAGGAGGGCAGCCTAAACAGCACCTTTCCCCTCCACAGAACTGCCACGGCCTGGCACTGTTAGGAGTCTTACACCGCCTCCATGCGTTCTGCACTGATCCTCCTTACTAATAGTCCAACCCTTACCCAATCTGATGATTTTCATTAGATCCAATTATCCTGTTTCCAATTCCCCTTAACATTTGAGTCTTGCCAATGCATAACTAATGACAGATCCTTGTCTATCTTTCCTAGCGGATCACTCCCAATCCTGCATGTGGCATAACTACAAATCCCCAACAACCTTCATGCCTCCTCCTCAACTTTAGTGTTCATTGCCCACAGCTCTGCAACCTCAGTGCATATTCCATAATTGGCCTAATCTGTACTACTCAGCTTTGATCACTTGCTTCCGCATTAGTAAACCCACAGCCATGGAGGTAAAGTTATTTTTGACCACGCTCAATTTCTGCAAAATTCCAAAACTCCAGCCCATTCTTTTCATTGTGCCCGCAAAAAGCACGCGCTGCACCAATGCTGAGCCCTTAGCTAAGTCACTCCGCAATAGACAATCTGCCAATGCGCTTCTCTGAGCCTATTTTGCTGTGGACTTCCAACCACTGCTGAGTGGCTCCAACTCAAATTTCCAGTGCTGAGCCTACTTGCCTCTGTGTCTATAAATAACCATCACATCCCCCAAAAACTTGAATTCTTTCCCCAGGATTCCCACGCTCCACAATGCCAGAACATCCGCTAAACCCCTCAACCCCCAGCTGCTAGTCACACTTTGAACCTCTCAAAAGAAATAAAGAAATCCCGCTTCATTGAAACGTGCAAGTATTGCACATAAATGTGGAGGACCTGCACCCAAATGGCCAGTTTCCCATCCTGAAATGCTTGTCATCTAGGCCACCACAGGTGTTTGTTTTTTGCTCCAACCCTTTGATCCTTGCAGAATTTTCCTCTGCCCTGTCCCTGCCAGGGACCAATGGACAAATTTTTAGTGGACAATGACAAACCCATTGAGACCAAAAACTGGACTCCAGAGCCAGACCATGCTGACCCCTTGTCACCTGTTGCAGAGGCCATGGACCACCTTTCCCCCCTCCTCAATGCGCAGACTAACCCACTGCTGCTTCCTGGGGAGATGCCACCCAAGCCTGGGGCCAATGCCACAACTAACTGTTGGACTTGGCCAGGTACCACGCCGGCCCAACATGTCTCCCGTCTTTTTTTGAGTGGCTACACCTCTGATAACCCTGCCGGCAGCGCCCAATCTCCCCCTCTTCCGTCCACCATCACCCACTCCTCTGGCATGCACCACTCCAACCACCACACCTCCTGCAGAGTTTGAGTCTGGCGCTTGGCCATTTTGATTAGCTCTGATTTTCTGCCCACACCCTGTGAGTTTTTTTTCCTGACCCCTCCATATGTTCACAAAGCTCCCGCGCCTCTCATTTAGTCACTGTTGCTTCCCTTGCCAGTCCAAAGATCTGCGTGTTGCTTTTCTTTGATCCAGACCCTGTCACCTTGACTCTCCTTTCAGTCCTCCCACTCCCGCCCTTCTAGTTTGACCCAATTCTGCCTGGTCTCTCCATTCCACAAGGCCATCAAAATCAACAACAAAGAAGGCAGCTGAGGAATTGAGGAAGCCAAAATTGACCAGTACCTCTGCAAATTGGATGAGCAAATACTGGCCATCCTCCAAGGTTGGGTCAGGATCCCAGCTGCAGAGTGTTGCAAGCTCCTCCGAAAGCATCATTTTTCCAGTGGTGAGCTCCGCCACGCCATCTTCCTTCCTTAAGGAGGGATCAAGACCATTATGGTCAGAGAAAGGGATCAAGGAGTGGTATAACACACTCAAGAATTCCAACAGACAGAATTCTCTTCAACTGGCAAGGCTATTGGTTGGTGATAAGTATCAGGCCACAGAGGGGCAAAAACTAAGGATCAATCGATCAGGGGGCAATCATAGATATACCCAGGATGAGGATGATGATCATATTTCAATGATAACGGGGGGACATATGCACACACTCCCATGGATTCTTGGAAAAAGGCAGGGGAGAGCCCCTCCTTTTATAGAAAAGATTTCTTTAGACTATTTACAAGAAAGATTTGCAGATAGAGCGGAAAAAAAGTTTGTTTTTTTTACTATAATGAAAACTAAAAGATCAGACCAAGGAAATCCATCAGCCCGTGTCAATGATGGGCGGGCGCAGGTGACAATGACAGGGGACCTGCGCGGGAAGATGACTGATGGGCCTGGCCAATGGATGAACTGGGATGAGCGGCAGCGGGCCCTGGGTGACATGACAAGGGGATCCGCAGGGACTACTGATGAACCTTGCAGGAGACCCAGGAGCTCATGCGGTGGATTGGGTGAAAAGGTTCCAACGACCGCAAGCAACACTTGTGGTCATCGGCCAATGGATTGGGAATGGGGATTGAATGAGTTAGGTTGGAGGGGGATGGATATAGGTAGTACCTATGAGCTCTTCTTGGAGGGTTCCTTGAAACTGTTCATTGGAAGGTATTTAAATTGCTCAATACTTGCCAATGATGGTTGTTGGAGACAAGACTCAGAGGATGGGGTGATGATGATGCTTCAACTGATCTGACAATGATGATGCAGAGGATGAGTTGAATGGATCCAATAGGTTGGTAGGATGAAGGGAGAGTGATTTATGCAACCTGGGTGGATTGATGATTGATGATGGTGGTGGTGGTGGTGGTGGTTGTTAAGCTTGGGGTGTTGTTTTTGTTGTGGAGAAAATGCCTTTGATTGGAGGGTGGATAATCCAACCTTTGATCAATCTGACAAGGATGGTGTGTTGAGAGGAAATCTGCTTCTCAAACTGCTCCCGCTAAATCTTCTTCTCACACCGCTCCCGCTCCCCGCTCAAGTTTACCAAAACCCCACTCCCGCTCCTGTATTCATCACCACCACTTCTCATTCATCATCCACTCACCCGCTCCTCATCATCCCCCATCCACTCATTCATCATCCCATCATCTGCCCCTCCGTCATTCTATCATCCGCTGCCCATCCGCTCCTCCATCATTCTATCATCTGCTCCCGCTCCTCCATCATCCAATCAAATCCCTACTCCTTCTCATCCAACCGTTCCCCTCCATCTATCCTCTGCTTTTTCTTTTGTCATCATCCCTTGACTCTCATATAAGCTCCTCAAGCTCCATCAGCTCCCATCCAACACTTTACCTACTTTCCTCAACAATCAACCCTTGCCTCAACACCTCAACCAATCAATATTTTTTGCCGATTTCCTTTTCTTTTCATATGTGAGGTTGATTTACTTCAGATCTCATGACAACTGCTGACCAATCTTGAAACATTTCTGTTCAGCCCCATCTATCTCATTTCCTCATTCCTTCTGTTGTCATTATCATTCAAGCGCCTTTATTTTGTTCATGTCTGCACTGAGTGAGAACCTTCAGCTTTCTTCTACCTTTCTTCTTACGCTTCTCTCTCAATACTTGTTAATTTCTGTTTCTTAGTCTGTTGGTTCAGGTAATCAAATATCTTTATGTCTTCACGGTTAAAAGCCAAAACGCCTCAACTCCGCCAATTACCACGAGCTATAGCATGGAACCCCTACCCGAACCAACGGATCTCAACTCCCCTCTCCTCAAGACCCTCACAGACTGTTAAGATATGAAGCACTTCCATGACACTTCTCTCTCTACTTGTTCTACAGCGCACCCACTCAAAGCTCCGCGCAACCCCAACAGTCCCCCGACTTACCTCTTTCCGCGCCTCCCCTCTTCCCCATCGGTCGGGGCGGAGCAACTTCCTCCTCATTCTCAATAAAAACAAATCACAGAGGAATCTCAACACCTCAATACAAGACGACGACCAAATTCATCAAGATCAAATCAAACCCGTCTCTATTTTCTTTTTGCCTATTTCTATTCTCTCTCATATTGTTTATTTCATTTTTCTTCTTCTTTTCTTTATCTTGTTCCATTTCTTCTATTCTTTATTTAAATTCTATCAACAATTGACATCGACACAACTTGCCACGTCAAGACTGATGCGCTACCAATCTCTGCCTGGTAAGATCTCAAACTTCCCAAAAGATCATCCGGGTCAACTAACTCTCAGTTCCTCAAACACCAGCTTTCGCCCAACCCATTCTATCTATCTCAAAGACGTCTCCTCATCCATTCTTCTTAACTCAACTTGTGCAATAGATCAGACATGTAGGATCCTCTTCCCTTTATTGATCTTGTGTCTTCTCATGTTTTCTTACCTATCCTGAGTTGTCCAGCTTTGCTGGTTCTTAGTTCTTGATAATTAAATCTCAAAGTTCAACACGGTTAAAGGCCGAATCCAACGACCTCAACCAGACAAATTCAAGACATGAACAAACCAGCCAGAGCGTCCAACTATTTCCACCAAGTGGCTCTAAAAGCCGCGGTTGATGCCATACCCCCGTTAAATGAAGAAAACTACTCAATTTGGCAAGACAAGATGCTCATGCTCTTCGATCTCAAGGACATCAAAGACGCCATTACAAGGAATTCTGGACAGATGTTGACTAAGCAAGACCAAGAGATACGGGCCATCATCCTCTCAAAACTCAATAGTACCACTCATTCAAATGTAGTCAACTTGACTAACATAACGTCATCTAAACTTCTATGGGCCAAAATAAGGCAGAGATTTGCATCATCGGAGACTGCCAACAGAGCTAGGGTTTTTAATCACTTTCTCCACTCAACATTTAACAAACATTCTATCAATGGATTCATCACCAAGATGCAAAAAGCCATCACAAGAATGACAGACGTGGGAATTGAACTTCTGAAGGACATAATAGCCTACTTACTTCTCTTTAAATTTCCTCCTATTCTTGAGAACCTCAAACAACAGATTATGCACTTTGAGAAGAATCTGACCGTAGACGTGGTTTTCAATCACCTCACTCAGTACAACAACAAAAGAAAAGCGCAGATCAAGGTCACGAAACCATTGGTCGATGTGTCCCTTGTGACGACTAAGGCAAAACCCAATAAAGATAAACGCAAAGGCAACATGCGCTGTAGACAAGGCTACCACGATCCTAACGCTCCACATCCCAAGTCATCCTGTTTCCACCTACATCCCAAGACCGCCCCAGACTGGTGGATTGAACAACAAATGGAATGGAAGAATAAAAACAAAAAGAACCCAACAATAAACTACCACGCTCTCCTCACTCTCTGGATCAACTCCGAAAGCAATCCTAACCTCCTTCTGGACACTGGAGCCAATGTCCACATCTTCAACAACCTCAAGTACTTCACCTTGATTGAGATGCAAGACAAACTTGAGGAGATTAAAACTGGGAAACTGGAAGCTAACCTCAAGATTCAAGGAACTGGCACAGTCCAGCTAGAATGGAAAGAATCAACAATCACCCTCAAATACTGCGTATACGTGCCCAATATTGTGATAAACCTAATCAGCCCAGGTCTCCTAGCTAAGAAAGGGTGCAACCTCACTCAACGACACAACAATTTCACTGTCACCAAAAACAACAAGATCTTCTTGAAAGGACTCATCCAAGATCACCTCTTTGTCATCAAAAAACCTAGAACCGCTGGGAATAACCAGATTGTGAATCTCTCCAATCAATCTCCCACTGCTCTTCCTTCCTTACTCAAACTCCATAAAACCTATGGGCATGCTTCAATTTCCACTCTTAAACCTCTCTTGAAAGATCTCTATCCAAACAAGGAACTCCTCAAATTCCAATGTGAGAGCTGCGTTAAAAGTAAAATCACCAAAGCTCCATTTACTAGTGTCTCTACTTCCTCTAACAAGCCTCTGGAACAAATTCATCTCGATCTGATTTGCCCAATCTCTCCCCAATCCAAATCCGGCCATCACTATCTTCTCACCCTTGTTGACAACTATACTGGTAATTTGGCGGCTTTTCTCCTCAAATCCAAGGACAAAACCCCTGAAACGATCATCCACATACTCAAAACAGAACACAAAAGACTAAACTACTATCCAACCAAAATATTTTCAGATAAAGGGACTGAATTCACCAATGCCACTCTCAAAGATTTTGCTAATTCAAAACATATCAAGCTCTTAACCTCCAAACCCTACCACTCCCAACATAATGGCCGCGCTGAAAGGGCTAATCAAACCATTGTAGAATCTGCCCGAGCCATGTTTTTGTTGTCAAGGCTACCCAAGAACTACTGGCACATTGTGGTCAGAAGTTGCTGCTTCATGCTCAACCAAATTCCGCGGGAAGGTTAAAATCAATCTCCCTGGGAGCTTATGTTTGGCAAGAAACTACCAACTAATTATTTAAAAACCGTAGGTACCTTGGTAATATACCTTGCAAACCTTATGAAAAAGGGACGTAAGTTTGACAAAAAAGGTCTAGAAGGAATCTTGATTGGTTTCAATCCAGTCTTTCACTCTTACCTTGTCCTCAACTCGCTTGGGGCTTTCATAGAGACAAAGAACGTCAAATTCCTCAAGAAGAGCTTGAGCAAGTTCCCACTCCTCAAATCATCTGACTTGGACATCTTCTCCCAATCTAACTCAGATATACAAGAATCAGACTTCTCCACTTCAGACAAACAATACGCCATCCGCAACGCGAGTTCTGAATCTCTAGAATCAGACTCTGAACTCGAGGAAGAAGACAACTCCTCAAATCCCCTATCACCAAGCTCTCCAACTCAAACGGTTCCTGCTCCCAATATACCATTGCGACCCAAACAAGAAACTCAAAAACCGCAAAGATATGGATTTCATCACTACTACAAACCACCCTCCTATAAAGCCGCCCAAAAATGTCCAAAATGGCCAAAATGGGAGAAAGTGTCAAAGGATGAATTACTATCAATTGAATCTCAGCATGTCTGGGAAGAATATTATGACACTCTGGACAACATCCTCAATACTACTTGTGTATTCAAGATAAAAGAGAAATGTCATGGAGAACCGGTTAAATAAAAAGCCAGGTTATGCGTACAAGGTTTCAACCAGATTCAAGGCATTGATTTTGACAAAACTTGGGCACCTACTGGTAAACTCGGATCTCTCCGCCTGGCTCTCTTGTACGGTCTCAAAAATAAGATGAATTTTACACAATTCCACGTAAAGGGAGCCTTCTTACATGCTCCTCTGAATGAAACAGTCATAATCAAAACTCCCAAAGGATCAGATAGAAAGTATCCCTTCTTAAAGTTGAAGAAATCCCTATACAACCTCCGACAATCACCAAAGAACTGGTAAGATACTCTGACTGCCTGGATCAAGTCGCAAGGATTCCATGGGTCTACCAGCGACCCGTGCTTGTTTCTTAATTCCGATTCGGGCGAGGTTGCCTATTCTACGTAGATGACCTGATTTTAGTGGGAAGGACTGACAACTTTGCGTCAAATTTTCTAAAAAGATTTGCCAATTCTTCTTGCCATTCCCCAAATACGATTCTTGGAATGCTGATGGAATTTGAAGGCAAAAAAATTCTGCTCAGCCAACGAAATCATATCAACCAAGGACTTGAAGAATTGGATCTTACCAACTGCAGGGAGGTCAACTCCCCACTGACTCAAAATAAACACCTCAAACCCGCTACCAATGAAGATCACGCCGAATTTGTCCAGCTCAACATCAATTACCAATCCGCAATCAGCCTCTTGAATCACATCTCTCAATACACTCAACTGGACGTCTCCTTTGCCATATCTATCCTAGCAAGGTTTAACGCCAAGCCGGGCCTCACGCACTGGAGAGAGGTCTGGAAGGTTTGGAAGTATCTCAAGACAACGAGAAATCTCAAGCTGGTCCTCCAATACAACCCCAATCAGGAGATTATCTCCGGCTTTAGCAACGCAACTTGGGACAACGACCCTGTGTTTTGCAAGTCTCAGACGGGTTATATCATTTTTCACTACGGAAGCCCCGTCATCTGGAACTCGTCAAGACAACGAAACATAACCTACTTGTCCACCAAGTCCAAACTGAATGCTATGCTGGAATGTTACTTAGAATTGAAGTGGATTTGCCATCTAGTTGGCGAGATCTACTCTATCACCTCAGTTAAACCCGCAATCTACGTAGACAATAAGGGGCTCAAAGATAAAATAAAGAAGTTTGGGTCTCACTCAAAATCTAGGCATATAGATATCAAAACTAAGGGATTAAGAGAAGATCTTTGGCTCAAGAAATACGAACTACGGCTAATTCCTTCAGAAAAAATGATGGAGGATTCCCTAACCAAAGCAACCTCAGTCCAAATACTCAAATCTCTCCGCAAAAAGATATTCTGCGCAGTCAACAGTGACCGCCAATTGACTTCTCCTCTTACCAGCCACGAGGGGTGTTAAGATATGAAGCACTTCTGTGACACTTCTCTCTCTACTTGTTCTACGGCGCACCCACTCAAAGCTCCGCGCAACCCCAACGGTCCCCCAACTTACCTCTTTCCGCGCCTCCCCTGTTCCCCATTGGTTGTGGCGGAGCGACTTCCTCCTCATTCTCAATAAAAACAAATCACAGAGGAATCTCAACACCTCAATACAAGACAACAACCAAATTCATCAAGATCAAATCAAACCCGTCTCTATTTTCTTTTTGCCTATTTCTATTCTCTCTCATATTGTTTATTTCATTTTTTTTCTTCTATTCTTTATCTTGTTCCATTTCTTCTATTCTTTATTTAAATTCTATCAACGATTGACATTGACACAACTTGCCACGTCAAGACTGATCCGCTACCAATCTCTTCCTGGTAAGATCTCAAACTTCCCAAAAGATCATCCAGGTCAAATAACTCTCAGTTCCTCAAACACCAGCTTTTGCCCAACCAATTCTATCTATCTTGAAGACGTCTCCTCATCCATGCTTCTTAACTCAACTTGTGCGATAGATCAGACCTGTAGGATCCTCTTCCCTTTATTGATCTTGTGTCTTCTCATGTTTTCTTACCTATCCTGCGTTTTCCAGCCTTACTGGTTCTTAGTTCTTGATAATTAAATCTCAAAGTTCAACACAGACTCTATCCCCACCTTGACGGAATCAAACTTCTCACTTTGGTGCTCCAAACTCATGGCAATTTTTGCCCTTAAAGGCATTGCTAAATGGCTCCTGACCTCCGAACCAGAGAAATGCCCTCCCAACATCAATCTAAAATTGGTCGGATAAATTCTAGCCAAGCTTGACAATCAAACGTATATCAATTGTGTCAAGGACTACCATCTTACCAACGGGATAGAACTCTGGAATTAAATAAATGAATTCCATGCCTTGTCTCAAATGACAAACAGGTCTCAAGTTTTCTTCAATTTTCTTAACCTCCAATTTGACACGAAGCAAATCAATAAATTCATTACCAAAGTCAAAGCTTGCCTAATTCAAATCTCAGAAATTGGAATCAAGATATACAATGATATAGTTGCTTACCTTATACTCTACAAGTTCCCACCCGAACTTGAACATCTCAAGACCACCATCACCCACTCCTTGGGAGAATCCAAAATCAATCGCAATCTGATACTCCAAAATCTGAATCAAATCAAGAATGAGATTGCTGCCGGCACCTATGCCTCAGCAATGTTGAACAAAGTTACAAAGCAAGACACTATCAAATGTCAAGCCACCTGGCACAATCGTCAGTCCTCCCATCCTAAGCACGCATGCTGGTTGTTTTACACTTACCTCCGTCCAAATCCCAACAACAACCCCAAACTGAACAAAAACAAGCCTGCCTCTGCCAATCTGTCCTATACCTCCTACAACTTCGCCATGATCAACTCTTGACTTCTCTCCAAGCAAGCCATCATACTAGACTCTGGGGCATCCCAATCCATGTTCAACTCACCGGATTTTTTTGAAGCCCTTACAGAAGACAATACACAGATTCAAACTGGAAAAGAGAACTTGTCAATCTACGCCAAAGGTATTGGAACAGCCAAAATTCTGTCATAATCTTGAAGTGTTTTTCTAAGCCAGTGACTCTACGTTCCTCAATTGGCGGTGAATCTGGTATTGTTGGGACAACTATTGAACAAGGGCTGCTCCCTCCATCTATCAGGACCAAATAACTTTGTTGTTAAATTCAAACACAACAAAATTCTATTTGGATCTATAGAAGACAATCTCTTATTCCTCAAAGATCTTGCTCTCTCTCTCAATCTGAATCAACCCATGCCTTTGTCACACTCACTACTCTCCACAAACGTTTTGGCCACCCCCATTTGGATCAAACCAAACTTCTGTCTAGAGACTTCCCAAAAATCAAATGGAGTGAGCTATCATGTGAATTTTGTGCACTGGGAAAAATTCACAAATCATCATTTAAAGGTCACATACCAAATTGCACCAAACTGTTTGTTAGGTTACATACTGATGTATGTGGACCAATCAATCCAGTGTCCAAGACTGGTAATAGATATTTCTTATTACTCACCAACGAATTCTCCCGTTTCAAAACCTGTCTTCCCACCAAGCTTAAATCCAACGTCACGGATGAAATAATCAAATTCATCAAGGTACACTCAAATCAATTTGAATATCAACTCAAGTTTCTACATTTGGATAACGGCGGCAAATTTTTTAATTCCAAACTCACCAACTTTCTTCTAGACTCAGGAATCATACACACAACATCCAAACCTTACACTCCTCAACACAACCCCATTGCGGAGCAAGGAAATTGAACAATTGTTGAAGCCGCGAGGACCACTCTTATCAATATGTCCACTCCTGTCAAGCTCTGGGACCAAATCCTGGTGGGAATCTGTGAAATCCTCAATCTTCTACCAGCAAAAGAATCAAAATTAAGCCCCTTGGAGATGTGGAATGGACTCAAACCCAAACTCAACTTGATCCAAACCCTGGGATCCAAAACCATTGTTCTCAATCTTTGTCACAATGTTGGAAAGTTTGAAAAGAAAGGTTGGGAAGGAATCCTTGTGGGTCATGACCTGCAATTTAATTCCTATCAAATTTTTGTCCCAGAACTTGGGGAAACAATCCACTCTAAGCATGTTAAGATCTTTGAAAATATAGAGCTGACTGAATCCTCCTCTTTGCACAAACACCCATTCAAAACCCTCCTTCAAATTGACTCTGACCTTCTGGACACCCTTGTCTCAACAAATCAAAATCAGCCACCACGCTCTGACCAAAGCTCTGACAATCCCAAACACACGGAACCATCACCAGCCACCAAACCCACGCCAGAACCTGAAGCTCCAAAGGAAACTTATCAAATCACCCAATCCAACTCCGACTCCTCGGACAACAAGGATCTGGTATCTCAACTCACTCCCTCCGGCATAACTCTCAGAGACTGCTCCTCCCTTCAACGCCCCCAATGCTATGGATTTCTCACCCGGAGCGTTCCCAGAAGCTATGAAGAGGCCAAACGCTCACCTGATAGTCAAAATTGGACTCTTGGCATGAAAAAGGAACTAACTGGAATTGAATCCATGGGCGTCTGGAACGGCTGCTACTCACTGCCAGAAGGCAAAAAGGCTCTGTCAACCGTGTGGGTATATCAACTCAAAATTGACCCCAACAATGATGGTCTCATCTTCAAAGCAAGACTATGTGTCCAAGGCTTTTGACAACTGGAATTTCTTGGCTATGGGGAAACCTACGCTCCCACAGGTCAAATTACAACCCTTTGCACATTGCTGGTGTACGCTCTTCATCACAACTTGCCAGTAACGCAAATGGACATCATGTCCACGTTCCTTCACGCTGAACTTGACAAAGACATCTACATCAAGGCTCCTTCTGGATACAATACTCCCTTTCCTTATCTCAAGTTAAACAAGGCCCTATATGGCCTGAAACAAGCCCCTAAGAGCTGGTTTGACACCCTCAAACAGTGGTTTCTTGATCAAAGCTTTTTTGCATCCGCTGCCAACCCTTGTCTATTCATAAATAATTCCCTTCAGCTATTTATCTTCTGTTACATTGATGACCTGGCTATTATTGGAGATTCACAAGAATTCCAAACAAAACTAAAAACCAAATTTGCCATTTTGCACAAAGGTCTGCTCACCAAAATCCTTGGTAACTAAATTGTTGATTCGCCGGAAGGACCCTGCCTACATTAACCCAATAACATTGAAAGTGGCCTGACCAAACTTGTACTCTAAGAATCTAAACCAATCAACACACCCACTACTCCTAGCATTGCACTCAAACCCGCTACCAATGAAGATGCTTCCAATTTTTCCAAGCTCAACATCAACTACCGCTCCTCTATGGGCTACCTCAACTTCATTGCCACTCAAACTCAACCAGACCTCCCCTTCCCTGTCTCCTCCCTATCCAAATTCAACGCAAAGCCTGGTCTGTCTCACTGGACGGAAGCCAAGCATGCCTGGCGCTACGTCAAAACAACCCAGCATCTGGCTCTTTGCCTTAAAAATAGTTCCTTCAAATTCAATCTTGAGTTGTGGAGTGAATCCAATGGACGTAATGATCCCGTCTCAAGAAGAAGCCACACTGGCTACTTGATATTGCTCTACTGCTGTGCTGTTTCTTGGCACAGAAAGCTTTGACCTACGGTATTGCTGTCCTCAACCAAAGGGGAACTCAAATCCCTAGTTCTAGCTACTCAAGAAAAAATCTGGATCCTAAACCTCTTGAAAGAATTAAATCCCTCTCTATCTCTCACACATTGCTCAAACATTGACAACAAAGCCCTAAACAATCTTATCAACTTTGAGTCTCAGTGCAGTGCACTCAAACATGTCAACATTCAACTCAAATGGCTTTGGGAGCAAAAAGGCGCCAAAATCCTCATCACCAATTCTTTCCCTTCAGAATTGATGCTAGCCAACCCTTTGACAAAATCAGCAATTAAACCCTCAGTCAAACTCCTCGCCAACACAATTCTGCAACCTCTCATCTGAACACAGCGGCGTGTTGAGAGGAAATCTGCTTCTCACACCGCTCCCGCTCCCCCCTCAAGTTTACCAAAACCCCGCTCCCGCTCCCGTATTTGTCACCACCGCTTCTCATTCATCATCCACTCACCCGCTCCTCATCATCCCCCATCCGCTCCTCCATCATTCTATCATCCGCTCCTGCTCCTCCATCATCCACTCAAATCCATAATCCTTCTCATCCGACCATTCCCCTCCATCTATCCTCCGCTTTTTCTTTTGTCATCATCCCTTGACTCTCATATAAGCTCCTCAAGCTCCATCAGCTCCCATCCAACACTTGAACTACTGTCCTCAACAATCAACCCTTGCCTCAACACCTCAACCAATCAATCTTTTTTGCTGATTTCCTTTTCTGTTCATATGTGAGGTTTATTTACTTCAGATCTCATGGCAACTGCTGACCAATCTCAAAACATTTCTGTTCAGCCCCATCTATCTCATTTCCTCATTCCTTCTGTTGGCATTATCATTTGAGCACCTTTATTTTGTTCATGTTGGCACTGACTGAGAACCTTCAGCTTTCTTCTACCTTCCTTCTTACGCTTCTCTCTCAATGCTTGTTAATTTCTGTTTCTTAGTCTGTTGGTTCAGGTAATCAAATATCTTTATGTCTTCATGGTGGTGGTTGGATGAGTTGGTCTGTTGTTGGGTACAATGGCTCTGATTTGTGACGGATGAGTGGTGGTGGAATCAATGATGATCCAAGGAGAGATGATTGATGGAGGCAGATGGTGATGAGTTCAATCTTGGGTTATCCTGGTGATGGAGTGGAGGATTGGAGCAAGCGAGTGTTGTCCCAGTTGTCTTTTGGACAATTGGGAAGGGATGACCAAAAAAGGGATCAAGGGAAGCCAATTGGGGGTGCCAGTGCCGGATAGAAGCCTGCAAGCCGAGCCGGTCTACATCCCTGCGTTCACCAAAAGGGTAAATAGCAGCGCAAATCAAGGGCCAATTGAACATGGGACCAGGCGCTAGGCACCCAATAGATGATCCTAGACAATTAGGAGAGTGGGAGCTGGAAGTTTGGGAACTGGATATGGGAATCATTCCAGATCAAAAAGTTTTTTTTTTACCCAGGATCTAAATGGAGGCTATAGAAAAGTTCATAAAAATTTTACTTTTTCTATACTGGTCCAGAGGTGTCCCAGATTGGCCACCACAACGTAATGGCAGGCAGGCAATACAGATGGGATATGAATCATGGGATGGGGTTGGAACGATCAAGTTGGGCTAGGGTTCTGTACTTAGGGGTTTTATTTAACTATTCTTGTTTGCTTGCGGTTGTACCTAGGTTAGGTTTGAGGGGAAGGCTACTTAAACCCCACCCTCAACCCAGACGTGATCAGATCAGAGGATAATTACATCATAAGATCACAAGAGGTTGGTAGGACGCTTTACACTCATCTATTTCTCTTGCAGTCAAAGGGTGAACATTTGCACTCAGGGTTTACAGACGCAAGGGATCAATAACTTCCAAACTTGGGAACCATTAAAGGAGAATTCCTCTTCTGAATTGCACACTGTCCTAGCAAAATAAAAGCAAAATGTTCCGCCAAACCCATCTAACCTCCGTTTCCAACAAACCTTCAGGAAAAAGAAGCTTCAGAAGATATTTGTCCAATGCCTGAAGCCTTCTGCACTGTTTCAGGGGAAGTTTCCCAACCTCTGCAGTAGTTTCTGCCACTTTCAGAAGCTTTTTCTTCATGCCAAAATCTCCTTCTTCCGCGCGCAGGACCTATGGATACAGAGACAAGGAATCCAGCATTTTAAAAGTCTTCCCCAGAACATGCCTGACTGTGAAATTGAAAAACTGTAAGTATAAAAATACACCGTGTCATAGGAGCATTATGCAAGGTTGGGGAATTAATCATCCTAGGGAGTGCTTCCGCATCAACCAGGAGTTCAAAAGACATCCCCCACAGCATATGCTGTAATCTCTGCACAATCCTTGTCACCCCACACAACTGCAACTTGGGCTGCAAGTACCAAGATTCTACCTCCAAAAAATTTACTGAATCATAGAGTACTGGCCTGTCTTTCCCTTCATCTTCTTGGGTCAGCACACCTTCAGCACCAAACTGGCTCAAGTCCACCCCTAGCCAGATCCCTCCTTTTTTTTAGTCAAGGTCCTTCAACAGTATTTACCGCCCAAAAATCTCCTTCAGCTCCAGGAAGGCGCAATTGCATTCCTTGGTCCACACCCACTCAGCCCCCTTCCTAATCAATTTTTGCAACAAGCTAGATATCTCCGCAAAATGCTAAATGAAGAGTGGTACCCATCCACATAGACCTAAAAACTGGGAAACCTGAGTTGCATTCCATGGAGTAGGCCATTCCAAAACTTTGTTAACTTTGGCCTTAGTGATTTTCCTCCCTTTTGCAGAAACCTTGTTGGCAAGTACTGTCAAATAATTCACCTCATTCCGCGCCCTCATCCGCTCTCCATTCAACTGTCACACTTTTTCTCTACATTTCACTTCTCTGTCATCATCTTCCTTCTATTTCCCAAGTCTACCTCAACAAGTGAGAAGAGGACGCACCGTCCCAGAAGAAAACTACCATCCAATCAACCTCCTTCAACAGAACGATCAACCAATTCATCATCAAACCACATCACCCAGCAACTCAGATCAATCTCACTGCAACGAATCCAAAATGCAACTTCTGCTCTTCTACTCTTCTCTTTCTCTTATCTTTTCTTTTCTCTTCTTTCCGTTTCTCATCCTTCTCACAAACATCTTATCTGTCAAACCAAATGTCAAATCTTCCATATTAAGCTCATAAATAACTTGACTGGTAAGACTGTCACTCATCATTGTTTTGTCTGTGCTCTCAAACCTAATCTTTCACATCTTCTTCTTCCAAAAGAACCTTTCCACCTTTTCCTCAACTTTCTTTTCTTCATGTCATCAATCATCTCCAACCTAGTCGTTGTCAAACGTCAAGTCTAAACTAGTTGTCAGATCCCTCTTTGTTCTTAAATTATCCATCTTATTTCAGCAATTCAACACGGTTAAAAGCCAAACATCCGTCCAACTAATCTAATCAAATTCAGCCATGGAGGGATCTAGCAACAATGGGTTCTGACAAATCATTCTCAAAGCCGCGCTTGAAGCCATACCTATTTTATTGGATGAGAATTATTCTATATGGAAGGACAATATGACGATGTTGCTAGAACTTAAAAGAGTCAAGGAAGCCCTAGAGGATGATTACAAAAATCTCAATTCTAACGACAACATGGAAACACGAGTAATTCTCCTTTCACGCATTGATTCTGTCACTCACAACAATGTGGTCAACTCGGCAAACATCTCCTTGGCTAGGCTTCTCTGGAAAACTATCAAAGGATGTTTTGCCTCCTCCCAAACCGCAAATTGAGCTTGGATCTTTAATGAATTTCTTTACCAACAATTCAAACCCAAATCCATCAATCTTTTCATCACATAAACCAAGATCTCCTTGAAGAAAATGGCAGACGTGGGAATTGATCTTCCAGACAACATCCTCTCCTATCTCATTCTCTTTAAATTTCCACCTTCACTACACTCTCTCCATCAACAGATCGTGCACTCAGATAAAATAGTTACCCTGGACCTTGTGCTTAATCATCTTGTTCAACTAGACAATGAATCCAAGGTCAAATCAAAGGAAACAAAAATCAGCCACACAGCACTTATTTTGTCTTGGCCTTTCAAGAAGCCGGTTCCCAAAGAACTTAGATGTAAGAGAGGATTCAATAATCCCCAATCTCCTGATCACTCAGCCAACAAATGTTGGCATCTTCACAAACATCTGGCGCCCAATTGGTGGAAGGAATCCCAAGCAAATTGGCGATCTCAGTTCAATTCCAACCCTAAAACAAAGGAAGTCGCTCACTATGTAACTCTTCTCACCACTTGGATTCAAGAAATAAATCCGCTCAATAGAATTATCCTTGACTTGGGTGCTTCCTGTCATATGTTCAACTCACCGGATTTCTTCAGTTATCTAAAAGAAAGCGCTGATAATGACTTCATAAACACTGGAAAGGAAAATGCCAAACTTTCTATCAAAGGAAAAGGAACCGTAAAACTCAGCTGGAAAAATTCCGTAGTTACACTCACCAACTGCCTATTTGTTCCCAACCTTGTAGTAAATCTGATCAGTCCCGGAGAACTAATCTTGTGAAAACAATGCTCACTCTCCTCATCCTGAAATCAATTTTCTCTTATGTCCCACTCGAAACCAGCCTTCTTGGGATTTATCCGAGAAAATCATTTTATCCTCAATCCTCTGTCACGCATAGGAAAGAACAACAGATTCTGTCATCTTTTGCTCAAGGAACCAAATCCCAATCAATTCAAACATCTACATCAATCTTTTGGACATGCCAGTCCATATTGTCTCAAAAACCTTATGCCTTCTATCCAAGCCAACACGCTCTCAAATTTCCAATGTGAGGACTGCGTGTTCTCCAAAATCACCAAATCCTCCTTCAAAAACTCTTCAAACCCTTCTTCAAAACCTTTTGAACAACTCCATCTGGATTTGATTGGTCCCATTTCTCCATCTGCAAGAAACAATATGAACTACATACTGTCCGTTATAGACAATCATTTGGGTTATATCTCAGCCATCCCTCTTCAGTATAAATCTGATGCATGTCAAAAAATCATTACTATTCTTAATCACAAAAAACAAAAACAAAACAGATACCCTGCGAAAATTTGCACTGATGGTGGTGGTGAATTTGCCTCATCCAAACTTAAGGATTTCTTCAAGACCAACTCAATCCAGCACCACATCTCTGAACCGTACCATCACAAACATAACGGAAAAATTGAAAGAGGGAACAGAACCATTAAAGAATCCATTTGTGCTACTCTTCAAAGCACTAAGCTTCCTCTGAATCTTTGGGAGGAAGTTGCTAAGTCAGCTTGTCTTGCCTTAAACCAAATTCCCAAATCTCCCAACTTCCCTTCTCCATACCAGATGTTTTCTGGGAAATCACTCCCTATCAATTACTTTCACCTAATAGGGTCCAAGGTAGTATATCTCAATTACAAAGTAAGTCGCGGCGAAAAGTTCAAAGATTGAGGACTCCCTGGTACCCTTGTGGGTTACAACCCCAATTTTCTTTCTTATCTTATTTTAAAACCTGAAAATTCCATTATCTCTTCTAAAAACGTTAAAATTCTCAAAAACAACAATCCTTCCCAGTATCCCTCTACTTTTAATCCCACCAAAGACATACAGTTTCTCAAAATCAATTACAATTTGCCTATTCTCTCCAACAAACACTCTTCCATCACTCCTTCAGTCAATGATGACTCAAACAATTCACCTACTGAAGACCAACAATCTTCATTCACTCCTACTTCTAATCTTCCTGACACTCCTTCAGCTAATTCAAAATCTGACATTTAAGGAGAACTTGCGCAACAAATCGTACCTGGGTATAATCTTTGTAACAGATCAACTTTGAATCCACCCCAACAATATGGATATCATCACTATTACGTTCCCAAATGCTACAAACAGGAAAAAAGATGCTCAGACTCTCTCAAGTGGGACAACTCCATGGATATTGAACTCAACGGCATCAAATCTTTGGAAGTGTGGGAGGATTATGATGGTCCAGAACCGGAAAATCCCCTCAATACTACTTGGGTATACCGTTTGAAGGATAATTGCCATGGAGATCCTCTTGTCTACAATAGTCAATTGTTTGTTCAAGGATTCAATCAAATTTCTGGATTGGATTATCAAGATACATTTTCTCCCAACGGAAAAGCCGCCTCTCTACAAATTGCTCTCTTGTTTGGTCTATTCCTTTCTCTCCCTATTACTCAATTTGACGTTAAGAGTGCTTTTCTCCACGCACCCTCAACTGATAAAGTAATCATCAGAAAACCTAAAGGATCAAAAAGAAAATCAGAGTTTCTTATTCTTTGAAAATCTCTTTATGGTCTAAAGCAAGCTCCCGCAAATTGGTTTAACACCCTCACTTCTTGGATCCGTAAACAAGCATTCCATGAATCCATATCTGATCCCTGTCTATACATCCATTCTAGCTCCAATTCCGTTCTCTTCTTTCATGTTGATGATCTTATCCTGGTTGGACTCAGCGACAACTTTCAGGAAAAATTCTTAAAACAATTTCCTAACTCAAGCCACCATGATCCAAACACTATTCTCGGAATGAAATACAAATGAATTGATAACAAGATTTTACTCTTACTCTCACAACCTAAACACATCAAACATGGTTTGGAAGAATTGAAAATGATAGATTGCAAGCCGTTGTCTGTTCCCTTGACTGCCAATTTCAATTTGACTCCAGACTCCGATGAAGAACATGAAGAATTTAAGGCCCTGAATATCAATTACAGATCAGCCGTATTTCTAATCAACTACATTGCTTGCCTTACCCAACCGGATCTCAGTTTTGCAGTTTCTAGCCTTGCAAGATTCTGTGAGAAGCCTGGGATTTGCCATTGGAGAGAGGTCAAACAATGCTGGAAATATCTCAAGGCTAAAAAAGATTTGAAACTCACGCTTTGAGTACATAATTCCAACACTCAAATTCAATGTTACAGCAAAGCAACCTGGAGCAATGATACAGAAACCAGATGCTCCCAATTGGGTAATCTTTCTCTTCTTTTTAATTCACTCATCTCTTGGAGCAGCTACAGACAGCGGAACATCACACATTCAACTACTGAAGCCAAACTCAATCCGCTAGTTGATTCATTTCTCAAAGCCATATGGATGAGAGGGCTTGTGGCCAAACTCTGGAAGAAAGAAATAGAACCAAGTCGCCACTTCATTGATAATAAAGGTCTTGATGACAAATTATAAAAGTTTGGATGCAACTCTTAAACTTGTCACATTGACATCAAACCAAAAGCAATTTGTGAAGAACTCAAACTAGGAAATCTTTCCATTGAATTGATACCAGCTCCTGAAATGAAAGCCAACAGACTCACCAAGGCTCTACCTCTTCCCTCTCTTTCCCTACTTCTTCAATTAATCAATCCTTCCTTCACTTCTTCTAATTGTTCAATCTTACAAGTCACGGGGGGTTTCAAATAATTCACCTCATTCTGTGCCCTCATCTGCTCTCTGTTTGACTGTCACACTTTTTATCTACATTTCACTTCTCTGTCATCATCTTACTTCTATTTCCCAAGTATACCTCAACGAGTGAGAAGAGGACGCACCGTCCCAGAAGAAAACTACCATCCAATCAACCTCCTTCAACAGAAAGATAAACCAATTCATCATCAAACCACATCACCCACCAACTCAGATCAATCTCACTGCGACGACTCCAAAATTCAACTTCTGCTTTTCTACTCTTTTCTCTTCTTTCCGTTTCTCATCCTTCTCACAAAAATCTTATCCCTCAAACCAAATTTTGACTCTTCCATATCTAGCTCATAAATAACTTGACTGGTAAGACTGTCACTCATCATTGTTGTGTCTGTGCTCTAAAACCTAATCTTTCACATCTTCTTCTTCCAAAAGAACCTTTCCACCTTTTCCTCAACTTTCTTTTCTTCATGTCATCAATCATCTCCAACCTAGTCGTTGTCAAACGTCAAGTCTAAACTAGTTGTCAGATCCCTCTTTGTTCTTAAATTATCCATCTTATTTCAGCAATTCAACAAGTACTTCTAAGGCCAGAAAGCACACCACAAACTTTTTACCAGAAATGGTCAAACCCGCTTCCTCAATTGGGAACAGGATTATCTCCAAATTCCGTGCATAATCCCAGACAAACCGCCTGATTTGCAAAATTCCCCCAATAGTTTCTCTGCCGTAATTGCTCTGTGGCCCCTTGATACCCACGTAATCAATGAATATCCGCACTGTTTCCAGAACATCATCCTGCAAAATCCATGTCATCTGTGGCTGGTAAACCACTACCAAATTAGTCTCCCCCCGCAGAAGCTGTGTTAACTGAAGTTGCCCCAACTGTTTTTCAAACGCTGTCATTGGACGGGACCCCAGATGTAGCTCCCACTGATTATACCCCCCCATGATCTCTACTAACCCATAGCAGACTCTTCTGGTCATATTCTCCACAAACCCCTCCACCTGTGGAGGCAACCCAGCGTCTCTGACTGTGACCTGGTTTAACCTCTGCAGGTTGTGGACAATCTGCAGACTCTTCCTTTCCTGCTTTAGTACCCAAAAGATGGGACTAGAATAACTAGAACAAGAAGTCTTTTACAGACCCGTCTGCAAACACTCCCGCACCAACTCTGTAAACTTATCCCTAAACCCTACCGGAATAGGAATGAGTTTGATCTTCCAAGCGCTGTGGGGCACCATAGGTATCCCATAGGGGTCCACAATCTCATGCCTGAGTAACCCCCCCCCTCCTCTGGAAAAAAGGACAGTGCCTTCCTCCGCATGACAATTACTGCCTTGAGTAATTGTACTTCCTCCTCTTGCAACCATCCCTCCAGCCCAAATTTGAGTTCTGCCATTTTCTCCTCCATCAAGCCCGTCAGATACTTCTCCAGGATCATGGGTGTCAAAGGTGACTCATAAGGGTCCCTTGACCAACAGATAGGCCTTGTTGGTTTATTGAGGTCCTGCAGAATTGGCTTTTTCTGCAGTTGTACCTTCTTAGCAACTGGTTTGTATTTGCTACCAAAGACACGCACCTCAACCAACTTCAATCCCTTGGTTTTCTCCTCTATTCTTAATCTTCAACCTGCAACAAAATCCGGGATGCTCAAAATTGTGGCACAAGGGTAGCTGCTTGTTCTGACACCCATTGGAGGCACATACAAGTAAGGACTCAATTTTGATCCTATCTCTGCTCCCATCATTGTTGCACCAATCCTTGCTCTTCTTCATACTTCCCAAAGCACATTGGACCGCGCTATGGGGGTTCCTCCTCCCTGCTGCTTATCTGTCAACTGTCTGCGCAAGGATGGAGCCTTTCCCGCACAGGCCACATGGCCAACATTTAAAAATCCTCCGCCAAATTGTTTTGGCAGCCTTCCACAAGAGGGCAGCCCTTCTGATTTTCCCATCCACCACTTTCAGGCCAACAGATGGTTGCCTTGTGGAATTTCCCCAAGGCATCCACGGCAGTAAGGATTTCCTCCCTAGTATTGGGATGGAAGCCAAGAGATTCCTGGAAGGCAAAAAGGAACAGCCTACCAAGTATGACCTCCAACCCGCTTACTACCAAATACAACAGCGGAGCGAATACCTTTGCCACTTCTGTCATTTCCTTCTCCACCACTTCTTCAACCACGCATTCAAAAACTCCCAAAGTCCACAACCCAATGTTTTCCATGTCTTGGACCAATCCTGCATTGTTTGCCAGCTTCACTGGAAGGATTTTTACCATTGAACCGCTATTGACCATTGCCCAACACCATTTGCATCCAATCCGCATTTCTACATATCCCAAGGGGCACATCATAGCATGGCTAACTCCTAAAACGTCCACCCCTGCGTTGAGAGAACCAACCTTTGCCTCTTCTCTGGGTTTTGGGTTTTCCTCCTTATTCCCCGCAAACTGCTTGAATACTGAAACCATCTCCTCTTCCATTACTGGTGAGATTGCCACTAGTTTCTTCAAAGTTAGGGAAACTTGGTGGTCCGTTCCACAAATTCTCATTGCTATTTCTCTGGCCCTCCTGCAGGATCCCCCCACTTTGACTACAACTGCCTATTGCGATGCTTTTGCAGGAGGAGGTCCATCAAGGTCCATTCTCTTCTCATTGGAGAAAATGGCTGTAACCTCCCCCAAAACCTCTTGAGGTTCTCAAGTTAAGGGAAAAGCGTACCATGCTCAAGCTGTAGCTTCCTTCTTCTCCGCCACCGCCGCTTGAGCCAGATCTTGTGGCAAAAGTTGATCCGGCATATCCTGTATAGTTTCTCCTGAAGGGTAAAAACAATCCCTTCCATCCGTCTTAACTATCTTTCTCTGTACATCCGCACTCATATCTTTACATGAACTTTTAAGATGGCCATCTTCCCAGAAGTAATAGCATTGGTAGACGCAAGGCTTGCCTTTTTTCCTTGGCAGTGCCCTTGATGGCCCCTGAGTTGGCGCATTAGATGTTGTTTTTGGTGGTTCAGGGACTGTTGTGGCGGGGTTTGCTATAGCTTTCTACCATAAAGGATGCATTTTGTTTAAAATCTCCGTCATTTCAGCAGTTTCCTTTGGTGTTACCAGCCCTTTTACCCTTTTCACCTGTACATCCTTCTTCTCCAAACCCTTTGGGTCTTCCTCCATAAGTTACGCTAATTCCAACTTGCCTACAACTTCTGGGCAGATGTCCTTCATTTCCAGGAGTAGGGTTACCCCTCCTTCCCACAACCTACAAATTAATCCTCTGTTTTAAAGCTTTCTGTGGACCCTTCCGCGCAACTTGGAGCTAAGCCCCTGCATGAAAGTCCTCTTGAAAGAGCAAGTATGCTCCTCCAAATTTTTGTTGCGGACAAGCTACTTCAAAATGCAATCAAATGAGGAACAATTCACACCAAACAACATCCTCAAGGAAAAACCTCCTTCCCTTGCCATTTTGGTTGCATGATTCTCAAGATCCACTTTGCAGAACCTCTGCTCCCATGACCCCTATTTTTCCACTTTTCCCCCTGCAACTATTTGCAATTTTTCTCTCTGTAACCCTCCATATCCTCCACGTCCCGCATATCCTCCTCATCCAGGAGGAATTGACTATTTGCAGGACACGGTCAATGTCATTTCCACCTTTGCTGTTGGCCCCGTTCTCAAACTGTTCCAGAAATTGGTGAACATTCTCCGGACAAAACATAACTACGGGGTAGTCCCTTGGCCTAATTTTTGCTCCGCTCCCTTGCTGCTCCTCTGGCATCTCTGGTGCCACATACGTTGATTGTACCCCCATGGCCACTTTTGGCAGCAGCCCCACCAGACTGGCATTCAAGAGGAGCACTTTGATACAGTGGTGCACTACCGGTTGCCTGTTGTTGAGTTGGAAGTGAGTTTGCCAAACCGGCCTTGAAATCTCCCATCATCTTGGACGTAAAAGAAAATATAAGAACTAAAAAAAAGGTATATCTCCGCAGATGGTAGGCCAGATATTATAACAGAGAAAAGACTTTCCTGGCCAGACCCCCAATTTCTGGAAAGAGATTGTGTGTTTGGTAAAATTCTCTGCAAAAATATAAAATTCTCTGCAAAAATATAAAATTCTCTGCAAAAATCTCACCCCAAGTTCCTGAAAGCCCACTAGACCTTGAGTCACACTCCTCTAACTCTGTCATTCCTAATCAAACTCCACTTCTGCACCCAAGCTGGAAACCACTAAAGCTAAATTGTGATTAAATAATAGTAGATAAACAAGGTGGACTCCCCAACAAGCTCTGCACTTGAACTATTTCCCTAAATATGACCTCCAAGAACTCTTGCTGGTAATTGCACTCCAAAGTAACAGAAGAAAATAATCTAGCTATAATTTACCATGAAATTTTTTTTCCCCTTTTTCTATACTCCAATAATCAGATAATTTCAAATAATGTGAGAATTTGATAATGTGATAATGCCCCCCCTTCTCCAATAAAAGAAAAGCTTCCTTATATATAAAACAAATAACAAAAGAATGCACACCACAAATTAAAGACCCCTATTGTCTCCGTGAATTCCACACTGACCCTCCTTAGCTACTCCAAAAAGGAACGTAAAATGCTAATGAAAGAATCCTTTTCCTATTTTCTCCGTGCATTCCGCACTGACCCTTCTTAGCTACTCCAAAAAGGAATGTAAACTGCTAATGAAAGACTCCTTTTCCCACCGCCTCCATGCTTTCTGCACTGATCCTCCTTCCTAATAGTCCAACCCTTACCCAATCCAATGATTTGCAGTAGATTCAATGATCCTGTTGCCAATTCCCCTTAACAGTTGAGTTGCGCAAATGCATAACTAACAACAGATCCTTGTTGATCTTCCCTAGCGGATCACTCCCAATCCTGCATGCGGCATAACTACAAATCCCCAAAAACCCGCATGCCGCCTCCTCAACTTTAGTGTTCATTGCCCCACTGTCAGCCACGAGACAGTTGGACTTGTCCAAATGTCTGGAAACTCATATGTCCTGCTGGTATAGTGGCTAAGTACTAGGCTCACTTCCCAGTATCTGATACCAAGGTCACTGGTTCAAACCACAATGGAGACAATAATGAAAATGTTGAATAGTTTTGTAACTATATAGTAAATCTTAATAATATTATATAATGTTTTATAAGTATGTTTTTATGAGTATGGATTATGGAATTAAAACCTTGATAATTTATATTATCAAGAAGGGGATCCAATATAACTTTAAATTAAGTTATGAGGACTCAGATGCGTCCCAATTATTGATATAGAAGTTCCCAAAGTGTTTCCTCTCTTTGGGAAGGAGTTACAGTAATCATATTAACCCATACTCTCTATACTGTATAAATTAATTACACATTATCCTTCTTTGGGATGTAATTATAAGTAATACTCCCTCTGTACACTTAATACACCTTACTGAGCCTTGAGAGCGTTCACTCAGAGGCTTTAGAACTTAATTGTAAGCTATGAACCTTCTAGTAGCACTGCCAAGAGTATATAACCCTTATAGGTATAGTATAATTATAAATTAATTACTTATTTAATACTATCCCCTTTTGGATGTAATAATGCTTTAATATACTTCACTGAGCCTTGAGTGCGTCCACTCAGAGGGCTCAGAGTTCATCTGTAGGCTGTAAACCTTTTAATAAACATTGCAAAGAGTATACATACTCTATGTGTATAGTATGAGCTAAGATACTTATAATTAAAATTAAATTATTTGCCAAGGTATTAAGCTACATTAAATAAATATAAATAATCACTATGATGGAATCTAAGGCTTCTATACCGTCCATCTGAGTGATGTATAAGTCCTAAGACCCAGTAAGTAACCTTTTAGTAAGTAAAATGAAAACTTTACCTTGAAAATCCTTCCCAATGGGTACTAGTTCTTCATTACCCATTGAGAATGATGTAATGATGTCTTGGGCCTTTGAGGACGAAACCAAGGAGAGCCTGACACTCCCCTGGTGATTACTAGAGTCCCCTGAGGGCTCCTGTTACCTTAAAAGAGCAGGGTCTTTACCCTATAGCCCTTTCATCATCCATTATATATTATTATTTGAACAAGAATACAAGCAAGAGTTAACAAGCCCATTAAACTTAATCTCAAGAGGAAGATTGACTGGGGCTATAAACTTTGGTATTAAATTCAATCAATAACCTATCTGGCAACACCAATTTCGAGTGGAAGGTCTCACTTGAATAAGTAACCCCTGTGTGTTACTCTTTAAAGGGTGTGAGCTTATTTATAAGCAAATCTCCTTTTGGTCTTAATCCTTTAAGACTAAGGCCCCTTACCTATTATAAAGGTTTAAGGTGTGGCTATTTACTCATAATACCTTGGTATTATTCGAGTCTGTAAACTTTTAAAGTTGCTGTTTGGAATATATAAGTCAAAACTAATTTAAATATTGGTTTGGCTTTATTCTTTTGCAGGTTTAACCACGGCTAGGTATAGCAATAGAGGTTAAATCCCTGACAATTGGGGGCCTCATCAAATTTTAGAACCTTGGAGAGTGTATATGCGCCTAAAGTACGCCTTTTTGTGGTATTTTATCCACTTTTTGGCTAATTTATATTTTTTTTGATAAAAATATGACAAATAAGAAAAACAGAAATTTTCGAAATTTTCGATTATTTTTTTTGAGAAATCAAGTTTTGGCCATTGGCACAGATATAATTGTTTTTCGATAGATTAAACTCGAAAAACTATAGATCATGTTTGTTTTTCTTCAGATTAAAGTCTAGTTTTTGCCATAAAACTGTTTCAATTTTTTTTTTTTTTAAAAAAAAAAAAAAAAAAAAATCGAATTTTTTTGAATAGATTTTTTTTTTTTTCTCTCCCAAATTGGAGAGGTGCGAGCAGTTGAAACACCAACGGGAGAACCCAGTATTTCAGCAAACCGCGCGTATAAGTGGTGGAACCTCGCGGTATTATGTTCCGCATTTGATTATGATCCGAATAGCCGAAGCTCGCTTGCGAGGGTGAGACTTAATCAATGAACTCTCTAGAGCTTAAGGAACCATTTCGGAACAATGGTTGAAATCGAGAAGGGATTCCTACAAAGTATCCAGCGATGACGTCAGAGGCATCTTTAGTTGGGTTCAAGTATAGCGATTAGCATGATGATTGCGATTAAGGATTCAGCCTGATGGTTCTACCATTCAATGTGAGGATAGAGCTTGATAGGTATAGATAAACGGTGTCAATACTTATTGCCGCATGCTTTGACTCATCTTGTCGCGGCTGCCACGGATGAGCATAATGATGAAAACCCATATCAATGACCAAGATTTCTCTACTCCTGCCACAAAAAGTGAAACTGAAAACTTTCGACCCAATAGTCATAAGTCAAAGCACAGCTAAATGTCCATAGGTGATGTTTCAAAGGCTTCGCGACCGGATATCAGACTTTTAAAGAGTTTGCTAGCTAGCTGGAGCTTGTTGGAGTTCACATAGCCACCGCATGATGCCATAATAATCAGGCCCGCCTTACTAGAGCCATAAGATGAGCCAAAAGCGAACCGAGAAAGACAATAACGCGTATGTTAGTAATGTAGTTCTGGGCGCAAAACAAAATTGGGAAGAGCGAGTGGAGGTTCTTTTCTACGTCTTCCAAATCGAACCTATCACCAGCACGATGATAGACATTGGAGTCGTTGCAGCTGAGGACCTTGTGGAGGCAGGCAGATATTTGGCATGAATGACATCATTCTTGGAAACCTGTCAGCAGCTCCCGAATGCGACTGTAGAATTCATCGATCGAGCTTGGCGGTATGGTTGCAAGGATCAATACAGCCTTTGCTGTCACTGTCAACAGCTCTCACTAGACTCAAAGATTGAGCTCGCGAGTTGCATCTAAAGCTTAACTCAAAACTCAAGGCTTCGAAATCTAGTTGAATCTCGCAGCTTAAGCTCAAATATCAAAACTTAAATCTCAGAGCTTGAGTCCGAAAGTCTGAGTTTCATGCTTGATCAGCTTAACGCTCAGAACTCAAGATTTGGAGTTTGGTCAGAGCCGTCTATAGCAAAAACTTGGTGTTCATCCGGTAGTCATGTCCGTTTCTTTGGATTGATTTTAATTAAATTCAATGCCGTAAAGATAACACACAGATATTGTAAAGGAAGAGTAGTGAGTCGAATGGTCTGCAGTGACTATCACAAGGAGTTAGTATTTTTGTATTTTTGTTTTTGTCCTTTCTAAAGAAAAAGAGGAGATATAATACACGGGATATGTAATGATGATACTCAAGGAAATGAAATAGGTATAAAACAACAATGTTTTTGGGTAATTTTCTTTGAAGATATGTCTGTGGAATATTGTTCTTGACTAGTTTTGAGAATAACTGGAAACAAAATAGTCTTCATTGTCATTAACAAATGACATGAATCCTTTAGAAATGTTTTTTTTTTATTGAGAAGTTTGATTGAGAATGGAAATGTGTTTGATGAGAATTTAATACCAATTTAGAAGTAATGAATAATTCAAGGGTCTCAATTCAAAATCAAAGAAATTTGAGAATAATGGGTTTACAGCTTTCTAAAAGGAATGAGAGTATGGAAAAAGAATGTCAAATTATTTCAAATAAAATTTACATTTTGTTTTGTGATGAGTGTAGAATCAGAAAAACTTGTAGTACAAGGAATTATGAAAATGGTTGGTAGAGCAAATAGACCATAGACATCAAAAGAACATAATACAAAAATTTCAATTATTTGAAAAATGAAAAAGTAAAAAAAAAAAAAAAGAAAATGTCTTTTAAGATGAATTTAAAAAATACCTTTTGGTAAGGGTTTGTTTGTTTGCAGTAATTTAAAGTTTCACATTGTCAGTAGTTGATCTCTTTGGATAGATAAAACCAAAATGGCAGCTACATTATTGAACTAAGTTCCATTAATCTTGAGGAACTGCAAATTTTTTGAAGTATTCAAGATATTACAGATTCTAAATTTAGCCTTTGATATAAATTTCTTTTTGTATAAAGTGGGGTCAAGGCTTTTCTTTTATGATGACTAAGGAAAATCTTGAGCCTATGAATTGATGTAAAACTGCTTTACCAGAGCATCATTTCTGTTTCATTAAGACCCTAAGAAAGATTTCAAGTTTCATGTGGATTTATTTATGAGGGTCATAGCTTCCTCAACTCAGGTAAAGATTGTAGATGTCAGAAGGGTTAAAGCACCAAGTTTTTCATATCCGGAAGGCTCAAAGATAGTGAAAAAAGGTATGGTGCCTCCCAACTAGAGTGTTTGTGCCTAGTTTGGGCTCTGGAAAAGTTGTATTACTATTTGGATGGGTGTCAGTTTGAAGTCATTACTCGTGTACAGCGCTAAAGTCACTTCTGAACCTAAAAACACCTAATAGGAACATGTTAAGGTGGCAAATAGCTATTCAGCAATGGAGAGGGTGCATGACAATAGTGCATAGAGAAAGGCTAATACATAAGAATGCAGATGGGTTATCCAGATGGGCTCTACCCAATGACATCAATAACCCTGCCTATGACCCAGAAGATGACATGGACACACTACCAATTATGGGTATTTCAGTCACAAGTTTGGCTGAAAGCTTCTGGACCTCAGTGCTTGAGTCATATGCCAGCAACAAGAACTCATCACTACTCCTTGAGATAATAAGATCTAAGTCTAGTGCACAAAATATTGTTGAAAGACTAGATGCAGATTGGAAGAAAGGTTACCTGGAAGGAAGGTTTGTCCTTTTAGATGGGTTGATATATCACAAGTCTGCCCATTGCTGCTCAGAAGTGTTAGTACAAGATGAGCACATACAGTTGTTGATGAATGAATGCCATGATAATATCTGTTCAGGACATTTGTCTAAGGAGAGGACAACAGATAGGATAAAAATGATAGCTTGGTGGCCTGGTTGGAGAAACACTGTCTCAGACTACTGTGATTTGTGTGAGAGATGCCAGAAAGCTAACAGATCCACAGGAAAGAAATATGGTTTGCTTCAGTCAATAGAAGAACCTAAGGATAGATGGTCCACTATTAATATGGACTTTGTATCTGGATTACCACCGGGAGGAAAGGATAACCACAATTGTGTACTATTAATAGTTGATAGGTTCTCCAAAAGAGCTAGGTTCCTGCCATGCTATAAGGATAGCTCTGCCATGGATGTAGCATTATTGTTTTGGAATAGTATTGTGAGTGATGTAGGTTGCCCACAAAACATAATTAGTGATAGAGACCCTAAGTTTACTTCTGAATTTTGGAAGAGTTTGTTTGATTTGTTAGGAACCAAATTATCTTTCTCCACAGCCTATCACCCACAGACTTATGGATTGGCAGAAAGAATGATACAGACTTTGGAAGACATGATAAGAAGGTACTGTGCCTATGGAATTGATTTCAAAGACAATGATGGTTATACTCATGATTGGGTATCATTGTTACCTGCCTTAGAATTTGCCTACAACTCTAGTAAGCATTCCACCACTAACATGTCACCTTTTGAATTAGAAAGAGGTTGGATCCCGCGCATGCCCAAGGATATGCTCCTCAGCAAAAGTATTGTACTGCATCCCACTGCAGATTGCTTTAGAAATATGATGGTTAAAGCCGAAAATTTTGCTAGCAAATGTGTTCAAGAAGCAGTAGAGTACAATAAGGGTAGATGGGATAGAACACACAAGGATCATGACATCAAAGTTGGAGACATGGTTTTAGTTTCAACAGTGAATTTTTCTAATATAGCAGGGCATAGAAAACTCAAAGACTCATTTGTTGGGCCATTTGTGGTAAAAGCCTTACATGGTAAGAATGCAGTAGAGGTGATTCTGAGCAAGGAGTTTGACAGGAAACATCCAACTTTCCCAATCAGTCTAGTTAAGAAGTTCTTAGAACCCACTGCAAAGTTCCCACTAAGGAAGGTGCCTGTGGTTGTGGTCCCACCTCTACAGGATGTTGAAGATGGATTACCTCACAAGATATTGAACCATAAGATTATTAGAAAGGACAGTAAAGATGTAAGAGTTTATCTGGTCAGGTTTAAGAATAAATTAGCTGATAGTGACTTATGGTTGGAAGCTAAAGACATTAAAAACTCTGATATTGTATTGAGGAGATATAGAGCATCAAAGAGAGCTAAAAATTCCTCTGAAGAGTAATTTTCTTTTGGTGGTAGGGAGTGTCAGCCACGAGACAGTTAGACTTGTCCAAATGTCTGGAAACTCATATGTCCTGCTGGTATAGTGGCTAAGTACTAGGCTCACTTCCCAGTATCTGATACCAAGGTCACTGGTTCAAACCACAATGGAGACAATAATGAAAATGTTGAATAGTTTTGTAATTATATAGTAAATCTTAATAATATTATATAATGTTTTATAAGTATGTTTTTATGAGTATGGATTATGGAATTAAAACCTTGATAATTTATATTATCAAGAAGGGGATCCAATATAACTTTAAATTAAGTTATGAGGACTCAGATGCGTCCCAATTATTGATATAGAAGTTCCCAAAGTGTTTCCTCTCTTTGGGAAGGAGTTACAGTAATCATATTAACCCATACTCTCTATACTGTATAAATTAATTACACATTATCCTTCTTTGGGATGTAATTATAAGTAATACTCCCTCTGTACACTTAATACACCTTACTGAGCCTTGAGAGCGTTCACTCAGAGGCTTTAGAACTTAATTGTAAGCTATGAACCTTCTAGTAGCACTGCCAAGAGTATATAACCCTTATAGGTATAGTATAATTATAAATTAATTACTTATTTAATACTATCCCCTTTTGGATGTAATAATGCTTTAATATACTTCACTGAGCCTTGAGTGCGTCCACTCAGAGGGCTCAGAGTTCATCTGTAGGCTGTAAACCTTTTAATAAACATTGCAAAGAGTATACATACTCTATGTGTATAGTATGAGCTAAGATACTTATAATTAAAATTAAATTATTTGCCAAGGTATTAAGCTACATTAAATAAATATAAATAATCACTATGATGGAATCTAAGGCTTCTATACCGTCCATCTGAGTGATGTATAAGTCCTAAGACCCAGTAAGTAACCTTTTAGTAAGTAAAATGAAAACTTTACCTTGAAAATCCTTCCCAATGGGTACTAGTTCTTCATTACCCATTGAGAATGATGTAATGATGTCTTGGGCCTTTGAGGACGAAACCAAGGAGAGCCTGACACTCCCCTGGTGATTACTAGAGTCCCCTGAGGGCTCCTGTTACCTTAAAAGAGCAGGGTCTTTACCCTATAGCCCTTTCATCATCCATTATATATTATTATTTGAACAAGAATACAAGCAAGAGTTAACAAGCCCATTAAACTTAATCTCAAGAGGAAGATTGACTGGGGCTATAAACTTTGGTATTAAATTCAATCAATAACCTATCTGGCAACACCAATTTCGAGTGGAAGGTCTCACTTGAATAAGTAACCCCTGTGTGTTACTCTTTAAAGGGTGTGAGCTTATTTATAAGCAAATCTCCTTTTGGTCTTAATCCTTTAAGACTAAGGCCCCTTACCTATTATAAAGGTTTAAGGTGTGGCTATTTACTCATAATACCTTGGTATTATTCGAGTCTGTAAACTTTTAAAGTTGCTGTTTGGAATATATAAGTCAAAACTAATTTAAATATTGGTTTGGCTTTATTCTTTTGCAGGTTTAACCACGGCTAGGTATAGCAATAGAGGTTAAATCCCTGACACCCACACCTCTTCAACCTCATTGCATATCCCATAATTGGCCTAATCTGTACTACTTAGCTTCAATCACTTTCTTCTGCATTAGTAAACCCACAGCCGCAGAGGGAAATTTATGTTTGACCACACTCAATGTCTGCAAAAGGCAAAAACTCCAGCCCATTCTTGTCAATGTTCCCGCAAAAAGTGCCAGCCACACCAATGCTGAGCCCTTAGCTAATGCACTCCGGAATAGACAGTCCGCCAATGTGCTTCTCTGAGCCTATTGTGCTGCAGACTTCCAACCACTTCTGAGTTTCTCCAAGTCAAATTTCCAGTGCTGTGCCTACTTGCCTCTGTGTCCATAAATAACCACCACAGTGCAATATCTGCAAGGGTCCAATTGTGCTTCTCAACTGCCCCATTCTGATGATGATGATAGGGCAAGCTGTGTTCCAGAATCATACCCTTTTCTGCCACAAAATCAGTAAATTTCTTGGATGAGAACTTGCAGCCATTTTCACAGCGCATGATTTGCATTGTATGCTTAGACTGCAGCTCCAAAAAAAATACAGAATTCATGACTTGAGAGGCTGCCTTGCTCTTTTCCTTCAGGGGAATGGCTTGGCTAAAACCTGATTGAATGTCATACATTGTGAGGAGGTAATGACTTTTGTCTATGCCAGCAATCTCAAATGGCCCCATGAGATCCACAGCCATAGCTTGAAGGGGTTCAAAAACCCGGTGGGTGGAGGAGAGATTAGCCAAACGCATGCTCTTTGAAATTTGGCATGCTTGGAAATGAACCACCCCCGCCAGAAGCAATGTTGGGAGACCAACCTGCAGTGACGACTCCTTGATCAGAGGCCATATTGAAAGTTGTGGAAAGAGATTTTGTGTTCCATAAAATTCTCTGTGAAAACCTCCTCCGATTTCCAGAAAGTCCAAAGCCCTTGAGTTACCCTCCTGTACCTCCTCAAATCTAAATATGATCTGCTTTGGCAAAGAAAGTTACTATGGCCCGCAATGGTTAAGAATCACCCCCAACCCTTATTCCATTATCCGCAAAACTATCCCACCCTTGATGGTAACCACTAAGCTAAATTGCAATGAAGTAATAATAAATAAACAACTTGGACTCCTCAAAAAGCTGCGCACTTGAACTATTCACTAATTAAGACTCCAAGCAGTCAACCTGTGATCACACTTTTCAAAGCAAACAAAATAATAGAAAAACTCCTTTATTGTATGCCGTCTAAGGTCATATACTCTGATAATCTTTCATAATATTCTGATTCTTTGATAAATTCTTTTTCTTTCTCTTATTGATAGTTTGTCCCCCTTGGTAAGGGAAATGTCCTCCATATATATATACAACTTCCAAAATTGAACTAATCCCCAAAAGAATGTAAACTACAAAAGAAAGACCCCTCCTTGAACCACATCCGTGCATTCTGCACTGATGCTACTTACCAATAGTCCAATCCTTTACCCAATCCAATGACTTGCAGTAGGTTTATCAATCATGTTGCTGATCTTCCCTAACACTTGAGTTGAGCCAATGCATAACTAACAAGAGATCCCCAGCAATCTTCCTTAGCGGATCACTCCCAATCCTGAATGCAGCATTACTACGGATCCCCAATGATCTGCATGCCACCTCCACAGCTTCATTCTGTATTGCCCCATACTCCCGCAACCACAGTGCATAATCCATAATTTGTCTAGTCTCTACTACTTAGCCTCAATCAAATGCTTCTGCACTTGTAAATCCATAGTTGCAGAGGGGAATTTATTTTCAACCACATTTGTTGTATGCCAAAGGCAAAAACTCTGGCCCATTCTTTTTATTGTGCCGCGGAAAGAACGCGCCGCACCAATGCTGAACCCCTGAATTTTGTAATCCAGATTAGAAAGTCTGCCAAAGCACTCCTCCCGAGCCTATTGTGCTGCAGAGTTTCAACCACTGTTCAGCAGCTCCATCTAAAATTTCCATTTCTGAGCCTACTTGCCTCTGTGTTTATAAATAACCACCACAACGTATACTGCAGTGACCAAAGACATGGTGCCAGTATAGGAGAATGCTCTCATATTTTGATAGCGGGCTGTGGAGCAAATCAGACACTGGCATATCTGGGGGCAATGGGACAGAGGGAGTGACAGAAGTATGCATTGAATGACAAGAAGAATGCAAAGGAAAAACATGTGGTAATGGAATGACCCATTGATAGCCCCCATACTCCAGCGGGCAAGTAAGGAGATGTGTGATGTTGGCAAGAAAAATCTCAAATTAGTCAACCAGCTGGCAGTAACAAAAGAACACAGCAGCCCATTGGGACACAGCCAGAGGTATGAGGGCTGTTTGTGCATTCTTACAGTAGAGAATGCCTGGTACTACAACATTTCTGCCATCCACAGATGGAAAGAGCATCAATACAATCCCTGTAATCATAGCTGTAGCTGTGTCATTTTCCCCATTCATTGACGTCGGCTTAATGGGAACAAAGTCAAATAAAAGTGTATGATCACCGGTGAGATGGTGCAAGGCACCTGTATCAACAATGGGGCTTGAGGATGGAGAACTAGCTCCTGCTGAGAGGAAGTGAGATGCCTTGGGGTCAATGCCATCTTTGGGAAACTCAAAAAGCCTTGTGTGAGGACCACTAATAGTGGAGGGGTCCATAGAGGCATTCATGGCTGAAACGGCACTCCCGGGGCCAGCATAGTAACAAGGTCAATATAAGGCTTCAGGGCATTGGGGACGTGTGGAGGCTGCAGGGGGGTTATCCATTACTGCTTGCTGTGGCTGCTGGGTATGCTGGGAGATGGAGGGGTATGTTGAGCCAACCCCAAGAGGAGCAACAATTGGGGTAGAAAAATTGAAACCCTTCTGGCCCTTTCTGAGCCGGTGTGGTGACCAAATCTGGAAACCCTGGACCAGATGCGTAAAATTCAAATATTTTTACAATCCTTTTATTTAGGTGTCATTCATCAAAAAAAAAAAAATCGGAATTTTTTTTTTGTATCAGTATCACTCCTCCAATTTCCTCATCCTTCCAAGAATTCCTCTTTCCCAGTCGTCAAGGACAGGCCTCTCTTGATCTCATCACCTAGGCATCATGTTTGATTCCTTCTCTCTTTTTTCCCCCTTCCTTTTGGCCAAACGCGCGGGTAAAGACCCGCTTGGCCCAATCTTCCTCCGCTTGGACCGTCACCCCAAGTCCCAATTGTAACCTCACCACCAACCCCATTAACCCAGCAGCCCCCACAATGGCTGATGATGATGATGACAAGCGCCATTTGGCTGCCATCCAACAACTGTGCAAGTCCATCATCTCCATCCCATCCTAGATCCACCTACTCAACCTTCCTCAAACCAACTCAAAACCCAATTAGAATCTTACATCCATTCCATCCAGCTGGCCATCAACCTCCTCAACAAAATCAATCACTTGCACTTTCTCCAACTCATCGGGATCTCTTGCTCCACCAAGGCTAGCATTGACCCAATCTTCAACCTCCTCAACCTGCTTGTCAACCTACTCAACTACGCTCACAGCTCAATCAACAAGGCACAGCTCTGGTCAATTGGTAGACGGACGCGTGCGTCAATGTTGGAGACTGAGAGGACTATTGATCTCAACAAGCCCTCCCTCAACTCTCAATTAAACCTCTCCTGTCACAACCATGACAACCACTGTTAAAATGCGGATGCACTCAGGTAATGTGCATAGTAGTGTGTAATCCAAATGGGATGCAAAAATGGGCCTCCACGGCCCATTGGACATCACGTGGGCCATGTGGGCCTATGTGGGTGTTATTGGTTTTGGGCATTTGGGCGCCAAAACACGTTTTTATGGTCTTTTGGGACACAGGCTCTCACGGGCCCGCCGGGGTGGATGGGCCACCCAAGCCAGATGGGCTTATTTGGGCATGAAAGGGCCCAAGCTTTATTATGGACATACTTGGCCAGACGGGCTGGCCCGCCAAAGTATGTAATTATCACAATTTGGTCTTGGGGCGGCCCATTGGGGCTTCCGCCCCTGTCGCGGCCCACTAGGGGCCGCCGCCCGTGTCCCGGCCCGCTTCGCAGCCCTTTTGGGGCTCCCTGTGTTCCTTGGTACGGCCCACGTGGGGCCCGACGGCCTGCGCAGAGCTGTCGCGCGGCCAAGGGATCCCCCGCGGTGGGATGCTGTGCGGGCCCGGCTGGTCGCGCCTGGCAATCAGCGCTGCGGAGCCGGGGCTCACGGCCCCGGCTTGCTCCCCCTCCCCTTGCTGGCCGTCACAAGGGGGATAGGGGAAAGCTGGCTGGGTTGAACCAGCCAGCGACCGGCCACGACAGTGCGGTTGGTCAGGGCAGGGGGGACCTGACCACCCCCTTGCCCAAGGAGGTGGCGGCGCAGGCCGCAAGCGTGGCAACCGGCAGGTGGGGGGGAATTCCTCACCCCTCCACCATCGAGCATGCAAAGTGACCAAGCAGGGGCGCTCTCCCCCCCCCCCCCCCTTTACCAAGGGGGAGGAGCGATGGGCCTGGGGGGACCTGATCACCTCCCAGGCCAACTTTCTTGACAACGCCCTGGGGGTATCAACCCCCAGGGCCCCTGGTGAGGGGATTTGACCGCCCCCACCAGGGATTTGAAAGAAAGAGGGTGGGAAAGCATGTCCGCTGGTCACACCCCCCATGTGAGTCTGAGACCGGACCCAGGTGTGCCCTGGGTCCCACCTGGCCCATTTGAGGGGCCAGGGGCTGGCTGCATGAGGCAACCAGCCCATAAACAACATAATGAGGTCATCATGGCTGGTTGTAACGGACAACCAGCCAATGGGATTGAACAGCAAGGGGCTGGTTCAGCCCCGTAACGGTGGAAACACTGGAATGGACTGGAATAGGCCGGTCGTAAGGGTTCAGGAACTGACACCATGCAGGCTGATGTAGTCCCAACCAAGTAACAAGGCCAGTAGATCCTGTAGAGCTCTTTTGGGGCGGAAAATTTGCCTTTTGGCTTGTTGTAGCATGGGCTCACAAGAGGTCAATCTTTTGTACTTAAGGAGCTCTTCTCCCTGCTGTTTTCCATCCATTCATTCATCATTCCAATCAAATTCATCCAACATATTGCCCCATTTGGAGAGCCCCATGAGCCAATATTGACACCCAGTGTCCAGAATTTCTTTTGCTTTAAATAATGCTCATTTGCCTAAGCTAATTGCTGTCCATAATTCTAACACATTATCAGTACCATCATCATCATTATTTCCAAGAAAGATAGACCCTTATACCTTACTTTGGACAACCTCAAGGACCTCAAGTTTTCCAAGAAGATGTCTTATATCCCAGAGTCCAGCTCCACCAAGTTAGTTTTGAATAGTCAGAACTATAATTCTTGGGCTGTCCTTATGGACAGTGAGTTGGATAACATCTGTTGTGGGGATATTATGAAAGGAGATGATACTTTGATCAGTTCAAAGGTGGAGAAGAAGGCCTATCATCTTATTCTTAGACACTTGGATCAGCATCATGTAACATGGGTTGCTGATACTCTTTTGGAGGAACAGAAGAGGAAGGGGAGTGTTTTATGGAGAATGCTCAAGTCAAAGTATGCTGGTGACTCTATTCATCAAAAGGGGATTGCTTTCAATAGATTGTTTAAGTTGAAATTTGGAAACTGTAAACAATTTGTGGGGGAAGTCAGATCTAGTATTGCTAAGTTCAAGTCATCTGGGCTGAACATGGATCCTGAGTTTTTTTCACTCTTAATTCTTTGAAAGCGGCCAAAAGAATATGAGTCTTTGGTCAGGATCATATCTCAGTTGGATCCCCTTCCAGGAGAAGAGGATGTGCTTAGAAGGATTGAGAAGGATGATCTTCAATTCAAGATGAAGGAGAGCACAGGAATTGCTCTGGTGGGCAAGACAGGAAAATCTGGGAAGAAGGCAAAGGCCAAAAAGGATTTATCAAAGGTCTTGTGTTATAATTGTCAGAAGAAGGGGCACTATGCAAAGGATTGCAAGGAGGCCAAGAAGAGGAAGAAATACAAGGAAAGTGAAAAGGAAGACAAAAAGGTCAACCTTGCCATGGAAAATGTTGCTATGGTGGCAGTGGATGTTTCAATTGAACAAGCTGTTGTGGAACAAGTCCCCAACAAGAAGGCTAAAATCAAAGAGGATCAAGAGATGGACTTGATTGATTATGAATTATGTAATCTTAACCTTGAAAATGAGAACTTATCATTGGCTGATAATTCTTCATTCCTTACAGGAGGATTGTTGAAGGAGGATGTTCTTGTTTTGATTGATTCTGGTTGTACAGACCACATGTTGTTTGAGCCAAATTTGTTTTCAAATATTAGAGATTTTGATGGTGTTGTAAATATTGGCCAAAAAGGAAGAACAATCCAGATTAAGGGGATTGGAAAAGTTATTCTTGCAAATCACATGGGTTTCAAAATAATTTTTGAGAAAGTGTTCTATGTACCAGATTTTCCTTATAACCTTGTGTCTCTTGGAGTGCTCTGGAAAAAGGGTTTCCAGATTTGTTATCTTAAAGAAGATAAGTTTGTTATTGATTTGAATGGGAGAACTATCCTGAGTGGAAAAGTTTGGAATAAGTTTCTCTGTGCTGACTTGTTCAATATTTCTGCTCTGAGCACTGTTGCTCACAATAGAAGTGGCCATAAGGTAAAGGACAGCAACTTTGAGAGTTGTACCTTAGGGGCCAAGACCAGGAATGTGTTCTCAAAGAGTAGAGACCACACAGAAGTTCCTAGAGACAAATTCTCCATTGATTTGGCAGGGCCATTTTCACCAGTGTCTCTTGGAGGGGCAAGATACTTCATCAATGTGGTTGATACAGCAACTAATTTTGTTTGAGTAAAACCAATAAGATCAAAGGATCAAACCACAGAGGAGGTTTCAGTAATGTTCAAAGTCTGGAAACAGAATGGTTTGATGAGGGAGATCAAGAGGGTTATTACTGATGGAGGGGGTGAGTTTGTGAGTAAAGATTTTGAGAAACTATTGAATGATTATGGTATCACTCATATAGTTACTACTGCTAGTACTCCACAAAACAATGAAATAGTTGAGAGGATTAATAGGACTTTATTGGACAAAGTCAGAACTATTATGGCTCAATCTGGTCTACCAAAGTTTTTATGGGCTTGGTTGGTGTTCACAGTGTGTGTGTTGCAAAATATTGTAAGTGTTAATGGGAAGTGTCCTCATTATCAGTTTTGGAAGTTGTACCCAAAAACATCACACCTATGAACAATTGGTTGCTTGGTGTATTATAGTGTCCACCATAATGAGATGGTTGGAAAGTTAGATCCTAGAGCCAGAACAGGGGCACCTGTGGGCTATGACTTAATAAATAAGTCATACAGGATTTATTGTCCAGGGACAAGAAAGGTTATCCATAGTAGGGATGTAAAATTTGAAGAAATTACCTTTCCACTCAAAAGGGGTGAACCTAGTCCTGTTCAGGAATCACAGCAAGAAATAGCATTGGAGCCTGTTTCCCCAGCAGAGGCTGGAGAAAATATCATTAGTGATGATATTGAGGTGGCAGACATGCCACAGGAGGGTTCAGTACCCACTTCAGGGGAGTCTGTGGAATCAGAACCTGATGAGCCTCCACCTCCAGTTAGAAGGAGTGGCAGGATGAGAATGCCTGTTGATAGGTATGGGGAATGGAAGTCCCATTATGCTTCTGCGGAATATGAGGAAGATACACTTCAGGAAAAGTTTATGCTTGATGAGATTCTACAGTTGAGTTCAGAAATGGGTAATAGAGTTAACCCAAATAGCTTTGGCCAAGCTATTAATTCTGATGAGAGAGCCAATTGGAAGACAGCTATTTTTGAGGAATTTGATTCTCTAGAGAATAATAGTGTGTTTGAAGTGGTTAAGCGGGATTCAGTTCCAAAATGAAAGACCATTGTTGGATCTAGATTAGTGTTAACAAAGAAGTTTTATATTTAATGGAGTTTTGAAGAGGTTCAAGGCTAGATGCGTTGCACAGGGCTTCAAACAGAGAGAGGGTATTGATTACCAGGAGAATTTCTTGCCAACTGGAAGGCTGTCCACCTTCAGGTACATCATTGCTTTGGCAGTGGAGTTGGGTGAAGAAATCAGACAGGCTGATTTTGTGACTGCATACTTGAATGCAAAACTTTGAGAGGAAGAGAATGTTTATATGTCAATTCCTGATGGTTTCAAGGAATGGCTTGTCGAGACCAAGCCAGAAACTATGAAGAAAATCTGTGTGAGAAGTTTCCTCTCAGCAGATAAAGGGGAGTATGTCCTCAAGCTGAGTAGATCCCTGTATGGATTGAAGCAAGCAGCTAGGTCATGGTATAATACTATGAGCATGAAACTGATAGAGATTGGTTTCAAAACAAGTTTGGCTGACCCTTGTCTCTTTGTGAGATGGATGCAATTTTGTTTGTATGGGTTGATGACATTATCATTAATGGGAATGGTAAGGAGAGAGTCATGGAGACACTCAAAAAGGAGTTCAAGATAAAAGATCTTAGTCTGGCACAGCAGGTGCTGGGAATGAAAGTTAGTAAGAGCAAGAATGGGATCAGGTTGGATCAGAACCATTATGTGTCAGCTCTACTTAAGCAGTATGGCTTAGAAGATGCAAAGGAGTTTGGTACTCCAATGCAGTCTAACATTCAGTTGGAAAAGTCTACAGATGAAGAGCATCTAGAGTTTGTTCAATCCGGGAATGATTATAGATCAGCTATTGGATCTTTGAATTATTTGGGGCAGTTTAAAAGGCCAGATATTACTTATGCAATTGGTATTTTGTCACGACACTTAGAGAAACCATGCATGAGGCATTGGTCAGCGTTTAAGAGAGTTATGAGGTATCTTAAAGGAACAATCAGTCTTGGACTGCAGTTTTCAAAGTCATCAAACTTTGACTTGGTTATTTATTCTGATGCAAGTTGGGCAGATGGTAACACTAGGGAATCAAAAAGTGGTTTTTTATTCTTCTTAGGAAAGAATCTAGTGTCTTGGATGTCTAAGAAGGTGTCAGAAATAAGTCTTTTGTCAACAGAAGCAGAGTAAAGAGTGTACTTGTCAGCTTCACAGGAAGAAAAATGGTTGATAAAGGTCTTAGAGGATACTCATAAACCACAAGGGTTTGCCTTGTTGTATTCTGATAACCAGAGTGCCATTGTGTTGGCAGAAAATCAAGTGTTCCATTCTAGAACAAAACATATTGATTTTCATTATAACTATATAGGGGATGCAGTTAACTGCAAAGAGATAGTGTTACGGTACATACCTACTGGGGAAATGATTGCGGATATCTTAACTAAGGCGTTAGATAGGAACAAACATGATGGTTTTGTGTCTAGTATGCATATGGCATCCCTTTTGGATTAAGGGGGTGTGTTAAAATGCAGATGCACTCAGGTAATGTGCATAGGAGTGTGTAATCCAAATGGGATGCAAAAATGGGCCTCCAGGGACCATTGGACATCACGTGGGCCATGTGGGCTTATGTGGGTGTTATTGGTTTTGGGCATTTGGGCGCCAAAACATGTTTTTATGGTCTTTTGGGACACAGGCTCTCACGGGCCCGCCGGGGTGGATGGGCCACCCAAGCCAGATGGGCTTATTTGGGCATGAAAGAACCCAAGCTTTATTATGGACATACTTGGCCAGACGGGCTGGACCGCCAAAGTATGTAATTCTCACAATTTGGTCTTGGGGCCGCCCATTGGGGCTGCCGCCCCTGTGGCGGCCCGCTAGCGGCCGCCGCCCGTGTTGCGGCCCGCTCAGGGCCGCTGCCCGCGTAGCGGCCCGTTTGGGGCCTCCTGTGTTCCTTGGTACAGCCCACGTGGGGCCCAACAGCCCGCGCTGGGCTGTTGAGCGGCCAAGGGATCCCGTGCGGGCCCGGCTGGTCGCGCCGCAGAGCCAGGGCTTGCGGCCCCGGCTTGCTCCCCCTCCCCTCGCTTGCCGTTGCAAGGGGGATGGGGGCAAGCTGGCTGGGTTGAACCGGCCGCGACAGTGCGGTTGGTCAGGGCAGGGGGGACCTGACCACCCCCTTTCCCAAGGAGGTGGCGGGGCCAGCCCCAAGCATAGCAACCGGCAGGTGGGGGGGAATTCCTCACCCCTCCACCATCGAGCATGCAAAGTGACCAAGCAGGGGCGCTCTCCCCCCCCCCTTTACCAAGGGGGAGGAGCGATGGGCCTGGGGGGACCTGATCACCTCCCAGGCCAACTTTCTTGACAACTCCCTGGGGGTATCAACCCCCAGGGCCCCTGGTGAGGGGATTTGACCGCCCCCACCAGGGATTTGAGAGAAAGAGGGGGGGACAGCATGTCTGCTGGTCACACCCCCCCATGTGAGTCTGAGACCGGACCCAGGTGTGCCCTGGGTCCCACCTGGCCCATTTGAGGGGCCTGGGGCTGGCTGCATGAGGCAACCAGCCCGTAAACAATCTAATGAGGTCATCATGGCTGGTTGTAACAGACAACCAGCCAAGGGGATTGAACAGCAAGGGGCTGGTTCAGCCCTGTAAGGGTGGAAACACTGGAATGGACTGGAATAGGCCATTTGTAAGGTTTCAGGAACTGACGCCATGCGGGCTGATGTAGTCCCAACCAAGTAACAAGGCCAGTAGAGCCTGTAGAGCTCTTTTGGGGCGGAAAATTTTCCTTTTGGCTTGTTGTATCATAGGCTCACAAGAGGCCAATCTTTTGTACTTAAGGAGCTCTTCTCCTTGCTGTTTTCCATCCATTCATTCATCATTCCAATCAAATTCATCCACAATATTGCCCCATTTTGAGATCCCCATTAGCCAATATTGACACCCAGTGTCCAGCATTTCTTTTGCTTTAAATACTGCTCATTTGCCTAAGCTAATTGCTGGCCATAATTCTGACAACCACCACCACACCCCTTCTGCCTTTGGGTGGGGGTGGAAAAGTGTTGTCTACCGCCTGCAAACATCTGCAGGCGGTCTGGTTCAATTTTTCCGCACCTCTTCCGCCTTTGGATGACGGGTGGGTGATCTTTGTGTTTTTGCTGTGGAGACTCCTTTGGGATTGGGTAAAGTTTAGCAAATAGCTTGCTGGAAGTCACTTGAGGGGGGATTTTGTACTACAACTACTTATAAGATAGATGAAGACTAAGGGTGGTTTTGAATTGCCTGCCCCTCTAAGTACTATAGTAGTCTCACAACAATAAAAGAAAAGGGATTGGTGGCTGATTTTCAAATAGAGTTGCTACTATAGTAGTCTCTATCAGACCTAGGATCAATGTATTCAAGCTTGATAAGGAAGAAATGGTGGAACAGATAGGTGACCTGGTGGATAGAAGCTGAGTAAGGGAAGAATCCTTTCTCTAGTCTTATCCTTTATATATTCTTTATGTTGTTTTATTGGTTACTGATGAATACTCCCTTGATGTTACAGGTGTTGAGTGATAAAGCTGAAATGGTTGAGACTATGCTTGATAACTGATGATGATGGTTGATGATGCTTGATGATGATGATGATGGTTGAGGTAGGTGATGATGATGGTTGATGATGGTTGATGAATGATGATGGATGAGGTAGGTGATGATGGTAGTTGATGATGGTGATGGTGAATGATGATGATAGTTCATGATGGTGATGGTGGATGATGATGATGGATGATGATGATGGATGATGATGGTGATGATGGGTGATGATGATGATTGGTGATGGTGATGATGGTGATGGTGGATGATGATGATGATGTTTAGGTTATGGGGACATGGTGGTGATGTTCAAAGGTATGGGGTATTGGGTAAATAATGGTGGTGGTGGATGGTCAAAAGTATGGGTTATTGGGTTGGCTCATGGTCAAAAAAATATGGGTTAATGATGATGGATGGTCAAGGGTAATGGTGGTGGTTGATGGTGGATGGTCAAGGGTAATGGTGGTGGTTGATGGTGGATGGTGATGGTGATGGTATGGGTTATGGGATTGATGATTTTTAAAGTATGGGTTATGGGATAATGGGTTGAGTATGGTCAAAGTATGGGTTAAGGGTGCCTAGGAGGCATGGTGATCCCTGGAGGGGAGGATGGGGGGAACTGATGATGGGACCTGGATGGGGGAGAGAGGCCCTCTATTTATAGAAAATCCTGCCCTCAGGGCTGCCCCTGAGCGTCTCCCTGATACAGTGAATACAGTTCATGAGGCATTTTTGCTGGTCAGAGGAGGAGGCTGTGCAGGATCTACATGCATGTACACCCTTGCATGCATTGCTGTGCTGCATTGATACAGGTGCCCCCTGCATAAATTACTTCTGTCTAGTGGTGGTTGGTCATTTGTTTGGTCCTTTATGCAGTGTCTTGAATATATTTCTTCTGCATACAGCTGCTTGTTTGGTTCTGGATGCATTTCCTTGCATATATTGCTTCTTTATTATGTCCTGTATGATGCTGTACAGCCTCTGCATGCAGTATCTTGCATATATTGCTGTGTATACAGGTGATTTGTTTGGTTCTTCATGCAGTGCCTTGCATATATTAATTATGTATACTGCTGCAGGTATGTTTGGTGCTGTATGGTTGCACTGTATGGGGTATGTACTTGAAGGCATCCAGGGTATGTCCATGAACCTTCACTGGTCTGTGACACCTGTTAGGGGTGTGGGTAGGCCAGGGTTGATTTAAGCTGTATCTTCTAAACCATGAGAGATAGAGGGGTACTTTGGCTGAGTGACTGGGGGTTATTTTTGGTGTAGAATCCATTTTTGAGTTCTTTTTGATGATTAGAGCTGTCCTTATACTAGAAAAGTGAGTCTGATGGCTATAGGTTAGGTTTTGGAGCACCACATCCCCCCCAAATTAATGCTGTCCGCAGCATTCCTGCCTATAGACATCAGACTCTCTTTTCAACAACTGTGGCTCCTTCTTGTTCTCTTCTTCTCTTCTCTTGATCCAAAAGCAAATAATTATATAGTAATTAATAAGAAATCCCAGAGGTGAAAGGAATCTCAGGTGATCCAGTTGTTCCTGTTGACTTTCTTGATGATTTATCTACAGATCTTCTTCTCTTTGTTCATCCTTGATTTATCCATGTAACAATTCCAAGCATAGTTGATCCCTTCCATTCTTCTATATTGTTGATTTATAGTTTGGTTCTCCTTGGAAAAAGACAGGTTCCTCATCCTTCTTCACACTTCCTTTCCCTTCTTTATATCCATCTATGGTATGGTACCTCCTGGACAAGGACAGATACCCCAATGACCTTTTTTCTTAAACTTTTAACTTTATTCCTAATCTTCACCAATTTTAAACCTTGATGCCCTGTTTACATCTATTCCATCTTGATATATTCCTTTTCCTTGGTATACTCGCTATAACATCTTCATTCTGAATTGTCTGGTTAAAGATGAATTATCCCTTGTTACTTGCTACCTTGACACATCTTGAAATCTTGAATTGGATCCAATTTGGAGTTAAGCCAATCTTGAGGTCTTCAGGTCCTTCCTTCTTCCTAGTATTCCATTTCCCTTGTTTTAAGTTTAAACATTTATAATATCCTTGATTTATTTATATTTTATAGTTTTATATCACATATTTTTTTTGGTGTGGGCAGTTTAAGGTCTTACCAAGGACCAAGATCAGTTTTTTATATCAAGTTTTATTATCATTTGTTTATTCATTTTATTATTTCTTTTATTCCTTTTATTTTAATTTTTGTTTATGAGTGTAGGCAGTTTCAGGTCTCACCAAGGACCAAGATGATTTTTTTATTTGTTTATTATCATATTTTATGCGTTTTTATTGTTATTGTCTTTGAGTGTAGGCAGTTTCAGGTCTTACCAAGGACCACATGATGGTATTATTTTATTTTATTTTATTTTATTTTATTTTTTATTTTATTTTATTTTTTTAATATTTGAGAGGAAGAATTGGTTGTGTTCTGAAGTTTAAGGTCTTACAGGGGACCGTTGAGGTGTTTATTGGTAAATCGTGCCCAGGCGCGGTGTGCGCAATTCAGTCGCAGGAGGGATTTTTTTTGGTGTGAGGTGTGGAAGGGCGCGCGAGGTGCGCGGCAGGTCTTGTTCAAAGGCGGGGCGCGCAATAGTTGTCAAAACGAAGCGGGCATTGCGCGCGAGGTCGTCGCACGAGGACGGGGCGCGCAGTAGTTGTTCTGGACTCCATCTTGTTTGTTGGTTGCCGCGGCTCTGATCAATGTCAATCTTCGCGGCGGTCAACCTCCCGATATGGATTGAATCGAATACAGCCTTCCGGGTTCTAATTAATTGGTAAGCCGCACCTATTTTCTTCTGTTTCTGTATTTAATATCTATTCTTTTCTTATTATTTATTAATATTATTCTTATTTATTTGACCGGGGTTTAGCCGGTTGTTGAGTCGAGTACCTCTACGCTCTGGTACAATCGCGCATAGCTGGCGAAGAACATCCGGGCGATCCAATCAGATGCAAGATCAAAATTCTCCTTGGCAACTGGGGTCGTTGCGAGCGGTGCAATGGAGGCGATGCAGGGCAGCAACTGATTGTGAGTACTGTTTGGTTTCACATTCAATTTTTTTTACAGCTTTAATTTATCTAATCTTATTCATTATTTCTTCTTTTTCCTTCCAAAACAATGCAGGCTTGGCAGCAATAAGGCCACGCAAATTGCAAGATCGGTCGGTCGATCTTTGGTTGCATTAATTAATCTCATCGGCCAATCGCTCGCCACGTTGATTCATTGGTGAGTGGGGATAGGCCGACCACAATCGGGGTTTTTTTTAATTACTAATACCGTTCCCTTTGTTTCTTACTTTTTCTCGGTTCTTCCAATCGGCACGTGGGCAGAGGATGCGTCGCGGCCATGGGAGTTTTCTTTGTCCAATCGGATTGGAGTTGCCATGACAATGGCCCAGGTTTTTTTGTCCAGTACGCCTTGTTATTTTTTTTTTTTTTTTTTTTCTTCTCAGTCCTTCCATTCGGCGCGATTGCTTTGATTGAATATAAGTTAACTAATCAATTTTTTTCTTCTCAATCCTTCTGATTGATGCAGGACCTGCAGGGACCGCGTTGCGGTAAATCGCGCGATCGGATGCGAGGTGAGTTTCTTCTCTGTGCTTTGTTTTCTTCTCCGACCGGCAGGTGATTCCTTCACTACGTCAATCGGTTTTTGCCGCTCGGACTTGTGCGAGATTGATAGCTTGTTGGGGTCAAGAGCGGGGCCCTCCCCTCCCATCATTTTCTATAAAAGGCCAACAAGTTGGGGCCTATTTGTCTCCATTCCATCCAACATCTCCCCCTATCAGATCCATCGCTGGCTATCTCTTCCAGCTGCTGCGCTTCCACAGTGTTTATGTGCGACAACCATTGCTGCCTCCCTTCCTTTGTGCAAGTCACTTGGGATTCCTAAATCAATTGGCCTTTCTTTTTTTTTTGTCGGGTTTGATTTATCATTGGCCCCTTTGACAATCCTAGTAGTCACGGCAACCGCAATTTTGTTTTCTCTCTTTTTTTTTGCCCAGAAATCACTCGGTCTGCCAAGTTGGAGGAGGTTTGTACAGTGATATCAAGGTGCCCACCCATTCCCTCAGCTCATTGAAGGAAACCAATGGCCTACTACTGCATCAATAAATGTTTTTTTTTATATGCTTGTGTTTAGGGTTGGAATAAAGATATTGTGAGTCTCTCTTTTTTTATTATTGTTTTTGTTCTTATGACCTGAGGAATAAACTCAAACTGATTCTTTTTTTTTTTGTGTGTGTTTTAGGTTTATGTTGTATTCTACCAGTATGATCCTTTGTAATATTTTTTTTGCAATGAATAACCTTTGTTTGTCAAGACCATGAGTTTTTTTTGCCTTTAATGGTAATTAATTTTTTTTGAGTTTGAGGTGATGAATACTGTGAGTTTTCTTTTCTTTTCTTTTTTTATTATATATTTTTTTTATTTTGGAGAAAGACCAATACTGAATGATTTTTTTTTCTTATTTTAGGAGCACAGATAAGAGAAAAGGCTTGGCAGTTTAATGTCATGCTGGACGTTAAAATACTTGATGTTCATATTGTTCCAGGAGGTGGTGAGGTATCTCCTTGAAGTGCTCCCAGTATCTTTGGATACTTTCTTCTCTCCAGAGGATTAGTCCTTCAACCCAATACTCTGCCCAGGGCTCCTGATAATATAACCCTACCCTGAACTCTGGTGAGATATATCCATAGTCTGAGTCCCAATCACCATTTTTGAGAAAACCAAGAGATCCAGTGCCTGTAAGTAAGTCCATGAATTCTAAGTTGGTAAGTCCCCAGCCAGGTAAGTTGTCCATTGCTGTTTTGTTTGCTGGATTTTCTTCTTGAATGAACCAGTCTGAAAAAACTCTTTGAAACAAGTTTCCTGGTTGGTCATTTGATGTCCATTCCTCCCAGGGGATTTCTGTGGTATCATCCAGTTCTTCTGTCTCTTCCAGACTCCTTCCCCATTCCATTTCTTGACACTGAGTTAGTGACTGGTCCAGTTCCATCTTGGTTTCACCTTCATCCCTCTTGAAGTCTTCCTTGAGTTCTCCTTCTTCCATTTCCTCATCTGTTTCAATCAAGTCTTCCCACTGAACTTTCCTGAGGGTCATTCCAGCCCTGTTAAGTCTTCTTGGTGGTTCCATTTCCCACCCTGCTTGACCTGGTTTGCAAATTGGTATACATAACCTCTCCCCTCCAGGTAGTTCATAACTGAGGATTTCACCCCTCTTTTGAGACAGCTCCAGCCTGACCTTATAGTCAGCCAAGAAGGGTCTCCCAAGGACAGTGTGAACACTCCCTCTTGCTACAAAAAAGTTGGCCAATCTTGGTTCCCCTGGGTTAATTTCAAATGGGATCCTTTCTGCTAGTCCAATCAGAGGTGTTGAGTGCCCTCCAATTCCAGTGATGTTCATTAACATTTCCTTGGTTACCAGTCCTACTTGGTTGGCCAGGTGTTCAGGTATAACATTGAGTTCAGCTCCACTATCCACTAAGGCTCTGACCTTTCTATTCTTGATCCAAATGTCTATGAATCCAAGAGGACAAGCATAGGTAAGGTTTTCCCTGAGTCCATACCATTCCTCCACATCCTCTGAGTCCAAATGGTGTTGACAAGCCTTGACCTTCCTGTTTTCTGGTACAGGTAATTTTGCTGTAATCCCCTCCTCAGTGTTGGTACTCTGAAGTTTCTGGAGGATTTTTGGTGAGATGGCCAGGAGTTCCTCCATGGTGAGTGTGAAAGTTTGCTTGAGAATCTTCTTCTTCAAATTTGTCCCAATTTTGAACTCATCCATGTTGTTTGGTATTTTGAGGTCCCTTGAGTCTCTCTCATCTTCAGGTTCCACATTTTCATGGATTTCCCTTGCCCCTCTGGTGGATTTTTCTTGGATGGGCTGGATTTCCCCCTCCTCTGAAGTTGAATCCTCATGGTCATCCTCTATCCATGCTCCAGGGTAGCTTGGTCTCCTCTTCGTTGGGGCCTTCCCTTCCTTCTTCCTTTTTGATCCATCTGCTTCATCCTCTGGCTCTGCATGATTGTTTTCAGAGGGGTTAAGCCTAGGTGATTTCCTCATACCCAACTGAATCTGCTGTAGGTGTTCTGGGATGTGGACTTCTGGTGTTTGCCAGGATCCCCATTCTCCAACTTGAAGGACTGCAGTTACTGGAACTGTCTTCTCCTCTGTTTTTGGCTGCTTAGTGGTTTCTTCTTTTGGTTGATTTGATGCATGAAACTTGTTGACCAATTCCTTCAATGTTTCAGGTGTATTATTTGGGATAGGCTGTCAATTTGGGTAGTAGTAATTTGGTCCTAGCTTGATAACCTTCTTAGATTTGACATCCTCAATAAGGTCTGTACAAGTATAGGAAGTGTGAGTTTCATCTCTGCAATAATAACATTTTGGAGGCCATCTTGGGGTAAGGGTGGGGACTCCTGGTGCCCTATAGGGTGGTTGCCCTATTCCCCTGTCAAAGTGTGGTGGGGCTGGTTTTTGGGTGTTGAGAGCAGTGGTGAGTTTGTTGACTTGGTCTTTTAGCTGTTTGATTTCTTCCTTGTTGTCCACAGTTTGCTGAAATTTTACCTCTTTCTTGACTTCTTTCTTTTCTTGGGTTGGTTCATTTCCTTCAGAAATATCCCACAGGGCCAGAGCTTATTCCATGTGTTCCTTCAATATTTCCAATTCTGGAGCCAAATAGCATCCATCAAGGGATTTCCTAATTTGCCTGGCCTGAACCAGGCCTCTAGTGACTTCCCTCTTGAGTTCCAATGATAAGGCCTTCCAAAGTATGTCACCCTTTTCCCAGTTGGTATTATCATACCCCATCCTAATGAAGTAGACAACCATTTCTTCATAGTTCCCAATAAACTTTCTGTATTCTTCTTTGGTGCTGATGCCTCCTTTTTCCTGGATGTGTTTGAGTAGGTTTGGTATGGACTGTTCATTGAATCTTCTGTGGGGTGTGGCTCTTCCCCACTTCCTCTTCATTTCTTTCTTGAGGAGCTCCCAGTCTCTGGTTTCATGCCCCTCCATGTTTTCCACAGACTCCCTGAGTTTGATATCTTTGATGATAAAAGGTAACTGTAAGGCTAAGTCCTTCCCTCCAGCCCCATGAAGTTCTGCCAATTTTTCAACCCTGTTAATGAAGAGTTCCACTTCAGTTCCATTGAATTCAATTTGTGATTTGGAAGTATCTAAAACTACTCCATTCTGGACATCCTTGATCCTAGAGGTTGTTGGAGAGGGGGGGTCCATAGTGGTGTTTCTTGGGTGATGGTCCATAGAGATGAACTGGGAATGCTGATGGTTACTTTCATCTTCAATCTGTCCTGGAAATGTGGTGACCTCTGGACTATCCTCTGGTGGGTCTGATTCTGATAATATTCTGACTGGCCCTTGTCTGATGCCAGTCCTGGGGGTAGAAGTCTGGAACCTAACTGATTGGGTATATGGGTTTTCTGGTATTCCTTGCATGGTTCTTTCTTGATTGTTCTCCATGAAAAGCTTGAGCATCTGGGACATGTCACTAAGTGAGTTTTTGATTGTTGTTATTTCATCCCTGGTTTCCTTGAGTTCTTTGGACTGTTCCATGAACATTTGTTCATGCTCCTTGATTCTGTCAATGGTGGTATCTGCTGTGGTGGGTTCTTCTGAGGCCATGTTTTCTTGATCCAATGAGAGGTTTTCCTTTATTTTACTGACTAGATTCTTGATTCTTTGCCTAACAGGTGCTTCAAATCCTTGGTCTTGAATGGTTCCTGGTAATTTATTACCAATTGATGAGCTTGAGGTGATTGATCCAAAATGAAGATTATCGGCCACTGTTGGGACACCAGATGTGGAGACTCCTTTGGGATTGGGTAAAGTTTAGCAAATAGCTTGCTGGCAGTCACTTGAGGGGGAATTTAGTACTACAACTACTAATAAGATAGATGAAGACTAAGGGTGGTTTTGAATTGCCTGCCCCTCTAAGTACTATAGTAGTCTCACAACAATAAAAGAAAAGGGATTGGTGGCTGATTTTCAAATAGAGTTGCTACTATAGTTGTCTCTATCAGACCTAGGATCAATGTATTCAAGCTTGATAAGGAAGAAATGGTGGAAAAGATAGGTGACCTGGTGGATAGAAGCTGAGTAAGGGAAGAATCCTTTCTCTAGTCTTATCCTTTATATATTCTTTATGTTGTTTTATTGGTTACTGATGAATACTCCCTGGATGTTACAGGTGTTGAGTGATAAAGCTGAAATGGTTGAGACTATGCTTGATAACTGATGATGATGGTTGATGATGCTTGATGATGATGATGATGGTTGAGGTAGGTGATGATGATGGTTGATGATGGTTGATGAATGATGATGGATGAGGTAGGTGATGATGGTAGTTGATGATGGTGATGGTGGATGATGATGATAGTTCATGATGGTGATGGTGGATGATGATGATGGATGATGATGATGGATGATGATGGTGATGATGGGTGATGATGATGATTGGTGATGGTGATGATGGTGATGGTGGATGATGATGATGATGTTTAGGTTATGGGGACATGGTGGTGATGTCAAAGGTATGGGGTATTGGGTAAATAATGGTGGTGGTGGATGGTCAAAAGTATGGGTTATTGGGTTGGCTCATGGTCAAAAAAATATGGGTTAATGATGATGGATGGTCAAGGGCAATGGTGGTGGTTGATGGCGGATGGTCAAGGGTAATGGTGGTGGTTGATGGTTGATGGTGATGGTGATGGTATGGGTTATGGGATTGATGATTTTTACAGTATGGGTTATGGGATAATGGGTTGAGTATGGTCAAAGTATGGGTTAAGGGTGCCTAGGAGGCATGGTGATCCCTGGAGGGGAGGATGGGGGGAACTGATGATGGGACCTGGATGGGGGAGAGAGGCCCTCTATTTATAGAAAATCCTGCCCTCAGGGCTGCCCCTGAGGGTCTCCCTGATACAGTGAATACAGTTCATGAGGCATTTTTGCTGGTCAGAGGAGGAGGCTGTGCAGGATCTACATGCATGTACACCCTTGCATGCATTGCTGTGCTGCATTGATACAGGTTCCCCCTGCATAAATTACTTCTGTCTAGTGGTGGTTGGTCATTTGTTTGGTCCTTTATGCAGTGTCTTGCATATATTTCTTCTGCATACAGCTGCTTGTTTGGTTCTGGATGCAGTTCCTTGCATATATTGCTTCTTTATTATGTCCTGTATGATGCTGTACAGCCTCTGCATGCAGTATCTTGCATATATTGCTGTGTATACAGGTGATTTGTTTGGTTCTTCATGCAGTGCCTTGCATATATTAATTATGTATACTGCTGCAGGTTTGTTTGGTGCTGTGTGGTTGTACTGTATGGGGTATGTACTTGAAGGCATCCAGTGTATGTCTATGAACCTTCACTGGTCTGTGACACCTGGTAGGGGTGTGGGTAGGCCAGGGTTGATTTAAGCTGTATCTTCTAGACCATGAGAGATAGAGGGGTACTTTGGCTGAGTGACTGGGGGTTATTTTTGGTGTAAAATCCATTTTTGAGTTCTTTTTGATGATTGGAGCTGTCCTTATACTAGAAAAGTGAGTCTGATGGCTATAGGTTAGGTTTTGGAGCACCACATCGCGCGCGCCCGTCTGCAGAAGGAAGTAAGAAAGGTGAAGGTATGAGAACAATCCCACCCCAGTCAGGGAGGCCGGATTTCCACTGGCCCACCTGATCTATTTCTCTGATCATCTAGTGTCAAAATATATATATTCTGCTCTATCTGTAGTATCACTTGTACATAGTCTAACAGGGCCTCCTGCCCATATAAGGAGGGGCTCTCCCCTGCCTTTTGGCATGGAGGGGGGGTATCTTATGGCATCTTACCAGAGAATTATCATCATTATCATCCTGAAGTAAATCATCTGTGGGGTCTCATTCCCCTTTATTCAAGACTGAATTCTGGGTATATCCATTATTGCCCCTTGATCTTTGAGCCTCCATACTCAAATCCTGATCCTTGATCTTTATTCCGCCACGCTACTCTTGAGTCCCTTGAGAAGTGTTGGGTTATTCTTGTTTGAATCAGTTATTGTTTTGCTTCTAGAGCTTCATCAAACAATTAGCTTTGTCTTGTGCAGCCACCCACAGTTATCTGGTACCCTTCAAGCGCTTGATTGCGGAGAGTTTGGCAGGTTCATTGAGAACCTGGAGGTTGTTTGGGATTGAGTTGATCTTTCCTAAGCTTCTGCTGATGACCAGAGCTATTAGCTTGTGGGCATTGTTACTTACAACTGCCTTGTCCTGTTGAACTCTGAGCAATCCTTGACTTCTTCTATTCAAGTTTTCCCCAGCATCATCTTGCCTCACATAGCGTTTTTTCCCAGCTATGGACTACTATCATCTTTATCCTTTACTCTTTGGTCTCTCATTTACCAGGTTCTGGACTTTGATCTTGGTTACATTTAAATATTTTTGTAACACTCAGGAGGGCAGACTAAAAAGCACCTTTCCCCTCCACAGAACTGCCACTTCCTAGCACCGTTTGGAGTCTTACATTTGGTCCCCCGGGCCGGGATCAAACCAGCAACCTTGGGATTTACAGTCCCATCAATCATCAACTTCAAAATCTGATCTCTTTCTTTTTTTAGATCCGTGGAGGCAACTTGTTCTAGAAGTAAGTCCTCCCAATTGTGCACCATCTGGGCAAGATACTTGTTGTTTTCTTTGAGAAACCCTACTCTTGCCACATTTGTGAGCCACTTTGGAAATCTGCTCCTTGGATCTTTTAGGAAACTCTGCCAAATGGAATCTCCCAGCGCCTCTTCTGCTTGTCCTAAGATGGTTAATATCAAGCCCCAGAACAAGAACTTAGGATTCAATGGGACAAATGTGGAATGCTTCTTGGACTCGTACAAGATGGCTGCTTTGGTGGATGGGGCTAGCAAATTTGATATGGCCTACCAGTTATGATTTTTTATCTCCTCTGATGAAGTTATGGAAATCATTGAGTTGTTTGAAGGTTTCAAATGGCATCAGGGCCTTGCTGCGGGAAGCAATGTTGGCCTATTCGGGAAAAACAGATGTAGCACAATTTACTTTGCAGGAACTGGATAACCTTGTCTCCCAGTGGATCTCCAATGGTGGTGTGGCTTCAGCTTCTGATTATCAGTCCTTTAGGAAATCTTGGGATCCCATTCAATCCTACCTTGTCCGCAATGATCACATTGACACAGTGGACAAAATTTGAGTCCGATTTTTCCAATCTTTTTCTCCTGGAGTGCAGGAAAGGATCAAGGACGAACTGGTTGATTCTGGATCCATGATCACTACCAGGGATAATCAATTCAAGCTCCCTGTTTTCCTTATCCTCAGGGGAGTGGTGGATAAAGTTATTAAAGGTCAAACAGCCCTCACTTTTGAAAAATCTAAAACCACTGAACCAGTCCATGCTCCCTCTTTCAAAGAGTCAAACAAGATTATGAATTAAATTGAATCTGATGGCAGGCCCAAGAACCCTCAGCCTAACCGAGAAACTGCTACAATGGATGAGATCTCTAAACTGCTCAAAGCCTTTGAGAACAAAATGGATCAAAAGATTTCCTCTCTTGCTGTTCCTAAAACTTCTAGTGCTGTTCCTAAAAATACTCTAGTCTTCTATTATTGCCACAGGGAAGGCCATGAAACCGGTCAATGTCTTGAACTCCAGAAGGACAAAGACAAGAAATTGGTAGAGCAAAAAGGGAATAACTTTTTCCTTCCTAATGGTTCCCTAATCCCCTTCAATTTTTCTTGCCCCATTTCTCATGTGGTGGCCTCTTACCAGCCACCCCCTCCTATGAAGGCATCCTTGGCTTCTGTGGATTTCCAATCTTCTTGTGGTACTCTTCAACCCTGGTATCCCCCAGCTATTTCCTCCTCCTCTCTGGTTGGTACTTACCAATCCAATCCATCTAGGAAGCAACATGAGGAGCCCAAACCTCATAAAGCTCCTTCCTTTCCAACCTCAATCCTCCAAAAACCACCCCAACGACAATCCTCACCTGAGCCCTCTTCTGATTTAGAAGAAATGGAGGTGGAAAAAGAACCACTCATGGAAAGTTTTCAAGATAACCCTGATCCTCATCCCTCATCTATTAAACCTCCTCAATCCCCTGATCCTGTTCCTTCTTCCCCCGATCTTCCTCCCTCCACCCAGCCCAAGTTTTGGTTTGAGAGGGGAATTTCCAAAGACCACCCCAATGCTGTGGAAGGGGTATTAAAGAAAATTTCTGATCTTAAAATTCCTGATCTATCTGTGGCTGAATTCCTGTTGATCTCTCCATCTGTTGCTGAAGGAATGAAGAAATGGGTTTATTGTTGATGTGTGGAAATTGGTCCTGAAGAACTCATGGTCTCCTCTGGAACTTTGATGGGGGATTCTGGTGGAACAGATCCCTCTTCTGAGTCTAGTCTTTACTCTTGTCCTCTTTGTTTTCTTCCCTGCTATCTTGGTGAATCAGCAAAAAAGGTCTCACTCCTTGTTGATTCTGGCTCTCAGCTCAACTTGATCTCAGATTCTATGGCCTGAAAACTTAAACTCAGCCCTAGGGTCAGCTTGACCTCTTCAGTGTATGTAATAGGAAACCAGTCTTGCAAATTGGTTGGAATTGTTGAAGACATTCCAGTCCAGATTGGCCAAAACATCATTGGAACTTGTCATTTCTGGATCACACGCTTGGATGGACCTATGTTCTTGGGTTGACCTTTCTTAATCAATTTTGGAGCAACTCTTATGTTGTCCAATCAAGTTATTGAGAGAATCCTCCTCCCTGATTCTGATGGTAGAAAAATTGAGGTTCCTCTTTTTTCTTTGGATTCTGGTTTCTGGGAAAGAGATTTCCCTGGTCATTTTCCTAAGTCATCTCTAAAAGGAAAACAGAAGGATAATTCTAGTTCCTCTCATTTTTTATGGGAGTAGTTGATCCTACTAATAGTTGTAGTTCTTTTCAGCCTCAAACTTTAACTCAAGGGTCAACTCTCATCCCAGAGGCTTATTTCTCTTTCTTTTCAGCGTTTTCTGCTGATATCAAAAATATCAAGAATAAAAAACAAATCAAAATGGAAAAATCCAAAAATATTTCTTCTTCATCTGTTGTTTCTTCTTTTGCTTGTACTCTTATTCCTAATCAATCTTCTCTTGGTTTTGGTTCAAATTTCCGCAATGAGTCAAACTAGATCCCAATCTTGATCCTATTTTTGGTGGCTTTGGTATGGAAGAATATGGGCTTCAGTGGAGGCAAATTGGGGCAGAAGTAAGTCCTCCCAATTGTGCACCACCAGGGTATCCTACTACTATCATTTTCAAAACCCTACCTTGTGCCACACATGTGAGCAATGTATTATCTCCTGGGACTTCTTTTATGGAAAAGGCACCTTTTGAAAACGTTGCGGAACATCAAACTTGGAAGGCGTTAGAACTTAGTCTCAATCCTTGTAGTCAGATCTCTCTGGTCAACTCTTGGCAAAAACAAGAACCGCTCTCTTTTGCCTCCAAATATAAAACAGTTGCTAGGAAAATCCAACCAGTCAACCAACCAATTCCCCTCAATCTCAACCCTCCTCTTAGTCATCCTCCTCTATCCCGCAACCCTTACTGTGGTTTACCTTAATCTCTCACTGGTCCATTCATCCCCTCTGGTGCTGTTACTGAAGAACGTCTGGGAGTAGTCAACTTTGGACCAGATGGATGGCTTCTACCCAATGAGTTGTATTTGATCAAAAATGTCTTGGCTCTTAGGCAAAAAGCTATTGCTTTCTGTGAAGAAGAGAGAGGTCTCTTGAAAGAATCCAATGGTCTGCCTTATATCATTCCTGTAGTAGAACATGATCCCTGGAAAAAGAAAAAGATCCCAATCCCTGCTGCCAAAGTCAACAAATTCATCAAGTTGGTCTGGTAACAAGTCTGAACCGGTTTCTACAAACAGTCAACTTCTAGCTATTCCAGTCCTGTTTTCTGTGTCCTTAAAAGTAATGGTAAACTTAGAATAGTTCATGATCTCCAGCCTCTAAATAAGTTTACTATTAAAGACTCTGGTATTCCTCCCGCTACTGAAGAATTTGTTGAATCCTTCTCTGGGAGAGCTTGCTATGGTCTAGGTGACATTATGGGTGGCTATGACAAACAGTCTTTACATCCAATTTCTTGCCCTCTCACTACATTCAATACTCCCCTTTGTCATTTCCAACTTACTCAATTGCCTCAAGGTGCCACCAACTTGGTTGCAGTCTATCAGGCTCAGATGTTTTGGATCCTCCAGGATAAAATCCATGATAATGCTGGTATCTTTATTGACAATGGCGGAATTAAAGGACCAGTTTCTGATTATAACAATGAGCTCTTACCCTGGCATTCAGGAATCCGTTGATTTATCAGGTGTAAGACTCCAAACGGTCCTAAGCCGTGGCAGTTCTGTGGAGGGGAAAGGTGCTGTTTAGGCTGCCCTCCTAGGAGTTACAATAATATTTAAATGTAACCGGAATCAAGGTCCAGAACCTTATGGATGAGAAATCAAAGTAAGGGAAGAGGATAAGAGTTGTCGGTAGCGATGGAAACAACACTATCTGAGGCAAGATGGTGCAGGTAAAGACTTGAACAAATAAGTCAAGGTTTGTTCAGAGTTCAATAGGACAAGGCAGTTGTAAGTAACAACACCCACAAGCTAATAACTCTTGTTGTCAGCAGCTGATTAGGAAAGATCAACTCAATCCCAACCAACCTCCAGGTTCTCAATGAACCTGCCCAACTCTCCGCAATCAAGCGCTTGAAGGGTACCAGATAACTGTGGGAGGCTGAACAAAACAAAAGCAATTTGTTTATGAAGCTCTAGAAGCAAATCAATAACAAATTTGAGCAAGAATATCCCAACACTTCTCAAGGGACTCAGAAATAGCGTGGCGAAATTCAACCTTTAAAGAAGAAGGGAGGTATAACACTCCAGGTTTTAAGCTTAATAAAACCTCTTCAATCAAACGTGATTGGCTCCAGAAAGATGATCAAGGAGAGATCAAGACCAGTATGGTCAAAAAAAGGGATCAGAGTGGTATAACACACTCAAGAATTCAGACAGACAGGAATTCTTCTTCAACCAGCAAGGCTATTGGTTGGTGATAGGGATCAAGGTCACAAAGGAAAGAGTTTGAGTATGGAGGCTCAAAGGATCAAAGGGGCAATCATGGATATACCCGGATAAATGGCTCAGATAGGTGGGGAAGGATGCCCACAGATAAGTTGATTACTGATGATGGTCTGATAGGATGATGGGATCCTCTGATGCTGGGCCAAAAGGCAGGGGAGAGCCCCTCCTTTTATAGACATGAGGCCCTGTATACTATGTACAAGTGATACTACAAATAGGTGCGGGAAAATGAAAACATAAAAAAAAAAAAAAAATTACATGAGAGGAAAAAGAGATGTTGCCCGCGGGCAACCAGATGGACACCCGCAACAGCGGTCGCGGGTGTCGACAAAAGCTGTCGTCGCCCGATCGGCGGCGACAACGGGGTGGAGGTTCCGACGGCCGCAAGCGGTCGCTTGCAGTCGTCGGTCGGATCGGATGATGGGCAAGGATGGGATGGGATGAGTTTGATTGGGTTCTTTTTCTTCCAAGCCAGACTGATGTTAAGGAGCATCTGAGCCTGATGGTTGATCAACTTTGAGGTAGCCCTGGATCGGATCGGGGGTGGAGATGGATTTCTTGACATCCAACTGGTGATGCTGGACGACCAATTTGAGGAATGGATCCTGGTGCTCTCGATTGGGAGTGGAGATGGGGGAACGGTTCGAGTAGGGGGTGAACTGGCCATCGCGAGGGTCGATCAAAAAGTTGGGGAGTGGTAACAAGAGATGGATCGGATTGGATGGTTGGTGGTGGTGATGATGGAGTGGAGAGGAGGAGAAGGGATCGTTGAAAGTGGTTCGACAATCGCTCGCGTCGCCAAAAGTCAGAGCCGCGAGCGCGACAAGTGGGAGTTGAACATAGGAAGAGAGGGTCGAAGCGGAGAGACAGGCAAGAGGCCTGTCCTAGACCGTTAGGACAGGGAGAAGTTGAGAGATGGGGGAAATGAAGGTACCCATAGGGGTACAACCAAAAAAGATATTTTTTTTGTGGTGTCCGGGATTGGTCACCACATCTCTCCCCAACTTACAGACTGTCCCTAGTATTCATCTAAAATTTGAAGGGATTAAAAAAGAAAAGCAGGGAACAAAGAATTTGAAGCAAAGATTGGCCATTTATTGATCTTGAGAGCAATTGACGAGTTGAGGAAAATATCTTGATTCTTCCAAATGAGCCCTAGAAGCGGCAGGAATAGAACAAGGAGGGCGTCCCAGGTGCTCACATATGTGGCATACAGTAGAGTTTTACAAAAAAAACGCAGCAAATGACCCTGGTGGTGCACAATTGGGAGGACTTACTTCTGAGATAAGTTGCCCCCACGACAATGAAACTTCTTGACTTGATCAGCAGAGAACCTTCTGGCCAACCGAGTACCATCCAGCTCCTCCAAAACATAAGATCCACCTCTAACTTGATGAACCACTTGATAAGGGCCATTCCAACGATTAGAGAAAAGCTTGCCCCACTGGGTCTCCAAAGATTGATTATAAGCTAAAACTAGGTCACCAGGGTTCAAGGGCTCCCTGATTTGATTAGAGTGCTTGTCCTCCCAATACTGGACGGATTTTGCTCTGGACTCCATCATCTTTTGATAAGCTTCATCACGAACGTCTTCACTTCGCTCAAGTTGCTTGGATCTAGCAACTAACAGATCAGTAGTTGAGGACACCTCTTCCCAAGAGACACCCAAGAAAGATTCCATTTCCAGATCCAAAGGAAGGACTGCTCTTTGACCAAAGATGATTTCATAAGGTGAGTAGCCAGTAGTCCTTTTAGTTGAGATTCGATCAGAAAAGAGAACAAGAGGAAGGAATTTGCAACAATTCTTGCCACTTTCACCAGCCAGTTTAACAAGTGCAGCCTTCAAAGGGGCATGGCCTTGTTCCACCATGCCTTGGCCTTCAGGATAATAAGGAGTAGTAACTCTATGTTGTCCAGGAAGGGATTGGATCATTTCAGCAAGCTTGCCCCCAAATTCAGAGCCACCATCAGTAGAGTAAGATTGATCCAGGCCATAACGCATTGTCCAGGTCTCGTAGAGGAAAGCTGCCACTGATTCAGAGCTAAGGTTCTTAAGAAATTTTGCTTCAACCCATCCGGAAAAATCATCTCTAGCCACAATGAGGTACTTAGCACCACCTGCCTTAATATGAACCACATCCATAGCAATCCTTCCAAAGACAGTGGACTCCCCAGTAGGATAACAAATTACGGCTGGGCGCCTAAGATCACATTTTTGACAAACTTCACAACTCTTGCACCATTGGGAGACGGATTTCTTCAAAGATGGCCACCAGAATCGTTTGGATAATTGTCGATAAGTTTTGGTTTCCCCACAATGACCAAGGCCTTCATGGAGACTTTCAAGGATAGAATCTTGTTTAGAGGGAATAGTAACAACAATAAGAGCACAAGGATTGCCCCCCTTCATAAGTCTAGAGCCTTGAACAAAAAAATTAGAAGACTTTCGTTTAAGAGATCGAAATTCCTTAGCAGAGAGATCAGGAGGTTTTTGAAGAGTTGAAAGGTACTGCTCTAATTTAAACCAGAAGCCTTGTTGAAAGCCAGAATAATTTTGAGAAGAAAAAGAGAAAATAGGTTGAATTAAAGGTTCCTCTTCATTGAAATTGGTTCCAACATCAGATTCGTTGTCCCCAAGAGGTCGTCGAGATAAACCATCAGGCATGGTGAAAGATTTCCCCGGCCTGTGAACAATATCAAAAGAGAAAAGCTGGATAAAGGCCACCCAACGAGTCATAGGAGCATTGGGAAGACTGGGAGCGTTGATCATTTCAATGATGGATTGAGCATCAACTTGCAATTTGAAATGTTGGCCCCAGAGAACGGTTTGAAGTTTCTTCATCATTCGAGCCACACCACAGAGTTCCAGTTTGGGCTGGGAGTATCTAGATTCTACATCTGAAAACAACAAAGATTCATAAAGAGCAGGACGGTCCCAACCATTTTCATCTTCCTGAATAAGGACGGCCCCAACAGATTGATAACTAGAATTGACAGCCAGCTTGATCTTTCCAGCTCCAGGTCCATAAGAGATCTTTTTCAAAACTATGTCTTTACCAACTATCCTTTTGAGTAGCTGGAAAGCACATTCACAATCTTGGGTCCAAATCCATTTAGCATCTTTTCTGGTTAGTCGACGCAAGGGTGCACAGATTTTGGATAAAGATGGGATAAAGATTCTAACATAAGTGACAACACCTAGAAAGCCCCTAACTTTAGTTGGATTGTTTGGGGTAGGCCAAGAGATGATCTTGTTGACTTTGGCTGGTGCCATCCTTCTTCCTTCCTTGCAGACCACATGACCAACAATTTTCAGAGCAGGAACACAAGCCGCCAGTTTAGATCCAGAGACAGTAAGGCCAGATTCCTCGATTCGAAACAGAATCCTCTCCAAGGTAGTAGCATATTCCCAGATAAAACGACAAATTCCTGGATGCCAAGGTAAGAGCTCATTATCATAGTCAGATACTGGACCTTTAATTCCGCCATTGTCAATAAAGATACCAGCATGATCAGGGATTTCATCCTGGAGGATCCACATCATCTGAGCCTGATAGACTGCAACCAAGTTGGTGGCTCCTTGAGGTAATCGAGTAAGTTGAAATCGACCAAGAGGAGTATCGAAAGTAGTGAGAGGACAAGAAATAGGATGTAAGGATTGTTCGTCATAGCCACCCATAATATCCCCTAGACCATAGCAAGCTCTTCCCGCAAAGGATTCAACAAATTCTTCAGTAGCAGGCGGGATACCAGAGTCTTTAATAGTAACTTTATTAAGAGGTTGAAGATCATGAACTATTCTAAGTTTACCATTACTCTTGAGGACACAGAAGACGGGGCTGGAGTAACTAGGAGTTGACTGTTCATACAGGCCAGTTTGAACTCATTCCCGGACCAACTTGATGAATTCGTCAACTTTAGCAGCAGGGATAGGGATCTTTTTCTTTTGCCAAGGATCATGTTCAACTACAGGGATGATATAAGGGAGGCCATAGGATTCCCGCAAGAGACCTCTCTCTTCTTCACAGAAAGCAATAGATTTTTCTCTTAGAGATAAGACATTTTTGATTAAATTTAACTCATCAGGAAGAAGCCATCCATCTGGACCAAAGTTGACCACCTTCAGATGTTCTTCAGTGACCCGTCCATTAGGCACAAAGGGACCAGTAAGAGATTGAGGAAGACCACAGTAAGGATCGCAAGATAGAGGAGGACGCATAAGGGGAGGATTGAGGTTGAGAGGCATAGGCTGGTTGACTGGTTGGATCTTCTTAGCAACTGGTTTATACTTAGTGGCAAAAGAGAGAAGTTCTTGTTTCCTCCAAGAGTTGACCAGAGAGACTTGATTACGAAAGCTGAGTCCAAGTTCCAACATCTTCCAAGTCCGATGTTCTGCAATATCCTTGAAGGGTGCCTTTTCCATAAAAGGAGAACCAGGAGATAATACGTTGCTCACATGTGTGGCACAAGGTAGAGTTTTGAAAATGACGGTAAAAGATTGCCCTGGCAGTGCACAATTGGGAGGACTTACTTGTACCCCAAATTCCCTCCACTGAAGCCCATATTCCTTCATACCAAAATTGCCAAAAACGGGATTGCAATTAGGATCCAGTTTAGACTTGTTGCGGAGATTCGAAACGGAACTGAGAGAGGATTGATCAGACCCAAAAGTAGAAGGAAAAGAAGACACAACAGATCCAGAGAGAGAAGGAGATGGAGAAGAAATATTTTTGGATTTTTCTATTTTGATATGTTTTTGTTTTTTAATATTCTTGAGCTCAGAAGAGAATGATGAAAGGAATGAAAAATAAGCCTGAGGGATGGGAGTTGACCCTTGAGTTGCATTCTGAGGCTGAAAAGAACTACAACCATTAGTAGGATCAACTATTCCCCTAAAAAATGAGAGGAACTAGAGTTATCCTTCTGCTTCCCCTTAAAAGATGATTTGGGAGAATAACCAGGAAAATCTCTTTCCCAACGTCCAGAATCCAAAGAGCAAAGAGGAACTTCAATTTTCCTGCCATCAGCATCAGGGAGAAGAATTCTCTCCCCAACTTGATCAGAAAACATCAGGGTTGCACCAAAGTCCATTAAGAAGGGTCGTCCCAAGATCATAGGACTGTCCAAACGAGTAATCCAAAAGTGGCAGGTTCCAACGGTATTTCGACCAATCCTGACCGGTACATCTTCAGCAATACCAACCAGTTCACAAGCTTGATTTCCTATCCCATACACTGCAGAGTTGAAGCTGACCCTAGGACTAAGTTTGAGCTTGCAGGCCATAGCGTCTGAGATTAAGTTAAGCTGAGATCCAGAATCCACAAGAGGAGAAACAGTTTTAACTGAGTCACCAAGATAACAAGGAAGGAAGCCAAGGGGACAGGAATAAAGGTTGGAGTCTAAAGAAGGACTGGTTCCACCAGAGTCCTCCATTAAAGTGCCAGATGAGACTTTGAGTTCTTCAGGGCCAATTTCCACACGTCGACAAGAGACCCATTTCTTCATTCCTTCAGCAACAGATGGAGAGATCGATAGGAGTTCAGCCACAGATAGATCAGGAATTTTGAGATCAGAAATTTTCTTTAATACTCCCTCCACAGCATTGGGGTGATCCTTGGAGATGCCCCTTTCAAATCAAACTTTGGGCTGGGTGGAGGGAGGAAGTTCAGGTGACACAGAATCTAAGATAGGATTAGAAGGTTGAGGTGAGGGAGAAGGATCAGGGTGATCTGGGAACCTTTCCATGAGTGGTTCCTTTTCTACCTCCATGTCTTCTACATCAGAGGAAGGAGGCTCAAGTGATGATCAACGTTTAACGGGTTTTCAAAGGATTTAAGTTGGCAAGGAAGGAGCCTTATGAGGTTTAGGTTCCTCATGTTGTTTCCTGGCTGGATCAGATTGATAAGTAGTCCCAGAAAGACTAGAGGAAGAAATAGCTGGAGGATACCAAGGTTGGAGGGTACCACAGGATGATCAAAATTCAAAGGAAGCAAGAGATGCTTTCACAGGAGGTGATGGCTGGTAAGAGGCTACCACATGTCGGATAGGACGAGACGAGTCAAAAGGGATTAGGGCACCATTAGGGAGGAAGTAATTGTTTCCCCTTTGCTCTACCAATTTTTCCTTTAGGTCCTTCTGAAGTTCTTGGCATCGTCCGGTTCCATGGCCTTCCCTATGACAGTAGTAACAGACCAGAGTTGATTTGGGGACAGAAGAAGGAGTTTTAGGAGTAGCTAGCGAAGAAATCTTATGATCTATTTTGTTTTCAAAGGCTCTAAGTAACTTGGTGATTTCATCTATAGTAGTAGGTTCTTGATTGGAATTAGGATCTACTTTAGGCCTACGATCTGCCTCCATTTTGATCATAATATCGTTTGACTTTTTAAAAGAAGGAGCATGGACCAGTTCAGTAGTTCTAGGCTTTTCAAAGGTAAGAGCAGTTTGACCTTTCATGAATTTATCCACAGTACTCCTAAGGGTGAGAAAAACAGGGAGCTTGAATCGATTATCCCTGGTGGTAATCATGGATCCAGATTTGACCAGTTCTTCTTTAATCCTTTCATGCACAGCCGATGAAAAAGATTGGAAGAACTTTGCTTGAATTTTGTCCACTGTGTCAATGTGATCGTTTTGGATAAGATAGTTTTGAATGGGATCCCAAGACTTCCTAAAAATCTGATAGTCAGAGGCTGAAGAAATACCACCATTGGAGATCCACTGAGAAACCAGAGCATCCAAATCCTGCAGATTAAACCTAGCCACATCTATTTTACCCCAGTATGCCAACATAGCCTCCCTGAGAAGCGTCCAGTTATGGGATTCAAATCCCTCGAAAGACTCGATTACCTCCATAACTTCATCAGAGGAGATAAAGAACCGCAACTGATAAGCCATATCAAATTCACTAGCTCCATCCACTTCAGCAGCCATTTTGTAGGAGTCCAAGAATCGCTCAACATTTGTACCGTTGAAGCCTAAGTTCTAGTTCTGAGGTTTGATCTTTACCATCTTAGGTCGGACAGGGGAGGTTGGAGTAGCGGAAGATGCCATATTGAATAACAGAGTTCCTAGGGGATCCAAAGAGCAGATTTCCAAAGTGGCTCACGAGTGTGGCAAGAGTAGGGTTTCGCCAAAAACAACAAGTATCTTGTCCAAGCGGTGCACGAATTGGGAGGACTTACTTCTAGGATAAGTTGCCTCCACGGATCAGATTTGAGAAGAGAGAAAAAAAAGAAGAGAAAAATCGGATTTCAAGGTTGATTTCAAATGTCTTGGGACTGTAAATCCCAAGGTTGCTGGTTTGATCCCGGCCCGGGGGACAAAATGTAAGACTTCAAACGGTGCTAAGCCGTGGCAGTTCTGTGGAGGGGAAAGGTGCTGTTTAGGCTGCCCTCCTAGGAGTTACAATAATATTTAAATGTAACCGGAATCAAGGTCCAGAACCTTATGGATGAGAAATCAAAGTAAGGGAAGAGGATAAGAGTTGTTGGTAGCGATGGAAACAACACTATCTGAGGCAAGATGGTGCAGGTAAAGACTTGAACAAATAAGTCAAGGTTTGTTCAGAGTTCAATAGGACAAGGCAGTTGTAAGTAACAACGCCCACAAGCTAATAACTCTGGTCGTCAGCAGCTGATTAGGAAAGATCAACTCAATCCCAACCAACCTCCAGGTTCTCAATGAACCTGCCCAACTCTCCGCAATCAAGCGCTTGAAGGGTACCAGATAACTGTGGGAGGCTGAACAAAACAAAAGCAATTTGTTTATGAAGCTCTAGAAGCAAATCAATAACAAATTTGAGCAAGAATATCCCAACACTTCTCAAGGGACTCAGAAATAGCGTGGCGAAATTCAACCTTTAAAGAAGAAGGGAGGTATAACACTCCAGGTTTTAAGCTTAATAAAACCTCTTCAATCAAACGTGATTGGCTCCAGAAAGATGATCAAGGAGAGATCAAGACCAGTATGGTCGAAAAAAGGGATCAGAGTGGTATAACACACTCAAGAATTCAGACAGACAGGAATTCTTCTTCAACCAGCAAGGCTATTGGTTGTTGATAGGGATCAAGGTCACAAAGGACAGAGTTTGAGTATGGAGGCTCAAAGGATCAAAGGGGCAATCATGGATATACCCGGATAAATGGCTCAGATAGGTGGGGAAGGATGCCCACAGATAAGTTGATTACTGATGATGGTATGATAGGATGATGGGATCCTCTGATGCTGGGCCAAAAGGCAGGGGAGAGCCCCTCCTTTTATAGACATGAGGCCCTGTATACTATGTACAAGTGTTACTACAAATAGGTGCGGGAAAATGAAAACATAAAAAAAAAAAAAAAAAATTACATGAGAGGAAAAAGAGATGTTGCCCGCGTCAAGAATGACCGCGGGCAACCAGATGGACACCCGCGACAGCGGTCGCGGGTGTCGACAAAAGCTGTCGTCGCCCGATCGGCGGCGACAACGGGGTGGAGGTTCCGACGGCCGCGAGTGGTCGCTTGCGGTTGTCGGTTGGATCGGATGATGGGCAAGGATGGGATGGGATGAGTTTGATTGGGTACTTTTTCTTCCAAGCCAGACTGATGTTAAGGAGCATCTGAGCCTGATGGTCGATCAACTTTGAGGTAGCCCTGGATCGGATCGGGGGTGGAGATGGATTTCTTGACATCCGACTGGTGATGCTGGACGACCGATTTGAGGAATGGATCCTGGTGCTCTCAATCGGGAGTGGAGATGGGGGAATGGTTCGAGTAGGGGGTGAACTGGCCATTGCAAGGGTTGATCAAAAAGTTGGGGAGTGGTAACGAGAGATGGATCGGATTGGATGGTTGGTGGTGGTGATGATGGAGTGGAGAGGAGGAGAAGGGATTGTCAAAAGTGGTTCGACGATTGCTTGCGTCGCCAAAAGTCAGAGCCGCAAGCGCGACAAGTGGGAGTTGAACATAGGAAGAGAGGGTCGAAGCGGAGAGACAGGCAAGAGGCCTGTCCTAGACCGTTAGGACAGGGAGAAGTTGAGAGATGGGGGAAATGAAGGTACCCATAGGGGTACAACCGAAAAATATATTTTTTTTCGTGGTGTCCCGGATTGGTCACCACACCGGGAATATGTGAACACTTTGGAAAGGATCTTGTTTCGAATTGAAGAATCTGGCCTCACTGTCTCTGGATCCAAATTGGCTTCCTGTGTCCCTGCTCTGGAAATTGTTGGTCATGTGGTCTGCAAGGAAGGAAGAAGGATGGCTCCATCCAAAGTCAACAAAATCCTCTCTTGGCCTACTCCCATCAATCCAACTGAAGTCAGGGGTTTTCTAGGTGTTGTTACTTATGTTCAAATCTTTATCCCATCTCTATCCAAAATCTGTGCTCCTCTATGTTGCCTGACGAGAAAAGATGCTGAGTGGATCTGGACCCAAGATTGTGAAAATTCTTTTCAGCTACTTAAAATCATGGTTGGAAAAGACATAGTCTTGAAAAAGATTGCTTATGGACCTGGAGCTGGCAAGATAAAATTGGCTGTTGATTCTAGTTATCAATCTGTTGGGGCTGTCCTCACTCAGGAAGACGAAAATGGTTGGGACCGTCCTTCCCTCTATGAATCCTTTTTATTTTCAGATGTAGAATCCAGGTACTCCCAACCAAAACTGGAACTCTGTGGCGTGGCTGAAATGTTGAAGAAACTCCAAACTGTCCTCTGGGGTCAACACTTTGAGTTACAAGTCAACCCACAATCCATCATTGAAATGATCAATGCTCCCAGCCTCCAAAATGCTCCTATGACTTGCTGGGTGGCCTTTATCCAACTTTTCTCTTTTGATATTGTTCATAGGCCTGGAAAATCTTTCACCATGCCTGATGGTTTATCTTGACGCCCCCTTGGAGATGAAGAATCAGATGTGGGAGTGGACTTTGATGAGGAGGAGCCTTTAATTTGCCCAGTCTTCACCTTTTCCTCCCAAGATTATTCTGGCTTCCAACAAGGTTTCTGGCTAAAATTAGAGCAGTACCTTTCCACTCTCCAAAGGCCTCCTGATCTCTCTGCTAAAGATTTTTGATCACTCAAAAGGAATTCCTCCAATTTCTTTGTCCAAGGCACTAGGCTTATGAAAAGAGGCAATCCTTGTGCTCTTATTGTTGTCACTATCCCCTCTAAACAAGATTCAATCCTTGAAAGTCTCCATGAAGGCCTTGGGCATTGCGGGGAAACCAAAATCTATCAATGTATATCCAAATGATTCTGGTGGCCATCTTTGAAGAAATCAGTCTCTCAATGGTGCAAGAGTTTTGAAGTATGTCAGAAACATGATCTTAGGCGCCCGGCTGAAATTTGTTATCCCACTGGAGAGTCCACTGTCTTTGGAAGGATTGCTATGGATGTGGTTCACATTAAGGCTGGTGAAGCTAAGTACCTCATTGTGGCTAGAGATGATTTTTCTGGATGGGTTGAAACAAAATTTCTTCAGAACATCTGCTCTGAATCAGTAGCAGCCTTCCTTTATGAGACTTGGACAATGCATTATGGCTTGGCTTGATCTTATTCAACTGATGGTGGCTCTGAGTTTGGTGGAAAACTGGCTGAAATGATCTGATTGCTTCCTGGTCAACATAGGGTGACCACTCCTTATTATCCTGAAGGACAAGGCATGGTGGAAAGAGGCCATGCCCCTTTGAAGGCTGCCCTTTTCAAGTTGGCTGGTGAAAGTGGAAAGAAATGTTTCAAATTTCTTCCTCTGGTGCTCTTCTCTGATCAAATTTCAACTAAAAAAACCACTGGCTACTCACCTTACAAAATCCTCTTTGGTCAAAGGGCCATCCTTCCTCTTGATCTGGAAATGGAATCTTTCTTAGGTATTTCTTTGGAAAAGGTTTCTTCCACCACTGATCTATTAGTTGCCAGATCCAAGCAACTGGAGCAAAGTGAAGATGTTTGTGACAAAGCTTATCAAAAAATGATGGAGTCAAGGAAAAATTCAGTCCAGTATTGGGAGGATAAGCATTCCAATTGAGTCAGGGATCCCTTGAATCCTGGTGATCTAGTTTTAGCTTACAATTCATCCTTGGAAACTCAGTGGGGAAAGCTTTTTTCCAATCGCTGGAATGGTCCTTTCAGAAGGAATTCCTCCCAATTGTGCACCACCAGGGTCATCTGCTGCGTTTTGTTGTGAAACTCTACTGTATGCCACATACATGAGCACCTGGGATTCCTTCTTCATCTTATTGCAGTCAACTCTAGGATTTTCTTTGAGTGGATCAAGATATTCTTTTCAATCACCCTCAAGATCAAATGGCCATTTCTTGTGTTCAATCATCTTTGCTTTCTTTTTTTATGACATCAAGCTCAGATGCAGACTAGGGACAGTCTGTAAGTTGGGGAGAGATGTGGTGACCAAATCTGGACACCCTGGAACAGATGCAGAAAATTCAAAATTTTTTACAATTCTTTTATTTAGGTGTCATTCATCAAAAAAAAAAAAAATCATAAATTTTTTTTTATATCAGTATCACTCCTCCAATTTCCTCATCCTGCCAAGCATTCCTCTGTCCCAGTGGTCTAGGAAAGGCTTCTCTTGGTCTCATCACCTAGGCATTGCGTTTGATTCCTTCTCTCTTTTTTCCCCCCCTTCCTTTTGGCTGAACGCCCAGGCCAAGACCTGCTTGGCCCAATCTTCCTCTGCTTGGACCGTCACCCCAAGTCCCAATTGTAACCTCACCACCAACCCCATTAGCCCAGCAGCCCCCACAATGGCTGATGATGATGATGAAGAGCGCCATTTGGCTGCCATCCAACAACTGTGCAAGCCCATCATCTCCATCCCATCCTAGATCCACCTACTCAACCTTCCTCAAACCAACTCAAATCCCAATTAGAATCCTACATCCATTCCATCCAGCTGGCCATTGACCTCCTTGACAATCTCAATCACTTGCACTTCCTCCAACTCATCAGGATCTCTTGCTCCACCAAGGCTTGCATTGACTAAATCTTCAACCTCCTCAACATGCTTGTCAAACAACTCAACTATGCTCACAGCGCAATCAACAAGGCACAGCTCTGGTCAATCAGTAGACGGAAGCGTGCGTCAATGTTGGAGACCGAGAGGACTATTGATCTCAACAAGCGCTCCCTCAACTCTCAATCAAACCTCTCCTGTCACGACCATGACGACCACCACCACACCCCTTCCACCTTTGGGTAGGGGTGGAAAAGCGTTGTCTACCGCCTGCAAACATCTGCGGGCGGTCTGGTTCAATTTTTCCCCACCCCTTCCGCCTTTGGGTGAGGGGTGTGTGATCTTTGTGTTTTCGCGCGCGCCCGTCTGCGGACAGACACAAAAAAGGTGAAGGGATGAAAACAATCCCACCCAAGTCAGGGAGGCCCGCGTGATCTATTTCTCTGATCATCTAGTTTCAAAAATATATATATATATATATATATATTTCCGCTCTATCTGTAGTATCACTTGTACATAGTCTAACAGGGCCTCCTTCCCATATAAGGAGGGGTTCTCCCCTGCCTTTTGGCATGGAGGGGGGGTATCTTATGGCATCTTACCAGAGAATTATAATCATTATCATCCTGAAGTAAATCATCTGTGGGGTCTCATTCCCCTTTATCTGAGACTGAATTCAGGGTATATCCATGATTTCCCCTTGATCTTTGAGCCTCCATAGTCAAATCCTCATCCTTGATCTTTATCACCAACCAATAGCCTTGCTGGTTGAAGAAGAATTTGACTGATTGAATTCTTGAGTGTGTTACACCACTCCTGATCCCTTTATCCAACCATACTGGTCCTGATCATCCTTTGATTATCTTTCTGGAACCAGTCACATTTTACTGAAGAGGTTTTATTAAGCTTAAAACCTGGAGTGTTAAACCTCCCTTTATTTCTTTTTAAGTTGAATTCTGCCACACTACTCTTGAGTCCCTTGAGAAGTGTTGGGTTATTCTTGTTTGAATCAGTTATTGTTTTGCTTCTAGAGCTTCATCAAACAATTAGCTTTGTCTTGTGCAGCCACCCACAGTTATCTGGTACCCTTCAAGCGCTTGATTGCAGATAGTTGGGCAGGTTCATTGAGAACCTGGAGGTTGTTTGGGATTGAGTTGATCTTTCCTAAGCTTCTGCTGATGACCAGAGCTATTAGCCTGTGGGCGTTGTTACTTACAATTGCCTTTTCCTGTTGAACTCTGAACAATCCTTGACTTCTTCTTTTCAAGTTTTCCCCGGCATCATCTTGCCTCAGATAGTGTTGTTTCCCAGCTACTGACTACTATCATCTTTATCCTTTACTCTTTGGTCTCTCATTTACCAGGTTCTGGACTTTGATCTTGGTCACATTTAAAAATCTTTGTAACACTCAGGAGGGCAGCCTAAACAGCACCTTTCCCCTCCTCAGAACTGCCATGGCTTAGCACTGTTTGGAGTCTTACACTGGTAGGGACTGATAAAGGCCCTTCTGGGAGCCAGTTGCAGTGCCTTGGAAAGGGACTTGTCCCCAGTTCACTAGAGGTTAAGGGAACCGTTTATTGACGTGGTCAAGGGAACCACAGTTCCAGAATGATGGTGAGCCAAAAGAAAAAATGCTGGGCTCCTGTTCTGGTTTGGAGCAGATTTCTGCCATTGTGAAAGTTGGTGAAAAGAAGGATGGATCCATGGTGGGAGAAGGGGAATGAGAAATTTGACTGGGGAAAGAAAACCCCACCTGGTTTGCCAAAACTGTAGAACTAGATGAGAGAAAAGGAAGAACTGGGAATTTTGAACCCAAAGTGGAGGTGTGCTGCTTGGAAATCTCATAGAGCTCCAGAAGTTTGGAAATAGAGGGAGTAGGCTCCATGGGACCCCATGCAACCTCACAATTAATTCTGTTCTCAAATTCTTGATAGAGATCTGATGCTGGGTCTGTAGAGATGTAGAAGTCAGGGATCCATACTTTCTTTTGTGTAAGGTTGCGCGCAGGTATAAATAGTATGTAAAACTTTCACAGAATGTGTGATATCCGCTCATGACATATATTGGGCAGTTTGACTATACATAAACCCCCCCCCCACAAACTAACCATCAGGAAGAAAATAAACAATCACAAAGCACGAGTTGCTTCTGTGCACCAAGCCACTTTGTCATTACATCTTCCAATTGTTTACTATTATCTATCCATTTTACTGCTAAATTTAAATCTCAAATCATGTCATTAACAAAAAAGAAATTACAGGAAATGTTCCTCATTTTTGACCTTGAAGTGTTATCATTTGCCACAAGTACTGAAGCGTGATTGTTTCAAAACAGGTTAGACGCAGGAGGAGACCCCAGATCACAGACCATTGAATGGATAGGTACAAAGAATTCCACAGACAGACCAAGGGAGATGAATTCAGTGTTACATGTGGAGGTTGCTACCGTCTTCTTTTGCGTAGACTCCCAGGCCACGGGGAAATTGTCCAGGAGGATGATGAAACCGGATTTTGAGCGGTGGAATTCACCCCCCCCCCCCCCAGTAGGCATTGACCCAGAGTTGTAGGCCCGTTTGTTGTGGGTTGAAAACTAAGCGTTTCTTGGATGTCAATGCAATTTATCTGATGAGGTGTTTGAGTGAAGACCATTGATGGTCATTTGGTTATTTACTATATCCAAAGAGATAGATCACTGCAAATGATATTTCTGGGCGTCTTCAAATTGCCAGGTAGTTGATGGAACCTATTTAAGATTGAAAAGCTGTGGATTTTGTACTCTCCACAGAGTTGTTAGTGGCTAGTGGTGCCGCCAGTAGAGTTGTGTTTGATGAAAGTAGCTTAGATTGGTTTGATATTGTCCACTTTGTCACTATCTGCTTTGCCAGGAGGGACTTGTCAAGCAAAAATCTACCCCCAAACTTGGCTAGAGTAATGCCAATGATACTCTTGCACTTTTTGTCCCACTTCAACTTCACTCAGGCCGCCATACTCTTGCAGATAATCTCAAGAACCTCCACATTGTTTGCCACAACTAACCCATTGTTGACATGAAGCCAATGAGCCACCACCTTGTTTTCCTTTTAATATATGTAAAAAGTTTGCTCAATGGAACCACTGTCAAAACGGAGGCCTGCAATGAAATCTTTGAAGAACAACCACCAACACCTCACAGCCGACCGCGTCCCATACAGTGATTTCTTGAGCAACATCACCTGTCCCTTGAGTTTGGGTTGTAAATTCATGGGCAGTTCAATGTATACTACTTTGTGTATTGGCAAGTGTAGGTAAGCCCCAGATACATCAAAACTATGAACAAGCCAACCGTTTGAATTTTCCATTTCTAGGAGGAGTTGCAGGGAAGACAGAGAGGCGGTTGGGGCAAAGTTTTCATAGCATTCCACACCAAGTTGTTGGCAGAACCCCTTTGCAACGTAGCGTGCTTTTGGGGCATCAACACAACCATTGGGAGTTTGGTTAATTGCAAATATGTACTTAGCGCCAATCACCTTCATACTGGGTTCACGTTTAAAGGGGGTCCAAACATCCATTGCAAAAAGTTTTTCAATTTCTTTGTTCATGGGTGACAGCCAGATGGCGCAGAGCAGATTGGAAAGCACATGATCAATGGAGGTTGGTGATTCCGTATTGCTCATAGTAGGGATTAAGTCAATTTGTTGGTCTTGTTTGTTGCAGATCTCATTGCTTGTGAATTCCCCTAGGTGTAACTTGACTGCCCACAGGCAAGGGTAAATTTTTTTGAGGGAAGTTGGGATGGCAACAAAGGGAGCAGGGTGAGAGTTGGGGTAATCAGCAATGTTGGTATAGAAGAGGTATTTTTCTTGGTTTTTCCAAAAAAGGTATCTGCGCTGGTCATCTTGATATCCTAGGATAATCATAAGTACCACCCAATTGTCCAGCTTTAGCCACTTCTCTTTGGGGATGTGGGCAAGTGCAATGGAGCCAAAAGGGTGGAAAGGAATGATGTTTTTGGTGGTACCGTATAGGATCTCTGTTGGCCACTTGGGCATGGATCTTGTGTTTGGCACGCAGTTTTGGATGAAGCAGGCGTGGTGGTAGGCAAAAGACCAGAATACTTGGGGAGCCTGGCGTAAATGAGCATTTTCCGGACCATATCCCTGAGCGTCCTATTGACTTTTTCTGCCTTGCCATTCTGCTCCAGAGTGTAAGGCAACATGAATAGTATTTTTGAGCCAATGGCAGATAGTTGATCTTTGAGTGCTTTGGAGTGGTACTCCTTTGCATTTTCTGATTGAATATGGACGGGTACTCTTCCAATGTGGGTTTGGAGATAGTTTATGGTCTTCATGAGGAGTTTGGAGACCTCAGATTGGAGTTTGAAAGCGTGTAAAAATATGAATGTCAAGTGTTGGTTAGGGATTGTCAAGAGGTAACAATTGCCCAAAATATTGAACGGGAGGCGGCCAAGGAAATTGGTGACTAACAGGTTGAGAGTTTTTGACAGAGTGATTGATTTGGGTAAACATTCACAACACCAGGCGCTCTTTGTTGTTTTGAAGGATTCACAAAAGAAGGGGGTCCATGAGTTGATGTCAAAGGAGGCCACATGCGCACAAAGGTATGTTTTAATGGTGTGGTCAGAAACATGCCCAAGAGCACAATGGTAAAAAAAGGATGCGAACACATAAGGAAGGGGGGAGAGGGACAGCAGGGGAATAGACACAGAGCAGAGGGAGGGCAACAGGGAAGTGGGGGTTGTACAAGAGGTATGGACCACCGTCCAAGTACAATTGGAATAAGAATCAATTAGTCAAGCCAAGGAGGAGCCAAGAAAAATATTGGGGCTGATAAAGGAAGGTCAATAGCCGGTGTCAATAAGGTGTCCTAGGTACAGTAAAGTACCAATCACCCATGGGAAGTATAGGAAGTCATGCAGTAGGGGGGCCCCATGGTCCCCAGATTGGGTTGTTGCCAGTTGTATTGTTACCCTGCCAATTTTAAGCATCTTGGTATGAGGATTGGCAAGTGTTAAAGGTTGGGTGGAAGAGAAGGGAGAAAAACAAACAAAAAGAAGCAAAAGAGCCTCTCACCATTGAGGTTGCCCCTGAGTCTACTACTAAAGAGTTTGAAGCTTCCAATGAACGGATCACATGGGTCTCAGGGTGAGCCTCACCAGTGGCAGGTGGGTTGGGGCCCGCAATGGCATTCACTCAAGCAGGATGGAAGGGGTTGGGAGAATGATTTGCAGTTTGTTGTAAATGTGGAGCTACACAATTTGATGCAGTGATGGGGCTATTGGGGGGAGGGATTTGAGCATCAGACCACAGGATGGGGCAGTCACCCCGCCAGTGATTGGGTTAATTGCAATAAACACACGTACCACCAACCCTAGTGCAGATCTCAGGTGGGGTAGGTTGGTTCCCATTTGCAATAGTGGCTTGAGCAGCCTGTATGTCTGCGGTAGTGGGTTGTTGACAAGAAGAACGAGTGCTGGGAGGTCATTGTGGGTTGTTAGGGTGGGATTGATTGTGGCAGCAATTACGTTCAGGAGCTGGCCAAGCCCAGGGGTTTACAGCCAAGATGGAGTAAGGGTTATTGGAGGTGTTACCATGGGTCACTTCTGTGTAGTAAGACGTTAGGATTGATTGAGTTTCAGATTCCAAAGGTTGATCAATTTGGTTGAGCTTTGGTCCAACACTTTGCAGCATCTGAGTTTGAGTTTTCCCAGGGGGGGGAGGGGTGAGAACTTGCATGACTAGTGAGAGGCATGTATCCAGCATGGGATGGCCCAGCTGTCCTAGTTTGGTGAAAATGTTTGATATTTGACTAAGATGAAACAAGATACTCCCTTCCATTGTTGTCAACTTGTAGAAAAATTCATCCCAAAGTTTGATCTGGTGGGTTTAGGTTGAGAGCTGGAAATTCTTCTTTATCTCAGAAAAAGCATCTGCCATGGTGGGATCCTTAGCAATGAGTGGAAAGAGTTCTTGTTTGATTGTCAGGGTAAAAAAAGATGCAGACAATAATGCTTTTGTTGTTTCTCAGGGCACACAAATTTTCCATGTTGTGGGTAAACTTACTGATGCCAAATACAAGGAGGCCAATGGTGTTGATCTCTTCAATCCACTTGTTGATTTTACTGCTGTCCCGCTTCAATCATTTGACTGTGGATACATATTCAGTAGGATTAGATATAAATCTTGCTTTGACAGTGGTTTCAATTGCTTTAGTGTGGGCTGGTATGTCCTTTGAGTCCATCGCCCTAGTATCTATCTCTTGGTTACAGTTGTTTGGGGTAATAAACTCCTGGGTTGCACTAGATTTGTCCAAATCACTATTGCGGGTCTTGCTTTCAACCTGTTGATTCAATACTTGCTTGCTTTTGTCAATGATGGGGTCAAGTGCTGGTTGTCCTTGCTGGGGTACCATTGTCAGCTCTCTGATACCAGGAACCTTGCAGTCCTTTAGCTACAGAGAGTGATAAAAGAACTTGGAGCAATAATATTCCAAAGAATAAACACTTTAAAGCTCCAATAATGGTATGGTAAGAGCAAGTGCAAGGTTTATTTGGTTTGGTTATAAATATTTTAAATATAATATAAAAAGAGGGGCCACAGTATTATACTACTGGGGATCTTTACAGACTAGCAACCTCTCTTCAAGGGGCCTCCTTAGGCAGTTTAAGAACCTTGGAATAAATATGGGTGCCTTAGAAAGGACTTATTCCACTAATGGCCGGGCTTAACAGCACAAGTGGCCTAGACAGGAAGGGAAACACTCACTCTGAGCACTTGACCACGAAAATCCTGGAATAATTGGAAGGGTTTCAGAGCAGATGGGGTTGATTTCTTGACTAAACTTCAATGGTTGATTGGTTAATAAAGGTAAATAATACTACTACAGACTAAGTCATAAATCACTTTCTTATCTTCATATAAGCACTTGATTAACAATGACACCGTGTCTGATTGATAATAAATAATTCCTGATAACTGATTAACTTATTGGAAACAGAAGGGCAAAAAGAGCCTGTTTAAATATTCTTTTTTGGGTGCTTGAGGACCTCTAGAAGGGGTACTAGCCATGGGCTGAGGCTAGGGGGGCAATCAGGGCAAAATTGGCACGTCCTCAAGGTGCTGTTAGCCTGCTGGCCTTATATCTGTCAAGGAACAGCTCCTTTTTAGCTGCAGGATCTGTTAATCAATAGATTAGTCATTTTGCTGATCCTGCACTGATCCTCAATTTGTACAGTAAGTACTGGTCCAAAGTGAGCAGACGTAAATTTTATTGATTCTCCATTCTCTGCTGATCCTGTATGTAATTTTTAATAATTTTTACGACCACTCCTTATGTAGTTTCGTGGTCTTTGAAGGTTCTGATCAACTTATTTTGTGGTGAGTCTGGATCTTTATTTAATTAATAAAAAATACTAAAAATTAGTTACTAACTAATTTTAATTAATTTTTAAGGTTTTTGAACCATAATCTATGCTCGTGTGGTAGCTTTACATATGTAGTGTAGATCCTACTATATTGTAGCTTCTCTGAGCGGTACCTGGATGTCATAGGAGGCGCGGGGATCAGTACATTCAAATGCGCGCGGGGACTGATCCGCTGCTCAGATGCGCGCGGGGACTGATCCGCTGCTCAGATGCGCGCGGGGGACTGTACCGCTGCGCGCGTGACTAGGTCACGGGATTACCTGCGCGGGAGTCCAGCGCTGTAGGGACGCGGGGCTGCGTGCGGGAGTTGGCGTACGCGGGAGTCCAACGCTGTAGGGACGCGGGGCTGCGTGCGGGAGTTTGCGTACGCAGGAGACCAGCGCTGTAGGGACGCGGGGCTGCGTGCGGGAATTGTGACAAAACACAATTTCCCGTGTAACTCCTAAACTACACACAACACCTGGATTTCAACTGAAATTTAGGTTTGAAACCTATACATGACATATCATGTGAAATATTAAAATGGCTAAAAGGTGCCATACTGGTGCCGTGGTCATTTACCATTTTGTATTAAATTAATTAAAAAATATAAGGAGTAAGAATTCAAGGGTGGGGTCAGTGAGTGACCCTACCTTATTTTGGGTGGGGAATCCATTTCTGCAATAATATTTATGGATTTCCTACTCCTTCATTTTATTATAATTTTATTTATTCATTTATCTTTGTTCCTTTTAATTTTGTTAATATTATTATTTTTGTTGCTTTGTCAGGTTGCTCTGTGCTAAGTAGCAGGCTGACAACCATACAAATGAGGGAAAACAAGGCAGATTTACTATTGCTTGATGAAAGATTGTGTTGGGATAACTTGCAAAGACTGAGGTAGAGAGCTGGCTTTTAACCTGTAGAGATGTAGAAGTCAGGGATCCATACTTTCTTTCATGTAAGGTTGTGAGCAGGTATAAATAGTATGTACAACTGTCACAGAATATGTGATATCCGCTTGTGACATATATTGGGCAGTTTGACTATACATAACAGTTTCAATGCCTGATTGCAGGATGTAGCCAGCTAGTGTGTTGCTGGTGAGCTGACCCCTGGTATCTTCAAATTTGTCCACCAGTTTTCAAATGCAGTGTAGATTGCCCTTTGCCATTGCCAGGTCCACCACAAAGCTAAATAGTTTGCAGTATAGGCACATTTGTGAGACCCTATTGCTGGTGTGAAAGTGGTCTTGAAGGGTCTTGAACATGATCCAGTTGTTGGTACATTTCTGCAACATATGTTTCAGAGGAGGAGAAACTGATGCCAACAATATTGACCAGACCACATGCTTGTGATGTTTTTAAAATGATCTAGTCTGCAAGTATTGGCCATTATTGACCACAAGACGCATTTGCTCCTTTGTGTTGTCAACCCAGGTTGATTGATTGGAGCCATCCACCTTAAGGAGATCCCTGTTGGTGATGGTGTTTATAACAGAGTTTGACATGGCTGCAGTGTTTCTTGCATTTAGATCCTTGGGTCAATATGATGGGTCAACTGAAGGGCGCCTTGGTGTGGGGGAGTTGATGAGTGAGGTGGCAACTTGTATATTTTTGTTGTGGGCCCAGGATTTCTCATGGATGAGCTGTTCCTGGTCTGCAATTTCAGCAAGGATAGCCGCTCTCATTGATGTGTAGTTGTTGTGCCATTGGGTCTTGTTGTTGGCCAGGGAACGTTGTCAGGCTTGTGCTGAAAGGAGGCCACAAGTTGCTGCAAATGCAGCTGGGGTGAGATAAGAAGATGAGACCTTGTGAGAGTGGTGCTTGTCCTTGGAGGATGGGTGAAAAGGGGCACCATTCTGAGGAGAAGACATGATTGAAGAAAAAGGAAGGGAAAGGAACTCAAGAAAGAAAGGAAACACAAGAGCAGGCCCAATCCAATGTAAGCCTAAACAAGGGGGGTCAAGGCAAGCATTTTCTGGCTATAGAAGTGTTGTCACACTTCTAAATGAGATGGGCGGCCACACCCAATCACTGCTTGATGGAATCTGACAAAATGTCCTCCCGTACAGGACTCAATGGGATTGAGGGTTGGTTGTACAAAAGGGAAAGGGGAAAGATAATATAAAAGACAACACAGGATTTAGGGTGAGGGATAAGGTTGAGATCAAGAACATTGAGTAGCACGGTGGATTTTGTGAGTGTTCAAGAAAGTGATTAGCATGCCAGTGGCACACAATAGATTTCTAGGGTTTGCTGTGAGGATGAGTTGAGAATTGAAAAAAAAGGGGCTCATAACCTGTCAGGGGTTGGGTTCTCATTTCCTCCTTGGGTTCATGGTTTATATAAGGTATGTACAGTGGCTAGACAGAAGTCGTGGGACTGTTCTGTAAAGTGCCCACACCTGCCCACTCCATACCAACCTGCCATGTTTGTGCAACTCCTTTCAACAACTGGCCTGGGTGATTGTCTGTTGACCACATTGGTCTCTTCCCCTCCATCCCCTCTTCTGACTTTCACCATCACCTCCTCCAACCACATTGGAAAATGACTTTGACAAGGTTTTTTTTTTTTAATCACTTCTTTTTTTTGTTGATTTATACTATTTTTTTTTTCTTTGATTTTTTTTTTTACTTGTTGTTAACAATTAAAAAGGAAAAAAAAACTTACCAGATGATGTGAAGGCCAGGATTGTTGGAATGTACAAAGCCAGAACCTTGTGGAACATCATTGCATCAAATATGGCGATTCTGAGGACAACAATTCATAATGTCCTGCATTGGTTCCATAAGCAAGGTACAGTCAAGTCTGCAAAATGACCTGGACAACCTTGCAAACTAGCCAATTGTGATCTTTGGGAGCTTGGCCAAAATTTCAAGAAGGGCTGCAAGTTGAAGGCACCCAAGATCTGTGATTCAATTGAGCTGGGTGCTCCGGTGGAAAGAGGAAGGAGAAGGGATGATAAGGTCTTATGTCGCCAAGGGGAGCGGATCAAGAGAGTCAAGGGAGCACTCCCGGTTCAAAGTGAGGAAGAACTGATGTTGATTCATTGACTTGGAAACAAGCAGCTTAAATAGACTAAGTACATTAAGGCTGGCTTGTGGTTGACAAGATGAATGAAAAAGAATAAGTTTGATAAGCATAACTGTGAAACAGAAGATGTCACAAGATAAATAAATGTTATGAATTTGAGCCACAATAGATGAAAGGTAAAGAAAGCACTAGAGTTGATACTGGTGGAACAACATAAAGACTTTACTAGACTAGCATACTTGTGAGGAGAGCCACTGTAGGTTAAGATAAAGATTATACTGGAAATAAGACTTGACAAGCTTATTATAGAAATAATACTAGACAAAACACTTAGAGAAAGACATGAGAATATAAAGCTTAATAAATGGTTGCACTCTAGTGTTAGGCAACTCAATATAAGAATAGAATTCTAACACACCCCCTTGCCTAACACTAGAGGGCAGTGGAAATAATGTAAACCAGTAAGAGTTAAGACTTGAGGTAGCTAAGGACCAGATGACTTTAGTAGCATCCAAACAGCTTGACTTGAGGAGAGCAAGACAAACCAAAAGAATGAAGAGAGAGACTTTAAAAAGGTAGCTATGAGACCCAAAATGGATAAGATTGAATGCAATTGCAAAAAATAGGCGCAAGCTAAGATGGTGATTGACCAATGTGGTGTCAATTTATAGACACAGATTGGGAACTGCGTCGCGGCTGCGCGCTCAGCATTGGAGGCAAGCGGTGTGGTAGACCAAACCTGATCTATAGCCGTCAGACTCAATTTTCTAGTATAAATATAATCCCAATCATAAATTTAACCTCAGAAATGGATTCTACACCAAAAATAACCCATAGTCACCCAGCCAAGCTACCCCTCTATCTCTCATGGTTTAGAAGATACAGCCAAAATAAATTGTGGACAGCTCATATCACACCCAGGTATCACAAACTAGTGAAAGGCCATATGGTTATAGTTTAAATCCCTAAACACATAACAGTAACATCTCACCATAACACCTCAACCAAACATACAACTAATCACCTCATCTGTATACTCAGAACCATAAGCAAGACCATGTGTAAACCAAAACAACCAGCAGTACAAGGCACCACAGGACTACCCAGCAATGTATGCAGGCAGTCTGGGCCATGTGTAACCAAACAACCACCAGTAAATACAGCCAGTAGCATGTGATACCAAATAAACTACCAGTACCAACAACCCTCAGCACCACACAGCAATTTATGCAGCCAGTAGCATGTGTAACCAAAAACCCAGCAGTACAAGGCACCACAGGACTACCCAGCAATGTATGCAGGCAGTCTGGGCCATGTAGATCCAAACAACCACCAGTACAGGCACCACAGGACTACCCAGCAATGTATGCAGGCAGTCTGGGGCCATGTGTAACCAAACAACCACCAGTACAAATACCACAGGACTACCCAGCAATATATGCAGGCAGCTAGGGCCATGTAGATCCAAACAACCACCAGTACAGGCACCACAGGACTACCCAGAAATGTATGCAGGCAGTCTGGGCCATGTGTAACCAAACAACCACCAGTGAAAATACCACAGGACTACCCAGAAATATATGCAGGCAGCTAGGACCATGTAGATCCAAACAACCCACCAGTACCAGTTCACCACAGCACAAATTCAACCCAGCACTACACAGCAATTAATGTAGGCAAGTGCCTGCATGTAACCCCAGTACAACCTCTTTCCAACCAGAAGAAATGCCTCATGTAACTTTATTAGGTTTTCCCAACCAGCAGAAATGCCTCATGTAACTGTATTAGATTTTCCCAACCAGCTAAAATGTCTCATGTACCTGTATCCCACTGTAACAGGGGAAGCCCCAGGGCACCCTCAGGGGCAGCCCTGAGCATCCCCTGAGGATCAGATTTTCTATTTAAGGAGGGCCTCTCTGCCCTATCCAGGTTGTATCCCCCACTACCATCACCATCATCATCCATCACCCCACCAACTACCATCATACCTCCTCATGCCCTCTGGCACATCCCACCCCAGCTCACACATCAGTTCCCATCTGTGTTACCTACCCAGATAAATAGTATCAGTGAACTAGTTATAAAGGAAACAAGAAATCAGAAACCAAGTTATTACCCATCTTTAGCCAATTGAACCACCCAACAGGTGCTGGAATAAGGGTTCTTCTGTGACCTAAATATTCAGCACCAAAATTAAAAAAAAAAAAACCGCCCTTCAATTAATAAATAACCCTTACAAAGAAAGAGAGCACAACCAAAATCAACCACCAACCTTTTCCTCTACCCAGCCCCCTGTGGGTAAACCCATCCTTGGGTCCTCTCCTGAAACATCCCTTTGATAAACCCTTGAACCCTTTAATATTGGGATATTGGTCAAGGATCAAATATATCTGATCAATAAATAACCAATAGTCCAATACATCTGGTCCATTCTTCAACAAACCCTACCAATATCAATCAATAACTAATCTAGGTCTGATCTGAGACCTATTTAAAGTCTCAAAGAAACCAGCCATTAATTTAAATAAATTATTGTGCAGACTTACGATAGTACTAGAAGGGCAGGCAATTCAAAACCACTCTTAGTATTTACTAATACTCTAAAGGAGTAGAAGTAATACTAAATTCCCCTTCAAGGACTGCCAGCAAGCTATTTGCTACTTTTATTTAAATAATCCCACAGGAGTCTCTACAGCGGGCTCAGCATTAGGGTATGCGGAGTGCTCAGCAGCGGCAGCTGCTGGATCAGCAGCAGCCGCTGTTTGGCTCCGCACCTAGTGGACGGGTGGGGCTCAGCATCGAATGCGGCGTGGGCGGCAATCCGCCCTGGAGATTGGATTTGGAAGGTAGTGCGCTCAACTAGGTATGCAGGCGCGCCGGTTTGGATACGTAGGGTTGGAGCAATCCGCGGGCTATAAAGGAACGGATGGAGCGCGCGTGCAAGCGCGCGGATCATGCCGGATATTACTGGACACCCACAATGGGCGCGGACAAACAGATACAGACAGGGGCGGGGGGCTCCGAGTAGGGCGCGGTGCAAGGACCGCGTCATGAGAAGGATGAACCGGATGGACGGAACGGCGTACGGACTTTGGGGGGGAGTTTGGTACGGAGGAGGTGGGGAGAGGAGGCTAGGGTTTCTGTCTTGGGATTGTTTTCTGTTTTGTTGTCATACTGTTATTTGCGCGTGTACTTAGGTTAGGGTTGAGAGGGAGGACTTATCCTCACTCTCATCTCCGGATTGGGAGAGGCATGTAATGCAGGAAGAGAATCAGACCATCACATCATTGGATTGGATCACTCATCTCACCAGGAGATTAAAGGAACTCATACCGGATACACATCCAGGTGGAAAGTTCTTAGGGTTGAAGGATTGGCGATTTCACTCTCTCTCTACTTTTCTTTATCTTTTTATCTCCTTATTTCTATCTCTCATTTCAAGTGCGACTCCGGCATCCCCATCTCCTTTCAAAAGCAGGGAACCGTTAACTTCCAAACCTTGGGACAATTATAGGGGGATAAACCTTATTCTTTCCACATCTGGGGGTCTGGCCAGGAAGTAACCTTCTGTTTCTTGTCTTTCAAAAGTAACTGGGCGCGATGTCCTATCCATACCTCCCTACAGTCGCTCCTTCTTCTTCTTCTTCTTCTCCTTCTGTCTCCGGGTCCACTACTCTGACCCCACTCTTGTCTTCCATCCCTCCTCCTCCCCCTCCCTCCGCTCCACCCAGGACAAGCTACGCCGTTCCCCCATTGGTCTCCAGTGACCATGAACCCACTTTTCTGGTTTGCATCAGGCCACGCAACTACCCTCACATCCAATTCAACACCGCGGATGTGGAGCGATTCATCTTGAGATACAAAGGTATTGCAGATGCGGAAGGTGCGTTGGATGCTGATAAGGCCCGGCTTGTTGTCCTGTTCATTCTGGAAAAAGAGAAGCTCTGGGATGTGGAGGAAATGGAAGGCTACAAGAATCAAGATTGGCCAAAACTGAAGGCGGAGATCCTAACGCGGTGGGGTAGGCGCGAACCTTGATTCCAGTAAAGCAATTTTGACCGCGTGGCCTCGCAGGCAAGCGCGTGCGGAGCAGTCAGAACTCGGGTGGAGCTGGCGGAGTACACCTTGACATTCAATCAGATCTATTGGTACTTGTCAAGGAACGAGGTGGTGGCGGGACAGATGGGGGCCATGAAACGCGCGTTTCTGGGCGATTTAGGCGCTCAACTCCGGGCAAGGGTGCAGAGGCATCTTTACAATCACAAATTGGTAAAGCGGTCATTGGATGGGAGCATCGCGCTCCTTCCGGAGCTGGCTGTCATTTGCCAGGCTGTGGAGAGCAAGCTTGACTTAGAAGAGCTTATTGAGGATACCGCTAAGTCCTTCCCAGCGGGACCAAAGAAATCTGTTCCCCAGGTTTTGGCTCCGGCGCAATTTCCGGCCCCGGTTCCACCTACTGCCACGCGTGCTCTGGTTCCTCAACCCTTGTCTGCCCCTCCGGTAAGTGAATTGACGGAGCTTATGAAGGATTTGAAGATCTGCATGAGCCGTATGGGCCAGCAGCAGCCGCAAGGGCCTCCACCGCACATGGTGGAAGGGTTTCAGCCGCCCAGTACCTTTGTGCCGAGGGGGTGTTTGTACTGCGGGGAAAACAGTCATTGGCAATTGGCGTGCGAGGAGCTTACAAAGGATCTCCACGCGGGATTGGTTGGACCGGCGGGGATGGGGTACATGTTTCCAACGGGCGAACAGATTCCAATGGAGCCAAGCCAGCCAACCGCAATGCAGCAGGTGCGCACATGGGGTCAGGAGGCGGGAACAACGGCACAAGCGTCACTAGGCATTGTTACCAGTCCTGGATCGTGGAAACCACCTTGGGTGGAAGCTGAGGTAAGGGTAGTGGCAACGGAAGAGAAGGTGGCGGTCTCCAATAAGATGGAGGTGGATGCAAAGGAGCAACCCCCTTCAACCGTTCCAAAACCGGCTGCACGCGCGCCCGGAATTTAGGCGCCGGCAGCAAATCTTGTAGGGAAGAATAAAGCGGCAGACATTGTGCAAAGGGTGATGGGTAACGAGACTCCGGTTCTGCTGACCTTGCGGGAACTGGCGGCTGTGTCTCCGGTGGTGGTAGACGAGATGGTTCAGGCGTTGCAGGATTGCGGTCAGGGCCGGGTACCTCAGACGGTGCAGCGGGTTCATGTGGCGCGAGGAGTGTGAGTTGATATTGGTTTTGACTCCGCTCACTTATGTTCCAATGGTCATAGCGGGGAGGAAGGTGTGGGCTATGGTGGACAGCGGTTCAATGGTTAACCTGCTGCCGTCGCGGATGGTGGATGATTTGGGGTTGGTTTGGCGGAAATGCGCAATTGGGCTCTGCGCGCTTAACGGAGGGTAGTGTTGTGTGGATGGGGTAGTTGAGGAGGAGGAGGTCAAGGTTGCAAGGGTCTGTAAGCCTCTTTCTTTTCTTTTGGTTTATTGTGGGGATGTGATTTTGGGAAGGCCATTCATGTTTGGGTTCCAAGCAAAAATGGTTTTTGATCCGGAGGCGGGAACAGAGGCGTTGACGGTGGAGGATTCATCCGGAGGAAGGTTTGAGACAAGTATCTGAGATCACGGGAAAGGGAAGAAAAGAAGAGTGTCAGAGTATGAGGAGGAACCGGACACGGAGTTGGCCTGCGACGGGGGACCCTTGGAGGATTTTTTCTAGTCAACCGAGGAGACCGCACACAAAAAGCTCTGGTTTTGCGCAGGCGGTCGACTAATGAGGAGCAGGGGGGAGGAGGAAGGAAAGTGCAGGGCATGCACGTTGCAGAAGTAAGTCCCTTTTCTCAGTATGCATTGCCCAAGGGTACTACGCTTTGAAAACCCTATCATCGTGCCACACTCGTGAGCAAAGGCAAAAGCCGCAGTTCCGTTGTGTGCAGGACCTACAGCAAAGGATGCGTGCGGATGATGCGGTGCAACGCTGGCAAGTACAAGCTGGTGTCCCGGAAGGTCCAACCAAGGAATGAGCCAATGCCCCAGGAATTGAACGGACCGCTTCAACCAATTGCTTGGTCACGGGACCCTTGGGTCACGCCAATTAAGGCTTTGGGGTGGGTTACTAGTTCGGCGCGGATCACGGAGGAGCCAATTGCAGCTTTCAATTTTGGCCCGGCGGGATGGTTGAGTACGGAGGAGCGCGAGTTGCTGATTTTGGTTCTGTTTCTTCGGGAAAGAGCGCTTGCGTTTGGACCTGAAGAGCGGGGGCTCCTGAAAAACAATATTGGGGACCCCTATGTCATCCCCACTGTCAATCACAAGCCGTGGCAGATCAAGCTGATTCTGATACCACAGGCGGTCCAGGAGCAGTTTCTGGAGTTGGTGCGGGAACTGGTGAAGACCGGCCTCTACAAACAGTCAACGTCTAGTTACTCTAGTCCGATCTTTGCAGCAGTTAAGCAGGACCGAAAGTCGTTGAGGATTGTCCATGATCTACAGAAGCTCAACTCTTTTACGATCCGGGACGCAGGATGGCCCCCTTGCATTGACAAGTTCCTTGAGTCAATGGCGGGGCGCGCTTGTTACGGGTTAGTGGGTGTGATGGGGGGATACAACCAGCGCGAGTTGGATCCTCACTCGCAGCCTCTAATGGCATTTGAGACTGGGTTGGGAAGAATGCAGCTGACTTGGCTACCACAGGGCCCAACCAATTCCGTGGCGGTGTACCAGGCGCAAATGGCTTGGATCCTGAAAGATGATCTTCTGGAGGGAGTCCAAATCTTCATCAACAACGCAGGCATCAAAGGTCAGAAATCCGATTACGGGGGAGAGGAGCTGGTTGAAGTTCCTGGCGTCCAACGTTTTGTGTGGGAATACACGCAGATGTTGGAACGCATCCTGTTTTGCATTGAGGAGGCAGGCCTGACGGTGTCGGGGAAGAAGTTGGCGGTTTGTGTTCCGGTGCTCAAAGTCCTTGGCCATGTTGTTGCTTCCAACGGCCAGTGCATTGCAGAGAAAAAGCGGAACAAGGTCCTCAAATGGCCAACCCCGCAGATGGTGTTGCATGTTCTTCAGTTCTTGGGATTATGTAGCTATGTCCGTATGTTCATCAAGAGTTTTGCGGAGATGGCAAGCCCACTCCAATCACTAACGCGGAAAGGCGCGGAGTGGAAGTGGGGAGAAGAGTGTGATTGCGCGTTCCGGAAGCTCAAGGAGATTGTGGGACGTGACATTGTGCTCCGCAATCTCAACTACAACGCAGGAGGAATTAGGCTAGCGGTTGATTCCAGCAAATTAGGTGCGGGGGGGTTTTCACTCAAGAGGACAATGGCAAGGATAGGCCGGTGCTTTACGAGTCGGTCACCTTCACTCCGACGGAAAGCAGGTACTCTCAGCCAAAGTTGGAGTTGTGAGGGGTCACCAAGATCGTGCGGCAGCTCCAGTATCTTTTGTGGGGGGTTCACTTTGAGCTTTTGGTGGACGCGGAGGCGCTGGCGCGGATGATCAATTCCCCGACGTTGCCCAACGCTCCCATGACCAGGTGGGTGGCGTTTCTTCAACTTTTCTCCTTTGCTGTTGTTCACGTTCCGGGGAAAGCGTTCACTATGCCCAACGCGTTGTTGCGGTATCCAAGGGACAACCCGTTTGAGGACGCAGAACTGCTTGATGTGGAGACCCCAGTTGTCAAGGTAGGGGTTGTGGAGGCAGGCGTTCAGCTGCCACTCCGGCAGACTGGGTGGTACGCAATTCTTTGTGACTACTTGTGGGACCTTTGTTTTCCTGATGGAACTACGGACAAGGACATGCAATGGGCAAAGCAGCAAGTGGGGAACTTCTACGTACAGGAGGGGCAGCTTTGTCGGCAGAAGACTCTGGTTCCTCTTGTGGTTACCACTGCAAGGGCGGATCAGGAAGCTATCCTCCAAAGCCTTCACGACAACCTTGGTCATTGAGGGGAGGTTGAAACGCGGAGGCGGGTGAAAGAGCGGTTCTGGTGGCCGGGGGTAGTGCGTGCGGTACAGGAATGGTTGGCGTCCTGCAAAGCCTGTCAATGGTGCAGCGCAAGATTGCCTAAGGAAGTTGGAAACCCCACAGGGGAAGACGCCCTCTTTGGTCAATTCTCGCTTGATGTCGTCCACATCAAGGCCGGTAAGTTTGCCTATCTGCTTGTTGCGCGGGACAACCTGTCCGGTTGGGCGGAGGCGCGTCTGTTGGTCAAGCTCTCGGCGGACAAAGTTGCTCTATTTCTGGAGGAAGATTGGTTCGCGCGGTACGGGTTGCTTTTTCTGGTTACAGTGGACGGAGGGGCTGAGTTTTGCGGCCGTTTGGTCAAGTTGGTGAAGAGTTGCAGAGCCAAGTTTGGCCGGGTAACGGAGTACTATCCCAAGGGGGCCAGCATGATTGTATGCGGGCATCAACCAATCAAGGAAGCCCTGGTCAATATGTGCGGGGAAGACAGGAAGCGCTGGCAGGAGACCCTTCCAATGGTTCTGTTTGCGGATTGGATTTCAGTGAAGCGGTCGACAGGCTACTTGCCGTACGAGTTACTTTTCGGGCAGCACCCCATGCTTCCAGTGGACATTGAGTTGGAGACGTTCCTGGGGGTTGACTGGTGGAAGGTGAAGACTTCCGCCAAATTGCTTGAGGCTCGCGCCAAACAGCTCCTTCAACGGGACGGGATGCTTGCAAAGGCCAGGGACCGGCTGAAGAAGACTTGGATGGCATTGGTGCGCTATTGGGACGAGCGCTGCTTGCATCGTCTCTGGGATCCCTTGCGGAAGGGGGATTTGGTGCTCATGTACAACCAAATTCTGGATTCTCAGTGGGGGAAGTTGTTTGCTAACCGGTGGAATGGTCCGTTCCGCGTGTTGTTCAAGTTTGAGGGCGGCAGCTATCAGTTGGAGGAATTAGACGGTACTCCGCTGAAACAGAAGGCGGCGGCTTTGCATGTCAAGCGCTTCTTGGCGCAAGGATCTACCTTGTTCAACAAAACAGCAGAAGGGGGTGACAGATCTGACGAGGGGAGTGTGGAGCGTGGCAATGGTGTAGGAAAGCAATCCGGGGATTTGTCTTTGGGCGGATAAGCGGAGACCGTGCCGTTGCAACGGAGTAGGCGGTTGCGACCAGTTGGGGGGAGGTGGTGGGGGTAGGGGATAAGTTTTGATTTGGTGAGGGGGTGCTCTAGCCGGTTCACAGCCGGAACAACTAGACACTCCAGAATTTTTGTTTCTCTATGTTTCTTTCTTATCTGGATTGTGGGGTCTTTGCTGGCTTGGGTTTTTTGCAGGAAATGCGGGTGCGGCACAAAGCCGGGTCCGTAAACGCGAGGACAAGCCCCGCGGAACCAGGACGCATGGGCAATCCCGCGGATGGGGGAAGCGGGACGAAGAGTGATTTGCGGGTGGTCTACGGGCGTTGCGCAAAAAAAAAAAAAAAGTGTTCTTTTCTATTTTTCTTCTCTGTTGGTTTATTTTTCTTTTTTCTCAGGATATCTCAAGGATGGGTGGTTGGTATGGTAATAAGCTTGATTTGGTGAGGGGGTGCTCTAGCCGGTTCACAGCCGGAACAACTAGACACCCCAGAATGTCTGTTCTCTTACTCTCTCTCTCTCTCTTCCCTTACGGTGGCGCGCGCTGGTGTTTGGTTGTTGTGTTGTTACAGGATGGGTACGGGGAACTGTGCGGCAGTTTGTCTGGGGCGGTCCAGGTGCCTCTTTTGGAACGGCTTGTCACTTACGGTCGCTCACAAAGCAAAGCGGGCGGATGCGGACTCAATCTCAAGCTCACTCTCCCAAAGCGCGGTTGCGCACTTTTTCTCAGAAGGTTAGGACCTTGCGCGGATACGTGTATTTTCTTAATGAAAAGGAAGCGCGGTACAACCAAAAAGAAGAAAAGAGGAAAGGAAGAAGGGAAAGGGGGGGGCGATGCGCCTAAGCCATCTTCATCATTTCCTCCATTTCCGCCCTTGATGATGCCAGTAAGGCCCGGGAGGACGCCAGGAGCTCGCGCCGGGATTCCAAGGATTGGGCGCAGGGAATTGCCAGGAAATTCCAAAGCATTGTGGTCAAACTTTCCGCAAAAACCTTGAAGCCGGCCGCCGGGAGTTCCATTAGGATTGGAATTTCCGGGATCTTGGGAGGGCTGGGGGGAGGAGCAGCCGGTGAAGATGGGGCCTCCGGGGAACCAACAGGGGGGCTCAGTCCAGCTGGAGGCAATGACGGGACAACAATGGGTGACGCAGGCGGAGGGACGTTGGGGGTCGTAGGCCTCTCATCTGAGGCCGCTGTTGGCGCGGGCGGTGTTGGCGGTCGTGGAGGAGGAGGAGAGGGTTCTGGCGTGGCCGCGGGTCTTCCAAAAAGCCTCGGGTCTGGTACCGTTTGGTTCATGCCGACAGCGGCGGCCCAAGCGCGGGTTTCCGCGCGCCATTCCTCCAAGGTTTTGTATTTGCCCCGTTGCGGAGGTCCAGCCCGGCGGAGAGGTGATGCCAAGTCGCGGCTCACGTGCAAGGTGGTGGGTGACGGAGCTTGGGGGCGGCGGGATGGAGGTGAACCGGGGGGTGTCCACAAGCCTTCCAAGATTGACTCGTCGTCCAAAACCACAAACGGGTCCGGACAAGCCCTCTTGCGCGGCCTGGGGCGAGAGCTGGATTGGGGGGGAGCTTGGGGCATGCTGTCCCTAAGCGAGCAGCAAGGGTGGCCGCGACGGCAAGCAACGCAGGCGCGTTAACTGGGGATGATCAAACACCCGTGCCCGTTCCGGGCGCAGAACTTGCATGGGAGCATGATGGCAATGGAGCGGAAGGAAGACAGGGAAGGTGGTAGTGGGAGTGGTGGGGGTGGGAGTGGAAGTAGCGGGGGTAGTGGTATGGTGAAGCAATGGAAGACTTCTGGGGACAGAACTCAAGTTGGAGGGGGATGTGGTGTCAATTTATAGACACGGATTGGGAACTGCATTGCGGCTGCGCGCTCAGCATTGGAGGCAAGCAGGCTCAGCATTAGGGTATGCGGAGTGCTCAGCAGCGGCGGCTGCTGGATCAGCAGCAGCCGCTGTTTGGCTCCGCACCTAGTGGACGGGTTGGGCTCAGCATTGAATGCGGCATGGGTGGCGATCCGCCCTGGAGATCGGATTCGGAAGGTAGTGCGCTCAACTAGGTTTTCGGGTGCGCCGGTTCGGATATGTAGGGGCGGAGCAATCCGCGGGCTATAAAGGAACGGATGCAGCGCGCATGCAAGCGCGGGGATCATGCCGGATATTACCGGACACCCACAACGGGCACGGACAAACAGATACGGACAGGCGCAGGGGGCTCCAAGTAGGGCGCGGTGCAAGGACCGTGTCATGAGAAGGACGAACCAGATGGATGGAACGGCGTACGGACCTTGGGGGGGGATTTTGGTACGGAGGAGGTGGGGAGAGGAGGCTAGGGTTTCTGTCTTGGGATTGTTTTCTGTTTTGTTGTCATACTGTTATTTGCGCGTGTACTTAGGATAGGGTTGAGAGGGAGGACTTATCCTCACTCTCATCTTCGGATTGGGAGAGGCATGGAATGCAGGAAGAGAATCAGACCATCACATCATTGGATTGGATCACTCATCTCACCAGGAGATTAAAGGAACTCATACCGGATACACATCCAGGTGGAAAGTTCTTAGGGTTGAAGGATTGGCAATTTCACTCTCTCTCTACTTTTCTTTATTTTTTTATCTCCTTATTTCTATCTCTCATTTCAAGTGCGACTCTGGAATCCCCATCTCCTTTCAAACGCAGGGAACCGTTAACTTCCAAACCTTGGGACAATTATAGGGGGATAACCCTTATTCTTTGCACACCGAGCGAGCGCAAGATCAAGACTTGAACAGTTGAGGCCCAATCAACCAAGTGAGATTGGAAAGAGTTTTTTTAAGGTAGCAATGGGCTGAATGGGCGGCTTGGTGTGTCAACAAAGGCAAACCAGAGATGGCAAAGATGATCAGATTGCGAGGTTGAGTGAGGCTGGAACTGGATGGTTGATGAAATTATTGAGTGACCAAGCTGAAGTACTTGAAAAGGAGGCAAATCCTGGAGTTGCAAAGGAGCAAGGTTGACGCTGCAGTCGCAATGGAGCAAGGTTGAAGCTGGAGTTGCAATGGAGAAAGGTTGAAGCTGGATTTGCAATGGAGCAAGATTGAAGCTGGAGTTGCAATGGAGCAAGGTTGAAGCTGGAGTTGCAATGGAGCAAGGTTGAAGCTGGAGTTGCAATGGAAAAGATTGAAGGAGGAATGCAACAACGATTGCGGAGGGATTGAATGAAACAAGATCAATTGGCAAGGACAATTGAGATCATAGGGAGAAGCAAAGCAGAATGATCAATAGGAAGGATGAATTTGAGAAAGAGACCAAGATAGCAAGACAGGGTTCTCAAGAGGACAAAAAGTTTGAAAGACGAGCAGGATAAATAGATGAGACAGATCAAACAAGGATATAGCGGAAAATTGGACAGGTCAGATAAAGAGGAATTGGAACAAAAAGATAAAAAGAAGGAGATCTTAGTAGAGTACTGAGTGGGGATTTGACAAGGATAACCAATGTAAGATGGAGTTCAGAAGTTGAAGAAGTGAGCCTCCTCTTGGGGACCATCCATAGATTGTTTAGACGCTTTAGGCGCCTTCTCTGGATATTTTACCCAGCAGGTGGCTGCTCGATGACCGGGCTTTTTGCAATGTGGGCAAGTAGAGGGAGCAGAATAGAGAGCGGAGTTTACCGGGGCCATTGAGTTGGAAAAGGATTGGTCTTCAATTTTATCTTGAGCATGATCCTTTTCATGTTTCTTGAGAAGATATTTGACGGTTTGTCCTTGGTAATTGTTGCAATTTTTGAGGTAGTTGAATTGATTCGGAAGTTTGGAAAGGGTAAGTATGATAGTCAACTCGTCCTCTAGTTTGAAACCTACTAATTGCATTTTTTGAGTGGCAGTTTGAATTTGATTCACAAATTTAACAATACCACTTTGGAACTCAATTTTGTTAAATTGGGCAAATGCAAGAGTCTTATTTACAAAATTGTTGGACATGTATTGCTCTAAGAGTAAGTTCCATAAAGCTTTGCCGTTTCTCTTTTGATCAGTTGGAAGGGATCCGGCAACAAAGGAAAGGTTGTCTGAGTCAAGGTGGTCAAGAATGAGGTTGTAGGCTTTGCGGCTCAGGCGTTCAAAGTAATCAATTTTCTTTTGGTCAGTTTCAAGAGGTTGGGTTGTTTGTCCTGAGATTATTTCTAAGGCATAAATTGAGTCAAGTTTCACTTCCATTGCTAGGGACCAAATATAGTAGTTATTGCAAGTGAGCAGAAGCTTCTGAGGTTGTGAAAGAGAAGTCATCCTTTGATGATCAGTAGCAAAGAGGGAAGAGAAACTATGAGTTTGACAGAGATGGTCAGGGGAGTATTTTGGCTTTTAACCGTGTAAAATTTTGAGCTGGGTGCTCCGGTGGAAAGAGGAAGGAGAAGGGATGATAAGGTCTTATGTTGCCAAGGGGAGCGGATCAAGAGAGTCAAGGGAGCACTCCTGGTTCAAAGTGAGGAAGAACTGATGTTGATTCATTGACTTGGAAACCAGCAGCTTAAATAGACTAAGTACATTAAGGCTGGCTTGTGGTTGACAAGATGAATGAAAAAGAATAAGTTTGATAAGCATAACTGTGAAACAGAAGATGTCACAAGATAAATAAATGTTAGGAATTTGAGTCACAATAGATGAAAGGTAAAGAAAGCACTAGAGTTGATACTGGTGGAACAACATAAAGACTTTACTAGACTAGCATACTTGTGAGGAGAGCCACTGTAGGTTAAGATAAAGATTATACTGGAAATAATACTCAACAAGCTTATTATAGAGATAATACTAGACAAAACACTTAGAGCAAGACATGAGAATATAAAGCTTAATAAATGGTTGCACTCTAGTGTTAGGCAACTCAATATAAGACTAGAATTCTAACAAGGTTGAACCCAGTTTTTCAAAGGAGTTTCATAACCGGTTCAGTTCTGTTAATGAAGTTGAAGCGGCAATAACTGATCCTTTGGCACCAGATTTAATTGCACAGGAGGATATAATCTCTCTAAGGCAAGGTTGAGCTGGATGTTTTAAGCTAGGGCGTGGGTTAGCAAATATTGAAGAGATGCATATACTTTATGTGCATGCAATGCTGGCCAAAGTTGGAATTTGTATTTGGGGACCAAAATTGGAGGAGCCTCATGACTCTCTCTTCAACTCGGCCTGCTGGATTACTGCACTAAACACATTCCAACAACTTTTGGCAAGTGGAGCCTATCAATATATGAATATAAATTTTTCAAACATCAACAAAGTGTCCTTATTGGTTTCAGCTTACCATCATTATGTGCATTATTTAATGGAGAGTTGTTTCAAAAATGAACTTAAGGAGGCAGGGAAACATAAGAAGGACAAATTCAAGAAGGCCATTCAAAAAAACCAAGAACGAGTCAGTCAATGTTTGCCTATTTTGTAAGAAAGAAATTACTGACTTTCCATGATTATTTGCAAAAGTTACGAGACAGTTTTTATGATTATGCTGTGAAGAACAAGTTTCCAAAGCAATACTTCACCATCCTCAAGGATATTTTATCCCATAGTGATGATGAATACAATGCTGAACACAACATCTATGTCATCAAAACATTAAGGTACTGCTCCAACAACGCTAACAAGTTCTTCAGAAGGTTAGATGTTGAAATGCTCAAGGCTGATCAGTTGGCAGGAAAGAAAGGTTGAAAACGAGTTTGCAAACTTCCTAGAGTACCGGTTGCATCTGAATTTACCAAACCACCACTGGATTTACCCTTCGACTTTTACCATCAAGGTTGGTTCAAGATGTTAAACAATTCTGACAAGCGGCTCATCCCAGACTCCAATGCTGTGGCTTTTCTTCCAGATGCAAAATTATCTCTCTGGCCTACCCGAGTTCCTGATGAAAAACTTAGTGATAATTCTTTCACTGCAAAATACCATGACGTCTTGCTTGAACCTTATGGGTTAGATGTGCTCAATGGCGCTCAATCTTCATCTGATGATGAAACCAAAGACAAAGTGGAGGATGATAGTATTGAAATCAATGAGGATGAAGAAGAGGAAGATGCCAAGGATCTTTTCCTTGAGCAGGGTGACTTTGGGGATTTGTATGATGCAGCTGAAAACAATGCTGATGAGGAGGAGTTGTAATTCCCTTGTGTCATGAAATATGTTGGGTTTAAAATAATAATTTACCCAACTCAATCTTGGATACTCAAATACTGTGTTATTAGATCTGATGGCTTTAAATATCCACTCCACTGTGGTAGTGCCCTCTAGGCTAAACTCTCCATTTAACTCTTGTGGAATGAATCCTTGAAATTACACAAAAACATTTGATGGAACAAAAACAGAAATTTAATTAGAAATCTACAGTAGAATGAGGAAGGCTAGTACAATCTAATGGGCAAATAATGATTCCATCTTGAGAGAGTACAAAGGTTTCTGTGTGTAAAATTTGATAAGCACAAAGGCACTTGAATGCAGACTCACCAACAACCCTTTGTTTACTAGTAATTGTTCAAACAACAGTCTTAAATAATGAGAGAATAGATCAAAAATTGACATCTGTGGAGTCTAGGGATTGAGAATACTTTTTCTGGAAAACTTGGACAAAGAATACGGGTTCTATCTTGTGAAGAGTTACTCTGACAAGATAGATCCATTGAAAAATCCCAATCTTGGTCTTACCTCTGTTTTTATATAAAATGCAGTTGTTTGGACGGTTGATGGAAAGATGGTGTTCAATGCTGTTGGCCCCTTTCCACTTCCAACTATTCACTGGTGTCCCATATGGGAAGAGAACACATGCGGTGCTTGGATGTGGTAAGTTTCTGTAGTCACAAACCCCTTCTTGTGTTTGTTGAAAATACTTCAGGATCATGTTATATTCAAATCGGGAAATATTTACTTCATTGATTGATCGATCTGGGCTTTTGGAAGCAGCAAACACACCTGTCTCATCCACTTTTTGATTCAATCTTTGAAGTGCACAGGCCTTTTGCATCATAGTTTAGTCCATCTCCTCTGTCAGAAAAATAGTTCACAATGTTAAGCTCTTTTTTTTTAAAAAAAAAAAAAAACATCCTAGTATAATAGCACAAAATTCAACTTACTAATGTTTGGATCGGTCTTTATTTTTTGAAAGAACCCAATCAGTCTTTCACCTTTGAATTCAGCTACTTGTTTGAGTGGACCCCATAATTTCAGTTGCTTGGGGATATGAAGCGCATAATGGTGGTTAGGTCGTATGTTCAAATCTTCAAATCTCCTTTTTGATGTTTCATTGTATTGATGAAAGTAAGTTGCAAAGTGGTCAGGATCTCTTGGTGTGATCACATTGGCACAAACAATACTAGTGCACCAACACAATGCACCAACATTGGTAAGCACCAGCCCCTTGAGTGAATTCGGTTTGATCTTTGAAGGTTTATTGGCAAACATTTCCGTGATCACCAAAGGTATGATGTATTCAAAGAAACAATACCAGTGGTTGGCTTTCCACTTTCCAGCCTTTTGATCCCCAAGCGGCTGGGGTGGTTGTTCCAATTCCGATGGCAATACAATGTCATTCTGGATCTCCTTGAATTGATTTATTTGATCTTCAGTGAACAGTCCTGCACCACAATTGAACTCGACCTCCTCTGAACTTGATTCTTTGGAGCTTTCCATTTCATCAATCCAGTCATCCGTGTCCTTAACCTTGACTGCTTTTTTTGGGTGGCTTTTGCCCAGTTTCTTGGCAATGCCTTTTTTGTTTCTTGACCAACCCCATATCAAAACCCCATCGTATTCTCAAATGATGTTGTAATATACCTTCCAACCAATTGTGAATCATTCCAAGTGGAATATGAAGAACAATGTTGCAATAAGGGAGCTGGTTTAGCTCCAACCATCTCATGCCAGTCTTTCAAACATGCTCTTCCTTGCTACTGATTTTTTTTAGTTGTTTCCATCTCCACAATGCTGCTAGGGTCTCTTCAGCTCCTCAAGGCTCTCCAAGCTTTAGTTCACCAAGATTTTCCTTCACTTCTTTGCACCAAGAGCAAAAAAAAAAATTTGCACTATGAGATGCATAGCCAGCTACTTTATGGACACCCACCATGTCACCAAGAAGAGGAAGTAACTGCACTCAAACAAGTTGACCTTGTGGGTATTGATTTGTTCTTATTTTTAAGCCTTGATTGAGCAGAATAAGATTGTCTAAAAGTGGTTTGAGACAGTGATTGATTGTTATCATGTTTGGTGCATTTGGACCAGGTGTAATTCCCGCAATGTAAGTATACCCAATTGTGTTCTGCTTTCCCAGAGGCAAGTTCAGACAATTCATCAAGATCAATCCAAGCAATTGCTGCTTTCCTGCCAGTTTGTTTCCTTTGGGGTTGAACCAATTGATGAACAGTGAAAAGGTGAGATTAAGTGGGTTTTCTTCATTGGGATCACTTGGTCATTCCATACTTCTCCAAGCCTGTCCTTGTTGGATATCGATGGTATCTGTAGTTTCAAGGCAGTTAATTAGTTCTTTTGACCAATCAAGAATGTAATTTTCAGTTGCTTTGTTCCTAAGGAACCACAAAAGCCATTTCTCCAAGGACTGAGTTACATAAACTGATTTGGGGTTCAAATTGGGTTGGGCTGATATGTGATTATACTGGCTAGGAACCTTCTGAGTTGTGCCAATGTGGTCTTCACTCAATCCTCTTGACCTTTTTTTCAAATAGCAAAGTTCCACATTCTTTGGCCCGTGGAGTTTCCTTGTCTTGGGATGATGTTTGAGGAATGTTGGGAGGAAAGTAGAGCAGAAAACATGTGGGAGAACAAACACATTTATTCAGTGTTGGACAGATCTGCAGTTTTTTTTTTTTTGTTGTACGGATGTTGCTCGGAACTTCTCTTTCTGAAAAGTGTTGGTTAATTTCCTGGCACTTGTTGATGATCACAATGACAAAGTTTTGGGCAACTTGACATTTTTTTCATACTCAATCCACAAAAAAAAAATGAAGCCAGGCAATCAAAAGTGAAACAAGAAAAGGCACTCAAGAACACAATTAATTATAACAGGTAAATACTAGATTGATCCAAAGAGAAGAATTTAGCTCATGATCCATAGGCATTTGAGTTGAAGTAGATTGTGATGAGTAGGTAGAACTTGAACTTGAGATGGGTGATTCTTTATCACTAGTATCACTTTCCGGTTTAGGTGTTGAAAAGTTTTGAAGAGTTGATTTGTGGTCTTCTAGGGAATGGTTGAGTTAATTTTGTGTTGAGATAAGTTGAGCTTGTACTATTTGGCCATTGGAGTTTGTCAAGTTGAGTTTGATGCACTGTGAGCCGGTAGAAATCTGCATGGTTGGGGATTACAGTGTGTGTGGATCACAACTCAGTTAGTCTACTTCAGCCCGGGCTGTTTGTTGTCCAGGAAATCGTCGTGTCCTCGCCTTTCACATGTGAGATGAGGAAGACACTCGGGAACTTGTGATGCGGTGAGGTATAGGATGTCAGCTTGTGTCGCATATATGATGTCTTACTGCCCGCGCGGCCGTCAGATGTCCCACAACTTGGCTGGCATAAGTCTGGGTGTCGCAGGATTGCATGGGACACTAAATTGCACACCGTGGGAGTGAGTGAGTGAGGGCCATTGGAAGATTGAAAATTTTTTAACCAGTCAAGAGTCTTGAGATTGGAGATTTGATAGCTTGGGTGGAGTTGGACAGAGTGAAGAATGAAACCAGCTTGGAGTCAAGTGCAGAGTCAGTTCTTCATCGATTACGCTCACTTCGAGTTCACTCATTCGAGTCCAAGATAGCCAGCAAGTCAGCCTCTTGAGCCTCGTCGATCGTCATCAGGAGGAACTGACCAAGAAGTTCAATTTAACTTATCATCATCGAGTCACTCAGCCTCAACCTCAAAACTCATCCCATCTCATCCCATCTCATCCCAACTCACCCCCACCCCCACCCCCACCCCCTCTTATCATGGCCTCTTCCCACCCTCCTCCATCTTCTTCTTCGCCCTCCTTGACGCTCAAGTTATTCCTTCGACCCACGACTGCCTCACCCCCACCTGCCTTCGGTATCCTGGCCCTCTCGCTCCATCTACTCGATTCGAATCCAGAACTCAAGCTGAGGATCGAGTACGAGGACGGCCAGATCGGTGCTAATAAGCATCTCTCCTCTCAACTCATCATTCATCAACATCCCACCATCCTTCACTCATCCTCAATCCCCTCAATCCAAGCCATCTCCATCCATACTCACTATCCTCCTTTCCATCGAGACCCCCCTCAGACTATCGAGCTCGATGAGATCGATCGATTGGATCGTACCTTCATCCAACCTCTCATCTCGGATCCCAATCGAGCCAAGGTCATTCACCATCTCACCTCGATTGCCCATCGAATCGATCACCATCTCACCCTACGTACCTACTTACTCTCTCATTCGATCTCTTACTTGGATTGGGCTCTCTGGGGTATCATCAAATCCTCGAGTACCTTCAACGTCCTCCTCAACCAATCCTCCAACTACCCTCATCTCTCCAGGTGGTTCGATCATCTCGACTCCTTCCAGGCAACCCGAGCGGCCATCGTCAGCCTGAACGATCACCTCAAGCGATCCCTCAAGGCTCGCTCCAAGGCCGGCGTCGCTTCCATCAACTTCGACCAAGGCCTGCCGAATGCCATTCAGACTCGAGTCGTCACCCGGTTCCCCCCCGAACCCTCCGGGTACCTCCACATCGGTCACTGTAAGGCTGCCATCCTCAACCAACACTACGCCAAGATCTACGATGGTCAATTCTTGGTCAGGTTCGATGATACGAACCCAAGTAAAGAAAAGGTCGTAGCAATCAACCTCATCCATCTCGGGATCCTCAACCTAGAACTGATCATCTCATCGATCCCCCTCTTCTATCCTTAGGAAGAGTTTCAAGATGCTATCCTACAAGATCTGGAACTGTTGGACGTCAGGGGTGATCGAACGTCATATACCTCTGATCATTTCGATCGATTGTACGATTATGCGCTCGAGATGATCACCAAGGGAAACGCTTACTGTGATGATACCGAACAAGAAGTCGTAAGCCCATCCATCTATCCGTGATCATGATCCCATCCCCAACTACCCAAGGCTTGGGTTCTTCTCGTCATATTCAAAAGTTTTCATCATCATCGATTCTCGAGCAACATCATCCATCCACAGATTAAAGAGCAGAGGATGGCCCGTCAACCATCCCAGCGGCGAGATTCGTCGATCCAAGAGAATCTCTCGAGGTTTGAGGAGATGAACAAGGCATCCACCGAAGGTCTGAGGTGGTGTCTACGCGCCAAGATCCGATACGATGATCTCAACGGCACGTTGAGGGATCCAGTCATCTATCGTTGTAACCTTCTTCCTCATCATCGAACCGGGTCAGTCGAGCTTCTCCCAACCTTGATCCGCGACCAATTCTAGAGTGCCGATCTAACCCCTTTGGATCTACGTCGATCCAGTGAGAAGTGGAAGATCTATCCGACCTACGATTTCGCATGTCCGATCGTCGATTCGATCGAAGGTGTTACCCATGCACTCAGAACTAACGAGTATCGGGATCGAAACCCACAGTATTGGTGGATGCAAGAGGCGCTAAACTTGAGACGAGTCGAAATCAAAGATTTTGCGTCAGTCATATTCGATCCGATCCATCTTTCCTATCTCACTAACACTCCTCCACATGCCCATCTTGACCTCTTCCGTACGATTGGGCGGGTCTCCAGGCGAGTCAACTTTGTGTATACCCTGCTATCCAAGCGCAAGTTGAAATGGTTTGTCGATACTGGTCGAGTGAGAGGTTGGGATGACCCCCGGTTCGCAACCGTCAGAGGTAATCAGCTTGGTCACCAATACGAACGGGAAAGAACGAGTGGAAGGTTCCTTTCTTTTGACTTGTGCTTCCGATAACTAGGTATTCGTAGAAGAGGAATGACTATTCAGGCGATGAGAGATTTCATGATCGGGCAAGGAGACTCTCAGCAACAAGTCAACATGGAATGGGACGTTCTATGGAGTATCAACAAGCGAATCATCGATCCCATCGTTCCTCGTCATTTTGCGGTTTCAAATACCAACAAGTACGTCGACTCGTTTCCTCTCTTGGAATCCGGCTTACTTGAATCGACTCTGCTCCTTGTCGTTCAGGGTTACTACTGTCATCAAGGGTGGTCAGGGCGTTTCGTTCGTCGAAACTTTACCCACTCATAAGAAAAATCCCCAAGTTGGGTCGAAAAAAGTCACCTATAGTCCATCGATTTATATCGAGCAAGCTGATGCATTGTCGTTCGACATTGATGAAGAGGTCAGCCTCGTCTCCTGCTTACCTCACCCACATGATAGACTCGAGTTCCGATCGGTCCCACGATGAGCTCATCGCGCTACCTTATACAACCCCACGATCCCGTTCTTGTTTGACTTGCGAAAGTCTAGATCACCCTAATGGATTGGGGAAACGCGATCGTCAGAAAAAAGACGATTGGGTCTGATGGGGTAGTCAGTCTACTAGAGTTAGACTTACATCTCGAGGGCGATTTTAAGAAGACGAAGAAAAAGATCCATTGGTTGACTACCGATGAGAATGAGACCACTACCGGCCAGACACCGATCGGTGGGTTTGGACTTCAAAACGTCGTCTTGCTCGATTACGATTATTTGATCACCAAGAGGAAGATCGAAGACGATGATGAGATCGACGATTTCATCACACCCGTCAGTGAATTCATCGAACTTGCCATTGCCGATGGAAATATACGCGGGATGAAGAAGGGCGACATGTTGCAATTCGAACGAAAGGGGTACTATATCATCGGTCAGTTCTTACCACCTTGATCGATCGGACAAAAAGACGAGGAAGCTCGAAAACGTGGTTGATCATCTGTGACTAAGATCTCTCGAACGTTGTTGTTGCCCAAATTTGCTCATGGTGATGACTGATGCTAAAGATAAACCACTGGGAGAGGAGACGACCCTGGCATCAGGGAGTGGAAAGGAATGGATGGAGTTGATCAAAATTCCGGATGGTCGGGCGGCTGGCATTGCTAGCAAAGCTACTCCGCCTAATCCATCCTCTACCTCATCCAAGCCCAACCCCCAAACCGATCGGAAATCGAAACCCGCGGTCGTTGAATCGACTAGCCAGATGGTGCGTGCTTCTCCGTCGATCCTGTTGTTTTGACCATGACCATTCGGAGCATACCTCGGGGGGGGGGGTTTCTTTTTGGAGCTTGACGTTGACCCCGATCCGTCGCATTTTTCTCCCTCATCGTCGTCTTGATCCTACCTGTCATGAATGATGATTTTTTTTTTTTTTTTTTAAAAAAAAAAAAAAAAAACCCATATCTCTCCAAATGACGACTTTCGATCGGATAAATCTGATGACGGGTGGGGTGGATCACTAGTTCAAAGTCGAGCCGATCAATGGAAAAGATGAAGATCAGGAGATCATGCCGGTGACGACAAAAATGTATCGAGTCGAGAGTGTCTATCAATGAGAAGAGAGAGAGAGAGAGAGCTCTCCCGATCGCATGATTTATAAGCGATCTGGGATGATCTCCCTCTTGGTTTTGTTGTTGCTCGAGTCGATCTTGTGGGGTTGATGAACAACTTGGCGAGAAAAAAAAAAAGATAGATAGATAGATATCTTGTATGCTACTGGACGAATATCATAGGATCATGACCAAGCCTCTAGGGATTACTTGAACTGGCTTGAATCTCATCATCCCATCTCTTCGAAAGCAAAGAGAGAGAGGAAAAACCCCAGCTATGATCACAAGATCACGTCCGGGGGTCATTATTTACCTCCGACCTCGAGCCGAGAGTGGGCTTTTTTTTTTTTCTTTCTTCGTTTCACCCCTCGTGCCTCATCTGGATAGATGGGTTCTCGAGGATCTTTGGATCAAGAGTCCGTCGACTTGCGTTTGAGAGAATTATCAAGCAGGCAGCGCGCGCGCGCGTGTGAGTGACTGACGATCGTCGCTCTGATCGTCCTCTAAGGGGTGTAGTCCTCATCCCTCGAGGATGCTTCATCTATGCACTCGAATACACTAGATTCTTGACCCCAAACTCGGGGGTTGATTAGGATTTACTAAGTTAGATTGGGAATGAAAAATTTGGGGACTGATTTGAAAGATGAAAGTTTAAAATTTTGAATCGGATGAGGATGAAGTGAAGAGATCGATGGGATTTTAGGATGTTTTGGATTACATCTGAATCGAGCAGCTAAAAAAAAAAAAAAAAAAACACACACACACACACACACACACACACACGGGAGGGTTTAAGTATAGGAGTCACTCAAACGCAGCATCAATTTCAACCGGATCAGTTTCTGGGATGTATAACATTTCAAGCCTCATCGTCAACAATGTGATCGGTTTCAAGTGAGACTTGGTTGTTGGTTCCGTGAGTGAGTACCACGCTTGTTGAGTGGCTGGACCAGCTCCTTGACGATGCCACGTACGACTGACCATAGCTGAACGCTAGATTTTACAGATCAAGACGAACGTTGGAGATGGTCTGAACTTAAGATTTGTTAATGGTCGATGAGGAAGTCAAGTTGACCAGAAGAACCTGTTTGGGAACCGACTTGAAAGGGGGGGGGGGGGGGGGGGAGGGCTCTTTTTTTGGGTCATGGTCAGAGTCCACCAAGGGGATGTGAGGAATGAGCACCCAGGGTTTTGGATCGAAGGTTCTGTTGTCCAATCTTGGGTAACTAGAACATCCCTTGCCAATCTGAAAATCATCAAACGAGTTTGATGTGATGGTAAAGCCCCCCCCCCCCACCCCACCCCAATCCAACGGTCCATGTTCCTGAGCTTACTCGTAGGACCACCAACGTTTCAGAGTCAAGCTATGAGGAGGAACCCGGTGGGAGGAAAGAGTATGTTGAGAGGAAGTCTTGTTGGTTGGAGCATCAACTTCAACAGAGTTGTGGGTGTAGTCATAGCTTGATTTCCTTCATTTCCGGGGAGAGATTAATCCAGTAGTGGTCTAGGTAGCTCATAGACTGCTGTATCTTGGCAACATCAAATAACACGGATGCATGAGGTAAGTGTTTTGAAGGTAGCGATCGTCCAAGTTTGAGAGCCATTTAGACCACAGGTATAAAAGACTTGACTCACATCACCACCAGGAACGCTTTACCTTTCCTCCAAAGTATTGGTTTGGAATCTGTGAGGGTCTTCAGGTAGCCTGTTGAGTGAATCAAAAGCATGCCTATGACTCATAGTTGATTCATCCCAGATGATCAAACAAGCCTTTTTGAGAGATTGATGGTCACGCTCGATAGGGTTAAAGGTTATTATTATTATCTTCCCTCGTTTCAACAAATCCTTTTCCTCAGTACCATCTACCTCAGTTCATAATGCATGACAAAAAAAAAAAAAAAAATAAAGTATGACATCAATCGTACTTTCTGCTTACTAACTCTGGCTTGCATAATCACCTTCCAATCTTGGTAAATTGGTATATATCCAAAAAATCTTGAATTTAACTCTAAATAATCTTTAACCATCCATTTGAACTTTTCCCTTCTACCCTGAATATCATCAACCCTCAGACTTCCACTCTCAGTCATCCACTCACACTAGTTTGCACTCATGCCTAGATAGCCACATCAACCGTATAGTTTGCAACTAGACTAGTCCCTGACCCTGCATAAGCTACACCTTCATCTTTGCATTTTCCTCACCTGTCATTCCTTCCTGTCTCATCTGTTACATCCTCATACACTCACATCCTATTTTCTCACACCTTATAAGATTACAACCTCATAAATAACTTGACTGTTATTTCATTTTTTCCAATTTGGTTCCTGTCTGTCATTCATTGACTCATCAATCTCTAGCTGTAGTTGACCATCCATGGGGTTGTATCTAGTCACCTTTGAATTAACTTATAAAGTCTGGATCACCTACCTGAAGATTATCTCCTCAGTTAGTTAATTTCATAGGTTCTTGCATTTGATAATCTAAAAAAATTTAAAAAGAGTTCAAGATCTGATGAGATAAGAGGTAAATAGAAATGAATGAAAGAATCTTGTAACCTCAAGCCTAAGAGACCTGGGAAGAGGAGGAAGAGGGCACTCTGGTTGATGTTGTGACTGAATCGATGGTTGAATTCCACTTGAGAGCATGGCTGTTGATATAGACTAAATACCAAACTGTCTGATGAGTGGTTGAGTAAAAATTGAATAAGGTAAAATTAACTTGAGCATTTTAAGTGACATGGTAAGTGAAATCCTATGACTAAACAGTCTGGTAATCAAAATACTATAACACAGCCAAGTTATAGTTTACCTATTTTTTGTTACTAAAAGGTTGAAAATCATAATATTGAATCAATCCAATCAATAATACTTTAAACTCCAGTGAAATTAAAATATATGAAACTCAAATTCTCACAGCTAAATCCAGTCTTCACATTGGGCTTGGCTTTAGTTCCTTTCCATTGGAACACTTCTTCCCTCTTGCTGTTTGTTGAGCCATCAAATCACCAAGTTTGCACTTTGAAGTTAGCCTTACTACCTCAAATTGTTCCTTGCACTCAGCTTCTCCCTTTGCACTCAAAATAATCTAAGATTTCCCTATAGTACATGGGGTGGTCATGTGACAGTAAATTAACTAACAGAACTCCTCTACCATAGTTTTCCAACCTATCATACATTCTTCTTTTACAATGTAATGTACTTGCTCAACCAGGAATGCTTCTATCACCCCTTATAATGATGATATTCATTGGGTAGGGAGAACCAGTGCTTAATGGGCCCAACAACCTTTAGATGACATTCCTTCTTCTAAATCTCCTTTGGTTGAACCTCTTGAAAATCCCCTTGTTCCTCAAAAGGAAGATCTGGTGGATCCTCTTGAGGAAATTGGTGACTCCAAACTTGATCCAGGCTCTAAATCAAAATGCCTTGCAATCTGGTCCAAGTGGTCCTAGTTTATGTACTCTGGGCATGAATCAGCATGATCTTTTTACAGGTGAAAATTCCCATAATCTTAGATCCTACCTACAGTCCTGTAAAATCATCTTCTCCAACAATCCCAAAAACTTTCCTTCCAATAGAAATAGAGTTATGTATGCCTCTTCCTTTTCAGGGAGAAGAGCCTTGCAGTGGTTGGAACTGTATCTCAAACTATTATCCAATACAATTACCACATGTATTCTCAACAATTGGGATAAGTTCAAGCAACAACTTTTCAACCTGTTTGGTGACCCCAAAAAAGTGTGAAACACCAAATGCAAACTTAATAATCTAGTTATAAAAGAGAATAGTCAATTTTATTTTTATATATCTCCCATTTACAAGCCTTGCAGTCTCACATGCAATGGAACAAGGCTCCACTTTTATTTCACTTTTGAAAGGATTGAATGGTGTAGAAACCAAGAGAGGGATAATCTCCTAGTTGTCCTTGAGTTCTGGTATTGATGGTTGTAGCATCTGTAAGGATAATGATGCTCCATTAAAGAGAGAGAGAAAGAGATGAATTTCCTTTCCTCCGCCCTTCATCCATCCATCCATCCAATCCAATGATTCCCTGTACTACAACCCAGAGATGAGAGTGAGTTATTTAAGTCCTCCCTCTCAAACCTAACCTAAGTACAAGCCCAAACAGAAAGCCTATCAACAAAGAAAGAAAACCCTACGGCCCTGAACCCTTACCCAACCCTACCCAATCCATCCACTCCCTCCAAAACTGTTCCCTCCATCATTAAGTACGTTGGGTTTGTCCTTTTCATGGCGCATCCCTCCACCACACCCTACTTGGAGCCCCCCGCGTTTATCTGTCTGCATGCTTCAGCAAATCCCATGATCCGCAGATCAGTCCATGCCTATGCTTTCCCATACCTTGCTAGCCCTTCTAAACCTGCTATTGCCCCACTCCTGCTTCCCAAACTACCCGCTGTGGAAACTTTAGAGGTTATCCCTCACGAAGTTGTCCCTAGTTACGGGATCAATGGTTCTAGTGTCTGTAAGACCGAGAATGCTTCCTTTCCTTTTCTCCAAGAGAGAGAGAGAGAGAGAGAGAGATAGATAGAGATATGTGATGGATCCCTCCCCTACAACCCTGAGTCGAGGGGAAGGGTATTTGAGCCCTCCCCCTCAACCCTAACCTAAGCACAAGCACAAAGACAGACTGGCAACCATGAAGAAGGAACCCTAGACCCAGAACCCTGACCCATCCCCCAACCCATACCCATACCCTATCCCCACCAGCTCGCCTGCCATTACGCGCATCCGGTTCATCTTTTTGTGGCGCGGCCCTCCGCCGCGCGATACCCAAAGTTCGCCGCGCTTGCGCGCATCCATTCAACGCGCCGTTGTGGATTTCCCGTCCCATGGCCGGCCCGCGCTTGCGCGCGGCTGCCCACGCATATAGCCCCGCTTTTTCCTCCCCCGACTAGCCGTTCCGAGAACCTGGTCGGCCCAGCTCCATCCGTGAGTCGGACATCCAAGCGGGTCGCGGCCCGCCTCCCTTAGTCAGGCCCGGCCTGCAGTCGCGTGCTTGATCCCGCCGCGCCCACTGCTGAGCCCGCAGCAGCTACTGCTGAGGACCGGCACACCCCCACTGCTGAGCCTAACCTACCAGATGCTGAGCGCGCAGGCCGCAACGCAGTCCCCGACCCGAGGCTATATAATGACACCACATCCCCCCCCCAACTTGAGTTCTGTCCCCAGAGGTCCCTTCCCATTGCCACCTTGACTACCCACACCCTGCTCCTCCCTACCCACTCCTCTTCTCACACTCCACCGACTCCCCTCCCACGCTCATTGCCTTCATGCTTCCCTGCGAATTCTGCGCCCGGAACGGGCACGCGTGCTCGATTGCTCCTGGTTGACGCGCCTGTGTCGCTTGCCGTCGCGGCCATCGCCGCTGCTCGCTTAGCGATGGCATGCCCCGAGCTCCCCCCAACTTCGGCTCCCGCCCCAGGCCGCGCAAAAGGGCTCGTCCCGACCCGTTCGTGGTTTCGGACGACAACACCATCTCGGAGGACTCGTGGACTCCGCCGGGCTCCCCTTCCCGCCGCCCTCTGCTGAGCGAGGGTGGCGACTCGGCTTCCCCCCTTCGCCGTGCGGGACCGCCGCGGAAGGAGGATTTCTCATCCGTTGAGGACTATCGGAGGGCCCTACGATTCTGGTCGGACCACGTTCGGATGAGGGAAGGTGCAAGGGACCCGCGACTTGATGAGATTCTCCGGCGTCGCGCTGCTGCAGCCCCGGTTCCCCCTCCGGCACCTACACCGGCTCCTTCCGCCCCGGCTCCACAAGGTACCCCACCGCCGCCCGCGTCACCAGCGGTCTCGGATGGGAGGCCCACTACCCCCAAGGTCCCTCCTCCGCCGTCCCCGATCATTGTTCCGTCATCGCCCCCAGATGGACCGAGCCCTCCGCGCGATGCCCCGGGGACCCCCTCATCACCTCCTCGCTTGTTTGGACCAAGCCCCATCCCAGCACCAGCACCGCCTTCCCTCAACTCCCCCGAGATCCCGGAGATCCCGGTCGTGATGGCACTCCCGGCGGCTGGCTTTGAGGCTTTCGCGGAACGGTCAACCGCAATGCTCCGCAACTTCCTGGCGACCCCCGGAGCCCAATCCTCCGAATCCCAGCGCGAGTTCTTGGCGTCTTACCGGGCCCTACTGGCATCATCGAGGGCGGACATGGAGGAAATGATGCAAATGGCTTAGACGCCCCCACCCCCTTCCTTCTCTCCTTCCCCGCCTACTTTTCTTGTCCTATTGTTGTACCGCGTTCTTTGGAGAAATACATATTGCTGCGTGAGGAAAAGAAAGGGCCGTGTCCTGGAAAGTGAGTGTGAGTGAGGTTGAGGTTGAGATCCACGTCCGCGCGCTCCCTCCGTGAGAAACCGTAAGTGACCAGTTATTCCAAGAAAAGAGGTACCTGGACCGCCCCAGACAGACTGCCACACAGTTCCCCACACCCGTACTACAAAACAAAACAACACCGCGCCAACAGCGCGCGCTCACAACTGGGAGTATAAGGGAGAAGCAATGGGAACAAACATTCTGGGGTGTCTAGTTGTTCCGGCTGTGAACCGGCTAGAGCACCCCCTTACCAAGCTAAGCTTTAATCCGCGTCCATACCATCCCTGACCGTCGCGACCGTCCGTTGAAGAAAGAAACAGGAGAGAAACAGACAAACAAAGGAAAGAAAACAGCCCGAATCCAAAGAAGAGAAAGAAAATATCCTATATTTATTATTTTATTTTATTATTATATTTATATATATATATTTTTTTTTTTTTTTTTTTTGCAGAGCTCTTTGTCCCGCCATCCGTGCGCGGGGCTTGTCCTCGCGTTTGCGGGCCCGACGCCACGCCGCGCCCGCGTACCTGCAATAAATAAACCATAGCCAGTACCAATCCAAAGCCAAGCCCAAACCAAAACATAAGGAAACAAACATTCTGGGGTGTCTAGTTGTCCCGGCTGTGAACCGGCTAGAACACCCCCCTCACCAAATAAAGCTTAACCACCTAGCGCCCCCCCCCCAGCTTGACAGCTGTCCCCAGCCGTCTGCAACCTCCTACTTCTCCGGGGTCGCGCGTTGCGCGCCGCTACTTTGCTATCCAAACGATCCGCGCCGTCGTCCAACTCTGGGACCGCCTCGCCCCTGGGCCCCGAATCATTGCTCGCCGTCTTGTTGAAGGAAGTGGAACCGCGCGCGAAGAAGCGTTTCACGTGCAAAGCCGCGGCCTTCCGCTTAAGCGGCATCCCGTCCAATTCCTCAAGCCCGTAGCTGCCGCCCAAGAACTTAGAGGCCACGCGGTACGGCCCGTTCCACCGGTTGGCGAAAAGCCGGCCCAACTGGGATTCCAGACTCCAATTATACCGCAGGACCAGGTCCCCCTTCCGCAGCGGATCCCGGAGCCAATAGGAACAGCGCTTGTCCCAATAGCGGACTGACACCGTCCGGGTTTTCTTCAACCGTTCCGCGGCCTTTCCCAAGGTCTCCTCACGCCTAAGGAGCTGTTCAGCCCGCGCCTCGATCAGATCCGCGGACGTCTTAACCTTCCACCAATCCACGCCCAAAAACGTGTTCAGCTCGATGTCCACGGGAAGCACGGGCCGCTGCCCGTAGAGTAGCTCGTAAGGCAAATACCCCGTTGACCGCTTCACGGAGATCCGATTGGCAAAAAGGACCGCGGGGAGTGCCACCTGCCACTTTTTGCCGTCCTCACCGCACATTTTCACCAGGGCATCCTTGATTGGCTGATGCCCCCGCTCAATCATCCCCGCGCCCTCCGGGTAGTATTCCGTCACGCGGCCAAATTTTGCTCCACAACTCTGCACCAGCGTCATCAGGCGTCCCCAAAACTCCGCCCCTCCGTCGACGGTGACCAAGCGAAGCGACCCGTAGCGCGCGAACCAGTCTTCTTCCAGAAACTGAGCCACCTTTTCCGCCGATAGCTTCGCTAGGGGCCTTGCTTCCACCCACCCAGACAGATTGTCGCGCGCAACCAGCAAATACGCAAACTTACCCGCCTTGATGTGGACCACGTCCAGCGAAACGCGCCCGAAAAGCGCGTCCTCGCCCGTGGGGCGGCTGACCTCCTTGGGCAGCCTCAAGCTTCGCCGTTGGCAGGCCTCGCACGACTTCACCCAGTCGCGCACCGCGCGAACAACCCCCGGCCACCAAAACCTTGCTTTCACCCTCCTCCGCGTCTTGACCTCACCCCGATGACCAAGGTCGTCGTGCAGACTTCCTAGAATCACCTCCTGGTCGGCCCTAGAAGTCGCAACAACAAGAGGCACGGAACCGCTCCGCCGCCATAACTGACCGTCCTGTAAGAAGAAGTTCAGAACGTTTTGCCTCACCCATTGGGCGACCGTTTCCGTCGTGCCCTCGGGGAACCGGAGATCCTGAAAATAAGAGCACAAGACCGCGTAACGTCCCGACTGACGCAACGGAAGACAAACCACCGCCTCCGTCTTTCCTACCCAAACGACCGGAGCTTCCACGTCCAAGGGTTCTGCCCCCTTGTATGGGTTGTCCTGCGGGTACCGCGACAGCGCGTCCGGCATTGTGAACGCCTTTCCTGGGATGTGCACCACGTTAAAGGAGAATAACTGGAGAAACGCTACCCACCTGGTCATGGGCGCGTTCGGCAGCGTTGGTGAGTTAATCATTAGCGCCAAGGCCTCCGCGTCAACCAGGAGCTCAAAGTGCACACCCCACAAAAGGTGCTGCAACCACCGTACAATCTTGGTGACACCACAAAGCTCCAGCTTCGGCTGCAAATACCGACTCTCTGTCGCGGTAAAGGTGACCGATTCGTAGAGCACCGGCCTATCTTTTCCATCTTCCTCCTGTGTCAAGACCCCCCCAGCACCGAACTCACTAGAGTCGACCGCCAGGCGTATCCCTCCGGTGTCGTAATCGAGGTCCCGAAGGACGATGTCGCGCCCCACGATTTCCTTGAGCTTTGCAAAAGCGGCATTGCATCCCTCGGTCCACTTCCACTCCGCCCCCTTACGCGTCAATGCCCACATTGGGCTTGCTACTTCCGCAAACCGCTCGATGAACATGCGGACGTAGCTGCACAACCCCAGAAACTGCAGGACGTGCGACACTGTCCGAGGGGTCGGCCATTCAAGAACCTTATTCTGCTTCTTCTCCGCTATTTGCCTCCCGTCATAGGCCACGACATGCCCCAGTACTTCGAGCGCCGGAACGCAGACCGCCAACTTTTTCCCAGACACAGTAAGGCCTGCCTCCTCAATTCGGAAGAGGACTTGTTCCAGAGTCTCCGCGTATTCCCAGACGAATCGCCGGATCGCGGGTGCATCCTCTAGGACCGCGCCCTCGTAGTCCGTTCTGGGGCCTTTAATGCCAGCGTTGTCAATGAAGATCTGCACGCCTTCCGGAAGGTCGTTGCGTAGTATCCAGGTCATTTGGGCTTGGTATACCGCCACTGAGTTGGTCGCACCTTGCGGTAGCCGCGTCAGCTGCATCCTCCCTAGCCCGGTTTCAAACGCCGTCAGTGGCCGCAAGTCAGGGTGGAGTTCTCGCTGGTCATATCCCCCCATCACGTCCACCAGCCCGTAGCAAGCGCGCCCGGCCATTGACTCCAGAAATTCTTCCACGCGCGGGGGAAGCCCCGCGTTGCGAATAGTGAACGAATTTAGCCTCTGAAGGTCGTGAACAATCCTTAGCGACTTTCCGTCCTGCTTAACGACTGCGAAGATAGGACTCGAGTAGCTTGACGTGGATTGCTCGTAAAGCCCCATCCTCACGCACTCCCGCACCAGCTCCAGAAAGGGCTCCCAAACGGTACGGGGGATCGGAATCGGCTTGATTTGCCACGGTTTGTGAGGGACAGTGGGAATAACGTAAGGGTTCCCAATCTCACCTCTCAACAACCCGCGCTCATCCGGTCCAAAAGCAAGCGCCTTCTCCCTCATCACCAATACCGACACCAGCAGATCCATCTCCTCCGCACTCAGCCATCCCGTCGGTCCAAAGTTAAGGGCGTCCACCCGCTCGTCCGTGATTTGCGCCAACCGCATTACCCATCCATTCTTCCTAAGGGGCGTCTCCCACGGGTTGCGGGACCACGCGATTGGTCGTAAGGGTCCGTTGAGCCCCTGAGGCATTGGCTTGTTCCGCGGCCGGACTTTTCGCGCTACCGGTTTGTACTTGACCGCGTTACACCGCGCCATCCAGACCCAATTGTTTCCGTTGTAAGTCCTAGTAATGACCAGACCGGGGCTTTTGCCTTTGCTCACGACTGTGGCACGATGATAGGGTTTTTGAAGCGTAGCGCCTTCCGGCGATGCATACTGAGGAATGGGACTTACTTCTGGCACCTGCGCCCCACGCGCGCCCTCCCCCGCTTGCTCCTCACCTGTTGGCCGCCCGTGCTGAGCCGGAGCCTGCTCCGCACGGTTCCCGCGGCCGACTAGGAAAAATCCTCCGCAGGGTAACCCTTATGGTCAACCCCCGCGCCGGACTCTTTGTTGCCGCCAGACATTGGGTCCTGTACCCATTTCCCTCTCCCGTGATCGCAGATCGTCGTCTCGAACCGCGCTCTGAGCGAGTCTTCGACGGTCAGCGCCTCCGTTCCTTCCTCGGCGTTGAAGGCCATTTGGGCTCGGAACCCAAACATGAATGGCCATCCTAAAATCACGTCTCCGCATTCCACTGAGAGAAATGACAGAGGCTTACAGACCTTGGCGACTTCCACCTCCTCCGCCTCTACTACCCCATCCACGCGGCATTCCCCGCCATTTAACGCCCAAAGGCCCATCGCACACTTCCTCCACACCAGACCGAGCTCGTCCACCAACCTTGATGGGAGCAGGTTGACCATTGACCCGCTATCCACCATCGCCCACACCTTCCACCCGGCAATGGTCATTGCGACATAAGCAAGCGGGATGGATACCGACTTTGACCGGCACGGCTCGGGATCCATCTCCTCCTCCACCACGTTAACCCGCTGAACCGTTGTCGGCACCTGACCCTGACCGCAATCTTTCAAGGCCTGGACCATCTTGTCGACGACCGCGGGGGACACCGCCGCTAGCTCTTGTAGGGTCAGGGGTATTGGTGAGTCGTTCCCCATTACCCTTCGGACAATGTCCGCGGCCTTCTTCTTTCCTGCGGGATTAGAGGACGGCCCATCCGAAATCGGTACTCGCGCGACTGGCTTTGAGGCCGTTGGTTGCTTGTTGACATCCATCGCAATACGCTCATTCGTCGCCAATGCCCTGACTTCGGCCTCCACTCTCGGCGCTACGCAGGTTCCGGGAGCGGTGACAATCCCAAGCGAGACCCGAGCAGTCTCGGTCTTAGCCTTTGCTCTTTCCCGCACTTGCACCATTGGTGGCGGCTTGTCCTTGGTCAGGTCCACCGATTCACCCGTTGGAAATATGTACGTCATCCCGGATGCGCCAACAAGCCCTTCGTCCATGTCCCAAGTGAGATCCTCACAAACTGACTTCCAGTGCCCTCTCTCCCCGCAATATGAACATCGCGGCAACCCGTACGATCCGGATGATCCGCTAGGGGGCTGGAACCCCTCCGCCATGTGAGGCGGCACCGCGCGCCGTTGAGAAGGAGCCGCCGGAAATGGTGCGGCTGCCGGAGCTGTCGGAGCCGGTGTCCGGTTGAGGAAAACCCTTATGTCCCGCAGAATCTCCGTTATCTCCCCGACTGATGGTCCCTGAGACTGCTGGGAAAGTCCGGCATGAGAGGGCATTGGCGGCCGCGCGGCCGAAGTTTGGTCGGGGGCCGGCGCCGAGATCGTGACCGATTTCTTGGAGGAAGACGGGTACGTTCGTGCCGTATCTGCGATGAGCTCGTCCAAATCAATTTCGCTTTCCACGGCTTGACGGATAACCAAAAGATCGGGGAGAATCGCGACGCTCCCATCCAGCAACCTCTTAACCAGGCCGTGGTTGTACAGGTATTGTTGCACTCTGGAACGGAGCTGGGGCACGAGACCCCCCAGAAACGCCCGCTTCATGGCACCCGTCTGACCCGCGATGACCTCGTTCTTTGCAAGGTACCCGTAGATTCGCTCGAACCTTGACATATATTCCACTAATCCTTTGCGCGATTGGACCCCGCCATTCTTGATCGCCTCCTCCGCAGCTTGATCAAAGTCGCTCTCCCAAAACCGGGGTTCACGCTTCCCCCACCTCGCCAACATCTCGCTTTTCAACTTCCCCCAGTCTTGCCTCTTGTATCCAACCATTTCTTCCACGTCCCGCAGCTTCTCCTCCTCAGTAATGAACAGCACAATAGTCCAAACCTTATCCGTGCCCGACGCGCCCTCTGAGTCCGCGATCCCTTTGAACCTAGAGAGGAACCGCTCAACATCCGAGGTACTGAACCAAAGATGAGGGAAATTCCTTGGCCTCAACCAAACGCGGCAAGGGGCCTCTGCCGCCATGTCCGACAACCCTTCCAAGGGAGGAGCGAACCCGCTAACTCTAGGAGCATGAGCGGACGGCGGCGGAGGGGGTTGAGCAGCAGAGATCGGAGTCGGGCGTGGAGGGTAGGGAAGGGGAGCATTGGATCCCGGAGCGGTTGTTGGTAGCATTCTGCGTAATCTTCAAGAGACTGAGAACGGATCGAAAGTTCCCGGCCAGACCCCCAGATGTGGAAACTTTAGAGGTTATCCCTCACGAAGTTGTCCCTAGTTACGGGATTGATGGTTCTAGCTTCTGCAAGACCAAGAATGCTTCCTTTCCTTTTCTCCGAGAGAGAGAGAGAGAGAGAGAGAGAGAGAGAGAGATAGATAGAGATATGTGATGGATCCCTCCCCTACAACCCGGAGTCAAGGGGAAGGGTATTTGAGCCCTCCCCCTCAACCCTAACCTAAGCACAATCACAAAGACATACTGGCAACCATGAAGAAGGAACCCTAGACCCAGAACCCTGACCCATCCCCCAACCCATACCCATACCCTATCCCCGCCAGCTCACCTGCCATTACGCGCATCCGGTTCATCTTTTCGTGGCGCGGCCCTCCGCCGCGCGATACGTTGAGGAAAAATTGATTTAAATAGTTGTGCAAAGCGGCTAGCGTATGAAGTGGCTAAACAGCCAAAAAATTAGCTTGTAGTTTTTTTAATACTTGCAAGGAAAACTACGCATCATCTGATTTACAGAAATTCAATCTTTGCACTTGAAAGTCACTTGGTGGTCCAAGTTCAAAATTTTTCCTCTTCCATTTCAACAATAATCCTTATTGTGTTTTACTGAATTTCAGTGCTAATGTTTCTTTTATAAGTTCATCTTTTTCCACTTCTAAAAATTTTGCATGTTCTGAGATAGATAATTTTCCCATCTATTTAGTAAGTTGTGCAACCCAACCATTTGATTGGGTTTCCCAAAAGGAAAAATGGACCTTTGAATTTTCCAATTTGCCCAGCTTTGAATGGGATTTATTTGTTTGGGATATCCCAGGAATGGACAACACCATTCTAGGCCATGACTTCTAAGTTTAATGGAATCCAGATGTGAATTGGAAATAAAGAGTAATTAATCTTTGAACCTTGCAAACCAAGGACGTTAAACTTTCTTTCAAGCAGGACTTCAACAGCCTACCTGACACCATCATTGAGTTGGATGACAATTTTCCCCCAGGAGATTTGCAATATCCTGAGCTTCATTCCCAAGTTACCTCTTCAGATTTAGGAGTTATTGCTTATTTTTCCAACTTACCTCTTCCTTGTTTCATTGAAGAGAAACAGGCACCTATCAAACAGTTTATTTTGAGCTCCCTAATCCTCTTTCATTGTGCAAGCACTTCAAAACAAGTGCTCAAAGATGATGAGATTGAAGATTTAGAAATCATTGGAGAGTCTTTACCTTTGGTTTACCATGATTTGGCTGATGTCTAATCAGCTTTAAAAGAAAATAAACTTCCTCCTTCCCATTCTTATGATCACATTATTAAACTTACTGGCCCAGCTCTGGCACCTGGACCAGTCTAATCTCTCTCAAAGCAAGAATCAACCATGCTTCAAGAATAAATTGCAGAAAATGAATCAAAAGGATTTCTTTGAACAAGCAATTCAAATACCCGCTTGACCATCCTATTTGTTCCAAAGAAAGACAACAGCCTTTTGATTTGTTTCAACTACAGGAAACTGAACCAGGTAACCTGGAAGAATGCCTATCAAGTACCACCTATGTTGCACCTCCTCACTCTTTTCCATGAAGCTTCTTATTTCTCAAAGTTATACCTTCAAGGCGCCTATAACCTAATTCACCTTGCATAGGGTCATGAGTATTTGATCACAATGAGAACTTGGTTTGGCAGTTATGAGTATACCCTCATGCCTTTTGGCCTCTGCAATGCTCCCTCTTTTGTTGATGACATTTTTTCTGATCTTGTGGAGAAATACCTTATGGTCTATCTTGATGATATACTTGTCTACTCAAAAAAAAAAAACTTCAGGATCACATTGCACATGTGCAAAAGGTGCTGCAGCAACTTCAAAGGAATAACAAGTTTTCAAAAGCCTCTAAGTGTGAATTTCATACCCATTCTCTTCAATTTTTAGGTTTCCTAGTCTTTCAGTAAGGACTATTGATGGGCCCAGCCAAAAGCCAACACATATTGGACTGGCCTGCACCTTCTTCTGTCAAACCCCTTCAAAAATCTCCTTTGCTTCAGTAATTTTTACTGGAGGTTTATTGTGCATTATTCCAAGAAAACCATTAATTTTACTAACCTTCTTCAAAAAGAAACTCATTTTGTTTTTAATAAAAAAGCTGCTTTAGAGTTTGAAGCTCTAAATAAAGCCTTAAATACTGCTATGATCCTTTCTTATTTTAACAAGCTATCTTGAACTATTGTAGAAACAGACACAAGAAACTATCCAATTGAAGGAGTAATCTTGCAGTTTTCCTCCTCTTCCTCTCTCTTTCATCCAGTAGCCTTTGAGTCTCCCAAACTGCTTGCTGCAGAGCTTAATTACAAGATTCATGAAAAGGGACTTCTTGAAATAGTTTAATGCTTGAAGAAATGGTGCTCATAAATTTTGAGTCTCATGGAACCTTTTGAGGTTTTAACCAATCACAATTCTTGTAAGTATTTCATGAGCTCAAAAGTCCTAACACACAGACAGGCAGTTTGGGCCAAATAACTCTCCAAGTTCAAATTTACAATAATGTATTTCCCCTGGAAACAAGTGGTAGTCCCTTATGCTTTATCAATTTGGGACAATGTTTACCCAGGGGGGGAGAACCTTTGCCAATAAAAACCCTGAAAACATTAGGACACTCTTCTCTAATCAGTCTTCCCAACTCAGTTCAATCATAACTCACCTTTGAGACCCGGCTTCCAAACTTTGAAAAGCCCAACTCAACAACTCCAAGTGCAACAAACTTTGCAAGGGTTCAACAAAATAAACAAAAAATTACCATATCAAAAAAAAAAAATGACTATTTAGTTTATAAAGATTGTATAGTAGTACCTGATAATCCTTGAATTAAGTTAGATATCTTTGAGTCTTGGCATGACTCTCAGCTTGATGGTCATCATGGGCAGGATAAAACCTACCAATTGATTGCCCAAGACTTCTATTGGCGTGGTATGACCAAGCAAATAAAAGACTAAGTCAGGGTGTGCTATGATTGCAATCATAACAAGTCCTCAAAACACCGGAAGTATGTGCTGCTCCAGCCACTTCCTATCCTGCCTATTACTTGGAACTTGTTTTAAATGGATTTCATTTTGAACTTAGCTATTTCTAGTGGTTATGATGCTATTTTAGTAGTAGTAGATTGATTCTCCAAAATGGCTTCATTTATTTGCAGTAATGTGACCGCCTCTTTGGAAGACCTACCTAATTTATTTTTAGAATATGTATGTTTGAAACATGGCCTCCCTGATAATATAGTTAGTGATCATGGATCTTTGTTTTTCTCTAGCTTCTGGACCTTGCTATTCCAACATTTGAAGATCACTTGCAACTTATCAAAGGCTTACCACCCAGAAATGGATGGGAAAACCAAGCAATTTAATCAGATACTTGAACAGTATCTTTTAATTTACATTGCCTATCAACAGGATGACTGGTTGAAATGGCTCCCATTAGCCTAATTTGCCTAAAACAACTCCACTCATTCCTCCACCAAAAAGTCTCCCTCCCAGAATCTTTATGGTAGAAACCCAACTTTTGCTTCTATTCACATAGCAACCTCTCAACGCACTGCCAAATACCTTACTCACATTCAATCTCTCCAATTGAAACTTTGATCCAACCTCAAAGCAGCAAAGCAGAGCTACAAGGAGAAAGCATACCAACTTCACACTATGGCACCAACCTTTGCAGTAGGAGATCAGGTATGGTTCAATGCTTGCAATATTTGCAGTACTCACCCAACCCAAAAACTTTCTGAATGAAAACTTGGCCCCTTCAAAGTTGAATCAGTCATTTCTCCCAATGCTTTTAAACTTACCTTACCTGCAAAGTGGAAAGGTATCCACCCAGTCTTTAATGTGTCTATCCTAGAGCCAGCTTGAGTCTTATACCCAGGCAAGACTCATCTCACTCCTGAACCTGTTAATTTCCAAGATCATTTAAAGTGGGAACTAATCCCCATTCTGGACTCCAGGTTACACAAAGGAAAACTTCAATACCTCCTTGTGGACTGGCTTGAGTCCAACAAATATTGCACCTTGTGAGAAGCAGCCCATCATCTTTGCAATTCTCCTGATTTGGTTCAAGATTTACATGCAAACTAACCTTGAAAACCTCACTAATCTTAATTCCATTGCTTCCAATCCCATTCCACATTCCATCCTATTCCATCTCATCCAATCCCATCACACCCCCCATTACATCTTCTCTTTCATTTCCATTTCTTAAATTTTTTCATCTTCTTTATTACATTCATTTATTTCATTATTAGAAGTAAAAAAAGTTTTTATCTCTCAAGAAAATAATAATAATGATACATGATAAATAATAATGATAACAAAAAAAAATATATAAAACACATAAAACTTACAAATTTTTCCTTCATTTCTCTTTCTGCTTCCTCCAAATTCTCAGTCAACTCCATTACCATCAATTTAAATTCATCCAAATCCTCATCATTTATCATCCCCAAAATTCTTTGCAAAATGAGGACCTGTGTAACTAAATGCTTCTCAAAGATCTCCTTGCATTTTGTGGTGCAAGCCCTCTTTGGTTGGGAATTCCATTCATCCTCTCCCAAGATCTCTTCATAGGCTCTCTTCCTTCAACCTTGCAACTAACCTTCTCAAAAATTCCCAGTTAGCTGCCTTGCATCAGTCTTGATGGGAACCACATATTTCATTTGGTTCCCCTTGCTTTGGTCTTTCATCCCTTTCCAACTCACATTCAATTCCTTTCTCTTTTCCTGCCTTTTTTCCTTCTCCCTATCCATTTCCTCCATTTCCTTCATTTCCTCCTTCCTGTCCCGTTTAATTTTTTCTTTCAGTTTCATTCCATTCTTCTCTTGTCTCCTTGGTTATTTCCACAAATTTTTCTTACCCTTGCATGTCACTTTTCAACTTGGGAGTCATTGGGCTTGCATGGAACTTGGTTGACAGCCCAAAATACAGTGGTGGTGGTGTATTGGTTGTGTATCTATGGAATCTCAGAAATACTAAAAAGGACAACAATTATATCATATTATCTTTATCTCATTCATTCAGTTGGTCTCTAGCCTTACTCACCTGGATTCTGTATTCCTAGGAATTCAATCTATGGCACTGGTGGGATGTGATGATTCACATGCGGAGAAGACCTTTGAATTGAGACTTCAATAGTGGATTCCCCTGGAGTACAAACCAAAGGCTTGCTATTTAAAGGAAATTTACATGTGAATTCTCAAAGCCAACATTTCTTGCACTTGCCTGAGAGACCCTGGGCAAAGTTACTAGGTACACATCTTTTGTTTTGACAAATGCAGTTTTTGAAATGATGACATAGTTAATCCAGACTTTTATTCAAGTGATTAACTACATTATTATCTAAGGGTATACAGTAGTAGGTAAAAAATTTTGGAATCAATGGGAGAATCATCTAAACGCTTGTAGGAGCTTGCATCTTTATACCTGGGAAACTGTCACACTCCAAGGTTCAAGGTTATTGTCTTCCCCATTTCAACATATCTTTTTCCTCAGTACCATCTACCTCAGTCCACAAAGCATGACACAAATAAAGCACAAAATCAATGGTGCTTTCTGATTACTACCTCTGGCTTGCGTAACAACCTTCCAATCTTGGTGACTCAGTATATACTTGCAAATCTTGCAGTTAACTCTAATACCGGTTGACCATACATTTGTGCTTTGCTCTTCTACCCTGGGTAACATCAACCCTCTGAATTCCATTCTTGGTCACGCACTCACAATAGTTTGTACTCAGGCCTAGATAGCCACATCAACTGTATAGTTTGCAAATAGACTAGTCCCTTACCCTGCAAAAGCTAAATCTTCATATTTGCATTTTCCTCACATTTCATTCCTTCCTGCCTCATCTATTACTTCCTTTTAAACTCACATTCTACTGTCTTGCACCTATGCTATGAACTTGGAAAAAACTTAACTGTTATCTCATTTTCCCATTCTGTTCCTGTCATTCATTGCCTCATAAATATCTAGCTGTAGTTGACCATCCATTGGGTTGTATCTAGTCACCTTTGGATTACCTTATAAAGGCTGTGTTGCCTGCCTGAAGATTTTCTCCTCAGTTATTTAATTTCATATGTTCTTGCATTTGCTAAATCCAGTCTTCAAACTGGGATTGGCTTTATTTCCTTTCCATCAGAACACTTACTTCTTATTGCTGTTTGTTGAGCCATTGAATCATAATTTTTCAATTTGCAGTTAGCCTTGCTACCTCACATTTTTCCTTGCACTCAGTCTCTCCCTTTTCCCTCAAAATCATCTAAGATTTCCCCATTGTATGTGTGGTGGTTGTGTGACATTTACCTTTTTGAGAATTCTTTGATACTCTTAATCCAGAGGAGTGATTTGACCCCAAGGGAAGTGTAAAGGTCAGATGAGCTGTTCTTCCATTTAGTAGATTCATGGCAGCTATTCCACTACCAGCACATGTCATAGCTATTCTTCCAGATGATCTGATAGAATCAAGCAAGCATTTATATAGGAAGTTTTTCCAGAACTGCCAGGTCCTTCATTAAAGAAGTAAGAGGGTTGAGAAGAATTTCATGCATTCATTATCTGATCAAATATTTCCTTTGGTCTATGATTCAGAAGAGAAACTTTGTGAAAGTCTAATCAATTTATCACAGAATTTTTGTTCTTCCTCTGGGATCCAGTTCCTGTTGTTCCTTGTTTCCTCCACTGATTGATTAAGTCTTGGAGGATCAGGAAAAGCTTCCCCAACACTTGTTCCACACTTTTTAAATACAATAGGGTTTATGGATTTGAATCTTTCATTGGTGATAACCCTTTGATCTGTGATCCCAGAATGAGTTCAATCATCAGCCATCAAATACAATTGAAAATTCCATGGGTGTTGTGGGTTTTCAGGCTAAAAAAGTACTAAAATCATTCGAAAAAAACCCCTTAGCTCAGAAGGTCCAAGAGATTCCTCAGCTTCTTACATTGATTTTTCCAAGTGATTATCATCCTCAAGCAGCCCCTTTTCCAAAGAAGCCTCTCTGAAAGTTTTGTAAGAAATTAAAGTTACCTGCTTTAGATGATCAAAAGAATTTGTGAAAACACAATTTTTCAACAGAAAACTGAGAAACAAGCTCTCAGCATCTGCAGGATAAACAGTATAAATCCTTCCAATCAACAACACCCTCTCTGGCTTGGCCTGCCTCCTTTTCTCTGGGGATGCCATGTTCAGAATAATTGATGGTACTTGCTTCAGGGTAGGTTGAATCCCTTATAAAATAATCTGTAAGCATAGTCTTGGAACAGTTTGAAATTTGAACCACTTCATCCAGGGCTTCATCAGGTTCAAAACATCACTTGTTTTTGATCAGGCAAGTGAATGTCCAGTTGTATAACAGCAGGTGAGATAGAAGACAATTCAAAGGAAAAAATTCTCCAGCATGCCTCAGGTGCAGGACCCATCTTGAATCCATAAAACGGTTGATTTCATACAAGTTGCCACCAACCTCCACAGTAACATGTTCATTTCCCTTATACACATACTTGTAGAGATGTTTCACAGCTGAGATACATTCACATAATTCTAAATTCATGTAACATTGATATGTTTCCAAAAGATAGGGATTTTAAGGGAAAACCCAGGAATGATCAATGAGAGGTCTTCTTTGGTGGTGGGAGTGAGATATTGTAACTCCATCTTGGTGTCTTTGATATACAGGGTGGGAATCTTCACCCATGATGTTTTTGGGGCAGAATGTTTTGGGGTATCTCTTTCTGCACATACCATTATCCATTCAAGGGGATTCAAGGTTGAAAATACCACATGGTCCATGTATCATGTGTATCTTTACTTGCTGAAAAAGATGATTCCAAGTGTTTTGATTAGGAATCTCTGCAAAAACAATCATTTCAATTAATTCAGATGGTCTGGGCTTGTGTTCATGATGCTGGATAACCATTAAGGTGTGAGCATGTCAAAGGCCTCTCTTGTAGAATTCTATGACATGAGTGTGTCCCATGTTGGTTCCAAAGCTTTGATCCTTGAATATTTTGTCACAGATCCTTTTCAATTTTGAGTTGAAAACACATTTTGGGGGCTATTTCTAGACACAAATAGAAGAAGGCTCATCATTGACTAGCTGGTTTTTAGACTCAGAAGTGGGAAGATGCCGGATCTGCAGCAAAATAGAGAAGAGAAGATGAGCCTGGCCTATTTCCTACTCTGGCAGAAGCAGATGAGGGCTCACCAGTGGGTGGATGCAGGATCTGAAGAACAATATGGATTCTGGGCCTTACTCTTACATTTTTGCATCAGTTGCAGTGCAGGTGCAAGCCATTTTCTGCAATGATGTATTTAGGGATGGTTTCTCCAGGGATTTTATATGTATAGGTGCAGAGAAGCCTATGGCCAGGGTAAGCAATTGGAGGACCATTGAGTATGTGCTCAAGGACAACTAAGGGGTATGAAGTGGGAGTTGCAGATAGGGTATGTAATTTTTGGGAAAATAGTATGTGAATTTCAAGGATGTAGTATGTGGAGATCAAAGGGTATCTGCCAAGGAATATTGAAAAGGATCTTCCTAGGTAAGCAAATTGGGGAATATTGAATAGTAAGACTATTGGAGATCACAAAGTAATGCCTTAAATGATGCATGCAGACAGATTTGCTAGGCAAATCATGATTGTTATTAGTAAGTATCAATTGTGGAGGTGCATTGGGAGTATAGGAGGTTCAGAGTGAGTGATTTGTTCAATATAACTTGTTTCAGAAGTTTGATTTATATTTGTATATATAAAGGGTTGTTTTTGGGGGCATCTTATCATATTGTAACAAAAATTAGCTTATTTTATCTGAGTTTCTTATCAAAGATATCATTTCAGAGTTTGTCTCATTATTGTAGATTTTTTGTGTTACTATCCAAGTAGAGTGTAAAGGGCATAGAATCATAACACAAAACAATGAAGAAACTTAGGGGTTGTCTTCCAGAGCAAAAAATTGCAGTTTTTTGTCATAATTTTTTCAGAGGTAGCTTTTCTGATATCTTGGAGTGGAGATGGTATTCAGGAAAGGAAATTGAATTGATTACCAGACCAGAGTGGTATTGTTAGGGAAATGTAGTGTTTTACACTTTCTTGCACACAAAATGTTACAATATCTGCTTATCCTGTGCTGTCTGACCTGGCAAAATATTTTTTAGAATTTCTGGCCATGCTGGGTTACATGTGACTGTTATAAAAAGATCATGATTCCCCATATTCTGAAAAATTGCCATAGAATCATGATATCAAGCCTTCATTTCCCTTGGGCCACCTATAAATGGTTGATTAATGATCAAAAAAAACTTAAGAATAATGAATTATCAAGTTATGGATATGTATGGTAGAAGATAAACATGAATCTCACATGAAAAATTGAAGGGAAACAAAATTACCTGTTACCTGACCCAACTCAAAACCATGCTTGGTTGCATCCACAACACCATAGAACTGCTCAAACCTTAGATTAATTTGATAATAAAAAATATAGGATAATCTTTCTGTCTCAATTTTTATTTATTGGCCAACATAACATTGTTTGAACAGTCAACCACCCAAGTGAAAAAGGGAATATTCAGAATGACAAAATTCCCAAAAATTTGAATAATAATTCATGGCAGTGAACCTATTCTTTCCTGGTTCTGGCTTCAATTCTGGAAGACAACCAAATTTTCCATGAGGATGAAACAGAAAATAGTGAAGATGGTCACAAAATTTGCTCATTTCACTAATTCTCTTCAAGGGGTCACCTGAGTGCCTGATCAAAAAATCTCTATGGGTCAATTGAGTAGGATAATTACCTGTGTGCAATAAAAATCCATTAGAAAATTTTCAACTTAACAATCAAAAACCAAAAAAAATAGGAAATACCATAACTTCTAGCCATAGTGCAGCTTGTTGGTCTACTGTTGGTAGGTTTTAAACTTGTTGGTCTATATTTTGTGAAAATAGATCAGAAAGTCTGATGGATTGATTTGGACCAAAATCAGGAGAAACTCTTTTAAAAATATCTATCAAGCCATTATTTTGGTTTATAATGTCTTGAATCCTGGGAAACAAATTTTGTTCCACATTTGAGCCCAACCTGTGCCAATTTTGATTCAATTCCCCCTGTCAAATAAATAAAATTGGAAGAATGATGGGTGATTTCCCCCCATGGGATTAAGACTACCAATTTTATGGTTAATAGTTCCATTCACCCTAAAAGTTTATATTCCCCTTGTCTTGAAATTGAGGGCATTCCAATTATTTTGTTTAACACCCATTGATGTTAAGGAGAAATTGGACTTTATTAGCCTGAAATTGGATAGCAGTTGATTATAATGGAAATGATGATCCCTAGTAGCAATTTGAATGTATGGATAAACTAAAGTGGCGGTCTTTCCTGTTGTACTAAAACCTGTCCTTTGCTACAGCGCAGGGAGCTTACTCATTTTGGAAAAAGATTTCTTGGCAATGTTGGCATCAAATGGTGGGTTTTAGAGTGTACGGTTCAAAGAGATTTTGTTCCATCCACCCCCAGGCAACAGGGTGGCTAATTTTTACTTATTGAAAGTTCTCTTCAGGTTCAACCACAATTGGATTGTTTCCCAATATTTTAAGCTCCATAAGATTAACTTGAAGAAAATTCTCTTTTGGTTTTCCTGCCAGGTCTTCTTCAATTTCAAGTGATGCAGATTTTGGGAAAAAATAGTTGTTTTCATAGTTTAGTAGATCCACATGTTCATTATTTTGATGTTTATTCAGCTCAAAATGGTACAAAGAAACATTTAAATCCTCATTGATGTGAAAAAAATCAGGGTGAATTTCTGTAAAATTGTAAAAGAAGAAAAGAACTAAAGCTCAAATCAAATAAAAGGACTGATAAATAAGTGAAAGGGTCTTTTAAAATCAAGCCTAACAGACCTGAGATGAGGAGGAAAAGGGCACTCCATTTGGTATGATATGTGAACAGATGATAACTTCCACTTGAGAGAACTGATGTTTATATAAAATAAATACACAATAGGGCGTATCAAATTTAGCAAACCCGCCATTAGAAACCCGCCATTTTTTTTGACAAAACCCGCCATTTTTAATGGCGGGTTTCTGAAATACACATACCCCCTAACTGGTGTATTTCAAAATGGCGTTTTTCATGAAAATGGCGGATTTCAATCATCAAACACGCCATTAAACCCTCCATTTATGCATCATCATCCATCCACCATCCATCACATCAAAAACACCCATCCACATCAGCAAATCCATACCGGTCCCATCTCCATTGCATCACACACATCTCTATTGTTTTTCACATACCTTCACATACCCATCTTCACACAAATCCCATCATCATCTCATCACCCCACATCACTCACCACCTTTCTCAACATGTCCAATCAAACATCCTGCCATCAAGTTGAAAACGCAAAAAAGCTGACTGAACTTTTGCTACTGTTTGACTCCCATTCAGACTCTGATTCAGACTCCAATTTGGAATCAACTTGGTTAGCTTTGAATTCTCTGTTGGAAAAGCAATACATGGTTCCAAGAATACACACTGTCCATAACCCTATGTATGAAAGGCAAAAGCTTCATCTCATCCCTGACTTAAGCTTCCAGCAACTGTTCCAAACTTTGTTGCCTTCTTTCATGAAACTTTTGGCAATGATTGAGGACCACCACATCTTCCAGAACAATTCTTGCAATCCTCAACGCAATCCAGCCATCCAACTTGCCGTTGCTCTTTGTAGATTGGGGTCAAATGGAAATGGAGCAGCAATCCATCAATTGGAAAATGTATTCTCAGTCAGTTACGGAAGCATTGACTTATACACCAAAAGAGTGATGATTGCTATCCTATCTTTCCGTCGCTTGGTCCTTTCATGGCCAACCAAAGAAGAACGCAAGGAGATATCTCAAGTAATGGAGACAGAAGGCTTTCCTGGTTGCATTGGTTTTGTTGATGGAACCACCATCCCCTTGAGTCAAAAACCCAACCTAGATGGCAACCACTATTTTGATCGTAAAAAAAGGCCATTGATTCATTTCTTTTCCAATTGCTATGATAAAAATTTGGATCACACACTGACCAAATATGTTCCATCTCTTTGTTTAGATACTCTGTGGCACTACAACTTGTTTGCAATAACAACAAGAAGTTCATCTCCCTCCATGCTGGCCTTCCAGGTTCTTGTCATGATTCATATGTTTTCAATTGGATGCGGATTGACCAACAACCAGAGATCTACTTTGACCAAGATCAATACCTTCTGGCCAATTCGGCTTATGCTAGTGGGAAATATTTAGTTCCAGCATACCGGAATGTTTTGTCCAATGATCAAGGAAAAACCGATTTTAACTATCATCTTGCCCAATCACAAGTTTGGATTGAGCATGCCATAGGAATTCTGAAAGGAAGATGGGCCAGCTTACGGGAGATGCGAAACCAGCTCCAATGTTCCAAAGATATGAGGTTCCTCATCAACTGGATTATCACTTGTGTAATCCTTCACAACCTTTTGGCCGACATCAAAGATGAATGGGACAAAATATTCCAAGATGATATTCCTGATCCGCCTCAAGTCATCCCTGTCTCATCTGGTCCCTCATCTTCTTCTATGAGAGAGCGGATTCTTCCTCTCACCCTTTCTTGCTTTGATAAGTAATTTTTGATTTTGAAATTGGTAAAAATTCCCTTCACCGTATTTTTTTGGTTTTGGTTGTTCACCCAAGATTCATAGGCTGAGTTTTTTTTTTATTTTTTTTTTAGTGGACTTGAATCCAAAAACACCTCCACCTCAAACCCTGCCACTCACCAAATGCCACCCCCCTCCCCCTCACCACTCAACCCCTTCAACCTCACCCCACTCAATCACCGGTCAAACCCTGCCTCCTCCTCACCAAACCACCTCACTCATCACCACCACCTTCAAAACCTCACCAAAACACCACCACCTTCACTCTTTACCAACCTCACCAACATCCACATCACCAACACCATACCTACCTCCCACCCAACTTCCATCAACCATCAAAGGTGAGTCCCCTCCCCTCATTGAATCACCTTTCTCTTTTTTCACCTGGCTGATCTCCTACCATAACCCTCCCTTTGAACCCCCCCAGGTCCAGCCAGCCCAGTCCCCCTCCTCCTCCTCATCCTCTGGTCCATCCTCTGCCCTTGGTGAGTCCCCCCTCCCCTTCATCTTCTTCCTTCCATCAATCGCAAATCAATTGGGCAATTGATTCGCAATCAATGGCTTGATTGATTCGCAATCGATTGCCCAATTGAGCGATCAATTTGAAATTGATTGGCCAATTTTTTGGGCCGATCAATGCAGAGTTTTTGGAGGGTACAGGGAACTGACTTTCCCTTTGTTTTTTCTTTTTTTTTTTCTTTTTTTTTTTTAGGTTTTATAGCTCTGCCAGGTTTTGATTTTCATCTCTTTTTTGTTTTTTTAATCCCACCGTTTGTCGCCAATAATGAGAATGTTGCTGACATTTTTTTTTTATTTGTTTGACCGGTCTTTTTGTTTTTCCAACCCCTTTTTTGATATCGATTCCTTCAATGCCTACCAAACTCAAAATGTTATACAACCATTCAAATTTCACCTTGATCCTCACCTCGGGTGCAGCAAGTGCCTGGGAGGGAGAAAGATGGAAGGAGATGGTATGAAAAACATAAAGAGAGGTGGCAAGCAGAGGAATCGTAGAAAAAGGAGGGCTCAAATGAGGGATTTGGAAATTTCTTTGGAAGTGACTGACAACTGGATCAAGGAAAAGTTTGCCTGGTCTAGACAAAAGCTATGCCCTTTGAATCTGTACCCTGCTATCACGGCTGAAAAGAAAAAGAAACCTCGAAAACCCACCCAGGAAGAATTTAAGCAAGCAAAACAGACAATTGGGGCTTTCCACTTCTTCCACCATGGAAAAGTTATTGTTCTCAACCAATCTGATCACCATGCTCTGGTTGCCGTCATTGAATTTGTGCCTTTGGATTGACTATCTGAGCAAGATAAGAAAGATATCAACTTTGTGACAACATTCCTTCACTTTTTGAAAAAATTTGTCAACCCGGTTGGTCCCTCAAGATCTTGGTGTGGAAAAATGTGGGAGATTGGTTGGCAAAAATTGATGAACCCTTTGGAGTTATTTGGACGTTATGTGAAGAAATAATCAATTAGATCTTCTCCTCAAGAGTACGCTGTCCTCAACCTGAAGGCCAACAAAGTATCCCAAATTTTAGGACAAATGTTTTGTAATTTGGCCAAACTTGCCTTTGAATCAAACCGTGATACCATGAAGGACAGCAACATCCCCTCTTTCTCTTTTTTGGAATTTGGTTCCAAGCCTACACCTTTTGATTGCTCCCCACACCTCACTTTCACCTCGGATTCTTTTTACAATTCTCCTCATATTGACAAAGGCAACATCTCTGGCTATTCCTTTTTACTTGTGGTCCCAACCAAAAAATCAAATGGTTGAATTATTGAAGATACGCATGAATATCAAGTTTTGGACGGTCAATTTGTTTTTCCTGAACTTGGCTTTGGAATTGATTTCAAGCAAAAAGGTATAGTCAAAATGGTTTGGGTGGCTAACAAGTACAAGCACTGTACCTTTCCAGCTGTGGACACAGCAACCCATACCAGAAAGGCCATGTCACTCCAAATTAATAAAAAAACTCAGAGCACTTGCAGGGACATGAAAAACGGCCAAATTTACTCTAGAGAAAAAATATCAATAAAAACAAAAAAGATCTGTATATTGGTGGGGTTAAGAATGCTCTCAAACGTTGTTGTAGTAAAAAATAATTTGTTTTTCTTTCATCCATGCAAATATATTTACAAGCCAAGCATTTGAGTAATCTGCTGTATTTCTTCTACCAATCTACCACTGCCAATGCAAGCCAAAGCTACTGATACCTTATCCTTTTTTTTGTTTGCCCGTTGTTCCCTCTCCTTTTCCAGTTGCACTTGCTGCCAATCCTTCTCCTTTTCCTCTTTTTGAAACTCTAGCTCAGCTTGTTTCAACCTCCACTCAGCATCCAATTTTTTTTGATTAGCCAAAGTCTTGGCTTGCTGCTTTTGACCATCCATGGCCAGTTGACAATCCCAATTTTGCTTTTCAAACTGAAGTTTATCTGATTCAATTTGTGATTTCACTGTTTTTTGGAGGGCAATGGCAATGAGCATGATTTTGAAAGCAAGGATATTGAATCAATCAACTTACATGAATCTTGCTTCTCCATGATTTCTTCAAAGCCCGAAAAACTGGAAGTGTTTCTCCTCTTTTGATGACTTTTGGGGTTGACATTGATGGAATTGGAGGCCTTTTGCTTACCCTTGGCAGAGGAGGTTTGAGTCTGAAAGTCCTCACTAGTATTTGAAGGCGATGTGGGAGGCCCCATTGGATTGAGTTTTTGGCCAATCAAAAATGGATGAGCCTGTTTTTTTACAATTTAAATCAGTCAGGAGCAACCAGACAGAATCAAAAACAATTTAGTTCCTTACTTGAGCAGATGTTGATGGCAACGGTGATCCAGGAATAACATCCTCCTCATTGGGCAAGTTCTCCAGTTGTTCTTCCCCAGGAAGAGAGCAATAAAAAGAAGGAAGTGAGGGGTCCAAGGTTGGGATTGACTGATCAATCAATACCAAAGTAGAAGTGATTGGAGCCGATTGTTTTTGAATATCCTCCTTGTCATCAGATGGGGGCCACTCCAAGGCCAAGGTTTCATCAAGGTCCCATTGGTAGGCTGAGCATCCCCAGCCAAGTCCTTGGCATCAACGGAATTGGATTGTTGGGCATCAAAAGCAGCTAGGGGGGTGATGTTGGCCTTCTTTCCAAAGATTTCATCCATTTGAATATAAAAAGGACAAATGGAGTCCAAATTATCAACCACCAAGTTGATTCCTTTGGCTTTGTCCAAGTCTGTGATACCAAAGCCAGTGGAGATAGACATGGAGTGGGCCTTTTTGTACTTGCCTCAATAGTTTTTGAACCGCTCCCTCATCTGTTTGGATGACAGATCCAGCCTACCTTTTGTTTTTTTCTTGAGTTCATTGGCCATCAGGAGATAACCATTGACCTTAGAGGATTGAGGTTGGCCAACACGTGTTTTGTTGTCGGATCCAAAGCAGGCATTGTAGTTGGAGGGAATTTTCAGCCAGTTTAACAGGATGATGTGATCAGCTCTCTTGAGCTGAATTGAGCCCTTGGAAGCTGATGGGGGAGGATTGTTTTTTGTGGAGTTCATTGGCGATGTTCTCTTGGGTGTGTTGGACTTGCGGGGGGAGGTTTGCTGAGGGGCCATTCGAAAGAGTAAGGGCTACGCAAGTGATGAGAGCAATAAAGTGATGAGAGTGGTGAAGTTTTGAGAGCAATAAAGTGGATGAGAGTGATCAAGTGATGAGAGCGGTTAAGTGATGAGAGTGATGAAGTTTTGAGAGCGATGAAGTGGATGAGAGTGATCAAGTGATGAGAGCGATAAAGTGATGAGAGTGGTCAATCAATTTTATGATGAGGGTGAGGGTAAAACGTTTTCCGATGAGGTTGGAGGTAGAAGGAGGTGGGAAGACAGGGGTGTATGAGGCAGATAGGTGGTGGAAGCATTTAAATACTTGATTTGAAAAAACCCACTTATTTCAGGTTAACTTTGACACGTCTGATCTGAAATAAGTGGGTTTTTTTGATTTTTAATGGCAGGTTTGAAATGGCGGATTTGGGTTGAAACCCGCCATTAAAAAAAGGCGGGTTTGGTTAACTTTGATACCCCCTAATATTTTAACAAGTGGTTGATTACAAAATGAATAAGGCAAAATGAGCATAAGCAGTTTAAGTGAACTTTCATGATTAGAAAGTCTGAAAATCAAAAAACTAAAAGACAGCCTAGTTATATTTGAACTTTTAGTTTAATACTTTAGCTTGAAAAATGGTTAAAACTAAAGTAAATCTAATCAATTACTCTTTGAAATACTGTGAAATTCAACACTATAAAAACTCAGATTCTAACACACCCACTTGACTTGCACTGGAGGAAGTTACTTTCTTAAAAGAATCTAACTCTTTTTCTACAATTGATATTATATTCTACCAGCTGTTGGAATTATTCTACATACAGGTTAGTCACTGATCAAAAAGATGAGCCAATTGAATAGTAAAACTTCCTGAAGCACATATAAATCTGACTGCTATCTTAAATTATAATTTATACTATTTGCTTGAAAATTCTTCAGTTCAAATGTTGAATGAATTGTAAGATGCATTAAATTTTTTCAATTTTGGATTTGATTTTGTAGAATCAATGTAATTGAGTTGGTTGATTTTGGAGTTGATTAATGTAATGATGGTGATAAATTGATGGATAATTGAAGGTGAGTGGCAGATGAAATAAAATTTAATGGGTAGGATGAACTTGAGCAGACTTGTTTGGAGGGCAGCATGAGCATTACTGGATGGAGTTCTAAATATGAGGGCTTAGGTTTGAGGTGATAATTTCTAGAATTTTCTCATCCATTTTTATGGGATGCAAGACTTGTCAACCAAAAAAGCTATCCAAATCCTCTTGGATTGAGTTAAGTTCATGTTCTCAATTGGATACCAGATTTTTTTGGGTGGTTTTGAATTCATTTTAAAGATTGATCATTGTAAAATTTGGTTGATCAGTGGGCCAGAAAATTTGTTTTGCTTGATGAAGATATTTGTTAGCAGCTAAGGTAAAAACAATCTTTGAGATGCGTTGACAGTCTTGCCTTTTTTTTTTAAAAAAAAAGGAATGAAATCTTGTTTGATTTGATCAAGGCTGCCAGATGGAATTTTGATTGGAGATTGGATGGTAGGATTCTTGTTTCATCTTCATCCATACTAGTTTCATTTGGATAAAAGTTGGTGATTTATCTGTTTTAGGATTTTCAATCAGCTCTGGTTCCTTTCAATTGTTCTTTTGTTTTTTGAAGTTTAAAAAATTGTGAAATTTTATGCTTCTTGTGCTGAATTTCAAGAGTACCATACATCATCTCTATCATGGGAGCAGGAAAAAAGAAGCAGATCATTAGATTTCTTGAGAGCAGTTTTGGATAGGATCCTCAGAGAATTTGAATAAATTGTTTCTTTGGAAGGTGCTTGAACATGAGATTTGAAGTTGGTATCCAATCCAGGCAATTGATTGTCAAATAAATAGGAATGATTTGTGTTGCATTATCCTTCATAAAGCTTTCCTTCCCCTCATAGCTACGTGGAAGCTTTCAAGTGCCTTTGATGGTGTTCCTATATTTATGGGGATCATAGACACTCTTGATAATTCCTGAGATAATAGCTGCTTGCACCTTCTTCATCATAGCATCAAGGTCAGGATCTTTATCAAGATAATTACCAGCATTGGACATGTCCATCATATCTTTTCATCCATCTAATTCCCTTAATCTCTTCTGATTGTAGCCAAGCAAGTTTTTCTGTCTTGAGATTTTTAAAGGCTTGAATATGTCAAATGTGAGCCTGAGTGATCTCTTTCAATCAAGGCTGCTCTCATACTTCTTGTTTCTGGGTTGGTTGGATGGATCAGACAAATTTGGTGGCTGATGAAAAGTTTAAAAGTGGATGGATAGGATTAGCTTAATTGTCAATAACAAGGCTCATCCCCATCTCACCCCCTTTCCAAAATAGTCAAAAATCAATTGTGGGATGAGACTATTGAAGGCAAACCAATCAAATGAGCAACTGTTGTCTCAGGTTGAGCATAGGCTTTTAACCATGCAAAATTGTAAAGGATAAAAAGAGCTAAAGCTCAAATCAGATAACAGGAAGGGGCTTATAACATCACGAATAACAGACCTGAGATGAGGAGTAAAAGGGAACTCCAGTTGATATTTTATTCTAACAGATGACAAATTCCACTTGAGAGCACTGATTTTTATATAGGATAAATAAACAATAGGTTAATAAGTGGTTGATGAAAAAATGAATAAGGCAAAATTAGAATAAGCACTTTAAGTGACATGGTAAGTGAAATGCTATGATTTGAAAGTCTGAAAATGACAATCCTTCAAAACAGCCTAGTTATATTTTACATTTTATTTTAATAATTTAGCTTCAACAATAGTTAAAAATCAAATAAATCCAATCAATTAATGGTTGAACTCCTGTGAAAGTCAACACTATGCAAACTCAGATTCTAACACTTTCCAAATAAATAAGAACATTGTAAATTTGAGGATTAGTATACAAATTTTGGCAAGGAGGTGGATAAAGTGCACTTGAATTTGGTAGATTTTAGAAGAAATAAGGATGGGTAATTTTTGAAAGGGAGTTAGAATGAAGACAAGGTGCAAGTCTAAAATTATTAAGGCAGTTGGCAGGGAGAGGTGCCAAGTTGTACAGATGGGTTATGGGATAATGATTATGTGTTTTCCTGGTATGGTATGGAGATAACAATAAAGAATTTTGCCTTCTATGTAGAGCATGGTTGGGAAGGTATGGTGGAGGTGAGAATAAGGAAGAGGTCCCCATATGATGGTGATCATCAAGACAGGCATTGGAATCTGATTGGTGTAGTTAATTTGGAACCAAAAATTAAAGGGAGTAGGACCTTCTTCTATGTGAATTTGGATGTAAAAATAGGAAAAGCCTTGTTAATGTTGATTTATGGGTTGAGGGGGAATTACTTGAAGGTGGAATGGAAGGGATTTTATATAACTGCTCAATATTCACAAGGCTCAAACCAAAATTTTGAACCAATTGAGCAATCAGTTTTCATTACATGTGTTGTCAATGTCCTCTGTTAAATTTGCTCTGTTACATGTGCTTTCTGTCATGAACACAACTTGAATCAATTTCCTCAGCCATACTAAACCTTCAGCAAGACTCAATCCTCAGTAAAATCTACCCTCTACCCCTGGATCTACATGCTGTACCTCCTGAAGTATGATCCTGCATTCCATGCAGGCCCTAGACAATGTCCAAGGCTCACACACTCTCCATCTGTGGCTTTGTGCATCCTAATCTCTCTTTCAACTTTATCTGGTATGAGAAGTACATACTGTAAAACCATAGTATATACTCCTGGCTGGACAACCCATACTTCAGTTCAGTACATGCCACACCTTTCTGGACAGGCCCATTAATCAATCTGTCAAGCCACAGCCTCAATCCTAATTGGTCAACATGTAATACCATGGGGCATCCCAGCCCCAGCACCAGTCACCCCTCTTCAAGGCCTCCCTCCAGTTCTCACATATACTGGCCTCTCCTCCCTTCCTGGACTCATTCCCCTCAAGAAATTAGTATACTACTTCTTATTGGATTCATTCATTGACCTCCTTCAGAGCCTTACTCCACTCCTGGATTCTCCTTCTCCTTATCATTATCATTACTCTTCCTGCCCTCATTGCAATCTATCTCAATTCTCAATCCTGAGTTCTTTGAGCAGTATTGCCTGTACCCTCAGCCCTTTGCACTTCTTGGGCAGTTCTGACACTGTCCTTGTCACATGTGTTGTTGTTGCTACATGTATTATCCTTTTTTACATGTGCTTCATCTGCTGTCAATGTTACATGTGTTTGATCCACTGAACTTTTTAAATACATGTGTTGTATAACATTAAAAAAACCAGACTTGAATAAAAAGTGGATGGAGAAAAGAAAATCTGACTGAAAAAAAAAGTGGCTGAACAAAAAGCAGACCAAAACAAAAGTGGACTGAACCGGATGCAAAATGTGCATACAAAAAAATGTCAATAAATGAATACCAACCCCAGGACCTCAAAGCGGGGTGAGGCATGTGAATTTATTGATTCTTGTTGTACTTATAGGCTAGTCTTTTTCAATAAAATTTGAGGAATGGATTAATTAATAAGAAATTAACATGAGAAGATGTGACATTTTCTAAATAACAATTAATTTAAATCAAGTGGGAAATCTGGGGAATGGATCAAAAATAAAAAATGATAACATGGACAATTGATCAATTATTTCAACAGAAGAGCAAGTAAAAAAAATCTTGGTATGTGCTTTCAGTGGTTGATAGACTTCAACACTCATGGTCAACCAATTATTGTGTTTGTAAAAAAGCTTGGACAGGACTGCTTTTTTTTGAGTTTTTTTTTTTAAAAAAAAATCAATTTTTGCCCAGGTTTAATCAGATGGAATTGCCCCAGGTTTTGACCCAAATTTACCTCTGGATTCCCCCCTGTTTTTTTGGGGGGGGGGGAAGTATCCCACCATCTGGTTGGACCCACAAAAAAATCCTTCCTCCAATTGGGCCAAAGAAAATTTTCATCCTCCAATTGGGCCTGAAAATTTTTTGTTTTAATATACAAACATAGCCTCCTAAATACATAAAAGACTGATTTCTATATACATACACATTTAAAATCTCATATCACATATCCATGACAGTTGTATATACTATATCTAGCTGCGCGGGCACTTGCAATAAACCTTATGGATTCTGAATCCTAACTCATCACAGGTTAAAAGCCGGCTCATTGACAACTATTGTATGCTACCACAACAGGGACCTGAACAACCAGGAAAATCCACTACACCATATCCTCAACCAAGAACACCTCCAATCAAGAACCCCACCAACTGTACAAACCTCACAATGGATACCAAACAACCATCTGAAAGGACAAACTCCTCTGAGAATAGCACACAAGCAAAATTTACCTCAAATCCAGGCAAATACGTAAATTCTGTTGAACCAATACAACGTGACAGAAGCAAAATCAACAAATGGATTGAAAGTATAGACACAATTGGACTCCTTGTCTTTGGACCTACCAAGTTCACTGCCAACCTATCAAACCTCCAAAACCTATCCCACTACAAAAGCATAGCACTGAAAGTTTTCTTCTTGTTAATGCTGGATTGCAACCTCTGACAATTGATAGCAAAGAATACAACCGCTGCAGATGCCTTTTAAACAATACAAAAGAACTTCCAACTTTCCACCCAAACGTGAAAATTCAAACTTTGGGACAAAATCCTTTACATGCTAACATTGATGGAAGGCACAATCTCTTCCCACCTCAGCTAAATTACCAAAATATGTTCCAAACTTGGTTGATTGGTTCAGCCTATCCCCAAGGACATGGTCTCAACAATCATACAGGCCCTAACACCACCGCCACCAGGAACAACCCAATCCCAAATGCTTCAAACCATTGGCCCCCAACTCAGCCGTATAGAGAACCCAAGTGGTGCGGATACCCAGACAATCATCTCCTCATACTAAAGCAAGTACAAGCAAGGCAAAACTACCAACAAAACCTTCTCTGTGAACGCGGTTAACCCCTGGACGTGGCCTGATCAAATTCACCAAACGACTCCCCGGGATTGCAGCCATGGACGCCCCCCCTCCAAACGGTTGTCAACCATCAAGAGGCAACATCTACGCCTCTCAAGCCAATATCAACGACAGGAATGTTCCCCTACCCAATGAAATCCGATTGTGGAGAGGCAGTCATTGCACTTACTGAAATTTGCAAGACCACTGGCATTTCTGGTGCCCAACTCTGCGTACCAACGCAAAAATTCCACCCCCTGGTGTTGCCCCCCGCACTGAGCCCCCTCATTGGCAGACAAACACTTCCTGGCCAACCACATTCAACAACAACCAAAAACAAGTGCACACCGTCACCCAGCCAACCAACAACACCCAGGGGCCCCCTGAGAACAACACTGTGCAATCCATTGGCGGGCCCAGCATGTTAGTGATTGACTCTGGGGAAACCTCCTTGGTTAGCAGGGATCTGGCCTCTTTTCTTTCTTATTCCCCCTTCTCTTCTCCTGTCCATCTGAGTCTGGAAGACCCTAACAGCCACATGCGTGCTGTTGGTAGAGGAACAATCCCCCTGATGACGGCCCCCTCTGGGGTCCCTGGGGCCCCAGTTCTGACTGAAGTCCTTTACTTCCTGGCCATACATGGGACCCTACTCTCCTTGGGACACCTCATTGATTCTGGTTATGAACCTAACTTCCACAGCCACTCAATCATATTAGTTTCCAATCTGTTCTGTTTATCCACTTCTTACTGTAATCATACTTGGAACGTTTCCCATATCATCCCCACTCAGTCTGCCTACTCACAGGAACCTCCCCTAGCTTGTTTCCTATCCCTGTTGCTCCATCCCCTTTTGTTCATCTCCCCTTCCTTTTATTATCACTGTGCCCTGGGACAAGTCTCAGAAAACATTGTCAAAGCTTATCTCTGATCAAAGGTACCTTCTTTTGACCTCAAATTGTGGTCCCCATTTTTTTTAAAGCATGCAAGAAGACAAAATCAATACATAGATGTGATAACCTCCCCAACCCTATCCCCAAAGAAAAGCCGCTAGACCTGCTTGTCTCTGACGTACTAGGTCCTCTGCCTTCCAATTTATCCGGAAGTTTCTACCTCCTGACAGTCTGCAACCACTTCTCCACATTCATCTTCACCTATGCAATGAAAAACCAATATGAAGTCCCAAAATTCCTTGTACAAACCCCATCCTACCTCAAAAACCGCCTCCAGCAAGCCCCCGCCCATCCCCAATGCAACAACGCACAGGAGTACCACTCACAATCCCTAGCGACCTAACTCAGCGAACTTGGCACTGCCATAACCTTTACTTCCCCCTACACTCCAGAACAAAACAGTGAGGCAAAGCGTGTCAATTGGACACTCAGTGACATGGCCTGTACCATGCTAATGTATGCATGACTCCCCAAAAAGTTTTGGGCACTGGCCTACAGGCACTCTTGTTACCTCCACAATAGATTCCCCAACTCCTGCAAGGGCCAGAAGATCCCTTCCAAGATCCTCTACAACCAAGCAGAAAAACCGCCCCCCCTTCACCCCTTTGGCTCAATTGCATTTGCACACATTCCAAAAGAGAAACAAAAAAAGCTAGATGATCAAGCTGAAAAAATGGTTTTCCTAGGATACCAAGACAACTCAAGGGGATAAATCTTCTGGAAAAACTCTTCCCACTCCCTATTCTACACTGACTTTGCGGATTTTACCAATACAAGCCCGCAGGCCCTAATCCCCAGCCCAATCAGCTCCAAACAAATCAACCCCATTCTCCAATCAATCACTTACCGCTTGGGCAAATTCTCATCTGATGAAATCTGCGCAACTCAAGACTCACACATTGACTCTATCCTGGCATTGAACAACATTGATCTTCCCTGATCTATTGACCAATCCTTATCCACCATGATGCGCCCGGTATGGGAACCCCCCCTGCGGAAAGAAATTGATCAACCATTCAACATGGGCATATGGGAAGCCGTCAACCACACCTCCAACATGAAAGGTATTGGCACCAAATATTTATTGGCAATCAAAAAACAGCTGATTGATTGATCAACATGCCAAAATCCCAATATGTGGCAAAAGGTTTTCAACAGAAACTTGGTGTAGACTGCTACAAAACATTTGCCCCAACAGCTTCATTATCCTCACTCCACCTATTGCTGGCCATGGCCATCTCCAACAACTGGTTTATCCACAGCTTTGAAATTTTGGTGGCATAGTTCCACTCATCCATCCACAAGACTGTCTACGTTGAGCCACCGGTTCACCTACAGCCAGAACTGAAAGAAAAGTAATGCAACTAATCAAGTCAATTTACAGCACGCAACAGGCTGCGCGGTGCTGGTGGCAATTCTACAAGAGTGTGCTCAAAGATGTTGGTTTTGATGGAAATTCAATCAAGAAGACCATATAAGTGTAACGCAAGGGGCCCTCCACCATTGCAATATGGCTCCATTTCAACAACAGCCTTGTTGTTGGAAACAACCCAAATGAAATTGACCGACTGCAAAAGAAACTTGAAAAAAGGGTCAAGATTAAATGGGAAGAATTGTGTAACCAAATTGTTGGTATCAACCTACATTGTACAGATAACATCCTCCACCTAGACCAATCCTAGCTTATTGATCAGATTTTCAAGAAATGGCAGTCCACATCAAACACTGCCCTCCTCACCTCTACAACCACCCTCCCACACCAACCCCTCACTACTCCTGCCATGTTAAAATACGTATGCACTTACGCCTGTGCTAAGTATAAGTTTAATCCAAATGGGATGCACATATGGACCTCTCCGGCCCATTGGACACTCACACAGACCATACAGGCCTTTGTGGATGTCACGGATTTGGGGAAACTGGCCTCAAAACGCGTGAAACAGGCTCATTGGTACACGGGCCCTAATGGGCCCGGTGAGGTATATGGGAAAATACAGCCAAAGGGCCTTGTATGGACATAATTGGGCCCAAGGTTTTTTTTGGACATACTTGGCCAGATGGGCTGGCCCGCCAAAGTATGGTTTACTTAGTTTTTGGGCTTTGGGCCGCCGCCCGTGTTGCAGCCCGGTTGGGGCTGCCTCCCGTGTTGCGGCACGCTTGAGGCTGCTGTTTTTGCCTACGGCCCGTGCGGGGCCATTGTAGGGGGCAGCGCTGCTGCTGCGCGGGGTGGCGGTGTGGTGACCAAATCTGGACACCCTGGACCAGATGCGGAAAATTCAAAAAAAAAATTGTGATTCTTTTATTTAGGTGTTATTCAAAAAAAAAAAAAAATATTGGAATTTCTTTTTCAGTATCACTTCTCCAACTTCCTCATCCTGTCAAACATCCCTCTGTCCCATTGGTCTAGGACAGGCCTTCTCAGCCTCACCATCTAGGCATTGCGTTCTGTTGAATTCTAAGCCCTTAAGCCCTCAATCTAGGTTCCCGGACATATCACAAGGTATCTCCAGAATTGACCCTTATCCCTCTCCTAACTGAACTTCCCCGCGTCCTTCAATTCCGACCCGTGGAACTCCCCCTACTCATCCTCCCAATTCCTCCCATCCAACCAATCCCCTTGATCATCACCCTGGCTCTCACATTGTCTTTCTGCCTCTCTTTGCCTCCTATACCCTCCCTGTTGACTAAATTATTTCATCGGCAACATTGGACAGACCTTAATCAAACAGTCACCCTCTGCTTAAAGCCGTTTTTTGGCACCTTACTCTTCAACTCCGATCCACCACCAATTCCATCAATCAAGGCGCATCCAGTTTGGTATGATTAAAAACCAGTCGACTTCCTGTCCTTTTTGTTATTCATCTCTTTTCCATTGTTCTGATGTTGATGGGTTGGTTCCTGTTGTGACTTTCTCATGGCTGATCAAGGGTGATACTGGCTTTCTACTACCGCCGGTCTTTCCTAGTCATCTTGTATTCCATTGTTGTGGTCTCCTCCTTTATCTCCTTATCCTGGGTCACTTTCTCCTTAAAATCCAGTGTCAGTCTTGGTGGTAAGTTAAATGGCTCCTGTCAAAGTCATCATAACAAGGAGAAAAATCTGTTGGTATCTAAATTTGTGCTACAGTTTTTGTCTGAAATTGAAATCGTCAAAATTTCATCACGTTCCATCCCTTCTCTTATTGTTCCCCCCTTCCTTTTGGCCAAACGCGCGGGCCAAGACCCGCTTGGCCCAAGATATCCCTCTCCAATATCCATCCATCCATCCAATACAATCCATCTCTTGTTACCACTTCCCAACTTTTTTGATTGATCCTTGCAAGGGCCAGTTCACCCCCTACTCAAACGGTTCCCCCATCTCCACCCCCAATTGAGAGTCTCAGGATCCATTCCTTGAATTGGTTGTCCAGCATCACCAGTTGGATGTCAAGAAATCCATCCCAAGACCCAAGACCAACAGCAGTCCACACGGGCCAATCTGATCCAGGGCTACCTTGATTGACCTCCAGAAGTTGATCAACCGTCAGGCTTGGATGCTCCTTAAACATCAGTCTGGCTTGGAAGAAAAAGTACCCGATCCCACTCACTCACATCCATCCATCGGAAACTCTCTCTCCCACCACCATCCTAGGACTAGCTTGATCCAATCATCCCATCTCATCCTGTCTTTCTACTCTCACTTGCGTTGTCTACCGCCCGCAGACACCCACGGGCGGTCCAATCCGTTTTCTTTTCCCACCCCTTTTGCCTTTGGGCAAGGGGTGGGTGTGATCCGGTATTGTTGCACGCGTCCGTCCACGGACGGACACAGGTTAGGTGAAGGGATGAAAGGATCCCACCCCGGTCAGGCAGGCCGGACTTCCACCGGCCTGCGTGATCAAATTCTTCTGATCACCTTTATCTGAAAATCAAAAAAAAAAAAAACAAATCCGCTCCATTTGTAGTATCTCTTGTACATAGTCTAAAAGGGCCTCCTTCCCATACAAGGAGGGGCTCTCCCCTGCCTTTTGGAGCGGATCCCAGCATCCTATCATCAGAGCACCATATCCGCATGTCTTATCCCCACATCACATTGGCACAGGGTATCATCATCATTTTCACCTTGCAATACATCATCCGTGGGATCTTCATTCCCCTTTATCTGAGACAAAAATTTAAGTATATCTATGATTGCCCCTTGATCCTTGAGCCTCCATACTCAAACCCTTGATCCTTGATCCTTATGACCAACCAATACCTTTTCTGGTTGAAGAAGAATTTGAATGATTGAATTCTTGAGTGTGTTACACCACTCCTGATCCCTTTATCCAACCATACTGGTCCTGATCATCCTTTCATTACCTTTCTAGAACCGGTCACGTTTGACTGAAGAATGTTTTTATTAAGCTTAAAACCTGGAGTTTTAAACCTCCCTTCATCTCTTTTGAAGTTGAATTCCGCCACACTACTCTTGAGTCCCTTGAGAAATGTTTGGGTTATTCTTGTTTGAATCAGTTATTGTTTTGCTTCTAGAGCTTCTTCAAACAATTAGCTTTGTCTTGTGCAGCCACCCACAGTTATCTGGTACCCTTCAAGCGCTTGATTGCAGAGAGTTGGTGTTGAATGTTGAATTCTCAGAATGGTGGACCCCACTTTTCCTTTTCTTCTTGTCCTTTTCTTTTTTGTTCCTTTTCTATTGTTCCTTTTGTTCTATTGGTCTTTTGTTCATTTTACTAGTCAGGCGCCAAGTACGCGCTAGTACGCCCTTTGTCAAGATGTTGCATATTCATCTAGACTCATCTCAACCTCAGACTTTCGGATCGCGGGCTACTTAGACTGCCCAGTATCCTCAATTCCTTGGGGCTCCTTCTCTCGCCTTTCTCTCTCTGCTTCAACTTTTGAATTTGGTCTAGGAATCTCAAACCTTCAAGATCCAGCAATCATAAAGTACCGGACATCGTAGGGGACTCAAGTTAATTTGGTGCAACCTTTCACATCCCATTGTGACGAACTGAATCTTACCTTTGTTTCTTCAGTCTCCTTTCAGATCTTTCCTTTCCTTAACCTGCTAGTTGCTGTTGGTGGTGGTTGTCTTTATAAGAGTAGCTGAACGTCTTTTCAGAGTTGATTCATTATCATGTCATTTCTCATCTGCTTGGGTATGGTTTTCATCTCATGAGTGTTTCTCAGAGCTACGGCAGTTTTGTTCTGATTCTGGACCCTTAGTTTTCTGGTTTTAAATCTATATTTCTTAAGAAATTGAAGACAAATCTTTATCACGATTAACAGTCAAAGTTGCGTCAATTTAAGCAACTGTCAAGTCATCTTCAAGCAGAAAATCCATCCATGACGGACTCTCTTACTGCCACAATTCTCAAAAAGACGCTGGAGGCAATTCTTCTACTCACACCAGATAACTTCTCAATATGGCGGAACAGAGTAATCAATATGATGGACCTCCAGGAGGATCTCTATGCCAAACTCACAAGATGACAAGTGGACACTAATGGACACCCAATAGGGCTTACTACCGTTGAGAATGTGCAAATTTGTACAATTCTGACCTCCAAACTAGACACCACAGTCGAAGCAAACATCATCACACCTGACAACAAGAAGGACGCACATCAAATTTGGAAAGATATAAATGAATACTTTGCATCCAACCGTGCCAGGATTTTCAAGGAATTTCTAAGAACTCCTTTCTCTGTATCAAAGATTCCGGGGTTCATCAAGGACAGAAAAAACGCCATATGAAGACTGCACAAAGTAGGCATTGATCTTCTGAAAGAAATTGTTGCTTACCTGATTTTAGAGAAACTGCCCCCAGCATGGAAATGGTTGTTCAGCAGATTATGCACTTGGAAAAAGAAATCACGCCAGACCAGGTTCTTGATTGTCTTTGAATGTTCAACAACAATTGTTTTTTGAGTAATGAGGCTCTCTCGGAAAAACGGGAGGAAAGCACCAACTCAGTTGTGTTTTTCACCACCAACCTCAAACCCTGTGACAACAAGTGGCACAATCCTAGGGCCGCTCATCCTGAAGGCAGGTTCTGGAAGCTATACCCGCACCTCCAACCCTCTTTTCCAAAAAAGAAGAAAGCAGGAGCCAAATCCGTTGCCAAGGAAACCTCAGTCAGCTCCTTCCACACAAGCATGCTATTCTCTTCTGACTGTCTTGTAGTTGATTCTGGATCATCAAGGCACATAATATCTGATGTCAAACTGTTCTCACATCTAGACCAATCAGTAACAGGGTTTATCTCAACAACGTCAGGGAAGGACGCTCTGCGGTACAATGGTTTTGGATCAATTAATCTGTTGGATGATCAGAAGAAGGAATTTGTTCTCTCAGGCGTACTCTTTTCTCCAGATTCTACAGCTAACCTATTATTGTTGAGGAGTCTTTTTCTGGATGGTTTCAAAGTTAACTTTGGCATGAATGATGTTGTAATCCAGAGGGACAATTGGAGGAAAGTAAGTTCATATGTTTGCAATATACCTTTTATTCAACTTTCAAAGCCAAGTCACAATAAATTTTCATTTCTGAGTAAAGATGAACTAATCCATAAGGCACTGGGTCACGCAAGCTATTGGAGAATTAGACAAAAACTGGGGCTCCAAGTAAGAAAATCAGCAATTTGTGAGGCCTGTGCAATCAGAAAGATAAGTCAAGCACCATTCAACAACAAAAATCCGCGTGCCAAAAGACCATTTCAAGAACTTCACTGCAATTTGGTGGGACCTATTCATCCCTTGAGTATCAACGGGGACTCATATTTTCTAACCATTGTGGGCAGCTGCACCAGATTTTTCACGGTTATACCCACAAAAAATAAGGGCGACATGGCAAGTACTCTGAAATTCATTATTGAAGTTGAATCTAAGAGATTCAACTATACTCCCATGATTATCCACTCAGATCGTGGTACCAAGTTCTGGAACCACAGTCTTGCTGACTACTGCAAAAACAACAACATCAGGCAGCAATTTTCCAATGCGTACACTCCACAGCAGAATGGATTAGCGGAATTTTTTAACTGACTCATACTGGAGTCACTTAGAACAGTTCTGTTTGACTCTCAGCTTAACAAGCGTCTTTGGAACATTATCATTTGGTTGTGCGCCTTGGCACTCAATCAATTCCCTTCTCAAAAGTCAAAGCTATCCCCTTACAAGCTTTTTAAGGGAAGGAAATTGGATGTTGGTTATTTTCATCCTCTTGGGAACCCGGTCAGTTATATTGTCAAAGACAGGCCACCCTTCTCCAAATTAGAACCAAGAGCGCTCTTTGGTTGGCTAATTGGCTCCAGCAAAGACCTTCTTTCCTACAAGGTTCTGACAACAGACAACAAACTGGTCAACACAAAACATATAACACTGCTGGAATTTGACGCCAATCTCAAAAGATTCAAAAATGATGTAGTGGTAGGTGACTGGTGCAACAACTCCCTTGCGGTTGACTCTGGTGGATCAATGGAAGTTGATGCTGGCCAAACAACTACTTCTCTCACAAGGCCCCCTTTAGTGGAACCCACCAGTCCAATGGTTCAGAATATGGTGGTTGAACCTGTCAGAACACTCAATCACGGGGAAGACCTTCAAGAAGAATCCACCCCTAGATACAATCTGCGTGAAAGAGTCCCTTCCATCAAACCCCAAAAATACTCCTATGGGTCTGTTTCCTCGAATCCCTCTCTCCACTACTTCAAAGAAAGACAGATCAAGCTAAATCAAATCAAATCTCAAGATGTGTGGGAAGAGGTCAATTTCAAACCCGATTGATATCTTAGAACTATGTGGGTGGAAAGGATCAAGCCGGCCACGGGTCTTTCTCCAGAAAAGAAGAAATCCTGACTGTGCATCATGGGAAATCTACAAACAGCTGGGGTGGACTTTAATGAAACCTATGCACCAACGGGGAAGTTTACAACGCTCCTGTTACTAATGCTAAGCGGTCTGGACATGAATCTGGAGATCCGACAATTTGATGTGAAAGAGGTGTTCTTGTTTGCTCCGCTTGACATAGAAATCTACATCCTCAAGCCTAAAGAGAGCAAGCGGTTGTCACGGTTTCTCAGATTAAAAAAATCCCTCTATGGTCTGCGGCAGGCTCCAGGCAATTGGTATAGAACGCTCACGGATTGGCTAGAACACATTGGGTTTATCCAATTGAATGCGGACCCCTGTCTCTACACCCATCAACACAAAGCTTCTTCTGTGTTCTTTCACATAGATGATCTTTTTGTTAGTGGCAAAGTAATGTGGTTTGAGGAAGAGTTCCTAAAGAAATTTCCATACTCATCTGCACACAAACCCAACACTATCCTTGGAATGGATTTTAAGAAAGAAGATGACACAATCAAGCTGAGTCAGAAAAAGCTCATCAACAAAACACTGAAGGAACTAGATCTGGTGGACTGCAGGCCTGTTCAGACTCCCCTAACACCAGGTATTCAGCTGTTTCCAGCCTCTCTGGACAAGCATGGAGAGTTTTCCAGCTTAGGGGTAAACTTCAGGAAGTATACCAGTATTCTAAATTACCTCTCTTGTAGGACTAGGCCAGAAATCTCAGCTGCAGCGTCAATTCTCTCCCAGTTCAATCAAAATCTGGGAGTGTGCCACTGGAAGGAAATGCGGCACCTTTGGAAATACCCGGCCGGGACTTCTTCTCTTGCTCTCTCTCTACAACCGGGAAAGGACACAAAAGCTCTAACTATATTCACTGAATCAACTTGGGCTGATGACCCACATACTCGTAGGTCTCAGACTGGGTACATTGTGTTTTGGAAATCGACCCCAATTGCCTGGAAGAGCAGGAAACAGGGGAATATAACTCTCTCATCCACGGAAGCCAAGTTGAATGCCCTAATGGATGGAGCGCAAGAGTTGCTTTGGATATGGTCGGTCATTGGTGATCTATGGAAAAGTCCTCCTTCACGTCCATCCAAGTTTCTGGTAGACAACAAAGGCCTTGTAGACAAGATTTTTCATTTTGGAACTAACTCAAAAATAAAGTACATAGACATGAAGATAAAGTGGCCCCGCAAAAATTTGTCCTCCAACAATATTCACGTCAAAATTATTACGACAGACTGAATGGTTTTGGACGCACTCACCAAGGCTGCAAACAAAAAAGCGTTGGACCTTCTCACGTCAAAATGTTTCTTCACTGGGTCACACTGAATTATAGAGGGGTGTTGAATGTTGAATTCTCAGAATGGTGGACCCCACTTGTCCTTTTCTTCTTGTGCTTTTCTTTTTTGTTCCTTTTCTATTGTTCCTTTTGTTCTATTGGTCTTTTGTTCATTTTACTAGTCAGACGCCAAGTACGCGCGAGTACGCCCTTTGTCAAGATGTTGCATATTCATCTAGACTCATCTCAACCTCAGACTTGCGGATCGCGGGCTACTTAGACTGCCCAGTATCCTCAATTCCTTGGGGCTCCTTCTCTTGCCTTTCTCTCTCTGCTTCAACTTTTGAATTCAGTCTAGGAATCTCAAACCTTCAAGATCCAGCAATCAGAAAGTACCGTACATTTTAGGGGACTCGAGTTAATTCCGTGCAACCTTTCACAACCCCATTGTGACAAACTGAATATTACCTTTGTTTCTTCAGTCTCCTTTCAGATCTTTCCTTTCCTTAACCTGCTAGTTGCTGTTGGTGGTGGTTGTCTTTATAAGAGTAGCTGAACATCTTTTCAGAGTTGATTCATTCTCATGTCATTTCTCATCTGCTTGGGTATGGTTTTCATCTCATGATTGTTTCTCAGAGCTACGGAAGTTTTTTTCTGATTCTGGACCCTTAGTTTTCTGGTTTTAAATCTATATTTCTTAAGAAATTGAAGACAAATCTTTATCAGTTGGACAGGTTCATTGAGAACCTGGAGGTTGTTTGGGATTGAGTTGATCTTTCCTAAGCTTCTGCTGACAACCAGAGCTATTAGCTTGTGGGCGTTGTTACTTACAATTGCCTTGTCTTGTTGGACTCTGAACAAACCTTGACTTCTTCTATTCAAGTTTTCCCCGGCACCATCTTTCCTCAGATAGTGTTGTTTCCCAGCTACCAACCACTATAATCTTTATCCTCTTACATTTGGTCCCCCGTTTACCAGGTTCTGGGCTTTGATCTCAGTTACATTTAAATATTTTTGTAACACTCAGGAGGGCAGCCTAAACAGCACCTTTCCCCTCTGCAGAACTGCCACGGCCTAGCACCATTTGGAGTTTTACAGCGGCCGGTTGTTGGAGCCGCAGGGCTGGGGCCGACGGCCCCGGCTCCTCTCCCTCCCCTTGCTCCCCATTGCCAGGGGGAGGGGGAAGGCTGGCTGGGTTGAACCAGCCAGAAACCGGTCATGGTGGGGGAGACTTGACCACCCCCCCACCAAAAGGTGTGGCCAGGCCAGTTGCATCGAGGCGACTGGCGGTGGGGGGGGAATTGACCACCCCCCCACCAACAAAGGGGTGCTCTCCCACCCCCCCTTTACCAAGGGGGAGGAGCAATGGGCCTGGAGGGGACCTGACCACCCCCCCGCCCACCTACCGTAGCAATGCCCTGGGGGTGTTGACCCCCAGGGCCCCTGGTAGGGGAATTTGACTGCCCCCTCCAGGGACCTGTGAGAAAGAGGGGGGGACAGCATGTCTGCTGGTTACACCCCCCCTGCCCAAGTGTCTTAGATTGGACCCAGGTGTGTCCTGGGTCCCTCCTGGCAATTTGTATGGCCAGGGGCTGGTTGCATGAGGCAACCAGCCAGCATGTGAGGTAACAGGCCGGTTTTAATAGACAACCATCCAGGTTTTTGAACAGCTAAGGGGCTGGTTCAGCCCCATTGAGGTGGAAAAACCAGAAATAACCAGAATAGACTGGTTGTAAGGGTACAGGGACTGATGCCATGTGGGCTGATGTAGCCCAAACCAAGTAACAAGGCCTGTAGAGCCTGTAGAGCTCTTTTGGGGCGGAAAATTTGCCTTTTGGCTTGTTGTATCATGGGCTCACAAGAGGGAAATCTTTTTTTACTTAAGGAGCTCTTCTCCCTGCTTTTTTCCATCCATCATCCAATTTAATTCATCAACAATATCATCCAACGTATTGCCCCATTGTGAGAGCCCATCAAGCAATTATTGACACAAGGTGTCCAGCATTTCTTTTGCTTTAAATACTGCTCATTTTCCTAAGCTAATTGATTGCCATAATTATAACACATTATCAGTACCAACATCATCATTACATCCAAGCCATCTAGAACCTTGTACCTTACTCTGGAGAACCTCAAAGACCTCAATTTTTCCAAGAAGATGTCCTATAACCCTGATGTTAGCTCCACCAAGATAGTTCTGAACAGACAGAACTATAATTCTTAGGATTTCCTTATGGATAGTGAGCTGGAAAACATCTGTTGTGGGGAGATAATGGATGCAGATGACACTTTGATCAGTTCAGAAGTGGAGAAAAAGTCTTATCATCTCATCCTTAGGCATCTTGATGAGAATCATGGGACATGGGTTGCCAATACTCTTAGGGAAGATAATAAAAAGAGGGGAAGAATCCTTTGGAAGTTGCTTAAGTCCAAGTATTCTGGTGATTTTGTTCACCAGAAGGGTATAGCTTTCAATAAACTGCTTAAGTTACAATATTCAAATTGTAAACAGTTTGTTGTAGAGGCTAGGTCTAGCATAGCCAAGTTTAAGTCATCAGGACTTAACATGGATCCTGAGTGTTTGTCACTCTTAATCCTTCAGAAGCTACCAAAGGATTTTGATTCTTTAGTCAGAATTATTTCTCAATTGAATCCTCTTCCTGCAGAGGAGGATGTGCTGAAAAGGATTGAAAAGGATGATCTTCAGTTCAAGATGAAGAGGGGGTTCTGAAAAAGCCCTGATTGGAAAGACTGGAAAATCTTACAAGAAGGCAAAAAAGGATTTGTCCAAGGCCTTATGCTATAATTATCAGAATAAGGGGCATTATGCTAAGGATTGAAAGGAGGCCAAGAAGAGGAACAAGTCCAAAGAGAATGACAAGGAGGTCAATCTCACTACTGAAAACGTTGCAATGGTGGCGTTGGATGTTCCAATGGAAATGGTTTTTGGGGAAGAAGGTCACAACAAGAAGGCCAAAATTGATGAGGATCAAGAAATGGACTTGATTGATTACAAAGTGAGTTATCTTAACCTCAAAGATGAGAACTTATCAGTGACTGATAAAGCTTCTTTCCTATTAGGAGGATTGAAGGAGGATGTTCTTGTTTTGATTGATTCTGGCTGTACAGATCACATGTTCTTTGAACCAAATTTATTTTCAAATCTTAGTGATTATGATGGAGTTGTAAATATTGGTCAGAAAGGCAGAACAATTCAGATTAAAGGAATTGGAAAGGTTTTTCTTGCAAATCACTTGGGTTTCAAAATTTCTTTTGATAAAGTGTTCTATGTGCCAGAGTTGCCTTATAACCTTGTTTCCCTTGGAGTGTTGTGGAAAAAAGGTTTCCAGATTTGTTATCTTAAAGAAGATAAGTTTGTTATTGATATAAATGCGAGAACCTTTCTTAGTGGACAGGTTTTGAACAAGCTTTTGTGTGAAAGATTGTTCAAAATCTCAGCTTTGAGCACTGTTTCTCACAAAAGAAGTGGCCATAAGGTAAAGGACAGCAACTGTGAGAGTTGTACCTTAGGGGCTAAGACTAGAAATGTGTTCTCAAAGAGTAGAGACTGCACTGATGTTCCTAGAGAGGAATTTTCCATTGATTTGGCAGGGCCATTCACACCGGAGTCCCTTGGTGGGGCAAGATACTTCATCAATTTAGTTGATAATGCAACTAATTATGTTTGGGTTGAACCAATTTGATCTAAGGATCAGACCACAGAGGAGGTTTCTGTAATCTTCTCAGTCTGGAAGAAGGAGATCAAGAGGGTTATCACTGATGGAGGTGGTCAATTTTTGAGTAAAGAGTTTGAGAGGTTATTGAAAGATTATGGTATCATTCATATAGTCACTACTGAAAGTAATCCACAAAACAATGGAATATTTGAGAGAATGAATAGGAATTTACTGGACAAGTTCAGAACTATTATGTCTCAATCTGGTCTACCAAAGTTCTTATGGGCTGAGTTGATGTGTACAGTCTGTCTGTTGCATACCATTGTAAGTGTTAATGGGAAGAGTCCTCATTATCAGTTAATTTGGAAGTTGTACCCCAAAATATCACACCTAAGAACAATTGGTTTCTTGGTGTATTATAGTGTCCACCATAATGATATGGTCAGAAAATTAGACCCTAGAGCCAGAAAAGGGGCACTTGACCCATTTCTGAACTCAACTCCAGGACATCATTGAGCATATACTGTTCCTGAAATTTATCTTCCTCATATCCTGCGGCATCATAATGGGACTTCCATTCCCTGTACCCATCAACTGGTACTCTAACCCTACCACTCCTTCTAACTGGAGGTGGAGGCTCATCAGGTTCTGAATTAACAGACTCTCCTGAAGCGTTTACTGAACCCTTTGGTGGCATGTCTGCCATCTCTTCATCTTCTGGAACCACATGTTCCTCAGACTTTTCTGGTGAAATAGGTGCTAATTCTATTTCTTGATGTGACTTATTCACAACAACATCTTCACTCCCTTTGAGTGGAAAGGTACTTTCATCAAATTTTGCATCCCTACTACGGATAACCTTTCTTGTCACTGGAAAATAGATCCTATACAATTTACTTATTAAATCATGGCCTACAAGTGCCCCTGTTCTGGATCTAGGGTCTAATTTTCCAACCATCTCATTATGGTGGACACTATAATACACCAAGCAACCAATTGTTCTTAGGTGTGATATTTTGGGGTACAACTTTCAAATTAACTGATAATTACAACTCTTCCTATTAACACTTACAATTTTATGCAACAGACAGACTGTAAACATCAACTCAGCCCATAAGAACTTTGGTAGACCAGATTGAGACATAATAGTTCTGACCTTATCCAGTAAAGTCCTATTCATTTTCTCAACTATTCCATTGTTTTGTGGATTACTTGCAGTAGTGACTATATGAATGATACCATAATCTTTCAATAACCTCTCAAACTCTTTACTCACAAATTCACCACCTCCATCAGTGATAAACCTCTTGATCTCCTTCTTCCAGACTTTGAAGATTACAGAAACCTCCTCTGTGGTCTGATCCTTAGATCAAATTGGTTCAACCCAAACATAATTAGTTGCAGTATCAAATAAATTGATGGAGTATCTTGCCCCACCAAGGGACTCCGGTGTGAATGGCCCTGCCAAATCAATGGAAAATTCCTCTCTAGGAACATCAGTGCAATCTCTACTCTTTGAGAACACATTTCTAGTCTTAGCCCCTAAGGTACAACTCTCACAGTTGCTGTCCTTTACCTTATGGCCACTTCTATTGTGAGAAACAGTGCTCAAAGCTGAGATTTTGAACAAGCTTGCACACAAAAGCTTGTTCCAAACCTGTCCACTAAGAACAGTTCTCCCATTCATATCCATAACAAACTTATCTTCTTTAAGATAACAAATCTGGAAACCTTTTTTCCACAACACTCCAAGGGACACAAGGTTATAAGGCAACTCTGGTACATAGAACACTTTCTCAAAAGAAATTTTGAAACCCAAGTGATTTTCAAGAATAACCTTTCAAATTCCTTTAATCTGAATTGTTCTGCCTTTCTGACCAATATTTACAAATCCATCATAATCACTAAGATTTGAAAATAAATTTGGTTCAAAGAACATGTGATATGTACAGCCAGAATCAATCAAAACAAGAACATCCTCCTTCAATCCTCCTAATAGGAAAGAAGCTTTATCAGTCACTGATAAGTTCTCATCTTTGAGTTTAAGATTACTCACTTTGTAATCAATCAAGTCCATTTCTTGATCCTAATCAATTTGGGCATTCTTGCTGGGGCCTTCTTCCCCAACAACCATTTTCATTGGACCATCAAACGCCACCATTGCAACGTTTTCAGTAGTGAGATTGACCTCCTTTTCATTCTATTCAGACTTTTTCCTCTTCTTGGCCTCCTTGCAATCCTTAGCATAATGCCCCTTATTCTGACAATTATAGCATAAGAACTTGGAAAAATCCTTTTTTTCCTTCTTACAAGATTTTCCAGTCTTTCCAACCAGGGCTGTTCCAAAAGCCCGCTTCATCTTGAACTGAAGATCATCCTTTTCAATCCTTTTCAGCACATCCTCCTCCCCTGGAAGAGGATCCAATTGAAAAATAATTCTGACTAAAGAATCAAAATCCTTTGGTAGCTTTTGAAGGATTGAGAGTGACAAACACTCAGGATCCCTATTAAGTCCTGATGAATTAAACTTGGCTACGCTAGACCTAGCCTCTGCAACAAACTTTTTAAAATTTGAATATTGTAACTTGAACAGTTTATTGAAATCTATACCCTTCTGGTGAATAGAATCACCAGAATACTTGGACTTAAGCAACTTCCAAAGGATTCTGCCCCTCTTCCTCTCATCTTCCCTCATAGTATTGGCAACCCATGTCACATGATTCTCATCAAGATGCCTAAGGATGAGATGATAAGAATTTTTCTCCACTTCTGAACTGATCAAAGTGTCATCTGCATCCATTATCTCCCCATAACAGATGTTTTCCAGCTCACTATCCATAAGGACAGCCCAAGGATTATACTTATGACTGTTCAGAACTATCTTGGTGGAGCTAACATCAGGGATATAGGACATCTTCTTGGAAAACTTAAGGTCTTTGAGGTTCTCCAGAGTAAGGTACAAGGGTCTAGATGGCTTGGAAGTAATTATGATTTTGGTACTGATAATGTGTTATAATTATGGCCAGCAATTAGCTTAGGAAAATGAGCAGTAATTAAAGCAAAAGAAATGCTGGAAAACCTTTTTCAATAATTGCTTGATGGGCTCTCACAATGGGGAAACATGTTGCATGATATTGTTGATGAATTGGATTGGATGATGAATAGATGGATGGAAAACAGCAGGGAGAAGAGCTCCTTAAGTACAAAAGATTGCCCTCTTGTGAGCTCATGACACAACAAGCCAAAAGGCAAATTTTCCGCCCAAAAACAGCTCTACAGGATCTACAGGCCTTGTTACTTGGTTTGGGCTACATCAGCCCACATGGCATCATTCCCTGGACCTTTAAAACCATCCCATTCTGGTCCATTCTGGTGTTTCCCCATTTACAGGGCTGAACCAGCCCCTGTGCTGTTCAATCCCTGGGCTGGTTTTCTGTTACAACGGGTCCTATTGACTCACACACTGGCTGGTTGACTCATGCAACCAGCCCCTGGCCATACAAATTGCCAGGTGGGACCCAGGACACACCTGGGTCTGGTCTCAAACTCACATGGGGGGTGTCACCAGCGGACATGCTTTCCCCCCCCCTCTTTCTCTCAGATCCCTGGAGCGGGCGGTCAATTCCCCCTACCAGGGGCCCTCGGGGTCAATACCCCTAGGGCGTTGTCAATGGAAGTGGGCTGGGGGGTGGTCAAATCCCCTCAGCCCCGTTGCTCCTCCCTCTTGGTAAAGGGGGGGGGGGGGAGAGTGCCCCTGGCCTCTGCTTTGCTTTAGTGGTGGAGGGGTGGTCAGGTCCCCCCCACCGCTGGTCGCTTTGTTGCGACCAGCCTTGTCATCCCCTGGGCAAGGGGGTGATTAAATCCCCCCTTCCCTGACTGACCGTCTTGTTGCGGTTGGTTGCTGGCAGGTTCAACCCAGCCAGCCACCCCCTCCCCCTAGCAATGGCAAGCGAGGGGAGAGGGAGGGAGCTGGGGCCGCTTGCCCTGGCTCCCGCGGCGGTGGCCGCCATTTGTGACCGGCCGGCCCCGCGCGGGATCCCTTGGCCGCCACGACAGCCCTGCATGGGCCAAACCAAGGGATACAAGCAGCCCCAAGCGGGCTGTCGCACAGGCTGCAACACGGCGGCGGCCCCAATGGGCTTCCTTAACCGCAAAACCTGAGACAAACACACTTTGGCGGGCCAGCCCGTCTGGCCAAGTATTTCCAAAATAAACCTTGGGCCCAATTATGCTCATGCAAGCCCATCTGGCTGTATTTGCCAATATCCCCCACCAGGCCCGTTAGGGCCCGTGTACCAATGATCCTGTTTCACGCCTTTTTAGGCCAGTTTCCCCAAATCAGTGACATCCACACAGGCTGCCATGGTCTGTGTGAGTGTCCAATGGGCCAGAGAGGCCCATATGTGCATCCCATTTGGATTACACTTATACGTAGCACACGCGTAAGTGCATACGTATTTTAACAATAAGCCAAAAGGGTTTGAATTGTTGTATTCTGATAACCAGAGTGCATTGCGTTGGTGCAAAACCAAGTGTTCCATTCAAGAACAAAACATATTGATGTTCACTATAACTATATTGGCAATGCAGTTAACTGCAAGGAGGTTGTGTTGAGGTACATGCCCACTGGAGCAATGATTGTGGATATCTTGACTAAGGATTTAGATAGGAACAAGCATCAAGGCTTTGCGACTAACATGCAGATGTCACCCCTTTTGGATTAAGGGGGTGTGTTGAAATACGTATGCACTTACCCATGTGCTACGTATAAGTGTAATCCAAATGGGATGCACATATGGACCTCTCCGGCCCATCGGACACTCACACGGACCATATGGGCCTGTTTGAATGTCACAGACTGAGGCAAACTGGCCTCAAAACGCATGAAACAGGCTCATTGGTACATGGGCCCGGTGAGGTATATGGGCAAATACAGCCAAATGGGCTTGTATGGGCATAATTGGGCCCAAGGTTTATTTTGGACATACTTGGCCAGACGGGCTGGCCCGCCAAAGTGTGTTTGTCTCAGGTTTTGGGCTTAAGGCGGCCCATTGGGGCCGCTGCCCGTGTCCCAGCCCAGCTGGGGCTGCTGCCCCTGTTGCGGGCCGCTTGGGGCCGCTGTTTTTGCCTCCGGCCAGTTTGCGGGGCCCAACGGCCTGCACGGGGCGGTCATAGGGGGCAGTGCGGCTGCCGCGTGGGGTGGCGGCCCGTTTTTGGAGCCGCGGGGCTGGGGCCAACGGCCCCGGCTCCTTGCCCTCCCCTTGCTCCCCATCGCAAGGGGGAGGGGGAAGGCTGGCTGGGTTGAACCAGCCAGTGACCGGTTGCAAGGAGCAACCGGTCATGGTGGGGGGGACTTGACCACCCCCCCACCAAAAGGTGTGGCCAGGCCTGTTGCATTGAGGCGACTGGCGGTGGGGGGCAATTGACCATCCTCCCACCAACAAAGGGGTGCTCTCCCCCCCCCCCCTTTACCAAGGGGGAGGAGCGATGGGCTGGAGGGGACCTGACCACCCTCCTTCCCACCTACCGTAGCAATGCCCTGGGGGTATTGACCCCCAGGGCCCCTGGTAGGGGGATTTGACTGCCCCCTCCAGGGACCTGTGAGAAAGAGGGGGGGGGACAGCATGTCTGCTGGTTACACCCCCCCCCCCCCCCAAGTGTGTCTGAGATTGGACCCAGGTGTGTCCTGGGTCCCTCCTGGCCATTTGTATGGCCAGGGGCTGGTTGCATGAGGCAACCAGCCAGCATGTGAGGTAACAGGCCGGTTTTAATAGACAACCAGCCAGTTTTTTGAACAGCTAAGGGGCTGGTTCAGCCCCATTGAGGTGGAAAAACCAGAAATAACCGGAATAGACTGGTTGTAAGGGTACAGGGACTGATGCCATGTGGGCTGATGTAGCCCAAACCAAGTAACAAGGCCTGTAGAGCCTGTAGAGCTCTTTTGGGGCTGAAAATTTGCCTTTTGGCTTGTTGTATCATGGGCTCACAAGAGGGAAATCTTTTTTTACTTAAGGAGCTCTTCTCCCTGCTGTTTTCCATCCATCATCCAATTGAATTCATCAACAATATCATCCAACGTATTGCCCCATTGTGAGAGCCCATAAAGCAATTATTGACACAATGTGTCCAGCATTTCTTTTTCTTTAAATACTGCTCATTTTCCTAAGCTAATTGCTAGCTATAATTATAGCATGCCAAAGGTGACCCTGTCAATGCCAATGTCTATCAATCCTTCATTGGCTCTCTCAACTAAGTTGCGCTAGGAACACACCCAAATATCTTGTTTGCCTTCAATTACCTATCCAGATACAGTAAATGTCCACTCAACAAACACTTGCTTGCCTTACACCACCTCATACGCTATGTCAAAACCTCCAAAGCTTTCAAACTAATGTTCTAACCAAAGAGCAATGGCATAGAACTTTGGGTCAATGCAGACTGGGGCAGCAATTTCCATTGGTCAAACTTGGGGTTTCTTATTCTGCTGAATCACTTCCCAATCTCCTGGGGCTTGAAACAACAAAAAACTGTTGCAACATCAGCCTACAATGCAGATTTTTTTGCGTTGCAAATGGCTATGGATCTATTTGTATCTCTACGTGCTATGGTCTCAATTTTAATTCCTCTTTTTCTTATAATATATTCTGTGACAACCGCATTGTTGGAATAAAGATCTTTTGAGTCGAGATCAGGGACAAGCAAAAGACGCGGAGATTTAGAGAGAGAAGGATCAACCTGGGGAGAGACCAGGAGGGACTGGACTCAGGGTGTGTTGGTTGAGATGATGATGAGAATCAGTGATTGATTGCAAGAATCAGAAAGAGCAGTTTAATCAGCAACAAATAGAGAACCCATGAAAGTGGGTCTTATCAGAAGACAGAAGCATATTCATCAGAGAGGTCCAGGAGAAGCGGGACCAGAGACAATTCAAAGAAAGGAGAAAACACTGGAAACACAAGTCTGGACATGGAAAGGACAAAAGGCCTGAAGTCACAGCAGTGACATACATGAGACAAGAGTAAAGCACCAAGATAACAGATCAATCCACAACCAGAGAGTAATAGACAGCAACAACACTGAGACATTAACTGGAGATTGTAATCTGGTATAACTATCAACCATAAATAGCAATTACCCTAAAGCTTGTAAGATGAGGTTGTAATAGAAGAGTAAGATAGAGTGGGAAATGTAAGGATGAAAGATTAAGAGCAAACTAATTTCCTATCTCAACACGCGTGGCAGTACTTGTGGCAACCAAGAACAGATCAAGATCCAGGATGAAACATATATTGTGCAACTTCTTCTTCATCAACAACCTCATACGCGACTTGAATCTGCAATTAAATTGGATAGCAACCAACAAACAACTGGCCAATATATTCACCAGGCAACTTGAACCAAATAAACAGTTATCCTTCCGCAACTCTTTTCTCCCAATTATAAAATGCTAAGTTTGTGGGGGGGGGTTTTGTAATATACAAACATAGCCTCCTAAATAAATACAAGACTGATTTATATATACATACACATTTCACATCTCAGATCACATATCCATGACAGTTGTATATACTATATCTAGCCGCGCGGGCCTTTGCAATAAACCTTATGGATTCTGACTCTCAACTCATCACAATTTTTTCATCCTTCAATCAGACCCCAATCCATATTGCCACTGCTAATATCCAGATTTGATCAGTCCTCCTTGCAAGCATCCTGTGACTCATTTTACAATGGAAGAAATCCCTGATCAAAACCACCAAGCCTTCATTCAGTAATATCTGGAATTTGCTCATCATTCAAATCCAACCCAGCCCCACTCAAACAACAATCAAGGCAACACTTCAACAGACATCAATGCAGATGCAACACCAAGTATCATTAATGTAAGTGGATATATTTGGCTGTTCAATTAATAATTCTGCTGATTCCATGATTTCTACACCTATAGGCCTGTCCTGATAGTCCAATTGAGACAAAATCAGTCCAAAGTGAACCATTGAATGTGGCACCCAATGTAAGTTTTTTTTTATTTTTCAAAACTTATATTGGACCTTTTGTTTACTCTCCTTTTTGACTCAATGAAGTACTCACCATTTGAGTTTCAGATCAAATTCACCCTCTATTGTTCTGAAAAGAACAGGAAGAACAAAAAAAAGGTTTGGAAACAAGTCCCCCCAACTAAAGTTTGCCAAATCTTGCTTAAAATCAACCCAAATTTCCTTGATTTCAAATCATTTCAACATTCCATTGCATTAGCATCAAATTCAAAATATGCCAAGATCTCCTCAATGAAATGGAATGCTAGGACGGCTGGTATTCCTCCAATCAAACGGCTGGTTTATATACCAAAATGTCAAGCATACATGAAATCCCAACAAATTGAACTCCAAAAAAAGGATAGTTACTGCAGCTTGGTATCAACAAAAACTTGCCTCAAATCTCCTCAAGCTGGAGTGACCCTCTCCCAGGAGAATCCCAAGGACAAAACCAATAAAGCACAAAATGAATACTTGATTTGCAAGACCAATATGCAAGCAATCACTTGAGAAACCTAAATATGACATAAATCCCATGCATCTGAAAGCAATCCCAGTTCTGAAGAAGACTCAGAGATTGAGGATGAAGAAATTCAAATGGCAAAGATCTATGATTAGTACCTTATCAATACAAAGTAAAATTGTGTACATCCAGCCTTTCCCCATCCCACTGACCCCAATTGGTATATACTTCTGACTGCAGGGAATGTTTGCATCTGGTCTGCAGCACTGGTGTGTGTTTTTTTTTAAGATTTTTCCATTGATTGATCAATAGGAAATAGAATAAAATCCTGACCTATGATGCTTTGATGAACAAGGTTGCACGGAAGCCGGGGGTTTCATTGGTCTCCCCACTGAGTGACCTGAAATATCTAAATTTGAAAAAAAGCAAACAATTCCAACACTAACATTAAACCTGGGGTCATTGGCTTTTTCATCACCCAATTACTAGGCAACCAGGCCCACATGAACCCTGAGATCACTGGTTCTCCCTCTTCCTCATTGGGGTCCTGTAATAACCAACATGATTCAATCCAGGAGTATTCCCAATGGATTAGAATTCATGGGAATTTGGAATAAGATATTTGTTGCTTGGAAGCTAACAACATTGATTCCTACTAAATTTTAAAATCTCCAAATCTCACAAATAGCAACCTGAAAACCATTGGCTTTACTATAGGAGTCATTGCAAGACTTCAAGATAATGTACACTGATATGAGAAGCACTTGCAAGATTCCAGAAATTGATAGCTAGATCATGGGTTTTTGTCCATTTTATTGCTTTTATTATTGCTTCAAAGATACACATGTTAATACTACTATGATTCAAAAACTATGAAAAAACAACCTTGTTGAGATTGAAGAAATTAAGGCCCCCAAAACACCCAAATTTTTGAAATTTTAGTTTGTTTTTTCATGAGTTCATTCATTGGGTGTACTCTTCCTTTCCATGAATGCATGTTTCAAGTGATCCTCCTTGACAGATTGATCATCTTTCAGCAGTTAATCAACTGGCTTGAATACAGGAGGACCCCTTCTGAGGTCTCTTTGATTGAATCAAGTTCCTCTTTGGGACTCAGGAGGAACTCTCTTGAGGTCTCTTTGATGGACTTGAGTCTTTCTTTGATCAACTTGAGTCTTGCTTTTATTTACTTGAGTCTGGCTTTGATTGACTTGAATCTGGCTTTGATTGAATTGAGTCTTTCTTTGATCAAATTGAGTCTTGCTTGGATTGAATTGAGTCCCCCTTTGTGACTCATTTGATTGAGTCCCTGAATCAATTTTCACAATTGTTGTCTCTTTCTCAATGAGCTCCCTGTTTGGATCAGGATGATGGTGATAAACAAAGGAGAAATTTAAAAATTATAGCATTGAATGAAGAACTTGATTGCATCAATTTTTGAATGGATAAAGACAGATAAAGAGACATCAAAAAGCTAATAAACAAAATTCAATCTCAGTCAGCCCCTGAAGATTCATACAATGCATCAGTGCAAGAGTAGCCTGCATTGAGATACAGCTGCTTGCATAATTACGCAGTGATTAAACTACAGGCTTCCTTGTAAATAGCTCCAATTTCATCCTGAGATTGGAAAAAGACCTGAATTTGATGCAGGTGTGCTTTGATGACAGAGAAACAGAGTTCAATTGGATTCAATTCAGGAAATTATGGAGGTAAGTAGATTACTTTTATTCTGGCTCCATGGCACATTTTGTTGATTTTTCCACCTTTGCCAACTTTGGCATTATCAAAAACAAGGATGCTGTTGAAAGATGTATATTGATTCCTTCTGGGCAGCTGGAGTACATTGGATTATGATTCATGTTAGTAGAATGACACAATCCTTTTTCAAAGAAAAGCCTTACCCAATGCCATTCAAGAAAATTCTCAAACTCCCAATGATTAACAGTCTCTTCATAGACCTTTTCTGCAATCAATCCATAAAACAAGATTTCTGGTATGAGGCCTTAACTTTTTGGATAGTTTTCCAGCTGATAGTTATTTGCTAGTTGACCCTTGGAAGACCAAGCATGATTCCATAATAAGTCCCTACTACAGATGGCTTATTCATCTGTTATGATAAATTGACATGAGAAATACCGATATATTCAAAGAAGAAAAAAGAAAGATACTTTTCCATTGAAAACAAGGAACTTGGAAGGAATTGAAGACATCCTCTTGATAAATTCATAATTTTCCACTAAATCTTTCTGAATTTTGATACTACATGCTTTCTTCAGGGTGAAACTAATTTTTCTGCAAAGCAATTTGTGAATGGTTTCAATGCAAAAGAGAACAAGTTCTGTCAAATACCTTTTCTCTTATTTCATCTAACAATAAATCTGGATCTAATTGAACAAGATTATACATGAATAACTTGTCATCATTAGTCAAATCTTCAGGTTGTGGCTGTTTCCAATACCCATCTGGGTCTCAGATTAGTTGGCAAGTGGTATGGTACAGATTGATCAATCTGTTGAAGGATTGGCGGGATATGTTCTCTCCTAAAGCTTTTTGGATCAACTCAAATGAGTTGTTTTGGATTTCCATCTGGACTGCAGAAACCTTGATGCCTGGATTATAATGTTGGAAGACCATCTTTGATTTTTGGCACTCCCCCCCCCCCAAAAGAGAAAACAAAAAAGAAATGAATGTCAGATCCCAAAACATGACCTTTTTGTTTAGCAACTTGGTGGATGACTTGCAGAGAGAAACAATGAGTCAATACTGGAGTGGATTCTTGCAAGGAGGACTGATTGAATTGGGGCATTGGCAGTGGCAATATGGATTGAGGTCTGATTGAAGGATGAAAAAAATTTTTGGGCCCAATTGGAGGATGAAAATGTTTTTGGCCCAATAGGAGGAATGATTTTTTTTTGGGTCCAATTGGATGGTGGGATATTTCGCCCCCCCCCCATTTTTTTTGGGGGGGGGGTAAATCTAGGAGGTCAGTTTGAGTCAAAACCTGGGGAAATTCCATCTGATTAAACCTAGGCAAAAATTGATTTTTTAAAAAAAAAAAAAAACTCAAAAAAAAAGCGGTCCTGTCCAAGCTTTTTTACAAGAACAATAAATAAAAAAATGGACATGAACAAATGGGATATTTTTTGAAAAAAAGATAATGAAGTGAAACTTTTTGGCAACAGATTAAAAAAAGAAAATCACTGGAAAAAATTGTTCAAGTATTTCAAAAAATAAGCAATTAAAAAAAGCATATATCAAGTAGATATTGGCATTAGATCAAAGTGCTGGATAGCATTCCATAACTTATGGTAAACCATGTTGTCAGTTTCAAATGATTTATCTTTTTTTCAAATTTCTTTTCAACCACTAACTATGGTGAATATCTGGATCAAAAAGTTGACCATTCAAAATATAAATACCCATGGTTGAAAAATTGATCTTGAAGATAAAGACTAACATTCAAAATTTTCCAACCTTGTGATTTTTTAGTTTTCAGGAGGAAAATTTGGAAGAAATAATAATGATGAATGATGAACTCTGGTTGGGATAAATTTTGAGTTTCATCCTCAAGAGAAACCATGCTTTAGTGAATATTCATCATATTATCTTCCTCATTGCCAGGCAGTGAATTCAGAAGTATTGGATTTATCTTTTATGCTTAGGTATTGTTGCAACCTAGAATAACACAATCAATCAGGTAATTTTTATTAAGATAGTGGTTTTATAAGTTTTGGGAGAAAATAATCTTTAATATTCCTAAAGTATGATCTTCATTATTTTCATGAATAACCACTTGTTGAATCATAATTATTCTATTTTAATCTTGTATAAAATTAAGACCAACCCCAAAATCAAGTAAAAAAAATTAATCCTGAGGATCATCTGAAACACAGATATTTGAATCAAATGAAGATAGTTCAATTGAAGGGGAAAACTTTAAGATAATTCTAGAATGCATAGTTCCTCAAAATTTCATCAAATATTTGAGGATGTATAAACCTTTGAGAAAAAGGTAAAATTTGCCTAAAATCACCACCAAGAACTCTTCATTTTCCTCAAAAAGGTAAATCAGAATTCATTAGATCTTGAATTAGTATGTCAAAAAAACTCAGTAGCATTACTATGAGTCATAGGTACTTCATCTGACCTACCAAGATCATCAATAAATAATCAAGAGGGCTGAGAAAAATTGCATTTATTGACTATGAGGCCAAATTTATCCTCCTGTCTATTATTAAGAAGATGATTTTCTTGCAAATCTGATCTATGCATAGCAGAATTTTTTTATTCTTCAAGAATCCATGTGCTGTTTATTTTTTAACCTCCATTGTTTGATTGAATTTTGAAAAAATAATGAAAATTTTTTTCCAATTTTTGTTCCAGGGTTTTAAAATATAACTGGGTTGCTTGATTCAAATATTTCATTTTTGAGGACCCTTTGATCTGAAAAGTTAAAGGATTGTATTTCGAAATCTAGGACCAGCAGACTTTGACAAGAAAAAAAACAAGCTTAAGGAAACAAAACTAAGACACTCTGAAGCCACAGAGAGAGTATCTTACCAGTGGGACGGGTCTGTTAGGGAGGAAATGAAAGATGGAACACAATGGCAGGCAACAAGGAAGACAGGAAAATGGAGAGGGACTGAGGTGAAGAATCAATGGAGAATGAAAGTGAATATAGGTTGCGGAGGAATGATTGAAAGGGAGATGAGTTGTCTCACAGCTAGACAGAACTTGAGGTTGAGAGCCGTTGAGACATACTGGGTCTTGAGGAGATGAGTTGAGGATGGTTGAGGCAAGACGTGGTTGATGTTGAGACTTTAGGAAAAGGATCAAGGAAGTGGCAAGATTGAAGAAGAAGGTGGAAGAGGGCAGGAATGAGGAAGAGTGGAGGAATTGAGAAACGGGGTTGAGGAAAGGATGGGGAACCAAAAAGAGATAAGGCACGATGAAGGGACTGTCGGTCGGAAGGAGGGATTGAGCCAGGGACTGATCAGGAATTGAGCCGGGCTGAGTGAGATTGGAGGAGCGTTGTCCAGATTTGGAGTGATGAAACCGCGAGAAGTGAGGACTTAGAGTGAGCGCGGCTCTCAACTCAATACACCGCCGTGTCTAGTTGTGAGGCACCAAGACAGAAGTTGTGAGATTCAGGACAGAGGATTTGATGGCTGATTTAGTTAACGGGTTGGCGAGCATTTGGTGAGAAGGAATGAGGTTTGTAATCAGATTTTTGATTTCTCGTTATTCTTGCAGCCACTTAATCTGAGTGTCCACGTGCTTGAGAGTGCTATTATGAGATTGAAAGTTAAAAAGGTTGTTGACAGCTTTGTTGTCTATGTTGAAGCAGTGGGATAAGTTGAGGTGAGGATTGAGATTGTGCAGGAGATTTTCTAGCCAGAGTTTTTCTTGAGTGACAGATACAAGAGCCTTTAACTCACCCTTGGTGGAGGACAGTGAGACCAAAGGCTGCAGTTTACTGTTCCACAAGACAGGGCAACCATACAATAGTATGATGAATCCGGTGTGACTCCTTTGAGTTATTACATCATTTCCACCGTCAGAGTCGCTGAAACATTCAATATCGTATTTGAAACTGGTAGACTTCAGCCTGAGAGCAATATTTTTCGTATGATTAAGATATCGCCAGGCGTGTTTGGCTTCCAACCAATGCTGGAGACCAGGCTTGACGTTGAATCAAGAGAGGGTGGATACTGCGTGTGAAAGATTGGGGCGAGTTTGACTAGCAATGAAGTTTAGGAATCCTGACAATGACCAAAATTTAATATTTAGTTTAAGAAATTCCCTGTGTTCTTCATTGGAGGCTTGAGATAAGTGAACGTTTGGGTTCATGGGAGTGGTTGTTGGCTTGGATTTGCGTAGGCCCAATTCTTCCAGTGCATACTCAATGTGTTTTGGCTGTAGTAGAGCGGGACCCTGGGGAGTGTTGACCAGCTGATTCCCAAGAATCTTCTGAAGAGGACCTTCATGAGAAATTGAGAAGTGTGATTGGAGTTTTGCTCGGAAGTCAGTGGAGTTGCCTATAACAATCAGATAGTCAACGTAAACAAAGATGAATATGGAGTGGTTGTTATTGATGTAGAGGCAGGGATCCGCGCTTGAGGCGTTGAATCCTTGAGACACAATCCAGGCACGTAAGGTGTCAAACCAGCTTTAAGGTGCCTGCTTGAGCCCATACAAAGCTTTGTTGAGTTTGAAATAAGGGAATGGTGAGCTATACCCGTCGGGTTGTTTGATGAAGACTTCCTTGTAAAGTGGGGCATGCAGAAAAGCTGATTTGATGTCCATCTGAACAATTTCTAGGGCGTGGTGAAAGGAGTAAATTAATAAAGCACGAAGGGTAACAATTGATCCAGTGGGGGCGTAGGTTTCTCTGTAATCGCAGAATTCCAGCTGTTTGAAGCCTTGAACACATAATCTCAATTTAAACAGCGAGTCGGAGCCGTCAGGTTGCTCTTTCAGTTGGAAGACCCAAACGGTGGATAAGGCCTGCTTTCCATCTGGAAGGGTGTGACATCCCTCCCAGACTTTCAGCATATTGATACCATCCAGCTTGACCTTCATGGACTCCAACCAGCAATTTGGTCAGGACTTTTCTCTACTTCTTTATAAGATTTTGGTATTGACCTCATTAAGAAACCATATCTCTGGGGGCGCTGGATGTTTGATTGATCATGGAGATGATAAGGATTGTCTGAGGTGAGAAGATCTGTTATTTGATCATCATCTGAACCGCTGGAGCTGGATTTGGAGAGTGAATCAAGTTCCGGCTCCTGAGTAGGTGGGGAAGACGAGGAATCAGAAGCGGAGGGTTCGGATTTGGGAGTTGGAGAGTTAGAGTGGGACGGATTGGAAGGTGATGTTGGAGGATTTTTTGGAGTGGGGAAGGTGAGAATGTCAGTAAGAGGTTTGTCATTAAGGATGGAATCAAAAGGCGAGTTGGAAGAGGATGAGAGGGAATTTTTGAATTTCATGTTCTCAAAGATTTTAACATGCTTGCTACGAAAAATGGATTCAGATTCTGGGCAGAAGACCCTGAAGGAGTTCAGGTCAAGGTCAAATCCCACCAAAATTCCCTCAATACCCTTTTTGCCAAGCTTTGAGTAGTGCAGTTTGTTGTTGAGAACAATAGTTTTGGAACCCAGAGTTTGGAAGAGTTTTAATTTTGGGACTTTGTTATGCCAGATTCCAAAAGGAGATTGGTTGAGCTTTGCGGACAGAACTGAGTTGAGGATTTCGCATACGCTGACTATGACCTCATCCCACAAGATCAGTGGAATGGACATATTGATCATGGTTGTTCTTGTTGCTTCCACAAGTGTTTGATTTCCACGTTTGGCAACAGGATTTTGTTGAGGAGTGTAGGGCTCTGAAGTTGTGTGCAATATACCGTTCTCTTTGAGGAAGGAAGAAAGTTGAGAGTTTACAAATTCCCCACCATTATTGGAGTGGAAAATCTTGAGCATTCTGTTGAGGCAATTTGAGTGGAGCTTAATGAAATTGATGACTTCCTGAGTGACATCAGACTTGAGTTTAATTGGGATACAGGTCTTATACTTGGAGAAGTTGTCGGTGAGCAGCAGAAAATAACAATATCCGGATTTAGAGATGGGATTGATGGGTCCACAAACGTTGGCGTGGATAAATTCAAAAGGGAGAGAGCTAGGAGGGATGTGACTTTGAAATGGTGTTTGATGAATTTTTCCGTTTGTGCAGGCGGTACAGGCGTCAGGATCCCACTTTAGGTTGGGAAATGAGGTTGATAGAAGTTTTACTTGCTCACGGTTGATATGGCCAAAATGTTTGTGTATGGTTGACATGGAAAGAAAGGCATGAAAGTTGGAGATATTCAGATTTGATTCTTCTATGTAGAGTAAGTTGTCATGGATTCAACCAGACATGATAATTTTGCCTTTGAAGAACACTCCAAAGCTTTTAGAATTGAGTCGGGCCAGCGTACACCCTTTTTGGATCAGTTGGCCAAGAGAAATTAGATTGACGGTAAGATTGGGAACAAATAGAGAGTTGGTGAGGGTGAGTGTAGCTGTTTTGGTATGAATCGTGGCATTACCGGCTCCCTGGGACATGATTGAGGCATCTGGTTTACCTGTGTTTACCTTGGTATTGTCATCCTTGAGCCAATCAAAGTAGTTGGATTTGTTGAACATATTGTTTGAAGCTCCTGAGTCTAAGAGAAGGGAGTTGCGGTCAATGTGATGTAGGTGGGTGACGGCAAAGGAATAGGCTAGATTGGCAGAGGCCTTGGGATTGAAAGCTGAAGGCGCTTGGTTTCGAGGATTGGAATTGTCGCTTGAACTGTTTTGGTTTGGCCAAAGATGAGGATACAGGGCAAAAAATTTGTTCTTGGGATGGTAGGCCTGAGGATTGTGCCAATTGGGCTTACAGAGGAGGAGTTCTTGATTGGCAAACATGGCAGAGGCGTACGTTCCGGCTGCTACCTCATTCTTGATCTGGTTCAGGTGTCTGAGTACCAGCTCCCCATTGATTTTGGCCTCACCAAGCAAATGTGTTATTGTGGTCTTCAAGTGTTCAAGTTGCGGAGGGAATTTGTATAAAATTAGATAGGCCACAATGTTGTCGTCCATCTTAATTCCAATTTCTGAGATTTGGAGAAGACACGATTGTACGTCTGTAATGAATTTTTCAACGTTCTTGGGATCAAAGACAAGATTGAGGAAGTTGAAGAAAATTCGCAATTGATTGGCCGTTTGCAAGGAGGCATAATACTTGTTGATTGATTTCCAGAGCACAATGCCGTTCAGTGCGTTGTTTTCTTTCATGCAATTAATGTACGTTTGATTGTCTAGCTTCGCCAGGATGTATCCGGCAATCTCCAGGTTCACATTGGGTGGACATCCCTTGTCTTTTGAGCCATTGAGCCATTGGGAGATTCCCTTGAGCAAGAAGATGGTGGTTAGTTTTGATCGCCAGAGGGAGAAATTTGATTCGTGGAGATTGGGGATCGAGTCCGTCAGGGTTTTGAGAAGAGAGGAGTTTGAGTCTTCTGGTCCAGTTGAATCCATATTGCCAGTTTATCAGTTTGTTGCTTTTGGCTTTTAACCGTGAAAAGTTAAAGGATTGTATTTTGAAATCTAGGACCAGCAGACTTTGACAAGAAAAAAAACAAGCTTAAGGAAACAAAACTAAGACACTCTGAAGCCACAGAGAGAGTATCTTACCAGTGGGACGGGTCTGTTAGGGAGGAAATGAAAGATGGAACACAATGGCAGGCAAAGAGGAAGACAGGAAAATGGAGAGGGACTGAGGTGAAGAATCAAAGGAGAATGAAAGTGAATATAGGTTGCGGAGGAATGATTGAAAGGGAGATGAGTTGTCTCACAGCTAGACAGAACTTGAGGTTGAGAGCCATTGAGACGTACTGGGTCTTGAGGAGATGAGTTGAGGATGGTTGAGGCAAGACGTGGTTGATGTTGAGAATTTAGGAAAAGGATTGAGGAAGTGGCAAGATTGAAGAAGAAGGTGGAAGAGGGCAGGAATGAGGAAGAGTGGAGGAATTGAGAAACGGGGTTGAGGAAAGGATGGGGAACAAAAAAGAGATGAGGCACAATGAAGGGACTGTTGGTCGGAAGGAGGGATCGAGCCAGGGACTGATCAGGAATTGAGCCGGGCTGAGTGAGATTGGAGGAGCATCGTCCAGATTTGGAGTGATGACACCGCGAGAAGTGAGGACTTAGAGTGAGTGCGGCTCTCAACTCAACATGATCTTTAATCCTAGAATGGATTAAATTTTCCACTGTGCCATGGAAGCAAGGATTCCATAAGCAAAGTGGTTTTTCTGGCTGATAAAGCACCAATAGCATTCCAAAGAAATTTCTTAGTTCAAAAGGGTGAATCCCCTCATAAGCTTCTTGCATTCTTATTTACAGCTTATTATCATCCTCAAGTAAACCCTTGGTCAAGGAGGAATCTTTGAAATTTGCATCAGAAATTTCATTGAATTTCTTTGAGTTATTAAATGAAAGACCACCAAAAAACTTATACAAAAAAAAATCTGAGAAACAACCTTTTGGAATATGAAGGATGAAAAGTTTAAATTCCCCCAATTAACAGTTTTGATTCTCCCAATTTAATAACCTCTCTGACAGTGCCTGCATTATTTTCCAAGTGGAAAAAATGTGAAGTATTTTGAAAAGTGTGACTATTTGACTGTCCTTGAAAAACCATGAATTTAATTTATTTTCCAATATTGAGGGAGGATAGTTTTTCCTTGTGTTGATATTTGAAAAAATTTATCCAGGGATTCTTCAGTTTCAAGCAAAACATTTTGGTGAGGAATATGAATATCCAGCCTTATCACAGAAGGTGAGATAGAAAGAAAATTGCATGAATAACCTCTCCAAAATTCCTCTGGAGGAGCTAACAATCTTGAATTGATAAAACACCATATTTCATCCCAATCTGCATCAAACTTAATAGTAATTAAATCATGGCCCTGTTAAATATATTTGTAGAGGTATTCAACATCAAAGATACCTTCAAATATTTTTGAAGTTATGCCAAATTGGTGCTTTTTAAAAATTTAAGGATTTTAAGGAAGAACCCAGAAATTATCAATGATCAAGTTTGTATGATTCCTCCTCAGTAAAATAGTAGGTCCATTATGGCATCTTTCATATATTGGATGACTGCTTTCACCCAAAACTGTTTCAAGATAGAAGGCTTTTGAGAATTTCTTTTTGCATCTGCCATTATCTATTCAAGGTCCTTCTATGTTCACAATATCACATGGGCCATGTATCATGTGTCTTTTGACTGCTTGAAAATTGTTTTGCCCAGTTTGCATGAATTCATCAGGTATCTCTGCACAAACAATCATCTCAATTTCTTCAAATGTTCTTGGTTTGTGATCATGAGGCAGACCTCTAGTATTTTGGAATCCTATAACATGAGTTCTTCCCATTGGAAATCAAAATATTCCATTTTTGTAATATCTCATTGCTTATATTCTTTAGTTTTGAGTTCAAAAACTGTGTTTCTTTAGTTTTGAGTTCAAAAACTGTGTTACTATATCTTGATATTGTAACACAGGTTCATCATTTAACTGATAAGATGGATACAACTACGTCTGAGAATTTATGGACCTGTGATTCTGTATCAAATAATTATGTCTTCTATTTTGAGCATGGTTTAAAACAGAATAGTGTATTCTTTGTTGGGGATGGTGATCAATCTGCAACCCAGTTCTGAGTTGGAGATTGAAGACTATTTGATGCTTAAGATAAGGATTATTATATGTGGTTGAATATCTCATGTGATGGTAATGAGAATTGTGAAGAATGTCATGAGGATGTAAGTGGTGTGATTTGTTTTGAGCCACCATGAAAGGAACCAAGGAGGTTCTTTCATGTAGATTTGGGAAATGAGTCATGGTTGTTTCATTCAGAGGAATCAAGAATAACAAAAATTTAGATTGTGGTGTGGCAAGATGAAGAAATGCAATAGCAGGAAGTATTTATGTAGAAAAAACTTTCACCCAAGCTCATTGATGTTATACTAAAGGCAATCTCCTCAGTTACATCCCCCTGTTACACTGTTTTTTTTTTAAAAAAAATGTCTTGCAGCTCCTTTATGTTACATTGAAGGCATTCTCCACACTGAATTTGTTGTAGGTATATACATATATTGGTTTGTGCAAGACTTGTAATAAAAAGCAGACACAAACCTTCTGTTGTGTAAGTACATGCAGATATATTCACACCGAGTTGTGCAGATATATGTATATTCACATGGAGGAAAAAAAAAAGCAGAAATTTTTTTTTTTAAAAAAAAAAAAACAGACATTCAACAAGCAGATACATATAAATATGTGTATTCACATGGAGTGAAAAGAAAATCAGAGTAAAAAAAAAAACAAAAAAAACAAAATCTATTCAAAATAAATTGAGATGTACAGTTTTCATCCTTGAGGTTGGGAAGTTGAATGGGACATGCACCACTGAGTAAACTATGCCAGTATTCATCTAGGGTGTAGGACCCAATATTTTGAGTATATAGGAGATAGATATATTCCAATATCCTTCCATCATTAATCTTTCTATTCCTTTTTCCTTTTTTTTTTTTTTTTTTTTTTAAAAAAAAAAACCATCAATATGGAGTCTTGCCTGCCTGATAGAGAGAGATGTGTTGTGGATGGATGAATGAGAAGTAGGTAGGTAGGGTAGGGCAAACTACCTACCAACAGGCCCAATCAACACAGATCTTTTTACATTTTTTTACAACTCTCTCTCTCTCTCTCTCTCTCTTAGCTCCTCAACAAGCATTCAGTGAGAGGCCAAAGAGAGGGAGAGAGTGTTTAAGAAGATCAGAGACAACAGTTAGCTAGCTTTGAGCTACTGATGAGTGACGGTGATGGTGATGAGGATTTCTCAGCTAAGCTTGGTGTGGACAGGGGAACAGTAGCAGGCTTACAAGAGATCCATACACCCATATGACTGTCAGAGACAAAAGTGAAGACCAAAGAATGTTACAATGGAGGAATAAATACATATAGTTTTCTTTCTTTCTTTCTTTTTTTTTTTTTTTTTTTTTTTTTTTTTTGGTTTGGTTTGGTTTGATGAACCTCACCCAGTGTTGGGGAGAAGAATTGAGATCCCAAGGATAAATCCAGTAAATCTCCCACTTACCTACAACCTTTTTATGTATGTATGTATTCAAACTTGGGTCATCCAATTGTCTCTCCTGCCAGATGATCCCTTTTGATTTTGAATCAATCAAACCAAGCTGCTTGATGGCTCTTGCTCCCTGACAGCTCAAACCACTCTCTGGTTCTCAATAGACATGTATAGATGCTAGGGTTGCAAGAGGTGCATCTTCAAGGTTGGGAGATTAATGGGACATGCAACCCCCACCACCAGGGCAAGATGATCTGGCTACTCACTCACCCAAGGGTGCAGGCAGGCCATCTTTTTTAGTTTAGTATAGTAGATCCTATTTCCAATATCCTATCCTACCATCTCCAATCATTTCAATACAAATCAAGAAAGTTATAATTTTCGCCTTACAAAAAATAAATAAATAAAACTCTCCGCCGATATATAAGTATATATATAGATACATAACAACCCACTCAGCCTGGGAGGATGACAAGGAAAAGACCATGGCGGATGACCAAGAAAAGACCATGGCGAGTTTGCAGCTCAAGGAACAATCCATCAACACTGGATCCAGAGTGATCGGTTTTGGATCGAAACCGAGGCGCCCGATGGGAGGTTTTAAAGTTTGTGACCTAATCTGTCGATTGCCAGAGTGAGCACGGGGGTGACTTGCTTCCGAGTACCGGTCGTACTGGCGACGTTATAGATACGAACGTTGGCATCATTCGTTTCGACCCATCGATCGATCGAGTCTTGGGCTTTGACTCTCAAGGTGGATAACCCGAGACCATGACCACTCTGGCTCAGCTTCTCATCCTCGGCTTGGAGTAAGTCGAACGTCGGTTTGGGCTTGACGCCGATGACCATGACGATAAGACGTCGACCACGTTGAGAGTTATCGACCGCCAGATCAGCTTGTCGATCTTTCAACCTACTCGTGAGAGCACTCGCGACGTCGAGCTCGTGATCGATGGCGTGTTGCTTCAGAACGTTCAGGAAATCGTTCCAATCGTCACCATTCTTAGTCTTGATCCAACTTTCGAGGACGATCGGTACGGATGTGATACCGAGCTTCCAACGGTTGATGTCGGACTGCTTATAATCACGTCGAAGTAGCTCGGCTGAGTTGAAGTTGGAGACATCTTCCTTGAGTCTTGATAGTTCTCGATAGTATTGCTTGAGGTTCGATGAACCTGAGAGAGATGTCGACTGTGTCGGTGAGAATCGGGAGCGGTTGAGGAGCCAGTCGTGTGCAATTAAGTCTGCCTCGGTGGCTTTACCGCCCCGATCTTCGGTCTTGAAGTGAGAGGTATCGATAGCGATTGCAATCAGGATCAAATCGATGATCTCGGTGGGGATCTCAGAGGATGAAAGGGAGGGTGAGAAGTGATGGGTGATGAGAGAAGCGCAACTACCGGTGGGTACCTGAATCAAGCGAGGATTGGCGGATCGATAGAGCTGATTATTGGCCTCGGGTTGATGGTGATCGATGAGGGCGACTACTTGAGCCGAAGTACCGAAGAGGGCGGAATTAATCCGATTATGATCCAGTAAGGCATACTTGGCACCGTAAGGGGTCAATCGAGAGAAGTCGATTTGATCTGAGCAAATCAATTCGGGCATAGGTTGAGTAAGACTAGGATCGCAGAGATTAACGAGTCGGAGTACTTGAATATTTTCGGGTCTCAGATAAAAATCGGTAGATTTAGTCTGTTGGACGGGGATGTAATGCCGGGTAGGACTACCGATGGTGGAGGGGTTGAGTAAACTGGAGAAGTAAGCGAATGCGATCGAGGATGCCAGGGTGTCAAGATCTGGTGGATTGAATGGTAAAAACACAGGGTGAGGTCAGTGATTTTGGATGGTAGATGAGAGTTCAAAAAAGGCAAGACCAAGATTTTTAAAAGGGGAAAGGATGAATGAGGAGATGATGGTGGTGCTTACCACCGGCCTCGTTACCGACACAGATGACCCAATCCTTCAAGTCATGGGCGTCGAAGGCCCGACGAAAGGCTTGGTGCTGTTGGAGGATCCAATGTCGAAGATTAGGTGTTGGAGCTGATGAGGACATTTGACTTTGAGGGGAAGGAAAGGGTTGAGTTAGAGTAGGATTAGAGAGATCTAGGATGAGGATGGTGAGGGATGGATAATCGACCAGGAGGAGATGCTTACGGTAGGATTAAGAACGCCCTGAGGAGGAGGATGAAGCTGATGAACTTGGCGGCAGGAGGAGTGATCGGTCGATGACGGCCAAGCCTCGGACTCGGAAGCTGGATGAAGGCCGGAGTAGTCAGACTTGATAACCCAGATCATCGATTGCAGGGCAGGTTCATGATCAGGAGATGGATAAATGAATATTTAAATGTACAAGTATAGAGTCAAGATTGGATGAGTTCTATTGAATCTGGATGAGGATGTGAATCGAGTTGAGCTCAAGCTTCTTGATCGTTGGAGATCAAAGTACGAATAGTCTTCGATCTTGATCATCTCGAGTTCGAAGAGAGATCGATACTTGTGTATTCTAGGCAGACGAGGCTTCGATGGGCTTGAGGGTAGTCTCTATCATCACTCACTCTGAGCTGCTTGGAGCCAACCAACCATGAAGCCCATCGTGGCTGGTGGTAATGATCGCGTTCGTCGTCGATCAGCAAGTCGGTCCAGCCCAGCTCTGCCGGGGAAGATTATCAATTACCCACTGCCGGAACTCGTCCTCAACTTCATCCGAGAGAGAGTAGCTGACTGATCTTCTGGTTTCTCTTTTAAACAAACAGAGTCTAGTTTCGCTTTGGGGCATTTCACACTATCGATTCTCATGACCAGGAGGGCATCTTTTGGGTCTCGAGGCCATCCAAACTGGGGTATCACCACAGATAGAGGTGACCTACGATCTGCTTGGGAGCTTCGATGGGACCGAGAACTTGATATGGAAGACGAGCGAGGTTGAATGGAGGAAGCCAGGGGGGGGTTGATGGGTAGGACCATGTTTCAGATCCACTCCGATTGGCCGGTAACAGGTGTTGAGGTTCAAAGCCCCATTCACACACCAGAGGGCTCGCTAAGAATCGATCTTGAAGGTCTGGAAGGGGTGAGCACAGACAGCCAAAGTCTAAGAAGGGATGACCAGAGTTGGAATGCCAGATTTATACTTATAATCACACTTGAGTTTTCTCTTTTGAAGAAGAGTGCTATCAATCTCACATGTATTGCTCAACAATTGATTGATCGATCAATCAATCAATCAATCCAGCTGTTCTTTTCCCTCATGTTAGGGGGGGGGGGGACCACAATTGGGTTGTGTCAGCTCAAAACTGCCCTACTTATATATTGAAGTGGTCACTGGACTACATTTGAGTGCTGCCAGTTCAAATTTAGGGTCCTTCCCAACTATGTAGGAGAGTCCATGATCCCAACGGGCCTTGGTTCTGGTTGATGTGTGTTGGACTTGTTGAAATTAATATGTCACTGGCCTTCCACCAGGAGAAACAAGTGCAAAGAAACATCCCCATGTATGGTAGAAACCATTAGAGGTAAAAGTAATGTGAGGTGCACAATCAAAAGCAGTTGGTTTGGTGCCAAATTCCAAGGAGGAGAAGGAGGGGTGTCACACTTTGAGCTTAAGGATTATTGTCCTCCCACTTTGACATACCCTTTCCTCAGTACCATCTACCTCAGTCCATACGTGTGACAAAATAGAAGCACAACATCCATAATGCCTTCCGCTTACCAACCCTGGCTTGCATAATGACCTTCCATCCTTGGCAACTGACTCAGCAACCACTTGCAAACCTTGCAGTTAACTCTACCTCAGTCAACCATCCATTTGGGCTCCGCTCTTTCACCCTGGGTATCAATAACCCTTGGGTTCCCATTTCCCGTCACATGCTCTTGCTAGTTTGCACCCATGCTAGTCAAGCCACCTCAACTGTATAGTTTGCAAATGGACTAGTCCCTTACCCTGCTTAGACTACATCTTCATATTTGCATTGTCTCTGACATCACTCCCTCATGCCTCATGTCACGCTTTGCACTTAAGGATTATTGTCTTCACCACTTCAACATATCCTCTCCTCAGTACCATCTACCTCAGTCTAAAAGCGTGACACAAATAAAAGCACAACATCAATGGTGTGATCCGCTATTTCCTCTGGCTTGCGCTGACCTTCCAATCTTGGCGACCAACTCAGTATATACTTGCAAACCTCGCGGTTAACTCCATACCAGTTGACCATCCATTATGAGATCCAATCTCCTTCCCTGGCCAATCAACAGCCTCGGACTTCCATCTTTGGTCATGCATTGTTTGTTAGTTTGCATCTACGTCTAACCAAGCCATCACTACTGTATAGTTCGCAATTGGACTAGTCCCTACCCTGCATACACTATTACCTCTCATTTGCATTACCTTCAACGTCACTCACTCCTATCCCAATTCGTCATGCAATTGTACGCTCAGATTCTATTGTCTCACACTTACGCTAAGACCTTGGATCTATACCACTGCTTCATTTCCTATTCTGTTCCTGTCATTCATTGCCTCACCGCTTCACCTGTAGTTAGCTCATCACCAGGTTGTATCTAGTTCACTTTGGATTACCTTATAAGGGCTATCCCCTTGCCTGATGATTGTCTCCTCAGTTAGTTAATTTCATACGTTCTCGCATTTTGCTGCAACCTAGTTATCACATCGGACTCAGGTTGAGTTTCCTTCTTCGGAACACATTCCATGCATCTTGCCGTTTGTTGAGTGGCATAACCAAGTTCGCACTTTGCAACTGGGTCTTGCTATTCGCACTTTCCCTTGCACTTGGTATTCCTTTGCGCTCACAATCATCTAAGAATTGCCCTATAGTACGTGGGGTGGTTGTGTGACACCTAAACCATTACACTCCAATACATTTTGTTAAAACAATTCTAACAACTAATTACATTCTCATTCATTTCATACTCCAGATCTCTATCTTGTCATATTCAATCAATCTCACAAATATTGAGGCACTCCAACTTGTTGGTGCGTGTTCTTCTTTGTCATTTATCTGCGTTGTGTCTCATTCTTTCCCTCTTCTACTTTCTGATTTCATTATGTCACTGGTTGTACTGGCGGTCCCACTGGATGTGATCTATGTCCGGGTGCACACACTCTAATCATCAAGGCGCGCAATAGCGTGGCGCAATCAATCACCACCACCGACACCATCAGCCTGCAACCGCCATGTCTCTACAGGACTCAAACTTCATCATCAAGACAACCATTCACAAGAACAAGAAAAACTCAAGAGTCATCAATTAATCAATCCAACCGTCTCTTGCAGCCAGCTTGACACCAGTAAGATCTTCTGAAGTCTCCAAATCATCAATCAAGAGAACTCATGATTTCTTCACACAGCTTGTTCTAGGCGCAAGGACAACTTATATCAAAGTATTGCAACTGGCTCGGCTCATTAATCTCTGGCCTTAAGAGTCTGCTCACCTTTCTCCTAACCAATAAATCTTCCACCAGACTCCTGATCTAGCCAGTTTCCTCACCCGTTGGTTATTTCATAGTTTCACGTCTGTTGTCCTTGTCATTGCAAAACTTCTATCTCTAACTCACTTGTTCTAAATGAAATCAATATTAGCTTGGTCTTGGTGACCAACCCCAAAAGTTCACACGGTTAAAAGCCAAAATTGCTCACTATGGACCAACAGGGATCTTCTTCAACACCAGGACCAGGGGGCGATTCGACCAATTACAAGTCACTTGCAATCAAATCCCTAATCAAATCAACTCCTTTATTGACTTCCAACAACTACAGCATGTGGCAGAAAAAATTTGAGAAACTCTTCAAATTGCGTGGCATTTTCTGCATCATGAACAATCCCAACGAGGACACAAATCAGGAATTTGTAGCCCACATCATTGCCAAACTTGACTTGAACACGTACAATAACATCATAGACAACGTGAATGAAGACAACACCAAACTCATCTGGCTATCCACTCAAAATCACTTTGCATCATCTCAGTCAGCAAACAGGGCAAGGGTATTCAATGCCTTTCTTCACTTAACAATGGACACCAACATCAACGCCTTTGTCACCTCAATCAAGGTCTACCTTAAAAAACTGACAGAAGTAGGAATCAAATTACCCTCCAATATAATTGCCTATCTCATACTGTTCAAGTTTCCCTCCTTGATGCAGAACATGAAAACTCAAATCATGCATGCTACAACAGAGATGAAGATTGAAGTTGTTTTGAATCACCTCATTCAACACAAGATGATTGTGGGGAACCTGTCAATATTGCCCTGTACAGGGGACCTCGATGCGAAAACGGCAAACACAATCCAGCGGTGACGTCTCATCCCGCCAACTCGTGCTGGTTCGAATTCCGAGAACTCAAACCGTCCAATATTCACAACCGAGGAAAGAAGTCAAAGCCTAAAGCCACGGTAGATGAAGCTCACTTCTATTCTTTTTTCTGTGGAGTTGGTGCGTACAACAAAACAATCTCAGAACGCTTCATTTTAGACTCTGGCTGCTCAGTACACATGATCAAAGATAGAAATCTCTTCAATCACCTCAAATCCAGCAATGGACATGGAAGGATCCAGACCGGCAAGAAAGACGCTGCCATAGTTATTGAAGGCACCAGTGAAGCAGCCATAGCAACTAAAGATGCATTCATATCCCTATTGGATGCCGTCTGGGTACCTGAATCAACAGTGAATTTAATCTCCCTAGGAGCACTGATGACTAAAGGAGAGTCATTGTCTGTCAACTCCAGCATCACCCCGAGCACTTTCAGGCTGAAACTGAAATCCAGAATTCTTCTATCTGGCACGATAACCAACAATCTGTTCATCATCGACATGAAAACAAACACCATGAACTTTCATTACTCACTAGCTACATTACAAGAAATCCATCAATCGTTGGGTCATGCAAGTATTGCCAGAATGGAAAAGTTCCTCAATCAGCCACTGCCTCAATCAACCAAAGAAGAATTTGAATGCTTGAGCTGCAACAGAGCCAAAATCACAAAAAAGCCTTTTCCGCACAAACAAGCAGTTGCGTCACACTGCTTTGAGAAAATTCACCTGGATTTGATGGGCCCGATAACGCCAACTTCTAAAGGTGGCTACAGGTACATCCTCAATCTTGTTGACTCTTTCTCAGGGTACCTAGCTTGCTTTCCTCTCAAATCTAAGGGCAATGCCGCAGATACAATCATGTTTATTGTTGAGAACCAACATAGAAAAACAAACCAATACCCCAAAGAAATATGCTTGGATGGAGGAGGCAAATTTGTAAATACAAAACTGCAAGAATTCTGCAAATCACACCACATCAACCAAATAGTGACCAAACCCTACCGTTCACAACACAACGGGCGGGTGGAACGCGTAAATCGTACGGTAATAGAATCTGCAAGAGCTACCATCACTGACTTGAGTCTCCCAAAATTGTATTGGCACAAGGTGGTGAAAGGCTGCTACCTCATGCTAAATCAAATCCCCAAATCCAAGGGAGAAGAATCACCATGGTTAAAAATTCACGGCAAGCTGTTGCCAAAAGACTATCTCAAGCCAATAGGTACACCACTCACCTACAAATTGAATCCAACCAAGATCAAATCCAAACTCGACAATAGAGGCGCTCCAGGAATTCTGATTGGATTCAATCCGCACCTTCTATCCTACAAAATAATCAACTCTCTCAGGAAAGTGATTTATTTGAAACACGTAATCTTTAATCATCAAATACCAATTAAGATTGACTCAATTGAGTGCGACGCTGAGACAGTCAATTCTAGAAGTAACATTCCAGCACAAACTACCACCAAAGAAACTGCGCCCGCCCTTGAAGTGAAAGCTGAGTCTGTCACAGAGTCCAAAGTTGAATCCAAGTGCTCATCCGATAGCAAAGCCTCGGTTGAGAACTCCCTCAGGCCAACACTGCGTGATTGCGCGAAAATTTCAAAGCTGGAACGATATGGTTTTCTGTCAGAAAAACTGCCGATGTCGCTGGAAGAGGCCATGAAGTATCCAGAATGGAAAACGTCCATAACAAAGGAATTTGACACAATCAAAGATCAAAACGTGTGGGAAGATGCCGATGATAGCCAAGTCAACAATCCTCTGAACACCGTAGCAGTTTTCAAGATCAAGACAAACACTCACGGCAAAACCACCAATATACAAAACTAGACTGTGCTTGCAAGGCTTTGGCCAACGCTATGGTTTAGACTACCTTGAAACGTACGCTCCCACCGGCAAAGTAGCATTGTTACGGGCAGTTCTCACCTATGCTGCTGACAAAAATCTGTACATTCTACAACTGGACGTGAAAGGAGCTTTTCTGCACTCCAAACTCGAAGAACAAGTCTTCATTAAGACGCCCTACGGTGTAAGACTCCAAACGGTGCTAAGCCGTGGCAGTTCTGTGGAGGGGAAAGGTGCTGTTTAGGCTGCCCTCCTAGGAGTTACAATAATATTTAAATGTAACCGGAATCAAGGTCCAGAACCTTATGGATGAGGAATCAAAGTAAGGGAAGAGGATAAGAGTTGTCGGTAGCGATGGAAACAACACTATCTGAGGCAAGATGGTGCAGATAAAGACTTGAAAAAATAAGTCAAGATTTGTTCAGAGTTCAATAGAACAAGGCAGTTGTAAGTAACAACGCCCACAAGCTAATAACTCTGGTTGTCAGCAGCTGATTAGGAAAGATCAACTCAATCCCAACCAACCTCCAGGTTCTCAATGAACCTGCCCAACTCTCCGCAATCAAGCGCTTGAAGGGTACCAGATAACTGTGGGAGGCTGAACAAAACAAAAGCAATTTGTTTATGAAGCTCTAGAAGCAAATCAATAAAAAATTCGAGCAAGAATATCCCAACACTTCTCAAGGGACTCAAGAATAGCGTGGCAAAATTCAACCTTAAAGAAGAAGAGAGGTATAACACTCCAGGTTTTAAGCTTAATAAAACCTCTTCAATCAAAAGTGATTGGCTCCAGAAAGATGATCAAGGAGAGATCAAGAACAGTATGGTCGGAAAAAGGGATCAGGGTGGTATAACACACCCAAGAATTCAGACAGGAATTCTTCTTCAACCAGCAAGGCTATTGGTTGGTGATAAGGATCAAGGTCACAAGGGTCAGAGTTTGAGTATGGAGGCTCAAAGGATCAAGGGGCAATCATGGATATACCCGGATAAATTGCTCAGATAAGTGGGGAAGGATGCCCACGGATAAATTTGATTATGATGATGCTCTCATAGGATGCTGGGATGCTGGGCCAAAAGGCAGGGGAGAGCCCCTCCTTTTATAGACATGAGGCCCTGTATACTATGTACAAGTGATACTACAAATAGGTGCGGGAAAAATGAAAACAAAAAAAAAAAAAAAATAACATGAGAGGAAAAAAAAAGAAATGTTGCCCGCCTCGAGAATGACCGCGGGCAACCAGATGGACACCCGCAACAGCGGTCGCGGGTGTCGACAACGGCTGTCGTTGCGCCGATCGGCGGCGACAGCGGGGTGAAGGTTCCGACAGCCGCGAGCGGTTGCTTGCGGTTGTCGGTTGGATCAGATGATGAGCGAGGAGGGCTAGGGTGGATCGGTTGTGGAAGAGGGAGGATAGGAGCGTCATGCTGACAATTGGGATTATCGACTTGGCTCAAGTTGGATGAAAGGGCTATGTTATCATCGTTTGGAGGGCGAGCTTTGAGGGGAGTGGCGGGTGGATGGGCTTGATGATTGTGTAAGTATTGATCAAGTTGTTGTAGGTGACGTCGCCGTTGGAGACGATAACCAAGAAAGACGAGGACCAGGAATGAGATCACCGCTCCAATGGCCGCACCTACCCGTCTGATGATTGAATTTTGTTTGGTATGGTCATCCTCTAGTTCACCGGGTGAATGGAATGGGGGTCGAAGACACGGGAGGAGCCGGATTGGTTTGTTGACCGATTGTCACGGTGATCGAGGCAAAAGCGACCCAGGGTTGAGAGGGATCAGCGCCTTTGTTGACGGCTTTGAGATTGACATCATAATCCTGATTGTCAATTGTGACTTGAAGCAGATAGCAATTGGCTCTCTTGCTACTACTTAGATAAATGACTGAACCAAAGAATGAGGTAGTGATGGAAGCACCGGATGAGTTGGTGTAGGCGATGCCGTTCTGATAGTCAAAGGACCAGTTGTGAGGAGGGGAGTAGATAAACCAAGGGTCCTGAAAACCGTAAGAATTGTTACGAAGGGAGAGGACGGGATGGAGGGAGATGGAGATGAGGAGGTAGAGGGAGAGGATGATCGATTGAGGGAGGCTGTGGGGCTTTCTGGGAGCCATAGAGGTACAACCAAAAAATTTTTTTTTTTTTTTCTTCGTGGTGTCCCGGATTGGTCACCACATCTCTCCCCAACTTACAGACTGTCCCTAGTCTGCATCTAAAATTTGAAGGGATTAAAAAAGAAAAGCAGAGAAAAAAGAAATTGAAGCAAAGATTGGCCATTTCTTGATCTTGAGAGCAATTTAAGAGTTGAGGAAAATATCTTGATTCTTCCAAATGAGCCCTAGAAGCGGCAGGAATAGAACAAGGAGGGCGTCCCAGGTGCTCACATACGTGGCATACAGTAGAGTTTTACAACAAAAACGCAGCAAATGACCCTGGTGGTGCACAATTGGGAGGACTTACTTCTGAGATAAGTTGCCCCCACGACAATGAAACTTCTTGACTTGATCAGCAGAGAACCTTCTGGCCAACCGAGTACCATCCAGCTCCTCCAAAACATAAGATCCACCTCTAACTTGATGAACCACTCGATAAGGGCCATTCCAACAATTAGAGAAAAGCTTGCCCCACTGGGTCTCCAAAGATTGATTATAAGCTAAAACTAGGTCACCAGGGTTCAAGGGATCCCTGATTTGATTAGAGTGCTTGTCCTCCCAATACTGGATGGATTTTGCTCTGGACTCCATCATCTTTTGATAAGCTTCTTCACGAACGTCTTCACTTTGCTCCAGTTGCTTGGATCTAGCAACTAACAGATCAGTGGTTGAGGACACCTCTTCCCAAGAGATACCCAAGAAAGATTCCATTTCCAGATCCAAAGGAAGGACTGCTCTTTGACCAAAAATGATTTCATAAGGTGAGTAGCCAGTAGTCCTTTTGGTTGAGATTCGATCAGAGAAGAGAACAAGAGGAAGGAATTTGCGACAATTCTTGCCACTTTCACCAGCCAGTTTAACAAGTGCAGCCTTCAAAGGGGCATGGCCTCGTTCCACCATGCCTTGGCCTTCAGGATAATAAGGAGTAGTAACTCTATGTTGTCCAGGAAGGGATTGGATCATTTCAGCAAGCTTTCCCCCAAATTCAGAGCCACCATCAGTAGAGTAAGATTGAGCCAGGCCATAATGCATTGTCCAGGTCTTGTAGAGGAAAGCTGCCACTGATTCAGAGCTAAGGTTCTTAAGAAATTTTGCTTCAACCCATCCGGAAAAATCATCTCTAGCCACAATGAGGTACTTAGAACCACCTGCCTTAATATGAACCACATCCATAGCAGTCCTTCCAAAGACAGTGGACTCCCCAGTAGGATAACAAATTTCAGCTGGGCGCCTAAGATCACATTTTTGACAAACTTCACAACTCTTGCACCATTGGGAGACGGATTTCTTCAAAGATGGCCACCAGAATTGTTTGGATAATTGTTGATAAGTTTTGGTTTCCCCACGATGACCAAGGCCTTCATGGAGACTTTCAAGGATAGAATCTTGTTTCAAGGGAATAGTAACAACAATAAGAGCACAAGGATTGCCTCTCTTCATAAGTCTAGAGCCTTGAACAAAAAAATTAGAAGAATTTTGTTTAAGAGATCGAAATTCCTTAGCAGAGAGATCAGGAGGTTTTTGAAGAGTTGAAAGGTACTGCTCTAATTTAAACCAGAAGCCTTGTTGAAAGCCAGAATAATTTTGAGAAGAAAAAGAGAAAATAGGTTGGATTAAAGGTTCCTCTTCATTGAAATCGGTTCCAACATCAGATTTGTTGTCCCCAAGAGGTTGTCGAGATAAACCGTCAGGCATGGTGAAAGATTTTCCCGGCCTGTGAACAATATCAAAAGAGAAAAGCTGGATAAAGGCTACTCAAAAAGTCATAGGAGCATTGGGAAGACTGGGAGCGTTGATCATTTCAATGATGGATCGAGCATCAACTTGCAATTTGAAATGTTGGCCCCAGAGAACGGTTTGAAGTTTCTTCATCATTCGAGCCACACCACAGAGTTCCAGTTTGGGCTGGGAGTATATAGATTCTACATCTGAAAACAACAAAGATTCATAAAGAGCAGGACGGTCCCAACCATTTTCATCTTCCTGAGTAAGGACGGCCCCAACAGATTGATAACTAGAATTGACAGCCAGCTTGATCTTGCCAGCTCCAGGTCCATAAGAGATCTTTTTCAAAACTATGTCTTTACCAACTATCCTTTTGAGTAGCTGGAAAGCACATTCACAATATAAGTGACAACACCTAGAAAGCCCCTAACTTCAGTTGGATTGATTGGGGTAGGCCAAGAGATGATCTTGTTGACTTTGGCTGGTGCCATCCTTCTTCCTTCCTTGCAGACCACATGACCAACAATTTCCAGAGCAGGGACACAAGCCGCCAGTTTGGATCCAGAGACAGTAAGGCCAGATTCCTCGATTCAAAACAGAATCCTCTTCAAGGTAGTAGCATATTCCCAGATAAAACGACAAATTCCTGAATGCCAAGGTAAGAGCTCATTATCAAAGTCAGATACTGGACCTTTAATTCCTCCATTGTCAATAAAGATACCAGCATGATCAGGGATTTCATCCTGGAGGATCCACATCATCTGAGCCTGATAGACTGCAACCAAGTTGGTGGCTCCTTGAGGCAATCGAGTAAGTTGAAATCAACAAAGAGGAGTATTGAAAGTAGTGAGAGGACAAGAAATAGGATGTAAGGATTGTTTGTCATAGCCACCCATAATATCCCCTAGACCATAGCAAGCTCTCCCCGCGAAGGATTCAACAAATTCTTCAGTAGCAGGAGGGATACCAGAGTCTTTAATAGTAACTTTATTAAGAGGTTGAAGATCATGAACTATTCTAAGTCTACCATTACTCTTGAGGACACAGAAGATGGGGCTGGAGTAACTAGAACTTGACTGTTCATACAGGCCAGTTCAAACTCGTTCCCAGACCAAATTGATGAATTCGTCAACTTTAGCAGCAGGGATAGGGATCTTTTTCTTTTGCCAAGGATCATGTTCAACTACAGGGATGATATAAGGGAGGCCATAGGATTCCCGCAAGAGACCTCTCTCTTCTTCACAGAAAGCAATAGATTTTTCCCTTAGAGATAAGATATTTTTGATTAAATTTAACTCATCAGGAAGAAGCCATCCATCTGGACCAAAGTTGACCACCTTCAGAAGTTCTTTGGTGACCCGTCCATTAGGCATAAAGGGACCAGTAAGAGATTGAGGAAGACCACAGTAAGGATCGCAAGATAGAGGAGGACGCATAAGGGGAGGATTGAGGTTGAGAGGCATAGGCTGGTTGACTGGTTGGATCTTCTTAGCAACTGGTTTATACTTAGTGGCAAAAGAGAGAAGTTCTTGTTTCCTCCAAGAGTTGACCAGAGAGACTTGATTACAAAAGCTGAGTCCAAGTTCCAACATCTTCCAAGTCCGATGTTCTGCAATATCCTTGAAGGGTGCCTTTTCCATAAAAGGAGAACCAGGAGATAATACCTTGCTCACATGTGTGGCACAAGTTAGGGTTTCAAATATGACGGTAAAAGATTGCCCTGGCAGTGCACAATTGGGAGGACTTACTTGTACCCCAAATTGCCTCCACTGAAGCCCATATTCCTTCATACCAAAATCACCAAAAACGGAATTGCAATTAGGATCTAGTTTAGACTCATTGCGGAGATTTGAACCAGAACTGAGAGAAGATTGATCAGACTCAAAAGTAGAAGGAAAAGAAGACACAACAGATCCAGAGAGAGAAGGAGATGGAGAAGAAATATTTTTGGATTTTTCTATTTTGATATGTTTTTGTTTTTTAATATTCTTGAGCTCAGAAGAGAATGATGAAAGGAATGAAAAATAAGCCTGAGGGATGGGAGTTGAACCTTGAGTTGCAGTCTGAGGCTGAAAAGAACCACAACCATTAGTAGGATCAACTATTCCCCTAAAAAATGAGAGGAACTAGAGTTATCCTTCTGCTCCCCCTTAAAAGATGATTTGGGAGAATGACCAGGAAAATCTCTTTCCCAACAACCAGAATCCAAAGAGCAAAGAGGAACTTCAATTTTCCTGCCATCAGCATCAGGGAGAAGAATTCTCTCCCCAACTTGATCAGAAAACATCAGGGTTGCACCAAAGTCCATTAAGAAGGGTTGTCCCAAGATCATAGGACTGTCCAAACGAGTGATCCAAAAGTGGCAGGTTCCAACAATATTTTGACCAATCCTGACTGGTACATCTTCAGCAATACCAACCAGTTCACAAGCTTGATTTCCTATCCCATACACTGCAGAGTTGAAGCTGGCCCTAGGACTAAGTTTGAGCTTGCAGGCCATAGCATCCAATATTAAGTTAAGCTGAGATCCAGAATCCACAAGAGGAGAAACAGTTTTAGCTGAGTCACCAAGATAACAAGGAAGGAAGCCAAGGGGAAAGGAATAAAGGTTGGAGTCTAAAGAAGGACTGGTTCCACCAGAGTCCTCCATTAAAGTGCCAGAGGAAACTTTGAGTTCTTCAGGGCCAATTTCCACACGTTGACGAGAGACCCATTTCTTCATTCCTTCAGCAACAGATGGAGAGATTGATAGGAGTTCAGCCACAGATAGATCAGGAATTTTGAGATCAGAAATTTTCTTTAATAATCCCTCCACAGCATTGTGGTGATCCTTGGAGATGCCCCTTTCAAATCAAACTTTGGGCTGGGTGGAGGGAGGAAGTTCAGGTGACGCAGAATCTAAGATAGGAGTAGAAGGTTGAGGTGAGGGAGAAGGATCAGGGTGATCTGGGAACCTTTCCATGAGTGGTTCCTTTTCCACCTCCATGTCTTCTACATCAGAGGAAGGAGCCTCAAGTGATGATCGACGTTTAACGGGTTTTTGAAGGATTGAAGTTGGCAAGGAAGGAGCCTTATGAGGTTTAGGTTCCTCATGTCGTTTCCTAGCTGGATCAGATTGATAAGTAGTCCCAGCAAGACTAGAGGAAGAAATAGCTGGAGGATACCAAGGTTGGAGGGTACCACAAGATGATCGAAATTCAAAGGAAGCAAGAGATGCTTTCACAGGAGGTGATGGCTGGTAAGAGGCCACCACATGTCGGATAGGACGAGACAAGTCAAAAGGGATTAGGGCACCATTAGGGAGGAAGTAATTGTTCCCCCTCTGCTCTACCAACTTTTCCTTTAGGTCCTTCTGAAGTTCTTGGCATTGTCCGGTTCCATGGCCTTCCCTATGACAGTAGTAACAGACCAGAGTTGATTTGGGGACAGAAGAAGGAGTTTTAGGAGTAGCTAGCAAAGAAATCTTTTGATCTATTTTGTTCTCAAAGGCCCTAAGTAACTTGGTGATTTCATCTATAGTAGTAGGTTCTTGATTGGAATTAGGATCTGCTTTAGGCCTACGATCTGCCTCCATTTTAATCATAATATTGTTTGACTCTTTAAAAGAAGGAGCATGGACCGGTTCAGTAGTTCTAGGTTTTTCAAAGGTAAGAGCAGTTTGACCTTTCATGACTTTATCCACAGTACTCCTAAGGGTGAGAAAAACAGGGAGCTTGAATTGATTATCCCTGGTGGTAATCATGGATCCAGATTTGACCAGTTCTTATTTAATCCTTTCCTGCACAGCCAACGAAAAAGATTGGAAGAACTTTGCTTGAATTTTGTCCACTGTGTCAATGTGATCGTTTCGGATAAGATAGTTTTGAATGGGATCCCAAGACTTCCTAAAAATCTGATAGTCAGAGGCTGAAGAAATACCACCATTGGAGATCCACTGAGAAACCAGAGCATCCAAATCCTGCAGAGTAAACCTAGCCACATCTATTTTTCCCCAGTATGCCAACATAGCCTCCCTGAGAAGCGTCCAGTTATGGGATTCAAATCCCTCGAAAGACTCGATTACCTCCATAACTTCATCAGAGGAGATAAAGAATCGCAACTGATAAGCCATATCAAATTCACTAGCTCCATCCACTTCAGCAGCCATTTCGTAGGAGTCCAAGAATCACTAAACATTTGTACCGTTGAAGCCTAAGTTCTTGTTCTGAGGTTTGATCTTTACCATCTTAGGTTGGACAGGGGTGGTTGGAGTAGCGGAAGATGCCATATTGAATAACAGAGTTCCTAGAGGATCCAAAGAGCAGATTTCCAAAGTGGCTCACGAGTGTGGCAAGAGTAGGGTTTCGCCAAAAACAACAAGTATCTTGCCCAAGCAGTGCACAAATTGGGAGGACTTACTTCTAGACCAAGCTGCCTCCACGGATCAGATCTAAAAAAAAAGAACAAACAGAAAAAGAAAGAGAAATTGGATAGGATTTCGGAGTTGATTCTTCAAGTTGGGACTGTAAATCCCAAGGTTGATGGTTTGATCCCGGCCCGGGGGACCAAATGTAAGACTCCAAACGGTGCTAAGCCGTGGCAGTTCTGTGGAGGGGAAAGGTGCTGTTTAGGCTGCCCTCCTAGGAGTTACAATAATATTTAAATGTAACCGGAATCAAGGTCCAGAACCTTATGGATGAGGAATCAAAGTAAGGGAAGAGGATAAAAGTTGTTGGTAGCGATGGAAACAACACTATCTGAGGCAAGATGGTGCAGATAAAGACTTGAACAAATAAGTCAAGATTTGTTCAGAGTTCAATAGAACAAGGCAGTTGTAAGTAACAACACCCACAAGCTAATAACTCTGGTTGTCAGCAGCTGATTAGGAAAGATCAACTCAATCCCAACCAACCTCCAGGTTCTCAATGAACCTGCCCAACTCTCCGCAATCAAGCGCTTGAAGGGTACCAGATAACTGTGGGAGGCTGAACAAAACAAAAGCAATTTGTTTATGAAGCTCTAGAAGCAAATCAATAACAAATTCGAGCAAGAATATCCCAACACTTCTCAAGGGACTCAAGAATAGCGTGGCGAAATTCAACCTTAAAGAAGAAGGGAGGTATAACACTCCAGGTTTTAAGCTTAATAAAACCTCTTTAATCAAACGTGATTGGCTCCAGAAAGATGATCAAGGAGAGATCAAGACCAGTATGGTCGGAAAAAGGGATCAGGGTGGTATAACACACCCAAGAATTCAGACAGGAATTCTTCTTCAACCAGCAAGGCTATTGGTTGGTGATAAGGATCAAGGTCACAAGGGTCAGAGTTTGAGTATGGAGGCTCAAAGGATCAAGGGGCAATCATGGATATACCCGGATAAATTGCTCAGATAAGTGGGGAAGGATGCCCACAGATAAATTTGATTATGATGATGCTCTCATAGGATGCTGGGATGCTGGGCCAAAAGGCAGGGGAGAGCCCCTCCTTTTATAGACATGAGGCCCTGTATACTATGTACAAGTGATACTACAAATAGGTGCGGGAAAATGAAAACAAAAAAAAAATAAAATAAAATGAGAGGAAAAAAAAGAAATGTCGCCCGCGTCAAGAATGACCGCGGGCAACCAGATGGACACCCGCAACAGCGGTCGCAGGTGTCGACAACGGCTGTCGTTTCCCGATTGGCGGCGACAGCGGGGTGAAGGTTCCGACGGCCGCGAGCGGTCGCTCGCGGTTGTCGGTCGGATCAGATGATGAGCGAGGAGGGCTAGGGTGGATCGGTTGTGGAAGAGGGAGGATAGGAGCGTCCCATGCTGAAAATTGGGATTATCGACTTGGCTCAAGTTGGATGAAAGGGCTATGTTATCATCGTTTGGAGGGCGAGCTTTGAGGGGAGTGGCGGGTGGATGGGCTTGATGATTGTGTAAGTATTGATCAAGTTGTTGTAGGTGACGTTGCCGTTGGAGACGATAACCAAGAAAGACGAGGACCAGGAATGAGATCACCGCTCCAATGGCCGCACCTACCCGTCTGATGATTGAATTTCGTTTGGTATGGTCATCCTCTAGTTCACCGAGTGAATGGAATGGGGTCGAAGACACGGGAGGATCCGGATTGGTTTGTTGACCAATTGTCACGGTGATTGAGGCAAAAGCGACCCAGGGTCAAGAGGCCGGCTCTCTTGCTACTACTTAGATAAATGACTGAACCAAAGAATGAGGTAGTGATGGAAGCACCGGATGAGTTGGTGTAGGCGATGCCGTTCTGATAGTCAAAGGACCAGTTGTGAGGAGGGGAGTAGATAAACCAAGGGTCCTGAAAACCATAAGAATTGTTACGAAGGGAGAGGACGGGATGGAGGGAGATGGAGATGAGGAGGTAGAGGGAGAGGATGATCAATCGAGGGAGGCAGTGGGGCTTTCTGGGAGCCATAGAGGTACAACCAAAAAAAATATTTTTTTTTTTTCGTGGTGTCCCGGATTGGTCACCACAACGGCTGTAACCGGAAGTCCAAGTACCTTTGCCTCAAGAAATCCCTCTACAGACTCAAACAAGCCACAAGAAATTGGTAGCGGATGCTGAGTGAGTGGATTAATTCTCAAGGTTTTGACAAATCAGAATGCAACCTGTGTCTTTACATTGGCAGAGATAAAAGCAGAGTCATTTTCTTTCACTTGGATGATTTACTGGTTACAGGAAACGTGGACAAGTTCAAAAAGGCCTTCCTATCTAAATTCAACAACTCTTCCGCGCACAAACCGAACACACTCTTGGGGATGAAAGTGGAAAGGGAGAGAGGACTCATTCACCTATCTCTGCCCTTACATATTGAAAAGGGTCTCAGCAAGTTGAGTCTGACAGATTGCCGAGGCGCTTTGACTCCCCTTACACCTGGCTCACATCTCAAACTGGCCAACAAAGAGGACCATAAGAAATTTCTCAAACTCAACACTAAATACAGGTCACCTATTGGGCGCTTGAACTTCATAGCAGGATTGGCCAGACCTGACATAAGCTTTGCGGTGTCAAACTTGGCGAAATACTGCGAGAAACCTGGCCTCTCTCATTGGAACAAGATACTACATGTGTGGAAGTACCTGGGCAGCACCAAAAACATCTGACTCACTCTGGGACCCAAATAAATCTCAAACCATCTAGTATGCTTCAGCGATGCCACCTGGGGGGAAGACCCGACTTCTAGGATCCCACAGAGCGGGTTCATTTGTTTCTTCAAAGGTAGTCCACTCTACTGGACAAGCAGAAGACAACAATGTATATCTCATTCATCCACCAAATCAGAATGCGTATCATTATCAAGTTGTCATCTCAAGTCTTGTTGGTTGAAAAGTTTAGTCAACAACATCTATCAAGAAGAATTGCGCTGCCCTTTACATCTGATAGACAATAAGGGTCTAGACAACAAAATCAAACATTTTGGCTCAAACTCAAAGGTCAAGCACATTGATCTGAAAAAAAAAGCCTCAGAGATGATTTTAACAATGGCTTGATCGATCTCCGACTTATTCCATTGCTCTCTATGACGGCCGATGCTCTAACCAAAGCAGCAAACAAAGTCTCAATCTCCTGACTTGTAAATTCTTTTAGCTCTTGGTTTCATTGATTGATGAGTTGAGGGGGCGTGTTAAAACAATTCTCACAACTAATTACATTCTAATTCATTTCATACTCCAGATCTCTATCTTGTCATATTCAATCAATCTCACAAATATTGAGGCACTCCAACTTGTTGGTGCGTGTTCTTCTTTGTCATTTATCTGCGTTGTGTCTCATTCTTTCCCTCTTCTACTTTCTGATTTCATTATGTCACTGGTTGTACTGGCGGTCCCACTGGATGTGATCTATGTCCGGGTGCACACACTCTAATCATCAAGGCGTGCAACAGCGCGGCGCAATCAATCACCACCACAGACACCATCAGCCTGCGACCGCCATGTCTCTACAGGACTCAAACTTCATCATCAAGACGACCATTCACAAGAACAAGACAAACTCAAGAGTCATCAATTAATCAATCCAACCGTCTCTTGCAGCCAGCTCGACACCAGTAAGATCTTCTGAAGTCTCCAACTCATCAATCAAGAGAACTCATGATTTCTTCACACAGCTTGTTCTAGGCACAAGGACAACTTATATTGAAGTATTGCAACTGGCTTGGCTCATAAATCTCTGGCCTTAAGAGTTGGCTCACCTTTCTCCTAACCAATAAATCTTCCACCAGACTCCTGATCTAGCCAGTTTCCTCACCCGTTGGTTATTTCATAGTTTCACGTCTGTTGTCCTTGTCATTGCAAAACTTCTATCTCTAACTCACTTTTTCTAAATGAAATCAATATTAGCTTGGTCTTGGTGACCAACCCCAAAAGTTCACACATTTTCCCTCTATTGTCTTGCACTTACGCTAAGACCTTGGAAACGTTCATACTGTTATTTCATTTTGCACTCCATTCATGTCATTCATTGCCTCATTGCTTGTAACTGTAGTTGACCATCCATCAGGTTGTATCTAGTCATTTTGGATTACCTTATAAAAGCTATGCCACTTGCCTGGGGATTGTCTCCTCAGTTAGTTAATTTCATACGTTCTTGCATTTGCTAAATCCAGTCATCACATTGGGCTTGGGTTTGGTTCCCTTCCATTGGAACATTCATCCCTCTAGTTGTGTTCCGAGTTACTCCACCATAAGTTTGCACTTTGCAGTTAGCCCTTGCTAACTTGCACTTGCCCTCGCCTTCACCTTCTCCCTTGCACTCACAATCATCTAAGATTGCCCTATAGTCCGTGGGGTGGTTGTGTGACAGTAAATTAACTAACTCAACTCATCTATTGTAGCTTGCCAACCTATAATAGATTTCTTTTACAATGTCACATACTTGCTCAACCAGGAATGCTTCCCTCACCCCTTACAATGATGATATCCATTGGGTAGGGAGATCCAGCGTTTCTTGGGCCAGACAACCTTTAGATCCTGTCCCTTCTTCTAAATCTCCTTTGGTCAAACTGTTGGGATTATCATTAATACCACATATGTCTTTATTTCTTTCTACACTTCCTTGTCTTTTTCTTTTCTTTTTCTTCTTTATTTTCTTTATCCTATCCATTTTTCTGTGACACACTCCAAGAAACCCCTACTCATTCTTTCCAGTTACCATCTCAAACACGCAGCTGTAACTATTTTATTCATCATGTACTCATGTCTCTTCATATGTCACTCAGTCTGTGACACTGCTGTCACTGTGTCTACCTGAGGACAGATCTCAAGATTGGTGGAAGGATTTCTTTTCCTCATCCTTCTACCATTCTCCTATTCTGCTTTTCCTCAGGTATGGTCTGTTTTTAAAATCAATTTCTCCTTTTTCATTTCTGACTGACTCCTATGAAATTCATCCTTCTACCATTCTCCCATTCTGCTTTTCCTCAGTGCCCAACACAAACCTCTTGATGATCCCCTTGCTCCCTCTTGGGAAGTAGTGGACCCTCTCAAAGAAATCAAAGACTCTTCCAATGAAACCTTGACTTGTGGCAGATTGCAGGCTTGCACTAATGCTCCCAAACCCAATGCTTTGACCTAACTCTTGACCCTGATCCAGGTGCTTGACCAAACTGCCTCACAATCTGGTCTGAGTAGTCCTAGTTTTTGTACCCCGGGCATGAAGCAGCCTGATCATTTTACTGGGGAACACCCTCATAAGCTTAGATCCTACCTACAGTCCTGAAAAATCATCTTCTCAAACAATCCTCACAATTTCTGTACTGATAGACCTAGAGTTATGTATGCATCTTCCTTCCTTGGTGGAAGAGCCTTGCAGTGGTTCAAACCCTACCTCAAACTATTAGACAACATTAGTCCCACTTGTATTCTCAACAATTGGGAAAAGTTCAAGCAACAGCTTTTCACCCTGTTTGGCAACCCTAATGAAGTTTGAAAAACGGAATACAAACTCAATAATCTAGTCATGAAGGAAAATAGTAGAGCTTCCATTTATATTTCAAATTTTTGAACCCTGAAAACTTGCATCCAATGGAACAAGGCAGCCCTCCTATTTCATTTGTGAAAAGGTTTACTGGCACACCTAATCAAACAACTCACAGTTGGGGGACATAAGACAACCTCCCTTCAGCAGTTAATCAACTGGGTGATTGAGCTTGATAATGGTTATCATGACAAGAACCACTCTTGACAAAACAACCATGGACCGTCTACTTTGGCTCCAAAGGAAGACAACTCCTCAAAACAATCCTCAAAGAATCCAAAGCAATCCAGACCAGATCCAACCTTGCACTGCAACCCAAAAGGAAAGCCCATCACCAAAACTCCAAAGTTCTGGACAAAGAAACTGGGATGCTCCAGAACGAGGAAAGGTTAAGGAGGGAAAAGAATGGGTTATGTATGTATTGTGGAGGTAAAAATGATTTGGATAGTTGTGCAAAGTGGCTAGCGCGTGAAGTGGCTAAACAGTTGAAAAATTAGCTTGTAGTTTTCCTGAAACTTGCAAGGAAAAGACTACACATTATCTAAATTACAGCAAGTCAATATTTGCACTTGCGAGTCACTAGGTGCTCCAAGTTCAAGATTTGTCCTTCTCCATTCCAACAACTCCCCTTATTGAGTCTTACTCAATTCTGGCGCTAATGTTTCTTTTATAAGTGAATCTTTTACCACTTCCAAAAATCTTACGTGTTCTGAGATAGATAGGTTCCCTATCTATTTAGTAAGTAGTGCAACTGAGCCGTCCAATTGGGTTTCCCAAAAGGCAAAATGGACCTTTGCATTTTCTAATTTCCCCAGCTTTGAATGGGATTTATTTGTCTTGGATATTCCCGGAATGGATGATACCATTCTAGGCCATGATTTCCTAGTCCACTGGAATCTGGATGTGAATTAGCAAGAAGGAGTAATAAACCTTCAAACCTTGCAACCCCAGAAAACTAACCCTTCCATCAAACAGGAATTAAACAGCCTACCTGCTATGTCATTGATTTGGATGACACTTTTCTGCCAGGATATTTGCAATATCCTGACCTTCATTCCCAAGTTCCCTCTTCAGATTTAGGAGTTATTGCTTATTTGTCCAACTTACCTCTTCCTTGTTTCTTTGAAGAGAAACAGGCATCAACAAAACGGTGTATTTTGAGCTGCCTAATACTCTTGCATCATGGGAGCACTTTGAACCAAATGCTTGAAGATTTAGAAATCATTCAAGAGTCTTTACCTCCAGTTTATCATGAATTTGCTGACTTATTTTCAGCTGTAAAGGCAGATAAACTTCCTCCATCCCATTCTTGGAATCATAAGATCAAACTTACTGGCCCACCACTGGCACCCGGACCAGTCTACTCTCTCTTGAAGCAGGAATCAACCATGCTTCAAGAATACATTGCGGAAAGTGTATCAAAAGGATTTCTTTGACCAAGCAATTCAAACACTGGTTCACATGTCTTATTTGTTCCAAAGAAAGAAGGCAGACTTTGCCTTTGTGTCAAATATAGGAAATTGAACCAGGTAACCCAGAAGAATGCCTACCCAGTACTGCCTATGTCACACCTCCTCACTCTCTTCCATGGAGCTGCTTATTTCTCAAATTTAGACCTTCAAGGCACCTATAACCTAGTTTGCATTGCAAAAGGTCATTAGTATTTGACCGCAATGAGAACACAGTTTGGCATTTATGAGTATACCATCATGCCTTTTTGCATCTGCAATGCTCCTTCCACTTTTCAACATTTTGTCAATGAAATTTTTTCTAACCTTGTAGAGAAATATCTTGTGGTGTATCTTGATGATATACCAGTCTACCCAAAGACTCTTGAGGATCAAATTGCACATGTGCAAGAGGTGCTGCAGCAACTTTGCAAGAATGACCTGTTTGAAAAAGCCTCTAAGTGAAAATTCCATACTACTTCTCTTCAATTTCTAGGTGTCATAGTCTTGCAGAAAGGACTATTTATGGATCCAGCCAAGAGCAAGCCCATATTGGACTGGCCCCCAACTTCTTCTGTTAAATCCCTTCAAGTTTTCCTTGGTTTTGGTAATGTTTACAGGAGGTTTATTGAGAATTATGCCAAGAAAACCATAAACCTTACTAACCTTCTTCAAAAATACACTCATTTTGTTTTTAAATAACAAGCTGCTTTGGATTTCAAAGCTCTGAAAAAAGCATTTACCACTACTCCAATAATTGCTCACTTTAATGATCTAGCTTGCACTATTGTAGAGACAGATGCAAGCAGCTATGCAATTGAAGGAGTAATCTTGCAGTTTTCTTCCTCTTCTTCTCTCTTTCATCCTGTAGCTTTTGAGTCTTGGAAATTGCTTTCTGCAGAGCTCAATTACAAGATTCATGACAAGGAACTTCTTGCAATTGTTTATTAGTTGAAAAAATGGTGTTCATACCTTTTGAGTCTTATGGAACCTTTTGAGGTCTTAACTGATCACAATTCTTTGAAATATTTCATGAGCTCAAAAGTACTTACACTCAGACAGGAAACTTGGGCCAAATACCTCTCCAAGTTCAACTTTACAATCATGTACCTTCCTGGGAAACAAGCGGTAGTCCCTGATGCTTTATCATTTTGTGACAAAGTTTACCCAGGAGGGGGGAGCACCTTTGCCAACAACAGCCCTGAAAACGTTAGGACACTTTTCTCAACCAAATTTGCCAAACTCAGTTGAATCATCACTCACCTTTGAGATCTAGCTTCCAAACTATAACAAGCTCAACTCTACAACCTCAATTGTAGCAAACTTATTAGATAGTGATTATAGTATTGACAAAAATGATTATTTAGTTTATAAAAATTGTATAGTAGTACCAGATAATCCTTGCATTAAGTTAGATATCTTTGAGTCAAGGCATGATTCTCTGCTTGCTGGTCATCATGGGCAGGAAAAAACCTACCAATTGATTGCACAAGACTTCTATTGGCCTGGTATGACCAATGAAGTAAAAGACTATGTTAATGTGTGCTATGATTGCAATTGGAACAAGTCCTCAAAACATTGGAATTATGGGCTGCTCCAGCCACTTCCAATTCTGTCAATTCCTTGGCACTTGCTTTCTATGGATTTCATTTTGCAATTACCTATTTCTAGTGGTTATGATGCTATTTTAGTAGTAGGAGATTGCTTCTCAAAGATGGCTTTATTTCTTTTCAGTAATGTGACGGCCTCTTCTGAAGAATTAGCTAATTTATTCATAGAATATGTATTCTCAAAGCATGGTCTCCCTGAAAAAATAATTAGTGATTGTGGATCTTTGTTTGTCTCAAGCTTCTGGACCTTGCTTTGCCAACATTTGAAGATCACTTGCAATTTATCAACAGCTTACCACCCGGAAACAGATGGGCAAAACAAGCAAGTCAATCAGATCCTGAAATAGTATCTCAGAATGTAAATCTCTTACCAACAGGAAAACTGGTTGCAATGGCTCCCATTAGCCAAATTTGCCTACAACAACTCCACTCATTCCCTCACCAAACAGTCATCCTTCCAGGCTCTTTATGGTAGAACTCCAACTATCTCTTCCCTTCACATAGAAACTTCTAAAACTGCTACCAATTAAATTAATCACATCCAATCCCTTCAAATGAAACTTTGAACCAACCTCAAAGCAGCAAACCAGGGCTACAAGGAACAAGCAGATTGTATTTGAACTGTGGCCCCAACCTTTGCAGTACAAGATTGGGTATGGCTTGATGCTTGCAATATTTTCAGGACTTTCCCAACTTGTAAACTCTCTGAAAGAAAGCCTGACCCCTTCAAAGTCAAATCAATTTTCTCCCCTAACACCTTTACACTCACCTTACATGCAAAATGGAAATTTATCCACCCGGTATTTCACATGTCTCTCCTAGAGCCAGCTTGAGTCCTATACCTGGGCAAGACTCATCCTCCTCCTGAATTGGTCAGCGTCCAAGATTGGTTAGAGTGGGAAGTAAGCCATATCTTGGATTCAAGGTTATGCAAAGGAAAGCTTCAATACCTTGTTGAATGGACTGGCTTCCAGTCCAACAAAGGTTGCAACTTGTGGGAACCAGCCCATCACCTTTGCAACTCTCCAAATTTGGTTCAAGAATTCCATGCAAGTTATTCTTGCAAAACTTGCCAATCATAGCTCCCATTCAATTCCATTCCTTCCATCCCATTCCAAATTTCCACCCCATTCCTTCCCATTAATCTCATCCCATTTCCTTATTCTATTTCCTTTCCCTTTCTCAAAACTTATCCCCTTTTTCTTTTCACAATCTTTATCCCTTCAAATTTTATTTTATTTCAAAATAAGAATTTTATTTTTCTTGAAAAAAAAATATAAAAATATAAAATAATAATAATAATAATATATATATATATATAAGATTACAAAATACATTTTTACAAATTATCCTTTATTTCTCTCTCTGCTTCCTCCCAATTCTTTTTCAATTCCTCTGCCATCAACCTAAATTCTTCCAAATCTTTGTTTTCTACCAAATAAGACAGCCTTTTCAAGACCATCACTTGCGCCATCAGATGTCTCTTGAAGATCTCCTTGCACTTTTCAGTCCAAGATCTCTTTGGTTGGGTATTCCATCCACATTCCTCCATGAGTTCCTCATGAGCTCTCTTCCTTTGGCACCTCAAAGAAACTTCCCCAAAATTTAAAGTCAATTGCCTTGCATCAGTTTTGATTGGCCCTTTGACTTGCACCCGGTCCTCCTCATCTTGGCCCTCCATTTCATCCCTTTCCGTTCCATTCCACTCCTCCACCTTCCATTCTATTCAACTCCTTCCTTCTATCCTGTTTCCTTCCTCTTCATTTTCCTCCCTTTGTTCTGTTTCCAACTCCCTTTCAGTCATTGTTCCTTCTTCTGTTGCTTCTTTGACTGTCTGTGGTTCCTCAGCTTGCACTTCAAAACCGATCAACCCAATATATGGCAGCAGCGGCAGAGGTGTATTAGTGGTATATTGCCAAAATTGTGGCAGTACCACAAACAACAAAGATTATATTAGTCCCATCTCCTTTATTTTATTTTTTTACTTATTGTTAGTCTCTAAGCCTTGACTTACCAGGGTTCCAAATACCTAATAACTCAATCTCCGGAACTGGCGGTATTTGGTAGTTGACTCCCAGTGCGGACCTTTGAATTTGCACCTCCCTTCCGGACGCTGCTTGGACATCCACAACCGGCTTGCTATTTATAGGTAACGTGCAAGCAACCTTGCACAAACAACATTGTTTTCACTTGCCTTGGAAACCTTGCGTGGCGGTACTAGGGATGCATTGCTTGTTTTTTCAAATGCTGTTTTGGCAACAGCCAAATGACAATGACAACATAATTAATTATAAATCTATTTAAAAGGCAAAGAAGTAATGATAATGGGTATACAGTATTAGTAACAACTTTGGAATTGATGGGAAAATTGTCTGAACGCTTGCAGGAGCTTGCGTCTTTATACACAGGCAACTTTCAAACTTTGAGCTTAAGGATTATTTTCCTCCCACTTTGACATACCCTTTCCTCAGTAAAATCTACCTCAGTCCATAAGCGTGACAACATAGAAGAACAAAATCAATGGTGCCTTCTGCTTACCAACTATGGCTTTCAGAATGACCTTCCATCCTTGGCAACTGACTCAGAAACCACTTGCAAACCTTGCAGTCAAATCTACCTCAGTCAACCATCCATTTGGGCTCCGCTCTTTCACCCTGGGTATCAATAACCCTTGGGTTCCCATTCCTGGTTGCATGCTCTTGCTAGTTTTCACCCACGCTAGTCAAGCCACCTCAACTGTATAGTTTGCAAATGGACTAGTCCCTTACCCTGCATAGACTAAATCTTCATATTTGCATTGTCTCTGAAGTCACTCCCTCATGCCTCAACCATTACAACCAATACATTTGCCCTCTATTGTCTTGCACTTATGCTAAGACCTTGGAAATGTTCATACTGTTATTTCATTTTTCACTCCGTTCATGTCATTCATTGCCTCATTGCTTGTAACTGTAGTTGACCACCCATCAGGTTGTATCTAGTAATTTTGGATTACCTTATAAAAGATACGCTGCTTGCCTGGGGATTGTCTCCTCAGTTATTTAATTTCATACATTCTTGCATTTGCTAAATCCAGTCATCACATTGGGCTTGGGTTAGGTTCCCTTCCATTGGAACATTCATCCCTCTTGCTGTGTTCCGAGTTACTCCACCATAAGTTTGCACTTTGCAGTAAGCCCTTGCTACCTTGCACATGTCCTTGCACTCAGCTTCTCCCTTGCGCTCACAGTCATCTAAGATTTCCCTATAGTAAGTGGGGTGGTTGTGTGACCAGGGGATGCTGTTTTCCTTCATGAATTCTTGACTCAAAGGGTACCTTGGCCAACCATCAAAGCATTCTTTCTTAATTACTTGTTACATTTTGTTTTTCTTGAAACACTGAACACTAAGCAAGGGGGCTGCTTGTACCCCACAGAGAATTTGAACAAAAGAGACATACTAGACCTCTAACTCCAGGGGCATGAGCTTGTGCCCCCCCTGGAGAATCAGAAAAAAGAAGACATATATACCTACTCACCTCCAGGGGCAGCCAGCCTCCTGACCTATCACAGCCAGAACAGGATCAGACACCTGGAGGCAGTGGCAGCAAACAACATCCAGAATCAGTCAACCTTCTTGACTCAAGCTTGGTTAATTTAAAGAGCCCTCATCAAGAACATCAGAGAAAGAGAGACTGATGAGAGAAACAGAAAGCTGGTATCCAACCCAGATAAGGAGACCATAATGCATAGACCAAGGCTCAAGAGATTTGCCCAAGGAAGCAACAGTATGACTGGTGGCTTCTAGCTCCTAGGAGCCTTTGAGGAATAGTAAACCATCCCCCCCCTTGGTCAGAGGCCCCTCCCCCTGGGTCAGAGGATAAGAATGAGAAAGAAGAGAGAACACAGGAACTCCATTTGTCAGATATATCAAAGGATGATTTCAATTCTTGGAAGAGGAAAGAGCAAAAAGGGAAAAGAAGGATTGAGATTATCTTTAGAATCAGAGGTTTTTTTGGGATAAATTTGTTGATATTGTGTTAAATGAGACTCTTCATACTAAAAAAGCAGTGGTTCACACCAAACAATATTGTATAGATGGATTTGTGGCCATAGATAAGAAGTAAAGTTGCATTTGGTCAGGAATTCTTCTTTTGACTAAAAAAATGAGCAATGTGGATGGTCAAATTACTTCATTATTCAATTAACACCCCGATTCCATGAAACTTCTCAACCATTTCCCTACTCTCATTATGATGGAGACTGTACATATAAAAAAAAACAAATTTGGAATTCCAATTCTTCATATTCTTGGGATAAACAATTCTGCTAGAAGCTTCTCAGTTGCATTCTTTTTCTTATATCAAGAGAAAAAACAGAACTATTATTTCGCCCTGACTCAACTTCAGGAAATATTTGAAGATACAGAGCCTAGTGTGATTGTGAAAGACAAGGAATGAGCACTTATTAGCTCAATTGAATCAGTTTTCCCTTCCTCTCATCATCATCTTCTCTGTGTCTGTCACATTTTCAAGAATATTCAAACTCATTGCAGGAAGCACTTTAAATATGAAGATGAATAGAAGCTATTCCAGAAACAATTGCATCATTTTCTCTTTTCAAAATCTGAATCAAGATATCACAAAAAACTTTACAAAAGTTTCTCTGGTATGGAATCCTCTCACTTCTTACAACCTTCTTGAAAACTGAATTCCTCTAAAAAGAAAATTTGTCTCCTATTTGGAAAACAAATAATTTCACTTTGGAAATAAAATTACAACAAGAATAGAAGGTTCTCACTCCTAAATTAAAAGATTCATCAATTTTTCTATTGGCTCTTTGTATAATTTAGTTCAAAACATTTACAGTTACATCACAATCCAAACCAGTGAGAGAGCCATTGAAGCCTCTCAGCAAGAATTCAAGCATCTCATTGGTTTGCCTCACTGTGTGGATCATCTTTCTGGAAAGATCAGCCACTTTTCCCTGAAAATCATTCATTCATCTCATCAAGTTCCTGATTCTTCCACCAATTGTAACAACTGTGATTACTCTTCTTACATGGGTATACCATGTGTTCACAAAGTCAAATTGGCCATCAGAAAGGGTGAACTCTTCCAACTTGATGATTTTCATCCTAAATGGCATGTCAAAGCTCCCATCTCAGTAAGTTTCTCTCTCTTTTTTTTTGGGATTCAAGCTCAAATGAATAATGTCCTGATTGATTTTGATTTTCCTTTCTCCAGTTAACTGTGAGCCCTGAATCAACTGAAAATTCAGCAAAAATTGAAGTTCCATCCAAAGACAGTAATTAAAACCTATATTTAACTAAAATTTTAGAAGCATTCAGCAAGTTTCCACATGGAGAACAGCTATATTATCTGGGTGAAAGCATGAAGCTGTACAGTGGAAGATATCAAGTTAACCTGATTGAAGAGCCAAATTCCACTCAAAGATCCAAAGTTAGAGGAAGACCCAAAGGAGCAGCCAATAATTTCAAGAAGATCTCTCAGTAATCAAGCAAAAGAGATCCATCTTGTTTTGAATATTTAGAATAAACCAAGAGGAGAGGAAGGCCAAAGAAGAAATTCATAGCAGTTTTGAAGCTCAGTCATCACTTTTTTGGACAAAAAAATATATCAACATTCATAACTAACTTTTTTCTTATGTGTTCAGGTTTCAAGAAGGTGCAAGGCCAACCAAGGGAAGGCAAAGGAGAAAAGAAGGAGGAACCAAAAGAAGAGTTATTTTTATAACTATACTTATTTTTTCTGCAATTGGTTGTTTTTTTTGATGAGTCCTTCTTGTTTTTTAACATAGAGTGAATTTCTGACTGAAAAGGAATATTCAGAAGATGAAGAGGTGTCAGATTTGGATGAATAGGAAGATTCAGCAGATGGAGAATTGCCAGATGTAGATGTCATTAATATGGTGAGCTTTCATTTTCTTTTATTTTTGGCTAATTTTTTGGATATTATTTTTCATTAATTTTTTCATTCAAACCTTTATCAGAGGTCTGGAATCATTGTGAATAAGCAAGTTGCTTCTCCTGAATAAAATCCTGGGGAAGTAATCAAGAGACTAAAGGTATCCAATGAAGATGGTGATGCTCCTTACCATCCTCCTGAGGGGAAGGTTTTATCAGCCCTAACACTCTGTGGGAAAGTGAGTACATTTGGTATTTTCTCATTTTTTAATTTTGTGTGATTTTTTTTTTGGTTTTTCCTCTAGTTTTTCAGCACATTATCTTATTCTTCTTATGGAATATTGGACCAAGAATCAATTGAAGAAGTGAGTATTATCTTTATTCCATATTTTCTGTTATAAAAAAATTCTGATTTTTGGTTTTAGTTCCAATAAAAAGATTCAATTTCCCCCAAAACAGCCATTCCACATATCTCCCATTTTCAAGATGTCATGGGGGATGGGAACTGTGGCTTTAGAGCAGAAGATATTTGCTTGGGGAGGATCTCAGAATACTGAATTGAAGTCAGGAAAGAAATGGTGAAAGAGCTTGATTCAAACTCAATCTTCAAGGACACAAGATTACTGCATGATATCTGGGGTGAAACTTTCCAAGCAGCAAGAAGGCAACTGAACCACCTTTATGGCCCAGCTCCCATAAATATGTGGATGAAATTTCCATGCCATGGTTTTCTTCTGGCTGAAACATATAAATTTCCAGTGGTTCTGTTTTCTTCTTTAATGCCTTGCAATTATCTTCCTACAAATTCTCTTCCCACTCCAAATTCCAAAAATTCTCCTATTTGCTTCATTCTTTTAGAAGAATCCCAAAATTCGGTCTCATTCAAGTTCAAGTCTGATCATTGGCCAGCTCCCAGGTTAGATCCACTTTGGAAGAGCTTTGTGACAAAGGATTCCAAATCTTGGAAAACCATTGTTCAGAAAAATTTGGATCTTGGTAATGAGTTTTTGTTCCCTCCATGAAAATCAAGTAGAAAAATAACACCAATCATAGTTGAATAAATCTTAATATTTGTATCCATATTTGTTCTTTTTTTTTTAAATTTTTTGAATGAAGCTTGTAAGGTGTATGCAAGCATGCAGATGATCTCCAAAAAGTATTAATTAGTTTTTTTTTGTTTTTTAACATTTGACATTCTGAAAGCTTGAATCAACCCCCAAAAAAATTATATAGGCCACAAAAAGGATTCAAAAATCCAGTGTGAAAATTGAATTTTTCAAATTTTTTGGTGATTTAATGGAATTTTTAACGGTCAAAAATGTCATCCAAAAATACTGAAAATTTTTTTAAAAAAGCTCTCTAATAGTTTTTTTACAATTCTAAAAGCTTGAAACACCAAAAAAAAAGTCAAAAAGGCAAACATAAGGATCCAAGAGTCAAATGAGAAAATTGAATTTTTAGAATTTTTTACTTTTTTGAAGGAATTTTTTAAGGTAAAATAATACATCCAAAAAATCTGAGATAAATATTTGAGTTATCTTTAACTGTTGGCTTGAATTTTTGATATCTTGAATCACCAAAAAAAAATGAAATAAAAGGAAAATAAAATGATTGAAATGTCCAAAGGGAAATTTGATTTTTTTTTTTTGATTTTTTGTGTATTTTGAAGGAATTTTTTAAGGTGAAAGGATACATCCAAAAAATATGAAAAAAATTTTAGAAGAATCTTTGAATTTTTTTCAAACTTTATGGCAGCTGAAATAACCAAAAATAAAAAATAAAATCAAAAATAAAAATAAAAATAAAAATAGCCAAAATGATGATCCAAAAACCCACGCAAAATTTGTTTTTACAAATTTTTTTCATTTTTTGATTGCATTTTTGAAGGGGTTCTAATGGATCCAGAATTACCAAAGATTTTGGTTAGGGGTTTAAGAACCCCTGCTACGGGGCTGCAAAGTCAGAATTGAAAAAAAATGAATTCTTGAAAGTTTCATGAAATAAAGTATTTTTGCATGAAATACCAAAGGGGTGCAACTGCACAGCAATGTCAAAATGTGTGAAATAAAGGGTTGGATGTGTTAGAAAAAAAATGCCCTATTTATATACATATTTATTTGTTTTTATTCATATTTATTTGTTTTTATTCATATTTATTTATTTTTATTCCTATTTATTTATTTTTATTCATATTTATTCATTTTTATTCTTATTTATTTATTTTTTTTTTTTTATTTATTTATTTTATTTATTTATTTTTTTTGTTTATTTTTATTCATGTTTATTTATTTATATTTATTTATTTATTTTTATTTTTATTTGTGATTATTTTGTCTTTTATTTTTTTTATTTTTTTATTTTTTTCATGCTTTTTATTCTTTTTTATTTTTATTTATTTTTTTTATAGGGTAATGTTAAATTCATTGCTCATTGAGCCCTGGGCACAGTTCAATGTGGGCCATGTGGCACAATACATGGTCCAATCCAAGCCGTGTAGGACCCCCCATGCCTCAAAGAGTTGGGCGGCCCACCCAGCCTGGTCCAACAGCGTGTTGGATTCCACACAACTACATTCAAGTTGTGTGGATTTGTACACGGCTCAAATGTAGTTGTGTGGCATCCAACGCGCCACTGGACTGCGGGGAGCCAAAAAAAAAAAAATTGAATGAAAGGGCACTAACATAACCCATGAATCAAATAAACCTTCCAAAAAACAGGAATCAACCAAAAGATCAAAGAAATCAAAAAATGTTGATTTTTTGGTTAAAAAAAAACAAAAAATAAATAAATAAATAAAAAAACAAAAAAATGGGACTATCCAATGGACTAGCCCTAAATTAAAAAGACCCAAAAAAACACAAGTAAATGGACTAGCCCTAAACTAAAAACACCAAAAAAAAAGACAAGTAACTTGAAAAGCCCTAAAGTAAAAACACCAAAAAAAAACACAAGTAACTGGACCAGCCCTAAACTAAAAACACCAAAAAAAAGACAGGTAACTTGACAAGCCCTAAAGTAAAAAAACAAAAAAAAGACAAGTAACATGACAAGCCCTAAAGTAAAAACACCAAAAAAAAGACTAGTAACTTGACAACCCCTAAAGTAAAAACACCAAAAAAATACAAGTAACTTGACAAGCCCTAAAGTAAAAACACCAAAAAAAAGAGAAGTAAATTGACAAGCCCTAAAGTAAAAACACCAAAAAAAATACAAGCAACTTGACAAGCCCTGAAGTAAAAACACAAAAAAAAAGACAAGTAACTTGAAAAGCCCTAAAGTAAAAACACAAAAAAAAAACAAGTTCAACTTGTGTTAAGCTGATCCCATCATAAGGAGTAAAATACTCCTTATGATGGAATCAGCCCATTACAAGTTGAACTGACTTACCATCAAAATCCCATTCAAAAAACTCAATATAATGATGTTAACTAAAAACACTCAACATAATAATGTTCAAAATGTGATAACCCTTTATATTAATAGAACTTGTTAGCTGCATTAGAATGAAAATTGATATGAAACCCAATGATTAAATGAATTCAAAGTCTATAATCTCTATAATCTACAATAAATTTTCAGTTGATCTTTGAGATGATCAAACCAACCAGAGGCTTTTTTAGAAATCAAGGAACACTGTTTTGCTACAATGGGTGGGATTGGAATCGGTTCTCCCTCAATTACTAATAGAAACCAGTGGTTATTGTTTGCAAAGGAAATGAACATTGGATCTGATTGATTAGTAAAACCATTTTTTATTGGAGTATAAGTATCACATGACTCCAATGCAATTAAACATATAGGTCTGGAATATGTGTCTGCTATGATTTGATCCATATTGAATTTAGCCAGCCATTTTTAGGAGGGAATCTTTTCATTGATGTCTTCAACATCAAGTCTTTGTTTAATATTTTCAACATCCTTTGCACCACCAAGCATCTTAATGTAGCATGCTTTATGTTTTTCCAATTTTTGTATCATTTCTTTTCTCACTTTAAACCAACCATGTTCTTCATAATCAAGAGATTTAGCAATGACTTTAAATCTGAAATTCCCATCTCCAATTGGATTCCAAACCTCACCCAAGAACTTATGGAATTTCTCGGGTATTTGATTGAGGTATTTCTCATTTGGTTCCTATCATCAAAAATAACTTAGTATTCATTTTTTTAATAAAATCATTCCAATGAATACTCACCAAAGATGAGCTTCTGGTTGAGCTTTGCTGCACGTTGTCTTCCTCTGCAGAGGATTCTGATTCCAAATTAAGTGATCCCAATTTACTTTTAGTCCCTTCCTCTGAACTATGAAATTCAGATTCAGATTCTGCGTACTTTGAATAACAATTCATCATTAGTTAGTAACTAAGTTCATTAAACCAAAAAAATGAACATATCCCAAAAGAAAAGACTTACAATATTTTGTCTTTTATTATCTGGATCCCTTCTAGTGCTTTTTTCCCCCTTGAGTTGTTTTTCAGCATGCTCAAACCAAGATGGTTCTTGCTGCGTATCTGTGAATTTTGGCCGACCCCTGCTTGATTTTAAGACTTTTGGTTCAAGTCTTGGCTTCAATTGATATTTTTTAATATTTGAAATGATATACTTCAATAGGCGGCTTTACTCATGATCTGGAGATTCCAAGATCATTGAATTCAATTTTTCATGTAACTGAGGAATGCTTGGCATTTCATTGAAATTGCACTTGAAAAATTGAAGAGGATTAACCATTAGTCAATTAGGAATCATTAATAAAAAAGAATTAATGACATAGTGATTTTAACAATCCAAATTAATCCAACTTACAGAACTAAAACTGCAAGGTTCATAGTCCAACTCCACTGAGGATGAACATCTTTGGGTACCATGGATCCTCTGAAAGCTAGACAGTTGTCTATTTGGTGGGAACAGGGAAAACCCATAGTCTTGGAATATGACTTGGTGCACACTTCTCCATCATGATCACGTTTGAAATTCTCCAATTGTTTGCTAATAAGCTGAATTGCCTCTAAAGACAATTTGTAACCCAATGGTAACAGTTCAGGTGGAAGAACTTTCCCTAACTTGATTTGAGAGTTATAAAGTGATGTATGAACTGATTTAATTTTATTCAAAACTTTTCCATCAAGGCTTTTCCAAACATCCAACATTTTTCCAAAAGAGTTTGCAAGGAATCATTTGAGAGTTGCAAGGGCCCCTTCAACCCAAGATGTTGTTTTGTTTCCAAAATCTGGGTTTATACAAGCCCACACTGTCACAAAAGTCTCTTTGACAGGGAAAATGTTACTTTTGATATACTCAAGTACATCCTCATAGTCTTTCAAGAAACAATATACAAGTCAAAAGGTCAGAACCCAAAACTAGGAAAAATAAGAAGCCGTGATTTGGACCTACTCTGAGTTCCACATCATTGACCTCTGTCTCCTCCTTGGTCTTTGAGGCCCCATAATTTGCCCACAGAGTCATAAAGCTTTTCCATCCTTCAACTTCATTAACAAAGCGTGCTTTACAGTTTGCTTGTATGTTTTTAGACAAGTGCCAAGTGCAACATTGTCTTGATGACTCAGGGAAACTAGATTCAATAACACAAATCAGAGATTTTTCATGGTCCGTCACAAAGACTTTTGGAAGTCTCTCAGGATCATAAGCCAACTTCTTTAATGCATTTACAGACCAACTGTAGAACTCAAAGGTTTCTTTTGTTATAAAAGCAAGAGGTTTTGTGAAATTTTTCCAATTGGCTGTCATTCCTACATCATGCAATAGCTGGGTTTTGTACCTATTTGTCTTATAAGTACAATCCAACATAGCAATATGATAGAATTGTTTTGAAAGCTTTACCGCCTCAGGATTTGCTAAGTACAGGGCCTCCAAGTGACCCTCTCCACTGAACTTTTACCAGTGAATTCAACTTGTTTCTTCAAGCTGTTCATAGAGTACCTCCATGACAATTTTCCCCTTTAGTTCTGCAAGCGTTACCTTCTGCTTAGTCTTATAGATTGTTTGGTTATCAACATAATACCCTCCATCAATCTTGCTCAATTTACTCTTAAGCTGAAACATGTTGAGCCCATAATTCATGCGTTCTATTAGATTGTCTAAGGCCACCCCCAAGATTCTCCTCAGTTGAGGATTCACAGAGGGATGTTCAGATTGTTGATTTTTATGTTGGGTTTCTTTGTAGGAGAGTTGCCACAAGGGCTCTGCCTTTGTGCAACTTGCATGGATTAAAAACTTGCACCCAACCTTCCTTGTGTGAGTTTGTCTAGACCATTTGGTAAGAAGTTGACCCAAATAGGAACCATGGCAATCACAGGCCAAATCCACATATTTATCTTTCTTTGATTTAAAAACCATCAGAGCCTAACCATGCTTCATAGCCCATGTTTGAAAATAGTTTTGGGCCTCTTCCCTAGTAGGAAAGGTTTTCACAGGAGGTGGGTCAATTGGATCTAGTAAACATTCATTGGTTAAGTCATAGTTTCAGTTACATGCACCCCATTAGTTTCAATCAAAGTAAATCCAGCAAATACCTCAGTAACACAAAATGTTACTCACAACCAGAGGTTTCATCCCACTGTGAAAAATTTTGTTTCTCAATTTTCACCCTTGATGAGGATGCAATTGGGGCTTCCAATGTTTCATTAGCCAAATCCTTCTTTTCTTTTTCCAAAGCTTTGTTAATGGCACTATCAATGAAGACCTTCCACACAGCCATGTCAGAAGAAGGAGGGCTTGCCACTGTTCCCATGCAAAAAAATGCATAGTATACTTCAGTATTCAATCCAAATTTCAATTGAAAAAAAAAGTTTTCTCACTTTTGAGTTGAGAAAGAATTGTTTGCAGATTTTTATATGATTTCAATTTTCACTTTACTTTCACTTTAAAATCACTTTGGAATCACTAGTTGTGGAACAACAGTCCCAAAAAGTATGTTTTGATCCCAAATTTGTGTTGAGGGAACCCAAGTGTGGTCCAGGGGGTGCCCAAAATTCTGGCACAACTTTTGGGGGGTTGCGCACCCCCCAAAAACGGCAGTTTTGAGCCGTGTATGGGGGAAAAAGCTCCAAATTTCCGTTTTTGGGGGGGTAAACAGCCCCTATACAACCCCCCAGGGGTTGCGCGTGTTTGGAACAGCCCTTTGTTGTTGTCTATGGGCCCCCAAAGCTTATTTGAGCCGTGTAGGGCCCTAAAAAACTCCCACACAACTGGAGTTTTAAATTTAACATTACCCTTTTTATACTTTAATTTTAATTTTTTTTTTTTTAAAATGGTTAGTGAACAGCCCTTTGCAACCCTTTTGGGTTGCAAACAGCCATTCACAACACCAAATCAAGTCCCGATTGGCCGTTCACAACTAGCCTAGGTCACAACTGGCTGTTCACAACTGTATAAGGTAGCAAGCAGCCATTTGCAAAGCAAAATGGGTCTTGAATTTCACCACGCAACCCCTTTTAGGTAGTGAATGGGGGATTTAAAGTGGCCAATTTGTTTTTGATTTTTTTTCAATTAATTCTAATCATTTCTTATCATAATAAAAAACTTTCAATCTTTTTCTATGAATTCTAATCATTTTCATAAAAAAACAATTTTTTAACCATTATTCACTGATTTGAAATTTTTAGAATAATAAACAAATCATTCACCAACCTGGTCTCCAACAAAGAATTAATTGAAAAATTTATTACACTTCTCATGGAGAACACTCCAGTTTTGATGTTCATCTCATAAAATAACAAATTCAAATCATTTTTCAAAGACTGTATTGGGGAAATTCATTGAACTCACATTCCAATCATGGTTCCAGCTTCAAAAAGACATACCTTCATAGAAAGCAAAGTAAATTTTTCACAAAATTTCTTGGAAGCTTGCAATTATGAAATGGAATTCACCTATGTTCCAGCTGGATTGGAAGGAATTTTTTCAGATAGAAGAATTTGGAAAATTTAAAGATAAAGCTCCCTCAAAATACATGAAGGCAAATAATTTTTGGGGGATTCTGGTTTTGATTTTTGTAACCTCTTTTTGGTTCTCAATTTTAGCATCAATTTTCATTCAGTTTTTATTTTCTTTTAGACCCAAAAAAAAGAAGAATTGTTCAATCTGCAGCATTCTTCTGAAATAAATTTTATTGAGAGGATATTTGGTGTCATCAAAAGGAAATAAAAGGTTATGGAAATAGGAAGTGAATGTCCACCTGAGTTAAAATAAAAAATGGTCACTTGGATGATGTTTTTCCATAATTTCATCAAGAAAAATTGAACAGAATTACCAGAAGATGAAGAACCTACAGAAGAACAATCTTTTGAGCCAATGACTCAAGAGAAAATTACTCAATCTAATAAGTTACAAAAAACATTTAAATTATGTTACTGTTTGATATATATTTTATTACTCAATATTACTCATTTAATTATTCCTCAAATTTTCCAAAAAAATAAAATTACTCAAATTATTCTTTATTAATCAATATTAAATAGAAATTAAAAATTATTTTTTACCCAATATTACTCAGTCATTTCTGAATTTTCTAAATTTTCTTACTCAATTTCACTCAGTCATTTCTGATATTTGTACCTCATGTTAACTCACACTTAATTCTCATATAATTATAGCTCATATTACCTTACCAAAAAAGTAACCCCCCACCCAAAAAAACCAAAATAACCTAAAAAAAACCAAAAAAACAAGGAAAAAATTCTCTTTGAAAAAAAAAATTATTTGAGAAGAAAGAAAAATTGTTTTTTTTTTAAAAAAAAAAATGTCAAGGACCAATTTTCTGACCCAATTTCTTTGAATATCAGGGGCCAAGGCTAGGTAAACCTTGTCCAAGTCTTGATTCATGGAAAATGCCTTGCTGGCACCCATCACCTTGTGCAGTGTAAAACTTGAAGCATTTTGAAGTTCCTGGATTGCATTGGACAATAACCTCAAGCCAGACAATTCTTGTTCAATTGAATTGAGGGTGCTATTGATCATCTGGGTTTTTTTGTCGGCCATCTTCTGGTGAGTCCTTTTTTTCTAACAGATTGGCCTTTAGTGTTGAAAAATGAGCCTTCATTGTTGGATTTCTCTTGGCTCCCCAGAAATTGAATTGTTCCATTGGCCAATGATTTCCTTGAAGAAATTGAAGAGTTGACGTAGTTTGTACTTAAAAACCCCATGGCTTGCCTTCCATCCAGAAACAATGTCATTTTATTGTATAGGGGGAATGGAGTAGACCTCCATTCAACAAGCCTCTTGTTGCGCTTGGAATATTAAAAAAAAAGAAAAGAAAAATGTTCAAATAATTAAAGTAAGTTTTTTTTTAAAAAATTACATTAATTTGTTCCAGATGGGCCCATTGCTCAACTGAAAGCTCAATCATTTGATTGAGTTGATCCCACCTGGCCCCACTAAGGTTGTGTAGTTGCTTGACATTGCCCTACTGGGCCTTGAGGATGTTGAAGCTTGATCTAAATGCTGATCTGTTTTTGTTTTTTGTGCCCAGTTTCTTGGTCCCTTCAAGGTCCTTTGCAATTTCCCTCCAAACAGAAACCTGGCAACCATTCAGGCTGCTTGGATGGAGGTTTTGTTGCTTCATGTAAGCTTGAAGGAGGTTGTGGTCATTGGAGGGAGTCCATTTCAATTGGGATACCAGTGGCATTCCTGGTGTTTGTTGGTTTGAAGTTGGAGGATCCATCCTAGGCCATAATAAATTGACAAAACAAAAAAAAATAACAAGAGAAACAAAATTGAGAAAAAAGATACTTACAACAAGGGTTGGGGGGTGGTGGTTGGGTTGAAGGTGGAGGATCTATCCTATAAATAAGGGGATCAATTAATGGATGATTAGTAAAGGAAAAATAAATGGAGAAAATAAAACAATTGAAGACAAGGGGGAAAAAATGAGAAAAAAAACTTACAACAATATTGGGTGGTGGGGGGATGGTGAAAGGTGCGCAAGGGGGAGCAATGGATACATCCTATGAATAAAGGGATTGGTCAACAATTAGTGGAAAAATAAAATTGATTAAAAAAAATAAAAGAGAAAGAATTACAACCAGGGGAAAAAAGAATTCCTACATCAATCCTGGGTGGTGGGGGCAATGGGGGGATGGTGAAGGGCACCCAAGTGGGAGAGATACAGGGTTTTCCCTGTATGTCCAGCCCCACCAGAAATTGGGGCCGCAACATACAGTGTGCATGGAAATGCACACTTACACATACACCTTGGCAAACCACCCTTTATTTCACATCTGGGACATATGGGGTGTATATCTTTTTTGGCACGGGGGCACAAGATAAACCCTGGTGGCCAAACGGAGCCTAATGTTTGAAGTCCACAAGCACTTGGGGCAATGGAAAGACCCACCCTGCCCAAACATATAAAAGGGGTGGGGGCTCCCCTCCAATTTCCTTCCCCATTCCCCACCATCTCCAATCTGTTTTCCCACATCATTTCCATCAAAGGATATCAAAATATATTTAATTTTGTCTCTTAATTTTTGAGCCAGATAAAAAAAGAAATAATAACAAATCCATTTTATATTGGATTAAAATTATTTTTATTAATACAAATTCCGTTGATAGTGAATTAAAATAATTTTGATTACAATAACCTGTGATTCTGAAACCTAACTCAGTCTAATCCTCATTCTAATCCACTAGCCAAGGAACTTGAACCTCAGGGCCTCAGGGGACTTATCTCAATATATCTTTAGCATCTACATATACTTAGGGTCTTCATGCCTTAGATATCTAAATATAGTATAGCCTCATACATCATACAGATAGACTCTATAGGCTTAAAAATCCTTGATATCCCAGGTTGGCTTATCCTCTAACCTTACTCACCTGTCTATCCCATATTTCATCATGGTTTATCCTTTGAGAATCCTTATGTACATCCTCCTGAAGATTGTATTACATACTCTTTCTAATTATTAAATAGTGACATGAATATCCCATGTACACTGTGCAGTGGGTAGACAGAAATAATGGGAATTATTGCCCAAAAACAGTAACTTTATTTTCAACCATTTGTTTCAAGCTAAATCCATTTTTCAAAAAAAGGCATGCACTTACATTCATTAATGGGATGAGATATCTCAAAAACTGTTGTTTAATTATAAAACAAGTGGAATTTCAAAAAAAGATCAAATTATAATTTTTAAAAAAGAAATTTTCAAAAGCACAAAACACTCAAAAAACATTATGGAGGAGAAAAAAATGGAAAACTTTTGTACCATCAATAATTTTTCTTCTTTATAACCATGTTAGAAAGGATCAAATGAATGATTTTTGTGAAAAAAATAACATTGAGACACCACAGAAATCTACATGTCACTTGCTACCAAGTGCCATCAAAGAGGTCTTGCCCAATGTATGGCCAAGCTCAGGTCAAGCTCCTACCAAGCTCAGGCCAGAATTTATCAATGCTCCAATGCACAATCACTGACTGTGCACAATGCATAGTGACTGTGCACAGTTCACAGTGAATATGAACAATGCATAGTGACTGTGCACAATGCACAGTCACTGTGGGCAATGCACAGCAACTGTGCACAACACACAGCAGCTATTCAAAATACACAGCCACTGTGAACAACAACAGAAACTGTGCACAATGCACAGCAACTGTGCAGAGTGCACAGCAAATGTGCAGAGTGCACAGAAAATGTGCAGAGTGCACAGAAAATGTGCAGAGTGCACAGCAACTGTGCATGATGCACAGAAAATGTTCACAATGCATGAAAAATTTCCAAAATTCAGAGCAACTGTGCACAATGAACAGCAACTGTGCACAATGCACAACAACTGTGCAAAATGCACAGCAACTTGTCACAACTGCCCCTGGCGTGCAAGGGGCTGAAGGCACAGGCACTACTACTCATAGAACTAAAGGATGTTTGATTGGATTTCAATGAAGGAGATGAAAGGAGGAGTACAAGTGATGAGAAGAGGAAGAATGAGAAGACCAGTCCAGGAGGTTGTTGAAGAGAGAGTTTTTGAATCCTATAAGAGTAACACCAGGAAGGGGCAAGGTGATATGAGTTAAGCAGGCTAGGTGAAGGTTGTCTTGTGCTGAGATGACACCTACTGGCAGAGGGACTAACCAGTAAGAATTAGTATACTAATTCCTTGGGGGGAATTAGTCCAGGAGGGAAGGAGAGGCCAGTATATGTGAGAGCTGAGAAGGAGGCCTTGAGGGATGAGTGGCTGGTGTTGCAGGTTGGAGTTCCCATGGTATTACATGTTGACTGATTGGGCTGGAGGCTGCAGTTGACTAATTGGGTGATGGGCCTATCCAGGAAGGTTTGACATGTACTGATCTGGAGTCCTGGGAGTATGGGCTGAACAGACAGTGGAGGGTATGTACTATGTATATACTAAGTGTAGTATGTACTAACTGTTGGACTGAGGGTACGCGGAGTGGAGAGCAAAGTAGAAGGATTAGAGAAGAAGATCAGAAAGAGATGAAAAACAAATGAAATGAAGACAAGAAAATAAAGAAAATGGAAGAAATAAAGGAAAAATAAACTTACCTGAGGGTATGCAGAGTGGAGAGCAAAGTAGAAGGATGAGAGAAGAAGATCCTTCTGCTTTTCCCCGACTCTGCCCTCAGGTATACATGACTGGATGAGATGTCACACATGTCGTTACATTATGAAATGTTGTTGAACCTATATTTCTAGATAAGAATGAAAACCAACAACTACATACAGATTTGTTAGAGGTGAGGTGAAGAGAGAGAACAATGAAGATGAGAGTATCCATACCCAGCTATCACAATGTCAGAATCTGGAGCTATGAGATTAAAAAGACTCTGCTAGACTAACACCTCTTATGATACGTATTACCTCTAAAGTAGCGCACAGAAATGTTAGACAAAGGAAAGAAAAGGCTGTGTTTGTTGAGAAAGAGATTGCACCAAATTACCATGAGTTACAGATGGAGGGCCTTTCTTCTTGGATGTGCTGGATTGTTGAGCTGTTGATTCAGTCGGATTGATCTTCTGAAGCACTTCTATGTAAGGATCAAAAAGAAGAAAATCAACAAATCCCCTTCCTCTGGTTCCTTGGACTCCTCCCCTAAATACTCCTTGCATTGCGCCGGGAAGGTGATGAATATTGGATAGGGTTTTATGCATACGCCAAGATTGCGCGTCTTAGAGGGCAACCAAACCGCGCAACTTAGCGGGCAGAGAGATAATAATAATAAAAATAAAAGAAACAATAATATAAAAGAATGATAGGAAAAAAATATAGGACAGGACACTGATGTGTCAATGTATCAACATCCCCCCGGAATTTGGTGTCAATCACTGAAAGCAATGTCGATTGAGTAGATCAAGCATGGTTTTATTTGTAGGCTTGGATAGTGCGTCAGCTACCATGTCCCCCAAGCTAATGAGGTGGACAAATAACCCGCCATTCGCGTGTTGACTGCGGAGCCACTTAAGTTTCATGTTGATATGCTTTGTCTTTGAGTTGGACCCAAAGTGCTTGATTTTGTCCAGTAAGCCTTTGTTGTCAATGAGAAATGTTGTAGGCTCTTGAGGATTTTTAAAAACTTCTTCCACAACTGAACGGATCCATAGTGCCTCCTGCGCACTGTCAGTGAGGGTATTCAACTCAGATTCCGTAGTAGATAGGGTGATTTTTGTTTGCTTTTGACTTTTCCACGCAATGGGACAACCCAGCCATGACACCAGGAAGCCTGATTGCAAGAGTCGCGTATCCAGGTTGTCCGCCCAAGTGGCATCTGAATAGACCTGGAGTGGATGATTGACTTTTCTCGGATGAAGTGTGAGTTCAAGGTGGGTGGTGCCGGCTAGATACTTCCAGACATGGAGGACCTCTCTCCAATGAGAGAGACTGGGCCTTTGATTGAACCTTGATAGCAGAGACGCAGCGGCGGAAAGGTCCGGACAAGTTCTGCATGAAAGATGGTTGAGAATACCTGTAAATCGTCGAAAGTTGATGTTCAGCTTACTAAACTCTTTGCAGTCTTTATCCGTGGCTTGTGTCAATCTTAAACCGGGCGTAAGAGGCGTCCCAACGGGTTGACAAGATGTCAGATCCAACTCCTTGAGAGTGTCAGCAATCAGGGAAGATTGATTCAGAACTAATTGTCCTTCAGTCAACCTGACACTCATTCCCAGCACAGTATCCAGTTTGTGAGCCGAGGACCGTGGAAAACGCTCTAAAAATAGCTTTTCAAAATGATCCACCTCTCCTACCACCACCAGATCATCTACATGAAAAAAAAGAGACAAACACTTGAGATGGTGAATGTACAAGCAGGGATCCGAGTCTGACTTGCTATAGCCAATGGACTCTAACCAGGTTGTCAAGGTTTTGAACCAGTTTGCCAGTGCTTGTCTTAAACCGTACAAGGACTTCTTCAATTTCAGGAAACAAGACTTGCAAACGCATCCTTCAGGCTTCAGGATGTATATGTCTTCATCTAAGGGGGCAAATAAGAATGCGGCCTTGACATTGAATTGTCTTATCTTCAGCCCACAACTGATTCCATGGATCAGCAAGATGAGCAGAGAGGTGAACTTCCCTGTGGGGGCAAACATATCTCCGAAGTTGATTCCTGGAGTTTGCAAGTTTCCCATGATACACAGTCTAGATTTTTTTCTTTCAGGAGTTGAGGCAGTGGCAGGTTTCAATTTGTCAACCCACATCGTTCTAAGAAAATGATCAGGCATTTCATCGCAATCCTCCCAGACGTCTTGACTTTTGATGTCCTTTAATTTGCTGATGCGTGAATCTTTCCAGTACAAAGGATCCTTTTTCATGCTGTTGAGATGTGAATACTGACTTGGCTTGACTTTCTCTGTTCTTTCTTGTAGATTGTATCTGTTTGTTGACATGGAGTCTGGCCTATTTGCTGTTGGCAGCGTCGCGAAAGGGGGTTCAGGCTGAATGGTGGTGTCAGCAGGATCATCAGCTTCAGACAGAGCTTCCTCAAGATGATGAACGGACACTTCCAAGCCCTCAGATAACCTTTTGTTTGGAGGAGAGGTCGGAGTCATCTCTCCTGGAGAGATCCCCTGATCTTCTTCTTCTACTAAGAATTCGGCATTGCTGGTGGACGGAGTAAAACAAGTATCATAGTCTAGAATTTTAACGCTCTTTGTGTTGACAACCCTATTATCTTGTGTAAGAATTTTATAAGAAAGCAACTCCTCATTATAACCTATTATCCTCCCAAATGCTCCTCAAGGTTCTAGCTTTGTCGACGAGGGCCTATCACCAAAAATATAGGTTACAGGATTACCAATGGGATGGAAATAACTTAACTCGATGTTCCTCCCCTTGAACTGTTTGTATGGCGATTCCTTGAATCTGTGAGATGGAAATTGATTAATAACAAGAACGCAAGCTTTAATTATTATATTCCAGTATTTGCTGGATAGTTTTGAGTCAAAGAGAGTTGTTCGAAGAGACTCAAGAATTGTTTGGTTGTATCTCTCAGCTAATCTGCTCTGCTCAGGAGTGTAAGGATCAGAAAATCTTTGCTTGATGTTGTTCGCTTGGCAAAATGCCCTCATAGACTCATTGCAAAATTCTGTTCCCCTATCTGAGTGTAAGATCATTGGAAGATAGCCAAAACGTTTTGATTCTGTATTTATAAGAAACTGGAGAGTAGACCCAGTTTGACTCTTGTCTTTAATCGGAATGGCGGCTACAAATCTTGTACAGCTGTCTACAATCGTTAGTATGTAGGAGTCGTGTGAAATGCTTCTTGGTTTGATTGTACCTATCAAGTCACAGTGTAACTCTTGAAACGGTCTATTGGCACACATATGTTTTGAGGTGAAAGACGCTTGAGTAATTTTGTTGACCGCGCATGCAATAAACTCCTTGGGTTTAGATACCTTGATACCAAGCTTCTGCCTGATTCAATGATAACTGATGTGACCCAGATATTTATGAAGAATCTCTTCTCAACTTAAATGAGAGACGTGGTTAGATGACTCTTTACAAAGATGAAAGATAGGTATATTGCATTCATAATACCCTACAGCCGCCCAGATTCCTTTCTTTAATATTACCTTGTCTACAAGAAATATGACAGAGAATCCGTCCAACAATAACGACAAAAGTGAAAGTAGATTTGCTGTCGAACTTGGCGCATACAACACATTGGATAAAATCACTCTATACCCCTTCTTGTCAGTTACTGACACGGTTCCTTTTCCAGAATACTTGAGACTGTCCATCCCAGAGCTGGTAGAGATGAACCCGCACTGTGATCTGTCTAGATGATCAAAAAAAGTTTCATCAGACACCATATGTGCAGATGAACCTGAGTCAACAACAAAGGGTTGGTTAAGAAGAGACTGTGAGAAGGTGGAGTGAAATGATCTAACACCCGTTGCGGAACCAGTGGATTCATTGGCTTCCGACTTCTTCTTCTTTTTCGGGAAGCTTGGTTTGAGCTGTGGGTAGAGCTTCCAACAACAACCTTTGGGGTGAGCGGCCCTAGGATTGTGCCAGTTGTCTTCGCATGGTTTGATCTCTTTGTTATAAAACAAGACTGAGTTGATGTCTTCTTTTTTATTCTTGCTGGTCGAAACATTTCCCAGGGACCGGTTGTTGTGGTAGAGTCTGAGATGGTCTAGAACATGATCTTGAGTAACTTTCTTATTGGAGTGGGTAATCTGTTGAACGACTGTATCCATTGAGGAGGGCAATTTTTCCCAAATAAGATAGGCTATGATGTTGGATGGCAGATCTATTCCTACTTTGTGAAGTCGTGAGATTGCGGTTTTTGTGTCGGTTATGAAACCCAAAACATTCAAAGCGGAGAAAGGAGTCCTGAGGAATTCTTTAAAGATTCTCGCTCAGTTTGAGGCGTGATTTGATGCAAAATATTCATTGATGCTTGTCCATATAAGATGAGCGTCTTTTTTGTTTTCGGGATTTATGATGTTGGCTTGGACCAAGGTGTCTAGTTTGGGGTGAGAATGGTTCTAATCCGCAAGTTTTCCATATGACTTAGTCCAATGGGATTTCCTGTAGCGTCTAATCTTTTCCTGGTAAGTTTGTTGTAGAGATCTTCTTGTAGGTCCATCATATTCACCACTTGATTGGGCCAGATAGAAAAATTATCCATGGTGAGAAGAGGAATGGCTTTGATGGAGGTTTTAAGGATAGTCGCTGTCAAGGATTCGGACATGCTGGTTGTATGGTTGAAGCTGCGTCACGTTATTGCTTTTGACTTTTAATTGTGTTGAACCTATATTTCTAGATAAGAATGAAAACCAACAACTACATACAGATTTGTTAGAGGTGCGGTGAAGAGAGAGAAAAATGAAGATGAGAGTATCCATACCCAGCTATCACAATGTCAGAATCTGGAGCTATGAGATTAAAAAGACTTTGCTAGACTACCACCTCTGATGATAAGTATTACCTCTAAAGTAGCGCACAGAAATGTTAGACAAAGGAAAGAAAAGGCTGTGTTTGTTGAGAAAGAGATTGCACCAAATTACCATGAGTTACAGATGGAGGGCCTTTCTTCTTGGATGTGCTGGATCGTTGAGCTGTTGATTCAGTCGGATTGATCTTCTGAAGCACTTCTATGTAAGGATCAAAAAGAAGAAAATCAACGAATCCCCTTTCTCTGGTTCCTTGGACTCCTCCCCTAAATACTCCCTGCATTGCGCCGGGAAGGTGATGAATATTGGATAGGGTTTTATGCATACTCCGAGATTGCGCGTCTTAGAGGGCAACCAAACCGCGCAACTTAGCGGGCAGAGAGATAATAATAAAAAAAATAAAAGAAACAATAATATAAAAGAATGATAGGAAACAAATATAGGACAGGACACTGATGTTTCAATGTATCAACAAATGTGAAATGAATATTGAATATTGAGAATGAGATGAGCGCGTGCTGGCGTAGAGAATAACATGAGCTTGATGTGAAACATATTTGGATAGTGTGTTGATGACAAGAAATAATGAGAAGAAAGTGAGATTGATAGATATGAAGAAACAAAAAGAAAATAGAAATAGAGATAAGGAAAGAAAGAAAGATAAGAGGAAAAAGACATGGAGAAATGTGAAGGAATAAGAGACTTAAAAGGACGTTTGATTTCAGCAAGGAAGGGTCAGAGAGGAAGAATCAGAAAGAAAGAAAACATAGTAGAGTAGACACCTTAAAAGGACCAGATGGCGTGTTGACTAGACAAGGCGGTGAAGAAGAAGAAGGGGAAAAGAAGGAATAGCTGAGGAGTGATCCAGTGTAGCGCTCCAGGAGTTGGGAGTTGGTAATTGAGTGAGCTTGAGCTTGAGCTGTAGCGGTGGCTGGTGAGTGAGCTGGTTGATGTCGAGCTTCCAGTTGGTTGAAGAGTGATTGCCCGTCCAGGTGATTGAGGATGAAGGTTTGAGAGATCCAGGGGAGCAGTCTTGCGAGCCTTCAGAAATGGAGTATTGGCAGCAGTTGAATATAGGGGGCGCACGGGAGGAAGAGAAAATGAAGGCAGCAGGTTGGGAGCTTATAGGAAATGAGGTAAACTTATAAAGAACAAAGTAGTAGGTAGAGAATAGGAAACAAGGTAAGGATGAGATAGAACAGAGAAAAATAGAAAAGAGATAGGGTCAAATAGAATAACATGGAACAGAATAAGGTAGACTGATTTGAGCAGATACTTGAATACCAACAGCCTTCCTTGCTCAAATCACTTTGAGATGTTTAGAGTGTCTAGCGCACGATGAAGCGCTATCCTGCTTAACGGTTTGGTGAGGAAGTCCGCCAGGTTCATCTTGGAGGACACCTTCTGGAGCTTGATCGCGTTTTTCAGAATTTCATTGCGAACATAGTGAAATCGCAATTCCATGTGTTTGGTGTGAAACGTGGCGTGATTAGCTTGGTTGAGAGCTAGTTTAATACAGCCCTCGTTGTCCTTGTGGACGATGGACGGTTTGATTGCTTCTTCCGGCAGAAATTCGCTCATGAGCGATTTTACCCAGCTTATTTCCTTGATGACGTCGCCCAGCACTTTGTACTTGGCTTCAGTGGTGGATAGTGAGAGAGTCGGCTGTTTCTTACATTTCCAGGTGATGACGCTGCCGAGCCAGCGGATGACCATCCCGGAGACAGACCTCCTCGTGGTGGGACAGGTTGCCCAGTCGGCATCGACATATGCTTCAAGGCCGGGGGGAGCAGAGGAGGAAGTGAAAGTTATTCCTCGGCTAGAGCTTTGCTGGAGATACTGGAGCACTTTCAGCGCCGCCTGATAGTGGTGAAGATTAGGTTTGACGAGGAATTGAGCCAGGTAGTTGATCGCAAAGGTGATGTTGGGTCTTGTGCATATGCTGATATGATTGAGCTCACCAACGATCTTTCTATAATTTGCCCCTGAATGTAGAAACTCGTGATGGTCTTCCTCGCTTGAGGCATACAGCTTTCCATGAGGCCTGAAGGGAGTTGAGAATGACTTGTGCGGCGGAAGCGCATATTGTCCGCAAATTTGGTTGATGTACGAGCAGTGGGAGAGCTTGAATCCATTCAAAAGGTGAGTGACATTCATTCCGAGAAGTATGGAGGCCGGTTCCAGGTCCTTTGTCTTGAATTTGGAGCTGAGTTGGTTAACAAAAATGTCCGGGCAATCACTGAATATTGCGATATCGTCGACATGGACGTAGAGGTAGGTGGAATCTTTCCAGAAGACACATTGGTCGGCCTCGCTCTTGTGGAAACCAAGGTCAACAAGCCAGCTGCTCAGTGTGTCGTACCAGGCCACTGGTGCCTGTTTGAGACCGTACAAGGCCTTCTTGAGCCTGAGATACTTTCCGCTTGCCACGGAGATATAGGGTGGAGGGGTGAGGTAGACTTCTTCGCGAAGAGGGGCGTTTAAAAAGGCGGCCTTTACGTCGACCTGGTGGAATTTGAGTTTTAGCTGAGCTGCCAGGGCGATGAGCATACGGAGAGAGGTCTTGTCCCCAGTGGGCGAGAAGGTGGAAGTGAAGTCAATGCCATACTGTTGGCTGAAGCCTTGTACACATAGGCGGGCTTTGAACTCAACGATCCGGTTTTGCTCGTCTCGCTTTGTCCGAAAAACCCATACGCATCGAAGTCCCAGCTTGCCCTCGGGGAGGTTGGTCTCTTCCCAGACTTGATAGTCGAGTAAGTTGAGTTCCTCGTGCCTCATCGCTTCAAGCCAATCTTCTCGGTATTTTGAGTTGAGGGCCTCTTGGACTGACTTGGGATCCGAATAGCCGTTGTCGGCAATGAGATAGATGGCGGGAAGGCCCACTTTTGAGTTGAGACGACGTGGATGGGAGATAATGTTGTCGTGGGTTAGCCTGTCGTGTGACAGTTGAGGAGCAGAGAGAGGGGGATTGATCGCAGATGGAATGGTGAAGCCAGGGGTGTTATGAGAAGATACAGGTGTGGGGGTTGAGTTGGCGGGGGAGACATCAAGGGAATTTGGGGAGGAGAGAAGAGGAGCAGAGGTAGGATTCAAAGAGTTGTATGTGGAAGGGGAAAGAGGAGAGAAGGGGGTCAGTATGTGGTCGGAGCTGGTAGGACAATGCAATGGTTTTGAGCCGGGCAGGGAAGGAAAGGAGAGCTCGTCAAACGACGTGTTCGCGGAGATGAAGATTTTGGAGGAGTCCAGGTCCAACAGTCTGTATGACAAAAAGTCATTGACGTACCCGAGCAGAATCGCTCTTTTGCTGGTGGGGAGGAGTTTGAAGGTTTGAACAGCTTTGGGAATGATAGCAAAGGCGGCACATCCAAAAGGTCGTAAGCAGTTGAGATTGAAAGGTCGTCCGTGCCAGGTGTTGTAAGGAACAGTGTTGCCACGAGTTCTAGAGGGGAGAGCGTTAAGGATGTGGGTGGCGGTGTTGACGGCTTCGTCCCAGAACTTGAGCGGTAGATTGCTTTGGTTTAGCAGGCAGCGAGCCTTCTCCAGAATCAGGCGATTTGATCTTTCAGACAGTCCGTTTTGCTGAGGAGTGTAAGGGGGAGAGAAGTGTTGAGAGATTCCTTTTTCAAGGCAGTAGGCGTGAAGTTCGGAGGAGATGAACTCGCCGCCGTTATCAGAGATCAGAAGTTTCACGGAATGGCCAGTTTGACGTTCGGCTCGCGTCACAAAGTCCTTGATGGCGGGAAAAGCCTTGCTTTTCTGTTTGAGCAGAGCCACGGAGCGATAACCGGAGAATTGATCTGTGAGGGAGAGGAAATAGGAGAACCCCAAGTTTGAGGTGATGGAGAAAGGTCCGACCACTTCCAGGTGGACAGCTTCAAGAAGGTCGGTGACCCTTTTGAATTTGTGGTTGAAAGGAGTCGACACTTGCTTGCAAGTCTTGCATATTTGGCAGACGGAGGATCGAGCGTCAGAGTCATCGGAGCGTAGATTGAGAGTCTTGAGGGATTGATTACTAGCGTGGCCAAGTCGCAGATGCCAGAGGTTGTCTGGAGCCTTGAAGAGCATTGTGGATTGATCGCATTGCTGAAACTTAGTTCCACAAAGTTCCGTTAGTTTGTTGTTTGTGGTGCCCACGAAGCTAATGTTATCCAGCTTCACTTCAAAGCCCAAGTATCCGATTTTTGAGAAGTTCGCCTTAGAAGAGTTTAGTTGAGTGAGAGAGATGAGACACCGGTTAATTGACGGAATGAGAAGAACGTTTCGGAGGATGATAGATGAGCCAAGATGGTTGGTGAGTTTGGCTGATCCAGAATGCGTAGCTGTAAGGGAGTTGTTTGGGGAGCCGGTTCCCACCTCAAGATGAATGGGAGTGCAATCAAACATAACCTTGGGGTCATTGACAATGTGGTGACTTGCCCCAGAGTCCAAGACCGGGAGGTGAGAGTCTTTTCTGTGAGATGACAGGTAGATTTGAGCGTTAAAGTGTAGTTCGGCACCTTTGGAGCTGCTTAAATCCTTGGTGGAAGGGCATTTGTTGACTGAGTGGAGATTTGATGAGGGGATCTTGTTCCATTTGGGTCTGAGGTGAGGGTGGACAAACCAGCATTTGCTCTCTGGGTGTTCAGCTAAGGGATTGTGATGTCCTTTGGAGCAGGGGTGTTTGGGTTTTTTCCTTGTTGTGGACCTAGCTGTGGACTTGTGCAGAGCGACTGAAGGAGTTGTATCTAGTGACGAGTTGACCTCCGGTAGTCGAGAAGATTCGAGGTGAAGGACCTCGCGAAGCTTGTTCAAGATGCCGGTTGGGTTTTGAAGTAGGGAGTCATTGAGAATTAGGGAGTCAACGATGTGGTAGAATGAGCTGGGGAGTTTGGCAAGGATGGTGTAGCTGAGGATGTCGGGAGGAACCTCAAGTCTAACAACTGTTAGTTCGTTCATGAGCTTCCTGCAGTCCTTGATATAGGTTGTCAGATCGCCTTTGAAGAGATACCGGATGAAATTAAGCCAGATGCGGCCGCGATTGTTGGAGGATTGTGAGGCGTATCGTTCAAGAATGGCCTGCCATATGGCGTGAGGATTACCGTTGTTGTCGTCATTGATAATGGATTCGAAAGCCGATTCGCCGAGGTGTTGGATGATTATGTCAGCGGCCTCATATATCTTCTTCTTTTGGGGCCCGGTCATGGGTGAAGGAGGGGGTTCAACGGTCAATTTGAGAAGTCCTTTCCTGCGGAGATAACTCTTGATCCTGAGACTCCAAGATGGGAAGTTTGAGTCATTGAGGAGGGGAATGTTGAGCTTTGAAGAGTTGAGTTGTTCATCCGAGTCGGACATAGAGCCTATCTGGTCCAATAAGTGGTGGGACTGTAAATCTGAAGGAATAAGAGACTTAAAAGGACGTTTGATTTCAGCAAGGAAGGGTCAGAGAGGAAGAATCAGAAAGAAAGAAAACATAGTAGAGTAGACACCTTAAAAGGACCAGATGGCGTGTTGACTAGACAAGGCGGTGAAGAAGAAGAAGGGGAAAAGAAGGAATATCTGAGGAGTGATCCGGTGTAGCGCTCCAGGAGTTGGGAGTTGGTAATTGAGTGAGCTTGAGCTTGAGCTGTAGCGGTGGCTGGTGAGTGAGCTGGTTGATGTCAAGCTTCCAGTTGGTTGAAGAGTGATTGCCCGTCCAGGTGATTGAGGATGAAGGTTTGAGAGATCCAGGGGAGCAGTCTTGCGAGCCTTCAGAAATGGAGTATTGGCAGCAGTTGAATATAGGGGGCGCACGGGAGGAAGAGAAAATGAAGGCAGCAGGTTGGGAGCTTATAGGAAATGAGGTAAACTTATAAAGAACAAAGTAGTAGGTAGAGAATAGGAAACAAGGTAAGGATGAGATAGAACAGAGAAAAATAGAAAAGAGATAGGGTCAAATAGAATAACATGGAACAGAATAAGGTAGACTGATTTGAGCAGATACTTGAATACCAACAAAATGGAGATAACTGTTTACTCCAGCACCCCCCCTTGCTGGCCAACGCCTAAAATACCAAAAATTCGTTGATGAGTGTTCAAGAGTACCCGGGAGAGTGGCTTGGTCAGCATATCTGCAATAATGTCTTTGGTGCTAACATGATGAATTTCAAAAGCTTGTCAAGAGACACATTTGCGGATGAAATGGTGTCTTGCGTCAATGTGTTTTGTTCAAGAGTGATGTTCTAGATTTTTGGCAAGGGCCTCAGCACCTTTTTTGTTGACAAATATCTTTACAGGAAGATCTTCTCGTAGCGGGAGTTCACACAGGATGTTGCAGAGCCACAGACCTTCTTTGCAGGAGTCGGATAAGGCCTTGTACTCAGCTTTGGAACTGGAGAGGGACACGGTTGGCTGCTTTTTGGACTTCCAGGAGATTGCACCAGACCCAAGTCAAAACGTGTATCCTGAGATGGAACGTCAATTGTCCCGGTCTTCAGCCCAATCAGAATTGGAGTAACCGACAAGTTTGAGATCATTTCCTCCAAGAGTGAGGCAGACGTGCTTGGTGGTGTTGAGATACCGCAATATTCAAATAGCTGCATTCCAATTGTTGATTGATGGATCTTGCAGGAATTGAGATAGCTTGTTGACTGCAAACAAGATATTGGGACAGGTGCATTGAGATATCCAGAGCAATGACCCAATAAGTTGGTTATAATGAGGGGGAGACTCAGGGGAGCCAGGTGATTGTTTTGAGAGAGATTTGAAATGGATATTTGTTGGAGAGATGGCTGATGTACTGGAGGAGGGAAGAAAAGTGGATACAACTGAGGAGATGTAGTGACTTTGGCCAAGAGAGACTGTGCGTGAGGGAATATCTTGGCAGATACTAATCAATAGGAACAGTGACAAATCTTCATCAGAACCAATTGAAAAGCGCTTTCCGATGTCCAAGACAAAAGATGTGACAAAATCTGGGCAACCAACTACGGCCAGGTCATCAAAGTGTGCCATGATGGCGCCAACAAGAACACCTTTTGAGATTTTGAAGTAGAGAGATGGGTCGTACGCCAAGCAAGTTAAACCAAGGTAAGCTAGTGCTGAGTTTAATTTGATATTCCACTGGCGGGGAGACTGTCAAAGGCTGTAGATAGCTCTGGACACCTTGCACCCCCAGTCGGTATGAGCGGGGTTTTTGAAACCTGGAGGCTGAGACATATACACGGGTTTGTCTAAATGCCCGTTCAGGAAAGCTGTTTTGAAGTCAATTTGGTGGCCAACCCATCCCTTATTGCCCAGCAGGGACAGGAGTAGTTGTAAAGTTTCAAGACAAATTTTTGGAGCAAATACTTCAGAGAAATACAAACCTTGAACTTGTGAGAAGCCCATAGCCACTAGTCAAGCCTTCAGTTTGATGATGGATCCGTTGGCGCGTTGCTTAACTTTGAAAACCCACTTACAGCAAATGATTTTTTGACCGGAGGGAGGGGGAACAAGTTCCCAGGTTTTCATACCTCAAAGAGATGAAATTTCTTTGTGGGCAGAAGTAATCCATTGTTGGCAATGGGGAGACTTCAACAGTTGTTTCCAAGTTTTAGGCGCGAGGAGATCATCTTTTACGTTGGCTGATTGTGAATAGTTGCCAAAGCAAGACGGGGGGCAAGTGATCCTGGAGGATCAAAGCAGGGGTAAGGGAGGAGTTGGGGAGCAACGAGTGGGAGGAGGAGGAATTGGGATGGAGTGAGAGAGAGGGGGGAAGATATTAGAATGTTGTGGAGAGGATAAAGGAGAGTGTGCTGGAGACTCGGAGACAGACAAGGGAGGAGGAGAAGACAGGGGGGGGGGGGGAAATGGAATTGTCAGAGGTACAGGGGCTGGGACTGCGGTGACAAGAGATTTGAGGTGGGTCAGGAGGAAGAGATGGCGTCGTACAGGGGGCTGGTCTGGAGATAGGAGGGATGAGATTTTGGTCAGGGGAAGGAGCAGATGGAGAGGGGGGGGAAACTCAAGGTATACAACCAGTGGAGGATGGAATAAGAGAGGGAGCAGAGTAATTCGGAGTGGAAGGAACAGGAGAGGAAGAAAGCGGGGAATAGGATGGCCAAGGAATTTCAGTGACTATAGGAGCATGATCTGTGCTTGTGTCTTGAGTTGGAGAACCATAAGGGAAGAGGGTGTTGTTGAAGAGACAGTCCCTGGACTTGATGATTTTCCTGTTGGCCAGATCCAGCAGGACATAACCGTTTCCTTGATGGAGATAGGATAATAGAACTGACGGGAAAGCTTTTGGAGAAAGTTTACGTTTATTGTGTTCCGGGACTTTATACCAGGTGAGACATCCATATGGATGAAGGTAGTTAGTTTGTATGTTGTGCTGTTTTAGAATTGCGTTGGGAGATGTGAAACCGCGGGGATTTTTGCAGGGAAAGGAATTAAAAGCAAAGAGCAAATGGCAAAGCGCATCGGCCCAATAACTTTTGGGAAGATTGGAAGATAAGAGGGAAGATTGAATTAAGTTTAAGATTGTTCTGTTGGATCGCTCGGCCACACCGTTAAGCTGTGGGGAATGTGGGGGTCCTGGTTTGTGAGCGGTTCCTTTGACTGATAGAAAGATCTTCATTTTTTTGTTGACCTATTTGCCTCAATTGTTGGTAAGTAGAGACTTGATAGAACAGGTGAATTGATTTTTGAAAAAGGAAAAGAATGATTTTGTGCATTTGAGAACATTGGATTTTTTCCAAATAGGGTAGGCAAAGAGTGCTTTTGAGCAGTCATTGATGAATGTAACAATATATTTGAAACCTTCCTGTGACGTAGTTTCAAAGCTGCATAGATTGGAATGTATGATTTGACCCGGTGAGGTTGAGCGATAGCTGAGACAAGAATGAAAAGGAGTTCAAGACATTTTTGATTGAATACAAGTAGTGCATTGCTGTACTTCATATTTGTTGTTGAGGCTAGGTTTGATATTAAGTTATTTTAAAAGTTTATGAAGAGATTTCAGATTAAGGTGTGAGTATCTACAGTGGTAGCCAAAAAGAGTGTCATCAGACAAAATCTTGATGCTTGATAGAACCAATTCCTCTTTGCTTACCTTCTTCGAAGGAAGATAATATAAGTTAAACTTTCTATAACCTATAGTGACTGGAGGGACATTGATTGAGAGACGTGACTTTTCATAGATTTTGCAACCATCAGAAGTGAAGATTACAGTGTATCCAGCATCACATAGGCTTGAGATAGAGAGAAGAGGTTTGTGCAGATTTGCAACTACCAAAGCGTTAATGTTGCCAAAAGACAGGTCTAGCGTTCCTTCCATGCTGGAAGAGATCTTCAAGCCGTCTGCTAGTTGAACTGAAGTAGAGCAGGGGAACTTGTTTTTTAGTTGTGCTTCAAAAGGAGTCATTGAGAAAGTACATCCGGAATCAAGATTGAAATCAGTGTTGACGGTTGGTTTTAATTTGGTAAGGTTGCATGAGCCGTATCCGGCGTGAATAACTATCTCTGATTTGAAAATGTCTTCTTTGTTGTTTTTGTTTGTCATCACAACATTAGCTTTGTTTGAATTGGATTTGTTTCAATATTGTTTGTTTCGCTTTGACTGTTTCAGTGCCTCTAGCACTTCTGGGTACCCGGAGAAAGAATGGCCCTCAATCCTGCAGTTGGTGCAGTAATATGTTCGCGATGGATTCATTTTATCCCATGGTGGTCTGTTGGACTGCCTGGTATTGGTTTGAGACTTGGCAGAATTTGCTACAAGTGAGTCTTCATTTCTGGTTTGTCGACGCAGGTGTTCCTGTTTGAGAGCATTTATAAGTTTCAAGGATGGTAAAGATTCTTCGTTCATCATGCTCAATACGCAACCAAGCCAGTCGTCTGGAAGAGAGAGAAGTATTGCCGTTGATTGGAGATTGTCTGCTGTGAGGGGATTTTCAGGAGTAATGAGGGATGACAGTTTTTCTCCATAGGATACTATTTCTGAGAGATGAGTGGTCATTTCTTTGTTGTTTAGCTTGGTGAGGAGTAGCTTTTGGAGCCAATACATTCAACCGCCTGATGAGTTGTCCTGATGTGCCTTGCGGAGAGAATTCCACATTCCTATGGCGCTTTCTTCATGCTTTCTAATAAATTGAAAATTTTGATGAACTTATAGATCTTGATATGACTGAACATACCGCCAGATTGTCTTTAGTCCATGTGTCTTGATTTGGTTTTGTTGATTTGGTAGTAAGAAGATATCCGACACCAGACGCTCAAAAGTGAATGTGAAGTATCATTGCCCAATCCAGATAGTTCAAATCATATCCTGGTGAATTGAGCGGTATAATGGAAGGTGTTTTTAACACCGGATGCAATTGTGATTTGTCCATAATTAAATAGCCTAACGACACTAAAAGTGCTGGATCCTTCAGAGATACTTTGATAGGTGATTCTTGGTTGCACTTCTGGGCTCATAACCTGTTAGACTGAGGGTACGCGGAGTGGAGAGCAAAGTAGAAGGACTAGAGAAGAAGATCAGAAAGAGATGAAAAACAAATTAAATGAAGAAAAGAAAATAAAGAAAATGAAAGAAATAAAGGAAACATAAACTTACCTGAGGGTACGCAGAGTGGAGAGCAAAGTAGAAGGATGAGAGAAGAAGATCCTTCTGCTTTGCCCCAACTCTGCCCTCAGGTATACATGACTGGATGAGATGTCACACATGTTGTGACATTATGAAATTTGAAATGAATATTGAATATTGAGAATGAGATGAGCGCGCGCTGGCGTAGAGGATAACATGAGCTTGATGTGAAACATATTTGGTTAGTGTGTTGATGACAAGAAATAATGAGAAGAAAGTTAGATTGATAGATATGAAGAAATAAAAAGAAAATAGAGATAGAGATAAGGAAAGAAAGAAAGATAAGAGGAAAAAGACATGGAGAAATGGAGATAACTGTTTACTCCAACACTAACTCATATACCAATTGGTTTGAGGAGTGATGAAGGTTGTACCAAGCCATGGAGAGAGGGAGAGGTCCTGAGAAGGTTGGCTGAATCACATGACAGGTGAGGTGTACATGGACATAGAGCTTATACCATACAGGGAGAGGGTGAAGCTGGTGGAAGAGGATGGAGACTGCAAGAGATGCACAGGTAGTACTATCCGGTGGAAGGTACAAGAGTAGTGAAGTTGGGTTTGATATGAGGGTGAGTTTGATGAAGAGGTTGGATTGGTTTAGTTGAAGGAGTGTCAGAACTACAGTTATGACAGTACCCCCCCTGAAAGGGAAAGGGCAGCTCCTGATGCCCAAAGAAGGATGTGCTGGGGGTGACGATTGAGGTCTGCTGTACTTGCTGGTTGGAAGCTGGCAGGCTTGGAAGCAAGGTTAAATAGCTTGAAGCATGTGAAGTATTGCACAGTGTCTGGGACTCAAAGTCTGAGGTTAGAATGGGAGTTTGAAAGGTTGAAGTTTGAAGTTGGAGATTTGAAGTTTGAGAATTTTGAGAAGTTAGGAAAGTTGACTAGTTTGAAGTTCCACATTCTGCAAGTTTGACTGGTTTGAGGCTCAAAGTTCAAAGTTTGACTTTGAAGTCTGACTGGTTTGAGTTGTTTGACTTTGAAGTTTTACTGGTTTGACTTTGAAGTTCGACTGGTTCAACTTTGAAGTTTGACTGGTTTGACTTCTAAGTTTGACTGGTTTGACTTCAAAGTTTGACTGGTTTGACTTTGAAGTTTGACTTGTTTGACTTCAAAGTTTGACTGGTTCAACTTTGAAGTTTGACTAGTTTGACTTTGAAGTTTGATCATTTTGACTTTGAAGTTCAACTGGTTTGACTTTGAAGTTCAACTGGTTTGACTTTGAAGTTTGACTGGTTTGACTTCAAAGTTTGACTGGTTTGACTTTGAAGTTCAACTGGTTCAACTTCAAAGTTTGACTGGTTCAACTTTGAAGTTTGACTAGTTTGACTTTGAAGTTTGATTGGTTTGACTTTGAAGTTTGACTGGTTTGACTTCAAAGTTTGACTGGTTCAACTTCGAAGTTTGACTGGTTTGACTTCAAATTTTGACTGGTTCGACTTCGAAGTTTGACTGGTTTGAATTTGAAGTTTGACTTAAAGGGGGTTGGAGAGGATTGGAGGGTATTTAAAAGGGACTGAGGGGGATTCTTCCTTGTACTGGATTGATGATGAGAGTGCTCCTGGAGAGATTGGATGAAAATGAAGAGAATGAAAAAAATAAAGGAAGAGAAGAGGGAATGAAAAGAGGAGGTTCTGGAAGATGGTTGAAGAGGTTGGAAGTATTTGAGATGAAAGCTTATTGGAGGGTTCTGGTGTATTAAAGATTGGTTTGAAGTGCTGATGGTGATGAATATCCAGAAGTGAAGTTGGAAGGTTTCCAGGAATGTTTGGGATGGATGATTGAGGATAATGGTTATTTGATGTTAATGGATTTGAGGATTGATTATTTGAAGGAAGAAGGAATATAAGGGATGGAAAAGGAATAGATAGGTGGACTGAAGGATATTTTGATTTGGAAGTATTTTCTGCTATGATATTTAGGATGGAAAAGACTATTTGTAAGGTGAAGGATAGGAAGGAAAATACTTTATTTATTATTTATATTTTCTGTTCTTTTGGTTTTGATTTGTTTTAGGAGATGATTGATTGGAAAGTGGATTGGGAAAAAGGATTATAGGATGAGTTGGGTTTGGAATGATGGATGGAAATGAATTGATGGAGAAGCAGGGAAATCCAGAAGTGATGAAGTTGGATGTTGGTTCCCAGAAGGTAGTTGGTGAGATTGAGGATGGTTGAATGGGTGTGTGGATGGATGGATGGATGGATGAATTGATCAGGGTTTTGGATTTGAAGCATGAGTATCTAATTTTTCCAAAATAAGAAAAGGTTCCCAACCAACGCTCAAAGAGCTATCTTGGAAGGTCTGTCAGTAGTGATTTTCATTGCAGATAGTCATACTTGATTCCCAGGATGGATGCCTTTTGGAATTCAGTTTCTATTAAGGTCAGCATAGTTCCTATACTTATCCATAGGCTGTTTTGATCTTGATCAAAGTAGTTTGGTTGATTGAAGAAGTATTTCTAGCTTTAGTTAGTCAGCATGTTGGGTATACCCACTTTAACCATGAACAGGAGTAAGCAACTGTAGGACTCTATAGAATTGTTAGTCACTTCATTCCCTTTCTTCAATCTATGAATAATATCCTGGAGTAAATTTTCAGCTTGTTGATTTATGTTCAATTCACTCAGTTGAGCTTCAAGAATCATCAAAGAGAGGTAAAAAGGTTTAGAAGTTTCAAGTTCATCAGGATTCTGTTCAAAGTATGCGTTCCCCCGTCTGGAAACACGTTGTCCCAAAGTGACAGGAGGCCGGGTGAATCCAATGAAGAACTTCCAAAGACTGTAAGTGACTGTTGAAGAAGGAAAGGAGTATCATGAACTACCCTTGTATTCTGATGAGAGCTTTGGAAGACATGTAAATACTTTTAGAGAAGAAAGATCAGTTAGTAAATCAAAGGCCTGTGATGCTTAAGGGGTAAGCACCCTGAGATCAGTTTGGGTGAGGATGGTAGAACCTGGAGAGACAGTCAGTGAAAGTCATTGGAGGAAATGGGTGAAGGTTCTCCTTGATAAAAGCGTCAGGTTTGCAAAAATCAACACATAATTGTAAACCACTATCCTTCTTCTTGAAAGAGGAAAGGACAGGTGCTCCAGTGCTTGAAGTGCTGGGGCTGGATGAAACCTTTCTCTACATTCTATGCTATGTAGGCTTGTAGGGTTGAATTTTCATTGTGAGGTAGTGAACAGACAAGCCCAAATGGAGGTATGAGCCCTTCCAGTCCAAAATGGTGGTTGAAAGCGCGGTGTGAACAGAGTTGGTCTGATTTAACCTGGGAGAAGAGAATCTAGGAATGAATGGAAATCAGAAGTAACTTTCTTTAACACGGTTTCTGATTCTTCAGGAACTTCATCATTAACAAAGAGAAACATCAGAAGAAGTAACCAGTTGCATTGTATGCAAGGATGAATCCAGTATATCTTCCTCCTGTGAAAAAATAAAGGATCAAAGAATATCCAAGCAAGTGGAAAGAGTGTTTAACTCAAAGGGAATTGGAAGTTGTGTTGGGGAATTGAAAAAGGTTCTGAAGTGAGGGGAAATGCATTGGGCTGCAGCGCCAAAGGCAGAGTTGAAGGGAAGGACAGCTGTAGGCAGTGTAGCCAGGTTAAGTTCAACAGGATTGGAGGGAAGGTCAGTGGTTAGTTGGTGTCTTCAGGTGATCAGCCCCATCTTCCAAGTTTGCCTCTGGATTCCAGTGATGAGGAGAGTCAATTCCCAGGTTGAAGGTTTCAGGGGATGGTGCATTGACTTGAAGGGGTTCCCATTCAAAGCTAGGAAAGGAAGTAAGTAAAACCATTTGGAAGTAGATTTGATGAGCTGAGATTGGAAAGATGAAATATGTTTGCCCAGAAGGAAGCGTTTGTAAGGTATAGATACTTGTGAACCAGTGAATTGACCATTACAGATTGATTTGCACCTGAATCAAACAAACAATAGAGATAAGCCTTGAAAAAGAGGAAGAAAAGGGTGAGCCTAATCCTGGTTTGGCCTTGGTTAAGCACTGGAAGGTGCTGGGTTAGGAGAAGAAGATGAGTTGACAGGTTTCTTTCTACAGTCTTCTGTCTTGTTTTTACCACCACAATATAAGCATAAGCCTTCCCTCTCTCTTCTTGCCCTTTCATCTGCCTTGAGTTTTCCATCTGGACCTAGGTCCAAAGAGGGTCTGGTAAATGTGGTAGTTGAAGTTGACTTTTCTGGGGACTGGTCATGCTCCCTACCCTCACCGCTACCCTTTTAAGGTTTATTAGAGGTAGATTGAGATTGAGAAGAACTGTGGGTTTGAGAATTAATGAGAGAAGAGGATTTTTCTTTTACCCTTTCATGATACCTTGTATCATAGTCCAAAACTATATCCATAAGGTCCTGGAGAGTTTCTTGAGAGCCATTGTACCCTGCTAGTTGGTCCAGAAGGCTTGAAGGAAGGCTTTGTTGAAAATGGAAGTACAAGGCTCTATCACCTCACCCAGAGACTTTGGTAATAAGTGATCAAAATTCAGTGATGTGGGTTGAAGCATAGCCAGAGTCCTTCATTTTCAAGTTCACCAGTTCCTTTTCAGCCTTGAACACTTCTAATCTTTTTCCAAAGAGGGTGTGAAGTTGCTCTGTGAAGTGGGACCATGAGTTGAGGAGGAAAGAGGGCTCTTGGTTGGAAAGGTGAGCCAGATAGGGTTGGATCCATCAATTGGCACTTTCAGAGAGGTAGGAAGCTGCAAAGAGTACCTTCTTCCGGTCCATGCTAAAGGTTCCTTCATCATTTGCAAAAATGAGTTCACAAGATTGGAGGAATGGTCGGAGTTTGCTAGGATTGTTGCCTTCAAACGTATCCGGAACATTCATGGAAGGAGACTTGAAGGTGCCAGAGTGAGAAGTACTGGTTGATGGGGGTTGAGAGAGTGTTGCCAAAGCAGAAGTCATGGTCTGGAGAAGGGCTAATAGATTGGGATCCACAGCAGATGTTGGAGGTTGAGGTTGAGTTGGAGGTCCAGGGATTGAAGTAGAAGCTGAAGGTGAAAATGCTTCTTGAGGTTCCATAGTTTGTGAATTAATATTATGAAGGATCCGTGAATCAAAGTCCAAGTCCTCACTTCCTTCCTTGTCCTTGCCTTCCAGAATAGGAATGATGCTGGGATCATAAGATGGAGAATCTAATCCAAAGCCTGCTTGGGGATATTGACCAATCACTTGATTAATAAATGGTCTGAAAACAGGAGGAGCAGGGGACAGAGAAGCTCTTGGAGGAGCTAGAGGAAGGATACCAATGTCCATGGTGTTGGAAGCTGGTGCAGGGAGGTTGGAAAATGTCCTCCCTTGTCCACGGGCTTGAGGAGTAGATTGATTGTGTTCTTGTATTTCTATGGTAGTGCCACGTCCTTGGGCTGCCCTAGTAAGAGGCGGACTGGTGATGATGGAAGGTTGTGCACGTCAAGGAGGCATGGTTTCCAAGTATGCCGTAGGGGAGTGACCCAAGAAAGTACCCAGAGAAGATGAGGGAGAGAATTTGGCCGCAAGAAAAAAGTCTTGAACTTGTACAACGTGCCGTCAAAGTCAAAGGTCAAAGTCAAAGTGTTGAAGTCAAAGTGTCAAAGTCAAAGTGTTGAAGTTGAAGCATCAAAGTCAAAGTGTTGAATTTGAAGCGTCAAAGTTGAAGCGTTGAAGTCAAAGGTCGAAGTTCCCGTCAAAACGTCGTTTAAAGGCCAATTCCAGGAGAGGGGTTGAGACAGACAAATTCTGCAGGATTAACCTTTGGAAACGTGGAGGCCACACACTGTTTAGCTCTATTCCATGCACACCCACAAATATTGTAGGTAGTGTTGCCCAGGAGATAGAATGGTTGCGGATAGATGGAATGGGTCTATTGGAATATAGAGGTGGGTAGTAATCAAGGGGAATGAATTAATATAATGTCACAACTGCCCCTGGCGTGCAAGGGGCTAAAGGCACAGGCACTACTACTCATAGAACTCAAGGATCTTTGATTGGATTTCCATGAAGGAGATGAAAGGAGGAGTACAAGTGATGAGAAGAGGAAGGATGAGAAGAGAGACTTGTTGAATCCTATAAGAGTAACACCAGGAAGGGGCAAGGTGATATGAGTTAAGCAGGCTAGGTGAAGGTTGTCTTGTGCTGAGATGACACCTACTGGCAGAGGGACTAACCAGTAAGAAGTAGTATACTAATTCCTTGGGGGGAATTAGTCCAGGAGGGAAGGAGAGGCCAGTATATGTGAGAGCTGAGAAGGAGGCCTTGAGGGATGAGTGGCTGGTGTTGCAGGTTGGAGTTCCCATGGTATTACATGTTGACTGATTGGGCTGGAGGCTGCAGTTGACTAATTGGGTGATGGGCCTATCCAGGAAGGTTTGAAATGTACTGATCTGGAGTCCTGGGAGTATGGGCTGAACAGACAGTGGAGAGTATGTACTATGTTTATAATAAGTGTAGTATGTACTAACTCATATACCAATTGGGTTGAGGAGTGATGAAGGTTGTACCAAGCCATGGAGAGAGGGAGAGGTCCTGAGAAGGTTGGCTGAATCACATGACAGGTGAGGTTTACATGGACATAGAGCTTATACCATAGAGGGAGAGGGTGAAGCTGGTGGAAGAGGATGGAGACTGCAAGAGATGCAGAGGGAGTACTATCCGGTGGAAGGTACAAGAGTAGTGAAGTTGGGTTTGATATGAGGGTGGGTTTGATGAAGAGGTTGGATTGGTTTAGTTGAAGGAGTGTCAGAACTACGGTTATGACACAACTGTGCACAATGCACAGCAACTGTGAAAAATGCCCAGCAACATTTTACAATGCACAGCAACTCTGCACAATGCACAGAACTGTGCACAATGCACAGAAACTGTGCACAATGCAAAGAAACTGTGCACAATGCACAGAAACCGTGCACAATGCACAGAAACCGTGCACAATGCACAGAAACTGTGCACAATGCACAGAAACTGTGCACAATGCACAGAAACTGTGCACAATGCACAGAAACTGTGCACAATGCACAGAAACTGTGCACAATGCACAGAAACTGTGCACAATGCACAGAAACTGTGCACAATTCACAGAAACTGTGCAAAATGCAAAGAAACTGTGCACAATGCAAAGAAACTGTGCACAATCAAAATGCAAAGTGAATATGCACAATGCACAGTGACTCTTCACAATGAACAGCAACTTTTCACAATGCATAGCAACTGTGCACAATGAACAGAAACTGTGCAAAATGCACAGCAACTGTGCAGAGTGCACAGCAAATGTGCAGAGTGCACAGCAACTGTGCGTGATGCACAGAAAATGTTCAAAAGGCATGAAAACTTTGCAAAATGCACAGCAATATTGTAAAATGCACAGCAACTCTGCACAATGCACAAAAACTGTGAAAAATGCACAGAAACTGTGCACAATGCACAGAAACTGTGCACAATGCACAGAAACTGTGCACAATGCACAGAAACTGTGCACAATGCACAGCAACTGTGCACAATGCACAGCAACTGTGCACAATGCACAGCAACTGTGCACAATGCACAGCAACTGTGCACAATGCACAGCAACTGTGCACAATGCACAGCAACTGTGCACAATGCACAGCAACTGTGCACAATGCACAGCAACTGTTCACAATGCACAGCAACTGTGCACAATGCACAGAAACTGTACAAAATGCACAGAAACTGTGCACAATGCACAGAAACTGTGCACAATGCACAGAAACTGTGCACAATGCACAGAAACTGTGCACAATGCACAGAAACTGTGCACAATGCACAGAAACTGTGCACAATGCACAGAAACTGTGCACAATGCACAACAACTGTGCACAATGCACAGAAACTGTGCACAATGCACAGCAACTGTGCACAATGCACAGCAACTGTGCACAATGCACAGCCACTGTGCACAATGCACAGCAACTGTGCACAATATTCATCCAAGCTCCAATGCACAATGCGCAGTGAAGTTGCTGTGCATTGTGCACAGTTGCTGTGCATTGTGCACAGTTGCTGTGCATTGTGCACAGTTGCTGTGCATTGTGCACAGTTGCTGTGCATTGTGCACAGTTGCTGTGCATTGTGCACAGTTGCTGTGCATCGTGCACAGTTGCTGTGCATCGTGCACAGTTGCTGTGCATTGTGCACAGTTGCTGTGCATTGTGCACAGTTGCTGTGCATTGTGCACAGTTGCTGTGCATTGTGCACAGTTGCTGTGCATTGTGCACAGTTGCTGTGCATTGTGCACAGTTGCTGTTTATTGTGCACAGTTGCTGTGCATTGTGCACAGTTGCTGTGCATTGTGCACAGTTGCTGTTTATTGTGCACAGTTGCTGTTTATTGTGCACAGTTGCTTTGCATTGTGCACAGTTGCTGTGCATTGTGCACAGTTGCTGTGCATTGTGCACAGTTGCTGTGCATTGTGTACAGTTGCTGTGCATTGTGCACAGTTGCTGTGCATTGTGCACAGTTGCTGTGCATTGTGCACAGTTGCTGTGCATTGTGCACAGTTGCTGTGCATTGTGCACAGTTGCTGTGCATTGTGCACAGTTGCTGTGCATTGTGCACAGTTGCTGTGCATTGTGCACAGTTGCTGTGCATTGTGCACAGTTGCTGTGCATTGTGCACAGTTGCTGTGCATTGTGCACAGTTGCTGTGCATTGTGCACAGTTGCTGTGCATTGTGCACAGTTGCTGTGCATTGTGCACAGTTGCTGTGCATTGTGCACAGTTGCTGTGTATTGTGCACAGTTGCTGTGCATTGTGCACAGTTGCTGTGCATTGTGCACAGTTGCTGTGCATTGTGCACAGTTGCTGTGCATTGTGCACAGTTGCTGTGCATTGTGCACAGTTGCTGTGCATTGTGCACAGTTGCTGTGCATTGTGCACAGTTGCTGTGCATTGTGCACAGTTGCTGTGCATTGTGCACAGTTGCTGTGCATTGTGCACAGTTGCTGTGCATTGTGCACAGTTGCTGTGCATTGTGCACAGTTGCTGTGCATTGTGCACAGTTGCTGTGCATTGTGCACAGTTGCTGTGCATTGTGCACAGTTGCTGTGCATTGTGCACAGTTGCTGTGCATTGTGCACAGTTGCTGTGCATTGTGCACAGTTGCTGTGCATTGTGCACAGTTGCTGTGCATTGTGCACAGTTGCTGTGCATTGTGCACAGTTGCTGTGCATTGTGCACAGTTGCTGTGCATTGTGCACAGTTGCTGTGCATTGTGCACAGTTGCTGTGCATTGTGCACAGTTGCTGTGCATTGTGCACAGTTGCTGTGCATTTTGCACAGTTGCCGTGCATTGTGCACAGTTGTTGTGCATTGTGCACAGTTTCTGTGCATTATACTCCTGTTGCTATGCATTTTGCACAGCCATTGTGCATTTTGCACAGTTGCTGGGCATTGTGCACAGTTGCTGATCATTTCACACAGTCACTGTGCATTGTGCACAGTCACTTTGTATTGTGCGCAGTGACTCTGCATTGTGCACAGTCACTTTGTATTGTGCGCAGTGACTCTGCATTGTGCACAGTGACTTTGCATTGTGCACAGTGACTTTGCATTGTACACAGTGACTTTGCATTGTGCACAGTCAGTCTGCATTGTGCACAGTCACTGTGATCCAAAAGGGTGATGTAAAATTCATGGGTGCAGTTGTGTGGTAGCTGTGTACAAGGCTCCAGGCGTGTGGGAGCCGTGTAGGGCCCCACAAGGCCTGTGGGAGTTGTTTAGGGCCCCTCAATGCATGGGGGCCCATACACTACTCCATATAATTTATAATTTATTATATATAATCTATCATTTATTATATATTATACATTATTTATTATATATAATTTATTATTTATTATATATAATTTATTATTTATTATATATAATTTATTATTTATTATTATTTATTATTTATTATTTATTATATATTATTTATTATTTATTATTTATTATTTATTATTGATTATTTATTATTTATTATTTATTATTTATTATTTATTATTTATTATTTATTATTTATTATTTATTATTTATTATTTATTAATTATTAATTATTAATTATTATTTATTATTATTTATTATTTATTATTTATTATTTATTATTTATTATTTATTATTTCTTATTTATTATTTCTTATTTATTATTTATTATTTATTATTTATTATTTATTATTTATTATTTATTATTATTTATTATTTATTATTTATTATTTATTATTTATTATTTATTATTTATTATTTATTATTTATTATTTATTATTTATTATTTATTATTTATTATTTATTATTTATTATTTATTATTTATTATTTATTATTTATTATTTATTATTTATTATTTATTATTTATTATTTATTATTTATTATTTATTATTTATTATTTATTATTTATTATTTATTATTTATTATTTATTATTTATTATTTATTATTTATTATTTATTATTTATTATTTATTATTTATTATTTATTATTTATTATTTATTATTTATTATTTATTATTTATTATTTATTATTTATTATGTATTATTTATTATTTATTATTTATTATATATAATTTATAATTTATCATTTATTATTTATTTTTAATTATTTATGATTTATTCAAGGCTACACAACTTGATTTTAATTGTTTAACATGCCGTTCAACTCAGGTGGGACGTGTAGCATGCCACACAGCCCATTTGAGTTGTGTAGCATGCCACACGGCCCATTTGAGCAGTGTAGCATGCCACACAGCTCATTTGAGTTGTGTAGGGTGCCACACAGCCCATTGAGCCATGTACATGACTCAAAGAGCTTTGTACAGAGTAATTTACACGTTTCAATGAGCCGTGAATTTAACATTACCCAAACCAAAAACATGCTAGAGAATGAAAATACCTTCAACTAGAGATTGGACAGAGCTTAAAACAGAGCTTCCTTGATGACACTTGCTAGCATGTGCCACTCCTTTTTTTGTGGTGAGTTCCTAAGAAAATTTAAAAAAAAATTGATCAATTTTGACTTTTCAGTGGCTTGGTAAGATGTTGATGGTAATTTTGAGATATGTTGGTTGGAAGTCTTGCACCACTTAGAGACACTTATTCATGCTCTGCAGTAATATGATTTTTATATTGTTCAATTATTCTACTCTCCTTCAGCTTTGAGGTGCCTTGAGTTGCTTGAGGTTATATTGGTCCAAGCTCAATTTTGAATTGGGCTGATTTGAATTGCTCTAAAATAGATTTGGGTCATTGCAATTTTACCCTTGTCAAATGGTTTGACCATCTTTAACTTCTGAAACAAACCACTGCCCAAAGAAGACTAAATATTGAAAAAAGAACCCATGAATCAGAATAAAATATGAAGAATAAGATTCAAAAAAAATTACTTACCGTATTTTTTTTTTGGATTTATCAAGTAGTCTGACATCAAAATTAGCAAACCAGGTCAGTAGCAAGGTGGCAATTGGTCAGATGGAGTGGTATCCCAAAGATGGGTTGGTAAAAAGTAAGATTGGGACACCCAGGGCATCATCTAAATTTTTTGAAGTACTCAGGTGTGGTTTCTTTGAAAAAAAATTCCACAACTTTTGTGTATCCACCGTAAATCCCTCCACTGTACATTCCCAACTCAGACAGCACAGACCTGTGGACTTGCCCCAATGTAGGATTCAGCCTATACCAATATAGCCACACTATCTGACTAGTCCTGCCTGTTGCCTTGACTTCTCTTGTCATTACATATGTATTCTGAGCCCCAACCTGTTATACCTCTGTTATAGTTCCAGCCCTTTGTCTATTTAAACTGGCCTCCTCTTCCTCCTTCCTGATTTTTCCCCAAGAAATCAGTTTACCAATTCTTACTAGGAAACCCATCCCAGCAAGTGTCAGCAAAGCACTCCAATCTTACCCTATCAACTGCTCTGATCCTTGTAGAATTCTTCCTTAGCCTTGCCTCCAAGCCTACTGTGAGTAGAGCCCCCTTGTGCCAATCCCTGCTTGCATGCCAGTAGCCATTGTGACATAACCAAAGACTTTATTAGTGTAATTTTTTGATTGATGCTTTTTTTTTGAGACTTTGTCATTAATTTTCCTTATTAAGTTTTAAATTTAATTGAAATAACTTCTTATTTTTTACCATTGGGAAAATTTAAAAATAATTCTATTACTAAAACCAAACCCTTTATTTTTAAGTTTGTTATTGAATCTTTATTTTCTTTTTGAGACTTTGGCATCAATTTGATTATTATTATTTGCCTTTGGGACAAAAAAGAGTTATCACCAAACCATCCACAGATTTATGGAAAGGCTACAAGGATCTGCTGCTACTATATTCAAGTAAGTTTCTGATTAGTTATTTTTTTGAATACTTGATTGAATATTTCTCATTATTTTCTTGTCAGGAATTATTTAGCTCTAAAATCTACCGCCTCAGAAAAAATTGAACTTGTTTCAACAATGTATAACCAACAAGCAAAAAACCTAAACAATAAATCCTCCTTATACTACCCCAAAGATAGTGATTCTCAAGGTTCCAATTAAAATTAAAAAAAATTATGATGAAAATTTAGATAGGTCCAGAACAATTTTACTTTCTATTCAAGGATTGCTAAAAATGCATAATACCTATGAATACTACTCTGGCCATGTCAGAAGTCCACCAATTCCTAAGCACATATCAATACTCTCTGGTGAATTATTTATGGAAGAAATAATTGGTAATAGGAATCCAACCCCTTTCTATGAAAATATGGGGATGAATGTGTCCACATTCTTCAAGCAGAAAAAAGTTTTGTAACTTCATGGTTGCCTCTATCCTTGAAGATGGTTCACCTTTAATGAAAAACAGGGGATTTTTCTATACTTTTTAGTTACTTGTAACTTCAATAGGATAATTTAAGAGATATTTCAAAGGTCCACTGATACTTTATCAAGGTAAGCATTCCATCAAATTGTTTTTCTTTGTTTCACACTTTATCATTGAATTTTGTATTTTTTTATATGGTGAAAAAAGGGTGGTCACAAGTTTGATCAATAAAATTTCATCCAACATAGAATTAATCAAGAAAATTCATCTGATTTACCACTGGCAATACTCCAAATCCTTCAGAGATCTCCTCAAATTAAAATTTTTCCTTCATTTAAATGACTGCATTGTGTCATGCTCCAAGTTTAGGTTTTATTCTCTTCATCAATTTTTGGCATCACCCTCTCCTCAGTCTATAGGCATGACACAAACAAAAGCACAACATCAATGGTGCATTCTGCTTACTACCTCTGGCTTGTGCAAATGAACTTCCAATCTTACTGACTCAGTCTATACTTGCAATCCTTGCAGTTAACTTTGATCAGGTTGAACACCCATTCAAGCTTTGCTCTTCTACCCTTGGGTATCTCAAGCCCTTGGACTTTCATTCTTGGTCACCCAACTAAATTAGTTTGCACACATGCATAGATAGCCACATAAAATGTATATTTCTGCCAATGAACTAGCTCCTTTCCCTGTACAATTACATTCATTCATTTGCATTGTCTTCACATATCATTCATCCCATGTCTCACCCATTAATAATATGTACTCACACAGTCTATTGTCTTGAACTTATGCTATGAAATCCAATACAATTGTACATTTCATTTCATTTTCCCATTATGTTCCTTTCATTCATTGCATCATTGCTTTCTAGCTCTAGATGAATTTCCATAAGGTTGTATATATTTATCATCCAATCACCTTATAAGGGCTAGACCATCTGCCTAAAGATTGTTTCCTCAGTTAGTTAATTTCACACATTCTTGCATTTGCTGAGGTCAATTCATCACATTGGGCTTTGCCTCAGTTTCTTTCCATTTGAAAAATTTCATCCCTGTTCCTGTTTTTTGAGCCATCAAAACATCCCTTTGCACTTTGCAGTTAGCTTTGCTATTTTTCATTCTTCCTTGTGCTCAGCCTCTCCAATTTTCTCTCAAAATCATCCAATATTTCCCTAGAGGACATGGGGTGGTTGTGTGACTCATTGGTGATGTTGAGGGCACTCATTTAATTGTACATGTCAATGATCAGAATGAACCCAGATACATTAATAGGAAGGGCTGAACTTCTCAAAATTTTTTGGCTATACTTGAGTTCAATTTGAAATTTAAATTTATTATTCCTGGCTGGGAAGGAAGCTGTGCTGATTCCACAATGTGGAATTGTTGGGATTCTGGCAAACCACTCTCAAGCGCGCTCCAACCCTCAGATCAACTACCCTAAAAACAACTACATAGTAACCAGACTTCCTAAACCTCTTTGACCAATTATGATTTAGCTGTACTGAGTATCAAACTTTTTCCTTATTCCTCAACAATCATCTCTTCAACTCTCATCACAATCAACTCATCCAAACATATTCAACCTTCTCAAACCACTCAAGTCATTGCCTTTGACAACCTCCTTCAAATCACCTCCACAAATCTCAATTGGCTTAACACCACTTCTTCCATGCCTTCCTTGTCAGGGATTTAACCTCTACTGCTATACTTGCCTGTGGTTAAACCTGAAAAATAAGACAAAAACCAATATTAAAGTCAGTTTTTGACTCAAATAAATCAAACAATAGCTAAAAGCTCACAAACTCAAACAATACCAAGGTATTATGAGTACAAAAAGCCACACCTTAAACCTTTATAAAAGGCAAGGGGCCTGGCTCCAAATAAATGAAGCTCAAAGGAGCTTTTCTTATAAATAAGCTCACACTCTTTATAGTAGTAACACACAAGGTTTACTACTCCAATTCAGACCTTCCACTCAAAATTGGAGTTGCCAATAAGATTATTAATTTATTATAATAATAAATTACATAGCCCCATTCAATCTCCTCTTGAGACTAATTTTAATGGGTTTGTTAACTCTTGTTGTATTCTCTTACAAATAAATAATAATATACAACTGGTGAGGAAGGGGCTATAGGGTGAAGACCCTCCTCTTTTAAGGTAACAGGAGTCCTCAGGGGACTCAAGGAATCATCAGGGGAGAGCTAGCCTCTCCCTGGTTTTGTCCTCAAGGGCTCAGAACCCCATCACATCCTGCCCAATCAGAAATAGGGTACTAGTACTCATTGGGGGGATTTTCAATGTAAAGGGTCCTATTTTCATACCCCAAAAGTTATATACTCTAAAACTAAGCCCAGGACCCTCTGAGTGGACGCTCTCAAGGCTCAGGAGAGTTTATCAAAGTATAATCACATTCCCAAGGGGGATAATATTAAGATTATGTCATTGTTTTATACAGAGTGGAGTGTATAGCTTAAATTGGTTACTATAGCTTGTCCGCAAAGGAAGGGAACTTATTGGGAAGTTATTTATAAATAGTTTGAACGCATCTGAGTCCTCATAACTTAATTCAAAGTTATATTGGATCCCCATTTTTATAATATACATGATCAAGGTTTTAATTACATAATAAATACTCATAAAAACATACTTATAAAATATTATAAAAAATTTATTATATAACTCTAAAACTCCTGATCATTAATCATTCTGGTCTGAATGGTGGTTTGAACCAGTGACCTTTGTGTCACATAATGGAAGGTGAGGTTAGTAATTAACCACTATACCAGCAAGACATATGAGTTGTGCAGACATTTGGACACTTTCAATTGTCTCATTGCTGACAGCTGGCTTATCTCCTGACCCAATCTGGGTTCAATGTGGTAACACAAGAGTATATATTCTGACTGCCTTGAGTGATATGGGATTTGATAAAGAAAAAGCAATAGATTGGAGAAATGTAATTGTTATTTTTACTGAAAGATTTTCTTATGAGAAATTGGCTTGGGTACTTCTTGAGGATATTGTTCTTGTTACTGACTATGATCTGCATCAGAACTTTAATACTTTATAGGCTTTTTAAAAAAACCACTTCTTCCAATTTAGTTGAAATTTCCACAGAACCCTCAGCTTCCCTTATTTGATTATTTCAACTGTTTAGGAAATTGTGCTAATTGTTTTGTTGCATGGGTAATTCATGTTTTCAAATTTTTTGTAATCTTGGTATAAAAAGCTCTTTTACTTGAAAAAATGTTACTTTTGAATGATTGAATTTTCAAAATTGAAAATAATGCCCATGAAATAAAACATTAACCTAGTACTTATTTTAAATCAGATAAAGATTAAGTGTTGCCTCTACTTCTCAACCAAAACACCATTTTGGGTCAATAATGAAATTCATTTTAAATAGAAAGATTGTTTCTACCATCTGCTGCAAAGTATGGAAATTAAAACAAAATATTTAAAAAAATTTCTGTGAATTTTAAATGGCTGAGTTTTTGGCGGGAAATTAATGTGATCTTTTTGTTATATGAGAGTGAAAAATCATTTAGTGAAGAATTTCATCATTTCAAGTAACAAAAACCTTAAAAAATTTTCATATCTTTGGTACACAATGTTACCCTTGCCTATGAAAAAATTAGGTTTGTTTTGCCTCAACATTGTTAATGCAGTTTGTTGCTTAAATACTGGCACAAAGGTTTTGGAATTAAACTCAAAGAAAGTAGGCTCTGTTGCTTGCTCCCAAATATCCCTGGAACTCCACAACAACTACTGTTTAATATTATAATTTGTTTTTAAAAATATAATGAAACAAAGCAAGAGATGATTTCACTGCTTTTTAGTTGCCTACGTTTGATTATATGAATTGAACAATTCAAATCAATACTAATATCCCTGAATCCAAAATTTGTATTCAGCTGTGAATTATGTTTGTTTATTGGGATAAGTGATTCAAATTACCTTTATTTGTCACCCAATCATTTATTTCTGAATAAATTTATCTTTAAGTCAAAAATTATTCTAATATTGGAACCATTTTAAAACCCAATAAATTTAATCATTTTCAATACTTCTATGTAAAATTCCACAAAAATTTCCTAAAATTCCATAAAATATTTCCCAAAGGTGTACAATACAATATTTTTTTATTACTAGCTTTTCTGCATAAAGTTTTTAGCACAAATTACCATTTCCATATATTTTATCCATGGTTTTTTGATATATCAAATATTCAATTTGTGATTATTCAATATTGTACTTTAAATTTTTTCCCATAAATATCACAAAAGAAATTGGGTCTCTCTACATTTTTCAACCAAATAATAGCTCAAAAAAAACTCATATCCATCAGTCAATCATTTATAACTCCACTCAAACATCAAGCAAAAACAACGTTCAAATTAACCCAGGAAAAAGGAATGTGGTTAGAAGAAATGCATGAACAGATTGACCATGAGCTCAAGGAAAATGTTGAGCCATTCCCTAAAAATTGGACATAAAGTGAAAGGTGGATGCATGATGAGCAGAATTCAAGATTTTGGTCATGCAGACTAGAGAGAATGAGTAACAGGGAGGCCTCAGAATTTTTCATTCCAGAACAATTAATACCAAATTTCTGGGACCTTTGGCTGAAGAGGCATGAATTTCTTGGAAGGTGTAGGTACTTATGCTTCAAAAATCATAAGTCAGATTGTTGATTATTTTTATTGATTGTTCTGCTAGGTTTCTTATTTATTATCTGTTTCTTTCTCTAGTTCACTTTCTTCTACCTCTATCTTTAGCTGCTCAATGTGTATGCTATGTAGTGCAACTGGGTTACCTCATAGTTGCCGTAGTTTCTATATCTTTCTAGTTCTTCTATCTTCACAAATTGTTTTCCTGTTACTCAAATTTCACGGATCACAAAGCACAACCGGTAAAAGAACTACAGATCTCTCTACATAACTCTCACATAAACTCCATCATTCTACCATCCAAGTCAGTCAACATGTAGTAGGGTCTCAATCCAACCTCACCTGTGAAGATGTTTCAACACAAAAGAAGGCAACAATAATCCACTCAATACAATGTAGGCATTTGCAAGCTTGCAGCTAGCCAAATGGACCAACAAACTATTTGCCCTGGACCTGAAGGCAACAGCAACTTTAAGGCGCTGGCACTTATATTGCTGATGGAATCAACTCCACTCCTAACTGAAACAAACTATTTGATTTGGAAAAAAAAATGGAAAGAATTTTCAAAATGCGTGGTATTTTATCTCTCATGAATTCAAATAATCAACTCAAGGAGATTCCTGAAGCGGACAAAATGGCAGCTTACATCATTTCCAAACTGGATCCTTCCACTCACACCAACATAATAACAGCCAACAACAAGGACTCTCCTAAACTCATTTGGCTTGCTGCAAAGGAAAATTTTTCCTCCAATCAAGCTGCAAATCAAGCCAAAATGTTTTTTAATTTCTTATACCTGGGATTTGACCAAAACAACATTGATGCTTTTGTTACGTCAGTGTCACACAACCACCCCACGTACTATAGGGCAATTCTTAGATGATCGTGGGTGCAAAGGAATGCTGAATGCAAGGGCAAGTGCAAGTATCAAGACTCAGTTGCAAAGTGCAAACTTTGTTATGCCACTCAACAAATGGCAAGAGGAATGGAATGTGTTCCGAGGAAGGAAACTCAACCTGAGTCCGATGTGATAACTAGGTTGTAGGAAAATTCAAGAACGTATGAAATTAACTAACTGAGGAGACAATCATCAGGCAAGGGGATAGCCTTCATAAGGTAATCCGAAGTGACTAGGTACAACCTGGTGATGAGCTAACTACAGTTGAAGCGGTGAGGCAATCAATGACAGGAACAGGATAGGAAATGAAGCAGTAGTACATTATCCAAGGTCATAGCGTAAGTGAAAGACAATAGAATCTGAGCGTACAATTGTTATGACAAATTGGGACAGGAGCGAGTGACGTTGAAGGTAATGCAAATGAGAAGTAATAGTGTATGCAGGGTAGGGACTAGTCCAATTGTGAACTGTACAGTAATGATGGCTTAGTTGGACATAGATGCAAACTAACGAACAGTGCTTGACCAAAGATGGAAGTCCAAGGCTGTTGATTGGCCAGGGAAGGAGATTGGATGGCCGACCGGTATGGAGTTAACCGCAAAGTTCGCAAGTATATACTGAGTTGGTCGCCAAGATTGGAAGGTCAACGCGAGCCAGAGGAAGTAGTGGATTGCACCATTGATGTTGTGCTTTATTTGTGTCATGCTTTTAGACTGAGGTAGATGGTACTGAGGAGAGGAAATGTCAAAGTGATGAAGACAATAATTCCTAAGTGTGAGGTGTGACAGTTGCCTGGGTATAAAGACGCAAGCTCCTGCAAGCGCTCAGATAAATTTTCCCTTTGAATTCAAGTCGTTAATAATTACTGTATACCCTTACACATTATTTAATTCATTACTTGATAGATTTATACTTTATATAAAATGTTGTCATTGTTGTCCTGCCATTGCAAAAACTGTATTTTCCAAAACAAGCAATGTGTCCCTAGTAATGCCGTCCAAGGCCTTCAAGGCAAGTGCGAGCAATGTTGCCTTTGCAAAGTTGTCTGCAATTTCCCTATAAATGTTGAGTCAACTGTCAAGGGTCCTGCAGAGTCATCAAGGGAGATGCAGAGTTGTAGGTCCGCGCCAAGGGTTAACTACAAGATACCACCGTTGCCGGAGATTGAATACTTGGGGACTTGAGTTCCTGGTGAGTACTAATCTGGAATGACTAATGATAATAAAGATAGTAACTAAATTTTGCTTGTTTCACTAGTGTTTCCCCATTTCCAAAGGTATACTACAAATACACAACCACCACCAACACCACCTTACTGGGGACCGCCGACTGAACTCCCGGGGGCCCAGATGAATGCCGAGGTGCAAGGCGAAGTTCCCGGTGCAGAACCGGTTGAAGTCATAGCCGAGGAAGCGAGGGAGGAAGAAAGGAACAAAGTGGAAAGAGGATTGGGAGAGGAAGGAGACGGAAATGGAGGGAGAGAAGGAACGGAAGAACTAGGAGAAGGGAATGGAGGAGATGGAAATGGAGGGAGAGAAGGAAAGGAAGAAATGGAGGGCCAAGGCAAAGCGGGTCCGGTGCAAGTCGTAGGGCCGGTTGAAATGGATGCAAGGCGGCTGAAGGGCAATATTGGAGAAGGCACATTGGGAGGCCAAAGGAAGAGAGCGTACGAAGAGCTATTGGAGGAAGGTGGTTGGAATGCTCGGCCAAAGCAAGATTGGATTGCAAGGTGCAAGTAGATCTTCAAGAGGCATATTGTAACAGAGGTGCTAGTTCTCCAAAGGATGTCCGCACTAATCAATGATGAAGACCTGAATACTTTTTGATCCATGCTTGCCAAATTGAATGCAAATTGGGAGGATGTGGAGAAGGAAGTAAAGGAAACTTTTTAATTATTTATTATAAATATATATTTTCTCATTTTTTTTTTATTATTATATATAATTATAAATAGAATTTATATATATATATATATATATATATATAATTATAAATAGAATTTTTTTTCATAAGGAATGAAGTTTTATTTAGTAGAAATGAAAGGGAAATGAGAAAAAGGAATAACACAGTGAGATGGAGGATTTGACTGATGGGATGTTGGTGTGAAATAAAATGGGGTTAGATGAGATGGAATGTGGAATGGAATGGGATTGGATGAGATGGAATCTGGAATGAAATGAGATTGGATGAGATAGAATGTGAAATGAAATGGGATTGGATTGGATGGGATGTGGAATGTAATGGGATTGGATGGAATGGAATCATGATTTTCAAGGTTTGCAAGGGTAGCTTGCGTGGAAGTCTTGAATCAGATTGGGTGAATTGCAATGGTGATGGGCTGGTTCCCACAAGGTGCAATCTTTGTTGGACTGGAAGCCAGACCATTCAACAAGGTATTGAAGTTTTCCTTTGCGTAACCTGGAATCCAGAATACGGCTTACTTCCCACTCTTGATGATTGAGGACAGTGACCGGTTCAGGAGGGGGATGAGTCTTGCCCGGGTATAGGACTCAAGCTGGCTCTAGGAGAGACACATGAAAGACCGGGTGGATACCTTTCCATTTTGCAAGTAAAGTAAGTTTCAAGGCGTTAGGGGAGATGACTGATTCTACTTTAAAGGGGCCAAGCTTTCTTTTGGAGAGTTTGAAAGTTGGGCAAGTGCTGCGAATGTTGCAAGCATCAAGACATACTTGATCTCCTACTGCAAAGGTTGGAGCTGGAGTGCGAGATCGGTCTGCTTGCTCCTTATAGCGCTGGTTTGCTTCTTTGAGGTTTGTTCAAAGTTGCGATTGAAGGGATTGAATTTGTTCAAGGTAATCGGTAGCAGGTTGAGAAGGTGCTACGTGAAGGGAAGAGAAAGTTGGGTTTCTACCATAGAGAGTTTGGAAGGGCGACTGTTTGGTGGAGGAATGAGTGGAGTTGTTGTAGGCAAATTCGGCTAGTGGGAGCCATTGCAACCAGTTGTCTTGTTGATAGGCAATATACATTCAAAGATATTGTTCAAGAATCTGATTAAATTGCTTGGTTTGTCCACCCGTTTCCGGGTGGTAAGCTGTTGATAAATTGGGAGTGATCTTCAAATGTTGGCATAGCAAGGTCCAGAAGCTTGAGACAAACAGAGATCCACAATCACTAACTATATTATCAGGGAGACCATGTTTTGAAAATACATATTCTATGAACAAGTTAGCTAAGTCTTCTGAAGAGGCCGTCACATTACTGCGCAGAAATAAAGCCATCTTTGAGAAGCAATCTACTACTACTAGAATAGCATCATATCCACTAGAAGAAGGTAATTGAGAGATGAAATCCATAGAAAGCAAGTGCCAAGGACAAGGCGGAATTGGAAGTGGCTGAAGCAGCCCATACTTCCTGTGTTTTGAGGACTTTTTACAATTGCAATCATAGCATGCGCTAACATAGTCTTTTACTTCTTTGGTCATACCAGGCCAATAGAAGTCTTGTGCAATCAATTGGTAGGTTTTATCCTGCCCATGATGACCAGCAAGCGGAGAGTTGTGCCGTGACTCAAAGATATCTAACTTAATGCAAGAATTATCTGGTGCTACTATACGATTATCATAGACTAAAAATTCATTATCATCAATACTTTAACTACTATCTAATAAGTTTGCACTTTTGCAAAGTTTGATGCACTTGGGGTTGTCGCCTTGAGCTTGTCGGAGTTTGGAAGCCAAATCTTGTAAGTGAGCAATGATCAAACTGAGTTGGGCAGATTGGGTTGAGAAGAGTGTCCTAACGCTTTCAGGGTTTTTTTTTGGCAAAGGTGCTCCCCCCCTGGGTAAACGTCTTCCCAACTTGATAAAGCATCAGGGACTACAGCTTGTTTTCCAGGACGGTACGTGATTGTAAAGTGGAACTCGGAGAGGTATTCAGCCCATTATGCCTGTCTACGTTTGAGGACTTTCAAGCTCATGAAATACTTTAAAGAATTATGATCAGTTAAAACTTCAAAGGATTCCCTAAGGCTCAAAAGGTATGAACGCCATTTCTTCAAGCAATAAATGATTGCAAGAAGTTCCTTGTCATGAATCTCATAGTTAAGCTCTGCAGCAAGCAACTTGCAAGACTTGAAGGCTACGGGATGAAAGAGAGAAGTGGAGGAAGAGAACTGCAAGATTACTCCTGCAATTGCATAGTCGCTTGCGTCTGTTTTGACAATAGTGTGAGCTAGCTTGTTGAAGTGAGCGAGTATTGGAGCAGTGGTGAACGCTTTCTTCAGAGCCTTGAACTCCAAAGCAGCTTGTTTGGTAAAAACAAAAGGAGTTTCTTTTTGAAGAAGGTTAGTAAGATTCACGGTTTTTTTGGCGTAACGCTCAATAAACCTTCTATAAAAATTACTGAAACCAAGAAAAACTTGAAGGGATTTAACGGAAGAAGGTTGGCGCCAGTCCAATATGCGTTTGCTTTTGGCTGGGTCCATCAATAGTCCTTGCTGCAAGACTACAACACCTAGAAACCAAAGAGAAGAGGAATGGAATTTGCACTTAGAGGCTTTTGCAAACAGGTCATTCTTGCAAAGTTGCTGCAGCACCTCTTGCACATGTGCAATGTGACCTTTGAGGTTCCTCGAGTAGACTAGTATATCATCGAGATATAACACAAGGTATTTACCTACGATATTGGAGAAAATGTCGTTGACAAAATGCTGAAAAGTGGAAGGAGCGTTACAGAGGCCAAAAGGCATGACGATATACTCATAACTGCCGAGCCAGGTTCTCATTGAGGTCAAATACTCATGACCTTCCCTAATGCAAATTAGGTTATAGGCACCGCGAAGGTCTAACTTTGAGAAATAAACAGCTCCATGGAAGAGGGTGAGGAGATGTGACATAGGCGGTACTGGATAGGCATTCTTCTGGGTTACCTGCTTCAGTTTCCTGTAGTCAACACAAAGGCAAAGTCCGCCGTCCTTTTTTGGAACAAATAGGACAGGTGAACCGGTATTTTAATTGCTTGGTCGAAGAAATCCTTTTGCTAAATTTTCCGCAATGTAGTCTTGAAGCGCAATTGATTCTTGCTTCAAGAGAGAGAAAACTGGTCCTGGTTCTGGAGGTGGTCCAGTAAGTTTGATCTTGTGATTTTAAGGACGGGATGGAGGCAGTTTATCTTCTTTTGCAGCTGAGAAGATGTCAGCAAATTCATGATAAACTGAAGGTTAAGACTCTCAAATGATTCCTAGCAATAAGTTCTAAATCTGAAGAGGGAATTTGGGAATGAAGGTCAGGATATTGCAAATCTCCTGGCGGAAAAGTGTCATCCAACTGAATGACAGTGTCAGGTAGGCTGTTTAATTCCTGATTGATGGAAAGATTAGCATTCTGGGGGTGCGAGGTTCAAAGGTTAATTACTCCTTCTTGCCAATTCACATCCGGATTCCAGTAAACTAGGAAATCATTGTTAAATAAATTTTACTCCTCTTACTCTTTCACGTCCGCGCTCTTCTGTAGTGATACCTCCCATTCTTAACTCACAATCACATGTCACTAACTCCCGCGCGGCTCTTGGGGACTCAAACTCCTCTCAGATTCTTTAACACACAACAATCATCCAACGGGGATAAAGTCATCACTTCAACACCGAACCACATCACCTCGACTCTCAAGATCATCACTGAACCATCACTCAACTCTCAATCAAACCTCAATTCTTCTTCTTTTTCCTTTAGTCTTTTCATTCCTTTTATTTCTTTTTCTTATTTCTTTATTCTCTCCATTATCTTTCTTTATCATGCGACTACTTCAATTCAAACCTCCTTTGACTTTATCTTGAATCCTGGTCTGACTGGTAAGACCTTCGTCTATCGCCTATTCTATAACTCTGGCTCAACCTAACGCATAGCTTCTCTTTTATTATCAAAGTCTCCTCAATCGTGCTGTTTCTTTTTCCATCGTGTCTTCTCCAATAAATCAACTGCCACTCTCCACAACTTGCTCGTGCTCAATGTTTTTTATCTCATTCTTATTCTTCTTTTCTTATTTTTGATTGTTTCCCAACTGATGAATCCTCTGGTTCAGCCCTCTTTGATCTTTATCAATCAATTTATTTTTCAGTAATTCTACACGGTTAAAAGCCAAAATCAATACAACTAATCTAACCAAATCAATGGAGGGATCTAGCAACAACGGCTTTTGCCAAATAATCCTCAAGGCTGCTTTGGAAGCCGTACTGATGTTGACCGATGAAAACTATTCCATTTGGAAAGACAAGATGACAATGCTACTCGAGCTCAAGGGAATCAAGGAGGTACTCAAAGATGACTCTAAAACTCTTAACGCCGTCGATGATATGGAAACTCGAGTTATCTTACTCTCTTGAATCGATTCCGTGACTCACAATAATGTTGTCAATCCCACAAACATTTCTTCCGCCCGACTTCTCTGGCAAACAATTAAAGAACGATTTGCCTCATCCCAAACTGCAAATTGAGCGCGTATTTTCAACAAATTTCTTTATCATCAATTCAAATCTGAGTCAATAAATCTCTTTATAACCGAAACAAAAATTTTGAAGAAAATGATTGACGTTGGCATCGATCTTCCCGACAACATTTTATCTTATCTGATCCTTTTCAAATTTCCTCCTCAACTCCACTCCCTTTGTCAACAAATAATGCACTCCGACAAGACAGTTACGATTGACCTTGTTTTGAATCACCTAACCCAACTCAATAACAAAACCAAAGTTAAGTCCAAGGAAACCAAAATTAGGGATACTGCCCTTTTATCTTCTCGAATTCCCAAGAAACCCGTTCCTGCAAAACAACGATGCAAGAAAGGATTCCATAATCCCATGTCACCTGATCATTCCGCCGATAAATGCTGGCATCTTCATGAACATTTAGCTCCCGAATGGTGGAAGGAATCGCAAGCTTGCTGCAGAGCCTCTCTCAACTCTAACTCAAAATCCAAAGAGGTAGCTCACTACGTATCCCTTCTAACTACGTGGATTAAGGAAATCAATCATCAAAATCAAATTATTCTTGACTTGGGTGCATCATGTCACATGTTCAACTTGTCCGACTTCTTTTGTCATCTTGAAGAACTTCCTGGTGAAGATTTCATCAGCACTGGTAAGGAAGGCGCGAAGCTTCAGATCAAAGGAAAGGGTACCGTTAGTCTCTCCTGGAAAAATTCAATAATCACACTCTCGAATTGTTTCTATGTTCCCAATCTCGCTGTGAACCTAATCAGTCCCGGAGAATTAATCACGAAGAAAAACTGTCAGCTCATCTCTTCCTCTAATCAATTCTCCATCACTGTTAATTCGCAACTGGCCTTTTCTGGGTTCATTCAGCAAAATCTTTTCATTCTCAATTCTCCTTCTCGCGTTGGCAACAACCATAAATACTGTCACGTGACTATCAAATCAGCGGATTCTAGTGAAATCACTCGTCTTCATCAATCCTTTGGACACGCGAGTCCATATTGCCTTAAAAATCTCTTTCCATCACTCTCGTCCAAAGCTATATCTGAATTTCAATGCGAGGATTGCGTATTCTCCAAGATTTCCAAAACCCCCTTCAAAAACACCTCTACTTCTTCCTCTAAGCCGTTTGAACAACTCTACATTGATCTAATTGGTCCAATTACTCCCTCTTCTTGCAATAACATGAACTACATCATGTCAATCGTAGACAAATTCTCTGGATACATCTCCGCAATTCCCTTACAAAACAAATCCGATGCATTCCAACAACTCAAAATAATCTTAAATCACGAAAAACAAAAACAAAATTGTTTTCCCGCCACTATTTGCACTGATGGAGGCGGGGAATTTTCCTCTATTGAACTCAAAGACTTTCTTAAAACTAACTCCATTCAGCATCTAATTTCAGAACCCTACCATCACAAACACAACGGGAAAGTTGAAAGAGCAAATTGCACGCTCACAGAAAGCATCAGAGCTATTCTTCGAGGGTCAAAACTTCCTCTCCATTTATGGGCTGAAGTCGCCAAGGCGTCCTGTCTTGCTCTAAACCACATCCCAAAAACTCCCGGTGCTCCTTCTCCTTATCAAGTCTTCATTGGCAAAACTCTCCCCTCCAGTTATTTCCATCCTATTGGGTCGAAGGTTGTCTATTTGGACAATCAAATTAATTGAGGCAAAAAGTTCAAGGATCAAGGACTCCCGGGTACCCTTGTGGGTTATAACCCCTACTATTTTTCCTATTGAATTATGAAACCTGACAGTTCCATTGTTTGCTCAAAACACGTCAAGATTCTGAAAACCAAACCCTCGGCAAAGAACAATCCTAATCCCTCTTCAACCAAAAATTCCTTTCAAATCAAGTTTAATGATGATCTCCCTATCACGGTTCCAGTAGCTTCTAACACTGCTGATGCTTCTGATGAATCTGTCGAATCATCCAATGACTCCACACCTCTTGCTTCTCCCATTATTCATACCGTTGATGACGATGATGGTTGACCAACTGACTCTGATTCCAACATCTCCGAAGATCTAACCCATCAGCTCATTCCAAACTACTCACTCCGTGACCAATCAACTCTGAATCCTCCTCAACGATACGGCTACCACCACTATTTTGTTCCGAAGACCTTTGAACAAGCCAAGAAATGCCCAGACGCTCTTAATTGGGACACCTCCATGGACAAGGAACTTGATGGAATTGAAGCACTCGAGGTGTGGGACAATTACGATGGTCCCAAGCCCGAGAATCCTCTGAACACTACCTGGGTGTTCCGCATCAAAGATAATTGTCACGGGGACCCTCTTATCTATAAAAGTCGACTCTGCGTTCAAGGATTTGACCAGATTTACGGATTGGATTATCAAGACACCTTTTCTCCAACCGGTAAAGCTGCTTCTCTGCAAATTGCTCTTCTATTCGGTCTCTTCCATTCTCATCCCATCACTCAATTCAATGTAAAAAGTGCGTTTCTTCATGCTCCACTCACCAACAAGGTCATCATCAGAAAACCTAAAGGCTCCAAAAGAAAGTTGGAGTTCCTTATCTTGAAGAAATCCCTCTACGGGCTTAAACAAGCTCCGGCAAACTGGTTTCATACTCTAACCTCTTGGATTCGAGAACAAGGGTTCCATGAATCAATATCCGACCCCTGCTTATACATCCACCAAAATTCTAACTCCGTTGTTTTCTTTCACGTCGACGACCTTATACTTGTTGGTACTGGAGACAATTTTCAAAAAGAGTTCCTAAAAAGATTCCCAAACTCTAGTCACCACGATCCAAATACTATCTTAGGCATGAAATACAAACGAGTTGGCAACAAGATACTACTTTCCCAACCCAAGCATATAGAGCACGTATTAGAAGAATTAAACATGACCGACTGCAAGCCGTCTTCAATCCCACTTTCTGCCAGCCTTAATCTAGCGCCAGCCTCTGAAGAGGAGCATGATGAATTCAAATCACTCAACATCAACTATTGATTGGCCGTTTTCCTCATTAACTACATTGCGTGTCTCACCCGTCCTGATCTCAGTTTCGCGGTCTCAAGCCTTGCTCGATTCTGTGAAAAGCCTGGAATCTGCCACTGGAGGGAAGTTAAGAGGTGTTGGAAATATCTTCATTCAATGAAGAATTTGAAACTCACACTCCAAATTCACAACTCTAATACTCAAATTGAATTCTTCAGCGACGCTACTTGGAGCAACAACTTGAAAACAAGACAATCTCAATCCGGTCATCTCTCCCTTCTTTTCAACTCCCTAATTTCTTGGAGCAGTTATAGGAAACGCAATGTCACTCACTCTACGACTGAAGCTGAACTGAATCCCTTCGCCGACTCTTTCTTAGAAGCCATCTGGATGCGCCATCTGGTGGCCGAGCTCTGGAAGAAAAAATTCTCTCCCAGCCTTCATTTTATAGACAACAAAGGTTTAGACGAAAAGCTTAAGAAGTTTGGGTGTAATTCGAAGACTCGTCATATAGATATCAAGACCAAAGCTCTTCGCAAAGAACTCAATCTTGGAAACTTAATCATCAAACTAATTCCAGCTTCCAACATGAAAGCCGATGGACTCACAAAAGCGCTTCCTCTCTCTTCTCTCTCTTCTCTCCTTCAGCTTATAGATCCAACCTTCACGGCTCGGACTCCTGTCTTACAAGTCACGGGGGGTGTTAAATAAATTTTACTCCTCTTACTCTTTCACGTCCGCGCTCTTCTGTCGTGATACCTCCCATTCTTAACTCACAATCACATTTCACTAACTCCCGCGCGGCTCTCGGGGACTCAAACTCCTCTCAGATTCTTTAACACACGAAAATCATCCAACGGGGATAAAGTCATCACTTCAACACCGAACCACATCACCTTGACTCTCAAGATCATCACTGAACCATCACTCAACTCTCAATCAAACCTCAATTCTTCTTCTTTTTCCTTTAGTCTTTTCATTCCTTTTATTTCTTTTTCTTATTTCTTTATTCTCTCCATTATCTTTCTTTATCATGCGACTACTTCAATTCAAACCTCCTTCAACTTTATCTTGAATCCTGGTCTGACTGGTAAGACCTTCGTCTATTGCCTATTCTATAACTCTGGCTCAACCTAACGCACAGCTTCTCTTTTATTATCAAAGTCTCCTCAATCGTGCTGTTTCTTTTTCCATTGTGTCTTCTCTAATAAATCAACTGCCACTCTCCACAACTGGCTCGTGCTTGATGTTTGTTATCTCATTCTTATTCTTCTTTTCTTATTTTTGATTGTTTCCCAACTGATGAAACCTCTGGTTCAGCACTCTTTGATCTTTATCAATCAATTTATTTTTCAGTAATTCTACAATCATGGCCTAGAATGGTATCATCCATTCTGGGTATAGCCAAGACAAATAAATCCCATTTGAAGCTGGGAAAAATGGAGAATGCAAAGGTCCATTTTGCCTTTTGGGAAACCTAATAAGACGGTTCAGTCACACTACTTACTAAATAGATAGGGAATTTATCTATCTTGGAACGCGTAAGATTTTTGGAAGTGGCAAAAGATTCACTGATGAAGGAAACATTAGTGCTGGAGTCAAGTAAGACTTGATAAGGGGTGTTGTCAGAATGGAATAGGATAAATCTTGAACTAGGAGCACTTAGTGACTTGCAAGTGCAAAGATTTACTTGCGGTGATTTAGATAATGTGTAGTTTTCCTTGGGAGTATCAGAAAAACTGCAAGCTAATTTTTTGACTGCTTGGCCACTTCACGCGCTAACCACTTTGCACAACTGTCAACATCATGTTTTCCTCCACAATACATACACAGCCCGTTCTTCTCCCTTTGTAGCCATTCCTCATTCAGTAGCATCCCGGTTTCTTTGTCCAAGAACTTTGGATTTTTGGTGATGGTTTTCCCTTTTGGGTTGGAGTTTGAAGTCAGGGTTGGTTTGGATGGTTTTGATTTCCTCGTGTTTTTCTTTGAGGAGTTGTCCACCCTCAGAGCCAAGGTGGACGGTCCATGGTTGTTTTGCCAAGAGCAATTCTTGTCGTGATAGCCATTATCAAGCTCAATCACTCAATTGATTAGCTGCTGAAGCAAGGTTGTCTTATGACCCCCAACTGCAAGCTGTTTGATTAAGCGTGCCGGTAGACCCTTTTGGAAATGGAATAGAAGAGCGGCCTTGTTCCACTGGATGCAAGACTGCAAGGTTCAAAAATGAGAAATATAAACGGAAGCTCTACTATTTTCCATCATAACTAGACTATTAAGTTTGTATTTGGCGTTTCAAACTTCATTGGGGTCGCCAAACAGGTTGAACAGTTGTTGCTCAAACCTGTCCCAGTTGTTGAGAATACACGTGGGACTGTGGTTGGACAAAATTTTGAGTTACGTTTTGAACCACTGCGAGGCTCTACCTCCTAAGAAGGACGAAGCATACATAACTTTATGTCTATTGGAAGGGAAATTTTTGGAGTCGTTTGAAAAGATGATTTTACAAGACTGTAGGTAGGATCTAAGCTTATGAGGGTGTTCTCCCATAAAGTGATTGGGTTGTTTCATTCCCGCAGTGCAAAAGCTAGGAGTACTTGGACTAGATTGCTGGGCACCATGAGTGAGGGCCTGGATCAATGTCAAAAGCAGGGTTGGAGCATCAGGCTTGGGAGCAGTAGTGCAAACCCCTGGTCTACCACAAGTGAAGGTTTCATCGGAAGAATGGTTGGAATCTGCAAATTCCGCAAGAGGGTCCGTTGGAAAATCCCGTAAAGGAGTCCGAGGATCATCAAGGGGTTCAACAGATGGCAATTTTGAAGGAGGAAAGGGATTCAAGGGTTGTTGGGCCCGAGGAGCGCTGGTTCTCCCTACCCAATGGATCTCATCATTGTAAGGGGCGAGGGAAGCGTTCCTGATTGAGCAAGTACGTGACATTGAGAAAAAAAAGTCTACTATAGGTTGGCAGGCTACAATAGATGAGTTGAGTTAGTTAATTTACTTTCACACAACCACCCCACATACTATAGGGCAATTCTTAGATGATTGTGAGCGCGAAGGAATGATGAATGCAAGGGCAAGTGCAAGTAGCAAGACTCAGTTGCAAAGTGCAAACTTGGTTATGCCACTCAATAAACGGCAAGAGGAATGGAATGTGTTCCAAGGAAGGAAACTCAACCTGAGTCCAATGTGATAACTAGGTTGTAGCAAAATGCAAGAACATATGAAATTAAATAACTGAGGAGACAATCATCAGGCAAGGGGATAGCCCTTATAAGGTAATTCAAAGTGACTAGATACAACCTGGTGATGAGCTGACTACAGTTGAAGCGGTGAGGCAATGAATGACAGGAAAAGGATAGGAAATGAAGCAGTAGTACATTATCCAAGGTCATAGCGTAAGTGCGAGACAATAGAATCTGAGCGTACAATTGTTATGACGAATTGGGACAGGAGCGAGTGACTTTGAAGGTAATGCAAATGAGAAGTCATAGTGTATGCAGGGTAGGGACTAGTCCAATTGAAAACTGTACAGTAATGATGGCTTAGTTAGACATAGATGCAAACTAACAAACAGTGCTTGACCAAAGATGGAAGTCCGAGGCTTTTGATTGGCCAGGGAAGGAGATTGGATGGCCGACAGGTATGGAGTTAACCGCAAAGTTCGCAAGTATATACTGAGTTGGTCGCCTAGATTGGAAGGTCAAAGCGAGGCAGAGGAAGTAGCGGATTGCACCATTGATGTTGTGCTTTATTTGTGTCACGCTTTTAGACTGAGGTAGATGGTACTGAGGAGAGGACATGTCAAAGTGATGAAGACAATAATTCCTAAGTGTGAGGTGTGACAGTTGCCCGGGTATAAAGACGCAAGCTCCTGCAAGCGCTCAGATAAATTTTCCCATTGAATTCAAGTTGTTAATAATTACTGTATACCCTTTAACATTATTTAATTCATTACTTGATAGATTTATACTTTATATAAAATGTTGTCATTGTTGTCCTGCCGTTGCAAAAACTTTATTTGCCAAAACAAGCAATGTGTCCCTAGTAATGTTGTCCAAGGCCTTTGAGGCAAGTGCGAGCAATGTTGCCTTTGCAAAGTTGCCTGCAATTTCCCTATAAATGTTGAGTCAACTGTCAAGGGTCCTGCAGAGTCATCAAGGGAGATGCGGAGTTGTAGGTCCGTGCCAAGGGTTAACTACAAGATACCACCGTTGCCGGAGATTGAATACTTGGGGACTTGAGTTCCTGGTGAGTACTAATCTGGACTGACTAATGATAATAAAGATAGTAACTAAATTTTGCTTGTTTCACTAGTGTTGCCCCGTTTCCAAAGGTATACTACAAATACACCACCACCACCACCACCACCTTACTGGGGACTGCCGACTGAACTCCCGGGGGCCCAGATGAATGCCAAGGTGCAAGGCAAAGTTCCCGGTGCGGAACCGGTTGAAGTCATAGCCAAGGAAGCAAGGGAGGAAGAAAGGAACAAAGTGGAAAGAGGATTGGGAGAGGAAGGAGATGGAAATGGAGGGAGAGAAGGAACGGAAGAACTAGGAGAAGGGAATGGAGGAAATGGAAATGGAGGGAGAGAAGGAAAGGAAGAAATGGAGGGCCAAGGCAAAGCGGGTCCGGTGCAAGTCGTAGGGCCGGCTGAAATGGATGCAAGGCGGCTGAAGGGCAAAATTGGAGAAGGCACATTGGGAGGCCAAAGGAAGAGAGCGTACGAAGAGCTCTTGGAGGAAGGTGGTTGGAATGCTCGGCCAAAGCAAGATTGGATTGCGAGGTGCAAGTAGATCTTCAAGAGGCATATTGTAACAGACGTGCTAGTTCTCCAAAGGATGTCCGCACTAATCAATGATGAAGACCTGGATACTTTTTGATCCATGGTTGCCAAATTGAATGCAAATTGGGAGGATGTGGAGAAGGAAGTAAAGGAAACTTTTTAATTATTTATTATAAATATATATTTTCTCTTTTTTATATATATATATATATATATAATTATAAATAGAATTTATATATATATATATATATATAATTATAAATAGAATTTTTTTTTCATAAGGAATGAAGTTTTATTTAGTAGAAATGAAAGGGAAATGAGAAAAAGGAATAACACAGTGAGATGGAGGATTTGACTGATGGGATGTTGGTGTGAAATAAAATGGGGTTAGATGAGATGGAATGTGGAATGGAATGGGATTGGATGAGATGGAATGTGGAATGAAATGAGAGTGGATGAGATAGAATGTGAAATGAAATGGGATTGGATTGGATGGGATGTGGAATGTAATGGGGTTGGATGGAATGGAATCATGATTTTCAAGGTTTGCAAGGGTAGCTTGCGTGGAAGTCTTTAATCAGATTGGGTGAATTGCAATGGTGATGGGCTGGTTCCCACAAGGTTCAATCTTTGTTGGACTGGAAGCCAGACCATTCAACAAGGTATTGAAGTTTTCCTTTGCGTAACCTGGAATCCAGAATACGGCTTACTTCCCACTCTTGATGATCAAGGACAGTGACCAGTTCAGGAGGGGGATGAGTCTTGCCCGGGTATAGGACTCAAGCTGGCTCTAGGAGAGACACATGAAAGACCAGGTGGATACCTTTCCATTTTGCAAGTAAAGTAAGTTTAAAGGCGTTAGGGGAGATGACTGATTCTACTTTAAAGGGGCCAAGCTTTCTTTTGGAGAGTTTGAAAGTTGGGCAAGTGCTGCGAATGTTGCAAGCATCAAGACATACTTGATCTCCTACTGCAAAGGTTGGAGCCGGAGTGCAAGATTGGTCTGCTTGCTCCTTATAGCGCTGGTTTGCTTCTTTGAGGTTTTTTCGAAGTTGCGATTGAAGGGATTGAATTTGTTCAAGGTAATCGGTAGCAGGTTGAGAAGGTGCTACGTGAAGGGAAGAGAAAGTTGGGTTTCTACCATAGAGAGTTTGGAAGGGCGACTGTTTGGTGGAGGAATGAGTGGAGTTGTTGTAGGCAAATTTGGCTAGTGGGAGCCATTGCAACCAGTTGTCTTGTTGAGAGGCAACATACATTCAAAGATATTGTTCAAGAATCTGATTAAATTGCTTGGTTTGTCCATCCGTTTCCGGGTGGTAAGCCGTTGATAAATTGGGAGTGATCTTCAAATGTTGGCATAGCAAGGTCCAGAAGCTTGAGACAAACAGAGATCCACAATCACTAACTATATTATCAGGGAGACCATGTTTTGAAAATACATATTCTATGAACAAGTTAGCTAAGTCTTCTGAAGAGGCCGTCACATTACTGCGCAGAAATAAAGCCATCTTTGAGAAGCAATCTACTACTACTAGAATAGCATCATATCCACTAGAAGAAGGTAATTGAGAGATGAAATCCATAGAAAGAAAGTGCCAAGGACAAGGCGGAATTGGAAGTGGCTGAAGCAGCCCATACTTCCTGTGTTTTGAGGACTTGTTACAATTGCAATCATAGCACGCGCTAACATAGTCTTTTACTTCTTTGGTCATACCAGGCCAATAGAAGTCTTTTGCAATCAATTGGTAGGTTTTATCCTGCCCATGATGACCAGCAAGCGGAGAGTTGTGCCGTGACTCAAAGATATCTAACTTAATGCAAGAATTATTGGGTCTAATATACAATTATCATAGACTAAAAAGTCATTATGATCAATACTGTAACTACTATCTAATAAGTTTGCACTTTTGCAAAGTTTGATGCACTTGGGGTTGTTGCCTTGAGCTTGTCGGAGTTCGGAAGCCAAATCTTGTAAGTGAGCAATGATCAAACTGATTTGGGCAGATTGGGTTGAGAAGAGTGTCCTAACGTTTTCAGGGTTTTTTTGGCAAAGGTGCTCCCCCCCCTGGGTAAACGTCTTCCCAACTTGATAAAGCATCAGGGACTACAGCTTGTTTTCCAGGACCGTACGTGATTGTAAAGTGGAACTCGGAGAGGTATTCAGCCCATCGTGGCTGTCTACGAGTGAGGACTTTTGAGCTCATGAAATACTTTAAAGAATTATGATCAGTTAAAACTTCAAAGGATTCCCTAAGGCTCAAAAGGTATGAACGCCATTTCTTCAAGCAATAAATGATTGCAAGAAGTTCCTTGTCATGAATCTCATAGTTAAGCTCTGCAGCAAGCAACTTGCAAGACTTGAAAGCTACGGGATGAAAGAGAGAAGTGGAGGAAGAGAACTGCAAGATTACTCCTGCAATTGCATAGTCGCTTGCGTCTGTTTTGACAATAGTGTGAGCTAGCTCGTTGAAGTGAGCGAGTATTGGAGCAGTGGTGAACGCTTTCTTCAGAGCTTTGAACTCCAAAGCAGCTTGTTTGGTAAAAACAAAAGGAGTTTCTTTTTGAAGAAGGTTAGTAAGATTCATGGTTTTTTTGGCGTAACGCTCAATAAACCTTCTATAAAAATTACTGAAACCAAGAAAAACTTGAAGGGATTTAATGGAAGAAGGTTGAAGCCAGTCCAATATGCGTTTGCTTTTGGCTGGGTCCATCAATAGTCCTTTCTGCAAGACTAAAACACCTAGAAACCAAAGAGAAGAGGAATGGAATTTGCACTTAGAGGCTTTTGCAAACAGGTCATTCTTGCAAAGTTGCTGCAGCACCTCTTGCACATGTGCAATGTGACCTTTGAGGTTCCTCGAGTAGACTAGTATATCATTGAGATATACCACGAGGTATTTACCTACGAGATTGGAGAAAATTTTGTTGACAAAATGCTGAAAAGTGGAAGGAGCGTTACAGAGGCCAAAAGGCATGACGGTATACTCATAACTGCCAAGCAAGGTTCTCATTGAGGTCAAATACTCATGACCTTCCCTAATGCAAATTAGGTTATAGGCACCGCGAAGGTCTAACTTTGAGAAATAAACAGCTCCATGGAAGAGGGTGAGGAGATGTGACATAGGCGGTACTGGATAGGCATTCTTCTGGGTTACCTGGTTCAGTTTCCTGTAGTCAACACAAAGGCAAATTCTGCCGTCCTTTTTTGGAACAAATAGGACAGGTGAACCGGTATTTGAATTGCTTGGTCGAAGAAATCCTTTTGCTAAATTTTCCGCAATGTACTCTTGAAGCGCAATTGATTCTTGCGTCGAGAGAGAGAAAACTGGTCCTGGTTCCGGAGGTGGGCCAGTAAGTTTGATCTTGTGATTGTAAGGACGGGATGGAGGCAGTTTATCTGCTTTTGCAGCTGAGAAGATGTCAGCAAATTCATGATAAACTGAAGGTAAAGACTCTCAAATGATTCCTAGCAATAACTTCTAAATCTGAAGAGGTAATTTGGGAATGAAGGTCAGGATATTGCAAATCTCCTGGCGGAAAAGTGTCATCCAACTGAATGACAGTGTCAGGTAGGCTGTTTAATTCCTGATTGACGGAAAGATTAGCATTCTGGGGGTGCAAGGTTCAAAGGTTAATTACTCCTTCTTGCCAATTCACATCCGGATTCCAGTAAACTAGGAAATCATGGCCTAGAATGGTATCATCCATTCTGGGTATAGCCAAGACAAATAAATCCCATTTGAAGCTGGGGAAATTGGAGAATGCAAAGGTCCATTTTGCCTTTTGGGAAACCTAATAAGACGGTTCAGTCACACTACTTACTAAATAGATAGGGAATTTATCTATCTTGGAACGCGTAAGATTTTTGGAAGTGGCAAAAGATTCACTGATGAAGGAAACATTAGCGCTGGAGTCAAGTAAGACTTGATAAGGGGTGTTTTCAGAATGGAATAGGATAAATCTTGAACTAGGAGCACTTAGTGACTTGCAAGTGCAAAGATTTACTTGCGGTGATTTAGATAATGTGTAGTTTTCCTTGCGAGTATCAGAAAAACTACAAGCTAATTTTTTGACTGCTTAGCCACTTCACGCGCTAACCACTTTGCACAACTGTCGAAATCATGTTTTCCTCCACAATACATACACAGCCCGTTCTTCTCCCTTTGTAGCCATTCCTCATTCAGTAGCATCCCGGTTTCTTTGTCCAAGAACTTTGGAGTTTTGGTGACGGTTTTCCCTTTTGGGTTGGAGTTTGAAGTTGGGGTTGGTTTGGATGGTTTTGGTTTCCTTGTGTTTTTCTTTGAGGAATTGTCCACCCTTGGAGCCAAGGTGGACGGTCCATGGTTGTTTTGCCAAGAGCAATTCTTGTCGTGATAGCCATTATCAAGCTCAATCACTCAATTGATTAGCTGCTGAAGCAAGGTTGTCTTATGACCCCCAACTGCAAGCTGTTTGATTAAGCGTGCCGGTAGACCCTTTTGGAAATGGAATAGAAGAGTGGCCTTTCTCCACTGGATGCAAGACTGCAAGGTTCAAAAATGAGAAATATAAACGGAAGCTCTACTATTTTCCTTCATAAATAGACTATTAAGTTCGTATTTGGCGTTTCAAACTTCATTGGGGTCGCCAAACAGGGTGAACAGTTGTTGCTCAAACCTGTCCCAGTTTTTGAGAATACACGTGGGACTGTGGTTGGACAAAAGTTTGAGTTACGGTTTGAACCACTGCAAGGCTCTACCTCCTAAGAAGGACAAAGCATACATAACTTTATGTCTATCGGAAGGGAAATTGTTGGAGTCATTTGAAAAGATGATTTTACAAGACTGTAGGTAGGATCTAAGCTTATGAGGGTGTTCTCCCGTAAAGTGATTGGGTTTTTTCATTCCCGGAGTGCGAAAGCTAGGAGTACTTGGACTAGATTGCTGGGCACCATGAGTGAGGGCCTGGATCAATGTCAAAAGCAGGGTTGGAGCATCAGGCTTGGGAGCAGTAGTGCAAACCCCTGGTCTACCACGAGTCAAGGTTTCATCGGAAGAATGGTTGGAATCTGCAAATTCCGCAAGAGGGTCCGTTGGAACATCCCGTAAAGGAGTCCGAGGATCATCAAGGGGTTCAACAGATGGCAATTTTGAAGGAGGAAAGGGATTCAAGGGTTGTTGGGCCCGAGGAGCGCTGGTTCTCCCTACCCAATGGATCTCATCATTGTAAGGGGTGAGGGAAGCATTCCTGGTTGAGCAAGTACGTGACATTGAGAAAAAGAAGTCTACTATAGGTTGGCAGGCTACAATAGATGAGTTGAGTTAGTTAATTTACTGTCACACAACCACCCCACATACTATAGGGCAATTCTTAGATAATTGTGAGCGCGAAGGAATGATGAATGCAAGGGCAAGTGCAAGTAGCAAGACTCAGTTGCAAAGTGCAAACTTGGTTATGCCACTCAATAAACGGCGAGAGGAATGGAATGTGTTCCAAGGAAGGAAACTCAATCTGAGTCCAATGTGATAACTAGGTTGTAGCAAAATGCAAGAATGTATGAAATTAACTAACTGAGGAGACAATCATCAGGCAAGGGGATAGCCCTTATAAGGTAATTCAAAGTGACTAGATACAACCTGGTGATGAGCTAACTACAGTTGAAGCGGTGAGGCAATGAATGACAGGAAAAGGATAGGAAATGAAGCAGTAGTACATTATCCAAGGTCATAGCGTAAGTGCAAGAAAATAGAATCTGAGCATACAATTTTTATGACGAATTGGGACAGGAGCGAGTGAATTTGAAGGTAATGTAAATGAGAAGTAATATTGTATGCAGGGTAGGGACTAGTCCAATTGCAAACTGTACAGTAATGATGGCTTAGTTAGACATAGATGCGAACTAACAAACAGTGCTTGACCAAAGATGGAATTCCAAGGCTGTTGATTGGCCAGGGAAGGAGATTGGATCTCATAATGGATGGCTGACCAGTATGGAGTTAACTGCAAAGTTTGCAAGTATATACTGAGTTGGTCGCCAAGATTGGAAGTTCAATGCGAGCCAGAGGAAGTAGCGGATTGCACCATATGTTGTGCTTTATTTGTGTCACGCTTTTAGACTCAGGTAGATGGTACTGAGGAGAGGACATGTCAAATTGATGAAGACAATAATTCCTAAGTGCAAGGCGTGACACTCAGTTAAACTACATCTTGGGAAACTTGATGAATTCAGAATTGATCTCCCCAGTGATATCCTAAACTACTTAATTCTATTCAAACTACCCAATTCTTTGAAAGGAAAGCAATCTCAGATTACGCACTCCGGTATCAATCTGACTGTAGCCTATCTCTTAAATCATCTTGTTCAACATAAGAACAAAGTTCAATCCAAATCTAAGGAAGCATTTGAAACCAATTCGGCCCTGTTCACTCACAGCCAACTATATCCAGAGTACCCTTGCTGCCAAAATGGTAAACATAACGCTGCCGTTAAACCCCATCCTGCTGCAAACTGCTGGGAAGAATTTCCTGATCTAAAACCCAAAAAACCACCTAACAAATCTAATTGTGGAGGCAAGAAAAAGACACAAGAGTTGCACTACTATTCTTTCTTTTGTGGATTGAATCAGCAGAACAAGACTAGCAATGATTGATACATCCTTGATAGTGGAGGTTCCATTCACATGATAAAGGATTTCTCCTTAATTTCTTCAATAATTTATCAATCAGGAGACAAACTAATCAAAACTGGAAAGAAAGGCAATGGAATACTAATAAGAGGACTCTGTTCCGCAAACTTGGATTTAGGAAAAATTAAATTAAAGTTAGAAAAATTGTCCTGGGTTCCTGATGCAACTGTCAATCTAATTTTGATGGGTGCCCTGCTCAAACAAGGATGCTCTCTGAGAGTCAATAGAAAGTCCTACCCACCTACTTTCTTGCTAAAGTAAAAGAAGGTAACAATTCTAGGAGGAATAATCAAAAACAATCTCTTGATCATCAATCTTTCCCCTCCAATTGGGCAACAAGAATGTTTCATGAATCTTGAAGAGCTTCAAGAACTGCATCAAACCCTTGGCCATGCTAGCCTGGAAAGGATGGAAAACCATCTTGGACATGGTATCAAAAAGGAAATCTGCTCTGCCTTTGAATGCTTAACATGTAAGAAAGGAAAAATCACTAAGTCTTCCTTCAAAGAGGAACAACAACCAGCTGAGAAAGTCTTTGATTGTTTGCATTTGGACTTAATGGGCCCGCTTAATCCACAAAGAAAAGGTGGCATGAGATATGCGCTCACCATAGTCAAGAATAAATTCGGGTATCTCTCTGCTTTTCCCTTACCAAGCAAGGATGCGGCTGCCAAAACAATCATCTTTTTCATTGAGAATGAAGCAAAGAAAAATAAAAGATTTCCCATTGAAGTTGTCTCAGATGGAGGTGGGGAATTTGTAAATGAAACTCTTGCCATGTTTTTCCAGTCAAACACAATTCATCACCTAGTTAGCAAACCTTATCACTCTCAGCACAATGGAAAGGCCAAATGGGCAAATCAAACTATTATAAAATCATTAAGATCCATTTTCAGTTCATCTTCCATTCCCAAAAGTTTTTGGAATGTAGTCATCCAAAGTTGCTGTGTAGCGCTGAATCAAATCCTGAAAGAAGCTGGAATGAAAACGCCCTGGGAAATGATGCATGGTACTACTTTGCCGGAGGACTACTTGAAGCCTGTTGGTACTGCCTGCATCTACTTGCTGAACAACACCAAAATTGTCTCAAAGCTGAGTGAGAAAGGTGAGGAAGGTGTTCTGTTAGGATTCAACCCGCAATTGCTTTGCTACAAAGTTATGTCAAGATCAGGAAAAATCTTGAATTCCAAGCACATTCTCTTTCTCAAATCTCCAGGGCCTAAAAATTCTATTCTCAATGATGACTTTGAAGAAAATGTCAAAATTAACCTAGGTACTTTGACCAAGAGGGAACCGGCATTGGCGGACCACAAGCTAGAGTCTGAATCTTTGAGCAATGAGAAGCCAGACTTACCTGTTGAGGATAATTTAATTCCCTCTGACTTGGAAAGCTCTAGTTCATCAATTGAGGAAAGACTCCTCCCAAAACTGCGCAATTGAGATAATCTAAAACCACCAGTGCAATATGGCTATCACCACGGCAATCTACCCAAAACTATCCAGGAGGCGCTAAAAATGCCAGAATGGATTGCACCAGTTGAAAAAGAGCTAGCAAAAGCGGAAGAATTGGGAGTGTGGGAAGATTCTGAAGAATCCAAGGTGACCAACCCCTTGAATACCACTTGGGAATTCTTCCTTAAACAAGATCTTCACTCAGGTTTGACCTCACTTAAAGCTTGGGTATGTGTACAAGGTTTTAACCAATGTTATGGGGTCAATTATCTTGAGACTTTTGCTCCAACTGGTAAAATAGCTTTTCTCCAATCTCTTCTCATTTACTCCATTGATAAGAAGCTTCCAATTCTTCAATTTGATGTGAAAGGGGCCTTCCTAAATGTGCCACTGGAAGAAAATGTCTACATTAAAACTCCCATTGGTTCAACAAGAAAGGAAAAGTACCTTAAACTTATCAAGTCTCTTTATGGTCTCAAACAAGCCCTTCTTAATTCGTACAAGACTCTCAGCAAGTGGATAAAGAGCATTGGATTTGAGGAGAGTGATTGTGACCCATGTCTGCATCATCATGAAGATGGGGTCACTTCCTTATTCTTTCACGTTGACAATTTAGTTGTGGTGGGGGAGGTAAATAAGTTCAAAACTCTCTTTCTGAATAAGTTCAAAGATTTGTCAGCTCACAAGGTGGACAACCTACTGGGGATGAAAGTTGAGAAGGATGAGAACTCTATCAGCCTATCCTTACCAAACGACATTCTCAAGGGCCTTGAGGAGTTGAATCTAATGGATACAAAGCTGCTTTCAAATCCATGCCAAACTGGATTTCATCTAGTACCAGCAACATAAATTGAGAAAGAACAATTCAAACAACTAAATTTCAACTATTGATTGCCCATAGGTTGTCTGAACTTTATGGCCACTCTAGCTTGTCCTGATATCAGCTATGCTGTTTCAAACTTGGCAATTTTTTTGGAAAATCCCCGCATCCTACATTGGAGAGAAGTAATTTGAGTTTGGCGGTACTTACTCAAAACAATAGACTACAAACTAACCTTTAAATCCAAGTGTGAATCAAACCACCTTATCATGTACAGTGATGCAACATGTGGAGACAACCCCAACACTTGCCTCTCTCAAACCAGTTTCATTACCTTATTCAAAGGAAGTCCTCTTTACTGGACAAGCCGGTGTCAGAGAATTATAGCTCATTCTTCCACCTAATCAGAGTGCAATGCTCTATCCACCAGTCATCTCAAAGCTAGATGGTTAAATCATCTTATCTCAGAAGTATGGCAAACTACCTTTGATCCTTCCTTACACCTAATTGATAATAAAGGATTAAATGACAAAATAAAAAAATTTGGAACCAAATCTCATGCTAAGTATATCAATATCAATATGAAGAGTTTATGGAACAACTGTCACAGAAAGCTGATTCAAATCAAACTAATCTTTTCCCAAGACATGTTAGCTGATTTGTTAAACAAGGCAGCAAGTGCTATGGCAGTCTTCAAACTGGCTAGATATGTTGGCTCTTAACTTAGACTACTGATAATGAGTTGAGCCGGCATGTTGATTATTTTTATTGATTGTTCTGCTAGGTTTCTTATTTCTTATCTGTTTCTTTCTCTAGTTCACTTTCTTCTACCTCTATCTTTAGCTGCTCAATGTGTATGCTATGTAGTGTAACTGGGTTACCTCATAGTTGCCGTAGTTTCTATATCTTTCTAGTTCTTCTATCTTCACAACTTTTTTTCCTGTTACTCAACTTTCACGGATCACAACGCACAACCGGTAAAAGAACTACAGATCTCTCTACATAACTCTCACATAAACTCCATCATTCTACCATCCGAGTCAGTCAACACATAGTAGGGTCTCAATCCAACCTAACCTGTGAAGATGTTTCAACACAACAGAAGGCAACAATAATCCGCTTAATACAAACGTAGGTATTTGCAAGCTCATCAACTCATCATCAGCATTGAAGAAAATTAGTTGTGTCAATCAGTACAATTGTGTGGATTCTGTCAGACAGATTTTTAGCTGTTTGTGCACATAACTCTACTCATTCTTTTTAGAGGCCATAACCCAGCCTGTAGACTTACGTTTGCCTGTTGGTATTTCTGAGGATTCTCATTTTCATTTTCCTTTTCTCTTATTGAATATTCCTCTATGATGTTTCTCATGTCTTGTTTGGCTTCTTATGAAATGACAGCTAGGTCTAGGTTTTTAAACTCTTAAATTTTTTTCACAGATGTATCATTAATTTATATTTATGTTACAGCTGTCCCATTGGTGTTAAATAGAATTTCAATTCCAATGGACTTTGAGATGTTTCTCATCAATGATTACCAGTAATTTTCTCAATTATCAGTTTCCCTTTTTAAGCTTCCATAAAAATACAGCATATTTTCCAGTATTGATCCACAGGTTGAGAGATGAGCCAAAAGATTTCCTTATATCAAATTCAATTGTAGAGAATCTCAGTAAATCATGCAAACTGGAAAGAAGCCCTCATCTTTCTTTCATAAAAACAAAAATGAAACATTAAAATTTCACCACTATGAATTTTCTGGGTTTTCTATAATCTTTAAATTTTCCAGTCAAAAAAATTGTTTGATATGTGGCCAAATGAAATTCAAATTATTTCATTCATATTCATTGGAGAATAAATCATTGGGACTGAGGTTTGATAGCGCAAACGGTTTGACTGGGCAGTTTTTGGAGGTGAGGTCACAATCAATGTTGTTGGTAGTTTTGGCAATATTAGTCTCAGTGATTGTCTCTTTGTTTTTGGAGGGTGGCTGTGTGGAGTCCCTCTTGAGGAATAAAACATTTTTTGAGTTGATTAACTTACCTGTTTCTGATAGGATTTTGTACAAGAGTAGTTGGGGGTTGAAACCAAGTAGAGTTCCCTGTTCCCCCTTCTTGCTGAGCTTTGCAATGGTCTTGAGATTGTTAGAAAGATACACCACAGGACTGCCAATAGTTTTCAGGTAGTTGCAAGGCAAGGGGTGTTTGTGGAACAGTCCTAGTGGGGACTTCCACCCTTTTTGAGATGGTATTTGATGGAGGACAACACAACACCCTTGAATCACATTATGCCAGAAGTTTTGGGGGATTCTGGAAGAGCTCAAGGTAGATCTTACCAATTCTATGATGGTTCTGTTTTCAGCTTCATCCTTCCCATTGTGCTGAGTTTGGTAGGGCTTGCTGACCAGGTGGTTGATGCTTTTAGACTTGAAGAAATTTGAGAGCTGTTTGTTTACAAATTCTCCACCTTGATCCAAGACAACTTAAGTGGGATACCGGTGTTGATTTTTTGCTTCATTTTTTATGGAAAACATGATGGTTTGAGTGGCCATGTCTTTGCTGGGCAAGGGAAATGAGGCAATTTATCCTGATTTGTTATCCACAATGGTTAAGGAGTATTGGTGGCCTCCTTTTCTGACAGGATTCAGCGGTCCCATCAGGTCTAGATGAAGTCAATCAAAGACTCTGTTGGCCAACGTCTTCTCATCTTTGAATGGAGTTTTGGAAATCTTTCTTTTCTTGCAAGCCACACATTTGAACTTGGTTTTTGAGTCTTGATTGATGGGTTTCCCCCAGAACTTTTCCATCCTGTCAATCCCTGCAAGGCCAAGCTTCAGATGTAAGTCTTTGACTTTGGTGATGGAGAGATAGCAGGTGGATTCAGAGGACCTAGTTGGGGCGTCAATGATAAGTAGGTTGTTCAGGATGGAGCCTTCCAGCACAGTTTTGCTTCTGAAATCAATGTAGAATTTGGCTGGCTTTCTTTTTAGCTCAACCCAGAGGTTGCATCCCTTTTTGAGTAGGCTTCCCATGGATATTAGATTTAAAGTGGCTTTGGGGACCCAGGCTGCCTTATTGAGGTGAATGGTGTTTGAGTTGCACTTAATTGCAGCAGTACCTAGACCTTTAATGGGGATGCTTGTGCCTTTTTTCCTGGTGAAGATGTGTTCTTGTCTGTTTTGTTCCAAAAAGCTTTTGAAGATTTTCCAATTTCAAATAATGTGGATTAAGCATCCACAGTCAATGATGAAGCAATCTTTGTTGGGTTTTCAGGTGAGTTTGGAGTTGCAAAAGAACAAGTAGAAGTGTGATTCTTCTGCCCTTTTAGCACTGGTTTTTCTTCCCTTTTTGGGGGGAAATTCTGGTTTGAGTTTGGGGAATTCCACCCAGAAGGCAGAAGTTGAGTGATTTGTAACAGCAGGATTGTGTTTTCCATTCTCACATCTGGGATAGGAGTAGTGAGGCTTGGAAATGGAGTGAAAGAGGGCCAAGTTGTTGTTGGTTGAATTAAGACCCTTAGATTGAACTTTGTTTTTGTGCTGTATGAGGTGGCTCAAGACCCTAGAAACAGTCAGGTTGGAGCCAGAGTGCATGATTTGCAATCTGATTTCATTCATGGAGTTGGGAAGATTGAAAAGAATTAGGTAGCTGAGTATATTGGAGGGTAGTTTGATACCAACTTCCTTTAGTTTGCTGAGATGGATCTTGACGTTGGTGACAAAGGAATCTATGTTGTTTTGGTCAAAGGCCAGGTAGAGGAATTTGAAAAACATGCAGGCTCTGTTGGCTGCGTGGCACAAAGCAAAGTGGTTTTTAGCAGCTATCCATATTAGCTTTGACAAGTCCTCATTGTTGGCATTGATGATGTTTGTGTGGGTTGCAGAGTCAAGTTTTTACATCAGATATCCAGTCATTTTTTTGTTTTCAGGGATTTCTTTGTTGGGATTGGGTGAGTTGATAAGGTGTAGGATTCCTCTCATTTTGAATATTTTCTCAATTTTCCTTTTCCAAAATTAAGTAGTTGGATTTGGTTAACAGGGGGGTTTACTCCATCAGGGACTTTAGGGAAAGAGCTTTGAAGTTGGATTCAGTTCCTGGTCCAGGAGTTTCTGAGGTTTTCAGTTGGGTAGATCTGGTAGAGCTGGATGGATCTATTTTGGCTTTTAACCATGAGAAAAGTTAAATGAGACCTGAAACCTGAAGCAGGTGTCACACGACCACCCCACATACTATAGGGCAGTTCTTAGATGAACATGAGTGCAAAGGAATGCTGAGTGCAAGGGCAAGTGCAAGTAGCAAGACTCAGTTGCGAAGTGCAAACTTTGTTATGCCACTCAACAAACGGCAAGAGGAATGGAATGTGTTCCAAAGAAGGAAACTTCAACCTGAGTCCAATGTGATAACTAGGTTGTAGCAAAATGCAAGAACGTATGAAATTAACTAACTGAGGAGACAATCATCAGGCAAGGGGATAGCCCTTATAAGGTAATCCAAAGTGACTAGATACAACCTGGTGATGAGCTAACTACAGTTGAAGCGGTGAGGCAATGAATGACAGGAAGGGGATAGGAAATGAAGCAGTAGTACAGATCCGAGGTCATAGTGTAATTGCAAGACAATAGAATCTGAGCGTATACTTGTATGACAAATTGGGACAGGAGCGAGTGAAGTTGAAGGTAATGCAAATGAGAAGTAATAGTGTATGCAGGGTAGGGACTAGTCCAATTGCAAACTGTACAGTAATGATGGCTTAGTTAGTTGTAGATGCAAACTAACAAAAAATGCATGACCCAAGATGGAAGTCCGAGGTTGTTGATTGGCCAGGGAAGGAGATTGGATCTCATAATGGATGGCTGACCGGTATGGAGTTAACCGCAAAGGTTGCAAGTATATACTGAGTTGGTTTCCAAGATTGGAAGGTCAACGCAAGCCAGAGGAAGTAGCGGATTGCACCAGTGATGTTGTGCTTTATTTGTGTCACGCTTTTAGACTGAGGTAGATGGTACTAAGGAGAGGACATGTCAAAGTGATGAAGACAATAATTCCTAAGTGCAAGGTGTGACAGTTGCCTGGGTATAAAGACGCGAGCTCCTGCAAGCGCTCAGATAAATTTTCCCATCAATTTCAAGTCTTTAAAAATTACTGTATACCCTTACACATTATTTAATTTATTACTCAATAGATTTATAATTTATATAAAATGTTGTCATTGTTGTCCCGCCATTGCAAAAACTGTATTTGCCAAAACAAGCAATGTGTCCCTAGTACTGCCGTCCAAGGCCTTTGAGGCAAGTGCAAGCAATGTTGCCTTTGCAAAGTGGCCTGTAATTTCCCTATAAATGTTGAGTTGACTGTTGAGGGTCCAGCGGAGTCATTGAGGGAGATGCGGAGTCGTAGGTCCGCGCCAAGGGTTAACTACAAGATACCACCGTTGCCGGAGATCAAATACTTGGGGACTCGAGTTCCTGGTGAGTACTAATCTGGACTGACTAATGATCATAAAATTAGTAACTAAATTTTGCTTGTTTTGCTAGTGTTGCCCCGTTTCCAAAGGTATACTACAAATACACCACCACCACCACCACCTTACTGGGGACCGTCGACTGAACTACCGGGGCCCCAGATGAATTCCAAGGTGCAAGGCGAAGTGCCCGGTGCAGAACCGGTTGAATTCATAACCAAGGAAGCAAGGGGGGAGGAAGGAGAATTGAGAAATGGAGGAAACAGAAATGGAGGGAGAGAAGGAACGGAAGAATTAGGAGAAGGGAATGGAGTTGATGGAACGGAAGGAATGGAGGGCCAAGGCAAAGCGGATCCAGTGAAAGTCGTAGGGCCGGTCAAAACGGATGCAAGGCGGCTGACGGGCAATATTGGACAAGGCACGTTGGGAGGCCAAAGGAAGAGAGCGTACAAAGAGCTCTTGGAGGAAGGTGGATGGAATGCTTGGCCAAAGCAAACTCAGATTTTGAGGTGCAAGGAGATCTTCAAGAGGCATATCGTAACAGAGGTGCTAGTTCTCCAAAGGATGTCTGCACTAATCAATGATGAAGACCTGGATAATTTTTGATCCATGGTTGCAGAATTTACTGCAAATTGGGAGGATGCGGAGAAGGAAGTAAAGGAAACTTTGTAATTATTTATTATAAATATATATTTTCTATTTTTTTCTTTTTTTTATATATAATTATAAATAGAATTTTTTTTTTTTTTTAATAAGGAATGAAGTTTTTATTTAGTAGGAATGAAAGGGAAATGAGAAAAAGGAATAACACGGTGAGACGGAGGATTTGACTGATGGGATTTTGGTGTAAAATAAAATGGGGTTAGATGAGATGGAATGTGGAATGGAAGGAGATTGGATGAGATGGAATGTGAAATTAAATGAGATTGGATGAGATAGAATGTGAAATGAAATGGGATTGGATTAGATAGAATGTGGAATGAAATGGGATTGGATTGGATGGGATGGAATGTAGAATGTGATGGGATTGGATGGGATGGAATCATGATTGTCAAGGTTTGCAAGGGTAGCTTGCATGGAATTCTTGAATCAGATTGGGTGAATTGCAAAGGTGATGGGCTGGTTCCCACAAGGTGCGATCTTTGTTGGACTGGAAGCCAGACCATTCGACGAGGTATTGAAGTTTTCCTTTGCATAACCTGGAATCCAGAATACGGCTTACTTCCCACTCTTGATGATCAAGGACAGTGACCGGTTCAGGAGGGGGATGAGTCTTGCCTGGGTATAGGACTCAAGCTGGCTCTAGGAGAGAAACATGAAATACCGGGTGGATACCTTTCCATTTTGCAGGTAAAGTAAGTTTAAAGGCGTTAGGCAAGATGACTGATTCTACTTTAAAGGGGCCAAGCTTTCTTTTGGAGAGTTTGCAAGTTGGGCGAGTGCTGCAAATGTTGTGAGCATTGAGCCATACTTGATCTCCTACTGCAAAGGTTGGAGCCAAAGTGCAAGATTGGTCTGCTTGCTCGTTATAGCGCTGGTTTGCTTCTTTGAGGTTGGTTTGAAGTTGCAATTGAAGGGATTGAATTTGTTCAAGGTAATTGGTAGCAGGTTGAGAAGGTGCTACATGAAGGGCAGAGAAAGTCGGGTTTCTACCATAAAGAGTTTGGAAGGGAAACTGTTTGGTGGAGGAATGAGTTGAGTTGTTTTAGGCAAATTTGGCTAGTGGGAGCCATTGCAACCAGTTTTCTTGTTGATAGGCAACATACATTCAAAGATATTGTTTGAGAATCTGATTAACTCCCTTGGTTTGCCCATCCGTTTCAGGGTGGTAAGCCATTGATAAATTGCGAGTGATCTTCAAATGTTGGCATAGCAAGGTCCAGAAGCTTGAGACAAACAGAGATCCACAATCACTAACTATATTATCAGGGAGACCATGTTTCAAAAATACATATTCTATGAACAAGTTAGTTAAGTCTTCTGAAGAGGCTATCACATTACTTGGCAAAAATAAAGCCATCTTTGAGAAGCAATCTACTATTACTAGAATGGAATCATATCCACTAAAAGAAGGTAATTGAGAGATGAAATCCATAGAAAGCAAGTACCAAGCACAAGGCAGAATTGGAAGTGGCTGGAGCAGCCCATACTTCCGGTGTTTTGAGGACTTGTTACAATTGCAATCATAGCACGCGCTAACATAGTCTTTTACTTCTTTGGTCAAACCCAGCCAGTAGAAGTCTCGTGCAATCAATGGGTAGGTTTTATCCTGCCCATGATGACCAGCAAGCAGAGAATCGTGCCGTGACTCAAAGATATCTAACTTAATGCAAGAATTATCTGGTACTAATATACGATTATCATAGACTAAAAAGTCATTATCATCAATACTGTAACTACTATATAATAAGTTTGCACTTTTGCAAAGTTTGATGCACTTGGGGTTGTTGTGTTGAGCTTGTCAAAGTTTGGAAGCCAAATCTTGCAAGTGAGCGATGATCAAACTGAGTTGGGAAGATTGGGTTGAGAAGAGTGTCCTAACGTTTTCAGGGTTGTTTTTGGCAAAGGTGCTCCCCCCCTGGGTAAACGTTGTCCCAAAGTGATAAAGCATCAGGGACTACTGCTTGTTTCCCAGGACGGTACGTGATTGTAAAGTGGAACTCAGAGAGGTATTTGGCCCATTTTGCCTGTCTACATGTGAGGACTTTTGAGCTCATGAAATACTTCAAAGAATTATGATCAGTCAAAACCTCAAAGGATTACCTAAGGCTCAAAAGGTATGAACGCCATTTCTTCAAGCAATAAAAGATTGCGAGAAGTTCATTGTCATGAATCTCATAGTTAAGCTCTGCAGCAAGCAACTTGCAAGACTTGAAAGCTACGGGATGAAAGAGAGAAGTGGAGGAAGAGAACTGCAAGATTACTCCTGTGATTGCATAGTCGCTTGTGTCTGTCTTGACAATAGTGCAAGCTAGCTTGTTGAAGTGAGCAAGTATTGGAGCAGTGGTGAACGCTTTCTTCAGAGCTTCAAACTCCAAAGCAGCTTTTTTGTTAAAAACAAAAGGAGTGTCTTTTTGAAGAAGGTTAGGAAGATTCACAATTTTTTTGGCGTAACGCGCAATAAACCTTCTATAGAAATTACTGAAACCAAGGAAAACTTGAAGGGATTTAACGGAAGAAGGTAAAGGCCAGTCCAATATGCATTTGCTTTTGGCTTAGTCCATTGATAGTCCTTTCTGCAAGACTGCGACACCTAGAAACCAAAGAGAAGAGGAATGGAATTTGCACTTAGAGTCTTTTGCAAACAGGTCATTGTTGCAAAGTCGCTGCAGCACCTCTTGCACATGTGCAATGTGATCTTTGAGGTTCCTCGAGTAGACTAGTATATCATCAAGATATACCACAAGGTATTTACCTATGAGATCGGAGAAAATGTTGTTGACAAAATGCTGAAAAGTGGAAGGAGTGTTACAGAGGCCAAAAGGCATGACGGTATACTCATAACTGCCAAACCGGGTTCTCATCGCGGTCAAATACTCATGACCTTCCCTAATGCAAATTAGGTTATAGGCACCTCAAAGGTCTAACTTTGAGAAATAAGCAGATCCATGGAAGAGGGTGAGGAGATGTGACATAGGCGGTACTGGATAGGCATTCATCCGGGTTACCTGGTTCAGTTTGCTGTAGTAAACACAAAGGCAAATTCCGCCATCCTTTTTTGGAACAAATAGGACAGGTGAACCGGTATTTTAATCACTTGGTCAAAGAAATCGTTTTGCTACATCTTCCGCAATGTAGTCTTGAAGCGCAATTGATTCTTGCGTCAAGAGAGAGTAAACTGGTCCTGGTGCCGGAGGTGGGCCAGTAAGTTCGATCTTGTGATTGTAAGGACGGGATGGAGGCAGTTTATCTGCTTTTGCAGCTGAGAAGACGTCAGCAAAGTCATGATAAACCAAAGGTAAAGACTCTCGAATGATTTCTAAATCTTCAATCTCGTCATCTTTGAGCACCAGGCTTGAGGTGCTTGCATGGTGCGAGAGGATTAGGGAGCTCAAAATACACTGTTTGGTTGGTTTCTGTTTCTCTTTGAAGGAACAGGAAAGAGGTAAGCTGGATAGGTAAGCAATAACTCCTAAATCTGAAGAGGGAATTTGGGAATGAAGGTCAGGATATTGCAAATCTCCTGGCGGAAAAGTGTCATCCAACTGAATGACAGTGTCAGGTAGGCTGTTTAATTCCTGATTGACGGAAAGATTAGCATTCTGGGGGTGCAAGGTTCAAAGGTTAATTACTCCTTCTTGCCAATTCACATCCGGATTCCAGTAAACTAGGAAATCATGGCCTAGAATGGTATCATCCATTCTGGGTATAGCCAAGACAAATAAATCCCATTTGAAGCTGGGGAAATTGGAGAATGCAAAGGTCCATTTTGCCTTTTGGGAAACCTAATAAGACGGTTCAGTCACACTACTTACTAAATAGATAGGGAATTTATCTATCTTGGAACGCGTAAGATTTTTGGAAGTGGCAAAAGATTCACTGATGAAGGAAACATTAGCGCTGGAGTCAAGTAAGACTTGATAAGGGGTGTTTTCAGAATGGAATAGGATAAATCTTGAACTAGGAGCACTTAGTGACTTGCAAGTGCAAAGATTTACTTGCGGTGATTTAGATAATGTGTAGTTTTCCTTGCGAGTATCAGAAAAACTACAAGCTAATTTTTTGACTGCTTAGCCACTTCACGCGCTAACCACTTTGCACAACTGTCGAAATCATGTTTTCCTCCACAATACATACACAGCCCGTTCTTCTCCCTTTGTAGCCATTCCTCATTCAGTAGCATCCCGGTTTCTTTGTCCAAGAACTTTGGAGTTTTGGTGACGGTTTTCCCTTTTGGGTTGGAGTTTGAAGTTGGGGTTGGTTTGGATGGTTTTGGTTTCCTTGTGTTTTTCTTTGAGGAATTGTCCACCCTTGGAGCCAAGGTGGACGGTCCATGGTTGTTTTGCCAAGAGCAATTCTTGTCGTGATAGCCATTATCAAGCTCAATCACTCAATTGATTAGCTGCTGAAGCAAGGTTGTCTTATGACCCCCAACTGCAAGCTGTTTGATTAAGCGTGCCGGTAGACCCTTTTGGAAATGGAATAGAAGAGTGGCCTTTCTCCACTGGATGCAAGACTGCAAGGTTCAAAAATGAGAAATATAAACGGAAGCTCTACTATTTTCCTTCATAACTAGACTATTAAGTTCGTATTTGGCGTTTCAAACTTCATTGGGGTTGCCAAACAGGGTGAACAGTTGTTTCTCGAACCTGTCCCAGTTGTTGAGAATACACGTGGGACTGTGGTTGGAAAAAAGTTTGAGGTATGGTTTGAACCACTGCAAGGCTCTACCTCCTAAGAAGGACAAAGCATACATAACTTTATGCCTATTGGAAGTGAAATTGTTGGAGTTGTTTGAAAAGATGATTTTACAAGACTGTAGGTAGGATCTAAGCTTATGAGGGTGTTCTCCTGTAAATTGATTGGGTTGTTTCATGCCCGGAGTGCGAAAGCTAGGAGTACTTGGACTAGATTGCTGGGCACCATGAGTGAGGGCCTGGATCAATTTCAAAAGCAGGGTCAGAGCATCGGGCTTGGGAGCAGTAGTGCAAACCCCTGGTCTACCACAAGTCAAGGTTTCATTGGAAGAATGGTCAAAATCTGCAAATTCCGCAAGAGGGTCCGTTGGAACATCCCGTGAAGAAGTCCAAGGATCATCAAGGGGTTCAACAGATGGTGATTTTGAAGGAGTAACGTGATCTAAGGGTTTTTGGGCCCGAGGAGCGCTGGTTCTCCCTACCCAATGGATCTCATCATTATAAGGGGAAAGGGAAGCATTCCCGGTTGAGAAAGTACGTGAAATTGAGAAAAAACAGTCTACTATAGGTTGGCAGGCTACAATAGATAAGTTGAGTTAGTTAATTTACTGTCACACAACCACCCCACGTACTATAGGGCAATTCTTAGATGATTTTGAGTGCAAAGGAATTCTGAGTGCAAGGGCAAGTGCAAGTAGCAAGACTCAGTTGCAAAGTGCAAACTTGGTTATGCCACTCAACAAACGGCAAGAGGAATGGAATGTGTTCCAAAGAAGGAAACTTCAACCTGAGTCCAATGTGATAACTAGGTTGTAGCAAAATGCAAGAACGTATGAAATTAACTAACTGAGGAGACAATCATCAGGCAAGGGGATAGCCCTTATAAGGTAATCCAAAGTGACTAGATACAACCTGGTGATGAGCTAACTACAGTTGAAGCGGTGAGGCAATGAATGACAGGAACAGGATAGGAAATGAAGCAGTAGTACAGATCCATGGTCATAGCGTAAGTGCAAGACAATAGAATCTGAGCGTATACTTGTATGATGAATTGGGACAGGAGCAAGTGATGTTGAAGGTAATGCAAATGAGAAGTAATAGTGTATGCAGGGTAGGGACTAGTCCAATTGCAAACTGTACAGTAATGATGGCTTAGTTAGTCGTAGATGCAAACTAACAAACAATGCATGACCAAAGATGGAAGTCCGAGGCTGTTGATTGGCCAGGGAAGGAGATTGGATCTCATAATGGATGGCCAACCGGTATGGAGTTAACCGCAAAGTTCCTAAGTATATCCTGAATTGGTTGCCAAGATTGGAAGGTCAATGCAAGCCAGAGGAAGTAGCGGATTGCACCATTGATGTTGTGCTTTGTTTTTGTCATGCTTTTAGACTGAGGTAGATGGTAATAAGGAGAGGACATGTTGAAGTGATGAAGACAATAATTCCTAAGTGCAAGGCGTGACACCAGGCTATAAATTGCATGATTCCAATGGGTTCAGGAGATTACAAGGGCAGAATGTGTTGAAGAATGAAACAAAAGAAGAGAATAAGAGACCAAAGGAAACACACAACTCTGCGGGATTCTATTGGCTGGGTTATGGCCTGTATGAAGGCTTAGGTAGAATTGTATCAGTTTCAACTTGGTCAAGTTGTTTGACTTGAGAGCTTGAGTTGAGCGGTTGGGCAACTTTGTCCTAGATGGTGGGTTGGATAGGTTGAAAGATTCTGGACGTTATAGGCAGCGTTTTGTGGCAGTCTGGGGCTGAGGTGTTGATCAGATTGAAGTAGATCCAGCAACAGCTGAGATTAGGCAGCTGCATGATAGTGAAGCTGGCGCTGGTGACAGTGTGAGACTAAGTAAAACAGATGAATAGTAGCCACACATGAGAACAAGCAGTAAATGAGGAAGCTGAAAGAGTCGTGAGACAGTGAATGTAGAGACAAATGACAGGACAGCATGAGAGTGAAAAAGGAAAGAAAGATGACAGGTTTGATCTCAACAAGAAAAAGTTTTTTCTCAGAGTCAAAACCAAACCAACACAAGTTCCAGATTATACACCTGCCAGCAGGCGCAGCCTTTATTTCATGGTGAGAGGGAAATTCATTGGATTTATTTTTAAGAATATATTCAAATCTGTATTGTGTGTAACAGTCAGTTATTTTGAAGTAGAAGAACACCCCCAAAAGAGAGGCAGGATTGATTCTTCCTCTGATATCCATTAAAATATTTTCACTTATTTGAGCATATTTGGGAAAATTTACTTTGGAGGATAGGTTGTGGGATTTTGAGAGGAGGAATTCATTGCAATGAAGGGTGGTAGTATTTACCCCATACATGTGTTTTAATTATTTGTTGCTTTGGTTTCCAGCCTTTCTGTGGAGCATTGCTAGGAAATTATTTTTTGTATACTGAATACTGATTGCTGAAGGACCTTTTCTTCATGGCTTTATTTGAATTACAACTACATCATTGACAATTCTAGCTTCAATAAGAGGTATGCCTTCTATTAGTAAGAAAATCTTGGTGTCATTTACATTCTATATTTGAAAGCTTTTGGCTAGAAGTCTTCCTAAGCTGATCTTGATTCCTTGGAGACAAGGAACAAGCAGGGAGTTTACTGTCATACCCTTCCCATTCAGTTTTTTTAGTTGGACAAATCCATCACCTTTTACTTGCAGGGTGTTCTCATTGGCAATTCAAGCTTTGGAATTGTGTTTTCAGAAGTTCAAAAATTTTTCCTTGATTATAAACATGTGGTTACTGGCACTGCTGTCTATTATTTCCTCATTATCCACAGCTTTGATTGATAGAGCTTTCCCAATGTAGATGAATTCTCCAGAAGAAAATTGCAAGTTGTCAGAGTTTTGATCTTGAGAAGGATTAGCATTATTTGTCTTATTTTTGTGTTTTTTGGACTTCTTGGCTTCCTTGTGCTTGTTTTTTGGGCTTTTGATACCATTAAAACACACAGGATAGTTCTGGGTAAAGATATTAAGGGCCTTTTATTGATTCTTTACAGTAGAAATGTTTGTGGATTCTTTTTGCTTTTAATTAAGTGCTTCCATGACTATCTTCAGTGTCAGTGTACATTTAGAATATAGGATTTCTTTTGTCACTTCCATTGTTATTGGAAGGTGAATGAATATGTATTCAGCAATGAGAGGCTTTCAAAGATGAACAAACAATTGGTTTTATTGCCAATTCTTAAGCCCACAGCTTTAAGAGCATTGATTTGAATTTTTATTTAGTTAAGAAAGGAGTGGATTCCCTTTTTTTAGAAGAGTTCAAGTATATTTGTGTATACTTGCAACTGGTTATCTTTGGAGTGAGACTTTTAATGGTTGTTGAGTAATACCCAGAGTAAACTGGGCTTCTGTCTGTCATTTGGATTGACTGGGTGTTGTATGTTAGTATATCCCATCTACATGGTGAGGATGCCAGAATTTTTCCTCTGTTCTTCATGAAATTTTCAAAGGTATACAGCAGAAATAGGGTTGGAAGTGGTGATATCAACAAGCAATGAATTCATGCTCAAGTAGCTCTTGATGGAGTATTTCCATACTTGGAAGTTATTGTCTTGGAGTGCAAAGAGAGTTTTGAATTGGTCTCTGCTGTCAATTGTGCTCTTTTTTAGGGTGATTAGAAGAACAAACAAACTGGTCTCATAACCTCATGAAATACCAGTGATTGGTGAGTTAGACAAGCACCCAATCAAAGGAAAAGAGACTTAATACTTTGTTCATATTTAATTTCAGGGCTGTCTGTCCTGAATTTTTATCTTTATTACTCTTTTTCTAAAAGCCAGCAACTAGACTGATTGGCTTTTTTGTGTTACAAGAGATTCAAAAATGAAAAGAGACAGGAAATTCTTTGAGGATGGGGTTAGCAGCTGAACCCTTCTGTCTTCAGATCAAGGCACATTAGAAATGGGAAATTTTTCTTACTTGGCTTAACAGTTCTTGAGGAGCAGTCAGGGTCTTATGGCAGACTTCTCCTTGGTATAGGTGGAAGCAAAGGGCTCCGTTTTGTCTAAAATCTACCCCATTGGGTTTTCAAGTCTCAGTCCAGGATTTTTGGGTGATTCTCTACTGTCCTTCAATTTTTGATCTATGGAGCTAATCCCTCAAGGTCCTTGGCTTGTTCAGTTGCTGAGTTATGATTGGCGGTTTGCTTTGGCTTGAGGATGGTTGGCTTGATGATTGATTGGTCCAGTGTTGGTTTTTTGGGTCTTGATGCTTTGGAGATAATTTGATCAATTGGTTGTTCAAGGATGCCTTATTCCTTGGTTGATTGTTTTTTGGTCTTGGGAGGTTGATTGATCCAGTTCTTGAGGAAATCAATGGTTTTTAAGGGCTGGATTTGGATGTGGTTTGGAAGGGGATTGAGTGGCATTCTGGGAGGAGGAGGAAGCAAGAAAGGCCAGAGTAGTAGTTGTGTGGGAGTTAGATCTTGCGCTACTACAGGGATTATCCCAATTGGGATCACTCCAGGATGCAATTATCCCAGCCTGGTGACTGCCACAAGTTATCTCAATTGGTATAACTCATGGTGTAGTTGATGTAGTTGCTGGAAGGCAACTAAATCACTCTGACTACTTTTTTTTTTGATGATAGAATTTCAACAGTTCACACCTGATGAAACACAATTGAGTGGTGATTTAGAAAAGCACTCAATCAATGGACAAGAGACTTGATAATTTGTTCACACCTAATGAAACACCAGTGAGTGGTGAGTTAGACAAGCACATAATAAACAGAAAAGATACTTAATAGTTTTCTCACACCTGGAGGACATAGAAGACCAGAGGAACTTGGAGTAAATTTATGATTAAATTGAATGAATTTCTTGGTTAGATAACAAGAAAAATTTCTGATAAAAGTCTCTTGGGATATGTCTAACCTAATGAAAAACCAGTTGGTGGTGAGTTAGAAAATCATGCAATCAACAGACAAGAGACTTGATAGTTTGTTCAGACCTGGAGTTTCTGAGAATTTAAGTTGGATAAGAAGAGTTATAAACTTAGATAATATGAAAAAAAGAAACAGAAAATTTGTAAGAAGGCTTACCTGGAGGAAAGAGAAGAAAGGATGAATGCAGAGTAAATTGATGATTAAATAATTGAAGAAGTAAGAAGAGAAACTCTGCCCTCCAGTTGTACCTTCAAGTGGATGAGGCAGGGAGATTAGGTTTCAACTTTATTTATCAATATACTCTGATTTGGCATGCAGAATCCACACTTTTTTTTTGTTTCAGATTCCATCTTTCAATATTCTAGTAATTTCTTTAAATAGCCACCCCAACATCATTTTATTTTTCAGGGATTGCCTTTGAAATATTTGATATTTTGGGTAATTTCTCCATAATTCTCTTGTTATCCTTCATACCTCAGATCATGAATATCATATACTTGAGTCTGAAATTTTTTGGTTTAATCCCAATCTCCCAACAAAGACTAATATCTCAAGATCCAACAAAAAACAGATTAAAACCTTTGATGGCCAGATTCTTGATTCCCCTGCATAGATTAATTTTCCAATCTTGACCCTTTGATTTTTTAGATTGTCTCAAGTTTATGAAGGAAATAAAGTCTTAAAATAATCATGATTCTATCATTTCTTGACCAATCTAACCCTCCTCAAACTTTTCTTGATTTGGTTTCCTTATTTACACAAACAAAAACTCTCAATCCCAGTCTTGGCCATCCAACTTTTTTGCAACTTCTCAGATTTATTTATCCACTAATGCCTTGCTGATGTGTTCTACAACTCTGATCTTAGATAATGAAACCCCTGCTCCAGATCTTTTTGTTCAGTTCTCCCCTTTCAATTATCAATGTCCTTCTACAAAAACAAAAACCCAAAAAATATAGAAATGACAATGAAATCATACTCCCCTTGAGCCTTGGATTTGTTTATTTATTGAGTGATATCAGTCATGCAATTATGTGATCTGTGTTGGATTTTCCATCCTGCTGACTATGCAACCTCTGTCTGAACAACAAAAATGTGTAAATTGGTTTTTTTTATTTTTTTGTTTTTTTTTGTGTTTTGGGGGGTTAAAGTTGAGATCACTTTGAGTTTTAAATGATCACCTGATCCAATCATTGTCATTATCATAATAATCTACATCCAATCAAGTGTGTATCTTCTAAGGATGGATGATCTCTACCATGAAGTATGGTCTCAGTGTTTGAATGGAAACAATCCAAAAGTTTGAAAAAAGGGGAGGGTTGAAGGAGGACTGATTGGGACATGGAGCCTCCAAAATTAAGAAAAATTCTTTGGGAGACAAAAATATTTACATACAGGGGACAAGGGAGAGAAATCAAGAAAAAGCCAGGACAAATGAATGATAAATAAAATTGGTAAATCAAATCAAATTTGGATCAAAATTCAAGTATTTATGAGTATCATTTTTTAGTCAAAAATAGATCTGGTTGAATATCCTTCACAAAAACTTTCCTTTATCCATCATTTTTTTGATAAAGAAGCCAAAAAAAATATGAGAAAGACAAAAACTAAGGATAAATTTTGGAAGGGATTGTGTAAATAAACAATTACCAAACAACCAGGCTTCAAGTGAGAAGTCACAGCTGGATAATTCTTGCTATTCAAGAAATAATCTAAAATTTTGATTCTCATCTTGAATGAACATGCTTGAGCCAGACTTAAATTTTCCTTTTTCATGAGCACTTTGAATACTATTAATTAACAACTTTGGAAATAAAACAATTCATCCTCAATGAATCTTAAATCCCTTATGTTTCAGCTTGTAATTTTCTAGTGGGACAGAAAACAAGGGGGGGGGTGGGGGAGGGAAGACTAGCAGGTTTCATCAAACTTTTCTGTGCCCATCTTTCTAAGAATGGTAATTTCACTTTTCAAATGGAGAGCAATGATCTTCAGAATTTAGAGAAAAAAAGGGGTATCTGTATTTAATGAGATGCAGTATTGGGTGATTAATATAAGAAAATCTTACAGTTCTATTATCAAATTCCATCAAGGATAGCATCCTGCCAGATTTCAACCTCAAAATTGTAATTTAAAACAGTTGGAAGTTCAAAATTGGCTGCTTGGGTTTGGTTGACTTGTTGAGTGGTGTGGTTGGTTGATCCATCTGCAGCAGGGTGGTTATTTTGATGATAATTTGGGTGAGTGATTTTGATATAAAGTATTGATTGGATGACCAGGTTTGTTGAAATCTCTTTTTACATATGTTATATACTGTATTGGAAAAACCCCACTTATTTTCAGGTAACTCTGACATGCCTGATGTGGAATAAGTGGTTTTTTTGATTTTTGATTTTTTTTTTGAAATTGTGGCATTTCACTGAAACATTCCATTTGAAAAATGGTGGTTTTCCTAATTGTGATAAACCCTAATGTACAGTGGGTAGACAAAAGTCTTGGTACTTTTTTTATTAAATAAGCCCTTGTACTTCCAAGTACTTGTTTCAAGCTAAGACTGACACTAATAAAAAATTGTGGAGTGACTTCAAACTTCATTTTAAATATTTCAGGATCTCCTATTTAATTAAAACACAATCAATAATCTGAAATAAAAAAAAATGAATTTTATGACAAAAAAACTAAGGGAAGTGATAAATTCACAGCCCCGGTTTGTGAGCAGGCGTGAAAACCCCTTCAAAAGCCATTTGAGTCATGAACAGAGTTTTGCAACTTAAAGAGTTGTGAACAAAACCCTTCAAAACATGTGCAACCCCCAGGGGTAATATGTGTTGTTTGCAACTCATTTGGGGCAAAATAGCCCCAAATGGGCCATTTTGGGGGGGTACCTAGGAGCCCCTGGACCACATTTTAGTGCTGTAAACCCAAATCTGGGGAGATTGAATACATTTTGGGACTATTGGACCACAGAAAGGAACTTTGAAATCAAAGATTTTGCCTATTGGAAAATTAGGGTAAAAACTCTTGTCTCAAGTACACAATACTCAGCAATTCAATAATTTTCTTTTTCTCAAACCAAAATTGAGTACACTTTGGATTTTTTTGAAAAAGTTGAATTCTTGGGATTTTTTTGGATTATGGGAACAGTGGCAAGCCCAGCCCCCCTGGTTTAAACATGTGCAATTAGATTTATTTTCTTTGATGGAAACTAATGCAAATATGGTGGATGTAACTATGTAACTATGAGGTTCCAGAAACCCTTGGCCCTCATCCAGTGAGATCCTTTCCTAGTAGAGAAGAAGCCAAATACTTTTTTCACAAATTTGCATGCATGCATGACTACGCTTAGAGAACATTCAATTCAAAGAAAGACAAATACGTAGACCTAGAATGCAACAGGAATGGAATGTATTCAGGGCCATTGCTCACCAAAAGGAAAAGAAAAACTCACGCAAGTAATTTTGGGTTTAAATTCATGATCCATGAAAGTTTCACAGTAGCAGATCCCATATGGCACCCCTCCATTAGAAATGACTAAAATAATTTTCAACCATCTTCAAACCCCTCAGTGCATCCTCAACTGAAGATAATATCTGGTGTGGGCTTAGATCAGGTTAAGGAAGGCATGCAAGATGGGCTCAATAAAATTCAACTAAAAATTAAATTGAGAAAGGTTTCAGGTGGAGAATAATTTTAAAATAGAAAAATTTATAACACATAGCACAAGGTTAAGGCAGCAGAACTTGAGGGTGAAAGTGTTATGGATGTACTATTCAATAACCTCCAAGATACTTAGTGGGTGTCCAGGTCAAAATTCATTGGAGAGGGTCATTTAGAGGCCCTGTTATTGGATCATCCTGATTCTATAAAACTTTTTAAGAAATTCCATCATATTGCTTTGTTTTATTTTCCTTATAAAACAAATAGGTACAACATTCCACTATCTCATTTTTTAGGAGTGACTGCCAGAATTAAAAACTTTACAAAGGCTTTTTTTGATAACAAAATAAAAATTTGAGTTCTAAATTTGGGCAATTCATTCACTAAAGTAGTTGTTTTATGATCTAGAGATGCTTCCCAAAGTATTTGTGAGGGAACATGAAAAAGCACTGATTTGTGCTATTCAACATAGTTTCCCTATGGAATACAGAGAGTTGTTCTTTTTGAACTTTTCTAAAAATATTCAAGCAAATGGAAAAGTTTTCTTCAGTAATGATGTTGAAGGATGGAAAAATTTTATGTCTCTGTGGGAAAAGTATGGGGCCTCTAAAACCAAGGGGGAGGCAGAAGCCAATGATGTGGAACTCAGATTAGGCCAATCTATTTCTTCTTCTGTTCATCTCTGCTGGATTTCTTATGTTTAAACTTTTATAAATTTTTGCTTGAAAGTCCATGAGGATGTTCTCAAGTATATAGAAAATAACATTTTAGCTATCAAAGATAAGTTTTTAACTGCATGTACTTGTGTCAACCCTGACTTTGGAAATAAAAAACATCTTGGGTGGAAGGGGCCCATGCTAATTTCAAAAAATTACTTGCAAGTTATTTGGGGAAAATTTTAGATGTGTGGAAACACCTGTATGGAAAAATTTACAGCCAAATTAAATAAGTGCATGTATTGCCTAAAAGAGAAAATACTTGAAATTTTATAATGAATTTCCAAGAATAAAAAAATTAAATAAAATTGGTATTATCTATATAAAACTGATTTTTTGATCATACATCACTAAAAGATCTGAGAAATTTTAAAAAAAAAGCTTGAGCTACAATTGAGACTCTGTTAAAGCATGAATAATATTTGATTTCACATTGGTTATAAAATATTTCAACAGAAGTTGTGGTGTAGGTATTTGGGAGTTGTTTATTTAGATTGACTGAATTAGGACAGAGTTACATCTCAGTTCTAACCAAGTTGAAAAATTTTTACAGGGTGGCACATGCTAGCATGTGCCTCCATTTTTCCCCTGGTGAATACAACAACTTTTTTTTCTAATCCAAGGCTCAATCCAAAATTCTTACGGTAAAGCCCTGGTCAACACAAATTGAAATACACCTTGCATGAACTTTCAAGATTTGAAGATGATGAAAATGAACTTAAGAGGGAAAGGCAGGTTAGAAGGTCACCACAAAGACCAAAAATTTTAAGTCTTTTATTTTGAGAAGTGTTCATCTTGATGGTGATATGAGGTTTATATTTCAAGTCCTCAGGCTCAGAATCTGAATTTCATAGTCCAGAGGAAGAGACTGAAAGTGAATTATTCTCCATTTATTTTGAATCAGAATCCTCTTCTGAGGAAGAAGAAGTGGAGGTAAATTCAACCAGGAGCTCATCTTTGACAAGTATCAATTTCATTAATCTGATTTAAATTTTTTATAAGTGACTTTCAATTGTAGGAACCAAAACTGAAATAACTCAATCAAATACATGAGAACTTACATAGCTTCTTGGCTGAGGCTTGGGATCCTCTTGGTGATGTTAATTGCAGATTCATAGTGATTGCTAAATCACTTGATTATGATGAAAATTGATAGTTTAAAGTCCAAAGGGAAATGATAGAAACATTGAAGAAACATAATTCATACTATTCTAAGATACTTTTTGTTATCAAAGAGGTGCAAAAGATTGGAGAAAGACTTGATGTTGAAGACATCAAACAAAAAAGGATTACCTCTTCAAAATGGCTTTCAAATTTGGACATAGGTCAAATAATAGCAGATACTTATGCAAGGCCAATTTTTTTCATGTCATTGGAGTCATGTTGTACTTATACTCCTATGAAAATGGGTGTAAAATAAACATCAGATGCCAGCTTCATTTCCTTTGTTAACAATAACCCCTGGGTTCATTTATTCCTTGAGGGAGACATTATTCCAATCCCACCCATTGTATCAAAAACTTCTTCTTTGGCTTCAAAGAAAGCCTTTGGTTGGGTTGATCATCTTAAGGATCAACTTGATTTTTATTCAAATTTATAGAAATCATATCACTCATCACTTAGGTTTTCATTTCATCATTTTATTTTTTTCTAACATGTACTTCTGATGCAGATCTTGTACTTCTATTAATTCAAATGGTTAAAATGTCTTTGAAATCATTGTTTTGAGTGTTTTGAGTTAAAATTGACATCATTATTTTGAGTGTTTTAAATCAGATTTTATTTGTGATTCAGTCCAAATTGTGTTGGGCTGATCCCATCATAAAGTGTATTTTTACTTCTTATGATGGGATCAGCATAACACAAGTCGAACTTGTTTTTTTTTGGTTTTTTTACTTTAGGGCTAGTCCATTGAGGTGGACTTGAATCAAATCCACCTCAATGGACTAGCCCTATTTTTTGGGGGGTTTGATTTAGTTTTTTGCTAGTCCAATGAAATAAGTTCAACTTGTGTTGGGCCGAGATCCCATCATAAGAATTCTTTTTACCTCTTATGATGGGATCAGCTTAACACAAGTTTAACTTTTTTTTGGCATTTTTAATTCAGGGCTATTCCATTGAGGTGGACTTACATTCCTATTTTTTGGGGGTTGATTGCTTGACTTTATGAAATGATAAAATGGAATGATATGAATTGGATTTTTTTTATTTCATTTAATTTGATTTTGATTTGATTTGATTAAATTTCAAGTTCTTTTTCAATATACAATAAAATTTTTGTATTTTATTGTATTTTATTCAAACATTATATTGTATTGTATTTTATTCCAGGGCTGTATTGTAGGTATATTGTTCCTTTTTATTTTGATTTTTTTTTGGGCACAATCTTTTGATATTTTTAGAATTTTTCATTTTTCATTTTTATTTATTCATAGGGCCATGAATGTGCATTCATGTCCCTTCAGTTGTGAAATTTTCAGGTTTTTTTATTTCATTTTTTAAATTTTTTTTTGATTTTTTTTTCAATTTGTTTGATTTTTTTTAGCTTTTTTGATGTTTTTTTTTTCTTTTGTTTTTTTGCTGAATTTTCTATTTATTTCTATTTGTTTTATTTTATTTGGATTTTAAGCTTTTTTTTTCTCACAACCCTGGATTTATGAAAAAGTCATGAACAACATGCCACAACTCAAAAGGGGACATGTGGCCCGCCTCATAATCCATCTGAGTCATGAACAGCCATTCATAAATCTGTGGTTCATGCCAAAAATTAAACATTGAAAATACTTCAAAATCATGGCAGATCCAAAAAAAAAAACACAAATTGGTACCATCAACCTTCTTTCTAATGGATTTTTTCTTGAAGGAGGAAAGAAAGGAAATTTTTTGATGAAAAAAATGCCATAATTTGCAATCCTCCTGCTCAATAATCCTAGGATTGATTACTGTTAATTCTTTGATTTTTGGGTCCAATTCCAATAAAATTGGTGATTTAGGACTGTTGGAACTCATTCAAAATTCTCAGAAAGGCTCTTTGAGTGACAAATACTTATAAAAACCATATGATTTCTCTTTGGAAGAGTTCTTGTGTCTTTAACGCATTTGAGAAGGAATCATTCATCTCTTGGTTTGATAAGAAGCACCTTTGAATGGCTCTGAATTTTATTTGAACAAGCAAGGTTTCTTAAGGCTTTGGTTCTTTGAATTCCTAGACGTTTGTGATGTAAAATTTGAGAAAAACTTGAACTTAAAATAAAAAATAATCAAAAATAAAAATATTTACATAGGCCTATGTAAATATTTTTATTTTTGATATTTTAAATAAATTACTCACCAACATTTTCTTTTTGATTGATCATCTAAATTTGGGTGTTACTTGAGAAAACAAGATGGTGAGTTTTTTAACCATCATCAACTGGAGAGGCAGATTGATGGTGCAGTTGTAAAAAAAAAACAATCATTCTTCCTTTTGGAATTACCCAGTGTTCCCATTTTAAAAAAAGTCTTATAAATTTGGTCTACCCACTTTAAATGATTGAGTAAACAAATTACCAAGGGAAAATTGTACTAACTAGTACAATTTAATTGATGTGTACACTAGCTTTTGCTTCTAAGAAGCTAGAATATCCACTAGAGATTATCCCAAAGTTGAGTATGGATTTACTGGGGATACCATAGCAGACTTGTTCAGAAACTTGAATCAAATATTACTCAGAAAAAAGAAGAGTGGTGGAATGGGTGTTTGGAATGGGTGGGGGCAATAGTGAAGTAGATTTTGACTAATAGATGGGGTGATTATGTTTCAAGTAAAAGTAAAAATATTAGCAGAGACTTTGCAGATGAAAATCAAGACTGATGATTTTAGCATGCATTTGGATGGAAAGAAGGTTATTTTTTATTTTGATGAGATAGGTAGTGAAGATTTTTAAACAAGGAGCAAGGTGATTTGAAGAAGGAAGGGATACATTAGGCTATTGGATAAGGCTTAAAAGAGCCCCAGTGACATATAGATGAAAATGGAAACAGTGATTTAGAGCGTGACAGATGTGAGAGGCATATGAGACATGTATACATGATGACTGAGACAGATGAGTTATTAATCTGAGAGATAGAGATGTGAGAAATAGGAGAGAAAGAAAAGAAAAAAGGAATGTAGGAAAAAAGAACAAAAAAAGAGAAACAAATAATGTGGCATCAGATATAGAGACTCCAACACCCCCCCTTGCTGAGCACATCATACTAGACCAAGAAGAGAGAGGTGTCTTTGTAGGAGGATCCTGGTAAGAGGCTTTGTAAGCATGTCCACCGACATATTGGAAGTGGAGACATGTCAAACATTGAAAAGGGACCGGCTCACACATTTGCGAATGAAGTGGTGCCTAGCATTGATATGCTTTGTCCTGGAATGATGGAGAGGATTCCTTGCCAAAGCTTCAGCACCGCTGTTGTCCACAAACAGAGTGACCGGCGTGGAAGCACAAAGGCTTAGCTCCAATAGTAGGTTGCGCAGCCACAGACCCTCCTTACACAAGTTGGACAAAGCCTTGTATTCCGCCTTGGTGCTTGAGAGCGAAACGGTTGGCTGTTTCTTTGACTTCCACAAGATTGCGCCCAGACCCAGTCAATACGTATATCCCAAGGTTGACCTCCTGTTGACGGCGTCTTCAGCCCAATCAGAATTGCTGTAGCCCGCAAGATCAATGGTTGGGCCTCCTAGAACAAGTTGGAGGTGGCAAGAGCCCCTGAGGTACCAAAGGATCCAAACACTGGCATTCCAGTGGTCAATTGAGGGATCTTGAAGGAATTGCGGCAGCTGGTTGAAGGCAAAAGCAACATCAGGGGGAGTGCATTGGGAGATCCATAGCAGAGAGCCAATGAGCTGATTGTATTTGGGAGGGGCCGCAGGGGAATCTTGAGGGCTTTTTTGCAGGGACTTGAAAGAGGCTGAGGTAGGTGCAGGAGCGTTTTTGAGATCTGTGGCTGGGAGGAAACGCTTGCAGACAGATTTGATGTAGTGGGGCTGACCAATTGAGACAGTCCTAGATCCCCTGTTGCGTTGGACGGACAGTGATAGAAAAAGGTGAAGCTCTTTGTCTGAACCAACTTGGAACTTTTTTCTTATGTCTTTGATGAAAACCTTGACAAAGCTTGGGGTACCCACCACGGCAAGATTGTCAACATGAGAAGCTATGGCACCTACAAGGTTACCATTGAAAATCTTGTAATATAGCGCAGGGTTGTATGAAGATTGAGCCAAACCCAGTGAGACCATTGCAGATCTCAATTTGAGGTTCCATTGACGGGGTGATTGACGCAGGCCATAGATTGCAAGAGAAACTTTGCAAACCCAGTCGGGGCGGGACGGGTCCTCAAAACCTGGAGGCTGAGACATGTACACAGGCTTGTCCAGCCAACCGTTCAGGAAGGCAGTTTTGAAATCAACTTGACAGCCGGTCCAGCCTTTGTGGCTGAGGAGGGAAAGAACCAAGCAAAGAGATTCCATCCGGAGGGTAGGGGAAAAAACCTTGGAGAAATCCAGCCCTTGGACTTGGGAGAAACCCATGGCAACAAGTCTTGCCTTGAGCTTCAGAATGGAGCCATCTTCTTGCCGCTTGACCTTGAAAACCCATTTGCATCAGATAACCTTCCGCCCTTTAGGCGGGGGAACTAGCTTCCAGGTCCCCATTCCCTGAAGGGAGGACATTTTGTCTTGAGCGGAGAGGATCCAATGGCAGCAGTGGGGCGACCAAAGAGGTTGCTTCCATGTTGTCAGAGCAACAAGATTGTCTTTTATCAAGGCGGAGCGGGAAAAATTTCTGTAACGGGAGGGGGACCGGCAACACCTTGAGGACTGTCAAACAGGTGGAAAAGTGGTTGGGAGGGTGACAGATCAACTGGGGGGAGGTCCGGTGACCAGGAGCGTTGGCGGAGAGGCATGAGGAACGGAGGGAGGAGATGAAAAAGAGGGTGGTGAAAGAGGAGGATGACTGTGCGCCGGAGGAGGGGAGGAAGGGGAAGGAGGTGGTGAGGGTACATCATTTCCAGGAAGGGGAGGGATCCAATCAGAGCCTGACGTTTCAATGCTTATTGAGCATGGTTGAGATAAGGGAGGATGGAAACTGCCGCCCATGCAGGGAAGGCCGTTTAGATGGTTGGAAGTGAGGGATGGTGATGGTGGTGTGAGGGAGTTATCCGGACACACGGGTTGTGATGTTAGAGAAGGCACGTTGCAAGGCTCTGAGGGAGGTGGAGATAGAGGCGGCATGGAGGGGATGGAAGGAATAGGGGCGAGAGGTGGTATGGAAGGGATAGAGGGAAAGGAAAGAGGCTCTGCGTTTGGCGCCGGTTTGGTTTTAACATCAATTCTGGTGGGGTGAGCATATGGGAAAACAGCATTGTTGAAGATGCAGTCACAAGATTTTATCACCTTGTGGCTCTCAGAATTGAGGATACGGTAGCCATTGCCGTCGGGGAGATAAGACAGGAGGATGCAACACTTACCCTTCTTGTCAAGTTTCAGACAGTTTTGTTCAGGTACTTTGTACCATACCTTACAACCAAAAGGATGAAGGTAGGACAGAGGGATATTGTTGTGGCAAAGAAGTGAGTTAGGTGAGATGAATCCAGAGGGGGTTTTGCAGGGAAAGGAATTGAAAGCAAAAGTTGAGTGGTGGAGAGTGTCCGCCCAGAAAGATTTTGGTAGGTTGGACGATATGAGTGAGGCTTGAATCATGTTGCAGATGGTGCGGTTGGACCGTTTTGCCACTCCATTGAGTTGGGGGGAGTGTGGAGGTCCAGGCTCAAGTGTGATGCCTTTTGATTTGAGAAAAGTTTTCATTGATAGGTTTAGGTATTCTCCTCCATTGTTGGTACAAAAGGATGTGACCTGAGATTGATATTGATTTTCAAAGAAAGATATGAATATTTTTGTGCATTGGAAGACATTGGACTTGTTTTTGATGGGATAGGTGAAAAGAGCCTTTGAGTAATCATTGATGAATGTAACAAAATACTTATAGCCTTCTCTGGAAGTTGTCTCAAAACTGCAGACGTTGGAGTGGATTATTTTTCCTGCTCTGGTGGACCTGTGACTGAGACGGGTGTGGAAGGGGGTACAAGTCATCTTTGATTCAATGCAGGTTGGACACTGCTGAACCTCCAGATTGTTTGATGGCATTGGTGAGATGTTCTGCGATTTGAGCAGCTTCTTGAGTGACTTTAAATTTAGATGGGACAGTCTGCTGTGATAGCCAAACAGACTGTTGTCAGACAAGCTGTCAATAGTTGAGGAACAAGAATTGTGACCGCTCACATCCTTCCTTGATAGATAGTACAGATTCCCACGTTGATACCCTGATTGGAGAGCTGAGCGTGTCAGATTGGTTGTTTCCTTGTTGTAGATCTTACAGCCATCCTCAGAAAAGACCACAACAAAACCAGAGTCACAGATACTTGAGATGGACAGGAGGGGTCTGTTTAGTTTTGGTACCAGCAGAGATTGAATTTGGCATAATGATAGGTCAATTGATCCTTCTGCTACGGAGGTGATGGTGGATCCGTCTGCTAGGGGTATTGGAGTGAGATTTGTCTTTCTGTCTGAGATCTGATACTCGTAAGGAGTCATCAACACGGAACATCCAGAGTCGAGGTTGAAGTCTCTGTTCAGATTGGTGTTTGAGTGGCTGAGGTTGCAGGTGGTAGACCCCGCATGAAGTATCATTTGAGAATCATAAAAATTGTCTGAGTCTTCTTCTTCTGAGACACACTCAACTACTGCCTTGCTTGCTTTTGCATTTGATGACTTGGAATTCCTTCCTTTTTTGTTTGGTCTTGGTTGATTATTTCTCTTGGATTGTTCCAGAATCTTGAGGACTTCCGGAAATTTGGAGAAAGAGTGTCCTTCTGTCTTGCAATGCATACAATAGGAGGTTTGAGAGTATCCATTTGGCTTCTGAGCTGAGGTAGATTTCTCTTTCCTTTTCAAGGGGGCATTTGATGCAAACTTAGCACTGGCCAACTGGACAATTTTGTCTTCAATCCTGGTTTTTCTTTGTAGGTGTTCTTGCTTTAGGGCGGTAATTATCTTGGACGACAGAACAGATTCCTCGTTCATCATACTAGAAACGCATCCAAGCCAATTGTGTGGCAGTGAAAGTAGGATTGCTGTTGATTGTAGATCATCCGCAGTGAGAGGGCTTTCTGGAGTGATGAGGGAACCAAGTTTCTCTCCGTATGAAATGATTTTGGAGAGGTGGGTTGGCATATCCTTATTGTTCAGTTTGGTGAGGAGTAGTTTCCTGAGCCAGTACATCCTTCCACCTGATGAGTTATCCTGGTGAGCTTTCTTCAGTGCATTCCACATTCCAAGTGCGCTTTCTTTGTGTTTACAGATGTATTGAAAATTAACAGGAAGAATGGACCTTGAGATAACTGAGCATACGGCCAGATTTTCTTTTGACATTGTTTCTGGGATGGTCTTTGGTGATTTGCTGTTGAGGAGATAGCTCACCCCTGAAGCTCTGAAGTGAATAAGGAGGATCATTGCACAATCAAGGTAGTTTGATTCCAATCCTGGCAAGTTTAATGGAATGATGGACGGGGTTTTAAGGACCGGGTGAGGTGATTGGATTTTGTCCATAGTGATTGAGAGAGTAAATTAGATATTGGGTTTAACAATGCAGGATTGAGTCGGATCCTTCTTAGGATTGGTTTAAATTGCAGAAATTAGCTTTCTGGGCTCATAACCTGTTGGGCTCACTGAGGAAATGCGGAAGTGAGAGCAGAAAGAAGGATTATATTATCAGTCAGAGATGAGAAAAAAAAAGGACAAAATGATGAGAGACATAAAATAGAGATAAACAAACTAACCTGAGGAAATGCGGAAGTGAGAGCAGAAAGAAGGATGAGGGAAAATTCTTCTTCCTGACTCGACCGCTGTCCTCAGGTAGTGGTGTGTGTCTGAGTGTCACAGACATGGTGACATGATTCTTGAGATTACAAGACGCGCGCCAGTGACATATAGATGAAAATGGAAACAGTGATTTAGAGCGTGACAGATGTGAGAGGCATATGAGACTTGTATACATGGTGACTGGGACAGATGAGGTATTAATCTGAGAGATAGAGATCTGAGAAATAGGAGAGAAAGAAAAGAAAAAAGGAATTTAGGAAAAAAGAAAGAAAAAAGAGAAACAAATAATGTGGCATCAGATATAGAGACTCCAACATAATACTTCTAAAGTAAAGTGGAACTAATCTGATGAGGAGGACAGGGCCCTCACTCTGGTTTAGATTTCTGGCAATCAGATGCTTTTCTTTGATTTTCCTAGGGAAGGACCATCATTTAAGGAAAACTAGAAAACCCCAAAGGGGGCCTAAGGAATCTGGTGGAATAAAAATAGAGAGACCCCAGAATGGGCCTGAGACAGGAATAATAGGATCATGAAAACAGTCAGACAAAAATCAAGTTAACTAAATCTTTTAGTTACAGAATATGAACAGAAAAAGACAACAGGTATCTGGATTGCTTGGTGTGACTAGTCACATTATCTCCTTCTGATTTCAAATGATCTCAATAATCAAAATCATTTTTGCTTGATTTTTAATCAAAACAGATGAGGGAGTGTTTCAAGAAATGTTAGGTAAATTCAAAAAAGAAACAAAAAAGAATTTTTTTTGTCTCCACTTGGATTTGCATAACCAGAGACAATCTAGCAAAGGAGATAAAATCAGTGATAGATAAATTCAAATCAAAATTTTCTTTCTAAAATCAAATGTATGAAATCAATGGATGAAATCTGTGAGAAAAAATCCACAATCAGCCCACTAGGTCATTTTGATGCCCAAAGATCTGAGTTCATTAATCCTGAGGAGATTGTTGTCAGTCCTCAAGGTGTTGATGGAAAAAAACAAGGAGCTCATTAAGATCATTGATTGATCAGAATATAATTCTTGGGATGTTACTAAAGCTATCTCCAAACCAATCCAATCAAAAAAAACAAATGGCATAAAATTTGGGCAGTGGTCTTTTTTTCTGACCCAGTCCAAAAAGAAACAAATCATGAACCAAAGTGAGATAGATCAAAGGAGGCTTTAGAATCTAATCTTAAAATATTCCTTCTATTAATCTTTCATTTCAGCCAATAAATTATAAAGAATAACCCAACTTATGATCCAGTTGATGAATATCTGAATGTCTTTGGAATTTTAGGGCTGATTCCAGATTTCTCTCAAGCTGTACCATCTTCCTTTCAGGGCTCCTATTTAATTTTAAATTTGGAATATTGATTGTGTTAGATGATAGTTGAAATCTTCTTTGTTTTTATCATCATGAAAAACATTCAATCATACTTGCTGAGTCCGCCAGGAGATCTTGATATTTCTCAAATTACCGCTTGATTTTCTTTGATAATCTGCATCTGATTTAAAAAATATGAATAATTAAATGATCCAAGCGGACCAAAAATTACTCAACAAACTTCTTGTTTTTATTACAAAATATTTGAACATAAAAAGAGTATCTAATTGATAAAAGGAATCTGGTTGGCCAGTTTCTCATAAAACAGATTTCTTAATAAGAGGATTGATTGACTTCTATTCTAATTGGAATTTTTCTTTCCACAAAGCTTGGTTTCTTTGAAGAAAGCCATTGGGTTACTATCAAAAAATTCAATACAAATCATCAAGTCTCAATTTCCTGAGATTTCTCCTTTCAAGTTTCTTTGGTTGGCTAGCAAAGGGCTGGGCATCAAAACCATAATATATTGGTTTTAAATCTCTGTCTATATGACTGGATTGTTCCATAAACAATTAATAAAATTTTTTTCCAGCAATAAATAACTGCTTTTTTGTAATTCAATCCCAATCCACACAGATAACACAAGCTGGATAGTTATTTTTTTGATTATTATGAGATTCATTCTAGAAGACATGTTGGCATGAAATCATCTCAAAAATTTTCAAGAATTATGCCAAAGAAGTGAAAAACAGTTGGTGGGAGCTTAATTCATGGAGGGTATGTTTCTTTTGCCATTCATGCATATTATTGTGTTGTGTCTTTATTTTTGGGACCAATCTTTAGCTTTCTAATAGAGAATTCAAGGATAACCATTCAGATTTTCAATTGGAGTCTGAAAAAGATTCAAATAGTACCAAGGCTTCAGTCAGCTTGCTTGCCTGTCTGACCAGCTTTCTGGAGGTATTCTTGGATATGCATAGAGTGAAGAGTTTTATGATTTATGGTGATGTGCGCAGTTTGAATTAATGAAGTGAATGGTGTAGTGAAGTGAGGATTTTGGCTTTGATATGATTTGTTGAAGTGTATGGCTGGATGGGGGTTTTCCATTCTGATGAATGATGATTCATAAATGGAAGATTTGATGTTTGAAACACACAATCTCTATAAAAGCTACCTTATTGAAATACACCAGTTAAGGGGCATGTGTATTTTAGAGGCCCAACATGAAAAATGGTGTATTTTCTAACTCTTATACACCCAATATTGTTTGATGATAGGTTTTCATTAGATCTATCTTTGAATCCACTTCATCCAAGTCTTTTCATCAGACTGAGGTTGATTTTTATTTATTATTTTGGATAATTTATTAAAAAAGTTTGATAATAGTATAGATAAAATTAACTATTTTTTCCAAGGAAGGTTCTCCATCATACTTCAGGTCAACTAATACTCATCTTGAATCCAAGAAACAATTTCTCTCATCCTTCACAAAAAAAACATGTGTCAAGACCAATAGAGCTACAAGGTCCATGCTCATATGACACTTACAAAAAAAAAACGTGTTTGATAGTCATGCAACAGCTGAGATAACAGTGTACATATTAAAACATAAATCTTAATACTGTGATTTTTTTTTTCTTCCCAAAAGCAAACATGCCATTTTTTGGAGGGATTTTTGTTTGTTTGTTTTTTTTTAAAAAAAAAAAAATGCAACAAGATCTGAGTAGGGATTAATGACAAAGAGTATTCTTAATTTTTAGGAGGATAAGCTTATTATTTGATTCTGGTGGTACCTTTGGTTTAATCCATTATAGTATATGAATCTTTGATCCAAGTTGGTTGGAGGACTTAAAGGCTTTGTGTGGTACATACTCCTCCTCCTTTTTTTTTTTTTTTTGTATACCAGTGTATCATCTATACAAGAATAAATCAATACTGTTTCAAAACTTCACATTCAACCATTGATGATGGATCATGTATCTTTTGAACCACCACTCAGAAGAAGAAGAAAAAAAAAGGAAGGGCAACTTTTGGATCTTTATTAAACTCATGAGTCCTCAAGGATCCTCAGCACAAACCGTGATCATCTTAAGGTGTTCTGGAACATCTTGATTGGTGGTCCTTGTAGAGGTTGTGAAAGGCCTCTGTTCTTGAATTCTATTATATCAGTGTAACCACCTCCCCAACTCAGTTCTCTCTGTTTTTTTCTTCTTTTCTTAAAGAGAAAAAAAAAAACTTTATGTCCTAAGGAGGATAGCTCCCTCTTGATATTTTATTTTATTACTTATCAATCCACTCAAGCCCTCAAGATATATATTTACATAGATCAATCCTGTGATTCCCTCAGGAAGCTTTGTTGATTGATTCCTATCTGATGGATGGTAGACATTCCCCCTTGGAGCAGCCCCCAGTTTCAAAGTTTTCAAGTTCTCCCTTTGAACATCTAACTCGCGACATCATGGACCTCGATGACTTGATAGACGTTAGATAGATCAAATCTCATTTACTGACTCCATAATCTCTATCTCTAATTTCGCTAACCCTTAGTTCAATATCATCTCCCCAGTCCTTCTTGCTGACTCATGAGCCCAACAACCATTTCCATGATGAGCAAAAAACCAATTCAAGTTTGAAGAGCATCCCAGGGGACCTGGGAACCATGGTTACACGACTCATTTTTGTAACAAGAATCATTCTTCACAACCTTTCCAACCTTATTGCCATCTCACGTTCCAGCCCATACACCGGCCGTCTTGATCGCTTCCTCTGGTTTAGAATGACCCACCGATACTTCTCACCAGAGCTTAATTTTTTCTTCTAGGAGGACGAATATCCGAGGAAAGAAAAGGCAAGCAAGAGAATCGGTTGATAATTCGACAGACTTTCCACAAACACAAAATGACAGAGAAAACCGACACGAGAGAAGCGTGGAAGGATTCAGAAAGGATGAGACCGTCCCTTTCCAACCGCTTAGTTGGGTTGTCATGATAGTGTAAAAGAACAACGAAAGCAATAGGAGTCCAACGATGAGAAGTACATCAATCTAATATAATAATAAAGAAAATAATAAGCATCCCATCCGACTTTCTAATTTTCGTTCCAACTAATTACAATCCAAGCAATGAGGATATAAAGAAAGTGTATTACACGTTCAAGCACGGAAAGGAGAGTATACAACCAAGAAGATTACCAAATTTTTATTAAGTTAGTAGAAAGAGCCTTGAAGTGTCTTTCATGCGTTGACATCCTCCAATAATCAAGTTTGATGTTGTAGTAGCCGGTTAGTACTTTTTATTTCCTCACTCGACGGCTAATTTTCAAGAATCCGCAAGATAGTGATAGAAGAAAACGACAGGACAGTCCAAACGCAAGTCCAAGTTGGATATTTAATATTTTTAATCAAATGCCTCGAGCTCCCGAATCCTGTGTGGGCCCTCGTCGTCTAAGATTCGAGTCAACCATGACCTGACTTCCATAGAGATAGATGCCTGAGAGAAGATATCCAACACAAGGTAGGACTGCAAGACCGGTCCGAGGTAATGTTTCTGTTGCGATAGATCAATGGGACCCATGCGCTTGATCAATAGGCAACCGACGTCGCGCTAGTTGCAGGGGCTGAATTCCCGGAAGAATGTTGATGATGATGAGTGGATGATGGAGCCGGGGGAGGTGGTGGGGCAGGCTGAGTAGGATGATGTAGTGGACTGCAATGAGTAACAAAACCATTTTTTGAGGATTGTGAAGCCGACGAGTTGTGGGACTGATTCATGATGGGAGATCGATGGGTATCAAAAGCTCCATGAGCATCACTGGTCGTCTGGGGACCATTCACCCCTGAAACAAGATTATTCCTGACAGAGGCCGAGTTGAAGCCAGAGGAGGCAGATGTGGTAGCACTGTACGCTGGCCTGGATCCGCTGTTGAGGATCTCAGGTGGTGGGTAGGGGCCGTAGTTATGGTGATTGGCGTTTTGGATTCCGAGTGGACTTGAGTGAGAATCGGAATGAGAGCGATCTGGATAAAGGGATCCCGACTCGGAGTGCCCGTTGGGGGATGCATCGGCAGCAGATGATGATAGCGAGTGGGAGGGTAAGGATAACTGACGACCACGATCCACCGGAGAAGCAGGTCTGTAGATTGGTGGCCCAGCAGAGTACGACGCGGCACGGCTATGGTTGATCGCATGATTGGCATCGGAACCATCTGCTGCATCAAGTCCAGAACCAGGCATGTGTGGATCGCCAGGAACAGATGCCGACCATGACGAGTAGTGGAAAGATGGACGATTGGCAGATAGGGGTGCTTGAGACTGACTGACGTGGTGACCTGACGAGGAACTGTAGGAATTCTCGTTGGGAAACCAGGAATAATGATTAGATGAAGGTGGTGGGGCATGATAAGTCATGGTGTGAGGATTGGAGAGGCGCATGTACGACAAGCCGTTAGGCGCTGCGGAGGATGAGCCTGGCGAACTGGGTCTGGGTGAATGAATAGTTGAAGGAGCGACCGTGGCAGTCGTGTTAGTGGGTGGAGGAGGACCACGACAAGCATAGGGAGCTTGATGTCTCGATACCAATGGCGCACAGTTGGAGCCTGCAGCCGCTTGTGCGATGTGATGATACCTTGGTGAGGTTGGATTGGCCGGCGGAGGATAGAAAGGTCCAAGTTTGGGAGAATGTTGGGCGATGGCGGACAGGGGGCGAGAGGGTGGTTGCATGTGATGATGATGAGGTAGATGAGGATGGCCAGGACCGTACAACTCGCCGTGAGGAGGATGAAGATGGTGATAGTGATGACTATGCACATCACCAGGGTGTGGTAAACCGCCACTGATTGGACCGTGCATCGATGGGACGCCACCAGGACCACAGGCGTATTTAGAATGCAATTGCTGTTGGGATGTGCTCGAGCGACGCTTGCCTGTGTTGTTGGGACGACGCTTGTAAACATATTCCGGAAAGCTGCACGGGAACCGCGTAGAGTCAGTGAATTGGAACGCATGCTGAAAAGCCTAGAACGACCGACTTACCGGGAATGGAACTCATCTTTGAGTAACTTGGCCTGCTCAAGGTAATGCGACTTGTCTTCTTCGGGAAGATTTTTCCAGTCATGACTCAACCTTTTGGAAATCTCGCCAGTCTTGAGTCCTGGCTCCTTCGATTGGATCGCAGGTCTTCGATGACGAGCAAATATCCTGCAAACAATGCAAGAGAAAAGAAGTTAGGGCCATAGATAATGACGAAAGGCAGGGCGAATTCAGTGGCAGCAGGTCATCAGAATACTCACATGAACGCGTTCATCGGTCGACGCGGTTGGCCATCAGGATGTAGATCCTGATGGAGGATCCCAGGGACGTCGCCAACTTCGGCAGACACGACCCCATCTGTCTCGAGGATGGGTTTCATAGGGACTTGCGAAGAGTCATGTTCCCCACTCTCGCCAGAGGTTTGTGTGCTTGCGGAGAGTGAGTTTAAGTCAAAGTCGGGCTGCTGATTGGCGTGAGTGTTGGGTTCGACTTTGAGTGCCGGAGGGTAATAGGCAGAGCGAGACTCATGACGCGAGGAAGCGTTCGACGTGGGCGGGACCGAGGTAGTTGGAGTGACGTTGGCTGAATCAGGAGAAGATATGAAAGGATCTGTTAAGGAACAAGACGAAACCCAAAGGGGGGGGAGAGGGGAGAAGAAGGACAGGTCGGTTAAAACAATCGATCAATTAATAGAAGACAACCAAGCCAATCCGAACAAAGTTATGGCGAAGGCGTATGACAAGTGAAAGATTAGACATGTTGAAATGGATATGAAAGGCAGAAGGGATAGTGATACTCATAAGCTCCGAGCGAGTTTGCCAATCAAAAAGCTTATCGGTGCCATTGAGAAAAACAGCATCGATCGAGGCAGCAACAAGTATGGGGAGGATTGAAAGCATAAGAGGAAGAGAGAATGAATGCAATCGAATCTTACGGGTAGTGTTAAGGGAGGGAGACGATTGGGAGACCATCACGTAGGATTGGGATGACATCGAGGACAGCAGGCCGAGCAGCAGAATGACCGATTAGGTTAAGGTCGGTTAGCTACGTCAATTTCTCTACCTTCGGGCTCTCGAGAAACTGCCTAGACAGAAACGGGGCCAGGTAGAACAGGGAAGAATTGCATACGAGTCAATAACCAGGGGGGGGGGGGGAGAGAAAAAAAAAAAAGGAGGCGAGACGGAGGAGAGAGTAAGAATCAACGGCGCAAATTACGTTAGGGATGCAATCAGACCAATACAATATGACTGTATCGTGATCGCTAGGATTGTAGACAACCTTGATAGATCGAAATCTAATACATCAACTTTAGCCGAGATAAGAATGAGTTGAATAATCGAGTATGAGTAAAGTAGATAAGGTTCAGAAGGCATGCGCCCAGGATGAGACGGAGAGTGATCGAGACCAAGGACGTGCAAGAACTGACTTTGAATGACGGCACAGATATTAAAAGTATTGAAACGGCCCAGACTTCTGAGGGGATGCACGGTACACGTGGCGAGTGATGGTAGGTATCGGGTGGGAGTGTGAGTTCTGGGCTGACTTGACTACGAATGAATGAATGGTAAGGGTGTCGGTTGTGGAGGATATTTCAATAAATAAGTCTTGTTGGATGGCATAAACGAGGACTCGAAGGGAGAGGCCAGGCGAGTTAATGATCCAATGGCGATCGGTACGCTTGATCGACTTGCAACCGAACGAAGCTATTGGAGGCAATTGAATTAGACGTTCAAAATCAGCTGGGGAGGCTCTCACTACGCATGCGAGGGGAGACTGGATGATCGATAAACAGCCAATGAGAACGTCGCAACACGGCACACGCTCGATAGCGAGCGAATGGAGACGGAGGGGAGGGGCAGAGCGAGGAGGCAGAGGGAGGCAGAGGGAACGTGGGGGGCGACCAAGTTCAAGTAGGGAGGGAGAATTGGCAGCGACGCAGGATGAGGGATGATGCCAAGCAGTGGTGCTGACGGAGGTGAGCTGCACTACGCTCGAGGCATTCCCGGGTCGAGCGAGGTGTCCGCCAGCCGTCGGGGCTCCCAAGCGGAGCCAAACACGACATCTTCATCACACCACACATAGATGGATGAGGTGAAGTGACAGGCCAGGTACAAGATGGGCCCAGCTGCCAAGGGAAGGGGGGGTTTGCGCCCCCCTGTGGCCATCCCCACCCACGCCCGAATGGGGCCCCCAGGATGACAAGTCCCCTGTGGGCCACAGAGAGAATGAGATGGATGGCCACTGGGGCGGCGGCCATGGGACCGGTCTGCTGGAGGCAACTCGGCCTAGGCGAAGGATGATGCTGGAGGGCAAGTGAGCACGGAAGGATGCAAGTGGGGGTGTGTAGCTGGAAGGATGGCCCGATCCAATCAGCGGCGGCGACGATCATCAGCATCATCGAACAAAAACAGGGGAAGGAGAGACATGCCACGCTCGACGAAGGCATCAGTCGGAGGACGAGGATCGAGTAGGACGATGAAACGAATGATCGACGGACGACCCGGAGGTGGGGGATAGTTGAGGCTGGCTTCATGGGATGGATGGGATGGGATGGGATGGGATGGGATGGGATGGATGAGGAGGATGGGATGGGAATGAACTGATAAATCTCTATCCTACCAACTACGGCTGCTGCTAATTACTTCTACTGCTACTGCTACTGCCACCGCTACCGCTGTCGCATGGAGAATGGATATCGATCGGAGGGAGCAGGGTTGGGGTTGAATGTGTGATACAATGGCAGATTACGTTGGAGAATAGTGAGTACTGTTTATGTATGAAGGGGACTGGTCAATCAATTCAGTCGATAAGATAAATCAATCATCCAAGCAGAGAAGGCGATGGCGATGGCGATGGCAAATGCAATGGCAATGGCAATGGCAATGGCATACAATTCAATCACTCAAAAACCCAAGACCGAATTAAAACATCAACTTCGGGTATTTATTTTTTCTAGTATCATATCACGAGTCCGAGTGTCTTGAGGGGGTCGATCAGGGGAGGCGAGGACGGTTGAGTTAGACTCGGATGGTCATTATGGTCATGACGGGAGGTGATGTATTTCTCTCTCAATTTTTCATTATCTTTCTCTGCTTGTTAATTTGGTTTTTTTTTTCCTCTGAGAAGAGGGGGGGGGGGGGAGGGAGGGGGAGGGTATCGTGATGTATGTGAACTTAAAAGTGTCGAGTATGTAGAATGGAATAGAATCAGGATAAATTAGAATAGAAACCGGATAGAACGGAGTAGAGTATAGAGTATAGAGTCGAGTTGAGTAAGATATGGTCAGGGACTGGATGGGATGAGTGGGACTCGAGAGTCGTCAAGGGGAGATAGGACGAGTCAAATAGACTAGTTGGAAGCACCTGTTGATTTTAAATAGACTCATCCCGAGTCTGCTTGTATCGTATCAGCAAAGTCGGTATCGAAGTCTCGACATACTGATGGATGTATACGTCTATGTGAGTATCTGTGTATTATGTATGTACATACATCTTTACATATGTAAAACCATCCAGCCCAGCGGCCTCTCTCGCCTTGAGGCCATACCCATAACGACCTCTCGCACAACTCATCAGTCGAGCGCACCCGACACCACTGGGGAGCAGGGTACCCGGTGCCGGTAGCTTATTTTACAGGGGAGGGGGTGGTCCCATACAGCCTGACGGCCAGACTGTGCCGCAGGTCAGCCTTCACACCTATCCACACCCACGTGACTGGAGAAGTCCCGGTGGCCACCGCTCCTGCCGCCCTCCATGGGGTGGATGTCTTCAACCGCCCTCCATCCCCGCGCGTCGCCGTCCGAGCCAAGTCCCATCTCGACCAACTTCCGACCCAAGGCCCTGCCTGACAGGCTGGGTGGGGCCTGCGGTAGTCAATCCTACCCTTCGGGAAAGCAATCCAAGTCGTTTGGGAGGATCGATTTACCCAAACCTTTCAGACATATCATTGACACATCGGCCTGTGTGAATGCTTGTAAAATTTTTATACACTCGCTCAACGTGCCCTCGGTTGTTTTTTTCCTTCCATCCGCTCGACAGCGGGTGTTAAATCACCTTGGGCTTCCAGCGTGCGCGCTTACGTTGACAATTTGCGGAACTTATAATTTATAGTGATGAACCACCACCTGTGCTCCCGTACATAGTTGCCCTCAGCCTGCTCGTGGAACAAACGACTTCGGTTGAGGACTTGGGTCGTGTCTTCGAGTTAGTGCCACCCTTGCGGGCACTCCCGCACACGGAGCTTTTAGAACACACGCCCACGTTTGCGTAAGTTCGAAACCGGTCGATGCCTTCGCCATTCTAAGGCAAAACGTTCTAAGAAATTTGGCCAACCAAACTTTCACTTGAACCGATGTGTGAAACAGAGCACTCGTGATCCGGGGCTAACATCAACGTATGAAGTGTGCTGAGAACAAACCGATCAGAAAATAATGATTCATCAAACTTGAACTCGTGTGAACAAAACATCCCATCGACAAACTTTAGGCTCCAATCCCATCGTGCTAAATCAAGCAAAATATCCGCCCTTCACATATACTTGTCCATGGTACAAGAAACATAATTATTTACATCTGGTTGGATCTGTCAAAGTCAAAATAAACCTTAACAGCGTTTTGGTAGATTTCTGTAAATAACAGAGAAGGGCATTGAAACGTCGATGCTGTTGACCAAACCAATATCATCGGATCATTCAAGCTGGAATAACATGGGCCATTATCCAGGGTGAAGTCATCGAACAAAAATTGAAATCGTGCCTCTTCAATTGAAACCAGAACAGGATGGGAGGCAGCAAAGATAACCTGAAAACTTTCTTTTGTTTTTTGGATACATCAGAATAAAACCATTGTTGGAGAATTTCAGGCATGGTTCCCGTTTTGATTTAGATTACTATTAATTATTTCCTGAAGTGATTATTGGTCCATCCGCGCAGTTTTGTTTCCAACTTGGCACTTTCTATGTTAGAGGGTCTTGTCAGAGGCAAAGTTGTAAATGGCGCATTCTGATTTGTTATCTGGCTGGAATTCCAAATCTCCACTTAATTAAGTAAGTTCATGATCACTTGGAGTGAAAGCATGGGAAGTGTGCATGATAAATCATGATAGAAAGAAGAAAACTATACAACAGAAATAAACTCAAGCTAAAATCCATCTGACTGCCTGTTGAACCACGCAATGACTCAACCTCATCGTTCATGAGGGAACTTAAAGGAGCCCAACAAAGGACAAAGATCATAATAATGTGGCGGCAAGTTTACTAGCATTGATGATCGAAATGATGAATGCCATCAAAAAAAACAACCCCCAACCCAGGCTAGCCTGTAGGTGAGACGGCCGATGAGTGCTCTTGCTCGAAGTGGTGGGTTACGCTGGGGGCCTACTGGGCTCCGGCATGCTGATCAGCCGCAGTCAACACTCTTGCGCCGTGTGAAACGACGCGAGTGGAAACTGTCGGACTAGTCATCTGGAAGATCAGAAGGAGTCCAACGTTCGAATACCAATCCGACGTCCGATTGATCGGATCAGGTTCGTTGGATGCACCGACGTCCCCAGTTTCCTTGATTTTTGATCGAAGCCTCATCATGATGTTCTCCCAGAACAAGATAGAGGAGCAGTCGCAGCTCATTTTAGCCCCCTATGATATGCCGATAACGATCAAGCTACGTGTGTGTGATATGTACCACTTAGTAGTCATGGGCAGCAGCTATGTCCACATCTGTATATACATACTTGGCACGACGGAATAACAGTCTCAGCCCCGTCGGAGATAGAGAGGGGGGTAGATTCAAGATCCCTGCAATCACTGGGAGCCGCTTGGAAGGTCGGTTTCATGAGTTGGGATGGACGGAGTTGACATACCACTTCATGTTAAGACGTACAACAACATACACATCAAGAAAAAAAGAAAGAAAAAAATCTGGGCGTGTGTACGCAGCTGCACGCCTGTGTCCAGCGATACGTCCTGTATGTCAATATGTATTTATTTACATACCAAAAGTTTATACATCTGGATGTAACCGTCAGTGTGAAGGTATCTATTGGCCGACTTGTTACGTCAGCTGCCTTCAATCTGGAGGTAATATGAAGAAACCCGGCGCCAACAGAAGAGCTTTGTAGTGCGATATTTGCATTTAAGCGTCCCCAGTCCTGTACGGAAACTGTCAAAATGCCTGGTGTGTTCCTTCAAAATTGTAAAGTGTATGTATCTACTAAATAGCTGTAGTATCTTTGGGTCAGGCTGCCTGCCATGGGTCGATCTGACAGTGGGCCGCTGGACATCTGTCATTTCTCGACATGATGAATAGGCTGACTAGTTCGTGTGTATGCCTAACTATCCTTCTAGACTGGATCGGTGGTTACTCTTGGTATTGATGAACTTAGATCTGTCAGTACTCACACATGTCAATACACCTTACATACGATCCCCTCTCCTTCCACTAATGACTATCCCACTCCCAAGCTTCAGACCCGGTCAAGCTTCGATTCCGATGATTGGATGAATGTATCCACCCGGCCGACTAACAACTGCTGGACTGTCCCCCTCCCTCTTCCCACGCGTCACGACCGCAACGTCCGGTAAGACTTTGATCCTGACGACCGCCCACGAAACACCTACAACGTTCCCGTCCTACAGTCCAGACCCCCGGGCGGAAGTTGATGCCGAGCCAAAAAAAAAAAAAGAGAAAAAGGAGTTATAGTTACATCCATAGCTCTGAGCTAGGCTGTAAGAAACAGACATGAAAGGAGTCTTCTCCCACCGCTCCAACCCATTTCGCGACCAAGTCGGCTGTAGTACGGAGTGTATCAATGTCTTTGACCCCTCGTCACAAAACCTTGCCTTCGTGACACGACGTGCCGCATATCGAGCTGGGTAGTGCCATGCCCTATGCATCGGCTTCGGGATAGATCTAAGTTTGGGATGACTTTGCTTGACCCGGTCATCTGGTCAATCTCGTATTGTCGGAGGTGTGGTGGCAAGAGGTGACCTTGGCGAGAGACTAGACGTATGTATATAGATGTGTACATGAATGTTGGACTCCCCTAATCGTAATTATGAAGACTGATTGAACATCGCTGACTCACTCCTAATTGATTCTCAGTTTGATGTGCTGATCCGTGATAATAAAATCTGAAGCAACGAACACCCGTTGCAGCATATGTCAGCGAAATATTAATGTGACACCACTACCTTATGCCCGATTTCCGCGTATCAAATCTTATTTCACTTTTACTGGAGATGCCTCATAGCTTTGGCGGCGACAGGATTGGGAAAATGGCGCCACCATCCTCCCTCCTTTTTTTTTTTTTTTTTTTTTTCAAAGGATGAACTTTTCCCCTATGGCATTATGGTCCATTGAATGGTCCTGATGTCAACATTGTTTGTGGTTGTAATCTAGACAACTTAAAGGAAAACTACAATCCAAGCGGCTCAAGGTTGAGACATGAGAAAAGAGGACCATTGAGCCCCATGACCTTTGGAGGGTTTGAACCATCTTTTGGTAATGGGCTGAGAGGTGCAGTCAGCTGACATGGTGGTGAAGCTGGTGGGCAAGGTGTTAGTCACTAGTGAAGCTAACATCCTTGCTTTCATCCCATCATTAGTGAGCTTGCCCATGTGCAATCCTCAATCCGCAACTCCCTGTAACAGTTGGGATTGCTTCCCCACCTGAGCATCACACCTGGGCTATTCAGGCCAATTCTTGATTTCCCTGACTAACCCAAAGCATTGATCCCATAAATCTTCTTGAGTTGAATTTGGTACATACCCCTGTTAGAATTTGAGTTTATATATATGTGACTTTCACTGGAGTTTGAAGTATCATTGATTGGATTGATTTGATTTATATTATTGTTGTTATTGAAGTATTAAAATAATGGTTAAAATATAACTAGGCTGTGTTTTTAGTAGTGATTTTCAGACTGCCCAAGCATAACATTTCACTTACCATGCCACTTAAACTGCTTATGTTAATTTTGCCTTATTCATTTTGTACTCAACCACTTGTTAGCCAATCATGTATTTAGTCTATATAAACCATGGTGCTATCAAGTGGAATTCATCATCTGTTCAGCCAATATCATCAACTGGAGTGTCCTTTTCCTCCTGTCCTCAGGTCCGTTACGCTTGACGTTATAAGCTCCTTTCATTCTTTTCTCATTTAACTTTTACTTCATCAGAGCTTAAGCTCTCTTTATTTTTACAACCCCCACACTTGTTTTTACACCTCAATTGACCCTTTGAGCCCTTCCTCCTTGATACAACCCCCTAAACTTTGGTACAGACAGATTTGGCATCCCATGGGGGGTTTTGAGACATTGTTAGTGTGCCATGGCAGTGCCATTTGGTGCACCAAAATTGTTCTGCCACCAACCTTACTTATAGCATGGTTTTATTCAGGTGATCTGGTGATTTCATTTTTCATTGACAGTCAAGTGGAATATGCATGGAGACCAAACAAGTTGTGAGTCCAGTGGGTAGCTGAGGCAATAAACAATCTAAATGCATGTCTTTTAATAAATCAAACACATTTTGCAAGGTGGGAGCTTTTGGTTCAATGGTATGGTTGCTCTTTGGTTTTTTAAAAGAGTTAGGCCTTTTGTATCCCCAGCAAATGAACAGGCTGGCCAAATTTGGAGGGGGATGACCAATTTTACCAGTGTTTGTTTTTGGAAGAAAGAAGCATGTAAGTTTTGCATCCTGAAATGCAAGGCCTGCATCCTCAAGTTTGGCTCATGAATGGTTTTGATGACACATTTGCAGGGAGACCTCTGTTTTTCAATTAAGTTTTACAAAGCCTTATTTTACAGAGATTGATAGATTGCATATAATCCAACCTTCATCTTGATATTTGAGTGAGTTTTTCAGATCCTAGGTACAAGATCATGTTGTGATAATGGACCCAACAGCTAACCTGATTGACGGATTACAAAATTTGAGAGGGATGAGGGATTATAGATGTGAGAGAAGGAGAAAAATGAAGGTAGGGATTGTCCTGATAAGATGTTTATCAGAAGTTTATTTGGATTAATGAGGAAGGAACCAAGTGATTTGTTGAAACTTCCTCCGCCTCATCCCTCCTCGCATCAACTGGATGTCACAGATGTGATATCCTCGCTCACTTCCGCCTTTTTTTTTTTTTTTTTTTCTTTGACCACCTTCTCAACCTTTATCTGTTCTCAGTCGTCCTTTTTCTCTTCTCCCACAAAATTCCTCCTTTCTGCTCTCCCACTCGCCTTCCACCTCTTCTTTCATCCTTTCTCATCTCATCCCTCCTTACCAATACCTCACCCAATATCCTCAAATTCCTAATTGATCAACTCAAACTCCTCCTTCAGTCGTGACTCGACTCAATCTTATTTCGGTCCTCCTTCAAACTCAAACTCCTCCTTCAGTCGTGACTCAACTCAATCTTATTTCGGCCCTCCTTTGAACTCATCATCTCAATCTCAACTTGTCCTTGTCTCACGGTTATTTGGTATGAGCCCGAGTGGCTGTCTCTCTTGTTCCTTTGCTTGTGTATTTCTCCTCATGCTGCTTATCAAGTCATTGATCCGCCCTCATCTGATTCATGTAGAGGAGGTAACCTGCAACAACTTTCTCATTGGCGTCTTTACACTCATCTATCTTATTTTTTGTTTCTGGAACTTATCCTGTTTGACCTCCCTGGTCTCTTGTGGTGCGACACTCTCCTTTGATTTTTATTTTATTTTATTTTATTTTATTTTATTTTCTTTGTTTTTTTTTTCTTTCTTGTCTCAACTTTTTCTTTCCATTTTTTCAGTTTTGGCTTTTTGGCAATATCAAGTTATCTCTAAATAACTCAACACAATTAACAGTTGGAACGCTGCTAACCTCTTCAACACTTAACCTCAAGTTCCAACACCGTCATGAGCCAAGACACTGCTCTCAATCCAAATGATCCCCTTCTTCAAAACATTCTGAAAACTGCGATAGAAGCCATTCCAACTCTAACCATGGACAACTTCTCCCTGTGGCGGAATAGAGTGTAAAACATGCTTGATATCCAAGGGACTCGTTTGGCCCTACTCTCAGAGGAAAATTGTCTCTCATTCAAGGACAAAATCTACATTCGATCCATTCTTATTTCCAAACTGGACCCCAACGTTCATGCCAACATCATCACCTTTGAAAACAAAAAGGATGCCAAACTTATTTGGAAAGCCATCATCAGATTCTTTGCATCCTCCAAATCCTCCAATCAAGCTCGAGTATTTGACAATCTTCAAAACCTTCCCTTCAACATCAACAACATTCCCTCCTTCATAACCTCTGCTAAAATCTGCATTTGTCGTCTTTATGAAGTCGGAATAAATCTCCCTCAAGACATACTGGCCTATATGCTTCTTCATAAGCTGCCCCTAAGTCTCAAAGTTGTCAAGGAACAGATCACCCATTCCTCCTCCATCACCCCTGACCTTGTCCTTGATCACCTTCAAATATCCGCTGTGGTTTCATTATATAGCCTTGGGTCGGGGACTGCGTCGCGGCCTGCGCGCTCAGCATCTGGTAGGTTAGGCTCAGCAGTGGGGGTGCGCCGGTCCTCAGCAGTAGCCGCTGCGGGTTCAGCAGTAGCCGCTGCGGGCTCAGCAGTGGGCGCGGCGGGATTGAGCACGCAACTGCGGGCCGGGCCTGACTAAGGGAGGCGGGCCGCAACCCGCTTGGATGTCCGACTCACGGATGGAGCTGGGCCAACCAGGTTCTCGGAACGGCTAGTTGGGGGGGAAAAAGCAGGGCAACAGCGGGGCTATATGCGTGGGCAGCCGCGCGCAAGCGCGGGCCGGCCACGGGACGGGAAATCCACGACAGCGCGTTGGGTGGATGTGCGCAAGCGCGGCAAACTTTGGGTATCGCGCAGCAGAGGGCCGCGCCACGAAAAGACAAACCGGATGCGCGTAATGGCAGGCAAGCTGGCGGGGATAGGGTATGGGTATGGGTTGGGGGATGGGTTGGGGTTCTGGGTCTAGGGTTCCTTCTTCATGGTTGCCAGTCTGTCTTTGTGCTTGTACTTAGGTTAGGGTTGAGGGGGAGGGCTCAAATACCTTTTCCCTCGACTCCGGGTTGTAGGGGGGGGGATCTATTGATCCATTGATCTCTATCTCTCTCTATCTATCTATATATCTCTATCTTTCTCTCTCTCTCTCTCTCTCTCTCCCTCTCGGAGAAAAGGAAAGGAAGCATTCTTGGTCTTACAGACACTAGGACAATTGATCCCGTAACTAGGGACAACTTTGTGAGGGATAACCTCTAAAGTTTCCACATCTGGGGGTCTGGCCGGGAACCTTTTGATCTGTTCTCAGTCTCTTGAAGATTAGGCAGAATGCTACCGACAACCGCTCCGGGATCCAATGCTCCCCTTCCCTACCCTCCACGCCCGACTCCCGTCTCTACTGCTCAACCCCCTCCGCCGCCGTCCGCTCATGCTCCTAGAGTTAGCGGGTTTGCTCCTCCCTCGGAAGGGTCGTCGGACGTGGCGGCAGAGGCCCCTCGCCGCGTTTGGTTGAGGCCAAGGGATTTCCCTCATCTTTGGTTCAGTACCTCGGATGTCGAGCGGTTCCTTTCTAGGTTTGAAGGGATCGCGGACTTGGAGGGCGCGTCGGGCGCGGATAAGGTTCGGACTATTGTGCTGTTCATTACCAAGGAGGAGAAGCTGCGGGACGTGGAAGAAATGGTTGGATACGAGAGGCAAGACTGGGGGAAGTTGAAAAGCGAGATGTTGGCGAGGTGGGGAAAGCGTGAACCCCGGTTTTGGGAAAGCGACTTGGATCGAGCTGCGGAGGAGGCGATCAAGAATGGCGGGGTGCAATCGCGCAAAGGATTAGTGGAATATATGTCAAGGTTCAAGCAAATCTACGGGTACCTTGCAAAGAACGAGGTCGTCGCGGGTCAGACGGGTGCCATGAAGCGGGCCTTTCTGGGGGGTCTCGCGCCCCAGCTCCATTCCAGAGTGCAACAATACCTGTACAACCACGGCCTGGTTAAGAGGTCGCTGGATGGGAGCGTCGCGATTCTCCCCGATCTTTCGGTTATCCATCAAGCCGTGGAAAGCAAAATTGATTTGGACAAGCTCATCGCGGATACGGCACGAACGTACCCATCTTCCTCCAAGAAATTGGTCACAATCTCGGCGCCGGCCCCCGACCGAACTTTGGCCGCCCGGCCGCCGATGCCCTCTCATGCCGGACTTTCCCAGCAGTCTCCGGGACCATCAGTTGGGGAGATAACGGAGATTCTGCGGGACATAAGGGTTTCCCTCAACCGGAAACCAGCTCCTACAGCTCCGGCAGCCGCACCATTTCCGGCGGCTCCTTCTCAACCGCGCGCGGTGCCGCCTCACATGGCGGAGGGGTTCCAGCCCCCTAGCGGACCATCCGGGTCGTACGGGTTGCCGCGATGTTCATATTGCGGGGAGAGAGGGCACTGGAAGTCAGTTTGTGAGGACCTCACTCGGGACATGGACGAAGGGCTTGTTCGCACATCCCGGATGACGTACATATTTCCAACGGGTGAATCGGTGGACCTGACCAAGGACAAGCCACCACCAATGGTGCAAGTGCAAGAAAGAGCGAAGGCTAAGAACGAGACTGCTCGGGTCTCGCTTGGGATCGTCACCGCTCCCGGAACCTGGGTAGCGCCGAGAGTGGAGGCCAAAGTCAGGGCATTGGCGACAAATGAGCGTATTGCGATGGATGTCGACAAGCGGCCAACGGCCTCGAAGCCAGTCGCGCAAGTACCGATTTTGGACTGGCCGTCCTCTAATCCCACGGGAAAGAAGAAGGCTGCGGACATCGTCCAAAGGGTAATGGGGAACAACTCACCAATACCCCTGACCCTACGAGAGCTAGCGGCGGTGTCCCCCGCGGTTGTCGACGAGATGGTCCAGGCCTTGAAAGATTGCGGTCAGGGTTGAATGCCGACAACGGTTCAGCGGGTTAACGTGGCGGTGGAGGAAACGGATCCCAAGCCGTGCCGGTCAAAGTCGGTATCTGTCCCGCTTGCTTATGTTGCAATGACCATTGCCGGGCGGAAGGTGTGGGCGATGGTGGATAGCGGGTCGATGGTCAACCTGCTCCCATCAAGGTTGGTGGACAAGCTCGGTCTGGTGCAGAGGAAGTGTGCAATGGGCCTTTGGGCGTTAAATGGCGGGCAATGCCGCGTGGATGGAGTAGTAGAGGCGGAGGAAGTGGAAGTCGCCAAGGTCTGTAAGCCTCTGTCATTTCTCTCAGTGGAATGCGGAGACGTGATTCTAGGACGGCCATTCATGTTTGGGTTCCGAGCCCAAATGGCCTTCAACGCCGAGGAAGGAACGGAGGCGCTGACCGTCAAAGACTCGCTCGGAGCGCGGTTCGAGACGACGATCTGCAATCACGGGAGAGGGAAATGGGTACAGGACCCAATGTCTGGCGGCAATGAGGAGTCCGGCGCGGGGGTTGACCGTAAGGGTTACCCTGCGGAGGATTTTTTCTAGTCGGCCGCGGGAACCGTGCGGAGCAGGCTCCGGCTCAGCACGGGCGGCCGACAGGTGAGGAGCAAGCGGGGGAGGGCGTGCGTGGGGCGCAGGTGCCAGAAGTAAGTCCCATTCCTCAGTATGCATTGCCGGAAGGCGCTACGCTTCGAAAACCCTATCATCGTGCCACAGTCGTGAGCAAAGGCGAAAGCCCCGGTCTGGTTATTACTAGGACTTACAACGGCAACGGTCGGGTCTGGATGGCGCGGTGTAACGCGGGCAAGTACAAACAGGTATCGCGGAAAGTCCGGCCGCGGAACAAGCCAATGCCTCAGGGGCTCAACAGACCCTTACGACCGATCGCGTGGTCCCGCGACCCGTGGGAGACGCCCCTTAGGAAGAATGGATGGATAACGCAGTCGGCGCGAATCAAGGACAAGCAGGTGGAGGCCCTTAACTTCGGACCGACGGGATGGCTGAGTGCGGAGGAGATGGATCTGCTGGTGTCGGTATTGGTGATGAGGGAGAAGGCGCTTGCTTTTGGACCGGACGAGCGCGGGTTGTTGAGAGGTGAGATCGGGGACCCTTACGTTATTCCCACTGTTCCTCACAAACCGTGGCAAATCAAGCCAATTCCGATCTCCCGTACCGTTTGGGAGCCCTTTCTGGAGCTGGTACGGGAGCGCGTGAGGACGGGGCTTTACGAGCAATCCACGTCAAGCTATTCGAGTCCTATCTTCGTGGTCGTTAAGCAGGACGGGAAGTTGCTAAGGATTGTTCACGACCTTCAGAGGCTAAATTCGTTCACTATTCGCAACACGGGGCTTCCCCCGCGCGTGGAAGAATTTCTGGAGTTGATGGCCGTGCGCGCTTGCTACGGGCTGGTGGACGTGATGGGGGGATATGACCAGCGAGAACTCCACCCTGACTCGCGGCCACTGACGGCGTTTGAAACCGGGCTAGGAAGGATGCAGCTGACGCGGCTACCGCAAGGTGCGACCAACTCAGTGGCGGTATACCAAGCCCAAATGACCTGGATACTACGCGACAACCTTCCGGAAGGCGTGCAGATCTTCATCGACGACGCTGGCATTAAAGGCCCAAGAACGGACTACGAGGGCGCGGTCCTAGAGGACGCACCCGCGATCCGGCGATTTGTCTGGGAATACGCGGAGACTCTGGAACGAGTCCTCTTCCGAATTGAGGAGGCAGGCCTTACTGTGTCTGGGAAAAAGTTGGCGGTCTGCGTTCCGGCGCTCAAAGTACTGGGGCACGTTGTGGCCTACAACGGGAGGCGAATAGCGGAGAAGAAGCGGAACAAGGTTCTTGAATGGCCAACCCCTCGGACAGTGTTGCACGTCCTGCAGTTCCTGGGGTTGTGCAGCTACGTCTGCATGTTCATCGAGCGGTTTGTGGAAGTAGCAAGTCCAATGCGGGCATTGACACGTAAGGGGGCGGAGTGGAAGTGGACCAAGGGATGCGATGCTGCTTTTGCGAAGCTCAAAGAAATCGTGGGGCGCGACATCATCCTTCGGGACCTCGATTACGACGCTGGAGGGATACGCCTGGCGGTCGACTCTAGTGAGTTCGGCGCCGGGGGGGTCTTGACACAGGAGGAGGACGGAAAAGATAGGCCGGTGCTCTACGAATTGGTCACCTTTACCGTGACAGAGAGTTGGTATTCGCAGCCGAAGCTGGAGCTGTGCGGTGTCACCAAGATTGTACGGCGGTTGCAGCACCTTTTGTGGGGCGTGCACTTCGAGCTCCTGGTTGACGCGGAGGCCTTGGCGCAAATGATTAACTCACCAACGCTGCCGAACGCGCCCATGACCAGGTGGGTAGCGTTTCTCCAGTTATTCTCCTTTAACGTGGTGCACATCCCAGGAAAGGTGTTCACAATGCCGGACGCGCTGTTGCGGTACCCGCGGGACGACCCATACAAGGGGGCGGAACCCTTGGACGTGGAAGCTCCGGTTGTTTGGGTAGGAAAGACGGAGGCGGCGGTTTGTCTTCCGTTGTGTCAGTCGGGACGTTACACGGTCTTGTGCTCTCATTTGCAGGATCTCCGGTTCCCCGAGGGCACGACGGAAACGGTTGCCCGATGGGTGAGGCGTAACGTTCTGAACTTCTACTTACAGGACGGTCAGTTATGGCGGCGGAGCGGTTCCGTGCCTCTTGTTGTTGCGACTTCTAGGGCCGACCAGGAGGTGATTCTAGGAAGTCTGCACGACAACCTTGGTCACCGGGGTGAGGTCGAGACGCGGAGGAGGGTGAAAGCGAGGTTTTGGTGGCCGGGGGTTGTTTGCGCGGTGCGCGACTGGGTGAAGTCGTGCGAGGCCTGCCAACGGCGGAGCTCGGGTCTGCCCAAGGAGGTCGGCCGCCCCACGGGCGAGGACGCGCTGTTCGGGCGCGTTTTGCTGGACGTGGTCCACATCAAGGCGGGTAAGTTTGCGTATTTGCTGGTTGCACGCAACGATCTGTCTGGGTGGGTGGAAGCGAGGCCCCTAGCAAAGCTATCGGGGGAAAAGGTGGCTCAGTTTCTGGAAGAAGACTGGTTTGTGCGCTACGGGTTGCTTCGCTTGGTCACCGTTGACAGAGGGGCAGAGTTTCGGGGACGCCTGATGACGCTGGTGCAGAGTTGTGGAGCAAAATTCGGCCGCGTGACGGAATACTACCCAGAGGGCGCGGGGATGATCGAGCGGGGGCATCAGCCAATCAAGGATGCCCTGGTGAAAATGTGCGGTGAGGACGGCAAAAGGTGGCAGGTGGCACTCCCCGCGGTCCTTTTTGCCGATCGGATCTCCGTGAAGCGCTCGAAGGGGTATTCGCCTTACGAGTTACTCTACGGGCAGCGGCCCGTGCTTCCCGTGGACATCGAGCTGAACACGTTTTTGGGCGTGGATTGGTGGAAGGTTAAGACGTCCGCGGATCTGATCGAGGCACGGGCCAAACAACTCCTTAGGCGTGAGGAGACCTTGGGAAAGGCCGCGGAGCGGTTGAAGAAAACCCGGACGGCGTCAGTCCGCTATTGGGACAAGCGCTGTTCCCATCGGCTCTGGGATCCGCTGCGGAAGGGGGACCTGGTTCTGCTGTATAATCGGAGTCTGGAATCCCAGTGGGGCCGGCTTTTCGCCAACCGGTGGAACGGGCCGTACCGCGTGGCCTCTAAGTTCTTGGGCAGCAGCTACGGGCTTGAGGAATTGGACGGGACGCCGCGGCTTCTCACGTGAAACGCTTCTTCGCGCGCGGTTCCACTTCCTTCAACGAGACGGCGAGCGATGATTCGGGGCCCGGGGGCAAGGCGGTCCCAGAGTCGGGCGACGACGCGGACCGTTCGGATAGCAAAGTAGCGGCGCGCGACGCGCGACCCCGGAGAAGTAGGAGGTTGCAGACGGCTGGGGACAGCTGTCAAGCTGGGGGGGGGGGGCGCTAGGTGGTTAAGCTTTATTTGGTGAGGGGGGTGTTCTAGCCGGTTCACAGCCGGGACAACTAGACACCCCAGAATGTTTGTTTCCTTATGTTTTGGTTTGGGCTTGGCTTTGGATTGGTACTGGCTATGGTTTATTTATTGCAGGTACGCGGGCGCGGCGTGGCGTCGGGCACGCAAACGCAAGGACAAGTCCCGCGCATGGATGGCGGGACAAAGAGCTCTGCTAAAAAAAAAAAAAAAAAAAAAAAAAAAAAAAAAAAAAAATAATAAATATAGGATATTTTCTTTCTCTTCTTTGGATTCGGGCTGTTTTCTTTCCTTTTTTTTGTCTGTTTCTCTCCTGTTTCTTTCTTCAAAGGACGGGCGCGACGGTCAGGGATGGTATGGACGCGGATTAAAGCTTAGCTTGGTAAGGGGGTGCTCTAGCCGGTTCACAGCCGGAACGACTAGACACCCCAGAATGTTCTTTCCCATCGCTTCTCCCTTATACTCCCGGTTGTGAGCGCGCGCTGTCGGCGCGGTGTTTGTTTTGTTTTGTAGTACGGGTACGGGGAACTGTGTGGCAGTCCGTCTGGGGTGGTCCAGGTACCTCTTTTCTTGGAATAACTGGTCACTTACGGTCTCTCACGAAGGGAGTGCGCGGACGTGGATCTCAACCTCAACCTCACTCACACTCACTTCTCACGCGGACGCAGATCTCGGTCTTTCACTCACTTTCCACCCGGACGCGAGGACGCCGCCCTTTCTTTTCCTCGCACAGCAATATGTATTTCTCCAAAGAACGCGGTACAACAATAGGACAAGAAAAGTAGGCGGGAAAGGAGAGAAGGAAGGGGGTGGGGGCGTCTAAGCCATTTGCATCATTTCCTCCATGTCCGCCCTTGATGATGCCAGTAGGGCCCGGTAAGACGCCAAGAACTCGCGCCGGGATTCTGAGGATTGGGCTCCGGGGGTCGCCAGGAAGTTGCGGAGCATCGCAGTCAACCGTTCCGCAAAAGCCTCGAAGCCAGCCGCCGGGAGTGCCATCACAACCGGGATCTCCGGGATCTCGGGGGAGTTGAGGGAAGGCAGTGCCGGTGCTGGGACGGGGCTTGATCCGAACGAGCGAGGAGGTGATGAGGGGGTCCCCGGGGCATTGCGCGGAGGGCTTGGTCCATCTGGGGGCAATGACGGAACAATGATTGGGGACGGCGGAGGAGGGACCTCGGGGGTAGTGGGCCTCCCATCCGAGACCGCTGGTGACGCGGGCGGCGGTGGAGTACCTTGTGGAGCCGGGGCGGGAGGAGCCGGTGTAGGTGCCGGAGGGGGAACCGGGGCTGCAGCAGCGCGACGCCGGAGAATCTCATTAAGTCGCGGGTCCCTTGCGCCTTCCCTCATCCAAATGCGGTCCGACCAGAATCGTAGGGCCCGCCAATAGTCGTCAACGGACAAGAAATCCTCCTTCCACGGCGGTCCCGCGCAGCAAAGGGGGGAAGCCAAGTCGCGACCCTTGCTCGGCGGAGGGCGGCGGGAAGGGGAGCCCGGCGGAGTCCACGAGTCCTGCGAGATGGTGTCGTCGTCCAAAACCACAAACGGGTTGGGACAAGCCCTTTTGCGCGGCCTGGGGTGGGAGCCGAAGTTGGGGGGAGCTTGGGGCATGCCATTGCTAAGCGAGCAGCCGCGATGGCTGCAACGGCAAGCAACACAGGCGCGTCGACCAGGAGCAATCGAGCGCGCATGCCCGTTCCGGGCGCAGAATTCGCAGGGGAGCATGACGGCGATGAGCGTGGGAGGGGAGTTGGTGGAGTGTGAGAAGAGGAGTGGGTAGGGAGGAGCGGGGTGCGGGTAGTCGAGGTGGCGATGGGAAGGGACCTCTGGGGACAGAACTCAAGTTGGGGGGGGGATGTGGTGTCATTATATAGCCTTGGGTTGGGGACTGCGTCGCGGCCTGCGCGCTCAGCATCTGGTAGGTTAGGCTCAGCAGTGGGGGTGCGCCGGTCCTCAGCAGTAGCCGCTGCGGGATTGAGCACGCGACTGCGGGCCGGGCCTGACTAAGGGAGGCGGGCCGCGACCCGCTTGGATGTCCGACTCACGGATGGAACTGGGCCGACCAGGTTCTCGGAACGGCTAGTTGGGGGGGAAAAAGCGGGGCAACAGCGGGGCTATATGCGTGGGCAGCCGCGCGCAAGCCGGGCCGGCCACGGGACGGGAAATCCACAACGGCGCGTCGGGTGGATGCGCGCAAGTGCGGTAAACTTTGGGTATCGCGCGGCGGAGGGCCGCGCCACAAAAAGACGAACCGGATGCGCGTAATGGCAGGCGAGCTGGCGGGGATAGGGTATGGGTATGGGTTGGGGGATGGGTTGGGGTTCTGGGTCTAGGGTTCCTTCTTCATGGTTGCAAGTCTGTCTTTGTGCTTGTAATTAGGTTAGGGTTGAGGGGGAGGGCTCAAATACCTTTTCCCTTGACTCCGGGTTGTAGGGGGGGGGATCTGGGGATCCATCTATCTCTATCCATCTATCTCTATATCTCTATCTCTCTATCTCTCTCTCTCTCTCTCTCTCGGAGAAAAGGAAAGGAAGCATTCTCAGTCTTACAGACGCTAGAACCATCAATCCCGTAACTAGGGACAACTTCTTGAGGGACGACCTCTAAAGTTTCCACACCACCAACAAACGCAGAAATAAGGAAGAAGGAAAGATCCAACTAACCGCACTTCGTACTGACCAAGAACCTCTTCCCCAATGCTCGGGTGGAAAACACAATAATCTTGCTCCTCATTCTCCTGCCAATTGCTGGGCTCTTCATCCTGAACTCAGAGAGGCTTATCTTAAGAAAAAGAACAAAGACAAATCTTCTCTCTCCGTCAGTTGTCTTCTATCTAAAAACTCTTCCTCCCTCACAAGTCACATTGTGTTCGACTCCGGATGCTCCTCCAACATGGTCTCTGATCCTGACTTATTCTTGGCTATCTCACATAAAGAAATCAGACAAGTGAAGACAGGATCGAACTTGGAATCTCTTCCCATTGAAGGAATTGGATCCATCAAAATTGAGGGAAACTGCGGTCCTGTGCTTATCAATAATGTCTTTTATGTTCCTGACCTTTCCACCAATCTTCTGTCTGTCAGATGCTTGATTCTTGAGGGATATATCATCACATTTGAAAAGAATCAATTCTCTGTCTCAAAAGACAATAAAACTGTCTTCTTGGGTTGTTACCAAAACAACATTCCTATTCTCTTGCTTAATGACAAACCCACATTTCCTTCTTGTCTATTCTCCCAATCCAAGCTGATCCACAAGGCTCTCGGTCACGCAAGCTATAGCCGAATAAGAAATAAATTGAATATTCCCGTCAAATCAGATGTTGAGTGCAAGAGCTGCGCTCTTGGAAAGATTACCCGAGGATCCTTCAAGAGTGAACACACCCAAGCTGACAAACCTTTTCAAGAGCTCCACCTAGATATCATGGGCCCGATTCATCCCCCTTCCTAAAATGGACATTGATACATCCTGACAGTTGTTGACAGCTCCACCAGGTATTGTTCCGCCATTCCCGTCAAATCCAAAGATCTGGTTCCTCTTATTATTCAAAACGCCATTGAAATTGAAAAGAAACGCTTTGGGTACTACCCTTCCGTCCTTCACTCTGATAGAGGCACGGAGGTTGTTAATAAAAAAATGAATGATTTCTGCGAGAAGAAATTCATCAGAGCCAGATATTCAGATCCCTACACCCCTGAGCAAAATGGACTTGCCAAAAGATTCAACAGAACTATCATGGAATTCCTTTGGATGGTCCTTATTGACTCCGGACTAAAGAATCAACTATGGGATGAAGTTCTCAAGGCCTGTGTTCTCACAATCAATCAGTTTCCCTCTCATAAAAGCAAGAAAAGCCCTTTCAAACTCTTCAAACATAGATCTATCCCACTCACATTCTTTCACCCCATAGGCTCTGAAGCAGTCATCCTGAAATCACCGCATCATCAACATTCCAAACTAGATCCAAAAGGAATCTCTGCCACTCTCATTGGATACAACAACAAACTTCTCTCCTATAAACTACTCTCCGACACCGGAAAAGTCATTTCTTCCAAACATATCAAGGTGATAGGATTTAAAAATATCACTGACAGAAATTCCGTCGCTCCACTAGACTGGGACGTTTCTTTCTCTTCTCTCATTACCAACAATCACATAGATACTACAGATTCAAGTCTCCAATCCCCTCTTGAGGCACCTACAGAACATCCTCCCTCCGTCAATTCTGATGAAGATACATCTATCACTGATCAATTTGTGTCCTTCAATCTCCAAGATGGCAAATCCATTTTGGAATCCAATGATGAACCCAATCTTTCTGCTCCATCTCCGACTCCCAGATATCAACTTTGAGAACGATCCAAAAAAATCAAACCCTCGAAATACTCTTACCATACTCAAAAAGTCAATGATTATTCAGATGCCATTGACAAAGAATTCCAATCAATAGAAGACAAAGATGTGTGGGAGGACTACCATGGCACTCCTGAAAGCTTCCTGGATACAACTCTCATTCTAAAAACTAAACCAAAAACTGCCTCCTCTGAGGAAAGGAAGAAGGCAAGACTTTGTATCCGGAGATTCCAACAAATTCCTGGCATTGACTTCTTTGATACTTTTGCCCCCACGGGGAAATTCCCTTCTCTCCTTGCTCTTCTTGCTCTCAGCATTGACAAAAAACTTCCCTTAAGACAGTTTAATGTCAAAGCTGCCTTTCTTTATGCCCCTCTGCAAGAGGAAATTTTCATCAAAACTCCCAAGTATTCCAAACGTACCTCTCCCTTTCTCAAGCTAAAAAAATCTCTTTACGGCCTCAAACAGGCCCCAGCCAACTGGTACAACACCCTAACCGAGTGGCTCAACAGTATTCATTTTTTCGTTTCTGACTCCGACCCCTGTCTCTTCATACATCAAGACAGACACACCTTCCTTTTCTTTCATGTTGATGATCTTATAGTAGCCGGAAAAATCAATGACTTCAAAAAACTGTTTCTGTCCAGGTTCCCCGAGTCTTCTGCTCATGATCCCAATCTTCTCCTAGGAATGGAAGTCAAGGTTGATGACAATCATATCACTCTAAATCAAAGAAAACTGATCAAGAAAGGTTTGGAACTCCTGAACCTGAATAACTGCAGACCTGTCTCTACTCCTCTCTCCCCAAACGTACAACTCTCAGCTTCCAGCGAAGAAGAAAAAGTAGAATTTAACCGTCTCAATGTCAACTATTGAAAATTCACCAGCATCCTCAACTTTCTGGCGTGCAGGACCAGACCCGAAATCTCTCCTGCTGTCTCGATTCTCTCCCAATTCAACAACAACCCCAGCATGAATCACTGGAAGGAGGTGATTCACATTTTCAAGTATTTAGCTGGCTCCATTGATTTTTCATTCAAGATTGCTCCACATCAAGACAATGATGTAAACATCCAATATTACAGCGACTCAACCTGGGGGGACAATCATGAATCTAGGAGATCTAGAAGTGGATATATTTGTCTTTGGAAAAACTGTCTCTTATCCTGGTGCAGTGCGAGTCAAAAGAACATCACACTTTCCTCAACGGAAGCCAAAATGTGTGCGCTTTTGGACGCATGTCAAGAAAACCTGTGGACATCTCATCTAATCAAGGAACTCTGGGACATCAATCTCAAACCAACAAATTTCAAAATCGACAATAAAGGACTCCTCAATAAAGTCAAACACTTTGGACACAATTCAAAGACCAAACATCTCAACATTAAAGCAAAAAAACTTCGAGAACTTCTCAATGAAAATATGATCTCAATCACCCTTGTCAAATCTGAAGACATGCTTGCCGATTGTCTTACAAAGGCCTGTAACCGGTCATCACTCAATCTATTTCTTCGATCCTTTCTTCAACCTCCTCATACCAAATAATGGGGGGTGTTGAAACTTCCTCCGTGTCATCCCTCCTCGCATCAACTGGATGTCACAGATGTGATATCCTCGCTCTCTTCCGCCTTTTTTTTTTTTTTCTTTGACCACCTTCTCAACCTTTATCTTTTCTCAGTTGTCCTTTTTCTCTTCTCCCACAAAATTCCTCCTTTCTCCTCTCTCACTCACCTTCCACCTCTTCTTTCATCCTTTCTCATCTCATTCCTCCTTACCAATACCTCACCCAATATCCTCAAATTCCTAATTGATCAACTCAAAATCCTCCTTCAGTTGTGACTCAACTCAGTCTTATTTTGGCCCTCCTTCAAACTCATCATCTCAATCTCAACTTGTCCTTGTCTCACGGTTATTTGGTATGAGCCCGAGTGGCTGTCTCTCTCGTTCCTTTGCTTGTGTATTTCTCCTCATGCTGCTTATCAAGTCATTGATCCGCCCTCATATGATTCATGTAGAGGAGGTAACCTGCGACAACTTTCTCATTGGCGTCTTTACACTCATCTATCTTATTTTTTGATTCTGGAACTTATCCTGTTTGACCTCCCTGGTCTCTTGTGGTGCGACACTCTCCTTTGATTTTTATTTTTTTTCTTTGTTTTTTTTTTCTTTCTTGTCTCAACTGTTTCTTTCCATTGTTTCAGTTTTGGCTTTTTGGCAATATCAAGTTATCTCTAAATAACTCAACATGATTTAATTGCAAAGAACCTTTGAAGGGAAAAGTATTTGATAAAATTGAGAGAGCCTGTCACATGCCTACCCCACAGACTGAGAGGGGCAAAGGAATGAGGTGGATGTGGCACAGATAAGTGATGACTGACACTAAAAGCAGTCTGAAAGTTAGAGATTCTATCTTTCATAGTTCAAATTTGAAGTTCATATCCAAGTTCAAGGTGTAAGGATGATGTTTTTTGATAAGGAAGCTGAGGCAAGCTTGATTTAATACTTGTGGCACAGCAAAATGCAATAGCATGTGATATTAAATAACTGAGAAAAAAATCTGCAGGAAGAGCGCTTTGACTTTTAAGATAATCTACATTGTTCAAGGGTGAATAGGTACAAACTGATAGATGTACTCTCCTGCTAGGGATGAAGCACAGTGTTAATGAATTTACAGAAATGTGAGTCATAATTAAATGAGTTCATCTATGGTAGAAGCTAAAAGCAAGATAGATTGTGATCACAAAAAGCAAAACTATGAGGGAGAAAGAATCCAAATGTATGAAAATGCAAATTAGTTTATGAATGATTTTTTAAATTTGAGATAAAATAAGTGGATGAATCCTGGGGATAATGGGGATAGTTATTTACATATGTAAAGTTTAATGAAAACGGGAAATACAAGGTGAAAACTGATTTTTTAATTTTGACTGGAATTATATTGGATTAAAACTGGGGTTGAAGTTGCTAGCTAACATAGGTTTAACTTTCAAAAGGTAAATTGAACAAGCACAGAGCTAATTGGCTCTATGCATAAATTATGAAATTTTATATTAGAAATTTATTGAAAGTAATGGCTGGGTTCACAAAATAGAATGGTCCTTTGATTAATATCAAAAGTAGTAAGCAGGATGCACTGAGTGATTGGGGTGCTTTTGGTGCCATCCTATTAGATCAAATTAGATAATGAGTAGAGGGGATATTTCAAAGTTGTGACCATTTCAACTTTGTGACCAAAAAATAAAACTTGAGTCTTAAGTGTGACAGAGACCATGAAGGGGGCCTGATAGAAGAATCAAACATTGAATAATTCAATAAAGACTGGGGTAGTATCCAATGGAAAAAAAACCACATCGCAGATATATGTCCTATGGGGATAAGGTAATGATAAAAGTGGCCTTTTGTAAAAAATGGAACAGATTTGAATACTTTGAAACAATTCATAGAAATTATTTGAAAAAAATAATTCAATTATGTCAATGCCCCATTTATCCCCCCAGGATTTATAAATAAATATGTTTTCACTTTAAAAACTAGAAAAAAAATGAATGGTGTGAATTTATCCAAAAAGGTATGAATCCCTCATAAAAACAATTAATTCATCCCATGGGGAATTTTTCCCAGCCAAAGTAGTTGTGAAAAACAAATCCCAATTTAAAAAAGTTATGCATGCTTTATTTTGATTCAAATTATGTTTCCATAAGTTCCCCAGTCATAGTTCATACAATCTGGAATTTTTGATGCATCACATGATGCAAAGACCAGGCTATTAATAAAAAATTATGCTCATTCCAAGCAACATGTGTAATTTCAGTGATTCTCCATGCAGTCTAAGTTTTCAGGCACTGTGTGAAATAATTCATTTAATCATGCTCACCTACTAAAAACTTTGGATAGGCTGAAATTGATCTAGGAAAATGTCAATTATCCAATTTTTAAACTTCATCTGATCATAATTAATGGCAATCTGTATATTCAATGTGAAGGTACAATAATATAGAATCATTTTTCTTGCAATAAACATTTACCAAAACCTACCTCAGTCCACCTTGTGTCATCTTCCATTTCCCATTTTGACTCTTGTTTTAATTGCATTCACCATGAAAAAAATGGAAGCTACACCTGCCAGAAGGTGTAGCAGTTGAAAAAAGTTTGGAAATTTCAGGGGATCTGTTTTAAACTATGAGTCAAAAATGCAAGGGTTATTTTTGGTCATATTCTGATGTTTTATTTTTTAATTCTTTTTTGGTTCCTCCTGGGAAGCCAATTCATGTTCCAAAATTTTGTTTTTTTTCTTTATTCTCAGGAAAGAATAATTTTCAATAAATATACATATTCACAATTGAAATAAAAAGGAAAACAAAAAAATCAAGGATTTTATGAGTAAAATATCATTAATTTATTTCCTAACCAAATATATAAAATAAGATCAAAAATAGATATATATTGAATAATTAACTGGATAAAATTAATATCATATAGAATCAAATATTCTATATTAGTTTTTTTCAAAAATTAATGAATCAAAAAGATTAAGCTCAAAACACTGTTAACGTTTTGAAATTAATTTTAAACAGCTGATTTTGCCCAATTGAATCAGGGAAATAAAGGATGAAATTCCCCCAAATTGAATATTTTCTGGATTAGAATATAAAATAAGAAATCAATGAATATGAATGTGAATTTGATAAATTAAAATACATAGTTTGTTCCAAAAATATCACTTAAACCAAAAAAAACTTTTGATACAAAATTCATAAAATTTAACTTTTTCTTTGTCTTTTTTTTTTTTTTGTTTTTTTGAGGATATGATGGTTGGATTAGCCTAAAAATTCCACCAGTTCATGAACTGCAGGGATAGTGGGAGCCAAAATATTTTAAATAAAATGAAATCCCCAAATTTCTTAAGTTTCTAATTAACATAAGAGTCCTTGCATAAACAAAAAGAGATCAGAATATGGATAAACATTAACAACCTCAAATTTCAATGAAAATTTCCAACAAGATCTAATCTAAAAAATTGATGCAGCACCCTCTGGAACTTTTAGCACAATTTTTTCTTGGTCACATTTTGAATTCACAGCTTTAGAATTACTAAATCCACACCCTCTTTTGAAGAAAGTGATAATTTTAGCATTTCTTTCCTGAATTCCTTTTTTAAAAGAAAGGTGTATATATAGTAATTTTTTACTAAATTCAAACCTTCTGGTGTATTTTCAAACTCCATGAAGGAATATAAAAGTCAAAAAGTTGTGCCAATATGAAAAAAAGTTTGAATATAGAACTTGAAGGTTTTGCATGCCGTTTTAAGGTTTAAACAGGTTCCTGGGGTTGGGAAACCTGCCTATTGAGGGCCTGTCCAGGGATTTTAAGGTTCAACGGACTTCCTTGGGTTTAAGATAAATCTTTTCAAGGGTCTGAGAAGCACTTTGGGTGGGTAAAAACATGTTTTAAGGACAATTTTTCCCCACAAGGCCTGTAAAAATTAATTGAGGTTCTGGGGGCTAAAAAAGCTTCCAAAAAGCGCTGCTGGGGTCTTTCTGGGTTGGAATTCTTTTTTGAATTTAATAATCAACATAAATAAGTTAATGTGAAAGGAAAAAATGAAATAAATATCAGTTTCCTTGCAAGGAATCCAATTCTGAACTGAGATTTGAAAAATTAATTATGAAGTAGTAGAAAAACAAAAAGTGATAAAAATTGATTTTAATTACAAAAAATGGAATATCTTGGTGGAATATAAATCATTTTTCAAAAAATGCAAGAAACATACAAAAAGGCTAAATATAATTATTTAAAAAGATGAATTTGAATATATTGGAATATTTCAACAAAAATATAATCAAGTAAAAAATAATTATAAAAAGTAAAAACAATGGATTTATTTGAAGGAAATTCCAGATTTACAATTGAATATGAATACCTATGTAACAGAAATATAAAAAAAACACATTTAAAAATACTGACTATACCTATTTCATAAATAGAATGAGAAGAAAGTTGAAACAATTCAACAAACACCTCACAATAAATAAGAAAAAAATGATTTCTCTGGATAAGAATGGATATTTTCAGTGGGATTTAAATACCTTCATACCCAGAATAAGTAATTGTAAGAAAATGCCAAATATACCCATTTTATGCTCTGAAATTTCATCTCTCATGATCATATGAATGAAAAAACAAAAATGACCAGTTCCTTCTAAATGCTTCACAATCATTGCCATTACACTTTCAGAATTTTGCTCAAGCTTGATTTGATATAATGGAACCCTGAATGCCTTGTTTCATTCCTTGATTTCATTTGTTTCTCCATAAAGAAACATTTTTAGAAAATGCATGATTATTTTTTCAAATTTTGTGCATGATTACAAGCTGTGTGACTCTGGATCTACTTCAAATCCTCCTAAATTTTTTGTCATAAACACAGTTTTGAAACTCCTTCAACTAAACAAATCAAACATTTGAGCAGCTTCACTCTCAGCTCAAATCCAACTTCACTTGCTCTTGTACCTTCCACTGGATACCACTCCTGCGCATCTTGCCCTCTACATCTTCTCCTACCAGGTTCACCCTCTCCCTGTATGGTATAAGCTCTATATCCATGTACAATTTACCACTGTTTCATGTGATCCAGTCAACCTTCCCAGGCTCTCTCCCTCTCTGTCTATGGCTTGGTGAATCCTTTATCTGTCCTAAACCCAGTTGGTATATGAGTTATTACATATTACATACTTAGTATATACATGTTAAATACTCTCCACTGTGTGTTCAGCCCACAATGACAGGAATCCAGATCAGTACATGTAAAACCTTTCTAGACAGGCCCATCACCCAGTCAGTCAACTACAGTATCCATACAAATCATTCAAAATGTAATACCGTTCAAAATTTAACCTGCATCACCAGCCACTCATCCCTCAAGGCCTCCTTCTCATTTCTCAAATATAATGACCTCTCCTTCCCTCCTGGACTAATTATCACCAAGGAATTAGCAAAATAGTTCATACTGGTTTGCCCCTCTCCCAGTAGGTGTCATCCCAGCACAAGACATCCCTCACCCATCCTGCTAAAATCATATCACCTTTCCCCTTCCTGGTGTTACTCTTATAGGATTCAAAAAATCCTTATTCCAAAAACTCCTCCTGAAATCCATCATCCCATGCTTTCATTTACTCATCACTTGTACTCCTTCTCTTATCTTTTCCATTGCAATCCCAATGAATCATACTTGAGTTCTATGATGAGTAATGCCTGTGCCATCTACTTCTTTCACACTGGAGAAGTTGTGAAATTTCAACAGTTATTGAAAAACCTTCTGGACCTATATTATTTCAAAATTTCATCAAAATGTGGAATCAGAACATCATTCTTGAAGAAACCTTCATCTTTTCTTATTTTTAAGCCTATGAAATTAAATTTATACAAAAAATTGTTGAATGAATGAGGTTGATTATGTGCAAGATTGATGACTTATAATGATAGAAAAAAATTGACTATATGAGGAGAACAGAAAATGAAGGGAAATTAAGAAAGAAGATACCAAAATCATGCTGGGAAGAGATTTTCCAGTCAGGGATTATTAATACAATAGCTGAAGAGGATGAAGATAAATATTGAGGAGAGAAAAAAACAGATGACTGAAGGAATTTGAGAAGATAAGTCTAAAAGATTGAGGTAGGTGAATTACAGAAAAGATGAGAAATATCTACAGGCACACAGATCAGGAGTTTAGAGGTAAAATTATGAGCATTGAGAACAAAAGGGAAATCAAACTGAAGGGAAAATTAAGGAGAGAAGTTTGGGAGTGAGCTGAGAGTAACAGATTGAAATTGAGTCTTGAATGTTTAGTTGAGTTTAAAGGTTTAGTTGGATGTTGAGTTCTTCATTGGAGCTCATCCATACTCCTTTTGGCAATAAGAAGATGAGGAATTTTGAATAGAAAGGAGGAGAGGTGTGGTGCAGAAATATGGAAAATAATAAATATCCTCCAAGATCCTGTTCTGGTCCAGGAAATATCCTTCTTGTTTTTTTTCTATCCCTATCCAAAATCTGAAACTCTTTCTCTAAGACTACTCCTCCTTTGTGGGATCCACAACTATTTTAGAAGAAAAATCATGAATTATTTGGCTCTTGATCCTCAATTTCTGATTTGATTACTATTTCTAAAATCAGAAATTCTGGGCTTGTTTCAGTCTACAAAACAATGAAGAAACAACTGGGAGCAGAGAAATAATTAGAGAATTCTGGAGTTTGTATGAGGAAAAGGGCTTCATGTCAAGACAGAGATGATTATACAGGGAAATCTGACCAAAAGGTCTGGTAGAATTTTATTGAATTCTTGGTCTATCTTGGTCTTTCCTTAGATCTGTCTGTCTGCCTGAGTTTTTTTCTGGGTCCTTCTGTCTGCCTGAGTTTTTTTCTGGGTCCTTCTGTCTTCCTGGGTCTTTCTCTCAGTCCTTCTATCCACCAGCTTTCTGGTCCAGTTGGGGTCCTGAGGTTTGTCTTTGTTTGGCATGATCTTCCTCTCAATCCTTCTGTCCACCTTGGTCTTGGTCTGGTGGAGTGTATCTGAGGTTGAATGGTTTGAAAATCCAGAGGAGTTTCTTTTTCTTTTCCTTCTGTGTCTTGATATTATTGGTCTGGTTTGGTATTCCTTTTGAGCTTGGTTTGTGGCCTTGGTCTTTATAGATGGTCCCAGTGTCTGATTTGGTCAGTGTTCTCCAGTCTTGCTGTCCACCTCAACTTGGTCTTGTGGGGTTCTGAGCTTAACTAACTGGCGGGAAGGCAGGCAGGCTGATGGTCTGTCAGGCTGGCTATATGGAATTCTGGCTGGCTAGCAGAATGGCTGGCTATCTGGCCATCTGACTGGATTTATGGCAGTCTGTCTGGCTGACTGACTGAATGGCTTGCTTGCTGATTGACTGGATGGCTAGTTGGCTGACTGGCTGCCTAATTTGCTGGCAGGCATGCTGACTGAATGACAGGCTTGCTTGCTTTCTGTCTACCTGCCTGCCTGGCTTGCTTGATGAATGAGTGGCTGGCTAGCTGGCTGGCAGGCAGGCTGGTTGACTGGCTTGCCATCTGGGAACCTGACTGGTTGGCCGGTTGACTGACTGAATGGCTGGACTGGGCCTTGGAATGGCTTGATGGTTGTGGCTGGCCGGTCCAGTCTAAGCTTGCTGGCTTTGCCTGTTCTGGATGGCTAGTTCTTGGCTTCTAACAAGTTGGGGCTGGCTGGCTTGATTTGCACTGGCTGGCTTGGTATTGATTAGCTGGTTTTGGGCTAGCCAGGCCTGAGATGGCTGGCTTGGTCTAGGTCTGATGGCCACGGGCTGGCTGGGTGGTATATTTCTGGGTTTGCTGACTCAGTTTGGAATGGCTGGCTTGGTCTGGGCTGTCTGGTCTGGTCTGGGCTTGCTTTATGGTCTAGGCTGTCTGGTCCAGTCTGGGCTGGCTGGCTGGGTCTGGCCTGGCTACCTGGCTGTTCTGAGCTGTCTGGTCTGGTCTTGGCTTTCTGGCTTAGTCTGGGCTGGCTTGCTAGCTCTGGACTGGCTGGCTGGCTTGGGCTGGGGTGGCTGGGTTAGGCGGACGTGTAGTTGTAACAGTTTCTTCCCCATGCAAATAATCCAATTTATCCCAATCAGGATAACTAAGATGGCTCTACTGGCTGGTTTTTCTTGGTATAAGATGGCTTGATTTGGAGGAGATGGTTGGTTCTGGACTCACCGGTTGGCTGGTCTTTTGGTAGGATGGTTGGCCATTTGCTTGTTTGGTCCGGAAGTTGATGTGGTAGGATTGATTTTGCAAGTTGGGTCTGGACAAGGGCTGAGGATGTGGTTGCTAAAGGATCTGGAACACACCACTGCTCAGAGTTATCCAAATTGGGATAAATTCAAGCTGTGGCAGATCAATGAGTGACTACATGTGACTGCATCAAGTTATCCCAATTGGGATAACTCCTAGGTGGTTGCAACATAGTTTTTCAAAGCAACTAAATTTTTATTTTTTTATTTTTTTTATTTTTTTTATTTTTTTTATTTTTTTATTTTTTTTTATTTTTTTTATTTTTTTTATTTTTTTTATTTTTTTTATTTTTTTTATTTTTTTTATTTATCTATTATTTATTTATTTTTATGTGACCAATTTTAAATTTGCAACCTCAGGGTCTCAAACGGGTGTGAATTGCCATCCGCAAACCATATGGGTTGTGAACTGCAATTTGTGGCTCAACAAGGAGAAAGCAAAGTTGCTCCAAACTCATGCATCCCCAATTGCAACCCTTTCTAGGTTGCAATTCCCCAATTGGGACTTTAAAAGGGTTGTGATGAGGAATTTGCAACCCCCTGGGGAATGCGCAAGTCATGAGCAGGGGTTGCACGTGTTTCCCCGGCCCATTTGGGGAAAATTAGCCACATATGGGCCATTTGAGGGGGGATTTGGGGTACCTTGGCACCCCTGGACCACATTTGAGTGATTTCAACCCAAATTTGGGGATGTGGCATACTATGTGGGAGTATTATTGGACCAAAAAAATGAAATTTGATTTTTGGAATCAAACACTCTGCCTATTGGAACTGCATACACACACAACGCATTCCTGTTGGATAAATTTATTTTTCTCAACCCAAATATGAGCAAACTTTTGGAGTTGTTGGATTGAAATTGAATTGGATGCTAAATTTACCTTGAATTTTGTTGGTTTATGGGAACAGTGGAAAGCCCAAGCCTTCCCAGTTTAAACATGGATACATTAAAGGACTTAATTAAAAGTGTGGTTAAAAAAGATTTGGTGGAATCTAGAGATTTGGTTAGGGATTTGGAAAAGAAAACATTGGATAGGGAGCTGGAAAAGAAAAAATTGGAAGCCCCAATTTCATCCTCATCTAGGGTTACAATTGAGGAACAAGATTTTTATTCACAAATGAAATTAAAAGATGTTTCTTCACAACTGTGATTGCCTAAAGGTTGTGGTTCACATTTCATATGTCATTTGACTGAGAAGGATTTGGATTGATCAATACACTAACATAACCATGTGGGGTATGACTATGAAACAAAAGGGTTCCAGCACCACTTGACCCTCCTCCTGTGAGAGCCTTTACTATTAGGAAAGAATGCAAGATTTATTTTCAAAAATGGGCATCCATGCATGGCTACGCATTGACAACATTTAAGTCAAAGAAGGATAAATATTTGGATCTAGAATGTGACAGATTTGGGGTATATAAAGGGCTATGCCTCACAAAATGGCAAAGGAAAACGCACACAAGGAAGGTTGGGTGTCAATTAATTATTCATGAAAGTTGGAAAATAGCAGATCCCACGTGGCATCTCTCCATTAGAAACGGCCTACACAATCATCAACCATATGAAAAACCCTCAGTCCATCCTCAACTGGGGAGAATCTCTGGTCAAGCCTTGGAGCAAATTAAAGAAAGCATGAAAGATGGGCTCAATAAAATTAATCCCAAAGGAAATTGGGAAAGATTGATGGTTTAGAATAAATTGAAAATAGAACAATATATAACACTAAGCAGAAGGTAAAGCAAGCAGAACTGGATGGGAAAGGTGTTATGGACATTCTATTTGAAATGCTCCAGGAATCCCAATGGGTTTCCATGTCCAAATTTGGTGGAGAGGGTAACTTAGAGGCCCTTTTCTTTTCTCATCCTGAGTCTATAAAGCTTTGCAAAAAATACCATCATATTGCTTTGTTGTATTGTAATTATAAAACAAATAGGTACAACATACCTCTATTGCATGTTTTAGGAATGACAGCAAACAAAAAAAAATTTACAAAGGCTTTTGATTTTATAGAAAAAGAAACATATGAGTTCTACAGTTGGGCTTTGAATGCATTAAAGGAGTTGGCTTATGATCACAAGAAGGTTCCAAAAGTCTTTGTGACGGACCATGAAAAAGCTCTGACAGACCGTGAAAAAGATCTGATTTGTGCTACAGAACATAGTTTCCCTGAGTCATCCAGACATTTGTGCTCCTGGCACCTCTCTAAAAAAATTTAAGCAAACTTTAAAGTACGCTTCAGTAATAAAAATTAAGGCAGGAAAAGTTTTAGGACTCTGTGGGCCAAGTATGGGGCCTCTAAAACCAAGGGAAAGGCAGAAGTCAATGATGCAGAACTCAGAGTATGCCAATTTATTGCTTCTTCAGTTCATCTCTGCTGGGAATGCTTATGTTGAACCTTGCATACAGTTTTTCTTGAAAGACATCAAGGATGTGCATAAGTATATGAAAAAGAACATTTTCCTTATCAAAGAGAAGTTTGTAACCACGTGGACTTGTATCAACCCTGACTTTGAAAGTAAAACAACGTCTTGGGTAGAAGGGGCCCATGTTACTTTCAAAAAATTAATTGTGGGATATTTGGGGAAAATTTTAAATGTGTGGAAACACATTGAAAGCCAAATGCGATCAGTGGATGTGTCACTTAAAAACTCTTGAATAAAGTTAGGAACTGTTCTTCCAAAATAAATTTTCCCTTTGGGTTAAAAATTGTCAATTGAGGCAATTAAAATAATTGGAGAACAATTCAAGAAGCTAAAGCACAACCATTATGGCAAGGTTTGCTCAAAGTCATATTCAAAAAAAATGGGATTGCCTTTTTCCAACATTTAAGTGAAATACTAGCATAAAGAGGATCTGTTGTGCCTGAGGATGTTCATCCTCAGTGGAGGCTAGAATATGACCCTTCCAGTGAAGTAAGTTCTCCTTTTTGGTTTTTGGAAGGGTAACAATTATAGGATTGACAGAAATTATAGGATTGAAAGCAATTATAGGATTGACACCTTAGTTATTGATTATTTTCTTGATTTTTGGAATATTGACACAGATAAAGTCCTTGAAAGATCTCAATTGTTTAAAAATTCAAATTTCATGCTTATGGGTAAACCTCAACATACTAGATTGGAGGGTTTAAAGTACGCGGTAAATTACAAAGCCAATTTGATTGCAAAGACAAGGCTTAGGCCAGAGATGTTAAGGTACAGCTGCAGTTGACCCATATGGAAATCAACGTATTGGGAACTGTCAAAATTTGAACACATTTATATA